>CM046879.1:21777388-23049174 GCA_025667525.1 Glebionis coronaria | reverse complement strand
CTATTTTAGTTATGTATATATATTTATTACGAGCGTAAATAAATATATTAGGTCACGGTAATTATTTAACGAGAACACACAAAACGCGAACACAAATAAACACGAACAAACACGTAAAACACGAACACGAGAACACACTTATTAAATAGACATGGAAAATGATCGGGTTACCCCATGTGGGCCCCATATACCACGAAATTAGGAGGGAAATGGGCTTAGCCCATAAATTTTTACTAAACAAGAAAAAGGAGAAATCTTGTGTCATTTTTACAAAACAAGAAAAATAACAAAAACCCTAAAAAGTTTTCTTCCTTCTTCCTTTGTTCCTCTTTTGGCCGCCACCCATAAAACACCATGGAGGGGTGTTCGGGTTGATTTTGATCTTGGAATTTATGCAAGAGTTCCTGTGTGTTCATCCTTGATCGATCCACGTATTCGGTATACCTTTTTAATCCTTTTTCTTTTGTTTTGGATTTAAAAATTAAATAAGAACATGATGTTTTTAAAAACCTAATTAAAAACATAGATCTAACATGTTTATGATTATGGGGTAGATCAAAACAAGGGTTTTTAGGGGTGTTTGTCTAGCCGACGCCTAAACCGAACCCCTAAGGGGTCTCGGCTTGGCACATGGACAACCACCGAGACCTCAGGGTCCCGGTTTGGTGGTGTGGGTCCCACGGCAACAGCAAACCAAAGGGAACCCCGAAGTGGTTCGGGGTATGGTGTCGATTTCATGTCCGGTTCATGGTTCTTAGTCAAGATCCGGTTCACGGTGTATGTTTAGATTTTTATTTTTATGATCTTATGTTAAAATTAAATTAATAACATGACATGATTAATTTAATAACATGACTTATGTTATTTTAATTATTAAAATCATGAAATTATTAACCTAAGTATTTTTATATTTTAGACTTATAAATTAATTAATTATTTAAAAACCATGGTTATGATTAATTAATTAACATGACTTAGGTTATATTATTAGTAAATAATAATACATGTTTTAACCTAAGTATTTAACTTTATTTAATTAAAAACATGTTATACCTTAATTAAATATTTTCACCTATAGTTTATTTTAATTACATGAAATAATTAATAAACTATACATTATATCATAAGACTTAGAAAATAATCATGAAAACACTTAGGCTTATATACTTAGCTTATTTAACCAGCTTATTTCTAATTATGGAAACTTTCTATTTTTAGGAACTTAATTAAATAAGGCAGCTAACCTATTTATGGAAACGTTCTATTTTTAGAAACTTATTTATTTCAGGCAGCTAATCTATTTATGGAAACTTACTTAATTAAGGCAGCTGATCTATTTATGGAAACTTTCTATTTTTAGAAACTTATATATTTTAAGCAGTAATTCTATTTTTGGAAACTTTCTATTTTTGGTAACTTTCTATTTTTGGAAACTTTCTATTTTTGGAAACTTTCTATTTTTGGAAACTTCTATTTTTGGAAACTTTCTATTTTAGAAAACCTGCTATTTTTGGAAAGTTACTTATTATTACACAATAAGTGTAATAACACATGAATTACCATAAATACTTAATCAGAGTAAATAGAATGTAAGATAAACGCAGTTTAAGGCTTTAAACAGTAAAACCTGATAAGAACATATAAATAAGCTAAGACATGACATAAAATCAGTTACGTATTAGTAAGCAGATACTTATTCATGTATGTATTTATGTAGCTTAGTGATTCGGAAGTAGGATTCCTCTCAGTTCGCCTTCTTCGTTCACTGGACATAAGGTACGGCTTCCCGTCCTTTCAGTATGGACATTCTTTCCTTATTAGGATTCCCCGTATGCAGCCACCTGCTTTCCCAGTATTTGTTTTATATGTTATTGAGTTGCTTATGTTTAATTAGAATACCTAAAGCCATATACATGCATGACCAGTTTCACCTAGTTATGGAGGTACCATAACCATAACATTAGAGGCACTGATGTTATGACTTCACCACGGCGGAGTGATTGCTCGTGGCGTCCCTTCAGCTTTTGGCCATTTATTTATATTTATCATGTGGGGCGTATGGGTGCATCCTAGTTACATTTTTTCAGTCAGGATTTCATGGTGAATGTGGTGTGTGCCTTGCATCCTTCACAAGGAGCTGATCCCTCCTACCCAGAACCAGTATATTAAATTAGAGGCAGCCCCTCTAATTTGCATGATGAGGTCACCCCTCCAAGTATTCATGCACGGTGGATTTTCATGACCTATATTGGCTAATGGTAAAATATGTTAAACAGTTTTCAAAAGATAAATATAAGGCTTTTCAAACTATAAAACCAGTTTTATGAACATGTTCCAGGTTTTCCAGGACTTATACATTTCCGCTGCTATTAAGTCTCTATTTATGTTTTAGTCACTTATACTATGCCTATATCCGTGCACTGAGCGTTTTGCTCAACCGTTACTTTCCTTTCCATGTCCCAAAGCGGCAGGTACCCAAGGAAAGACTCGAGCATTTGGAGGACGTGCATAGGATGGAAGCTGCTAGAGACCATTTTTACTTTTTGCCTTCATACATTTATGCTTGTTTAGTCTTTCATTCATTTCTTTTGCTTTATTATGTTTGGGGCTTATGTTTGGGAACCGATGTTTGATTATGGTTATCCCTATGGTCATGTAATGTTTTAGACATTTATCCTTGTATGCTTTGATGACACACCATAATTACGCGTGACATTCCATTTATCAGAATGGGGTGTTACAACACCTTTCCAGGTGGTAAGATTTTGTCAAACTCCACTCTATAAGGAAAGATTGTCATGACATCGATATCAGATTTAATCTTGCCAATTCTTCTTTAATATCACAATCAACTAATATCTACATTTCTACGAATATCAACCATTTTGTTGTGATTATAAATATCCACAACTTAGTTTGGATCCGTAATAGCTAGATTATTTTACTAGGGGATTTAGGGTTACTTGTGACAATCTACGTCGTATAAATACCTCGTATAAATATTAAAACAATCATCAAACGATCATGTAATCAAATTACAACATATATATAATCCAAGTTATATATATATATATATAAAATATATATATATATATATATATATATATATATATATATATATTAAAATAACACTTCTCAGTCTGGCCTTGTCGGTAACTCGGGAATTCTTCGGCACCGTTATAGTCAAAAGATTTTTAGACATTTTGAGAAAAATGTTTATAGTTAAAAGATTTTGAAATATTTTATTCAAAACCTTGGTTTTAAAAATCTTTCGTTCTCTATAACAAGAGCTCTGGTACCAAACTTTAACACCCCCAAATAAACAAAATTCAATACAGCGGAAGACTCGTTGGTGTTACGGGATAGCACATTACTCACATCATAGACAACGCCTAAAAATCGCGTCGTTTAATAATAAAGCATTTCCATTAATGAATATCAAATTTACATAGGTCCCACGTCATAGTATTTCATACAATTTTTACAAAACATTTGAATGGAAAATTTTATTTAAGTGTGGGCCATGAAATCTTGTCGTCTTCCCGAGAATTCCTTCAAGTACCTGATACAAAACATGTTAAAAGAAAAGGCCAGCGATAACGCCGAGTGAATTCATAGAGTTTAATAAAACCATTAACATATCATCGGTATATATTTATTACCGAAAATTATTTTGTACAAATCTTTGTAATAGGCCATAAAATAGCCAAAGTCATTTTATACAAATCCTTATCAAAAATCATAATATAGGCTTTTGCCTTCTAAATCATTATACGAACCATTGTCGTAAAAACATCATACAATACGTTTTATAATGTTGTATAGATTAAATAAAAACCGTTATATGAATATGGTTATATAAAACCAAAACACGAACATAATATCAATAATAAGACCCCGTATTGCTAGTCAGGCAATATATCGTAATTCAGTGTGTATAGCAGTATTTCGTTATTTGGATTATTATAAGCCGCATGACATTGTTACCTTACTACAACAAACAACGGGTAGCTAACCCGAAACACAATTTGCCCATCTAAATTAGCGTGTCGTCACAAAAATCACGCTATGGAAATCTTCTCATACATAATTCGCTTACCAATCAATGTGGCACGACGGGGATCAACCGTCAAGGCGCAAACTGGGGTGATCGTCCCCAAATAATACTATTATATGCATAAGCGTCTACCAAATTCCGGTAGTTCACAATTCATGCTAATGGGACTTTTAGTGACATAACCTGACTTTAATAATCCATTTTATTTCATACATCAGGTCATATAATCATTCATCGGGTCATACAATCATTCGGGTCCAAATCAATAAACAAACAATCGGGACAAATGGTGTCGTATTTTATCAAAACTAACATGTTATCTCCCTCGCGGGTTTATAAAACATTTCATAAAAACATTTAAAAGAGTGTGAGGCTATGAACTCAAGTTGATTGGGGAAGGCGGTTATCGGTGATTTTGATGTACGGTACGTGCCTCAATCACGGAAACCTAGACAACTAATACTTGTCTTAGACTCTTGTCCAATGACTTTATAAAAACAATATCTATGTATATATATGATGATATCATGAGTATGATGATGATCATGTGGGAGTTTTATATCTTTATACATATTATAATGTCATGTGTTGGTACATTTCTAGATTAGTTATACTAGTTCAATTTATTTATATTTTGAGGCTCAATGGGCACATTACAAGCCCAATATATTATATTAGCCTAATTATACTTTTAATATCAGGCCCATACTCATATGTTGGGCCCAAGTGGGTTAAGCCCAGTGAGTAAGTCCATTAGTGTTTATCCAAACTAGTTGGGTCAATAGTCCAATAAGGCTACTTTGGCCCATTAATGTCCATATGTTATAAAGCTCGGGTTTTATCGGTTTTTACTTGTCATATAAGTTTATACATCAGTATGTGAGTTTATAAAAGTTTACATTAGACGGGTTCGATCGTCTACGTTTTATTTGACAAAAACGTTAATCTTTCGGTTTTAGCCGAAAAGACGTAAAACTTATGTATATACTTTTATAACTTGAAAAACATATCAAATTTGTAATTTTTATAACATGTCACAATTAAGTATCATAGTACATAACTTATTTATAAATATTAATAGTAGTTAGTGGGTTTTTATATATATTTTATAATAACATTATTTGAGTGCTTATATTATATACTTTTTATTTTTATAAATCTGATTATTAATATTCAGTCCACTAAAAGGGCAATATCTAGATTTCTATAAGGGGATGGAACCCCAAATTTTTATTGCAGAAACTACATGATATGTGCTTCATTTAACTCTTTTATAGCTACTGATGAATCAGCTTCTAAGTATTTTTATAAATTCGTCCAAAACAGACTACTCAGATTTGTACTTCAACATTGTTTTGATCATATCTCACTCATTATAAAGATTCCATTGAGTGGCCAACTTTCACATATGTACAAGACACATACCTTACTGTATATTAATTTTACCAAGTCATTTTAAGAAGCTATCATCTAGCTCTTTACTGTTTTATACAGCCTACATATTTAGCATGATTTTAACATCCTTTCAAGTAGATTTTAACATCCTTTCAAGTAGATTTTAATCTTTTTAATCAAATCTATCAACACCAAATCCCCACATAATATTTTTTTATCATCATTCATCATCATATACATATACATAAATGAAGAAAATACATGATTACATATTCAAAATAACAAGAGGATAGGAAGAAACAATCTCTATACCACCAAAGTGATGAAATGATGAGTTTTTGGATGACAAGACTTGGTTTTGGGTAACCAATCTTATGAAATATCAACACCAATTCTAGGATCACCAAGTATTCGTAGACTCCTCCAAAAAGCAGCCCTTGATATCCATATAAACTCCTTTTCATAAGATGTAACCACCTCCAAATAGCCTCCTTTCAAGTAGTGATCAACATATGTTGATTATTGATTATGTGGTAGGTTAAAAATTGATGATGATGGTTATTTTGTGATGATGTTGGACGGAAAAGGAGAGGGGTAGAGAGTTTTGAGATGGTTTTGCATGTGAAAAATGGAGGAACTAGTTTAGTGTTGGTGGTTTATGTGAAAGATGGTTTTGATGTGTAAACTAGGACAAGTGTCCTAGTTTATACTATAAACTTGCCACATCTTTGATGTGGTGGTGGTATGTTGGCCTTCTCATAGTGGGGTGAGGCAAGTGTAAACTTGTCTCATCCCACTAATTTACGGGTATTTCTCGATTCTAGTTACCTCGATTTGCGTGCCCTTGGGTCGTTTTACGAAAAACGTTTTTATAAATTATGAATCAACGACACAAAACGAATCTAATAAAAATTGAATCATCAAAAACGGAGTTCAAAAACGTAAATACATAAACCTAGGGTTTCCAGTTTAGTCGTAAAGGACGTTAAATAATGAACGTAATTCCTAATCTCTTCTCGTAAATTTGTGAGTTTATGAACCAACACAAATTTAAAATTCCAAAATAATATTCATGGATAAATTTATTTCCTGAAATGTCGGACTGTCACCAAAGACGGTGTATGTAAACGTAAGCACGTAACGTAGAGTCCTCCGGTTTAGACGTAGTCGATGCTACTTCAAGACGTAAACCCAAATTTATTCCCAAAAATGAGTGAGTTCATAATATAACATTAAAATAATGTTTTTAAATAATACTTGAGAATAAAATATCAACCATAAATTGACGGATTGTAACACCATGTATCAGTCAACTCTGGTAGGTTAGATATTTGGTCACTAACTAAAGTCTGAATGAATCTAGGATACATTAAAAACTTCTTAGTCCCTTCCAAATTTCTAGTCATGCCTTCAAAAATTAATTTTAAAAAAATAAAAACCCTGTTATTTGCTAGACAAACACCAGCTGATGCCAATGCAGCAGGAATTTGATCAAAAGATGTAATTTTAGAACTTAAACAGTGAATAATAGCATGAAAAAGCAATTTCCATTGAGGTGAAAATAATGCTTTAAAGAAAGTAAGACTTTCCCTACCACCTCCATAGCCCATGGCTGCAAGGCTATCATGAATCTCTGTATTGTTAAGCATACTAAGTCCATTTTCATCATTTAATCTCAAACTTGCTTGTAGTAGTACCTCAGTTACATATATTTTTCTATGATTCACCCTAGCCTTAATGCAAGGCTGATCAAACCGAGTACCTAATACAGCAGTATTCCAAAATTGTTCAACAACGGAAATAGAGACAACTGGACTTACAGTGAGTGCGAAGCGAACATTACTTCTAGATAGGAAACCAAGCATCTCATGGAAACCAAGAGAGTCATCATTCGTAGCAAGATTCGCAACTAAATTATGCTTAGAGATTACTTGTAAAGCAGCCAATTGTATTTTTGATGATCGAATAATTAGAGAGAAGGTTATTGAATCAAGAGATAAAAATAAAAGATTAGGTGAATCAATTATGTAATTGGAGTAAGTATTTAAGTAAATAACAAACCCAAGCGCGAAGAAACCGCCAAATTTACAAAAGAGACCCTTAACGGTAAAACGGACATGTAGCGGTACATGGAGCAAAAGCGGTACATGAAGTTGTTCTAGCGGTACTTGGAGTGACAATGGTACCTCACAATTTTGACCAGTTCATGCTTTCCACTAACAATGTAACCTCTTTTATCTTTTTCTATTAACTTGCAATTACATCAAAAACACAAAACATAGACTATACAATAAAAATTATAAAAATTTGTACAACTATTACTGTAACACCCCTAAATTTATACAACTCAGTTCAGCGGAAGACTAGTTGGTGTTACGGGATAGCACATTACTCACATCATAGACAACGCTTAAAAGTCGCGTCGTTTTAATAATAAATCATTTCCATTCATAAATATCAAATTTACATAGGTCCCAAGTCATTATATTTCATACAGGTTTTACAAAGCATTTGAATGGAAATTATTGTTTAAGTGCGGGCCATGAATTCTTGTTGTCTTCCCGAAAATTACCTTCAAGTACCTGAGATAAAACATGTTAAAAGAAAAGGTCAGCGATAACGCCGAGTGAATTCATAGAGTTTAATAAAATCCATCAATATAACTTTAGTATAAAATTATTACCAAGAATCATTTCGTACAAATCATTGTAATAGGCCATAAAATAGCCAAAGTCATTTTTATACAAATCCTTATCGAAAAATCATAATATAGGCATTTGCCTTAAAAATCATTATACGAGCCAATGTCGTAAAAACATCATACAATACGTTTTATAACGTTGTATAGATTAAATAAAAACCGTTATATGAATATGGTTACATAAAACCAAAACACGAACATAATATCAATAGTATGACCCCGTATTGCTAGTCAGGCAATATATCGTAATTTGGTGCGTGTAGCAGTATTTCGTTATATTGGATTATTATAAGCCGCATGACATTAATACCTTACTACAACAAACAACGGGTAGCTAGCCCGAAACTCCTTTGCCCATCTAAATTAACGTGTCGTCACAAAGGTCACGCTATGTAAATCTTCTCATACATAAATTCGCTTACCAATCAATGTGGCTCGACGGGGATCAACCGTCAAGGCGCGAATTGGGGTGATCGTCCCCAAATAGTACTATTATATGCATAAGCGTCTACCAAATCCCGGTAGTTCACAATTCATACTAATGGGACTTTTAGTGACATAACCTAACTTTAATAATCCATTTAATTTCATCTATCGGGTCCTTTAATCATTTATCGGGTCATACGATCGGGTCATATAATCATTCGGGTCCAAATCAATAAACAAACAATCGGGACAAATGGTGTCCTATTTTATAAAAACTAACATGTTATGTAACACCCCCAAATTTATACAACTTAGTACAGCGGAAGACTAGTTGGTGTTACGGGATAGCACATTACTCACATCATAGACAACGCATAAAAATCGTGTTGTTTAATAATAAATCATTTCCATTCATAAATATCAAAGTTACATCGGTCCCAAGTCATATTATTTCATACAAAGTTTTACAAAGTATTTGAATGGAAAATATAGTTTAGGTGCGGGCCATGAATTCTTGTTGTCTTCCCGAGAATTACCTTCAAGTGCCTGAGATAAAACATGTTAAAAGAAAAGGTCAGCGATAACGCCGAGTGAATTCATAGAGTTTAATAAAATCCATCAATATAATATCAGTATAAGATTATTACTGAAAATCATTTTGTACAAATCATTTTAATAGGCCATAAAATAGCCAAAGTCATTTTATACAAATCTTCATCAAAATCATAATATAGGCATTTGCCGTAAAAATCATTATACGAGCCAATATCGTAAAAACATCATACAATACGTCTTATAACGTTGTATAAAATCAAATAAAAACCATTATATGAATATGGTTATGAAAACCAAAACACAAACATAATATCATTAGTATGACCCTGTATTGCTAGTCAGGCAATACATCGTAATTCGAAGCGTCTTGTAGTATTTCGTTAGTTTTGGATTATTATAAGCCGCATGACATTGTTACCTTACTAAACAAACAACGGGTAGCTAACCCGATACTCAATTTGCCCATATAATGTAGCGTGTCGTCACAAAGGTCACGCTATGGAAATCTTCTCATACATAAATTCGCTTACCAATCAATGTGGCACGACGGGGATCAACCGTCAAGGCGCGAACTGGGGTGATCGTCCCCAAATAGTACTATTATATGCATAAGCGTCTACCAAATCCCGGTAGTTCACAATTCAAGCTAATGGGACTTTTAGTGACATAACCTAACTTTAATAATCCATTTCATTTCATCTATCTGGTCATTTAATCATTTATCGGGTCATACAATCATTCGGGTCCAAATCAATAAACAAACAATCGGGACAAATGGTGTCCTATTTTATAAAAACTAACATGTTATCTCCCTCGCGGGTTTATAAAACATTTATAAAAACATTTAAAAGAGTGCGAGGCTATGAACTCACGTTGATGTGGGAATGCGGTTTATCGGCAATTCGGACGTACGGTACGTGCTTCAATCACGGAAACCTAGAC
Source organism: Glebionis coronaria (assembly GCA_025667525.1). Taxonomy (NCBI): domain Eukaryota; kingdom Viridiplantae; phylum Streptophyta; class Magnoliopsida; order Asterales; family Asteraceae; genus Glebionis; species Glebionis coronaria. The sequence goes on along the minus strand of CM046879.1, from coordinate 23,039,098 downwards.
AAATAATACTCGTCTTAGACTCATGTCCAATGACTTTATAAAAATAACAATTATGTATACATATGATGATTTTATATATATGATGATCAAGTGGGTTTACATATCCTGATTTACTCATTTTTGTGTTATGTGTCGATAACTTTTATACTAGTTTTCTCGTTTTACCTATTTACGTGTTTTAGGTCCAATAAACTTATTATAAGTTCTTTTGCTTGTTTTAGTCCTTGTTATACTTATTTTATCAGTATGTATACTTTCCATGTTGGGCCCAAATGGGTTAAGCCCAATAAGTTCTTTTTACAAGTTTTTATCTTATTTAGTCCAATTATTAGTCCAATATGCTTAATTAGCTCGTAAATGTCCGTATTTCTTATAGTTCGGGTTTTATCGGTTTTTACTTGTATTAGATACTTATATATCAGTATGTGACTTTTATAAACTTTACATTAGACGGGTTTGATCGTCTAAGTTTTATTTGGCGAAAAACGTTAATTTTACGGCGATAGCCAAAAAAGTCGTAAAAATCAAGTTTATAGTTTTTATTACTTTATAAATATTATTTCACCACCATTTATGTAATTTATCCATTTAATTAACCTTTTATATATCTATATAAATAAGTTTAGTGGGTTTTTATTTTACATTTTATAAAATAAAATGTGAGTGCTTATATAATAATAATAAACATTAATTCCAAAAATCTGATTTTTATCTTCATGTTCACTATTTTTATCATATCTAGAGTTCTATAATGAATTAGAAGCTCATTTTTGGGTGACAAGTTCTTCATATTATGTGCTACATTTAACTTAGTTATAGCTACTGCCCATTTTGAGTTCATCTTGCCTTAACAGTCCCTACAAAACTGCTTATTCAGATTAGACCACCTAACTTGTTTTGATCATATCTCACTCATTATTTTGATTCCATTGCATGGCCAACTCTCACATGTGTACAAGACATATAGATTACTGTAAATGGATTCTACTTCATCATTTTATCAGCCCATGACCTGTTTCTTTACTGTTTTATACAGCCATCACTTTTAACCAAGATTTTAACCTTGTTCTTTATAGTTTTTTACCTTTTTAATCATGTTTATCAACACCAAATCCCCACATAACATTTTTATCATCATATAATCATCATATACATATACAATAGGAAATAAAATACATGTTTACATAATCAAAATAACAATAAGATGAGGAGGACAATCTTTATACCACCATGATGATGTAGGTTGTGATCAAAACATGGATTTTGATGGAGAAACTTGTGATGCATCAAGACCATCTTCAAGACCACCATTCTTCATAAACACCTTGTGGAAAATCAGCCTCAAGATACCAAGGAAACTTCTTTTTGGATGTTATAATCACCACCATTCAATAGAGCTTCAAGAGGACATCATCATATGTATGAATAACATAGGATTTCATGGTTAAAACAAGATCAAAATGGGAGTCTTAGGTTGTTCTTGGACGAAATTTATAGATAGAGGAGAGAGTTTGGTGAGTGGTTTGCATGAGTTATGAGAGCAAATGGTAAAATAAAGTGGTTTTGATGGTTTGGTGGAGGATGTAGCTTACATGTTAAGCTTAAGCTTACATGTGTAAGCTATAGTTACAAGTTTGACACATCAAGTGATGTGGTGGCATTAGTTGGCCTCCATTTTGAGTGGGGTGGGATAAACTTGTTTTGTCCCATCCCGCTAATTTACGGGTATTTCTCGATTCTAGTTTCCTCGATTTACGTGCCCTCGGGTCGTTTTACGAAAAACGTTTTTATAAATTATGAATCAACGACACAAAACAAATCTAATAAAAATTGTCTCATCAAAAACGGAGTTCGAAAACGTAAACACGTAATCCTAGGGTTTCCGGTTTAGTCGTAAAGGACGTTAAAATAAAATCGTAAGTCCTAATCTCTTCTCGTAAATTTGTGAGTTTATGAACCAACACAAATTTAAAACTCCAAAATAATATTCACGGACAAATTTATTTTCTGAAATGTCGGTCTGTCAACAAGGACGGTGTATGTAAACGTAAGCACGTAACGTTGAATCCTCCGGTTTAGACGTAGTCGATGCTACTTCAAGACGTAAATCCAAATTTCTTCCCAAAAATAAGTGAGTTCATATTGTAACATTAAAATAATGTTTTCAAACAAATATTGAGAATAAAATATCGACCATAAATTGACGGATTGTCACAGCATTTACCCCTAAACAGGATATTTGTCCTCAAAGATCATCTTACCTTACTACTCGCTTCTTATAGAGTTAAAGCCATGTGGTTATTTCCTCCACATCCGGTCTTTTCTCACAAGTGTAATTCATTACAATACGCGAGTTTCATCAAACATAACTACGGGAATAGGATCAGGCTAAATGTTGACTTACCTTCGCTATCCATGATGTTCACGGGTTTTTGATGAATGCAACTTTTCGCCGATCTAAGCTCTACTAGGAATAATCAGATTCTCACTTGATAGATATTCCATCAAGTTCGATATATAAAACATAATTTACGCAGCTCTTGAAGTCCTAGGGTAGATCCAACTTATATGCCTTTCAAACCAATCTTCTTACATCATCTCAATGGTCCCATACAACGGGGACTTATATCCCATGATTTGTCAGATCATGAATTCATTTTTCCAAGGTTAAAATTGTGGCATAACTTCGCTACCCATTTGGCACTTCAAGATCTACATTTCATATTCACATAACCTCTTGCCCACTACCGGCAGTCAATAATCAGATCCTAATTTCAATAATCATTTCAGATCTCGCGGGTCAGGTATTTTGCAAGGTTAGGTTTGCCATCATAGGAAACCTTAAGCCTAAAAGACAGGTCCAACTCACAATAGGTGTATGTCGGGTGTCTTCATCTCAACTCCTGCTTACAGATGCTCTAATATTTAGATCCTAACAAGATTCGATCTCGATCCTAATACGATGATTATCAATGATAATCCTTCCAAAGGAAAGTGATTATACGGTCTATTACCAAAGGGCAATCATTCAAACATAAAACAACACTTATATTACTTTGTATCGTTACTTTACCTCGTCCCTTCGATTTGGGGTGGTACATAGTACTCTCATCAAGGTTCGTTCTCAATGATTTCTGAGCAAATCTCTAGAAATTCGATGCGAAGCGAGGATCTTGATAAAGATGTTCGATACAGGCACACTATGTTTACATAACTCTTTTGCATTTATCATTAACGGGAATGATATTAGCAGATTTGGTCAGTCTGCCGACGATGACCCAAATCGAATCAAATTCAGATGATGACCTTTGCAATAGCTAGACGTTTACTAATGTATGAGGTGATGTCTGCCTTCATAATTGCCATCAGTACAACTTCTTCAGACAAGGATACTTTTAGTCATAAAATGACATATATAGAATACTTATACTTACAAATTCCAACATAACTATATCTCACAATCTCCATATTTAGACAATCACAAGTGGTCTTTTAAATATTTAACGCTATCGGCTTCTTAATGCTAATGGTTCACATTAGACGCGAACCCCTTTTATTATCTATATTATCCTTTTTACAAACATCGTTTATTTTCATATTGTTCGGCACTTTATTTTGCATGTTCATTATTAAGAAATATATCTTAATTGGTTCTTTATCCTTTTTATATAATATGTCAGTATCTATATTCACTTCTCATGATGATGTAATTATCATGTCCACAATTTACTCAGATATTCTTTCTATATTATGCGTCAGTAGTTACGTTCACTTTCCTGATGAAATAAATATCATAACCGTATTTATTCAAAATTTCTTTCTTCATATCTTCTATGTTTTAGTTTCGTCTTTACTATCATTTTTATCAGTTTTTCTCAATCCTACGTTTAAAGTGTCGATAATTATTACAACTAATTAAATATTAAATATTCAATTTTTATGAAATGTAAACGTAAAGGTTTTAAATTTCTTAGTTCGACCAATTATATAAAATGTTCAAAGATAAATTTGAATTTTATTAACATGATTTTTGTTGATTTATCGAAAATATTTAATAACATTCGTAAATGTTCGAAAAACCTTTGTTTATACTTTGGTCAAAGTTTTCTTAGTTGAAAAGCAAAAATTGTCGTTTTAAGTTTTCAGGTTATGGTATAAATGGTTTTACTCAATCCTTCTTAAGTTATCTTGAGGTATACACAAACATTTACCCCTAAACAGAAGTTTAGTTAAATGTTTAGTGTATAAGGGAATAATCCCTTAAAATCCTTTGTTAAAACATTTGTCAAAATATATTCGCACTTTCTTTTTAGTAAAACCCAAAGTCTTAAAAGGGCTCTTAATTTTTAAAGAGTCAATGTATTCCATTATCTTATTAATCACACAGTCAAATAATGTGAAGGTTAAGTCTTAAGTCATATGTTAAATATTTAAGGTATAGGTTTTCATTTGTTCGGCCAATTCAGAGCAATCTTATAATTAATTATTAACTTCATTCTTATTCTTGTAAACAAACAAATGGTCCTTAATGATCACGAGCATGAATTTATCAAATTACAGTCTACACACGTGATTCACCAAATTTATGAATGCTACATGTGCATTGGTTAATCCAATCGACATCACGTGAAACTCATAATGTTCATTACAATTTCTGGATGTAGTGATTGGAATAGATAATCTTCTTCGCAGATGCGAAGTTGATGATAACCATGCTGTGGATCAAATCTTTAGAACATACGCAAGAACCTTGTAAATGATCGAACAAATCTTCCATTTCGAGTTATGGATATTGTTTTCGATTGTCAATTTACTCAGTTTATAGTAATCTATAAATATAAGGAATGATAACACCATAGCTCTTCAGGATGACAGGCTTGGTAGAATAAATCTTTCTCCGAAAACTCTCTCAGTTGTACGGTAATTCCTTAAATTCAGATGGTGCTGACGTACAGTACACAAGCCATAGGTGCAGCACCGGGAATATAATCAATACCAAATTCAACTTACCTTAATGGCAAAAGTCTAGGTAATTCATTAACAAATACTTACTAAAGTTTCAGATAACAGAAACATCTTTTGATAAATTCATATTAAGTTCTTTCTAGATTATAATATCTATAACTAGTTCACAACCATTCACGGTATAATTTTTAAGTCTAAATACAGGATATCGTCATCCACCAAGAATTATTTAGATCATTTTTGATAATCAACATCTTATCATTTAGGGAATTCTACTCGAGTTCCCATCAATTAAGACAATGTCGTCATGTCATAATCAATCAATCCATTCTACCAGCATTATCAACCTTTCAGTTTCATTGCCGTCGATAAGATGCGAACTTCTCAAAAGACTAATAATAACTCACAATCCTTCACAAGTTCAAGGATATCTGGAGACACAACTACTATTAAAAGAGTAAGGTCAACGCATAATCTATGCGAGAGAATTTTGAATCAGATGCAGACGAAAACATTTAACGAATATGAATATATCCCATGTTTTCATAATTCGAGTACGCATTCGGAAGATCCTCGGATCGTTACCCAGGTCATTCAAATGAAATCAAATCAAAAGAAATGACAGGAACGTCGATACATCCAGTCGGGTATCAACACTCGGTAATCAGATACTTTTCCTAAGAATCTCACTACGGGAGAATTAGACAAGAAAGAATTGTCAATTGTCAAATAAGACAATTTCCACAGATGAGTAAATTCGACTCAGAAGAATAGATGCTACAGGCACATATGTAGGTGTCCCTAACACTATGTCCTTATTTTCCACTTCTTGCAGATCTTATAAAATTTAATCTTTCACAATCTTCAAAGAAAATGTAGTGTTTATTGATCAGTTTTATGGTGACTACTAATCAGCCTTGCATGGTCCATTCTGAATTGTATGTAGGCGCGCAACTATATACAATTTCAAGATTAACGATGCAATACTCAGTTCGTCAAAATTTAATCATCATAAAAACATTTTCATGCTTAATTCTTAAATAAGAATCAAAATAAATTTACGAAGATTTTCCTCGTTATGAAAACAATTAAATTTCCAAAGCGTTTTATAAACAACCTCATTTCAATAACAATCACTTATAAATCTTATTTTGAATAATCCTTATAGTGATGAAAATTCAATTTCCTCAATTGATACTGTTTTATCTTATAAAAACAATGAGTGATCTGCAAAAGAGTGATGAAAGCTTGTTCACCAAGAACTAACTACAATACGATAGGAAATGAGCTTATCCAAATAGTCATGAGGTTCATGATCTCGATGGCACTCAAAAGAATAATCCACAACGTAACTCAAATCGAGATGAGTACTTGTTCAATGGTTGCATCACTAATGTGAACATTAGGATGAAGCAATAAGAGATAGATAACATCGATACATGTAAAATTTAGTAATCAAAGGTAGTCTTTTTCATTAATCACAAACAAGTCAAAATTGTACCGTAACACATTACGTGTCTCTATGTCATACGATTCTCAGAACTCATCCTACCAGCTGATATCTCAGTTAAGTTAGGGATTATTTTTAAACGATACCACAATGAATACTAATCTACAAGAGTCATTAGGTGTTCCACATGTCCCGAAAGATCCATCGGTCTCAATTCAGAAGAAGATTTCTTCAATTTATTTCTTGGACACTGAGCATCCTCGTCAGTGGACAATGGCCTAGGAACAACCCTTAACACGAATCAACAATCAATTAAAACCTTATAATTCAATCACAAAACTTAACGACTTTATTAATAATCTCATATTCCATATGGGTTAAATTTTACTTTATTCAAGTTTCAACCAATTTATACTCAATTCGATATCCTACCCAATTCTCCAATACTTCCAACCTTATTCTTAGACCTTCAAAGTACAATAAATGCTCGATATGAACAACACTTAATTTCCAGTCCTATAGCTCTTACAACAACAATTATCAAATGAGTGACTAGTATGAAATGACTTGATCATTCAACTAGACTTCTCGGAAAGGTACTAGTGGCATGAGGCTTTTGGGTAATGGTTCCAATGACAGCCTCAAATGCAACATTCACCCTTTCGATTTCAATTTAAGAATTGGATGACAACGAATCAGATGACATATTTCTAGGTGGTAAAGTTTTGTCAACTCCATTCTATAAGGAAAGATCGTCATAACATCGATATCCGATTTAATCTCGCCAATTATTTTTCAATATCACAATCAATTAATATCTACAATTCTATGAATATCGACCATTTGTTGGGATCATAGATATCCACAACTTGGTTTAGATCTAGGATAGCTAGAATTCCTACGAGAATAGCTTCGATTAATTTTCTAGGGAAGTTAGGGTTTCTTGTGACAATCTACGTCGTATAAATACCTCGTAAAAATATAGAAATAATCATCAAACAATCATGTAATCAAATTACATCATATATATATAATCCAAGTTATATATATATTAAAATAACACTTCTCAGTCTGGTCTTGTCGGTAACTCGGGAATTCTTCGGCACCGTTATAGTCAAAATATTTTTAGACATTTTGAGAAAAATGTTTATAGTTAAAATATTTTGAAATGTTTTATTCAAAACCTTGGATTTAAAAATCTTTCGTTCTCTATAACGAGAGCTCTGGTACCAAACTGTAACACCCCCAAATTTATACAACTTAGTACAGCGGAAGACTAGTTGGTTTTACGGGATAGCACATTACTTACATCATAGACAACGCATAAAAATCGCGTTGTTTAATAATAAATCATTTCCATTCATAAATATCAAAGTTACATCGGTCCCAAGTCATATTATTTCATACAAAGTTTTACAAAGTATTTGAATGGAAAATATAGTTTAGGTGCGGGCCATGAATTCTTGTTGTCTTCCCGAGAATTACCTTCAAGTGCCTGAGATAAAACATGTTAAAAGAAAAGGTCAGCGATAACGCCGAGTGAATTCATAGAGTTTAATAAAATCCATCAATATAATATCAGTATAAGATTATTACTGAAAATCATTTTTGTACAAATCATTTTAATTGGCCATAAAATAGCCAAAGTCATTTTATACAAATCTTCATCAAAATCATAATATAGGCATTTGCCGTAAAAATCATTATACGAGCCAATGTCGTAAAAACATCATACAATACGTCTTATAACGTTGTATAAAATCAAATAAAAACCATTATATGAATATGGTTATGAAAACCAAAACATAAACATAATATCATTAGTATGACCCTGTATTGCTAGTCAGGCAATACATCGTAATTCGAAGCGTCTTGTAGTATTTCGTTAGTTTTGGATTATTATAAGCCGCATGACATTGTTACCTTACTAAACAAACAACGGGTAGCTAACCCGATACTCAATTTGCCCATATAAAGTAGCGTGTCGTCACAAAGGTCACGCTATGGAAATCTTCTCATACATAAATTCGCTTACCAATCAATGTGGCACGACGGGGATCAACCGTCAAGGCGCGAACTGGGGTGATCGTCCCCAAATAGTACTATTATATGCATAAGCGTCTACCAAATCCCGGTAGTTCAAAATTCATGCTAATGGGACTTTTAGTGACATAACCTAACTTTAATAATCCATTTCATTTCATCTATCTGGTCATTTAATCATTTATCGGGTCATACAATCATTCGGGTCCAAATCAATAAACAAACAATCGGGACAAATGGTGTCCTATTTTATAAAAACTAACATGTTATCTCCCTCGCGGGTTTATAAAACATTTATAAAAACATTTAAAAGAGTGTGAGGCTATGAACTCACGTTGATGTGGGAATGCGGTTTATCGGCAATTCGGACGTACGGTACGTGCTTCAATCACGGAAACCTAGACAAATAATACTCGTCTTAGAATCATGTCCAATGACTTTATAAAAATAACAATTATGTATACATATGATGATTTTATATATATGATGATCAAGTGGGTTTACATATCCTCATTTACTCATTTTTGTGTTATGTGTCGATAACTTTTATACTAGTTTTCTCGTTTTACCTATTTACGTGTTTTAGGTCCAATAAACTTATTATAAGTTCTTTTGCTTGTTTTAGTCCTTGTTATACTTATTTTATCAGTATGTATACTTTCCATGTTGGGCCCAAATGGGTTAAGCCCAATAAGTTCTTTTTACAAGTTTTTATCTTATTTAGTCCAATTATTAGTCCAATATGCTTAATTAGCTCGTAAATGTCCGTATTTCTTATAATTCGGGTTTTATCGGTTTTTACTTGTATTAGATACTTATATATCAGTATGTAAATTTTATAAACTTTACGTTAGACGGGTTTGGTCGTCTAAGTTTTATTTGGCGAAAAACGTTAATTTTACGGCGATAGCCGAAAAAGTCGTAAATGTTGATCCCTATAATCGTTCGACTCAATGGTTATGAACCATATATCTAGGTTTGATCATCATTCATATGATAACATAGCGGAAAAGAACAATGATCATGACAAGGTGTTTACGCACAAAGACACATGAATTAAAACAAATTGGGATTGTTCATTATATTAATAACAAACATCCACTAGACGTGTATACATTGAATCCCACGTCTAGTGCGACACACACTTTAGGTTTACATTGTGAATGAATGATATGATTAAAACCTATGACCCTTGGTTCCTTTTATAGTGTAAGGATTAGGGTTTACAAGAGATAAGAATGAATAAACAAGTAAATCTTCTATTTAAATAAACTTATGCAGAATATCTTTTGCATGTTTATCTAAATAGAAGCTTCCATTAGCTTCTTTTGTCTACGTTTTGTCAATGCTTGAATTGCATGTGACAATGCTTGGATTGCTCTTGACAATGCTTGATTCCATCAACGCCTAAATAACTCTTGTCAACGCTTGGAATGCTCTTGTCAACGCCTAGACAAATACTTCACGTTTTCTTCATTTTTGAGTTTCTGCCACATCAACTTTTTGACCCAACAATCTTCCCCTAGTTGATAGTGGCAAAACTCTATGTATATCTCTTGTAAGTTGTACATGATCTTCAGATTGCTTCCCCTCAAGTGTAGCACGTATTTTCTTCCCCTTTTTGTCACATCAACAAGGAAGTAAACAATGTATGCAATCTTGAAAATTCTCCAGAAGTAGGCTCTATGTAATGATCCTGAAGAAAAATAACTTAAAGTAGTCTTTGATGCAGAAGTAGAATACCACAAACCTATGTTCCATGTCTTGTTTATCCATGTGATGAAGAACTTATACCAGAAGAAAAAATATAAGTAGACCTCGATCCCTTGTCAATATTCTCATCCTTTGTGAGACACTGAGCACGATAATGTAACTCCTTCAAGTGTTTATGACAAGTCTTCGTCACCATCCATGTAAAGCACGAACAAGTTACCTTTAAAGCCAGTGGCTGGAAGTCCATGACTTTAAGATATGATAGAACACAACCTCGCGCAAATCTTCTTCAATCATCAATCTTACCATAAGAATTCTTCCCCTTAAGCTAACACCTCTTCATGACAAGTCAATATCTTCATATGTAAAAGCTGTTAGCGAATAACTCTTTCACAAGGCTATCCCGATTACATAATCCAATAAAATTCTTCATGAATTGTTGCTAATCTTACTTAAAAATCATTAATCCATTTAAAAATATCCGAGCCATAAATATCAACATGATATTTTATATTAAAACGGAGATTCCATATACCTTTGTGTGTAATTTCCTCCTTTTTGTGTGCTTAAAACGTACCAGTTTTCTCAAACAGCAGCAAACTTTGTGTTGTCCAATATCTCTTCTGTCCAATATCTTGGTCAGATGTATTGTCCGATATCTGACAATACTTATCAGCGTTGAAGCTCATATATCGGACGACACTGTCAACCTATCAGCGTTGACTTATTCTGTCAGCGTCGAAACCCTTCCTGTCAGCGCCCAAATAACAAACGTCAGCGCCAACCTTAAATCTTGTCAGCGTTCATTCCTTACTCTTGTCAGCGTCAAACGAAAACCTGTCAGCGTCTAAGGTTTAAATGTGTCAGCGTTTAATCAGCATCATAATCTGTCAGCGTCTTCGTAAGTCTTGTCAGCGTTTACATCTGCTGACATCTTCAATTTGCTACAGCAACATTTATATCTTTTTCCCACAAACGAAAAATGGAAATAAGATATATGCCCACATATTACGTCTCCAAATAGAATATTGCTTATGTGAATAACCGTATATGTAGCAGATTTGAATCATGTGAATACATCAATCTCCACCAATGAGCATCTAGCAACCGTGTGAACACAACTATCTCAACCAATGAGAGTTGAGGACTTACGGTAATACCATGAACAAGCATATAGAGGATTTGTTGACTTGGATAACAAATATTAGGGTATAAACCGTGTGAACACAACTTGTCTTCCAATCAGAAAAATCTCTCCGTGTGAACACTCGATCTCTTTCATTATACACATGACTAATTTATTCGTGTGATACACAAACAATTCATGTAACCGTGTGAATGCAAGTTTGAAGACCAATGAGAAACGAATGATGAACTTTAGCCACGAATCTGCATTAACCTTCACGTTCTGTAACAGCGATCTAGGGTTTGGAACTTTGAGCATTGAAACCCTAATTAGGGTTTATGAATAACCTAAGATCGTGTATCTTCACACGTTTTAACAGCCACAAACATCAATTCTTCCTGCTTTTAAATAGATCTAGGGTTTGAAGAACCCTAGTTCATGATTTCATGTGAAAGCAGAAAACTGAAAATCTTCCTTCAGCCAACTTCGACGCTTAATAACTTTTGCCTGGGGATAAAACTCGACAATCCCTCCGGTGGATGTTTAGATCTATGTATGTAGAACACACATCTAAAATTTCGTGACGATCCAACGGTTAGATCAAAAGTTATGACCTTCTGAATACTGCTGCGCACACAAAAACGTCCAGAAAAACTCCATACGACTTTTTCTTCTTCACCATACACGAACACCTCGTCGGACCTAGATATCAAGAGCCTTAGGCTCTGATACCAATTGTTGATCCCTATAATCGTTCGACTCAATGGTTATGAACCATATATCTAGGTTTGATCATCATTCATATGATAACATAGCGGAAAAGAACAATGATCATGACAAGGTGTTTAGGCACAAAGACACATGAATTAAAAAAAATTGGGATTGTTCATTATATTAATAACAAACATCCACTAGACATGTATACATTGAATCCCACGTCTAGTGCGACACACACTTTAGGTTTACATTGTGAATGAATGATATGATTAAAACCTATGACCCTTGGTTCCTTTTATAGTGTAAGGATTAGGGTTTACAAGAGATAAGAATGAATAAACAAGTAAATCTTCTATTTAAATAAACTTATGCAGAATATCTTTTGCATGTTTATCTAAATAGAAGCTTCCATTAGCTTCTTTTGTCTACGTTTTGTCAATGCTTGAATTGCATGTGACAATGCTTGGATTGCTCTTGACAATGCTTGATTCCATCAACGCCTAAATAACTCTTGTCAACGCTTGGAATGCTCTTGTCAACGCCTAGACAAATACTTCACGTTTTCTTTATTTTTGAGTTTCTGCTACATCAACTTTTTGACCCAACAGTAAAAATCAAGTTTATAGTTTTTATTACTTTATAAATATTATTTCACCACCATTTATGTAATTTATCCATTTAATTAACCTTTTATATATCTATATAAATAAGTTTTATAAGTTAGTGGGTTTTTATTTTACATTTTATAAAATAAAATGTGAGTGCTTATATAATAATAATAAACATTAATTCCAAAAATCTGATTTTTATCTTCATGTTCACCATTTTTACCATATCTAGAGTTCTATAATGAATTAGAAGCTCATTTTTGGGTGACAAGTTCTTCATATTATGTGCTACATTTAACTTAGTTATAGCTACTGCCCATTTTGAGTTCATCTTGCCTTAACAGTCCCTACAAAACTGCTTATTCAGATTAGACCACCTAACTTGTTTTGATCATATCTCACTCATTATTTTGATTCCATTGCATGGCCAACTCTCACATGTGTACAAGACATATAGCTTACTGTAAATGGATTCTACTTCATCATTTTATCAGCCCATGACCTGTTTCTTTACTGTTTTATACAGCCATCACTTTTAACCAAGATTTTAACCTGGTTCTTTATAGTTTTTCACCTTTTTAATCATGTTTATCAACACCAAATCCCCACATAACATTTTTATCATCATATAATCATCATATACATATACAATAGGAAATAAAATACATGTTTACATAATCAAAATAACAAGAAGACGAGGAGGATAATCTTTATACCACCATGATGATGTAGGTTGTGATCAAAACATGGATTTTGATGGAGAAACTTGTGATGCATCAAGACCATCTTCAAGACCACCATTCTTCATAAACACCTTGTGGAAAATCAGCCTCAAGATACCAAGGAAACTTCTTTTTGGATGTTATAATCACCACCATTCAATAGAGCTTCAAGAGGGCATCATCATATGTATGAATAACATAGGATTTCATGGTTAAAACAAGATCAAAATGGGAGTCTTTGGTTGTTCTTGGACGAAATTTAGAGATAGAGGAGAGAGTTTGGTGAGTGGTTTGCATGAGTTATGAGAGCAAATGGTAAAATGAAGTGGTTTTGATGGTTTGGTGGAGGATGTAGCTTACATGTTAAGCTTAAGCTTACATGTGTAAGCTATAGTTACAAGTTTGACAAATCAACTGATGTGGTGGCATTAGTTGGCCTCCCTTTTGAGTGGGGTGGGATAAACTTGTTTTGTCCCATCCCGCTAATTTACGGGTATTCCTCGATTCTAGTTTCCTCGATTTACGTGCCCTCGGGTCGTTTTACGAAAAACGTTTTTATAAATTATGAATCAACGGCACAAAACAAATCTAATAAAAATTGTCTCATCAAAAACGGAGTTCGAAAACGTAAATACGTAATCCTAGGGTTTCCGGTTTAGTCGTAAAGGACGTTAAAATAAAATCGTAAGTCCTAATCTCTTCTCGTAAATTTGTGAGTTTATGAACCAACACAAATTTAAAACTCCAAAATAATATTCACGGACAAATTTATTTTCTGAAATGTCGGTCTGTCAACAAGGACGGTGTATGTAAACGTAAGCACGTAACGTTGAATCCTCCGGTTTAGACGTAGTCGATGCTACTTCAAGACGTAAATCCAAATTTCTTCCCAAAAATAAGTGAGTTCATATTGTAACATTAAAATAATGTTTTCAAACAAATATTGAGAATAAAATATCGACCATAAATTGATGGATTGTCACATGTTATCTCCCTCGCGGGTTTATAAAACACTTCAAAAAACATTTAAAAGAGTGCGAGGCTATGAACTCACGTTGATGTGGGAAGGCGGGTTATCGGCAATTCGGACGTACGGTATGTGCTTCAATCACTGAAACCACCATGATGATGTAGGTTGTGATCAAAACATGGATTTTGTTGGAGAAACTTGTGATAAATCAAGACCATCTTCAAGACCACCATTCTTTATGAACACCTTGTGTAAAATCAGCCCCAAGACTCCATAGAAACTACTCCTTGGATGTTATAATCACCACCAATCAATAGGATTTCAAAATAGCTTCATCATATGTAGAGATAACATATGATTTCATGGTTAATTTTGATCAAAATGGTGTTTCGGGGGTGAGTTGGGACGGCATGAATGGAGAAGGAGAGAGTTTGAAGGTTGTTTTCATGTGTGAAATGGGAAAAGTGGTAATGGTTAGTGGTTTTGACAAGTTAGTTTACTTGTTTAGCTTAAGAATTAAGCTAGTTACAAGTGTCTTGGCTTCCTAGTGAAGCTTGGACACATAATGGGTGAGGTGTAGCATGCTTGGGTCGTCCCATATTAGTGGGGTGGGATAAACTTGTTTCGTCCCATCCCGCTAATTTACGGGTATTCCTCGATTCTAGTTTCCTCGATTTACGTGCCCTCGGGTCGTTTTACGAAAAATGTTTTTATAAATTATGAATCAACGGCACAAAACGAATCTAATAAAAATTGTCTCATCAAAAACGGAGTTCCAAAACGTAAATACGTAATCCTAAGGTTACCGGTTTAGTCGTAAAGGACGTTAAAATAAAATCGTAAGTCCTAATCTCTTCTCGTAAATTTGTGAGTTTATGAACTAACACAAATTTAAAACTCCAAAATAATATTCACGGATAAATTTAATTTCTGAAATGTCGGACTGTCACCAAAGACGGTGTATGTAAACGTAAGCACGTAACGTTGAATCCTCCGGTTTAGACGTAGCCGATGCTACTTCAAGACGTAAATCCAAATTTATTCCCAAAATAAGTGAGTTCATAAAATACTATTTTCAAATAAATATTGAGAATAAAATATCAATCATAAATTGACGGATTGTCACAACATTTACCCCTAAACAGGATCTTTGTCCTCAAAGATCATCTTACCTTACTACTCGCTTCTTATAGAGTTAAAGCCATGTGGGTATTTCCTCCACATTCGGGATTTTCTCACAAGTGTAATTTATTACAATACGCGAGTTTCATCAAACATAACTATGGGAATAAGATCAGGCTTAATGTTGACTTACTTTCTCTATCCATGATGTTCACGGGTTTTTGATGAATGCAACTTTTCGCCGATCTAAACTTTACTAAGGAACAATCAGATTCTCACTTGATAGATATTCCATCAAGTTCGATATACGAATCATAATTCACGCAGCTCATGAAGTCCTAGGGTAGATCCAGCTTATATGCCATTCAAACCAATCTTTACATCATCTCAATGGTCCCATACAACGGAGACTTATATCCCATGATCTTTCAGATCATCAATTCATTTTTCCATGGTTAAAATTGTTGGCATAACTTCGCTACCCATCTGACACTTCAAGATCTACATTTCATATTCACATAACCTCCTACCTACTACCGGCAGTCAACAATCAGATCCAAATTTCAACAATTAATTCAGGTCTCGCGGGTCAATTATTTTGTAAGGTTAGGTTCGCCATCATAGGAAACCTTAAACCTAAAAGACATGTCCAACTCACAATGGGTGTATGTCGGGTGTCTTCATCTCAACTCCTGCTTACAGAGGCTCTAATAATTAGATCATGACAAGATTCGATCTCGATCCTAATGCGATAATTATCAATGATAATCTCTCTAAAGGAAAACGATTATACGGTTTATTGCCAAAGGTCAATCATTCAAGCATATAACAAGACTTCTAGTGTTTTATATCATTACTTTACCTCGTCCCTTCGATTGGGGTGGTACATAGTACTCTCATAAAGGTTCGTTCTCAATGACTTCTGAGAAAATCTCTAGAAATTCGATGCGAAGCGAGGATCTTGATAGAGATGATTGATACGGCATACTATGTTTTCACGACTCCTTTAAATACAAAGAGTCAATTTCTTGATCGAGATTTTATCATTAACGAGAATGATATTAGCAAATTTGGTCAGTCTGTCGACGATGACCCAAATCAAATCAAATTCAAATGATGACCTTTGCAATAGTTAGACGTTTACTAATGTATGAGGCGATGTCTGCCTTCATAATTTACCATCAGTACAACTTCTTCAGAGAAAGATACATTAAATCATAAATGTTATGAGTAAAATACTTATACTTACAAGATTCCAATATAACTATATCTCAAAATCTCCATTTTCAGGCAACCACAAGCAGACTTTTATACATTTAACGCCATTGGCTTCTTAATTCTAATGGTTCACATTAGCCGCGAACCCCTTTTTATTATCTATATTATCCTTCTTATAAGCATCGGCTATATTTTAAATTGTTCGGCAATTTATTTTTCACCTTCATTATTAAGGAACACATCTTATGTGATTTTTTTTATCTTTTCTACATAATGCGTCGGTATCTATATTCACCTTCTCCTAATGAAATATATATAACATGACCGTATTAATTCAAAATTTCTTTCTTCATATCTTCTATGTTTTAGTTTCGTCTCAACTATTATTTTTATCTGTTTTACTCAATCTGGCGTCTATAGCGTCGATAATTATTACAATTAATTAAATAATAATTATTAAATTTTATGAAACGTAAACGTAAAAATTTTAAATTTCTTAGTTCGACCAATTATATAAAATGTTCAAAATAAATTTGAATTTAATTAACACGATTTTTGTTGATTTATTGAAAACAATTAATAAGATTTGTAAATGTTTGAAAAACCTTCGTTTATTCTTGGGTCACAATTTTCTTAGTTGAAAAGCAAAAAGTGTCGTTTCAAATTTTATGTGACAATCCGTCAATTTATGATTGATATTTTATTCTCAATACTTATTTGAAAATATTATTTTATGAACTCACTTATTTTTGGGAAGAAATTTGGATTTATGTCTTGAAGTAGCATCGACTACGTCTAAACCCGAGAATTCTACGTTACGTGCTTACGTTTACATACACCGTCTTTGGTGACAGTCCGACATTTCAGGAAATAAATTTATCCGTGAATATTATTTTCGAATTTTAAATTTGTGTTGGTTCATAATCTCACAAATTTACGAGAAGAGATTAGGACTTACGATTTTAATTTAACGTCCTTACGACTAAACCGGAAACCTTAGGATTACAAATTTACGTTTTCGAACTCTGTTTTTTATGAGACAACTTTTATTAGATTCGTTTTGTGCCGTGGATTCATAATTTATAATAACGTTTTTCGTAAAACGACCCGAGAGCACGCAAATCGAGGAAACTAGAATCAAGGAATACCCGTAAATTAGCGGGATGGGACAAAACTAGTTTATCCCACCCCACTAACTAGGGACACCACATCAAAGATGTGGCATCCTTACACTAAACTAAGTTACACTTGTAACTTAGCTTCATTTTGAAGCTTCTCTTCCCACTAATCTAACAAAACCACTAGACATTACCATTTCCTTCCATTTTCACATGCAAACCACCATAAACACTCTCCTCTCTCTCTAAATTCGTCCCATATTCATCAAGAACAACCCTCATTTGATCAAATTTAACCATGAAATCATATGTTATTTACATATATGATGATGCCCTTTTGAAAGCCCTATTGATTGGTGCAAGTTATAACATCCAAAGAGTAGTTGCTATGGAGTATTGAGGCTGATTTTCCACAAGGTGTGACAATCCGTCAATTTACGATTGATATTTTATTCTCAAATATTATTTGAAAATACTATTTTAATGTTACAATATGAACTCACTTATTTTTGGGAAGAAATTTGGATTTACGTCTTGAAGTAGCATCGACTACGTCTAAACCGGAGGATTCAACGTTTCGTGCTTACGTTTACATACACCGTCTTTGGTGACAGTCCGACATTTCAGAAAATAAATTTATTTGTGAATATTATTTTGGAGTTTTAAATTTGAGTTGGTTCATAAACTCACAAATTTACGAGAAAAGATTAGGACTTACGATTTTATTTTAACATCCTTTACGAGTAAACCGGAAACCTTAGGATTACGTATTTACGTTTTCGAACTCCGTTTTTGATGAAATAATTTTTATTGGATTCGTTTTATGACGTTGATTCATAATTTATAAAAATGTTTTTCGTAAAACGACCCGAGGGCACGCAAATCGAGGAAACTAGAATCGAGGAATACCCGTAAACTAGTGAGATGGGACAAAATACATTGTCCCACCCCACTAGCAATATGGGACGGCTACAATACAACACCTCAACACTTTGGTGTCAAGTTCTAAACAAGTAGCTTACACTTGTTACATGTAGCTTAACATTTAAGCTTACCTTCCCACTATCTACACAAACTAGCAACTAGTTTTCTCATTCCACTTTCCCTCACATGCAAAAACCACTTCTCTCTCTCTCTACTCCCCATTTTGGCCGTCCCTTCCTCAACCAAAAACACCCAATATGATCTTGATTCCACCACAAAATCATGTGTTATTTACACATATGTTGAAGCCCTTTTGAAGCTCTCTTGAATGGTGGTGATTATAACATCCATGGAGGAGTTTTCTTGGTGTCTTGGGGCTGATTTTCCACAAGGAGTTTAGGAAGCATGGTGGTCATGAAGATGGTCTTGGTGCATCACAAGTTTCTCCATCAAAAATCCATGTTTTGATCAACCTACATCATCATGGTGGTATAAAGATTGTCCTCCTCATCTTCTTGTTATTTTGATTATGTAAACATGTATTTTATTTCCTATTGTATATATTTATGATGATAAAAATGTTATGTGGGGATTTGTTGTTGATAATCATGGATAAAAAGGTGAAAAACCATAAGAAACAAGGTTAAAATCTTGGTTAAATTTGATGGCTGTATAAAACAGTAAAGAAGTAAGTCATAAACTGATAAAATGATGAAGTGGAATAGATTTACAGTAAGCTATGGGTCTTGTACACATGTGAGAGTTGGCCATGCAATGGAATCAAAATAATGAGTAAGATATGATCAAAACAAGTTTAGGGTATAAATCTGAAGTTACTGTTTTGGACGATTTTTAGAAAATATTTAAAAGATGATTCAACAGTAGCTATAGAAGAGTTAAATGTAGCACATATCATGTAGTTTATGTGATAAAAATTTGAGCTTCTATCTCCATGTAGAACTCAAGATATGGTAGTTTTGGTGAAGATGAAGTTAAAAATCAGATTTTTGGAAAAAAGAATAATACTATTATATAAGCACTCACATTTTAATATATAAAATGTAAAATAAAAACCCACTAACTTATAAAACTTATTTATATAAATATATAAAAGGTGTAATAAGTGTATAAATGATAAAAATGGAAACTTGTTAAGTTTTATAAGTTATAAAACTATAAACATGATTTTTACGACTTTTTCGGCTATTGCCGTAAAATTAACGTTTTTGTTAAATAAAACTTAGATGGTTGGACCCGTCTAATGAAAACTTTATAAAACTTATATACTGATATATAGACATGTATAAGAAGTAAAAACCGATAAAACCCGAACTATAGGGCATACGGACATTAACGAGCTAAGTAAACATATTGGACTAATACTTGGGCTAATAATTGGACTAAATAAGATAAACACCCATAAAAAGAACTTATTGGGCTTAACCCATTTGGGCCCAACTTGAAAGTGTATGTACTGATAATATAAGTACAAAATGGACTAAAATAAGTTAAATAACTTATAATAAGCTTATTGGACTTAAGACACGTAAATAGGTAAAACTAGTAAACTAGTATAAAAGCTATCGACATATAACTCTAAAATGAGTAAACGAGAATATGTAAACCCACTTGATCATCATATATATAATCATCATATGTATAGTGATGTGTCGTGGATTAACACATATACGTTATAGGACAAATTTAGGTAATTACCTTTAGGAAAAAGTAATTAACCAAAAAATAAGTCAAAGACGGATACGATTAAACACGTGAGTGAACCAAGTTCGTTATACACGAAGATCAAGTGAATTTGAGACGTTTTGCTTTGATTTGGACAATTGATTTGAATGTGTCGTTGGTTTTTAAACTACAATTAAACTCTACGAATTTTAAGCTATTTAAAACTATCCTAAAGTGCATGAATCGTAAACCCCGCTATTTTAAAGTAAATCTAAACAATTACTAAAAATTAAAATCTATTTAAAATTTAAACTAATTAAAATCTATAAAAATTAATTCTATTTAAAAATTAAAAGTTTTAATCTATTTTAAAATCTAATTAAACCTTCAAAACTAATATACTTTATTTAAAATTACTTTTTAAAACTAATCTATTAAAATAAAAACATTTTTTATTTTTATTTTTTTATTAATTATTTTATTATTTTTTTTTTTTTTTTATTTTATAAACTGAAACTAATTTTATTTTAAAAATTAACTTTAATAAAAGTTAAAAGAAGATAAAACGTGACAATGGTGAATAAAACTAACTCTGCCTAACAGAATTACACTATATTAAAGAAATAAAAGAAACTAAAATCAAAAGAGCCTTTGGCTCAGATGGTTATCACGTTGGGTGAGTGACCAGGAGGTCACGGGTTCAAGTCCCGTGAGGGACATAATTTTTGGAAATTATAACTTTTGACAGATTTCTGAAAAGCAGTCTTAGGTAAGACTTTTGATAAGCTATTTGGAAGAAGCTGAGAGGAACACAGCTTTTTGAGCTTATCAGTCTAGTGAACTGATAAGCTAATTTGCTTGAAAATTGGCTCAGAAAAGCAAACAAACCAATCAAATAGTCATAAAGATACAGCAGACTCAATAGATTTCTAAACTAAGTAAACTATTCAGCAACATTTACCAGTTAAACACTGATACAAAGACAATCTATAATCAGCAAAGTAAAACGTAGTCACTAAATTAACCAGCAAAGATCAGATAAAAAATAATGTATCAACAGTATAAAGTAAACATCCTACTAAGCAGATTATTAAGCAAAATAATACCAAATTCAAACAGAATTAAACAGATTCATCTAGCAGTTAAATTAACTCACGCAGCTTAATTAACCTACAAATCAATCTATAACATCAGATAAATACTTCTACTATTAATCATATCAGATTCATTTTAACACAATTTAAGCGATTCCAAATAAGCGACTAACAAAAACTTATAAATTTCTAAAGATTACAAATCCAAACTGTAAACTACTGAAACATATAAATACTCATCCAGAAGTCATTAAACTAAATAAACGAAACTAATCAATCATCTCAAACGTCTAAAATCCGCATCACATTAAATCAAACAGACAGATCTAATTAAGCTTTTAACATAAAACATAAAATGAAAAGAGTTTCGTACCTTAAGTCGAACCCATTGGGAAGTAGGTCAGCGCTGTGCTGCCTATGAACCAAAACGAGAACCACCGTGCTCCGATGAACGACACCACCATGACCATCATTCGAACATAATCAAAGTTTCATCAGCAAACATGAAACACTAATCTGACTCGTACCGTTCTCCTAACACCATTAGACCCCAACAAGCTGAACGATACTAACACCTTATATCTCGAACCAAGCGAAACATTCGATCCGCAACAAAATCATGAAACACAGTACTATATATATCTAACCAGTGGGGTAAGATTGTTCCCTTATTCTAACTTCAATCATTCACACAAGCTATTGATCCAGCTTATATAAACAACACTTAATTATAATGATATTCTTAGATTTAATTGCAAGAGCTATTTATAAAATCAACCAAACATAAAACATAAATTATATAAAAGATTGAACTGAGAATCGAATTTTTATTAAATCACTAAAAACATTACAACTTTTGAAAAGAAAAATTACAAAGTTTAATCTAAACTAGCATTATAACTTTAAAGAAAGAAAAAGGGATGATGATTACAATAATTTTGGGGGTTTAAATAGCCAACCACCGAGGCTCTTGTGCGAATATGAGAATCTTGAGAAGAATATTCCAAATAATTCTGAGCCCTCGATCTTGATTCTTCTCTCTCTTTATTGGATCGGATGGTGGAGGATTCACAAGTTCACGCGGACTGCCAGAGTGGCACTAATTTGTGCTACTTGTGCTTCTTTTGAGGCCTTTGATTGGTTGGATTGGTGGAATGAAGTGTTGTATCCACTCAAAATCGGTCACGTCCCAATCTTTCCCCCTCTTCTCTTCCGAAACAATTGGGGATTTTTATTCCACACGCTTAACTCACTTGTGTGAGTAAAAGCCCTATGTCAATTTGGTTTTTTACCCGATTAGGGTTTATGTGAATAGTGGGATTTTTTACTGGTTTGGGGTGTAAAAGTATTGGGGAAGATGGAACATAGTATGTATCGAGAGATTAATCTATGAGAAAGTGGGGACGGTTTTGGTTTACTTAATGGGAAAGAAATTTTGTGACGTGGAGATAAATAAAGTGGGTGAATGTATGGTAATAATGAATAAAGAAACGAATTATATATTAAATGGGAGTGAATGGTAAAACCCTAAAAGCCCAATAGTTTTTTTTCTTAATTCCAATAAATGGGCTTGAAGCCCAATGCCAAGATTCCAGCCGAGTTAAATTCCCATCTTGGGCCTTTTGGACTTGTCAAAGAGTTTTATTTCAACAATGGACTTTTTAGCCCATTTACCCCATTGTGGGACCCACTTGGCCCATTTACTTGCAAATTTATTAAATCCACTATTGTCGAGCTCGATTTTGGCTTCTCCAATCTTTTTCTTCATTCTCGTGTCGGTTTTCGTGAACTTGGTACCTACACACATAAAAACAAGAAACAAGCATTTCCAAGGCATTTTTGATATAAATCATGCATAATTTTATTGTTTTTAGCTACAAATGATATGAGTAAAAACACTCATATCAAATTCCCCCATGCTAAGCAATTGCCGTGTCCTCACGCAATGATAAAATTAAACTATATCTACACCATTATTCAACTTTAGACTTTTTATTCTGCAAAGACATAAAATAACTTAGAGGATCATAAAACTCAAATAGATTCATCGTCCCCGACTTTTCACTTTTCCATGCCAAGTGCAAAAACAAGATCATTGTTATTATAAGTTGGTAGACTAACACGAACTCATGTGGGCCTATTATTCACTTAGACTCCCTTATTCCTAAGTGTATCTCTTATATTTTATTATTGTCTTAAATGATCACGAGGATGCATTGTTGACTTATTTCGATAATTTATTAGGCCGAAAATAAAGTGAACGATTTAATCAATAGTTAGCTAAAGGACAAAATCTTTTAAAACTGCTTCTCGGGCTTTCATAAAGTTCATATCTTGGCATAACTTGTTTCGCGATTTGAGACCTTTCTCGGACCGATATTTGGCAATGACTTAGTACTTTCCAACCTTGAGAGACGTTCACGAAATAATGGTCTTCTCTTCATAATATTTCTTCACTTGAAGTTTTGAGAGATTCATACTTGGACCACGACTTCTTCATTTTTCTCCAATCTTTACTTGGGATTTTGATTTACAACGATTCGCCTCCTTTTTGGACTTGGCTTCATTTATCCTCATACCTTATTTTTGGTCTTTTTGGATAGACTTCTCCATGACTTTTTGGGAGTATTTTGCTTTTCGTCGTGTGTCTCGATCCTTCATATTGATTTTTGAATAATGAATCTTCACATCACTTGAGATCTTTAGCAATAAAACATAGCCCTCATGTCTTGTTAGGACCTTTTTGGACTCGCCAATCTTCGCATCCCGCTTCAATAAGTTATGCCTTGGCTATGACCTCTAATCCATACCGAGCAACTTTTAAACGATCTTGGGCTAGAAGCTAAGTAACTTTTCAAATCGTTCAACATTATTTATTGCAATTAAAATTTATTAACAAGTGATGGGAGAATAGGCTCATAATTAACTCACATAAATTCCCGAAAGAATACCGAACTTATAATTGGCTCTATCATCTCTTGTTCTCCATATTGTAAAATTCCAAGAATGAAATCAATGGATACTTAGCCTATTAAATCAAAGTTTTGGGTTTTCAAGTCATCTATAGGATCTTGCAACTTCTTATACTTTTGCAAGTTTTAGAATTTGCGTTTTAAAGTTCCCTTGATAAACGACTTTCTAGGATCAATTATAGGAGCTTGCGAAAAGTTCTTGTTCTTAACTCGTATGAATTAAGACCTTCGCGTTTTATAGCTCCCTATATAATAGCCTAGCAAAACTTAATTCAAATACGTTAAGTAAAAGCTAAGGTTAAAAACCAAGTCGAGTCAAAAACTATTCTTATTGAAAGCCTACGTTCGTGTCAAAAACACTTATTTTCTTAAAAATAACACGAAAAATTTAAAATTTTATTGAAAAATGAGAAAACTATACGTTTGGACACGACAAAAGCAATTGCAAGCGATTATATCGATTGACTCCCCCATGCTAAAACCAAACATTGTCCTCAATGTTTCTTAGCTCAAGAGTAACACCCCCTTGCTAAAATACGAAGAGTCTAATGCAAACTCCTAGCATGGAAAGAGCACGCAAATCTATAAGCCGTTTATTAATTATGCCTCAAGAAAAACGTTAGTCGATAAAAATCAAGGGTAAAAAGTGTGCCCCTTTTTGGCATTTAAAGAATGGAAGATCAAGTGGACCGGCAAAAACCGAACACGAGAGTCTTCAATGATAAGGGTCGTACCTAAGATCACAACACAACAAAACACGAGCATCAGCTTGAAAAATCAAGCCTTATTAGCTGTTAGAAAATAGAAAGAAGAGAGAGAAACTCGTTTTTGTTCACCGAGTCATGAGCTCGACTCGATCCCCGCATTCATTGGTCCTTAGGGAAAATGGTGAAAACCGTCATATTAGGGTAGAATCCAACATAAAGCACGATGCCGGGGTCAAAGATCTCATCCTCGTTGTCGGATGACAAACGAAAGGATGAAACTCCAACACAAATCTCTAAAAAGAGATGGTAGTCACAAACAATCGTATGGATGTAGCATGCTCCACGAGGTAAACTCGCACCAAGATGATTAAAAAGTCTTTCAATTATTGCATCGGTGAAAGGCCGAGATTTCCCTAAATCAACGATTCCGGGATCGAATACCTCGTCCTCGGTGGAGAAAGGAATAGACAACAAGGTGTCGTCCCCCCATGCTAATCCTAAGTCATATGAAGCACATAGTAATGGTGGTACAAAAGTCTCAACCATGGTGGTTTCAACTTGCATGACTTTGTTGACCTTTTCACTCTTTTGAATGTGAATAAAGGGGTCATGGTACTCAAAACGAGTCGCATGGAAAACCCGCACATTAAGATCAAAGCGAGTGGGAAGGACAATAGGAGCAAAAGTAATTTCTCCATCCGGGTCAACATTGTCATCATCATAAATCGGGTGATCAAACCAAGATTCTTCATCACCTTCATTAGACTCTTCCTCAAATTCCGAAGGAATGTCGATATAAAACAACTCATCAACCTCCTTAAAGAAAAGCTCATCATCACAACGGTTGTGAGATGTAGGAGGCATGATGTTCTCAAAATCCTCTTGAAACAATGGATTATTGTTCAATGAAACTTCAAATAGAGGATTTGAGTAAGTCACGAAAGTGTCGTCCTCCTTGTCATCACAAGACATATCCGACAAAGTATCGAGGGTGTCACACTCGGATACTAGATCATCATTCTCATTTGAAGGCAATTCATCGGCGAATTCCTCGAGAATGGTAGGTAAAACACAAGAATCACGTTCGATCTCGAGATCAGAAACGTCTTCACTTCTCCGTGGAAGTGGATCAAGGATAGCAAAAAGTTCATCGATGAACTTATCACATGAATAGTCACTAACCTCACTCGGTGTGAAGTTAGGAATCAAAGGCTCTTCGAATGAAGATTGTGCCTTGGGAACATCAACATGATCCATAGAAGAGAGTGAAAATGAATCCATTTTCAAAGATTGTTCAATCAAAGCAATATCACTCTCGGGATCAAAGTTATCACTCTTAAACTCACTAGCATCGAATGGTTCACTTAGGTATTCATCAATTTGTTTTTCAATCTTAGCACTATCATCCTCGTGTGGAGTGAATGTAGATGAGGAAAGGTTACAACATGTTTCAACAAAGCAAGCTTCTTCATTTGATTTTGACTTTCCTTTATCACATTTAGAAACTTCCAAAATTGGAAAGACACCTTTATCAGAAATAGCTTTTTTATCATTTTCAATTTCTTCAACAAGCTTAACACTTTCAACTTTCTTAGCAACAAATCGTGGAATCCTTTCCGGTTTAAAAACAATGCTTTTATCTCCATAAAACAACTCAATTTCCTCTTTCCTCATATCAACTAAAACATTGGCCGTGCACAAAAGTGGTCGTCCTAAAATAATTGGCACACGAGGATTAGTCTCATAATCGACTATAGCAAAATCGGCTAAGTACAAGAAGTTTCCCACTTTCATTATGACATTTTCCGCTATACCAACCGGTCGAGTGGTGGTTCCATTAGCAAGCTCAATGATCATACGAGTTGAACTAAGTGGTGCATAATCAATGGTCTTCCAAAGGGCTAGGGGCATGATGTTTATGCTAGCTCCTAGATCGGCTAGGCCTTTGCAAACCCCAAGCTCATTGAAAACACAAGGTATCAAGAATTGACCCGGATCTTTATACTTCTCGGGAAAGAAATCAAAGAAAACCGAGGTACTAATCACATTCAAAGTAGCCTTAGTAACTTCTAGGAAAGTTTCCTTAGGTGGAGGCTTAAACTCAATCACTTCATCTAAATCCTCACAATCATCATAAACGGTTACGGCCTTAAGCTCTCCCTTCGGGTTTGGAATGGTATTACTAGGTAAGCAACCCAAAGAAGATGACGGTTTATACATGAATCCCTCAAACATTGAAAGCAACTTATTTTGACTTTGTTCCAAACTTTGGTGCATACGATTTTGACTTTGTTCTAGCCTTTGTTGATTAAGATCAATCTTGTTATTTTGCTCTTTAATCGTATTTTGAAAATCAAGCCTCAAAGTATTAATTTGCCCTTGGATATTATTTTGAAAAGCTTTCATGTTTGCCTCATTTGAATTCATGTAACTTGACAAATCATTTTGATTATTCCCTTGAAAACCTTGATTGTTTTGATTAGCATTAAACCCATTTCCTTGATTATAATTCCCTTGGTTACCACGGTTAAAATTATTCCCATTATTACCATTGTTGTACCTATTTTGAACCGGTGGAAAACCCGGTGGAGCAACATGATTTTGACGAGGAACTTGACCGTTGGAGCCATAAGTTCCCGTCGCGGCAAAAGCACTAGCTTGATCAAACCCCGCGTTTAAACAAGCATAATTAGGATGTGCTCCACCACACGATACACAAACATTCTCAACCATATTAATCGATCCATGAGGATTCTTCCTAATCTCACTCAACAAAGTCGCAAATCCACTATCAATCTTAGAGTCCAATCTAGCAATCTCGTGGTTAGATGAATTCACATTGGAAACAACCGGTGTGTTTCGTGAATATTGTGCTCTAGACTTATCTTCAATTATCCTCCACGCGTCTCTCGGAGTTTTTCTTAAAAGATTACCACCCGCGGCGGCATTTAAAGAATCTTGTTCAATCATATTTAGCCCATTATAGAAAGTATTAATTTGATGCAATTCCGAGAAACCGTGGTGTGGAAATTGTCTTAACAAATCCTTAAATCTCTCCCAAGCAACCCCAAACGATTCATGCACTTTTTGTTCAAATCTAGTGATCTCATTCTTAAAATGTGTTGTCTTGGATGGTGGAAAGAAATAATTCATAGACTTTGACACTAAATCATCCCATGTTAAGATCGAACCCGGTGGTTCTTTCTCATACCAAAGCTTAGCATTACCCTCGAGCGAGTACGGAAAAAGCATGAGCTTAATCACGTCATTCGGCACATCTCTAAACTTGAGAGTCGAGGTAATTCGATTAAAATTCCGAATGTGAGAATGCGGGCTATCGGCCTCATTGCCACAAAATTGGTCGGCACGAATGAGCGATAGAAGACCCGTCTTAATCTCAAAATGATCCGCCAAAATAGCCGGCACAACGATTGCTTCCCCATACCCTTCGGTGGGTGCACGGAGCAATTCCTCCATTGTTCGGTTATCGGCCATCTCTACAACAATAGGTGGAAGCTCGGGTTCCACTATTCGTTGTTGACGATTTCTATTTCTACGAGGAATATTTTCAAGCCTATTAAAATCAGTCACAAGACGAGAAGAACGTAATTGCATACACTACAAAGACGAGAATTTAGAGGATTGTAGAAAAGAAATTAGACAAGAAAGAAGATTATTTTTGGCATTTTTATTTGGTATTGCTCAATCAAAAATGATCGATAAAAAACAAGGAATAAGGATAACTACTATGGAAGTAAATTACCCTCGAGCGACTTTGAAACGATAGGTGAAAACCTAAACGTCTCGAGGTTTAATAAGTAAACAACAAAAATAAGATTTATTACTACTTGAGTCGGCAAACCAATAATAGGTCGTCCCTCTCAATATACGCACAAACAAGCGGGGAAACGAGGTGGCACAAAGCACTTAAAAACCTTTTTCCTTAGACGGCCTTTTATAGCACGTCGCCTTATACCCACCTTATAGTTTGTATAAATCGAGTTCAAACTTCTTATTAGTATTTATCTATTTTGCCTTTATTTTTGTTTTGGGTTCGAATACAATAGCTAGGTGATGAAATCCCAACTAAGGCTTATTTGAAAAGTATTTAAAATTGCTGTTCTACGTAATACAATATATTATTCACAAAAAACGAGAAAAACGATACATACTATATAACAGAAAAATAACAAAACTTTCCGAGGACGGAAAGGGTCTTCAAATCCACGATCAACAAATCTCCACAAAAGCGAATCGTACACAAGATCCCCGGTAGCGGCGCCAAAATTTTTGATGTGTCGTGGATTAACACATATACGTTATAGGACAAATTTAGGTAATTACCTTTAGGAAAAAGTAATTAACCAAAAAATAAGTCAAAGACGGATACGATTAAACACGTGAGTGAACCAAGTTCGTTATACACGAAGATCAAGTGAATTTGAGACGTTTTGCTTTGATTTGGACAATTGATTTGAATGTGTCGTTGGTTTTTAAACTACAATTAAACTCTACGAATTTTAAGCTATTTAAAACTATCCTAAAGAGCATGAATCGTAAACCCCGCTATTTTAAAGTAAATCTAAACAATTACTAAAAATTAAAATCTATTTAAAATTTAAACTAATTAAAATCTATAAAAATTAATTCTATTTAAAAATTAAAAGTTTTAATCTATTTTAAAATCTAATTAAACCTTCAAAACTAATATACTTTATTTAAAATTACTTTTTAAAACTAATCTATTAAAATAAAAACATTTTTTATTTTATATTTTTTTATTAATTTTTTTTTTGTTTTTTTATTTATTTTATAAACTGAAACTAATTTTATTTTAAAAATTAACTTTAATAAAAGTTAAAAGAAGATAAAACGTGACAATGGTGAATAAAACTAACTCTGCCTAACAGAATTACACTATATTAAAGAAATAAAAGAAACTAAAATCAAAAGAGCCTTTGGCTCAGATGGTTATCACGTTGGGTGAGTGACCAGGAGGTCACGGGTTCAAGTCCCGTGAGGGACATAATTTTTGGAAATTATAACTTTTGACAGATTTCTGAAAAGCAGTCTTAGGTAAGACTTTTGATAAGATATTTGGAAGAAGCTGAGAGGAACACAGCTTTTTGAGCTTATCAGTCTAGTGAACTGATAAGCTAATTTGCTTGAAAATTGGCTCAGAAAAGCAAACAAACCAATCAAATAGTCATAAAGATACAGCAGTCTCAATAGATTTCTAAACTAAGTAAACTATTCAGCAACATTTACCAGTTAAACACTGATACAAAGACAATCTATAATCAGCAAAGTAAAACGTAGTCACTAAATTAACCAGCAAAGATCAGATAAAAAATAATGTATCAGCAGTATAAAGTAAACATCCTACTAAGCAGATTATTAAGCAAAATAATACCAAATTCAAACAGAATTAAACAGATTCATCTAGCAGTTAAATTAACTCACGCAGCTTAATTAACCTACAAATCAATCTATAACATCAGATTAATACTTCTACTATTAATCATATCAGATTCATTTTAACACAATTTAAGCGATTCCAAATAAGCGACTAACAAAAACTTATAAATTTCTAAAGATTACAAATCCAAACTGTAAACTACTGAAACATATAAATACTCATCCAGAAGTCATTAAACTAAATAAACGAAACTAATCAATCATCTCAAACGTCTAAAATCCGCATCACATTAAATCAAACAAACAGATCTAATTAAGCTTTTAACATAAAACATAAAATGAAAAGAGTTTCGTACCTTAAGTCGAACCCATTGGGAAGTAGGTCAGCGCTGTGCTGCCTATGAACCAAAACGAGAACCACCGTGCTCCAATGAACGACACCACCATGACCATCATTCGAACATAATCAAAGTTTCATCAGCAAACATGAAACACTAATCTGACTCGTACCGTTCTCCTAACACCATTAGACCCCAACAAGCTGAACGATACTAACACCTTATATCTCGAACCAAGCGAAACATTCGATCCGCAACAAAATCATGAAACACAGTACTATATATATCTAACCAGTGGGGTAAGATTGTTCCCTTATTCTAACTTCAATCATTCACACAAGCTATTGATCCAGCTTATATAAACAACACTTAATTATAATGATATTCTTAGATTTAATTGCAAGAGCTATTTATAAAATCAACCAAACATAAAACGTAAATTATATAAAAGATTGAACTGAGAATCGAATTTTTATTAAATCACTAAAAACATTACAACTTTTGAAAACAAAAATTACAAAGTTTAATCTAAACTAGCATTATAACTTTAAAGAAAGAAAAAGGGATGATGATTACAATAATTTTGGGGGTTTAAATAGCCAACCCCCGAGGCTCTTGTGCGAATATGCGAATCTTGAGAAGAATATTCCAAATAATTATGAGCCCTCGATCTTGATTCTTCTCTCTCTTTATTGGATCGGATGGTGGAGGATTCACAAGTTCACGCGGACTGCCAGAGTGGCACTAATTTGTGCTACTTGTGCTTCTTTTGAGGCCTGTGATTGGTTGGATTGGTGGAATGAAGTGTTGTATCCACTCAAAATCGGCCACGTCCCAATCTTTCCCACTCTTCTCTTCCGAAACAATTGGGGATTTTTATTCCACACGCTTAACTCACTTGTGTGAGTAAAAGCCCTATGTCAATTTGGTTTTTTACCCGATTAGGGTTTATGTGAATAGTGGGATTTTTTACTGGTTTGGGGTGTAAAAGTATTGGGGAAGATGGAACATAGTATGTATCGAGAGATTAATCTATGAGAAAGTGGGGACGGTTTTGGTTTACTTAATGGGAAAGAAATTTTGTGACGTGGAGATAAATAAAGTGGGTGAATGTACGGTAATAATGAATAAAGAAACGAATTATATATTAAATGGGAGTGAATGGTAAAACCCTAAAAGCCCAATAGTTTTTTTTCTTAATTCCAATAAATGGGCTTGAAGCCCAATGCCAAGATTCCAGCCGAGTTAAATTCCCATCTTAGGCCTTTTGGACTTGTCAAAGAGTTTTATTTCAACAATGGACTTTTTAGCCCATTTACCCCATTGTGGGACCCACTTGGCCCATTTACATGCAAATTTATTAAATCCACTATTGTCGAGCTCGATTTTGGCTTCTCCAATCTTTTTCTTCATTCTCGTGTCGGTTTTCGTGAACTTGGTACCTACACACATAAAAACAAGAAACAAGCATTTCCAAGGCATTTTTGATATAAATCATGCATAATTTTATTGTTTTTAGCTACAAATGATATGAGTAAAAACACTCATATCATATACATAATTGTTATTTTTATAAAGTCATTGGACATGAGTCTAAGACAAGTATTATTTGTCTAGGTTTCCGTGATTGAAGCACGTACCGTACGTCCGAATTGCCGACAACCCGCCTTCCCACATCAACGTGAGTTCATAGCCTCGCACTCTTTTAAATGTTTAATAAATGCTTTATAAACCCGCGAGGGAGATAACATGTTAGTTGTTATAAAAGTTTGGACACCATTTGTCCCGATTGTTTGTTTATTGATTTTGGACCCGAATGATTGAATGACCCGATTGTATGACCCGATAGATGATTAATGGACCCGATAGATGAAATTAAATGGATTATTAAAGTTAGGTTATGTCACTAAAAGTCCCATTAGCATGAATTGTGAACTACCGGGAGTTGGTAGACGCTTATGCATTTAATAGTACAATTTGGGGACGATCACCCCAGTTCGCGCCTTGACGATTGATCCCCGTCGTGCCACATTGATTGGTAAGCAAATTTATGTATGAGAAGATTTCAATAGCGTGACCTTTGTGACGACACGCTACTTTAGATGGGCAAAATTGGTATCGGGTTAGCTACCCGTTGTTGGTTTAGTAAGGTAACAATGTCATGCGGCTTATAATAATCCAAAATTTACAAAATACTAATAGACGCTCCGAATTACGAAGTATTGCCTGACTAGCAATACAGGGTCATACTATTGATATTATGTTTGTGTTTTGGTTTTCATAACCATATTCATATAACGGTTTTTATTTGATTTTATACAACGTCATAAGACGTATTGTATGATGTTTTTACGACATGGGCTCGTATAATAATTTTTAAGGCAAATGCCTGTATTATGATTTTCGATAAGGATTTATATAAATGACTTTGGCTATTTTATGGCCTATTACAAAGATTTGTATAAAATGATTTTGGCTATTTTACGGCCTATTCCAATGATTTGTATGAATTGGTTTTTGGTACTAATTTTATACCAAAGTTATATTGATGGAATTTACTAAACTCTATGAATTCACTCGCCGTTATCGCTGACCTTTTCTTTTAACATGTTTTATCTCAGGTACTTGAAGGTAATTCTCGGGAAGACGACAAGAATTCATGGCCCGCACCTAAACAATATTTTCCATTCAACCACTTTGTAAAACTTTGTATGAAATGTAATGACTTGGGACCGATGTAACTTTGATAATTATGAATGGAAATGATTTATAAATAAACGACGCGATTTTTATGCGTTGTCTATGATGTGAGTAATGTGCTATCCCGTAACACCAACTAGTCTTCCGCTGTACTGAGTTGTATAAATTTGGGGGTGTTACAGTTTGGTACCAGAGCTCTCGTTATAGAGAACGAAAGATTTTTAAAACCAAGGTTTTGAATAAAACATTTCAAAATCTTTTAACTATAAACATTTTCTAAAAATGTCTAAAAATCTTTTGACTATAACGGTGCCGAAGAATTCCCGAGTTACCGACAAGGCCAGACTGAGAAGTGTTATTTTAATATATATATAACTTGGATTATATATATATGATGTAATTTTATTACATGATTGTTTGATGATTATTTTGATTTTTATACGAGGTATTTATACGACGTAGATTGTCACAAGTAACCCTAAATCCCCTAGTAAATTAATCGAAGCTATTCTCGTAGGAATTCTAGCTATCCTAGATCCAAACCAAGTTGTGGATATTTATGATCCCAACAAATGGTTGATATTCGTAGAAATGTAGATATTAGTTGATTGTGATATTGAAAAAGAATTGGCGAGATTAAATCTGATATCGATGTCATGACGATCTTTTCTTACAGAGTGGAGTTTGACAAAGTGTTATCACCTAGAAAGATGTCATCTGATTCGTTGTCATCCAATTCTTAAATTTGAAATCGAAAGGGTGAATGTTGCACTTGAGGCTGTCATTGGAACCAGTACCCAAAAGCCTCATGCCACTAATACCTTTCCGAGAAGTCTAATTGACTGATCAAGTCATTTCATATTAATGACTCATTTGAAAATTGTTGTTGTAAGAGCTAATAGGATTGGAAATTAAGTGTTGATTCATATTGAGATTGTGTTGCCTTTACAAGGCCGAAGAATAAGATTGAAAGTATTGGAATATGAGGTAGAATATCGAATTGAGTATAAGTTGGTTGAAATTTGAATAAAGTAAAAATTTAACCCATATGGAATATGAGATTATAAATAGAAGTCGTTAAGTTTTGTGATTGAATTATAAGGTTTTAATTGATTGTAGGTTTGTGTTAAGGGCTGTTCCTAGGCCATTGTCCACTAACGAGGATGCCCAGTGTCCAAGAAATAAATTGAAGAAATCTTCTTCAAAATTGGGACCGATGGATCTTCCGGGACAGGTGGGAAACCTAATGACTCTTGTAGATTAGTATTCATTGTGGTATCTTTTAAAAATAATCCCTAACTTAACTGTGACGTCAGTTGGTAGGATGAGTTCTGAGAATTGTATGACATAGTGACACGTAATGTGTTACGGTACAATTTTGACTTGTTTGTGATTAATAAAAAGACTACCTTTGATTGCTAAATTCTACATGTATCGATGTTATCTATCTTTATTGCTTCATCCTAATGTCCGCATTAGTGATGCAACCATTGAACGAGTACTCATCTTGGTTTGAGTTACGTTGTGAATCATTCTTCGTGAGTGCCATCGAGATCATGAACCTCATGATTATTTGGCTAAAGCTCATTTCCTATCATATCGTAGTTAGTTCTTAGTGAACAACTCTTCATCACTTTTTTGCAGATCACACATTGTTTTTATAAAGTTAAAACGGTATCCTTTGAGAAAATTTAATTTTCAACACAATAAGGATTATTCAAAGTGAGATTTATAAGTGATTGATATCAAAATGAAGTTGTTTATAAAACACCTTGGGAAAACTTAATTGTTTTCATGACAAAGAAAATATTTGAAAATTTATTTTTGATTCTTATTTAAGAATTAAGCATGAAAATGTTTTTATTATAAACATGATGATAAAATTTTGACGAACTGAGTATTGCATCGTTAATCTTGAAATTGTATATAGTTGCGCGCCTACATACAATTTGGAATGGACTATGCAAGACTGATTAGTAGTCACCATAAAACTAATGAATAAACACTACATTTTCTGTGAGGATTGTGAAAGATTAAATTTTATGAGATCTGCAAGAAGTGAAAAATAGGGCCATATTGATAGAGACACCTACATATGTGCCTGTATCATCTATTCTTCTGAGTCGAATTTACTCATCTGTGGAATTTGTCTTATTTGACAATTGATATTCCGTTCTTGTCCAATTATCCCGTAGTGAGATTCTTAGGAAAAGTATTTGATTACCGAGTGTTGATACCCGACTGGATGTATTGACATTCTTATCATTTCATATGATTTGATTTCATTTGAATGACCTGGGTAACGATCCGAGGAGCTTTCGAATGCGTACTCAAATTATGAAAACATGGGATGTATTCCTATTCGTTAAATGTTTTCGTCTGAATCTGGTTTGAAATTCTCTCGCGTAGATTATGCGTTGACCTTACTCTTTAGATAGTAGTTGTGTCTCCAGATATCCTTGAATTTGTGAAGGATTATGAGTTATTATTAGTCTTTTGAGAAGTTCACATCTTATCGACGGCAATAAAAACTGGAAAGTTGATAGTGCCAGTAGAGTGGATTGATTGATTATGACATGACGACATTGTCTTAATTGATGGGAACTCGAGTAGAATCCCCCTAAATGATAAGATGTTGATTATCAAAATTTATTTAAATAATTCTTGATGGATGACCATATCCTGCATTTAGACTTAAAATTTTACCGTGAATGGTTGTGAATAAGTCATAGATATTCTAATCTAGAAAGAACCTAATATGAAATTATTAAAAGATGTTTACCTTATCTGAAACTTTAGGAGGTATTTATTGATGAATTACCTAGACTTTCGCCATTTAGGCAAGTTGAAATTGGTATTGATTTTATTTCCGGTGCTGCACTTGTGGCTTGTGCACTATACGTCAGCACCATCTAAATTAAAGGAATTACCGTGCAACTGAGAAAGTTGTCGGGGAAAGATTTTATTATACCAAGCCTGTCATCCTGAAGAGCTATGGTGTTATCATTCCTTATATTTATAGATTACTGTGACTGAGTAAATTGACAATCGAAAACGATATCCATAACTCGAAATGGAAGAATTGTTCGATCATTTACAAGGTTCTAGCAAATTTGATCCATAGCATGGTTATCATCAACTTCGCATCTGCGAAAGAGATTATCTATTCCAATCACTACATCTGGTACTTGTAATGAACATTACGAGTTTCATGTTATGTCGTTTGGATTGACTAATGCATAAGTAGTATTCATAAATTTGGTGAATAACGTGTGTAAGCTGTAAATTGATAAATTCATGCTTGAGATCATTAAGGACCAATTGTTTGTATATAAAAATAAGAATGAGTTAATAATTATTTATAGACTGCCCTGAATTGGCCGAACAGTGTAAACCTGAACCTTGAATAATTAACACGAGATTAAAGACTTGAATCTTTACATCATTTAACCATGTGATTAATAGATAATGGAAGTTATATTGACTTTTCAAAGATTAGAACCATTAACGCTTAGGGGTTAAAAACTTAATCCTTTATATAAAATGACCGTTGGATTAATAATGGTAAGATGTATGCATATAGACTCTTCAAAAATTAAGAGCCCTTTTAAGACTTTGGATTTTACCAAAAAGAAAGTGCGAATATATTTTGACGAATGTTTTGACAAAGGATTTTAAGGGACTATTCCCTTATACACAAACCATTTAACTAAACTTCTGTTTAGGGGTAAATGTTTGTGTATACTTTTAGACAACTTAAGAGGAATTGAGGAAACTATATAAAACATGACTTGAAATTTGAAACGATAATTTACGCTTTTCAAACTAAGAAAACTTTGACCAAAGTATAAACAAAGGTTTCTCGAACATTTTCGAATCTTATTAAATATTTTCAATAAATCAACAAGAATCCTGTTAATTAAATTCAAATTTATTTTTGAACATTTTTATAATTGGTCGAACTAAGAAATTTAAAACTTTTACGTTTACGCTTCACAAAAATTAACTAATAATTATTTAATTAATTATAATAATTATCGACGCTTTAGACGACAGATTGAGTAAAACTGATAAAAATGATAGTTGAGACGAAACTGAAACATAAAGAATATGAAGAAAGAATTTTGACTAAATAAAGTTATGATATTTATTTCATAAGGAGAAAGTGAACGTAATTACTGACACTTAATATCGAAAGAATATCTGAGTAAATTGTGGACATGATAATCATATCATCATGAGAAGTGAATATAGATACCGACGCATTATGTAGAAAAGATAAAGAACCAATTAGGATGTATTCCTTAATAATGAAGGTGCAAAATAAATTGCCGAACGATATAAAAATAAACAGTGATTGTTAAAAGGATAATATAGATAATAAAAAGGGGTTCACGACTAATATGAACCATTAAAGATTGAGAAGCCGATAACGTTAAATATTTTAAAGGCCACTTATGGTTGCCTAAATATGGAGATTGTGAGATATAGTTATGTTGGAATTTGTAAGTATAAGTATTATATGTATGTCATTTTATGACTAAAAGTATCTTTGTCTGAAAAAGTTGTACTAATGGCAATTATGAAGGTAAACATCGCCTCATACATTAGTAAACGTCTAGCTATTGCAAAGGTCATCATCTGAATTTGATTCGATTTGGGTCATCGTCGACAGACTGACCAAATCTGCTAATATCATTCCCGTTAATGATAAATGCAAAAGAGTTGTGTAAACATGGTGTGCCGTATCGATCATCTCTATCAAGATCCTTGATTCACATCAAATTTCTTGAGATTTTCTCAGAAGTCATTGTGAACGAATCTTGATGAGAATACTATGTACCACCCCAAATCGAAGGAACGAGGTAAAGTAACGATACAAAATACTATAAGTATTGTTTTATGTTTGAATGATTGACCTTTGGTAATAGACCGTATAATCGTTTCCCTTTGGAAGAATTATCATTGATAATCATCGTATTAGGATCGAGATCGAATCTTGTTAAGATCTAAATCTTAGAGCATTTGTAAGCAGGAGTTGAGATAAAGACACCCGACATACACCCACTGTGAGTTGGACATGTCTTTTAGGCTTAAGGTTTCCTATGATGGCGAATCTATCCTTGCAAAATACTCGACCCGCGAGACCTGAAATGATTGTTGAAATTAGGATTTGATTATTAACCGCCGATAGTGGGCAAGAGGTTATGTGAATGTGAAATGTAGATCTTGAAGTGCCAAATGGGTAGCAAAGTTATGCCACAAATTTTAAACTTGGAAAAATGAATTCATGATCTGACAAATCATGGGATATAAGTCCCCGTTGTATGGGACCATTGAGATGATGTAAAAGTTGGGATTGAAAGGCATATAAGCTGGATCTACCCTAGGACTTCAAGAACCGCGTGAATTATATTTCGTAAATCGAACTTGATGGAATATATATCAAGTGAAAATCTGAATTCTTCTTAGTAAAGCTTAGATCGGCAAAAAGTTGCATTC
This sequence comes from Glebionis coronaria, assembly GCA_025667525.1. Taxonomy (NCBI): domain Eukaryota; kingdom Viridiplantae; phylum Streptophyta; class Magnoliopsida; order Asterales; family Asteraceae; genus Glebionis; species Glebionis coronaria. The sequence goes on along the minus strand of CM046879.1, from coordinate 22,999,988 downwards.
ATCAGAAACCCGTGAACATCATGGATAGAGAAAGTAAGTCAACATTTAGCCTGATCTTATTCCTATAGTTATGTTTGATGAAACTCGCGTAATATAATGGATTACACTTGTGAGAAAAGACCGAATGTGGAGGAAATACCCACATGGTTTTTAACTCTATAAGAAGCGAGTAGTAAGATGATCTTTGAGGACAAAGATCCTGTTTAGGGGTAAATGCTGTGACAATCCGTCAATTTACGATTGATATTTTATTCTCAAATATTATTTGAAAATACTATTTTAATGTTACAATATGAACTCACTTATTTTTGGGAAGAAATTTGGATTTACGTCTTGAAGTAGCATCAACTACGTCTAAACCGGAGGATTCAACGTTTCGTGCTTACGTTTACATACACCGTCTTTGGTGACAGTCCGACATTTCAGAAAATAAATTTATTTGTGAATATTATTTTGGATTTTTAAATTTGAGTTGGTTCATAAACTCACAAATTTACGAGAAAAGATTAGGACTTACGATTTTATTTTAACATCCTTTACGACTAAACCGGAAACCTTAGGATTATGTATTTACGTTTTCGAACTCCGTTTTTGATGAAATAATTTTTATTGGATTCGTTTTATGACGTTGATTCATAATTTATAAAAACGTTTTTCGTAAAACGACCCGAGGGCACGCAAATCGAGGAAACTAGAATCGAGGAATACCCGTAAACTAGTGAGATGGGACAAAATACATTGTCCCACCCCACTAGCAATATGGGACGGCTACAATACAACACCTCAACACTTTGGTGTTAAGTTCTAAACAAGTAGCTTACACTTGTTACATGTAGCTTCACATTTAAGCTTACCTTCCCACTATCTACACAAACTAGCAACTAGTTTTCTCATTCCACTTTCCCTCACATGCAAAAACCACTTCTCTCTCTCTCTCTACTCCCCATTTTGGCCGTCCCTTCCTCAACCAAAAACACCCAATATGATCTTGATTCCACCACAAAATCATGTGTTATTTACACATATGTTGAAGCCCTTTTGAAGCTCTCTTTAATGGTGGTGATTATAACATCCATGGAGGAGTTTTCTTGGTGTCTTGGGGCTGATTTTCCACAAGGAGTTTAGGAAGCATGGTGGTCATGAAGATGGTCTTGGTGCATCATAAGTTTCTCCATCAAAAATCCATGTTTTGATCAACCTACATCATGATGGTGGTATAAAGATTGTCCTCCTCATCTTCTTGTTATTTTGATTATGTAAACATGTATTTTATTTCCTATTGTATATATTTATTTTGATTATATGATGATAAAAATGTTATGTGGGGATTTGTTGTTGATAATCATGGATAAAAAGGTGAAAAACCATAAGAAACAAGGTTAAAATCTTGGTTAAATTTGATGGCTGTATAAAACAGTAAAGAAGTAAGTCATAAACTGATAAAATGATGAAGTGGAATAGATTTACAGTAAGCTATGGGTCTTGTACACATGTGAGAGTTGGCCATACAATGGAATCAAAATAATGAGTAAGATATGATCAAAACAAGTTTAGAGTATAAATCTGAAGTTACTGTTTTGGACGATTTATAGAAAATACTTAAAAGATGATTCAACAGTAGCTATAGAAGAGTTAAATGTAGCACATATCATTTAGTTTATGTGATAAAAATTTGAGCTTCTATCTCCATGTAGAACTCAAGATATGGTAGTTTTGGTGAAGATGAAGTTAAAAATCAGATTTTTGGAAATTAAAGAATAATACTATTATATAAGCACTCACATTTTAATATATAAAATGTAAAATAAAAACCCACTAACTTATAAAACTTATTTATATAAATATATTAAAGGTGTAATAAGTGTATAAATGATAAAAATGGAAACTTGTTAAGTTTTATAAGTTATAAAACTATAAACATGATTTTTACGACTTTTTCGGCTATTGCCGTAAAATTAACGTTTTTGTTAAATTAAACTTAGATGGTTGGACCCGTATAATGAAAACTTTATAAAACTTATATACTGATATATAGACATGTATAACAAGTAAAAACCGATAAAACCCGAACTATATGGCATACGGACATTAACGAGCTAAGTAAACATATTGGAGTAATACTTGGGCTAATAATTGGACTAAATAAGATAAACACCCATAAAAAGAACTTATTGGGCTTAACCCATTTGGGCCCAACTTGAAAGTGTATGTACTGATAATATAAGTACAAAATGGACTAAAATAAGTTAAATAACTTATAATTATTGGACTTAAGACACGTAAATGGGTAAAACTAGTAAACTAGTATAAAAGCTATCGACATATAACTCTAAAATGAGTAAACGAGAATATGTAAACCCACTTGATCATCATATATATAATCATCATATGTATACATAATTGTTATTTTTATAAAGTCATTGGACATGAGTCTAAGACAAGTATTATATGTCTAGGTTTCCGTGATTGAAGCACGTACTGTACGTCCGAATTGCCGACAACCCGCCTTCCCACATCAACGTGAGTTCATAGCCTCGCACTCTTTTAAATGTTTTAGAAATGCTTTATAAACCCGCGAGGGAGATAACATGTTAGTTTTTATAAAAGTTTGGACACCATTTGTCCCGATTGTTTGTTTATTGATTTTGGACCCGAATGATTGAATGACCCGATTGTATGACCCGATAGATGATTAATGGACCCGATAGATGAAATTAAATGGATTATTAAAGTTAGGTTATGTCACTAAAAGTCCCATTAGCATGAATTGTGAACTACCGGGAGTTGGTAGACGCTTATGCATTTAATAGTACTATTTGGGGACGATCACCCCAGTTCACGCCTTGACGGTTGATCCCCGTCGTGCCACATTGATTGGTAAGCGAATTTATGTATGAGAAGATTTCAATAGCGTGACCTTTGTGACGACACGCTACTTTAGATGGGCAAAATTGGTATCGGGTTAGCTACCCGTTGTTGGTTTAGTAAGGTAACAATGTCATGCGGCTTATAATAATCAAAAATTTACAAAATACTAATAGACGCTCCAAATTACGAATTATTGCCTGACTAGCAATACAGGGTCATACTATTGATATTATGTTTGTGTTTTGGTTTTCATAACCATATTCATATAACGGTTTTTATTTGATTTTATACAACGTCATAAGACGTATTGTATGATGTTTTTACGACATGGGCTCGTATAATAAATTTTAAGGCAAATGCCTGTATTATGATTTTCGATAAGGATTTATATAAATGACTTTGGCTATTTTATGGCCTATTACAAAGATTTGTATAAAATGATTTTGGCTATTTTACGGCCTATTACAATGATTTGTATGAATTGGTTTTTTGTACTAATTTTATACCAAAGTTATATTGATGGAATTTACTAAACTCTATGAATTCACTCGGCGTTATCGCTGACCTTTTCTTTTAACATGTTTTATCTCAGGTACTTGAAGGTAATTCTCGGGAAGACGACAAGAATTCATGGCCCGCACCTAAACAATATTTTCCATTCAACCACTTTGTAAAACTTTGTATGAAATGTAATGACTTGGGACCGATGTAACTTTGATAATTATGAATGGAAATGATTTATAAATAAACGACGCGATTTTTATGTGTTGTCTATGATGTGAGTAATGTGCTATCCCGTAACACCAACTAGTCTTCCGCTGTACTGAGTTGTATAAATTTGGGGTGTTACACAAGGTGTTCATGAAGAATGGCGGTCTTGAAGATGGTCTTGGTTATTCACAAGTTTCTCCATCAAAATCCATGTTTTGATCACAACCTACATCATCATGGTGGTATAAAGATTGTTCTCCTCATCCTCTTGTTATTTTTGATTATGTAATCTTGTATTTCTTTTACTTATGTATATGTATATGATGATGAATGATGATTAAAAATATTGTGTGGGGATTTGGTGTTAATAAACATGCTTAAAATGATGAAAAACTATAAGAAACAAGGCTAAAATCTTGTTTAAATTGTTGGCTGTATAAAACAGTAAAGAATCATATGATGAACTGATAAAAATGGCATAGATTAATGGATATACAGTAAGTAATATGTCTTGTTCACATGTGAGAGTTGGCCATGCAATGGAATCATTAGGATGAGTGAGATATGATCAAAACAAGTTTAAAGTACAAATCTGAGTTCACTGTTTTGGATAATTTTTAGAAAATACTTAGAGGATGATTCAACAGTAGCTATAGGAGGGTTAAATGGAGCACATATCATGTAGTTGATGTCATAAAAATTTGAGCTTCTATCTCCATATAGAACTCTAGATATGGCAGTTTTGGTGAACATGAAAATAAAAATCAGATTTTGGAAATTAAAGTATAATAGTATTATATAAGCACTCAAATAAAAATAATATAAAATATGAATTAAAACCCACTAACTCATATAATACATTTATATAAATATGTATAAGGATAAATAAATGATACATTTTATAAAAATGGTAATTTGATAAGTTTTATAAGTTATAAAACTATAAACATGATTTTTACGACTTTTTGGCTATTAACCGTTAAATTAACGTTTTTGTTAAATAAAACATAGACGGTTGGACCCGTCTAATGTAAACTTTATAAAACTCATATACTGATATATAAACATATATAACAAGTAAAAACCGATAAAACCCAAACTATATAACATACGGACATTAACGGGCTAAGTTAACGTTATTGGACTAATAATACAACAAAATGGGCTAAAACACTTATAAACTTATTTATTGGGCTTAACCCATTTGGGCCCAACATGTAAAGTGTAAATACTGATAATAAAAGTATGAAATGGATTAATACAAGTTAATGAACTTATAATAGGCTTATTTGACCTAAAACACGTAAATAAGTAAAACTAGTAAACTAGTAAGAAGTTACTAATACGTAAACACTAAAGTGAGTAAAAGTAAATATGTAAACCCACTTGATCATCATATATATAAAATCATCATATGTATACATAATTGTTATTTTTATAAAGTCATTGGACAAGAGTCTAAGACAAGTATTATTTGTCTAGGTTTCCGTGATCGAAGCAAGCACCGTACGTCCAAATTGCCGATAACCCGCCTTCCCACATCAACGTGAGTTCATAGCCTCGCACTCTTTTAAATGTCTTATGAAATGTTTTATAAACCCGCGAGGGAGATAACATGTTAGGTTTGATAAAATAGGACACCATTTGTCCCGATTGTTTGTTTATTGATTTGGACCCGAATGATTGTATGGCCCGATGAATGAATAAATGACCCGATAGATGAAATGAAATGGATTATTAAAGTTCGGTTATGTCACTAAAAGTCCCATTAGCATGAATTGTGAACTACCGGGATTTGGTAGACGCTTATGCATATAATAGTACTATTTGGGGACGATCACCCTAGTTCGCGCCTTGACGGTTGATCCTCGTCGTGCCACATTGATTGGTAAGCGAATTTATGTATGAGAAGATTTACATAGCGTGACCTTTGGGACGACACGCTAATTTAGATGGGCAAATGAGTTTCGGGCTAGCTACCCATTGTTTGTTTTAGTAAGGTAACAATGTCATGCGGCTTATAATAATCCAAAAATAACGAAATACTGCTATACGCACCGAATTACGATATATTGCCTGACTAGCAATACGGGGTCATATTATTGATATTATGTTTGTGTTTTGGTTTTACATAGCCATATTCATATAACGGTTTTTATTTAACTCTACACGACGTTATAAAACGTATTGTATGATATTTTTACCACATTGGTTCGTATAATGATTTTGAAGGCGAAAGCCTTATTGTGATTTTGACAAGGATTTGTATAAAATGTTTTTGGCCTATTTCATTGTCTACTATAAAGATTTGTACAAAAATGATTTTCGGTAATAATTATATACCGATGATACATTGATGGTTTTATTAAACTCTATGAATTCACTCGGCGTTATCGCTGACCTTTTCTTTTAACATGTTTTATCTCAGGTACTTGAAGGTAATTCTCGAGAAAACAACAACAATTCATGGCCCGCACTTAAACAATAATTTCCATTCAAATACTTTGAAAAACCTGTATGAAATAATATGACTTGGGACCTATGTAAATTTGATATTTATGAATGGAAATGCTTTATTATTAAACGACGCGATTTTTAAGCGTTGTCTATGATGTGAGTAATGTGCTATCCCGTAACACCAACAAGTCTTCCGCTGTAATGAATTGTGTAAATTTTGGGGTGTTACAGTTTGGTATCAGAGCTCTCGTTATAGAGAACGAAAGATTTTTAAAACTAAGGTTTTGAATAAAACATCTCAAAATCTTTTAACTATAAACATTTTTCTAAAAATGTCTAAAAATCTTTTGACTATAACGGTGCTGAAGAATTCCCGAGTTACCGACAAGGCCAGACTGAGAAGTGTTATTTTTAATATATATATATATAACTTGTATTATATATATATATATGATGTAATTTTATTACATGATTGTTTGATGATTATTTTGATATTTATACGAGGTATTTATACGACGTAGATTGTCACAAGGAACCCTAAATCCCCTAGTAAATTAATCGAAGCTATTCTCGTAGGAATTCTAGCTATCCTAGATCTAAACCAAGTTGTGGATATTTATGATCCCAACAAATGGATAATATTCGTAGAAATGTAGATATTAGTTGATTGTGAAATTGAAGAAGAATTGGCGAGATTAAATCTGATATCGATGTCATGACGCTCTTTCCTTATAGATTGGAGTTTGACAAAACATTACCACCTAGAAAGATGTCATCTGATTCGTTGTCATCCAATTCTTAAATTTGAAATCGAAAGGGTGAATGTTGCACTTGAGGCTGTCATTGGAACCATTACCCAAAAGCCTCATGCCACTAATACCTTTTCAAGAAGTCTAATTGAATGTATGAGTCATCTCATACCAGTGACTCATTTGATAATTGTTGTTGTAAGAGCTATAGGATTGGAAATTAAGTGATGTTCATATTGAACTTCTATTGCCCTATTAAGGTCGAAGAATAAGGTTGAAAGTATTGGAAAATGATGTACGATATTGCATTGAGTATAAGTTGATTGAAACTAAAATGAAGTAAAATTTAAACCGTATGGAATATGATATTGTTAAGAGGAAGTAATTAAGTCCTGTGATTGAATTATAAGGTTTTAATTGATTGTTGATTCATGTTAAGTGTTGTTCCTAGGCCATTGTCCACTAACGAGGATGCCCAGTGTCCAAGAAATAAATTGAAGAAATCTTCTTCTGAATTGAGACCGATGGAACTTCGGGGACATGTGGAACACCTAATGACTCTTGTATATTTGTATTCATTGTGGTATCTTTTAAAAATAATCCCTAACTTAACTGAGACATCAGTTGGTAGGATGAGTACTTGGAATTGTATGACATAGTGACAAGTAATGTGTTACGGTACAATTTGACTTGTTTGTGATTAATGAAAAGACTACATTTGATTGCTAAACTCTACATGTATCGATTGTTGGGTCAAAAAGTTGATGTGGCAGAAACTCAAAATCGAAGAACATTTACTCAAGCGTTGACAAGAGTAATACAAGAGTTGACAAGAGCAATGTAGGCGTTGACAGAAGTCAACAAAAGTCAAACACAGTCAACAAAAGTCAACGCTGATGGATTTGATGGAGAATTCTATTTACAGAATATATTGGATATATTCTAAATAATATATTCAGTATATATCTATAGAAATAGAATATTTAGATGTTTATTTGATATTATCTCTTGTAAACCCTAATCCTTACACTATAAAAGGAACCAAGGGTCATAGGTTTTATTCATTCAATTCATTCACAATGTAAACCTAAAGTGTGTGTCGACTAGACGTGGGATTCAATGTATACACGTCTAGTGATTGTTCGTTATTAATATAATGGGCAATCCAATTGTTTTAATTCATGTTATTCGTGCCTAAACACCTTGTTAATGGTTGTTGTTCTAATTCCGCTTTGATTTGTTAATCATATGAACAATAATCATTCCTAGTAGCTTAAAAGATCCGGAAACCAAGGTTTCCACAATTGGTATCAGAGCCTCGTGGCTCGTGATGCTAGGACCAACAAGGTGTTCGTGTTTCGAGAAGAAAAGAAAAATCCGTCTAGGGTTTTTCTGGACGTTTTTGTGTGCGCAGCAGCATTCAGAAGGGCATAACTTTTTATTGAACCGTTGGATCGCCACGAAATTTTATATGTGTGTTCTACATACATATATCTAGATATCCACCGGAGGGATTGTCGAGATCCATCCCCAAGAAAATGTTATTAAGCGTCGAAGTCAGCAGGGGTCATATGCTGTTTTCTGTGAACAGTAATAGTAAAAATGCGATTTCTCCTTCGTTAACCATTGGATCGTCGTGAAATTCGATCTGTAGGTTCTTGACACTTATGTCTAGGATTTCACCGAAGGGATCTTCGATCTGAGCATTTATGAAGAAGTTATTCGCTATCGAAGTTCACTGCAGTTTATGGATTTTCACATGAAATAATGATTTAGGGTTTATAAAACCCTAGATCAATTAGCCGCTGATAGATGTTGGTGTGACGCTGATAGATGTTGGTGTGACGCTGACAAGGCATGGATGAGACGCTGATGACGTCAGTGTTTGGGACAAGACGCTGACAAGGTTTAAAGTTGACGCTGATGTTTGTTATTTAGGCGCTGATAGGCTTAATTTTGACGCTGACATAACAAGTCAACGCTGATAGAGTTGACAGTGTCGTCCGATATATAAACTTCAACGCTAATAAGTATTGTCCGATATTGGACAATACATCTGCCAAAGATATTGGACAGAAGAGGATATTGGACAACACAAGGTTTGCTGCTGTTTGAGAAAATGGATACGTTTTAAGCACACAAAAAGGAGGATTATACACACAAAGGTACATGGAATCTCCGTTTTAATCTAGAATATCATGTTGATATTTATGGCTCGGATATTTTTGAAATGGATTAATGATCTTAAAGCGAGTTAGCAACTTTTTATGGGAATTTGATGGATATTTTAAACTATGTAATCGGGATAGCCTTGTAAAAGAGTTATCCATCTTGATGCTTTTACATATGGTATGAAGATGTTATTCCATTAAATTCATCATGAAGAGGTGTTAACTTAAGGGGAAGAGTTTTTATGGTAAGTTTGATGATTGAAGAAGATTTTCGCGAGTTTGTGTTCTATCATATCTTAAAGTCATGCACTGGTGACTTTAAAGGTAACTTGTTCGTGCTTTACATGATTGGTGATGAAGACTTGTCATAAACACTTGAAGGAGTTACATTATCGTGCTCAGTGTCTCACTAAGGATGAGAATATTGACAAGGGATCGAGGTCTACTTATACTTTGTGCCATGAGTATAAGTTCTTAGTAACATGGATAGTACAAGACATGGAACATAAGGTTGGGTTATTCTACTTCTACATCAAAAATATTATATTAATTGTTCTTCAAGATCACTACACAGAGCCTACTTTTGGAGAATCTTCAAAGATTGCATACATTGTTTACTTCCTTGTTGATGTGACAAAAAGGGGAAGAAATACGTGCTACACTTGAGGGGAAGCAACTTGAAGATCATGTACAACTTACAAGAGATACACATAGAGTTTTACCACTATCAACTAGGGGAAGATTGTTGGGTCAAAAAGTTGATGTGGCAGAAACTCAAAATCGAAGAACATTTACTCAAGCGTTGACAAGAGTAATACAAGAGTTGACAAGAGCAATGTAGGCGTTGACAGAAGTCAACAAAAGTCAAACGCAGTCAACAAAAGTCAACGCTGATGGATTTGATGGAGAATTCTTTTTACAGAATATATTGGATATATTCTAAATAATATATTGAGTATATATCTATAGAAATAGAATATTTAGATGTTTATTTGATATTATCTCTTGTAAACCCTAATCCTTACACTATAAAAGGAACCAAGGGTCATAGGTTTTATTCATTCAATTCATTCACAATGTAAACCTAAAGTGTGTGTCGACTAGACGTGGGATTCAATGTATACACGTCTAGTGATTGTTCGTTATTAATATAATGGGCAATCCAATTGTTTTAATTCATGTTATTCGTGCCTAAACACCTTGTTAATGGTTGTTGTTCTAATTCCGCTTTGATTTGTTAATCATATGAAAAATGATCATTCCTAGTAGCTTAAAAGATCCGGAAACCAAGGTTTCCACATCGATGATATGTATCTTTTCTTGCTTCTTCCTAATGCTCGCATTAGTGATGCAACCATTGAACAAGTACTCATCTTGACGTGAGTTACGTTGTGGATTATTCTTTTTGAGCGCCATCGAGGTCATGAACCTCATGATTATTTGGCAAAAGCTCATTTTCTATCATATTGTAGTTAGTTCTTGGTGAACAACTTTCCATCACTCTTTTGCAGATCACTCATTGTTTTTATAAAGTTAAAACAATATCCTTTGAGAAAATTGAATTTTCATCACTATATGGATTATTTAAAGTGAGACTTATAAATAATCATTATTGAAATAAAGTTGATTATGAAATACCTTGGAAAACTTAATTGTTTTCATAACAAAGAAAATCTTTGTAAATTTATTCTTGATTCTTATTTAAGAATTAAGCATGAAAATGTTTTTATGATGATAAAATTTTGACGAACTGAGTATTGCATCGTTAATCTTAAAATTGTATATAGTTGCGCGCCTACATACAATTTGGAAGGGACCATGCAAGGCTGATTAGTAGTCACCATGAAATTTTTAATAAACACTATATTTTCTTTGAAGATTGTGAAAGATTAAATTTTTTGAGATCTGCAAGAAGTGAAAATTAGGGACATAGTGTTAGGGACACCTACATATGTGCCTGTAGCATCTATTCTTCTGAGTCGAATTTACTCATCTGTGGAAATTGTCTTATTTGACAATTGACAATTCTTTCTTGTCCAATTCTCTCGTAGTGAGATTCTTAGGAAAAGTATCTGATTACCGAGTGTTGATACCCGACTAGATGTATCGACGTTCCTATCATTTCTTTTGATTTGATTTCATTTGAATGACCTGGGTAACGATCCGAGGAGCTTTCGAATGCGTACTCAAATTATGAAAACATTGGATATATTCATATTCGTTAAATGTTTTCGTCTGTATCCGATTTGAATTTATCTCGCATAGATTATTCGTTGACCTTACTCTTTTAATAGTAGTTGTGTCTCCATATATCCTTGAACTTGTGAAGGATTATGAGTTATTATTAGTCTTTTGAGAAGTTAACATCTTATCGACGACAATAAAACTGGAAAGTTGATAGTGCCAGTAGAATGGATTGATTAACTATGACATGACGACATTGTCTTAATTGATGGGAACTCGAATAAGAATTCCCCTAAAAGATAAGATGTTGATCATCAAAAGTGATCTAAATAATTCTTGATGGATGATTATATCCTGCATTTAGACTTGAAATTATACCATGAATGGTTATGAACTAGTTATAAATACTATAATCTAGAAAGAACCTAATATGAATTTATCAAAAGATGTTTCTGTTATATGAAACTTTAGGAGGTATTTGTTGATGAATTACCTAGACTTTCGCCATTAAGGTATGTTGAATTTGGTATTGATTCTATTCCTTGTGCTGCACCTATGGCATGTGCACTGTACGTCAGCACCATCTGAATTAAAGGAATTACCGTGCAACTGAGAGAGTTGTCGGAGAAAGATTTTATTCTACCAAGCTCGTCATCATGAAGAGCTATGGTGTTATCATTCCTTATATTTATAGATTACTGTGAACTTAGTAAATTGACAATCGAAAACGATATCCATGACTCGAAATGGAAGATTTGTTCGATCATTTACAAGGTTCTAGCGTATGTTTTAAAAATTTGATCCACAGCATGGTTATCATCAACTTCGCATCCGCGAAGAAGATTATCTACTCCAATCACTACATCCGGTACTTTTAATAAACGTTATGAGTTTCACGTGATGTCGTTTGAATTGACTAAAACACATGTAGCATTAATAAAGTTGGTGAATCACGTGTGTAGGCTGTAATTTGATAAATTCATGCTTGTGATCATTAAGGACCATTTGTTTATTTATAAAAATAAGAAGGAGTTAATAATTATTTGTAGAATGCCCTGAGTCGGCCGAGTAGTGAAAACCTGTACCTTGACTAATTAATATGTGATTTAAGACTTAATACTTTACATGATTTGACCGTGTGATTAATAGGATAATGGAATCTATAATGAATTTTCAAAGATTAGAAGTCATTTAAGACTTTGGGTTTTACTAAAAAGAAAATGGAAATATGTTTTGACAAATTTTTTAACAAAGGATTTTTAAGGGATTATTCCCTTATACCTAGAACATTTAACTAAACTCATGTTTACGGGTAAATGTTCGTGTATACCTAAAGACAACATAAGAAGGATTGAGGAAACCATTTAAACCATGACTTAAAATTTTAAACGATTATTTTTGCTTTTCAACTAAGAAAATTTTGACCAAAGTATAACCAAAGATTTTTCAAACATTTACGAATCTTATCAATTATTTTCGATAAATCAACAAAAATCGTGTTAACTAAATTCAAATTTGTTTTGAACACATTTTTATAATTGGTCGAACTAAGAAATTTAAACTTTTAACGCTTACGTTTCATAAAAACTTAATATTTATTGTTAATTTACGTGTAATAATTATCGACGCTTTAAAACGTCGAATTGAGCAAAATTGATAAAAACGATAGTTGAGACGAAACTAAAACTTAGAAAATGTGAAGAAAGAATTTCTGAGTAAATTGTAGACATGATAATTATTCCATCAGGAAAGATTAATGTAGATACTGACACGTTATGTAGAAAAGGATAAAGAACCAATTAGGACATTTTCCTTAATAATGAAGGTGCAAAATAAATTTCCGAACAATTTAAAAATAGCCGATGATTGTAAAAAGGATAATATAGATAATCAAAAGTGGTTCACGGCTAATGTGAACCATTAGAATTGAGAAGCCTTAGCGTTAAATGTTTTAAAGGACCACTTGTGATTGCCTAAATATGGAGATTTAGAAATGTAGTCATATTGAAATCTTGTAAGTATAAGTATTCTATTCATGTCATTTCTGACTAAGTGTATCTTTATCTGAAGAAGTTGTACTAATGACAAACTATGAAGGCTGATAACTAAGGTTTTCCCTAGTTAAAATTGTTAAAGTTCGTTGTGTTGGTCTAATCGAATTGATCTAAGCTCTATGTGTGACTTCGTTTTATTTTGGTGTGAACAAAGATGTGTCGTTGTAGTGTTTTAAATTAAAAGGTGCAAAACAATTAAAGTAAAGGTGCTCTTAAAGTAAACCTAAGTCTAATTAAAGTAAAGGTGCAAGTATTTAAAAACGTGACTGAAATTAAAGGGCGCTAAAGTAAAGGCGTAAACTTAAATCTAACTAAGGCAAACTTAAAACGCGGCTAAAACTTAAACTAAGGCAAAACTAAAATAAAGCTAAGGCAAATAATCTTAAAGTGCAATTAAATAAAAGGCAGGGAAAATAAAGCTTGAAAATAAAAATCAAAGACAAAAACTAATAAGAACCTGAATACAGCTCATTCGGAATAAACCTTCGTTTGGAACAATCACTCGTCCGGAATGTCACCTTCGGCTAAAATGATTTTTCTTCACTTGGAATATTACCAAAATCCTTGATCCGGAACAAATTGATCTGAATATGTCACTTATCCAAAACAATCCTTCGTTCGGAACTTTACTGATTCGGAACTCTAAATCTTGCCTTGATTCAGAAGTATTTGGTCACCCTTGATTCGGAAGTTTCCGAATGAACTCCTTGAATCGGAACTAACTCTTCGATCGGAAGTTTCGTTCGGAAGTTCGTTCGGAACTTTCGTTCGGAACTTCGTTCGGAAGTGTTGATTCGGAACTTTTGAAAAGTTCCGAATGAATTGCTTGATCCGGAACTTTTTAAGTTCCGAATGAAGGTCTTGATTCGGAAGTTTTAAAGTTCCGAATGAACAGTAGCTGACTCGGAAGTTTTCCTTCGTCCGGAACTTTGAATGTTCCGGATGAACAAGATTGGCTCGGAACTTTTGCTAACCCCAAATCTTCCGGATGAACAACCTTGACTCGGAACTTTGGAAGTTCCGAATGAATCAACTCCCTTGTCTTGATTCGGAAGTTTTCTCCTGGAAAGATCAGATACAAGAACAAACTAACCGAAGAACAAGGAGATACAGTAACAGCAGAAATAATCACAAATAACCAAAATCAAACACACGGATAAATATAAACAGTAACGTATCAACAAATAAACATCAACAAACGATTAAAAACGTGAAATCAAACAACTTTAACCACAATAATCAAAAACCACTTGGATCAAAATAAAAGCATGAACATAAACATAAACATAAACACAACAAATAAAAGATTAAGAAATGTAGATAAGAGATTGACAAGATAAAGTAAAGATTGACAATAATTAAATGAAAACTTACTTGAAATTAAATGAATTTAAGGTGCAAGACAAGGTATTTAAATTTGACAAGAAAAGTAAATGACAAGGTATTTAAAGGGTGGAAGAGCTAATTGTCACACTTAGCCAACAAGAAGGAAATGAACACAATCCTAATCTATATATAGGGGAGGATTAAGGAAGCTTCCTCCCCTCCTTCCTTTCTTGTTAATTGCAAGATTAAGTCCCTTTCTTCTTAATTCTTCATTAATTGCGTCATTAGTCCTTTTCTTCTAATCTTCTTTAAACTTGGACTTAAGGGACTTTTGGCTTCGGGATTTCTTCGAACTCGTCTTTAAATTCTTCAATAAAATAGACTTGAATTCTTCGGCTTTTGATAAACTTCCGTCTTTTGACTTTTTCTTCGATAAATCTTCAGAATTGGTCGTGGACTTCCGTTCTTTTTTCACTCTTGACTGCTTGACTTCGTCTTTCATCCTTTTCTTCAATAAAAGTCCGTAAATGCCCGTGAATGTCCGTGTTTTCTCCACTTTTCACCTTTTCATCCTAAATCACAACAAAAACACAAACCACGCATAATTCCGATATAAAAGACACAAAATACACGTTTTGGTCCGGTTATTATTGTAATTAAGTGGTAGAAAAGATGGGTGTCTACACACCTATCAAATCCCCTACACTTGACCATTGCAATGTCCTCATGCAATGTATTAGTTACAAAGCAAGATTGCACTTTTCATCCTAATCAATCCACGTTGGCCTTTATTAAGGAGATAGAAAATTAAAGACATACAGAATAAAGAAATCAAAAGCATACCTTGGGTTTTGAAAATGTTATGAATAATCATCCTTCTCAAGTTTTCACTTTCTCCAACCAAGCTTAAAAACGAGATCATTGTTATTATAAGTTAGTAAACTAACACGAATTCATGTGGGCCAATTATTCACTTAGACTCCCTTATTCCTAGGTGTATCTCTTATATTTTATTGTTGTCTTGAATGATCACGAGGATGCATTGTTTGACTTATTTCGATAGTTATTTAGTCTGAAAATAAAGTGAACGATTTAATCAATAGTTAGCTAAAGGACCAAATCTTTTAAAACTGCTTCTCGGGACCTCATAAAGTTCATATCTTGGCATAACTCGCTTCGCGATTTGAGACCTTTCTCGGACCGATATTTGGCAGCGACTTCATACTTCAAATCTTGAGAGACGTTCATGAAATAATGGTCTTCTCTTCATAATAGGAATTCTTCACTTTGAAGTTTTGAGAGATTCATACTTGGACCACGACTTCTTCATTTTTCTCCAATCTTTATTTTGGACTTTGATATACAACGATCCGCCTCCTTTTATGACTTGGATCTATTTATCCTCATACCTTGTTAGGGTCTTTTCGGATACACTTCTCCATGACTTTTGGGGAGTTTTGCTTTACGTCGTGTGTCTCGATCCTTCATATTGATTTTCGATAAATGATTCTTCACATCACTTTGGATCTTTAGCAACAAAACATAGCCCTCATGCCTTGTTAGGGCCTTTTCGGACTCGCCAATCTTCACGTCCCGCTTCAATAAGTTATGCCTTGGCTATGAACTCTAATCCATACCGAGCAACTTTTAAACGATCTGGGGCTAGAAGCTAACTAACCTTTCAAATCGTACAACCTTATTTATTAGCAGATAAATTTATTAGCAAGCGATGGGAGAATAGGCTCATAATTAACTCACATAAATTCACGAAAGAATACCGGACTTATAATTGACTCTATCATCTCTCGTTCTCCACAGTTTAAAATCTCAAGTAATGAGACTCGTGGATACTTAGCCTATTAAATCAAAGTTTTGGGTTTTCGAGTCGCCTATAGGATCTTGCAAATTCTTAGACTTTTTCAATTTTAGAAATCGCATTTTAAAGTTCCCTTGATAAACGACTCTCTAGGATCAATTATAGGAACTTGCGAAAAGTTCTTGTTCTTAACCCGTGAGAGTTAAGACTTTCGCGTTTTATAGCTCCCTATATAAAAGCCTAGCAAAACTTGACTTAAACACGTTAAGGATACTAGCTAGAGTAAACTCAGATTGAGTCAAAAGATTCACAACGTTTGAAAATTAAAACCACTTATTCAAAGAATTATTCTAGCAAAGAAAGGAAATAACTATACAAAGGAAGAACTAATAGGCCAAAATAGATCAAAAATTTTGAAAAATGTCGAAAAATTGATTTTCCGGTTAAAATGCGAACAAATACAAGGAAAAGACCACTTAACTTCGATAGAAGTCCCCCCTACACTTAAGATAAACATTGTCCTCAATGTTTAAGCATATGGGAGTAAACTCCCCTACACTTAGGACATTGTGCACTTTGTTTAAATCTCGCTAAGGAAAGGACAACTAAAGAGATTCCTATTTTAATATTGAGAAAATATAAAATAGTGAATCGAAAAGAGTTTAGGATAGAACCGGGAAGAAGTAGAACACGAAATCACGGGTCGTCAAGAATCAGCAAGAGTGGATCATTGAAGCTCGAATCCCTGATTAAGAAGTGAGGAGAGGAAAGCAAACCAACGGGTCCCCCCTACACTTATGATAAAGAAAGCGGAAAGATAGATGCATGGGTTGCCTCCCATGAAGCGCTTGATTTTTGTTAACCGAGTCATTAGCCTGACTCGATCTTGATCATCAACGGAAGAAGCATGAGACATATCCACCAGGATCAAAGACATAGTTTTCATCCATCAATAAGCAAGAGCTTAAGGCGAACAAGGCAAGCCAAAGAAGAAGTGGCAGGGTTCCCTTAAGCAGCGATGGAGCACGGTGGAAGCAAGGGTGAAGTGAAAGCTTGTCTTCAAGATTTCCAAAGATTTTTCCTTTTATTTCATCAGGTGGATACTGCGATGGCTTTAAGACTTCAATACCGGGGTCGAACACCTTTTCCTTTAAGGGAAAATAGCACTCAGGCTCAGCCGAGTGTGAAGAAGATCCGCAAAGAAGCACAACCTCGTCCTCAGAAGGGGGACAAAGAGGTGTCAAATCATAAGTGCAACGGATTTCGGTGTCGACCGGTTTCTTCTCCTTGGACAAAATGCTCTTCAAATCCAAAGTAGGATCAAGACGATAATATTCAAAGTCCAAAGGAGGTGCATCACTCTCATGAGGGAAGTAAGTGTTGAGAAATTCAGAGAAATCTTCCTCAAATGAGTAATCATCCAAAGTAGGATCGAGTGATGGCGGAGGATCTTCACCATGGGAAGAATCGCTCGAGAGAGTATCGGCCTCATCAAAATCATCGAAAGTGGGCAGCTCGGGATACTCAGAAGTACAATCAAAATCATCCGAATCTGAGCTAGAATCATTATCATCATAAGCATCGAAGATCGGTGTCGAATCATAAATGGGAGAAGCGTCCAAAGTAGGGAGAGAATCATCCACATTATCTTCAAAGAGTGGATTATCAGTGGAAGACTCGAATAAAGGATTATCGTAGACGGTAAAGTCATCGAGCACATTTATCATATTCACTGATTCTCGGCCTCCAAAGGATTTTCCTGTAAGCTTCCCCATTTTAAAAACTTTTGAATCATCCCCGACTCGTAAGATTAACTCACCTTCGACCACATCTACTAAAGCACGTCCGGTTCTCAAGAATGGCCGACCAAGTATTAAAGGAATACGAGGGTCCATTTCATAATCAACTACGACAAAATCGACCGGGAAAGTAAATGTGCCAACTTTGATAAACACGTCTTCGGCTATACCAACGGGGTAAGCGAGAGTGCGGTTTGCAAGTTCAAGAGTCATCTTTGTTGGAATGAGGTCGGGCAATGTTAGTGTTTTCCAACAACTGAGTTGCATCAAATTTATACTAGCCCCGAGATCAGCAAGGGCAGTAAATTCTTCAGTTTTGTTGAACACGCAAGGCAACACAAAACGACCAGGATCTCCAAGTTTTTCCGGAAGTTCTCTAAGAAGAACTGTAGAGCAGTTTTCATTTAAGCGTGTGTTGGCGAGTTCAATCAGCTTCTCCTTCTTGCTAAGCAATTCCTTGAATGCTTTGACAAATTTCGGCATGTGGCAAAGTGCTTCAACAAGGCTAATGTTGATGGTCATTTTAGATAGCATATCCACATATTTCGATACTTGACAGTCATTCTTGGTTAGCTCGTTGGTCTTGCCTATGCGAGAAGGGTATGGGATTCTAGGTTGATAAGGGTTAGGTGAAGGTGTAGTCGGTGAAGGTTGTGATGTTGAAGGGTCCTTCCAAGATACATCGTCATGACGAGGCGGAGACGGTAATGGTGTACTAACACTAGGTGTAGGAGGAGTAGGGATATATGGTGGTGGAGGAGGTGTAGATGATGGTGGTGGGTCAGGTGGATTGACAATGGTAATTCCACTACGCGTAGTTATAGCACTCACATTAGCTCGCGGATTGGTGACGGTGTTTGAAGGTAGAGAACCCGAAGAAGAAGAAGGTTGAGCTTCGGGCAAGAAACTAGCCAACAGATTCTTTAATTCAGTTGTTTGAGTGATGAAGGAGGATTGAAGATTATCACGAACCTCGGTTCTGATGTCATTTCCTTGCTTCAAGATATCTCCTTTCAAATTGATTATTTGGCTTTATAGATTCTTGATTTGCTCACCTTGAGTTCTCATGATGGTGTCAACAGCGGGATTAATGGGTGGGTGTTGTTGGGTGGGTGGTTGATAAGGGTTAGAAGCACGAGGTGGGATTTGGTTGCTTCTATTGTAGTTGTTGGCGGGATTTTGGTTTTGAGGAGAAAAACCGGGTGAAAGGTAGTTGGTGGAACGGTAGCTCAGCAGATTTCTATCCCCTTGTTGTCTAGCTTGGTAATTTTCCGGTGAATAATTACCGTAAGCAGCATACACATTTTCCGGATTTCCTTGTGTCGAAGGACAATCGGTGTATGAGTGAGGACCGCCACATGTTTCACAAGGATTAGCAACCGCTTTAACTTGTTGTTGTTGTTGGTTTGAAGCGAGAAGCGTAATACTTTTGCTCATTTCAGCCATCATGCGGGTGAGTTCGGTCATCTCAGGGTTTGCTGAGGTAGAAGAAACATTGACTCTCGGGTTGTTCCTAGAAGAAGCAGAGGAATCCCAGTTCTTGTGGTGAGTAGTCATGTTCTCAATTAACTCTCTACACTCCTCGGGTCTCCTTTTCATGAATGTGCCACCGGCGGCTGCATTAATCGTATCACGATCTCGAAAAGTCAATCCGTTGTAGAAAGTATCGATTAATGTTACAGGGAGCATGTTGTGGTTTGGACAACGGTCGATCAAGACATTATATCTCTCCCAAGCGTCAAAAAGAGATTCATCAGGGTCTTGCATGAAACCGCTGATCTGATTGCGAAGGCTAGTGACCATGGATGGTGGAAAGTAGCGCGATAGAAAGCGTTGAGTCATATCATCCCAAGTGTGAATAGAATTCTTCGGGAGACGATCAAACCATTTCTCGGCATGATGCGATAAATTATGTGGGAAGAGTTGTAGGCGGAGTACATCCATTGTGGCCCCAGGCAACTTCATGCTTTGGGTGATTGTAATGAACTTGTCGAGGTGTTTGTTGGCATCATCATCAGGCAATCCTCTAAATGGGTTTGTTTGTACTTGCTGAATCATGTGGTGCTTCAACGAAAACTCAGGAGCGTTGATTTGCATCGGCGCAATCGGTCCTCCTCGTCCAAACATGGTTGGTTGACAAAGTTCCTCCATGGTCCGAAGATCGGGCTATGGAAGAGCATTGTTATTATTATTATTATTATTGAGGTTCGGTGGAATGTTGTTGTTGACAACACCTGCCATATCTAAATCTTCTTGAGGCTCGGGCTCTTGATAATTAGAAGATCTAGTACGCATACACCTGAAAATGCAAAAGAAAAAGAAACCAAACACAAAGACAATATATATACACAATAAAGCTAAAATCTTTTTGGATTTTTGAGATTTTTAATTTTTATGGTTTTTTATCAATTTTTAATTTTTATGAGTTTTGAATTTTTTTATGCAAGAAAAATAACGTTCACAAGTGAACGGATCCCAAAAAGCAACGTGTCTCTCACAGAAAACTGTTGATCTTAACGAAAAGAGCCGGCAGCGGCGCCATTTGATAACTAAGGTTTTCCCTAGTTAAAATTGTTAAAGTTCGTTGTGTTGGTCTAATCGAATTGATCTAAGCTCTATGTGTGACTTCGTTTTATTTTGGTGTGAACAAAGATGTGTCGTTGTAGTGTTTTAAATTAAAAGGTGCAAAACAATTAAAGTAAAGGTGCTCTTAAAGTAAACCTAAGTCTAATTAAAGTAAAGGTGCAAGTATTTAAAAATGTGACTGAAATTAAAGGGCGCTAAAGTAAAGGCGTAAACTTAAATCTAACTAAGGCAAACTTAAAACGCGACTAAAACTTAAACTAAGGCAAAACTAAAATAAAGCTAAGGCAAATAATCTTAAAGTGCAATTAAATAAAAGGTAGGGAAAATAAAGCTTGAAAATTAAAATCAAAGACAAAAACTAATAAGAACCTGAATACAGCTCATTCGGAATAAACCTTCGTTTGGAACAATCACTCGTCCGGAATGTCACCTTCGGCTAAAATGATTTTTCTTCACTTGGAATATTACCAAAATCCTTGATCCGGAACAAATTGATCTGAATATGTCACTTATCCAAAACAATCCTTCGTTCAGAACTTTACTGATTCGGAACTCTAAATCTTGCCTTGATTCGGAAGTATTTGGTCACCCTTGATTCGGAAGTTTCC
This sequence comes from Glebionis coronaria, assembly GCA_025667525.1. NCBI lineage: Eukaryota > Viridiplantae > Streptophyta > Magnoliopsida > Asterales > Asteraceae > Glebionis > Glebionis coronaria. Next base: position 22,978,659 of record CM046879.1, on the reverse strand, counting down.
GAATGAACTCCTTGAATCGGAACTAACTCTTCGTTCGGAAGTTTCGTTCGGAAGTTCGTTCGGAACTTTCGTTCGGAACTTCGTTCGGAAGTGTTGATTCGGAACTTTTGAAAAGTTCCGAATGAATTTCTTGATCCGGAACTTTTTAAGTTCCGAATGAATGTCTTGATTCGGAAGTTTTAAAGTTCCGAATGAACAGTAGCTGACTCGGAAGTTTTCCTTCGTCCGGAACTTTGAATGTTCCGGATGAACAAGATTGGCTCGGAACTTTTGCTAACCCCAAATCTTCCGGATGAACAACCTTGACTCGGAACTTTGGAAGTTCCGAATGAATCAACTCCCTTGTCTTGATTCGGAAGTTTTCTCCTGGAAAGATCAGATACAAGAACAAACTATCCGAAGAACAAGGAGATACAGTAACAGCAGAAATAATCACAAATTAACCAAAATCAAACACACGGATAAATATAAACAGTAACGAATCAACAAATAAACATCAACAAACGATTAAAAACGTGAAATCAAACAACTTTAACCACAATAATCAAAAACCACTTGGATCAAAATAAAAGCATGAACATAAACATAAACACAACAAATCAAAGATTAAGAAAGGTAGATAAGAGATTGACAAGATAAAATAAAGATTGACAATAATTAAATGAAAACTTACTTGAAATTAAATGAATTTAAGGTGCAAGACAAGGTATTTAAATTTGACAAGAAAAGTAAATGACAAGGTATTTAAAGGGTGGAAGAGCTAATTGTCACACTTAGCCAACAAGAAGGAAATGAACACAATCCTAATCTATATATAGGGGAGGATTAAGGAAGCTTCCTCCCCTCCTTCCTTTCTTGTTAATTGCAAGATTAAGTCCCTTTCTTCTTAATTCTTCATTAATTGCGTCATTAGTCCTTTTCTTCTAATCTTCTTTAAACTTGGACTTAAGGGACTTTTGGCTTCGGGATTTCTTCGAAATCGTCTTTAAATTCTTCAATAAAATAGACTTGAAATCTTCGGCTTTTGATAAACTTCCGTCTTTTGACTTTTTCTTCGATAAATCTTCAGAATTGGTCGTGGACTTCCGTTCTTTTTGCACTCTTGACTTCTTGACTTCGTCTTTCATCCTTTTCTTCAATAAAAGTCCGTAAATGCCCGTGAATATCTGTGTTTTCTCCACTTTTCACCTTTTCATCCTAAATCACCACAAAAACACAAACCACGCATAATTCCTATATAAAAGACATAAAATACACGTTTTGGTCCGGTTATTATTATAATTAAGTGGTAGAAAAGATGGGTGTTTACACACCTATCAAAGGCAGACACCGCCTCATACATTAGTAAACGTCTAGCTATTGCAAAGGTCATCATCTGAATTTGATTCGATTTGGGTCATCGTCGACAGTCTGACCAAATATGCAAATATCATTCCTGTTAATGATAGATTCTTGATGAAGAAATTGACTCTTCTGTATTTAAAGGAGTTATGTAGACATAGTGTGCCTGTATCGAACATCTTTATCAAGATCCTCGCTTCACATTGAATTTCTAGAGATTTGCTCAGAAGTCATTGGGAACGAACCTTGATGAGAGTACTGTTTACCACCCCAAATCGAAGGGACGAGGTAAAGTAGCGATACAAAATACTATAAGTGTTGTTTTATGTTTGAATGATTGACCTTTGGTAATAAACCGTATAATCACTTTCTTTTGGAGAGATTATCATTGATAGTTATTGTGTTAGTATCGAGATCGAATCTTGTTAGGATCTATATTAGAGCATCTGTAAGCAGGAGTTGGGATGAAGACACCCGACATACACCCACTGTGAGTTGGACATGTCTTTTAGGTTTAAGGTTTCCTATGATGGCGAACCTAACCTTACAAAATACTCGACCCGCGAGACCTGAAATGATTGTTGAAATTAGGATCTGATTATTGACTGCCGGTAGTGGGCAGGAGGTTATGTGAATATGAAATGTAGATCTTGAAGTGCTAGATGGGTAGCGAAGTTATGCCAAAAATTTTAACTATGGAAAAATGAATTGATGATCTGAAAGATCATGGGATATAAGTCCCCGTTGTATGGGACCATAGAGATGATGTAAAAGTTGGTATAAAAGGCATATAAGCTGGATCTACCTAGGACTTCAAGAGCTGCGTGAATTATGTTTCGTAAATCGAACTTGATAAAATGCCTAGCAAGTGAAAATCTGACTATTCCTTAATGAAGCTTAGATCGGCGAAAAGTTGCATTCATCAAAAACCCGTGAACATCATGGATAGAGAAAGTAAGTCAACATTAAGCCTAGTCTTATTCCCGTAGTTATGTTTGATGAAACTCGCGTATTGTATTGAATTACACTTGTGAGAAAAGACCGAATGTGGAGGAAATACCCACATGGCTTTAACTCTATAAGAAGCGAGTAGTAAGATGATCTTTGAGGACAAAGATCCTGTTTAGGGGTAAATGCTGTGACAATCCGTCAATTTATGATTGATATTTTATTCTCAATACTTACTTGAAAATATTATTTTATGAACTCACTTAATTTTGGGAAGAAATTTTGATTTACGTCTTGAAGTAGCATCGACTACGTCTAAACCGGAGGATTCTACATTACGTGCTTACGTTTACATACACCGTCTTTGGTGACAGTCCGACATTTCAGGAAATAAATTTATCCGTGAATATTATTTTCGAATTTTAAATTTGTGTTGGTTCATAATCTCACAAATTTACGAGAAGAGATTAGGACTTACGTTTTTAATTTAACGTCCTTACGACTAAACCGGAAACCTTAGGATTACGAATTTACGTTTTCGAACTCCGTTTTTGATGAGACAAATTTTATTAGATTCGTTTTGTGCCGTTGATTCATAATTTATAATAACGTTTTTCGTAAAACGACCCGAGAGCACGCAAATCGAGGAAACTAGAATCGAGGAATACCCGTAAATTAGCGGGATGGGACAAAACTAGTTTATCCCACCCCACTAACTAGGGACACCACATTAAAGATGTGGCATCCTTACACTAAACTAAGTTACACTTGTAACTAAGCTTCATTTTGAAGCTTCTCTTCCCACTAAACTAACAAAACCACTAGACATTACCATTTCCTTCCATTTTCACATGCAAACCACCATAAACACTCTCCTCTCTCTCTAAATTCGTCCCATATTCATCAAGAACAACCCTCATTTGATCAAATTTAACCATGAAATCATATGTTATTTACATATATGATGATGCCCTTTTGAAAGTCCTATTGATTGGTGCAAGTTATAGCATCCAAAGAGGAGTTGCTTTGGAATATTGGGGATGATTTTCCACAAGGTGTTCATGAAGAATGGTGGTCTTGAAGATGGTCTTGGTTATTCACAAGATTCTCCATCAAAATCCATGTTTTGATCACAACCTACATCATCATGGTGGTATAAAGATTGTTCTCCTCATCCTCTTGTTATTTTTAATTATGTAATCTTGTATTTCTTTTACTTATGTATATGTATATGATGATGAATGATGATTAAAAATATTGTGTAGGGATTTGGTGTTAATAAACATGCTTAAAAAGATAAAAACTATAAGAAACAAGGCTAAAATCTTGTTTAAATTGTTGGCTGTATAAAACAGTAAAGAATCATATGATGAACTGATAAAAATGTCATAGATTAATGGATATACAGTAAGTAATATGTCTTGTTCACATGTGAGAGTTGGCCATGCAATGGAATCATTAGGATGAGTGAGATATGATCAAAACAAGTTTAAAGTACAAATCTAAGTTCACTTTTTTGGATAATTTTTAGAAAATACTTAGAAGATGATTCAACAGTAGCTATAGAAGAGTTAAATGGAGCACATATCATTTAGTTTATGTCATAAAAATTTGAGCTTCTATCTCCATATAGAACTCTAGATATGGTAGTTTTGGTGAACATGAAAATAAAAATCAGATTTTGGAAATTAAAGTATAATAGTATTATATAAGCACTCAAATAAAAATAGTATAAAATATGAATTAAAACCCACTAACTCATATAATACATTTATATAAATATGTATAAGGATAAATAAATGATACATTTTATAAAAATGGCAATTTGATAAGTTTTATAAGTTATAAAACTATAAACATGATTTTTACGACTTTTTCGGCTATTACCGTAAAATTAACGTTTTTGTTAAATATGTAATAACCCGAATTTAACGTCATAATTTTATCCTAACTTTGTAACGGATTTTGAATTCCTAAGTAATGGTAAGTATTGGATTGTTTGACGGTTTACGTTGAAACCGGTGATTGAGACTTTATTTGATGTTTTGAGGAATGGAATTTATCCGTTAAATAATCGAGAAGACGACGAATGCCATATTTTAGCCGTAAGAGCTATTAATTTTATTTTCATTATTTTTCGACTTGTGGTCGTATTTGGTTGAAAACGAGTCGAAAGCATGTTCTTATAATTCGTTATGCATTAATTTAATTACCGGGCTCGAGATTTAATTATAATGAATTTTAATTGGTAAAAACCGAGCCGATGCTCTTTGTCTTTATTCATACCCGCGGCTCAACACTAAACCAAACACACCCTTATTTTATTCTTATGATGTCTAGCAAAACTTGTTGCCAAACACCCCCCTTACTCACTACTATCACTACTTAAAAAAATAAAAACACAGACATACACTTACCATAACTTTAAGGAAAAAAAAGAGCTGTTGTTATTCTTTGTCTCTGGTTCGACTCAGAAACAAAAACCATGATCACCATCATAAAAATCTTCAATAAAAACACAATTCTCATCGCCAAAATCAATTTAGACACAACCAAACTATGCAAACATCAACACCAATCAACTAGAATCATCAAGAACTTCAAAACACTAACATATATTCATTCCTATGGATTCTTAAACATGATCAAACTACATGCACATACATAATTGACCCAATGTATAAAAAAAAATAAGCAAAAGACTAACAAAAACATACAAATATCAAGATGATCAAAATCAAATAACCCTAGTAGGTTCTTGGTTGCACCCGTCTATATCCAACACCAATAGAGGATCAAAAATTTTGATTTTTATAATACCCACTTGATTTTAGCAATATTTATCAATCCTTAGCACTTCCCAAACACAAAATTCGGATTACATCACCATTGATGATTTCTTGAAAATTTTAATTTTTCTAAAACACATGCATCATATTAAACTGATGGTGGGGATTTGAGTAGGAATGATAAGTTAATGATTTTGAATGATTTAATTGTGTTTTTATTGAAGATTTTTATGATGGTGATCATGGTTGTTGTTTCTGAGTCGAACCAGAGACAAAGAATAACAACAGCTCTTTTTTTTTCCTTAAAGTTATGGTAAGTGTATGTCTGTGTTTTTATTTTTTTAAGTAGTGATAGTACTGAGTAAGGGGGTGTTTGGCAACATGTTTTGCTAGACATCATAAGAATAAAATAAGGGTGTGTTTGGTTTAGTGTTGAGCCGCGGGTATGAGTAAAGACAAAGAGCATCGGCTCAGTTTTTACCAATTAAAATTCATTATAGTTAAATCTCGAGCCCGGTAATTAAATTAATGCATAACGAATTATAAAAACACGCTTTCGACTCGTTTTCAACCAAATACGACCATAAGTCGAAAAATAATGAAAATAAAATTAATAGCTCTTACGGCTAAAATATGGCATTCGTCGTCTTCTCGATTATTTAACGGATAAATTCCATTCCTCAAAACATCAAATAAAGTCTCAATCACCGGTTTCAACGTAAACCGTCAAACAATCCAATACTTACCATTACTTAGGAATTCAAAATCCGTTACAAAGTTAGGATAAAATAATGACGTTAAATTCGGGTTATTACATTCTCACCTCCTTAAAGGAGCGACGTCTCGGCGCTCAACTCACCTCATACTCGTATCGCGCATTACTAGAAAAGACGAGGGCACTTCTTCCTAAAGAAGTCCTCACGTTCCCACATGAATCTTGATCTACATCTTGAATTCCATCAACACTTCTTCAAGCTCGACACACGTGAATTACGTGAATTGCACGAAGCTCATCCGACAACTCCAATTTTATATTTCGTCAAAAGCGAGTTCATCGATATGGACATCATTCAACGTATACCTTACTCTATCGGACGAATTAAAATCTAAATCAAACACAAAAGACATCACTAGGGATGAAAAATCAATTCACGACATGTTTGCAAAATAACCAAACCATGCCAAATCAATAAATTCAATCGGGTTAGCCCATGCTTGCTAAATAGCCAAGCCATGATAGATAAGAAAACTTGACAAGACCTTCGGGTAAGTCCAGTCAATTGGAAGATTGCAACTTAAAGGATATCCACTGGGCGGATAGCCACGGACGCATATTAAGAAGAAATAACAAGAAAGTATTTTCGTCATCGGAGGGCTCACACTCGGATCAATTCGCAAAAGGTAATACAAGAACACCATTTCACTTCCGCCCACACACATCAAAGTCTCAATAAACATCGTCGTTGAAGGTCAAAAAGATATTACATGGTACATGTTGTCCATGATCGGACGTCATTGGACAATGCCGTCTCAAGTTCTCACAACTTATGATCATTCAACTAGATCACATACCACATAAGTATCTAAAAGCAAAGGTCGAACATAAACATCAAATATAGATCTCCACCGTTGATCTTCGAGAAAACCTTGAACGAACCCTTGATAATAAAACTTGATCTCTAAAGTCTTTCCACTTTTGGTGTCGGCTTCAACATACTCCTCGAAGTGATAACGAATTTATTAATTCCAATCATTAAGAATTTTGGTCCATTGGCGAAGATTCGCGACATATCGGGCGTACCATTAACTTCTGCTCTAGTGTTCAACATACAAAAGCATCCCACTAAATTCTGCTTCAGCATTCATCATATAAGGCGTCCCAATAACTTCTACTTCAGTGTTCAAGGTGATGCATCATATTTCTCATTTAGTTCATCATACTAGCCCCCAAGAGTTTCGTCATCAAGAAAAGTCTTCGGTAACCTTTCGATAGTAGCAAGTAGAATTAAAAGATCTTCACATCCACGATAAGTTTCCGTTGATAACTTGATCCTCAATCAATCCACAAATACACGCATAAATCCTGGTGACACTTAAACAAGTCGCCTATTCTCGAAACGGTTAACGATTCTCAACAATCTGCTTATAAAGCTTGCTATCATCGAGACACATTAAAAATGGTCCATCGAAATAAATCATAACTCGAGAGAAGTCCAAAGGGTTACTCGTACATAGATGATAATCGACGATAATCATAATGACGACGACACTGAACGATTAATATCAACGAAACACGATTGGAAGGAGGACGTACGCACCCCAAACATCCACAAATCGAGCCAGACATACTTGGGCCCACTCATTTATAACTCCTTGTCTACATCAAAAGGCGTCCCCTTTCATGTATACCAGAGTTTATAAATTTACGGTTCGGGAACTTATAACTTTCTTGTTCAAAAGAAAAGGCGTCCCAATCCATTTCAACAAAACGATTATAAGTCAACCTACTTAAGTATTAATACGTCTCAACACGATATCGTATCAAAATACCATAGTAAATACAAGGTGTCAATAAACTTTTATCATGATTTCCGTATTCAAACGTCCCATTCCATTTGAATAAGGAAACACGACAATCTAAGGTCCAGTAGTTTAAAATTTTCTTATTCAAATGTCCTAATCCATTTAAATAAGACGACCTTAAACGACTCTTAGTTGGGCGAGTTAAAATCTATATATCTAAATGTCCCATTCCATTTAGATACACAATAATAAGTCACTCAACCGAATGACTACTACGAGCATATCATTGTTGTACCCAAACTATATATATTTGATTAGGATATATATATCTTAAGTTCAACATTGGCATCCTCCTTTTCGCCAATAAAACGTAGTCATATATAATCAAATCACACGTCGCATTACATGGAAGATATCGCCTCGGATAAATGATTCTTCAAAATCATAAGTAGTATCGAAAACACGAACATCGCATTTATCAATTACGTTTCGAAACGAGATGTCCAAAAATGGCACATCACGATACGAAGATAACAATCGAACTTAAACAAGTCGATATGCGATAGGTTACCAAAACCTTATATACATACTCAAAGTATCAAACGAGTTTCACACTCGTATTCTGATAATACATAATTATCAAGATTGATGATTGGCAGTGAAACCAAATCCGATACAAAATCGTATTATAAAATGTACGACAATCGTTCAAAGACCATTGCTTCGCGTGCAATGTCTTTAAATACCATAGTATATTCATACATATACATATTACCATTCCTACATACACATAGTTTCACATAATGACAATCAATAAAAAGTAATACATGAATAGCCTTACCGGAGCCATGCGGAGTAGTTGCGTGCTTAAAACCTTTTTAAAACACACCAAAAGTTATAGTTTAGGACATTTTAAAAATCGACCTAGTTCTCTATAACTTGTGGCTCTGAATACCAATTTGTAACACCCCTAAATTACCACGCAGCGGAATACCACTTTGGGGCGCTGCTCATAGCACATCACACACAATCATAGAAAATGACCTCAAAAGGGACGTTAAAATATTATACAATCTTGTCTAAAAAGTTCCCATCCTAATATATATAAAATTAGAGTAGCGTTGGTCCCAAAAACCGTTACCGATACATCACAATACATTCATCAAAGACTTTAAAAAGTCATTTATTTATTTAAAAAGGATGGAAAAATAATATAAAGTTTAGACAAGTAAGCACCAACTTACTCCCTGCATGCTCCGCTGCTATCCATCTTGATTACCTGAAATACATGCTAAAAATCATCAACACAAAGGTTGAGCAAGTCTATAAGTTTTACAAATCATCATTTGAACACAAGAATTTTTAATCATCTCAAGCTTATCACACAGATAAGTCATATATATATATCGAGAAATGCCTTAAGCTCATGCTACTGAACCTTAATCAACACGTCAAACCGTCTCACTTACGGCGCCCCTACTGAAAGGTAATATTGTCATATACCAGCGACCTCTTATACATAATATCCCTTTCAGGTGCTCACAAGGATACATACCCTAGGATAAGGTTTGTCAAACTCAAATAGATCTACCATATGTATTAGCGTTTACCTCGCAAGGTAATTAACAGCACATGAAATTCAGAGACTTCATAAGACAATGGTACTTAGGCATTTATCATCATATTCGGGTCCAGCATACCGAAAACAACTTGTGTTCCTTTTATAAAAACAAGCATGTATTTCCCCTCGCGGGTTTAAAAATTATTTACAAGATAGTATAAAGCGAGGCTATAGACTTACCTTGATAAGAAGTAAGAAACAATAAGTTCTTCGAGACGAGTAGACGAATGCCGACGAATCAACCACGACCTATAATAGTTGCGTGTATTTAATTTCACATTCAAAATAATATAACACGGAAAATGATATTTTACACTTGTATATATGTATTAACATGTATTACAAACCAATGCTTAAGAATCCATGTCCAAAAATCTAATAAAAATGCATACTTAGAAAAATTTGACAACTTTGACTTTCTGGCCAACTTTGACTTTTCTAGTCGTCTTTGACTTTCAGGTCTGACCCGATTAATTGACCAACTGAACGACATTTTTATGATTAAATACTGAAGCATTTTGATGAAAAACGACATTTCGGACAACTTTCTAGTTATACCCGAGACCTGAAACTCAACAAAAACGGACCAAAATGCCCTTGCAAGTTTTACGCGAAATTACAATTTTAACGTTAAAATTTCAAATTTTACTTATAACTTTTACCCCGTTACTACTCGTTTTCAGGTCTGATTCCCTAGCAGTATAGGTAAAACAACATTCTGAACAACTTTCGTGTTTCGGCCGAAGGCCGAAACGGACCAAAAATGACCGATTTACCCCTCGCATCAAATCTGTCAAAAACGACGATTTTTAGAAAAAACGCAGGTTTTAAATTAGCTAGAAGACCCCTAAATGTTCAGTTTCAAGACCACTTTCCACGCGGTAGACGTAAAATGACATTTTAAACAACTTCACAGTTTTACTCGAACACTAAAACAGACCAAAAATGACAGATTTACCCCTCGCATCAGATCTGTCAAAAATGACGATTTTTAGAAAAAACGCAGGTTTTAAATTAGCTAGAAGACCCCTAAATGTTCAGTTTCAAGACCACTTTCCACGCGGTAGACGTAAAATGACATTTTAAACAACTTCACAGTTTTACTCGAACACTGAAACGGACAAGAAATGACAGATTTACCCCTCGCATCAGATTTGTCAAAAACGACGATTTTTAGAAAAAACGCAGGTTTTAAATTAGCTAGAAGACCCCTAAATGTTCAGTTTCAAGACCACTTTCCTCGCGGTAGACGTTAAATGACATTTTAAACAATTTCACAGTTTTACTCGAACCCTGAAACGGACCAGAAATAGACGATTTTGCCCCTGCAGATTCTGCACATCAGTTAATTATTTTTATAATGTAAAATCTGATTTTTAACTTTTACAACTTTCAAATAGACGCCAAAACTTCATTTTTGAGACCTAAGCGTCGTGCCATACATCGAAACGTTCGTATGGACGACGCCTAGCATATTCCAAAACTGAAAATCATTTTAGAACACTTTCAGTTTACCGAAATAATCAAAAACTTTCTGCCCAAATTTATGTATCTCTCGATCCCTCAAATCAACAATTCTCATCGCCAAAATCAATTTAGACACAACCAAACTATCCTAACATCAACACCAATCAACTAGAATCATCAAGAACTTCAAAACACTAACATATATTCATTCCTATGGATTCTTAAACATGATCAAACTACATGCACATACATAATTGACCCAATGTATTTAAAAAATAAGCAAAAGACTAACAAAAACATACAAATATCAAGATGATCAAAATCAAATAACCCTAGTAGGTTCTTGGTTGCACCCGTCTATATCCAACACCAATAGAGGATCAAAAATTTTGATTTTTATAATACCCACTTGATTTTAGCAATATTTATCAATCCTTAGCACTTCCCAAACACAAAATTCGGATTACATCACCATTGATGATTTCTTGAAAATTTTAATTTTTCTAAAACACATGCATCATATTAAACTGATGGTGGGGATTTGAGTAGGAATGATAAGTGAATGATTTTGAATGATTTAATTGTGTTTTTATTGAATATTTTTATGATGGTGATCATGGTTGTTGTTTCTGAGTCGAACCAGAGACAAAGAATAACAAAAGCTCTTTTTTTTTCCTTAAAGTTATGGTAAGTGTATGTCTGTGTTTCTATTTTTTTAAGTAGTGATAGTAGTGAGTAAGGGGGGTATTTGGCAACAAGTTTTGCTAGACATCATAAGAATAAAATAAGGGTGTGTTTGGTTTAGGGTTGAGCCGCGGGTATGAATAAAGACAAAGAGCATCGGCTCGGTTTTTACCAATTAAAATTCATTATAATTATATCTCGAGCCCGGTAATTAAATTAATGCATAACGAATTATAAGAGCACGCTTTCGACTCGTTTTCAACCAAATACGACCATAAGTCGAAAAAATGAAAATAAAATTAATAGCTCTTACGGCTAAAATATGGCATTCGTCGTCTTCTCGATTCTTTAACGGATAAATTCCATTCCTCAAAACATCAAATAAAGTCTCAATCCCCGGTTTCAACGTAAACCGTCAAACAATCCAATACTTACCATTACTTAGGAATTTAAAATCCGTTACAAAGTTAGGATAAAATAATGACGTTAAATTCGGGTTAATACAAAATAAAACTTAGACGGTTGGACCCGTCTAATGTAAACTTTATAAAACTCATATACTGATATATAAACATCTATAACAAGTAAAAACCGATAAAACCTGAACTATATAACATACGGACATTAACGGGCTAAGTTAACGTTATTGGACTAATAATACAACAAAATGGGCTAAAACACTTATAAACATATTTATTGGGCTTAACCCATTTGGGCCCAACATGTAAAGTGTAAATACTGATAATAAAAGTATGAAATGGATTAATACAAGTTAATGAACTTATAATAGGCTTATTTGACCTAAAACACGTAAATAAGTAAAACACGTAAATGGATTAACACTAAAATGAGTAAAAGAGAATATGTAAACCCACTTGATCGTCATATATATAAAATCATCATATGTATACATAATTGTTATTTTTATAAAGTCATTGGACAAGAGTCTAAGACAAGTATTATTTGTCTAAGTTTCCGTGATTGAAGCAAGCACCGTACGTCCGAATTGCCGATAACCTGCCTTCCCACATCAACGTGAGTTCATAGCCTCGCACTCTTTTAATGTCTTATGAAATGTTTTATAAACCCGCGAGGGAGATAACATGTTAGTTTTGATAAAATAGGACACCATTTATCCCGATTGTTTGTTTATTGTTTTGGACCCGAATGATTGTATGACCCGATGAATGAATAAATGACCCGATAGATGAAATGAAATGGATTATTAAAGTTCGGTTATGTCACTAAAAGTCCCATTAGCATGAATTGTGAACTACCGGGATTTGGTAGACGCTTATGCATATAATAGTATTATTTGGGGACGATCACCCCAGTTCGCGCCTTGACGGTTGATCCCCGTCGTGCCACATTGATTGGTAAGCGAATTTATGTATGAGAAGATTTACATAGCGTGACCTTTGTGACGACACGCTAATTTAGATGGGCAAATGAGTTTCGGGCTAGCTACCTGTTGTTTGTTTTAGTAAGGTAACAATGTCATGCAGCTTATAATAATCAAAAAATAACGAAATACTGCTATACATACCGAATTACGATATATTGCCTGACTAGCAATACGGGGTCATATTATTGATATTATGTTTGTGTTTTTGTTTTACATAGCCATATTCATATAACGGTTTTTATTTAACTCTACACGACGTTATAAAACGTATTGTATGATATTTTTACGACATTGGTTCATATAATGATTTTGAAGGCGAAAGCCTTATTGTGATTTTGACAAGGATTTGTATAAAATGTTTTTGGCCTATTTCATGGTCTACTATAAAGATTTGTACAAAAATGATTTACGGTAATAATTATATACCGATGATACATTGATGGTTTTATTAAACTCTATGAATTCACTCGGCGTTATCGCTGACCTTTTCTTTTAACATGTTTTATCTCAGGTACTTGAAGGTAATTCTCGGGAAAACAACAAGATTTCATGGCCCGCACTTAAACAATAATTTCCATTCAAATACTTTGTAAAACCTGTATGAAATAATATGACTTGGGACCTATGTAAATTTGATATTTATGAATGGAAATGCTTTATTATTAAACGACGCGATTTTTAAGCGTTGACTATGATGTGAGTAATGTGCTATCCCGTAACACAAACGAGTCTTCCGCTGTATTGAATTGTGTAAATTTGGGGGTGTTACATTTTAAGTCATGGTTTAAATGGTTTCCTCAATCCCTCTTAGGTTGTCTTGAGGTATACACGAACATTTACCCCTAAACAGGAGTTTAGTTAAATGTTCTAGGTGTAAGGGAATAATCCCTTAAAAATCCTTTGTTTAAAACATTTATCAAAACACGTTTGCACTTTTTCTTTTTGGTTAAACCCAAAGTGTTAAAAGGGCTCTTAATTTTTAAAGAGTCAATATATTCCATTATCTTTTAATCACACTGTCAATTAATATAAAGGGTTAAGTCTTAAATCACATGTTAATTATTTAAGGTACAGGTTTTTATGGTTCAGCCAATTCAGGGTGATCTATAAATAATTACTAACTCTTTCTTATTCTTATAAATAAACAAATGGTCCTTAATGATCGCAAGCATGAGTTTATCAAATTACAGCCTTCACACGTGATTCACCAAATTTATGAATGCTACGTGTGTATTAGTCAATCCAAACGACATCACGTGAAACTCATAATGTTCATTACAAGTACCGGATGTAGTGATTAGAATAGATAATCTTTTTCGCAAATGCGAAGTTGATGATAACCATGCCGTGGATCAAATTTCTGAATATACGCTAGAACCTTGTAAAGGCTCGAACAAATCTTCCATTTCGAGTTATGGATATCGTTTTCGATTGTCAATTTACTCAGTTCACAGTAATCTATAAATATAAGGAATAATAACACCATAGCTCTTCATGATGAAGAGCTCGGTAGAATAAAATCTTTCTCCGACAATCCTCTCAGTTGTATGGTAATTCCTTTAATTTAGATGATGCTGACGTACAGTGCACAAGCCACAGGTGCAGCACCGGGAATATAATCAATACCAATTTCAACTCGCCTTAATGGCAAAAGTCTGGGTAATTTACCAACAAATACCTCCTAAAGTTTCTGATAGTAGGAACATCTTTTAATAAATTCATATTAGGTTCTTTCTAGATTACAATATCTATGACTAATTCACAACCCTCATGGTAAAATTTCAAGTCCAAATGCAGGATATGGTCATCCATCAAGAATTATTTAGATCACTTTTGATAATCAACATCTTATCATTTAGAGGAATTCTACTCGAGTTCCCATCAATTAAGACAATGTCGTCATGTCATAATCAATCAATCCATTCTACTGGCACTATCAACTTTCCAGTTTCATTGCCGTCGATAAGATGTGAACTTCTCAAAAGACTAATAATAACTCACAATCCTTCACAAAGTTAGGGATATATGGAGACACAACTACTATTAACAGAGTAAGGTCAACACATAAACTATGCGAGAGAATTTCAAATCAGATACAGACGAAAACATTTAACGAATATGAATACATCCCATGTTTTCATAATTTGAGTACGTATTCGAAAGCTCCTCGGATCGTTACCCAGGTCATTCAAATGAAATCTTAATCAAAAGAAATGATAGGAACGTCGATACATCCAGTCGGGTATCAATACTCGGTAATCAAATACTTTTCCTAAGAATCTCACTACGGGAGAATTGGACAAGAAGGGAATATCAATTGTCAAATAAGACAAATTCCACAGATGAGTAAATTCGACTCAGAAGATTAGTTGCAATAGGCACATATGTAGGTGTCCCTAACACTATGTCCCTATTTTTCACTTCTTGCAGATCTCATAAAATTTAATCTTTCACAATCTTTAAAGAAAATGTAGTGTATATTAATCAGTTTTATGGTGACTACTAATCAGCCTTGCATAGTCCATTCCAAATTGTATGTAGGCGCGCAACTATATACAATTTCAAGATTAACGATGCAATACTCAGTTCGTCAAAATTTTATCATCATGTTTATAATAAAAACATTTTCATTCTTAATTCTTAAATAAGAATCAAGAATAAATTTACAAAGATTTTATTTGATATGAAAACAGTTAAGTTTTCTAAGGTGTTTTATAAACAACTTCATTTTGATAACAATCACTTATAAATCTCACTTTAAATAATCCTTTCAGTGATGAAAATTCAATCTTTATCAAGTGATACTATTTTATCTTATAAAAACAATTAGTGATCTGCAAAAGAGTGATGAAGAGTTGTTCACCAAGAATTAACTACAATATGCTAGGAAATGAGATTAGACAATTAATCATGAGGTTCATGACCTCGATGGCACTCAGCAAAAATAATCCACAACGTAACTCAATTTGAGATGAGTACTTGTTCAATGGTTGCATCACTAATGCGAACATTAGGATGAAGCAATAAAAGATAGATAACATCGATACATGTAGAATTTAGCAATCAAAGGTAGTCTTTTCATTAATCACAAACAAATCTAAATTGTACCGCAACACATTACGTGTCACTATGTCATACAATTCCAAGAACTCATCCTACCAACTGATGTCACAGTTAAGTTAGGGATTATTTTTAAAAGATACCACAATGAATACTAATCTAAAAGGGTCATTAGGTGTTCCACATGTCCCAGAAGATCCATCGGTCTCAATTTAGAAGAAGATTTCTTCAATTTATTTCTTGGACACTGGGCATCCTCGTCATTGGACAATGGCCTAGGAACAACACTTAACACGAATAAACAATCAATTAAAACTTTATAATTGAATCACGAAACTTAACGATTTCCTCTTAACAATTTGTCATATTCCATACAATTTAAATTTTACTTTATTCAAGTTTCAATCAACTTATACTCAATGGGATATCCTACCTCATTCTTCAATACTTTCAACCTTATTCTTAGACCTTCAAAGTGCAATAAAAGCTCGATATAAACAACACTTAACAAATGAGTCACTAGTATGAAATGACTCACACATTCAATCATACTTCTCGAAATGACTCACACATTCAATCATACTTCTCGGAAAGGTACTAGTGGCATGAGGCTTTTGGGTAATGGTTCCAATGACAGCCTCAAGTGCAACATTCACCCTTTTGATTTCAATTTAAGAACTGGATGACAATGAATCAGATGACATCTTTCTAGGTGGTAACGTTTTGTCAAACTCCACTCTATAAGGAAAGATCGTCATGACATCGATATCAGTTTTAATCTCGCCAATTCTTCTTTAATATCACAATCAACTAATATTTATATTTCTACGAATATCAACCATTTGTTGGGATCATAAATATCCACAACTCGGTTTAGATCTAGAATAGCTAGAATTCCTACGAGAATAGCTTCGATTAATTTACTAGGGGATTTAGGGTTTCTTGTGACAATCTACGTCGTATAAATACCTCGTATAAATATCAGAATAATCATCAAACAATCATGTAATAAAATTACATCATATATATATATAATCCAAGTTATATATATATATATTATAATCACACTTCTCAGTCTGGACTTGTCGGTAACTCGGAAATTCTTCAGCACCATTATAGTCAAAAGATTTTTAGACATTTTTAGAAAAATGTTTTTAGTTAAAAGATTTTGAAATGTTTTATTCAAAACCTTAGTTTTAAAAATCTTTCGTTCTCTATAACGAGAGCTCTGATACCAAACTGTAACACCCCCAAATTTATACAACTCAGTTCAGTGGAAGACTAGTTGGTGTTACAGGATAGCACATTACTCACATCATAGACAACGCTTAAAAGTCGCGTCGTTTTAATAATAAAGCATTTCCATTCATAAATATCAAATTTACATAGGTCCCAAGTCATTATATTTCATACAGGTTTTACAAAGCATTTGAATGGAAATTATTGTTTAAGTGTGGGCCATGAATTCTTGTTGTCTTCCCGAGAATTACCTTCAAGTACCTGAGATAAAACATGTTAAAAGAAAAGGTCAGCGATAATGCCGAGTGAATTCATAGAGTTTAATAAAATCCATCAATATAACTTTGGTATAAAATTATTACCAAGAATCATTTCGTACAAAGCATTGTAATAGGCCATAAAATAGCCAAAGTCATTTTTATACAAATCCTTATCGAAAAATCATAATATAGGCATTTGCCTTAAAAATCATTATACAAGCCAATGTCGTAAAAACATCATACAGTACGTTTTATAACGTTGTATAGATTAAATAAAAACCGTTATATGAATATGGTTACATAAAACCAAAACACGAACATAATATCAATAGTATGACCCCGTATTGCTAGTCAGGCAATATATCGTAATTCGGTGCGTGTAGCAGTATTTCATTATATTGGATTATTATAAGCCGCATGACATTGTTACCTTACTACAACAAACAACGGGTAGCTAGCCCGAAACTCATTTTCCCATCTAAATTAGCGTGTCGTCACAAAGGTCACGCTATGTAAATCTTCACATACATAAATTCGCTTACCAATCAATGTGGCTCGACGGGGATCAACCGTCAAGGCGCGAAAAGGGGTGATCGTCCCCAAATAGTACTATTATATGCATAAGCGTCTACCAAATCCCGGTAGTTCACAATTCATGCTAATGGGACTTTTAGTTACATAACCTAACTTTAATAATCCATTTAATTTCATCTATCGGGTCCTTTAATCATTTATCGGGTCATACAATCGGGTCATACAATCATTCGTGTCCAAATCAATAAACAAACAAACGGGACAAATGGTGTCCTATTTTATAAAAACTAACATGTTATCTCCCTCGCGGGTTTATAAAACACTTCATAAAAACATATAAAAGAGTGTGAGGCTATGAAATCACGTTGATGTGGGAAGGCGGGTTATCGGCAATTCGGACGTACGGTATGTGCTTCAATCACGGAAACCACCATGATGATATAGGTTGTGATCAAAACATGGATTTTTTGGAGAAACTTGTGATAAATCAAGACCATCTTCAAGACCACCATTCTTTATGAACACCTTGTGGAAAATCAGCCCCAAGACTCCATAGAAACTCCTCCTTGGATGTTATAATCACCACCAATCAATAGGATTTCAAAAGAGCTTCATCATATGTAGAGATAACATATGATTTCATGGTTAATTTTGATCAAAAGGGTGTTCTGGGGGTAAGTTGGGATGGCATGAATGGAGAAGGAGAGAGTTTGAAGGTTGTTTGCATGTGTGAAATGGGAAAAGTGGTAATGGCTAGTGGTTTTGACAAGTTAGTTAACTTGTTTAGCTTAAGAATTAAGCTAGTTACAAGTGTCTTTGCTTCCTAGTGAAGCTTGGACACATAATGGGTGAGGTGTAGCATGCTTGGGCCGTCCCATATTAGTGGGGTAGGATAAACTTGTTTCGTCCCATCCCGCTAATTTACTGGTATTCCTCGATTCTAGTTTCCTCGATTTACGTGCCCTCGTTTCGTTTTACGAAAAACGTTTTTATAAATTATGAATCAACGGCACAAAACGAATCTAATAAAAATTGTCTCATGAAAAACGGAGTTCGAAAACGTAAATACGTAATTCTAAGGTTTCCGGTTTAGTCGTAAAGGACGTTAAAATAAAATCGTAAGTCCTAATCTCTTCTCGTAAATTTGTGAGTTTATGAACTAACACAAATTTAAAACTCCAAAATAATATTCACGGTTAAATTTATTTTCTGAAATGTCGGACTGTCACCAAAGACGGTGTATGTAAACGTAAGCACGTAAGGTTGAATCCTCCGGTTTAGACGTAGTCGATGCTACTTCAAGACGTAAATCCAAATTTCTTCCCAAAATAAGTGAGTTCATAAAATAATATTTTCAAATAAATATTGAGAATAAAATATCAATCATAAATTGACGGATTGTCACAATTACCTTCCCTCAACATATGCAGCATGTTATTGGTTGAGCATATCAATGTGTGTCACTAAGAATTCGAATCTCTTTGCATCAAATGCCTTGGTTAACAAATCAGCTACATTGTTGTCTGTATGAATCTTCAAGACTTGAATAAGCTTTTTGTCATAAGCATCTCTTATAAAATGATGTCTTATTTCAATATGCTTGGTCTTGGAGTGAAATACTCGATTCTTGACAATGCATATAGTACTTTCATTATCAATGTAAATCTTGGTGTTCATGAAGTTAAACCCATAGTCCAACAATTGATTTCAAATCCAAAGTACTTGTCCACAGCAATGAGCAGCAGCTACATATTCAACTTCAGTTGTAGAAGTAGCAACAATGGTTTGCTTCTTACACTGCCATGATATGAGTCTTCTGCCTAGGAATTGACAACCTCATGTTGTGGGTTTCCTATCATGATTAGCTCCAGCATAATCACTGTCTGATTAAGCTTCCAATTTAAAGGTGGAATCTCTAGGATACCATAATCCTAAATTGGGTTGACTTTAAGATATTTAAAAATCTTCTTCACAGCATGTAAATGTGACACCTTTGGATGAACTTGGAACCTTGAATAGGCACACACAGCAAACACTATATCTAGCCTTGAAGCAGTAAGATATACCAATGAACCAATCATTGATCTGTATAGATGAATGTCAACATCTTCTCCATGTTCATCTTTTGATAAAGACTTATTGGCTTCAAAAGGTGTGCTTGTACTCCTTGTATCCATACATGAAAATTTCTTCAAGATTTCAAGAACATATTTATCTTGGCTGGTAAATATTCCATCTTTCCTTTGTTTGACTTGCAGTCCTAAAAAGAAAGTTAGTTCTCCCATAAAACTCATTTGAAATCTTCCTTTCATCAAAGCTTCAAACTCTTCACACCATGTCTTCTTGGTAGAACCAAAAATGATGTTATCAACATAAACTTGAACTAGAATGATGTCCTTAGCATTCTTCTTGATGAACAGAGTTTTATCAATGGTTCCCCTCGTATATCCATGTTCTAACAGAAAATTGGATAAGGTTTCATACCAGGCTCTAGGAGCTTGATGCAGACCATAAAGTGCTTTGATAACCTTGTAGACTCTATTGGGGAATTTAGGATCTACAAAACCTAGAGGTTGTGAGACATATAACTCCTCTGAAATAGTACCATATAGAAAGGCACTTTTCACATCCATTTGATAGACTATAAATCCCATATATGATGCAAAGGACAAAAATAACCTAACGGCTTCTATCCTTGCCACTGGTGCAAAAACCTCATCATAGTCTATCCCTTCTTCCTGTCTATAGCCTTGAGCAACAAGTCTTGCCTTATTCCTCACAACAACCCCTCTTTCATCCTTCTTGTTCCTGAAGACCCATCTAGTACCGATTACTCTTTTACCTAAGGGAAGATCCATAAGAATCCAAACTTTTTGTAGCTCAATTGTGTTAATTCTTCTTGCATGGCATCTACCCAACTTTCTTCATCAAGAGCCTGAGAAATATTTTTGGGCTCTACATGAGATAAGAAACATGCAAACAAACAATGCTGAGTATCTTTATGATTTGTTCTCTGCTGTTGTTTGACATAACTCACAAGTGAATGAGTTTCAATATTGGTTTGTAGTTGTCTTCTAGTTTGTACAGCAGATTTGGGATCTCCAATAATCTGTGTAGTAGGATGGTTGTTGTTGACTTTATGAGTGGGTATAGAACTGACTGGAATTTCTGTTTCCAAATTGTTGAAATCAGTTACTGCACCCTGCTCATCATAGGAAGCTTTAGAGAAGATTCCTTCAGCTGGACTAGCATATAAGTCTTCATCGTCCATGGCTTGTAAAATCTCTTCTAGTGAGTCAACAGATTTGGCAGATTTTGACTTAGAAGTACTTGTAGATGAATTACCGCTAGGTGTAGTATGTACTACTGAGTGTTGTGACTCAAAAGATTCTTCTCCTGAATGCTTATTAGCAGATGTAGCATTCTTTTCTTGATATTGAAGCCTCTGAATCTCCTGGGAGGCTTGATCATCATTTGATGGCATGGTTTGCTTCTTGGGAGTGGCAGACATGGGAGTAAAAGTAGGCATGTTGGGCACATAGATCTTAAAATCATCATCTGATGAAGAAACATCTTCTTGAGTACCTGCATTAGTTGCACTTGACTCCTTACCTGCATTGTTAGTTTGACAATCCTTTTGCAAAGAATAGTAATCCATGGAGTTAGTTAGATAATCTAAATCAAACATCCGAGCATAACCTATTCTTGGGACATTGGGTTTATTTTCTAAGAAATTAACATGAGAATTTTCTTCAACCTTCTTAGTTGTCTAATTATAAACCCTATATGCTTTACTTTGCACTGAATATCCTACAAGATATCCTAGATCAGACTTTCCATCAAACATTCCCAAATAATCAAGAGTATTTAGTATAGACACATGACACCCAGAAGGTCTTAAATGACTTATGTTAGGCTTTACATCAGTCAGGAGTTCATAAGGTGTTTTGTTTGGAGGCTTGGTCACTAGGACTCTATTTAACACATAGCATGCAGTATTGATTACTTCTGCCCAAAAGGTATTTGGCAAAAGTGAATCAGCCAACATAGTTCTAGCAGCCTCAATCAGTGTCCTATTCTTCCTTTCAGCTACTCCATTTTGTTGTGGAGTTCTAGGATTACTAAATTGTCTCTTAATTCCTTTAAACCTACAAAATTCATCAAATCCAGCATTCTTGAATTCTGTCCATTATCAGTCCTAATGATTAAAACCTGTTTAGTGAACTGCTTTTCAACTAAAATGATAAAATCCTTAAGTAATTCACTTGTTTCACTTTTAAGAGCTAAAAAGAAAACCCAACTGAATCTACTATAATCATCAGTTATGACTAGACAAAAGGTCTTATGACTAATGCTTCTGATAGAAACTGGACCAAACAAATCCATATGCAAAAGTTGTAAAGGTTTTGACACACTGTTAACAGTCTTGGTCTTACAAGAGGCTCTATGTTGTTTACCTTTTTGAAAGGCAGCACATGTGAAATCATTTTGAAAAGATTTGTTAGGTAGACCTCTAACCAAATTCCTATTCACCAATCTATTAAGATTCTTGAAATTTACATGACCTAACCTTCTATGCCACGAATTTGACTCATCTAAAGAAGATTTAGCTAGCAAACATGTAATACCACCTGTTGGAGTAATAGTATGAAGATTAAAGGTGTACATATTTTCTTGCCTGGATACTTTAAGCAGTATTTGAGATTCCTTAGACATCTCAAAGTCTTTAGACAACACCAAGCGGTCCTTGTCTGTGAATAGCACCTTGTTCTTCTTATCACACATTTGTGATACAGAAAAGAGATTGAACTCATTCAATTCTTTTACAAAGAACACATCTTCAAATTCCAACTTTCCTGTGTTGATTTTCCCTTTGCAAGTGATTCTACCTTTGCTACCTCCAAAGGCTACTGGACCTCCTCTGAATTCTTCAAATTCAGCAAGAAAATCTTTGTTTCCTGTCATGTATGTTGAGCATCCACTATCTACTATACCTTTATCTTTCAATTGATCAATTAGATGCCCCTACACACAAATAAAACTCATTAGTTTTTAACAGGGACCCAAGCCACATTTGGCTCAGATCTTATGGGACCTACACATTTAAGATTTTTTACTGAAGCATTCCCAATAATGCTACTTTTTCTCTTATACTTCATGGTTTCATTTATATAGTCGAAGACATAGGGTGACTCTATGTGCTCAGACTTCTTTGACTTAAGTACTGCTTTAGCGGTATTTGCTTTAACACATGATTCATCTCTTTTAGGAACCCACATTTACACTGGTTTGTTTTTATCCTTACTTTTAGGTGTTTTAACTTTTTCAAAAACTTTCATAAAAGTATTGGAGAACTTTGGTTTTAAAGACTTTAAACCAACAATACTTGAGTTTGGTCTAGCAGTACTTGCAGGTCTAGAATTGCTGGTACTTGCTTTGCCAGACTTTAGATGTACTAGACCTTGTTTCATAAGTACTGCCCTAGGAACAAAACTTTTGGTAAAGTAATTTTTAATCTGTTTAACTACCCTTGTGTGATCAAACTTAGGTTTGTCATTTTTCTGATTCCTATATACATGTGCATTTTTCCCATTACTGTTTTTCAGACCCTATGTGTAGCCTTTTGTTTCACAATTTTATCTTCATGTAATGTACAATCTTTGATAAAATGACTTAGACTACCACAAACATAACATCCTTTTCTTCTTAACCTAGCCCACCACTTTTGGCATTATTATGTTTTACATTATTTTCCAAACCTAGCCCACCCCTTTTGACTTTACTTTTTCAAAACCTAGCCCACCCCTTTTGGCATTATTATGTTTTACATTGTTTTCCAAAATCTTACTAGAAGATTTTATCTACCTGGGAGCAGAACTAGTCTTATGTGACAATCCGTCAATTTCAGGTCGTTATTTTAATCTCGAGTATTACGTGTTACGTGTTTACTTTAATGAGAATTTTAAATTATCGACTAACCGAGAAGGTTATGACATGAAACTAGCGTAAGAATGTCGATTAGATGAAAACCGGCAAGGAATACGTTAGGTATCGATATTATATTCTTCATTTATCATAAAAATGATTTTATTATATTTAATCTTTATTTCTCGTGTTTTACGTTTTAACGAATGACGAGAACTACTAGTGATCGCGATACCGACAGATGCCCAAATATTTATGTTTTGTTATCGATTGTCTCGATATTTTATATTTTTGACGTTTTCGATTTAATTACGTTTTAAGTCGTGTCAAACCTTTATTATTATTTTTATGAAGCGTTTTAACTTTCTAAAAGTAGTTTTACGAAACCCGAGCCCCGTAAATATTTTCAAAATTTACAATTTACATTTTCTACCTTGTAAACTATTTAATTTCATTTTTGGACCAAAACTGTGCCTAAATGACAAAATCTACCCTACCCTTGGACTATTTAAGGAAATTCCACTAACTATTTTCATTTAAAAACTCATTTAAAAATAAAAATAAAAAATCCTCTCTCTTTCTCCTTGTTTGGCCGTCCACCCCATAGCCACAATCCACAAACAATCTTCAATTTCTACTTTGATTCATCCAATTCTAATCAAAGTCCCATTCTAGAAATTCAATAAGCTTCATATTGGTATAAAGATTTCCCACATGCATACACTTTAATTTTTTTTCAAGATTTTGGTGAAGAACATGTGTTTGATCCATTTCTTTGGTTAAATATGTTGTTATTATTATTATATTTGAAGTGGGTTGTTGTTGCATGCAAGGTTTTTATTTATTTGATTTTTGTTAGATTGAATTTGCGGTTGTTAGGAGTTAGTTAAATATGTTATGGTAATATTAGGATGATAATATGAATATGTAAATTGTTGAATTGGGTCAAAATGGTGTTTTGGTATGATTTTTAGATGGTCAATTTTAGGCAGTAACTTTAAGGACATTTTTGAATTACTTACTGCAATAAACTTGTTAAACTAATCAGATAGTGTCGTAGATTATTTCGTTAGCTTCGATTTGATATAAGATAGAGCTTCTAGCTCCAAACGAGCGCGAAGTTATGCCAATTTTAGTATTCGTGTACCGGGAGACGGGTATCGGCACAATCCGAAAATTGTTGTCGATATTTGGATCGAATCTCGGGGACTATAAAATGATTTTTAAAAATTTTCAAGGACTGATGTAAGTTGCTAAACCTCAGGTCATGAGTCTATTTTCAAACTCGAGTGTCGGTTTTGTAAACGGAGTTGTTTAGATATGTTAAAATGGTTTTACGAGTTGAAGGCGTAAAACTGTCTGGTTTTTATAACACGAAGGTGTGTCGGGCAGAAGGTTTTAAAAGTAATATTTTTGAATCAAATTTAAACTGAGTCTTATTCATATTATATATGAGTTTGTGACCAAGTTTCGTCAAAAACGGAATAGTTTAAGTAAGGCAAATGAGCTCGTACTTTTGGTAAGTACCGGCAGATTTTTATTTGATCATATAGTCTAATAAAGTAACATGTAAAGGAGTATAAAAGTACACTTGTACTACTATTATTTTTGGGATTATCATGTTTTTGTATTTGAGTTTTGTATTGTTTAAGTATTATTTATACTTGAGTCATTTATTAACGAACGCGCCTTATTTGGTAGGTTGCGGTCTTCGTGTTTAACGGGCATCACGTATCGTCGGCGATCGTCATATTACTACTATTGTACCAAGTTGAGTCTATAGCCTCGCTTTTATACTATCTTGTAAAGATTTTTAAAACCCGTGAGGGGGATAACATGCTTGTTTAAAAATAGAACACAAAGGACCCGATTGTATGCTAGATGAAAGTTATTTACATATGTTTGCTTCTAGCCTTAAAAGACCCATTGAATCATGAATTGTTAATCGAATGAACGCTAATACTATGGATAGATCTATCGGGGTGACGCCCAGTCCGGTCGCGATTAGCTATCGCGTAGTGTTGCGATGCACTAGTAATGAAACATCGGATGCAATTGTATAAGAGAAATATACGCACTTGGCTAGGTGTGTTGGGCTGAAATAATATATGTTAACGTTCAATGTCATGAGACTTATGTAATAACACCGATGATTATGTCAGATCCACATGATTGTCAACCATTGAAGGTTTGTTCAGAATACTTGTGTTCGTTTATTAAATTTAAACTCTGTGGATTCACTCAGCATTTTTGTTGACTTTATAGCATGTTTTATCTCAGGTCCATGAAGAAGGCACTCAAAGGAAGGCGGTTTCGTGTAGCTTGCTTGTGAAATGTTTTGGCCCGCTTTTCCTAAACTATGTCAATTCAAAGAAACTTTTGTTGTGTATTATGTTGTGTAAACTTGAAAACAATTTTGGACCGTGTGTGAACTATTTTACCTTTAAATAATGAATGGATGTATGTTTTATTAAAACAACTCATTTTGAGGCGTTTTCTATGATATTGAGGTTGAACAATGACAGTAACACCCAATGACTCTTCCGCTGCTATGACACGAAATTTGGGGGTGTTATAGATTGGCATCAGAGCTCAAGTTATAGAGAACGAAAAGATTTTCCAAAAATAAAATTTTGAAATCTTTTAACTATAACGTCTACAAGCGAAACCTCCGAGTTGCCAATGGACAAGAATAAGATAAATATATATGTTATAAATATTTAATTATTACTTATGCTTAAAGCATAATGGATTACATTTATTTATTTATAAATGTTTATTATTTTATTATTATAATACTAATACGTAATTTACAAACGACGCTGATTGTCACAGTAGAAATTCCTGTCTTTTGACTCATTCCTCGTGAATCTTCGTTCCTTGTCTAAATTCTATTCTTCGTTCTATCATCCTTTCTTGTTTCTCTTCATCTATCTAATTCTTATTCTGTGTTATTCATGTTTTGTTGTCACAAGCGTTGAATGAATACTCATTTTGATGTGAATTGTTTAACAGGATCATGCCGCCAAAAACAATTGACTGAGACTCAGTTACGTGCTATAGTAGCTGATCAATTTGAGGTCTCTATGAATGCATTTATGGCAAATATGAATAATGGAGCTGGTGGATCCGGTGGAGCTGGTGGATCCGGTGGAGCTGGTGGATCCGGTGGAGTTGGTGGATCTGGTGGAGCTGGCAATACTGAAGCTGGAAATACTGGCTCTGGCAATACTGGAGATGGCAATGCTGGAGCTGGCAATACTGAAGCTGGCAATACTGGCGCTGGCAATGCTGGAGCTGGCAATACTGGAGCTGGCAATATTGGAGCTGGCAATACTGGAGCTGACAATGCTGGTGCTGGAACTGGTGATGCTGATAGACCAGTGATTCCTGAAAACAAGAAGTGTACTTATACCTTGTTTATGAAATGTAAACCTACGACTTTTAAGGGTACTGAAGGTGCTGTTGGTTTAATGCAATGGTTTGAAAGATTATAATCCGTGTTTCGATTTAGTGGAAGTGAGGAAGGAGACTGATAGGTGTGAAAACACCCATCCTTTTTACCACTTAATTACAATAATAACCGGACCAAAACGTGTACTTTATGTCTTTTATGTCGGAATTATGCGTGGTTTGTGTTTTTGTTGTGATTTAGGACGAAAGGTGAAAAGTGGAGAAAACACGGGCATTCACGGGCATTTACGGACTTTTATTGATGAAAAAGATGAAAGACGAAGTCAAGAAGTCACGAGTGCAAAAAGAACGGAAGTCCAAGACCAATTCTGAAGATTTATCGAAGAAAAAGTCAAAAGACGGAAGTTTACCTAAATCCGAGGAACTCAAGTCTTATTTATCTAAGAATTAAAAGACGAGTCCAAAGAAATCCCGAGTCAAAAGTCATCAAAGTCCAAGATTAACAAAAATATTAAGAAAGAAGGACTTAATGGCGCAATTAAGAAGAAAGGAATGAAGGGAGGAAGCTTCCTCTAAGCACCCTCCTAATCTCCTATAAATACACCCCATTTTCATTCATTTGTTTTAGTTGACTAATCGTGACAATTAGTTCTTCCACCTTTACTTTTATGCACCTTTAATTACTTGCACATTTAATTACATGTCTTGCACCTTATTTACAATTTAATTTCAAGTAAGTGTTCTTTAATTTTCTTGTTTTAAATTTCTCATTCTACCTTTCTTTCTTGTTTGATCTTTATGTTTACATGCTTATTGTGTTGTTTATTTCATTAAAGATTGTATTTTTACGCTTGTGATTGTTTTGGATCATTGGTTTTTATAGCTTATTTTGTTTAACTTTAAGTTTATAAAGTTTTATTAAAAGTTAATTTCGTATAAAAAGTTGTTTTTTCGTAAAGCTTATTCATTTCGTGTTTTAAAAGTCTTTAAATTTCAGTTTAGTAGCTTATTTTTGTACGTTTTGCCTTAGGAATTTCGTCTTGTGCTTATTAGAATTATAGCTTATTTTTCTAGCTTATTTTTAGTTATTTCCTTCGTATTCCGATTGTGTAGATCGGAAAAGGGTTATACATTCCGATGGATTGATCGGATTAGGGTTTTGAACATTCCTTTTGGTATTCCGATTGAGGAGTGTGTTAGGTATTCCGATCTGGGTTAAGTGACAGTATTCCGATCTGAGGCTATCCCATATTCCGATCGAGGTGTTCGATTGGTTATCCCGATCTAGGTATAGTGACTATATTCCGATCATAGGGTTCCGATTAGCATTCCGACCAGGGGTCATTCCTTATTCCGATCAAAGGTAAGTTTGATATTCCGACCAGGTGTAGTGACAGTATTCCGATTGGGAGTCATTCCAGCATTCCGATCAGGTAGGTGTATATATTCCGATCAGGGGGATTGAATTCATTCCGATTGTATTGATCGGAATACATTCTGATTGGATTTATTTTACTATTTTGTCTTGTTTAATTTTTACATTCTCATTTTAATACTTTATCCATTTTAAATTTTCGTCACGCTTTATTTTAAGTCATTTAATTAATTTACTTTCCGTCACGTGTTTAAATATAGCACCATTTCTTTTAATTAGACTTAGATTTATTTTAAACGACATTTATTTTAACTAGATTTAATTTTAAGCCATTTACTTTTACGTCTTTTGCACATTTTAATTAAAAACAACCGAAAATATTTGTTCCACCAAAAACAATAGAGTCACACATAGAACCTAGATCAATTCGATTAGACACACATCAAAGAACTTTTTAGCTGAGTAAAATCCGTGTATTAAATGGCGCCGCTGCCGGCTCTTTTCGTAAAGATTAACTGTTTTCTGTGAGAGACGCGTTGCTTTTTGGGATCCGTTCACTTGTGAGCGTTATTTTCTCGCACAAAAATTTTCAAAAAACCATAAAAATTAAAAATTGTTAAAAAATCCATAAAAATTTCAAAATTTCAAAAATCCAAAAAGATTTTATCTTTATTGTGTATATATATTGTCTTTGTGTTTGGTTTCTTTTTCTTTTGCAGTTTTAGGTGTATGCGTACTAGATCTTCTAATTATCTAGAGCCCGAGACTCGAGAAGATTTAGCTATGTCAGGTGTTAACAACAACAATAATCCACCGCACCTCAACAATAACAACAATGTTCTTCCACAGCCCGATCTTCGGATAATGGAGGAACTTTGTCAACCTACCATGTTTGGACGAGGAGGACCGATTGCGCCGATGCAAATCAACGCTCCTGAGTTTTCGTTAAAGCACCACATGATTCAGCAAGTGCAAACAAATCCTTTTAGAGGAATACCTGATGATGATGCCAACAAACACCTCGACAAGTTCATTACAATCACCCAAAGCATGAAGTTGCCCGGTGCCACAATGGATGTTCTTCGCCTACAACTCTTTCCACATACTTTATCACATCATGTCGAGAGATGGTTTGATCGTCTCCCGAAGAATTCTATTCACACTTGGGATGAAATGACTCAACGCTTTTTGTCGCGCTACTTTCCACCATCCATGGTCACGAGCCTTCGCAATCAAATCAGCGGTTTCATGCAAGATCCCGATGAATCTCTTTTTGATGCTTGGGAGAGATATAATGTCTTGATCGATAGATGTCCAAACCACAACATGCTCCCTGTGACCTTAATAGATACTTTCTATAACGGTTTAACTTTTCGAGATCGTGATACGATTAATGCAGCCGCCGGTGGCACATTCATGAAAAGGAGACCCGAGGAGTGTAGAGACCTAATTGAGAACATGACTACTCACCACAAAAATTGGGATTCCTCTGCTTCTTCAAGGAACAACCCGAGAGTCAATGTTTCTTCCACCTCAGCAAACCCTGATATGACCGAACTCACCCGTATGCTGACTGAAATGAGCAGAAGTATGCAACTCTTGGCTTCAAACCAACAACAACAACAAGTTAAAGCTGTTGCTACTCCTTGTGAAACATGCGGCGGTCCTCACTCATACACCGATTGTCCTTCTACACAAGGAAATCCGGAAAATGTGTATGCAGCTTATGGTAATTATTCACTGGAAAATTACCAAGCTCGACCTCAAGGGGATAGAAATTTGCTGAGTTACCGGTCCAACAATTACCTTTCACCCTGTTTTTCTCCTCAAAACCAAAACCCCGCCAACAACTACAATAGAAGCAACCAAATCCCACCAAGAGCTTCTAATCCTTATCACCCACCCGCCCAACAAACCCACCCATTAACCCCGATGTTGAAGCCATCATGAGAAACCAAGGTGAGCAAATCAAGAATCTGCAGAGCCAAATTATCAATCTTAAAGGAGATATTACCAAGCAAGGAAATGAGATAAGATCCGAGATTCGAGATAATATCCAATCCTCCTTCAGCAATCAAACCAATGATTTGAAGAATATGCTTGCTAGTTTCTTGCCCGCAGCTCAACCTTCTACTTCAAGTTCTCTACCTTCAAACACCGTCACCAATCCGCGAGCAAATGTGAGTGCTATTACTACTTGTAGTGGAGTCACCATTGTCGATCCACCAATCCCGCCCCCATCATCTACACCTCCTCCACCACCATTTATCCCTACTCCTCCTACACTTAGTATTAGTGCACCATTACCGTCTCCGCCTCGACGTGATGAAGTTCCCACCAAGAATCCTCCACCAACCCAACCTTCAACATCTCAACCTGTACCTGCTACGCCTTCACCTTCACCACCCAAACCCAATATCCCTTATCCCTCTCGTTTAGGCAAGACCAAAATGCTAACCAAGGATGACTCCGAAGTGTCACGCTATGTGAAGATGATCTCTCAGATGAACTTCAACATTAGCTTTCTTGAAGCACTTGTCCATATGCCAAAATTTGTGAAAGCATTTAAGGAATTGCTTAACAAGAACGAGAAGCTGATTGAGCTCGCCAACACACGCTTAAATGAAAACTGCTCTACAGTTATTCTTAAAGAACTTCCGGAAAAGCTTGGAGATCCCAGTCGTTTTGTGTTGTCGTGCGTGTTCCACAAAACTTAAGAATTTACTGCCCTTGCTGATCTCGGGGCTAGTATTAATCTTATGCCTTTGAGTGTTTGGAAAACACTATCATTGCCCGACCTCACTCCAACAAAGATGACTCTTGAACTCGCTAATCGCACTCTCGCTTACCCCGTTGGTATAGCCGAAGATGTGTTTATTAAAGTTGGCACATTTACTTTCCCGGTCGATTTTGTCGTCGTTGATTATGAAATGGACCCTCGTATTCCTTTAATACTTGGTCAGCCATTCTTGAGAACCGGACGAGCTTTAGTGGATGTGGCTGAAGGTGAGTTAATCTTAAGAGTCGGGAATGATTCACAAATTTTTAAAATGGGGAAGCTTACAGGAAAATCCTTTAGAGGACGAGAATCTGTGAATATGATTAATGTGCTCGATGACTTTGTCGTTTACAACAATCCTCTATTCGAGTCTTGCGATGATAATCCACTATTTCAAGATGATGTGGATGATTCTCTCCCTACTTTGGAAGCTTCTCCCATTTATGATTCATCACCTGTCTTTGATGCTTATGATGATGATTCTAGCTCAGATTCGGATGATTATGATGACCTTACTTCTGAGTATCCCGAGCTGCCCACATATGATGATTTTGATGAGGCTGATACTCTTTCGAGCGATTCTTCACATGATGAAGATCCTCCGCCATCACTCGATCCTACTTTGGACGATTACTCATTTGAGGAAGACTTCTCTATGTTTCTCAACACATACTTCCCTCATGAGAGTGATGCACCTCCTTTGGACTTTGAAGATTATCGTCTTGATCCTACTTTGGATTTGAAGCACATTCTTTCAAAGGAGAAGAAACCGGTCGACACCAATATCCGTAGCACGTATTAGTTAACACCTCTTTGTCCCCCTTCTGAGGACGAGCTTGTGCTTCTTCGTGGATCTTCTTCACACTCGGCTGAGCCTGAGTGCTATTTTCCCCTAAAGGAAAAGGTGTTCGACTCCGGTATCGATATTCTGCAGCCATCTCAATATCCACCTGATGAAATAAAAGGAAATATCTTTGGAACTTATGGAAATATGCTTGAACCACTTCAACCTTGCTTCCACCGTGCTCCATCGCTGCTTAAGGGAACCTTGCCTACTCTTCTTTGGCTTGCCTTGTTCGCCTTAAGCCTATGCTACTTGATGGACGAAAACTATGTCTTTGATCCTGGTGGATATGTTTCATGCTTCTTACATTGATGATCAAGGTCGAGTCAGGCTCACGACTCGGTAAACAAAAACCAAGCGCTTCTTGGGAGGCAACCCATGCATCTATCTTTTCGCTTTCTTTATCATAAGTGTAGGGGGGACCCGTTGGTGTTTGCTCTCTCCTCTCTTCCACTTAATCAGAGATTCGAGCTTCAAAGACACACTCTTGATGATTCTTGACAACCCGTGATTCCGTGTTCACTTCTTCCCGGTTCTATCCTAAACTCTTTTCGATTCACTATTTATATTTTCTCAATATTAAAATCGGAATCTGTTTAGTGTCTTTCCCTTAGTGAGATTTAAACAAAGTGCACAATGTCCTAAGTGTAGGGGAGTTTACTCCCACATGCTTAAACATTGAGGACAATGTTTATCTTAAGTGTAGGGGGACTTCTATCGAAGTTAAGTGACCTTTTCCTTGTATTTGTCCTCATTTTAACCGGAAAATTAATTTTTCGACATTTTTCAAAATTTTTGATCTATTTTGGCCTATTAGTTTTTGCCTTTGTATAGTTATTTTCTTTCTTTGCTAGAATAAATGTTTAATAAAGTGGTTTTAATTTTCAAAACGTTGTGAATCTTTTGACTCAACCCGAGTTTACTTATCTAAGTTACTCTAGCTAGTATCCTTAACATGTTTAAGTCAAGTTTTGCTAGGCTTTTATATAGGGAGCTATAAAACGCGAAAGTCTTAACTCTCACGGGTTAAGAACAAGAACTTTTCGCAAGTTCCTATAATTGATCCTAGAGAGTCATTTATCAAGGTAACTTTAAAACGCGATTTCTAAAATTGAAAAAGTCTAAGAATTTGCAAGATATTATAGGCGACTCGAAGACCCAAAGCTTTGATTTAATAGGCTAAGCATCCACGAGTCTCATTCCTTGAGATTTTAAACTTTGGAGAATAAGAGATGATAGAGCCAATTATAAGTTCGGTATTCTTTCGTGAATTTATGTGAGTTAATTATAAGCCTATTCTCCCATCGCTTGCTAATAATTTATCTGCTAATAAATAAAGTTGTACGATTTGAAAAGTTACTTAGCTTCTAGCTCAAGATCGTTTAAAAGTTGCTCGGTATGGATTAGAGTTCATAGCCAAGGCATAACTTATTGAAGCGGGACGCGAAGATTGGCAAGTCCAATAAGGTCCTAACAAGACATGAGGGCTATATTTTTTTGCTAAAGATCCAAAGTGATGTGAATAATCATTTATCGAAAATCAATATGAAGGATCGAGACACACGACGAAAAGCAAAAACTCCCCAAAAGTCATGGAGAAGTGTATCCAAAAAGACCCTAGCAAGGTATGAGGATAAATAGATCCAAGTCATAAAAGGAGGCGGATCATTTTATATCAAAGTCCAAAATAAAGATTGTAGAAATATGAAGAAGTCGTGGTCCATATATGAAGAATCTCTCAAAAAGTTTAAATGAAGAAATTCCAATTATGAAGAGAAGGCCATTATTTCATGAACGTCTCTCAAGATTTAAAGTATGAAGTCGCTGCCAAATATCGGTCCGAGAAAGGTCTCAAATCGCGAAGCGAGTTATGCCAAGATATGAACTTTATGAGGTCCCGAGAAGCAGTTTTAAAAGATTTTGTCCTTTAGCTAACTATTGATTAAATCGTTCACTTTATTTTCTGA
Organism: Glebionis coronaria; assembly: GCA_025667525.1. Taxonomy (NCBI): domain Eukaryota; kingdom Viridiplantae; phylum Streptophyta; class Magnoliopsida; order Asterales; family Asteraceae; genus Glebionis; species Glebionis coronaria. The sequence goes on along the minus strand of CM046879.1, from coordinate 22,944,484 downwards.
CTAATAAACTATCGAAATAAGTCAAACAATGTATCCTCGTGATCATTCAAGACAAAAATAAAATATAAGAGATACAGCTAGGAATAAGGGAGTCTAAGTGAATAATTGGCCCACATGAGTTCGTGATAGTTTGCTAACTTATAATAACAATGATCTCGTTTTTAAGCTTGGTTTGGAGAAAGTGAAAACATGAGGATGATGATCATTCACAACATTTCCAAAACCCAAGGTATGTTTTTTATTTCTTTATTTTGAATGTTTATAATTTTCTATCTCTTTAATAAAGGCCAACGTGGATTGATTATGATGAAAAATGTAATCTTTCTTTGTAACTAATGCATTGCATGAGGACATTGCAATGGTCAAGTGTAGGGGATTTGATAGGTGTGAAAACACCCATCCTTTTGACCACTTAATTACAATAATAACCGGACCAAAACGTGTATTTTATGTCTTTTATGTCGGAATTATGCGTGGTTTGTGTTTTTGTTGTTATTTAGGACGAAAAGGTGAAAAGTGGAGAAAACACGGGCATTCACGGGCATTTACGGACTTTTATTGAAGAAAAAGATGAAAGACTAAGTCAAGAAGTCACGAGTGCAAAAAGAACGGAAGTCCAAGACCAATTCTGAAGATTTATCAAAGAAAAAGTCAAAAGACGGAAGTTTACTTAAAGCCGAGGAACTCAAGTCTTATTTATCGAAGAATTAAAAGACGAGTCCAAAGAAATCCCGAGCCAAAAATCATCAAAGTCCAAGATTAACAAAAAGATTAAGAAGGAAATATTTAATGGCGCAATTAAGAAGAAAGGAAGGAGGGGAGGAAGCTTCCTCTAACCACCCTCCTAATCTCCTATAAATACACCCCATTTTCATTCATTTGTTTTTGTTGGCTAATCGTGACAATTAGTTCTTCCACCTATACTTTTATGCACCTTTAATTACTTGCACCTTTAATTACATGTCTTGCACCTTATTTACCATTTAATTTCAAGTAAGTGTTCTTTAATTTTCTTGTTTTAAATTTCTCATTCTACCTTTCTTTCTTGTTTGATCTTTATGTTTACATGCTTATTGTGTTGTTTATTTGATTAAAGATTGTATTTTTACGCTTGTGATTGTTTTGGATCATTGGTTTTTATAGCTTATTTTGTTTAACTTTAAGTTTATAAAGTTTTATTAAAAGTTATTTTCGTATAAAAAGTTGTTTTTTCGTAAAGCTTATTCATTTCGTGTTTTAAAAGTCTTTAAATTTCAGTTTAGTAGCTTATTTTTGTACGTTTTGCCTTAGGAATTTCGTCTTGTGCTTATTAGAATCATAGCTTATTTTTCTAGCTTATTTTTAGTTATTTCCTTCGTATTCCGATTGGGTAGATCGGAAAAGGGTTATACATTCTGATTGGATTGATCGGATTAGGGTTTTGAACATTCCTTTTGGTATTCCGATTGAGGAGTGGGTTAGGTATTCCGATCTGGGTTAAGTGACAGTATTCCGATCTGAGGCTATCCCATATTCCGATCGAGGTGTTCGATTGGTTATCCCGATCTAGGTATAGTTACTATATTCCGATCACAGTGTTCCGATTAGCATTCCGACCAAGGTTCATTCCTTATTCCGATCAAAGGTAAGTTTGATATTCCGATCAGGTGTAGTGAAAGTATTTCGATTGGGAGTCATTCCAGCATTCCGATCAGGTAGGTGTATATATTCCGATCAAGGGGATTGAATTCATTCCGATTGTATTGATCGGAATACATTCCGATTGGATTTATTTTACTATTTTGTCTTGTTTAATTTTTACATTCTCATTTTAATACTTTGTCCATTTTTAATTTTCGTCACGCTTTATTTTAAGTCATTTAATTAATTTACTTTCCGTCACGTTTTTAAATATAGCACCATTTCTTTTAATTAGACTTAGATTTATTTTAAACGACATTTATTTTAACTAGATTAATTTTAAGCCATTTACTTTTACGTCTTTTGCACATTTTAATTAAAAACAACCAAAAATATTTGTTCCACCAAAAACAATAGAGTCACACATAGAACCTAGATCAATTCGTTAAGATACCGAGAACAAGAACTTTAATTTTTATATGGGGTATCAAAAGCCGTGTATTAGAGACAAGGTGATGTTTGCCTCTGCTACTCTTCAAGGGCGAGCATTGACTTGGTGGAATGGAAGAATGGCGTCTGTAGGGACGAATGCTGCTTATGCTACACCTTGCGTTGAAGTGAGAAGATGGATGACCGAGGAATTCTGTCCAAGGAGTGTTATTCAAAGGTTAGAACAGGAACTGTATCAGCTGAGACTGACGGGTACTGATATTGATGGATACACAAACAGATTCCATGAACTTGCTCTACTTGTCCAAACAAAGTTAACCCAGAATATCTGAAGGTGGAGTAGTATATTCGAGGCTTACCTGCCAACATCCGTGGTGATGTGACCTGATCTAAACCTGCCAATATTGATGAAGCCGATCGTATGGCCTACCAACTGATGGGACAGATTATCCAAGATAAGGCTGATGGTGTTGCTGAAGGTAGTAAAAGAAAGTCTAAAGTGGAAAGTGATGATCGAGGTGATAACCGTAAATCTCACAATAGGAATCAGAACCGAAGGAGGAGCAATGCTAATGCAATGACTGAAACTGCAACTGCTGATAAAGGAACCCGATGTCAACGCTGCAAAAGGATTCATACTGGTGAATATGCTAAGTGTGGAAAGTGTAACAAGCTGGGGCACAAGACTGAAGACTGTTGGTGTCACACCCTCAAATTCACCGCAGCGGAAGACTGGTTTTTGAAGGTTGTGACTTCATGAGTAATCGAGATCTTGATTCGAGAACGAACTCTACATGCCAAAACCACATAGCAGACTCCAAATAGTCCAATAAGTTAAGTACCTGAAAATACATGCTTAAAAATGTCAACAAAAAGTTGGTGAGTTCATAAGTTTGTTTTAAAATATTTATGAAAAATTTGAGTTTATACCGACCACTGCACCTTGTAGTAAAATGTAAGAGTTTAAAAATCAAAGCTTATGTTATATAGAAATTCCTTGATGATTCCAAAATTTTTTAATAAAGAAAGTTTATTGATAAAAACATGGTTTACTGATAAAACAAAGTTTACAAATAATAAATATAGTTTACTGATAAAAATAGAGTTCACTGGAAATAAATAGTGTGTTCTGATAAAATTGAGTTCACTGATAATGATGAATATCGTTTACTAATAAAAACAAAGTTCACTGAAGTAAATAAAGTTTTATGATAAAACAGAGTTCATTGATATAAATAAAGTTTTATGATAAAACAGAGTTCACTTATAATGAATATAGTTTACTGATAAAAATAGGTGTTCACGATAATAAAAAAATTTCTTGATAACAATAAAGATTCTTGATAATAAATGAAATCCCACACAATGTTTCCACACATCAATGATGGGTAAATCAGATACACAATCGCATGCTAAAACAATATTAATGTATAAGTGTAAACCATTACAGATTGAACTTTTACAGAAACCTTCAATTGTTGATGTTTTGGAGTAACCCTCCATTTTTGTATTCAGAGTAGAGTCCCCCTCCATTTTGTTTGTGATGTTTGGAGTGACGCTCCATATTTTATGTTTAGAGTGACCCTCTAATGTTGATATCGATTCCATCTATAAAGTCACAATCTGTAAGTTTATTGCATACAAAGTTACTCACCGTAACTGATAAGTTATGATAATACCATAGTAAATGTAACTCCCATAAGATACCATACGTACTTAAGTGTTAACATTCATTGATGCACGAGTCCATAGATAGATTAAAACCAAACTATGATATAGTAGAGAATGAATATACAAATAAGCAGTTACTGCGTTCACAAATGAGCACATAACAAAAAAAGTAATGTAGTTTACCACAAAACACATGAAATTTTCATAAGAGAGTAGTAGATACGTAATAAACGACTCAATTGAGCAAGTTTATGGATATTTTATGACCAAGCATGTACCTCCCCCAAAATTATTATAAAACAGTTATAAATCAATTTAATGTTAGAAAGGTGGGGTATGAACTCACCTCGATGAATAGCAAATATGATCAATAGAGATAGCACACAAAATCATGCCATGCAAAACGATGTGCGAAATGATCTACTTGTAACCTAAGTAAAATATTAGGACTTAGGAAAAATACATAAAATAACAATATATCGTGCACTTAGTTGATATTTATACTTGCTCATAAATATATAAAATGATTTTGAACATTTTCCATGTTTATCCATTTTAGTCACGGGTCAACTTTGGGTCTTAATAACTCGTATTAGTTTGAAAAAATAAACGGGTTGTCATTATAAAAACTAGTCTGTCAGGTCTTTAATATTTGGTAAATACCGCTCTTGGGCTAAGTCTCTAAGTATCTCCAATAGTTGACCATATTGAGCTAGTCGGTTTAAGCATCAATGTCACTTTTATTAATTTATGTAATAGGTTTTCTACTATTTTTTTAAAGCGAATTACAGGCTCAATAATGATCCATAGAATGAACTAGAAATATGGTCACAAGCTAGGCTACATCAAGATTAACATGGCATTTTTAGTTTTACAAGACGGACTTGATTGGTGTGCTTAAAAATGACGTGGAGTGAGTACTATAGGTCGAATTCTAAGACAATTCTTAACAATTTGGTAATTAAAGGATTGGGTAGTATTCGTGTTCACGCCCATTTGGGCCTACCCTTCTGTCATACGCATGCACCAACATGTATATACACTAATTTAATAGATAAGATATGAGTACCCTTCCCTTTTTGTTTGAGTTTAACACACGCAAGTACACCCAATATATCCCATTTTTTTGATACCATATTCTCGTTGTTTCTGCTACCATTCTTACACACACAACTAGTACACATTAACACACTTTTGTTTGAAGAAGAGTAGCATCTGGGTCCCTGGGTTGTAGTACACACGCAAGGACACACACTATGTGAAAGTAACATATGTATTTACACACAACACACACATGCAGGTATATGTTTTTAAAAGAAATGGACTTCAAAATTTTGCTTATTCTCACTCTCTGTGATATGCAATAGCACACGGCTGGGACCAAAGTTATGCATGAATCTATTATTCTTATGACTCTTTGAACCTATATTTACACATGCACATATAAGAAAGTTTTTATCTTCATGCCATACACACGAACAATTCAACGGGTTCCTTTCTTTAAACACACCTACGTCTCATGTGTTTTTGCTCCTGCTGTGAGCAGTCACACGAATCACACACTAGGTACCCAACACACACCAACAATACACTCTCTGCCTTTGAGTTCTCGTGATATATTGGACTACTATTTTTCATGTTTAACTGTCTCCTTATTTCGCATTAGGTATCCTTCTTATCCTATGTCCTATGGTTTCATGTTTTGGCGATGCTGGAGTTAACACAACCCAACCCACGTAACCCATGTGTATTACGTGACCCCTTATAACCAAATCGGCCAACATGTATGAACTATGGTGCATGCTACATGACCCAAGGAGTCACCCACCCGTGTTCTTAGTTTGTTTTGGTTAAATAGTTTTTGAGTTTTACCAAGTTCATTTTAGCAAGTAACATATCAACCAAATGAATTTATCAAAATAAATGTGAGAAGATCCTTACAAGGGTCCTAATGCAATAGTCAAGAATTAATTTCCACGATGTATGATCTTAGCTCAGCCCTTGATTTGTTGTCCTATAATTATATCATCTATGTTTACCCGCCTAATAACGAGACCCGTCCTTCCTCCTTTCTTGGCAGCCTAGACGAACCACCATAGAAGAAAAGTGAGTTTGGTGTTGATTTGTGTTGTGTGTTTTTAAAGTGGGTTATGAAATGAACTCATGGCTCTATTTATAGGAAGATAGGGAGTTAGGGAAAATTAACTTATCTAGTTAGGATTTGTGACCTTGTCGTTCAATTATAACTAGGAAGCAAACTATGTAAGTACATGTGGGAAATTGTTGAAACCTCGGGAAGGAGGCAAAGGACTAAATCTCGGTTGATGGCAGGGAAAAGAGGAAAGTGGTGACTTTTCATATTGAATTTCTTAATTTTCTTGTGTTGTACAAGTTTGAGATCCAAAGAACCACTGGAAATTTGTAGCATTCGTTGGATATTGGAGGTGGTGGGGAACAATAGTACAAGTATTTAATGAGGGGATGGAGGTACCAAGTTGAGTTCAAAATCAAATGGGAGAAGATATAAAACAAAAACGTGGGACTTGTATGTGGAATGGGGGGCCGGTTTTTAAGGTGTGGGAAGTAATGGCATTGTTTTAATTTTATTTTGCAAATGTCTAGCTTGATTTATGAAATTGTAAAGTAAGGCTTAAATGTGTAGTATTAAGTTTAAGTAACTTCAAGTAGTAGTAGTTTCAACATATTTGGTTCGAAGATGAAATTATGAAATTTGTAAGTGTGTCGTTTAAATATACCAAGTGAAGAATATTTGTTTTATGTAGCGAACTTCTTAAATGAGATTATGTTGCTATAGACAAAAATGTCGATTTTAGTTTTCAATTCAAATAATTTTCATATCTCTCGAAAACGAATTTGGATTAATAATTAATATAATTTATTATTATCTAAATCCTGGAAAATTCCCGGTTGTGGCATTCACTCCTATTATTTGGAGTTCGTCCTCGAACTCAATCGTTGCTACCCTAACAAGAGTGTAGAGAAAAGGATTTTGAAGTTCTACCACGTTGTTATATTGAACATACTTAGATCTACTCACATATAATTCTGTCCGAACTATTAAAGTCATGTTATCCAAAAATAGTTAATTAAGTAAGCAATAGGTAGAAGCGGAAAATATCTGAGCGGTTCTTACTATCCATCTACAAATCGTCCATTGTTCATAGAACGATAAGAGGAAACAATTCAAAGCAAAGAGTCTAGAAAAATCGTCAGATTTACAGGGGTTCACCACCACCATCCCAATAGGTTCACATCGATCAGTATACTCAGAAAAATCCGCAGAATGATACGTGAATTAAATTAAGCTTAAAGAAGCACTCGCCAAGTCTCGTGATGATAACGATAACAAGGTAAAAGAAATATTTATTCGTACGGACGAATAATGAGTCAAAATAAATACCCTCCTAAAACTGGAGTACTAAATCAATACCATAAATATACAGGGTCACGTCAGATATCCTTAAGCCCACTCATTTATAATCTCATATTTGCATACAAAAGCGTCCTAATCTATGCAAATATGTCATTATAAACTTATGTTTCGGTGATTTATGATTTCTTTATTCGAATGAAAAGGCGTCCCGATCCATTTCAATAAAGACTTCATAAATCATCCTACTTAAGTGTCACCGGCAAAACTGACCATCAAAATAGATAAAATATCTAAGAAAATAGATATTACTAAGAGAGTTTACAAACAGTTTATTTATGACTTCCGTATTCAGACGTCCCATACCATCTCAATATGAAACCATAAATAAGCTTCTGGTCCGGTGGCTTATGATTTCATATTTAGACGTCCCATACCATCTAAATATGAAATCATAATTAACCTGATTAGAGCCCCACCGGCACCATTTAGACAGGCAAACTATCCAAATGATATCACATGAAATTACCAAAAGCAAAGAACATAATGTTGATAGGTGATAACGCGATCGTAGACGTATATCAAGCAAGAAAATTCACATTTATAAGTAGGATAATTATATAGCACTCGTTTCCAAATAAGTAATTAACAAATCACACAAAACCTTCCCATTCTCGGGGAAAATTTACATAATGTCTCTTGGTTTGATTATAAAAATATGCGGGACCATTGTGTAACTCACAATACCCAATGCATGTTCTAGCTTTCATATACAAAAATATATTATAGGTCTGAATTGCACTATCAAGCAATCGAACTCATGTAAACAAGTAATAACATGACAATTAATAAAGCAACATCAGAAGTGCATTGCAATTATTCATATAGCAACGGAATAAGTATGATGTGATGAGTGTTACTACTAAATAAAATTGAGAGCCGGTTATTGTCTAGAATCACTAATGCAACCTAGTTCTCTATAACCAAGGCTCTGATACCAATCTGTCACGCCCCCAAATTCACCGCAGCGAAAGACTGGTTTTGGAAGGTTGTGACTTCATGAGTAATCGAGAGCTTGATTCGAGAACGAACTCTACATGCCAAAACCACATAGCAGACTCCAAATAGTCCAATAAGTTAAGTACCTGAAAATACATGCTTAAAAATGTCAACAAAACGTTGGTGAGTTCATAAGTTTGTTTTAAAATGTTTATGAAAAATTTGAGTTTATACCGACCACTGCACCTTGCAGTAAAATGTAAGAGTTTAAAAATCAAATTTTATGTTAAATAGACATTCCATGATGATTCCAAAATTTATTAATAAAGACAGTTTATTGATAAAAACATGGTTTATTGATAAAACAAAGCTTACAAATAATAAATATAGTTTACTGATAAAAATAGAGTTCACTGGAAATAAATAGTGTGTTCTGATAAAATTGAGTTCACTGATAATGATGAATATCGTTACTAATAAAAACAAAGTTCACTGAAGTAAATAAAGTTTTATGATAAAACAGAGTTCATTGATAGAAATAAAGTTTTCTGGTAAAACAGAGTTCACTTATAAGAATATAGTTTACTGATAAAAACAGGTGTTCACGATAATAAAAAATGTTCTTGATAACAATAAAGATTCCTGATAACAATAAAGATTCCTGATAATAAATGAAATCCCACACAATGTTTCCACACATCGATGATGGATAAATCAGATACACAATCGCATGCTAAAACAGTATTAATGTATAAGTGTAAACCATTACAGATTGAACTTTTACAGAAACCTTCAATTGTTGATGTTTTGGAGTAACCCTCCATTTTTTGTATTCAGAGTAGAGTCCCCCTCCATTTTGTTTGTGATGTTTGGAGTGACCCTCCATATTTTATGTTCAGAGTGACCCTCTAATGTTGATATCGAGTCCATCTATAAAGTCTCAATCTGTAAGTTTATTGCATACAAAGTTACTCACCATAACTGATATGTCATGATAATACCATAGTAAATGTAACCCCCATAACATACCATACGTACTTAAGTGTTAACATTCATTGATGCATGAGTCCATAGATAGATTAAAACCAAACTATGATATAGTAGAGAATAAATATACAAATAAGCAGTTAATGCGTTCACAAATGAGCACATAACAAAACAAGTAATGGAGTTTACCACAAAACACGTGAAATTTTCATAAGAGAGTAGTAGATACGTAATAAACGACTCAATTGAGCAAGTTTATAGATATTTTATGACCAAGCATGTACCTCCCCCAAAATTTTTATAAAACAGTTATAAATCAATTTAATGCTAGAAAGGTGGGGTATGAACTCACCTCGATGAATAACAAATATGATCAATAGAGATAGCACACAAAATCATGCCATGCAAAATGATATGCGAAATGATCTACTCGTAACCTAAGTAAAATATTCGGACTTAGGAAAAATACATAATATAACAATGTATCGTGCACTTGGTTGATATTTATACTTGCTCATAAATATATAAAATGTTTTTGAACATTTTCCATGTTTATCCATTTTAGTCACGGGTCAACTTTGGGTCTTAATAACTCGTTATTAATTTGAAAAAATAAACGGGTTGTCATTATAAAAACTAGTATGTCAGGTCTTTAATATTTGGTAAATACCGCTCTTGGGCTAAGTCTCTAAGTATCTCCAATAGTTGACCATATTGAGCTAGTCGGTTTAAGCATCAATGTCACTTTTATTAATTTATGTAATAGGTTTTCTACTATTTTTTTAAAAGCGAATTACAGGCTCAATAATGATCCATAGAATGAACTAGAAATATGGTCACAAGCTAGGCTGCATCAAGATTAACATGGCATTTTTAGTTTTACAAGACGGACTTGATTGGTGTGCTTAAAAATGACGCGGAGTGAGTACTATAGCTCGAATTCTAAGACAATTCTTAACAATTTGGTAATTAAAGGATTGGGTAGTATTCGTGTGCACGCCCATTTGGGCCTACCCTTCTGTCATACGCATGCACCAACATATATATACACTATTTTAATAGATAAGATATGAGTACCCTTCCCCTTTTGTTTGAGTTTAACACACGCAAGTACACCCCAATATATCACATTTTTTTGATACCATCTTCTCCTTGTTTCTACTACCATTCTTACACACACAACTAGTACACATTAACACACTTTTGTTTGAAGAAGAGTAGCATTTGGGTCCCTGGGTTGTAGTACACATGCAAGGACACACACTATGTGAAAGTAACATATGTATTTACACACAACACACACATGCAGGTATATGTTTTTAAAAGAAATGGACTTCAAAATTTTGCTTATTCTCACTCTTTGTGATATGCAATAGCACACGGTTGGGACTAAAGTTATGCATGAATCTATTATTCTTATGAATCTTTGAACCTATATTTACACATGCACATATAACAAAGTTTTTATCTTCATGCCATACACACGAACAATTCAACGGTTTCCTTTCTTTAGACACACCTACGTCTGATTCACGGCTTTTGCCCGTATAAAAATTAAAGTTCGTGTTCTCGGTATCTTAACGAATTGATTTCCGATTCTAAGTACGACTCTAATCTTTTTGGTGAAACAAATGTTTTTGGTTGATTTTAAATTAAAAGTGCAAAACAATTAAAGGAAAGAGCTTTAAAGTAAATCTAAGTCTAATTTAAAGTATAAGGCAGGTATTTAAAAGCGTGACTAAAATTAAAAGGGCACTAAACGTAAATAACGTAAAATTAAAACTAATTAAGGCAAACTTAAAACGCAACTGAAACTTAAATAAGGCAAGGCTAAAATAAATCTAAGGCAAATAATCTTAAAGCGCGACTAAGTAAAAAGGCGGGAAAAGTAAAGCTTGAAAATTAAAAACAGAAACTTAAAGACAGAAATTAAAAGAACCTGAAAATTAGCTCATCCGGAATAATACCCTCATTCGGAATAAACACTCATCCGGAATGTCACCTTCGCTCGGAATGTTTTTCTTCACTCGGAATATTTCCTAAAATCCTTGATCCAGAATAAATCCTTTATCCGGAATATGTCAATTATCCGGAATAAAGTCTTGATTCGGAATAATGGTCTTGATCCGGAATGTTGCCTTGATCCGGAATAATCCTTGATCCGGAATAATATTCCGAATGAAACCTTTGATCCGGAATGTCCTAATATTCCGAATAAACACCTTGATCCGGAATAATAAATTATTCCGGATGAACTTGCTTGATCCGGAATATTATTTGATTCGGAATAAAAGGTTGATCCGGAATATTCCCTTCATTCGGAATATTCTGTTGATCCGGAATAAAAGGTTGATCCGGAATGTTTGGATATTCCGGATGAAATGCTTGATCCGGAATAATAAATTATTCCGAATGAGCACAATTGATCCGAAATATTTAATATTCCGGATGAACGACTTTTGAAACCCTTCACACGGAATAACCTGCTTGATCCGAAATAATTTCCTGGGAAAGATACAGTAACAGCAAGCAAAGAACAAGGAAACACAAAGATATACGGATCTAATAAAAACTTAACAAAATCAACCACAAGATTAAATCAAACTAATGAATAAACATCTATTAGGCATAAACAATCAATCCAAAACAATCAAACTAACAAAACTAACCACAATAATCAAAACCCACTTAATAAATATAACAAAAACTCAAGAACATGAACATGAACAATAAACATATAAATCAAAGATTAAAGAAAGGAAGATAGGAGATTAACAAGATAAAGAAAAGGTTGACAAGAATTAAAATGGAAACTTACATGAAATTAAAGGAATTTAAGGTGCAAGACAAGTATTTAAATTGACATGAAATTAAATGACAAGGTAATTAAAAGTGGAAGAACTAATTGTCACTATTAGCCAACAAAGAAAAATGATTATGATCCTAATCTATATATAGGGGAGGATTAAGGAGTGCTTAGGAAGCTTCCTCTCCTCCTTCATTTCTTCTTAATTGCAAGCTTAGGTCCTTCTCTTCTTAATCTTTTGTTAATTGCACCATTAGTCCTTAAGCCTTTTATCTTCTTTAATCTTGGACTTTAATGACTTTTGGCTCGGGATTTCTTTGAACTCGTCTTTTAATTCTTCAATAAATAAGACTTCAGTTCTTCGGCTTTTAGTAAACTTCCGTCTTTTGACTTTTTCTTCGATAAATCTTCAGAATTGGTCTTGGACTTCCGTTCTTTTTACACTCTTAACTTCTTGACTTCGTCTTTCATCTTTTTCTTCAATAAAAGCCCGTGAATGCCCGTGTTTTCTCCACTTTTCACCTTTTCGTCTTAAATCACAACAAAAACACAAACTACGCATAATTCCGACATAAAATACATAAAATACACGTTTTGGCTCAGTTATTATTGTAATTAAGTGGTAAAAAGGATGGGTGTTTACACACCTATCAAATCCCCTACACTTGACCATTGCAATGTCCTCATGCAATGCATTAGTTACAAAGCAAGTTTACATTTTTCATCATAATCAATCCACATTGGCCTTTATTAAAGAGATAGATAATTAGAAACATTCAAAGTAAAGAAATCAAAAAGCATACCTTGGGTTTTGGAAATGTTATGAATAACATCATCCTCAAGTTTTCACTTTCTCCAAACCAAGCTTAAAAACGAGATCATTGTTATTATAAGTTAGTAAACTAACACGAACTCATGTGGGCCAATTACTCACTTAAACTCCCTTATTCCTAGGGGTATCTCTTATATTTTATAGTTGTCTTGAATGATCACGAGGATGCATTTGTTGACTTATTTCGATAGTTTATTAGGCCGAAAATAAAGTGAACGATTTAATCAATAGTTAGCTAAAGGACAAAATCTTTTAAAACTGCTTCTCGGGACCTCATAAAGTTCATATCTTGGCATAACTCGCTTCACGATTTGAGACCTTTCTCGGACCGATATTTGGCAGCGACTTCATACTTCAAACCTTGAGAGACGTTCATGAAATTATGGTCTTTTCTTCATAATTGGAATTTCTTCACTTGAAATTTTCAGAGATTCTTCATATTTGGACCATGACTTCTTCATTTTTCTCCAATCTTTATTTTGGACTTTCATATACAACGATCCGCCTCCTTTTTGGACTTGGCTTTATTTATCCTCATACCTTGTTAGGGCCTTTTCGGATAGACTTCTCCATGACTTTTGGGGAGTTATTGCTTCTCGTCGTGTGTCTCGATCATTCATATTGATTTTCGATAAATGATTCTTCACATCACTTTGGATCTTTAGCAACAAAATATAGCCCTCATGTTTTGTTAGGACCCTTTTGGACTCGCCAATCTTCGCATCCCGCTTCAATAAGTTATGCATTGGCTATGAACTCTAATCCATACCGAGCAACTTTTAAACGATCTTGGGCTAGAAGCTAAGTAACTTTTCAAATCATACAACCTTATTTATTGCAGATAAATTTATTAGCAGGTGATGGGAGAATAGGCTTATAATTAACTCACATAAATTCCCGAAAGAATACCAAACTTATAATTGACTCTATCATCTCTCGTTCTCCATAGTTTAAAATCTCAAGGAATGAGACTCGTGGATGCTTAGCCTAATATCATAGTTTTGGGTTTTCGAGTCGCCTATAGGATCTTGCAAACTCTTAGACTTTTTCAAGTTTAGAAATCGCATTTTAAAGTTCCCTTGATAAATGACTCTCTAGGATCAATTATAGGAACTTGCGAAAAGTTCTTGTTCTTAACCCGTGAGAGTTAACACTTTCGCGTTTTATAGCTCCCTATATAAAAGCCTAGCAAAACTTGACTTAAACACGTTAAGGATACTAGCTAGAGTACACTTAGATAAGTAAACTCGGGTTGAGTCAAAAGATTCACAACATTTGAAAATTAAAACCACTTATTAAAATTTTATTCTAGCAAGGAATGAAAATAACTATACAAAGGGAAAAACTAATAGGCCAAAATAGATAAAAAATTTTGAAAAATGTCGAAAAATTGATTTTCCGGTTAAAATGAGGACAAATACAAGGAAAAGACCACTTAACTTCGATAGAAGTCCCCCCTACTCTTAACATAAACATTGTCCTCAATGTTTAAGCATGTGGGAGGAAACTCCCCTACACTTAGGACATTGTGCACGTTGTTCAAATCTTGCTAAGGAAAAGACAACTAAAGAGATTCCTATTTTAATATTGAAATATATAAAATAGTGAATCAAAAAGAGTTTAGGATAGAACCGGGAAAATGGGAACACGGAATCACGGGTCGTCAAGAATCATCAAGAGTGGATAATTGAAGCTCGAATCCCTGAATAGTAGAAGAGAGGAGAGAGCAAACACCAACGGATCTCCCCTACACTTAGGATAAAGAAAGCTAAAAGATAGATACATGGGTTGCCTCCCAAGAAGCGCTTGATTTTTGATTACCGAGTCGTGAGCCTGACTCGACCTTGATCATCATAGGAAGCAGCATGAAACATATCCACCGGGATCAAAGACATAGTTTTCGTCCATCATATAGCACAAGCTTAAGGCAAACAAGGCAAGCCAAAGAAGAGTAGGCAAGGTTCCCTTAAGCAAAGATGGAGCACGGTGGAAGCAAGGGTGAAGTGGTGCAAGCAGATTTCCATAAGTTCCAAAGATATTTCCTTTTATTTCATCAGACGGATACTGAGATGGCTGTAGAATATCGATACCGAGGTCGAACACCTTTTCCTTTAGGGGAAAATAGCACTCAGGCTCAGCAGAATGTGAAGATGATCCACGAAGAAGATGCACAACCTCGTCCTCAGAAGGTGGACAAAGAGGTGTTAAATCATATGTGTTGCGGATGGTGGTGTCGACCGGTTTCTTCTCCTTTGAAAGTATTTTCTTCAAATCCAAAGTAGGATCAAGACGATAATCTTCAAAATCGAAAGGAGGTGCATCACTCTCATGAGGGTAGTATGTATTGAGAAGTGTAGAGAAGTCTTCCTCAAATGAGTAATCGTCCAAAGTAGTATCGAGTGATGGCGGAGGATCTTGATCATGTGAAGAATCACTCGAAAGAGTATCAGCCTCATCAAAATCATCATATGTGGGCAGGTCGGGATACTCGGAGGTACAATCATCAAAATCATCCGAATTTGAGCTAGAATCATCATCATAAGCATCAAAGATCGGTGGAGAATCATAAATGGGAGAAGGTTCCAAAGTGGAGAGAGAATCATCCACATCATCTTGAAATAGTAGATTAGCAATGCAAGAATCGAATAGAGGATTGTTGTAGATGACAAAATCATCGAGCACATTAATCATATTCACAGATTCTCTTCCAAAGGATTTGCTTGTAAGCTTCCCCGTTTTAAAAACTTGTGCATCATTCCTGACTCTTAAGATTAACTCACCTTCGGCAACCTCAACTAGAGCTCGTCCGGTTCTCAAGAATGGCCGACCCAGTATTAAAGGAATACGAGGGTCCATTTCATAATCACAACGACAAAGTCGACCGGGAAATTAAACGTGTCAACTTTAATGAAAACGTCTTCGGCTATACCAACGGGGTAAACGAGAGTGCGATTTGCAAGTTCAAGAGTCATCTTTGTTGGAGTGAGGTTGGGTAATGATAGTGTTTTCCAAACACTTAATGGCATGAGATTTATACTGGCCCCGAGATCAGCTAGGGCAGTAAATTCTTCGGTTTTGTTGAAAATGCAAGGCAACACAAAACGACCGGGATCTCCAAGTTTTTCCGGAAGTTCTTTAAGAATAACTGCAGAACAGTTTTCATTTAAGCGTGTGTTGGCGAGCTCAATCAACTTCTCCTTCTTTCTAAGCAATTCCTTGAATGCTTTGACAAATTTCGGCATGTGGACAAGTGCTTCAACAAGGCTAATGTTGATGTTCATTTGAGAGAGCATCTTCACATAGCTCGACACTTGACAGTCATTCTTGGTTAGCTCGTTGGTTTTACCTAAGCGAGATGGATAAGGAATGCGGGGGTTGGGTGGTGAAGGTGCAGGTGTAGTAGGTAAAGGTTGAGATGTTGAAGGGTTCTTCCTAGATACATCGTCATGACGAGGCGGAGACGGTGATGGTGTACTAATACTAGGTGTAGGAGGAGTAGGGATAAATGGTGGTGGAGGAGGTGTAGATGATGGGGGCGGGAGAGTTGGTCCTACGATGGTAACTCCACTACGTGTAGTAATAGCACTCACATTCGCTTGCGGATTGGTGACGGTGTTTGAAGGTAGAGAACTTGAAGCAGAAGGTTGAGTTGTGGGCAAGAAACTAGCAAGCATATTATTTATATCATTCGTTTGAGTGCTGAAGGAGGATTGAATATTATCTCGAAGCTCGGATCTAATCTCATTCCCTTGCTTAGTAATAACTCCTTTCAAATTGATAATTTGGCTCTGCAGATTCTTGATTTGCTCACCTTGGGTTCTCATGATGGCTTCAACATCCGGATTGATGGGTGGGGTTTGTTGAGCGGGTGGGTGATAAGGATTATAAGCTCTTGGTGGGATTTGGTTGCTTCTATTGTAGTTGTTGGTGGGGTTTTGGTTTTGAGGAGAAAAACCGGGTGAAAGTAGTTGTTTGACCGGTAACTCAGCAAATTTCTATCCCCTTGAGGTCGAGCTTGGTAATTTTCCGGTGAATACTTACCATAAGCTGCATACACATTTTCCGGATTTCCTTGTGTAGAAGGACAATCGGTGTATGAGTGAGAACCGCCGCATGTTTCACAAGGATTGGCAACCGCTTTAACTTGTTGTTGTTGGTTTGAAGCGAGAAGCAAGATACTTTTGTTCATTTCAGTCATCATGCAGGTGAATTCGGTCATGTCAGGGCTTGCTGAAGTAGAAGAAACATTGACTCTCGGGTTGTTCCTTGAAGAAGCGGAGGAATCCCAGTTTTGTGGTGAGTAGTCATGTTCTCAATTAGCTCTCTACACTCCTCGGGTCTCCCTTTCATAAATGTGCCACCGGCGGCTGCATTAATCGTATCACGATCTCGAAAAGTCAAACCGTTGTAGAAAGTATCTATTAAGGTCACAGGGAGCATGTTGTGGTTTGTGCAACGATCGATCAAGACATTATATCTTTCCCAAGCATCAAAAATATATTCATCGGGGTCTTGCATGAAACCGATGATTTGATTGCGAAGGCTCGTGACCATGCATAGTGGAAAGTAGCGCGACAAAAAGCGTTGATTCATGTCATCCCATGTATGAATAGAATTCTTCGGGAGACGATCAAACCATTTCTCGGTATGATGTGATAAAGTATGTGGAAAGAGTTAAAGGCGAAGACATCCATTGAGGCACCAGGCAACTTCATGCTTTGGGTGATTGTAATGAACTTGTCGAGGTGTTTGTTGGCATCATCATCAGGCAATCCTCTAAAAGGATTTGTTTGCACTTGGTGAATCATGTGGTGCTTCAACGAAAACTCCGGAGCCGTGATTTGCATCGGCGCAATCGGTCCTCCTCGTCCAAACATGGTTGGTTGACAAAGCTCCTCCATTGTCCGAAGATCGGGCTGTGGATGAACATTGTTGTTATTATTGTTGAGGTGCGGTGGATTATTGTTGTTGTTAACACCTGCCATACTTAAATCTTCTCGAGTCTCGGGCTCTTGATAATTAGAAGATGTAGTACGCATACACCTACAAAGTCGAAAGAAAACAATACCAAACGCAAAGACAATATATATACACAATAAAGATAAAATCTTTTTGGATTTTTGAAATTTTTAATTTTTTTTGGATTTTTAACAATTTTTTATTTTTTGGATTTTTGAATTCTTTTAAGCAAGAAAATAACGCTCACAAGTGAACGGATCCCAAAAAGCAACGCGTCTCTCACAGAAAACCGTTAATCTTTACGAAAAGAGCTAGCAGCGGCGCCATTTGATACACGACTTTTGCCCGTATAAAAATTAAAGTTCGTGTTCTCGGTATCTTAACGAATTGATTTCCGATTCTAAGTATGACTCTATTGTTTTTGGTGAAACAAATGTTTTTGGTTGATTTTAAAATAAAAGTGCAAAACAATTAAAGTAAAGGGCTTTAAAGTAAATCTAAGTCTAATTTAAAGTAAAAGGCAGGTATTCAAAAGCGTGACTAAAATTAAAAGGGCACTAAACGTAAATAACGCAAACTTAAAACTAACTAAGGCAAACTTAAAACGCAACTAAAACTTAAACTAAGGCAAGGCTAAAATAAATCTAAGGCAAATAATCTTAAAGTGCGACTAAGTAAAAAGGCGGGAAAAGTAAAGCTTGAAAATTAAAAACAGAAACTTAAAGACATAAATTAAAAGAACATGAAAATTAGCTCATCCGGAATATTACCCTCATTCGGAATAAACACTCATCCGGAATGTCACCTTCGTTCGGAATGTTTTTCTTCACTCGGAATATTTCCCAAAATCCTTGATCCGGAATAAATCCTTTATCCGGAATATGTCACTTATCCGGAATAAAGTCTTGATTCGGAATAATGGTCTTGATCCGGAATGTTGCCCTTGATCCAGAATAATCCTTGATCCGGAATAATATTCTGAATGAAACCTTTGATCCGGAATTTCCTAATATTCCGAATAAACACCTTGATCCGGAATAATAAATTATTCCGGATGAACTTGCTTGATCCGGAATATTATTTGATTCGGAATAAAAGGTTGATCCGGAATATTCCCTTCATTCGGAATATTTTGTTGATCCGGAATAAAAGGTTGATCCGGAATGTTTGGATATTCCGGATGAAATGCTTGATCCGGAAAAATAAATTATTCCGAATGAGCACTATTGATCCGGAATATTTAATATTCCGGATGAACGACTTTTGAAACCCTTCACACGGAATAACCTGCTTGATCCGGAAAAATTTCCTGGGAAAGATACAGTAACAGCAAGCGAAGAACAAGGAAACACAAAGATATATGGATCTAATAAAAACTTAACAAAATCAACGACAAGATTAAATCAAACTAATGAATAAACATCTATTAGGCATTAACAATCAATCCAAAACAATCAAACTAACAAAACTAACCACAATAATCAAAACCCACTTAATAAATATAAGAAAAACACAAGGACATGAACATGAACAATAAACATATAAATCAAAGATTAAAGAAAGGAAGATAGGAGATTAACAAGATAAAGAAAAGATTGACAAGAATTAAAATGGAAACTTACTTGAAATTAAAGGAATTTAAGGTGCAAGACAAGTATTTAAATTGACATGAAATTAAATGACAAGGTAATTAAAAGTGGGAGAACTAATTGTCACTATTAGCCAACAAAGAAAAATGATTATGATCCTAATCTATATATATATAGGGGAGGATTAATGAGTTCTTAGGAAGCTTCCTCCCCTCCTTCATTTCTTCTTAATTGCAAGATTAGGTCCTTCTCTTCTTAATCTTTTGTTAATTACACCATTAGTCCTTAAGCCTTTTATCTTCTTTAATCTTGGACTTTAATGACTTTTGGCTCGGGATTTCTTTGAACTCGTCTTTTAATTCTTCAATAAATAAGACTTGAGTTCTTCGGCTTTTAGTAAACTTCCGTCTTTTGACTTTTTCTTCGATAAATCTTCAGAATTGTTCTTGGACTTCCGTTCTTTTTACACTCTTGACTTCTTGACTTCGTCTTTCATCTTTTTCTTCAATAAAAGCCCGTGAATGCCCGTGTTTTCTCCACTTTTCACCTTTTCATCTTAAATCACAACAAAAACACAAACCACGCATAATTTCGACATAAAAGACATAAAATACACGTTTTGGCTCGGTTATTATTGTAATTAAGTGGTAAAAAGGATGGGTGTTTACACACCTATCAACGTGTCATGTGTTTTTGCTCCTGTTGTGAGCAGTCACACGAATCACACACTAGGTACCCAACACACACCATCAATACACTCTCTGCCTTTGAGTTCTCGTGATATATTGGACTACTATTTTTCATGTTTAAGTGTCTCCTTATTTCGCATTAGGTATCCTTCTTATCCTATGTCCTATGGTTTCATGTTTTGGCGATGCTGGAGTTAACACAACCCAACCCACGTAACCCATTTGTATTACGTGACCCCTTATAACCCAATCGGCCAACATGTATGAACTATGGTGCATGCTACATGACCCAAGGAGTCACGCACCCGTGTTCTTAGTTTGTTTTGGTTAAATAGTTTTTGAGTTTTACCAAGTTCATTTTAGCAAGTAACATATCAACCAAATGAATTTATCAAAATGAAAGTGAGAAGATCCTTACAAGGTTCCTAATACAATAGTCAAGAATTAATTTCCACGATGTATTATCTTAGCTCAACCCTTGATTTGTTGTCTTATAATTATATCATCTATGTTTACCCGCCTAATAACGAGACCCGTCCTTCCTCCTTTCTTGGATGCCTAGACGAACCACCATGGAAGAAAAGTGAGTTTAGTGTTGATTTGTGTTGTGTGTTTTTAAAGTGGGTTATGAAATGAACTCATGGATCTATTAATAGGAAGATACGGAGTTAGGGAAAATTAACTTATCTAGTTAGGATTTGTGACCTTGTCGTTCAATTATAACTAGGAAGCAAACTATGTAAGTACATCTGGGAAATTGTTGAAACCTTGGGAAGGAGGCAAAGGACTAAATCTCGGTTGATGGCAGGGAAAAGAGGAAAGTGGTGACTTTTCATATTGAATTTCATAATTTTCTTGTGTTGTACAAGTTTGAGATCCAAAGAACCACTAGAAATTTGTAGCATTCGTTTGATATTGGAGGTGGTGGGGAATAATAGTACAAGTATTTAATGAGGGGATGGAGGTATCAAGTTGAGTTCAAAATCAAATGGGATAAGATATAAAACAAAAACGTGGGACTTGTATGTGCAAATGGGGGGCCGGTTTTTAAGGTGTGGAAAGTAATGGCATTGTTTTACTTTTATTTTGCAAATGTCTAGCTTGATTTATGAAATTGTAAAGTAAGGCTTAAATGTGTAGTATTAAGTTTAAGTAACTTCAAGTAGTAGTAGTTTCAACATATTTGGTTCGAAAATGAAATTATGAAATTTGTAAGTGTGTCGTTTAAATATACCAAGTGAAGAATATTTATTTTATGTAGCGAACTTCTTAAATGAGATTATGTTGCCATAGACAGAAATGTCGATTTTTGTTTTCAATTCAAATAATTTTCATATCTCTCGAAAACGAATTTGGATTAATAATTAATATAATTTATTATTATCTAAATCCTGGAAAATTCCTAGTTGTGACAGTTGGGGACCAGGAAGGAAAGGAATGACTTGCTTTAATTGCCAAGGTAAAGGACACATGAAGAATCAATGCCCTTAGCCGTAGAAGAATGCACGTGGTGGTGATAATCAAGGAAAGGCCTATCAACTAGGAGAAGCTGATGCTAAGCAAAACCCGAAAGTTGTTATTGGTACGTTTTTACTGAATAACCGTTACGCTACAGCTTTATTTGATTCTGGTGCCGACAAAAGCTTTGTGTCTACAAGTTTTAGTACCTTAATTGATATCAAACCGGTCGAATTAGACGCGAGTTATGAAGTAGAACTAGCTGATGGTAAATTAGTGAGTACCAATCGTGCACTCTTAGGATGTTCTCTTAATCGTCTGAACCGTATTTTTAAGATAGACTTGATGATCGTCGAATTGGGATGTTTTGATATTATTATCGGAATGGATTGGTTGTCCAAGTATAATGCGTCTATTCTGTGTGGAGAAAAGAAAGTTAGGATTCCTTTAGATGACAAGACCATAGTTATTGAAGGTGATAAGTGTAATTCTCGGCTGAAGATCGTTTCGTGCATTAAAGCTCGTAAGTATATCGAAAGAGGTTGTGAGTTATTCTTAGCTCATGTATTGGAGAAGGAATCGAATGAGAAACGTATCGAAAATGTTCCACTCATTCGTGACTTTCCTGAAGTGTTTCCGGAAGATTTGCCTGGGCTTCCGCCTCCAAGGCAAGTAGAATTCCAAATTGAACTAATTCCTGGTGCTGCACCTGTGGCTCGTGCGCCATATCATTTAGCACCATCCAAGCTGAAGGAGTTGTCTGTGCAATTGCAAGAACTGTCTGATTAAGGTTTTATACGACCGAGTTCGTCACCTTGGGGAGCTCCTGTTTTATTCGTTAAGAAGAAAGATAGGTCGTTCCGTATGTGTATCGATTACCGAGAGCTGAATAAGTTGACGATCAAGAATCGTTATCCGCTTCCAAGAATTGATGATCTATTTGATCAACTTCAAGGGTCTCGTGTTTTCTCTAAGATTGATCTTCGTTCTGGTTACCATCAACTTCGTGTACGCGAGGAAGATATTCCTATTACGGCGTTTAGAACTCGTTATTGCCATTATGAGTTCCAAGTTATGCCTTTTGGTTTGACTAATGCACCTGCTGTATTCATGGACTTAATGAATCACATTTGTAAGCCGTATCTTGATAAATTCGTGATCGTTTTCATCGATGATATTCTAATCTACTCCAAGAGCAAGGAAGAGCATGACGAACACTTAAGGATTATCTTGAACTTGTTAAAGGACGAAAAGTTGTACGCTAAATTCTCAAAGTGTGATTTTTGGCTTAATTCTATACAATTTCTTGGACATGTGACTGATAAAAGTGGGGGTACATGTTGATCCTCTGAAAATTGAAGCAATTAATAATTGGAGTGCTCCAACTACTCCAACTGATGTGCGACAATTTCTAGGTTTGGTTGGTTACTTCCGAAGGTTTATTGAAGGATTCTCTTTGATATCGAAACCATTAACTAAGCTGAATCAGAAGAATAAACCGTTTGTCTGGGGCGATGAAGAAGAAGAAGCTTTCAAAACCCTGAAGATGAAACTATGAGTGCGCCGATCTTATCGTTACCTGAAGAAAGTGAAGAGTTTGTTGTTTATTGTGATGCATCTATTCAAGGATACGGTGTTGTTCTCATGCAACGTCAATAGGTGATCGCATATGCCTCTAGACAATTAAGGAAGAATGAGGAGAACTACACTACCCATGACTTGGACTTGGGCGCTGTGGTTTTTGCTCTGCGACTTTGGAGACATTATCTGTATGGTACGAAGTGTACAGTATTCACTGATCACAAAAGCCTACAATACATATTGGATCAAAAGGAGCTGAATATGAGGCAACGTCGATGGGTTGAACTCTTGAGTGATTACGACTGTGAAATTTGTTATCATCCGGGAAAGGCGAATGTGGTAGCTGACGCGTTAAGTCGAAAGGAAAGGGAGAAACCGATTCGAGTGCGTGCTTTGGTGGTGACAGTTCATAATAACTTACCTGAGCAAATTCGAAGAGCACAAATCGAAGCGTGTAAGAAGGAAAATATTGCAGCCGAAAGATTTAGAGGAGATGGTGAAACGTTTGAGACGCGATCTGATGGTATCAAATGTTTGAGAGGTCGAATTTGGTTACCATTCTTCGGTGGACTGAGAGACTTGATCATGTTAGAATCTCATAAGTCCAAGTATTCTATTCATCCTGGATCGGAAAAAATGTACCAAGACTTGAAAAAGTTATACTGGTGGCTGAATATGAAAGCTGATATTGCATCATACGTCGTGAAATGCTTAACGTGTGCAAAAGTGAAAGCTGAATATCATAAGCCGTCAAGATTACTTGTCCAACCTGAAATTCCAATCTAGAAATGGGAGCGAATTACGATGGACTTCATCATGAAACTTCCAAGGACACCGTCTGGGTTCGATGCAATCTGGGTTATTATCGATCGTTTAACTAAATCCGCTCATTTCATTCCAATCAACGAGAGGTTCGGTTTGGAGAAACTTGCCGATCTTTATCTGAAGAATATCGTGTGTAAGCATGGTGTTCCTATTTCAATCATTTCCGATAGAGACAGTCGTTTTGCTTCTAGATTTTGGAGATCACTTCAGAAATCTTTAGGAACCAATTTGGATATGAGCACAGCCTATCATCCGCAAACCGATGGGCAAAGCGAAAGAACTATTCAGACTTTGGAGGATATGTTGCGTGCTTGTGTGATAGACTTTGGAAGTTGTTGGGATAAGCACTTACCTTTGGCCGAATTCTCGTACAATAACAGTTATCACGTGAGTATTAAAGCTGCACCTTTTGAAGCAATTTATGGGAGAAAATGTAGATCGACCGTGAGCTGGAGTGAGGTAGGTGATGCTCAACTCACTGGACCAGAGATGATTAGAGAGACGACGGATATGATTGTGCAAATCAAGAATAGGCTGTTGTCTGCGCGAAGTCGACAGAAGAGTTATGCGGATGTGAGAAGAGAACCATTGGAGTTTAGTGTGGGAGATAAGGTTATGCTAAAGGTTTCACCATGGAAAGGTGTTGAACGATTTGGAAAACGTGGGAAGTTGAGTCCTCGTTATATCGGACCATTCAAGATTATATCTAGAGTAGGACCCGTGGCATACCAACTTGAACTACCCCAAGAACTGTATGGTATTCATAACACTTTTCACGTATCAAATCTGAAAAAGTGTTTATCCGATGAAGAACTCGTTATACCGTGGGACGAAGTTAAGGTTGATGAAAAGTTGCACTTTATTGAAGAACCAATCGAGATCATGGATCGCGAGGTCAAGCAACTGAAACAAAGCCGAATTCCTATCGTCAAAGTTCGATGGAACTCTCGGAGAGGACCGGAGTATACTTGGGAACGGGAAGACCAAATGTGGAAGAATTACCCTCATCTCTTTGATTTCAACAAGCGATCGGGCAAGAACGCAAGTTGATCTTCGAGGGCGAAGATCCTAATTTTGTGGGGATAATATGACAATCCGTCAATTTCAGGTCGTTATTTTAATCTCGACTATTACGTGTTACGTGTTTACTTTGATGAGAATTTTAAAATATCGACTAACCGAGAAGGTTTTGACATGAAACTAGCGTAAGAATGTCGCTTAGACGAAAACCGGCAAGGAATATGTTAGGTATCGATATTATATTCTTAATTTATCATAAAAATGATTTTATTATATTTAATCTTTATTTCTCGTGTTTTACGTTTTAACGAATGACGAGAACTACTAGTGATCGCGATACCGACGGATGCCCATCTATTTATGTTTTGTTATCGATTGTCTCGATATTTTATATTTTTGATGTTTTCGATTTAATTACGTTTTAAGTCGTGTCGAAGCTTTCTTATTATTTTTATGAAGCGTTTTAACTTTCGAAAAGTATTTTTACGAAACCCGAGCCCCGTAAATATTTTCAAAATTTACAATTTACATTTTCTACCTTGTAAACTATTTAATTTCATTTTTGGACCAAAACTATGCCGAAATGACAAAATCTACCCTACCCTTGGACTATTTAAGGAAATTCCACTAACTATTTTCATTTAAAAACTCATTTAAAAATAAAAATAAAAAATCCTCTCTCTTTCTCCTTGTTTGGCCGTCCACCCCATAGCCACAATCCACCAAAAATCTTCAATTTCTACTTTGATTCATCCAATTCTAATCAAAGACCCATTCTAGAAATTCAATAAGCTTCATATTGGTATAAAAATTTCCCACATGCATACACTTTAATTTTTTTTCAAGATTTTGGTGAAGAACATGTGTTTGATCCATTTCTTTGGTTAAATATGTTGTTATTATTATTATATTTGAAGTGGGTTGTCGTTGCATGCAAGGTTTTTATTTATTTGATTTTTTTTAGATTGAATTTGAGGTTGTTAGGAGTTAGTTAAATATGTTATGGTAATATTAGGATGATAATATGAATATGTAAATTGTTGAAATGGGTCAAAATGGTGTTTTGGTATGATTTTTAGATGGTCAATTTTAGGCAGTAACTTTAAGGAAAATTTTGAATTACTTACTGTAATAAACTTGTTAAACTAATAATATAGGGTCGCATAGAATTTCGTTAGCTTCGATTTGATATAAGATAGAGCTTCTAGCTCCAAACGAGCGCGAAGTTATGCCAATTTTAGTACTCGTGTACCGGGAGACGGGTATCGGCACAATCCGAAAATTGTTGTCGATATTTGGATCGAATATCGTGGACTATAAAATGAGTTTTAAAAATGTTCAAGGACTGATGTAATTTGCTAAACCTCAGGTCATGAGTCTATTTTAAAACCCGAGTGTCGGTTTTGTAAACGAAGTTGTTTAGATATGTTAAAATGGTTTTACGAGTTGAAGGCGTAAAACTGTCCGGTTTTTATAACACGAATGTGTGTCGAGCAGAAGGTCTTAAAAGTAATATTTTTGAATGAAATTTAAACTGAGTCTTATTCATATTATATATGAGTTTGTGACCAAGTTTCGTCGAAAACGGAATAGTTTAAGTAAGGCAAATGAGCTCGTACTTTTGGTAAGTACCGGTAGATTTTTATTTGATCATATAGTTTAATAAAGTAACATGTAAAGGAGTATAAAAGTACACTAGTACTACTATTATTTTTGGGATTGTCATGGTTTTGTATTTGAGTTTTGTATTGTTTAAGTATTATTTATACTTGAGTAGGTTGTGGTCTTCGTGTTTAACGGGCATCACGTATCGTCGGCGATCGTCATATTACTACTATTATACCAAGGTGAGTCTATAGCCTCGCTTTTATACTATCTTGTAAAGATTTTTAAAACCCGCGAGGCGGATAACATGCTTGTTTAAAAATAGGACAGAAAGGACCCGATTGTATGCTAGATGAAAGTTATTTACTATGTTTGTGTTGAGTCTTAGGATCTAGACTCATCTGGGATATAATAACAATGACTGTAATGCACAGTGGAACATAATAAAGAACACAATCAAAGTTATGAACAAGGTTTTCTTATTCATAAAATACTAATAAGCTACTACTACTCCTGGTGCCTTATAGGCTTGACACCAGGAGAACGCACACACACCTTTAGTTTACATTGTCTATGAATGAATGAATAACCATGTGTGCCTAATCCTCTTTATATAATAGAGGTACTAGGGTTACATCACAACCCTAGCTTACTATCAAAGCTACCTATTTGTTATTAAGTCCTTCATCTTCTTTTGTCATATCAACTCAAGATATATAAGTCCCAACAATCTTCCCCTAGTTGATTTGACAAAACCATTAAGCACGAGCTTCCCCTGAAGCTAATATAGATGAAGGCTAAGCTTCCCCTCGATCCATGCATTCTTCCCCTTTTTGTCACATAAACTCAAAAAGAATCGTCTTCCCCTTAAGAAATGCATGTCGAATCCAGTAGGCTTCCTTGGAGTGATCACTGATGAAGAAAATCAAGTATAACAAATTTTATGAAGAAGTGAAATATCCCAAACTTGTGTCTTATATCATCTCAGTTTTTATTACATGGGACTGATAACCCCCACAACTATAAGCCAGTTGTTAGCTATAACAATATATTTAATCCAACAATAAGGTGTATTGCTCACCAACAGTTTTTTGGTACATGGGAACTGGTAACCTTCACAACTATGAGCCAGTTGTAAGTTGTAACAATATATTTAGTCCAAGGACAAGGTGTATTGCTCACCTAATTGAGATATAAGAAGAAAACAAATTTGTGAAAATCAACTCCAACATCAAATAAGCAATAATCAACTGTCTTCGTCAAGAAACCATAACTCACCAGTAGGAACCATAGGCTAACCATCTCTTAAATCTTGAACTCAGTAGTATAGATCATCCACTCCTTCAATGTGAAAAAGACATGCTTATTACAATAACATGTAATAAAATGTCTTTGTATAATTCTTGTAATCAATATATGCATGGCGATCACATGCAATGGCCGATAGTCTCAGTGAGCTCTAACGGATCAACCAGAAATCACTCGATGCTTATGATCATGCTAATTTTGTGATGATCATATCATGAACTGTATGGTATCATATGCCCCCCAAATATTTGTAAAAGAGAGTGTAACTGTTCCAATCAAGAATTATAGCATAAACTGAACTTTGGAAATAAACCATATACCTCTTCATTGTTCAAGATCACTAGTAGCAACGACCAGGAGAAAACAACCAGTAGGAACCAACCAGGAGGAACCGACTAGTAGGAATCGACCAGGAGGAACCGACCAGTAGCAAGAAATAACCAACCAGGAGCATCTCAAAAACACTTCTTTTTTTTTCTTTTTTTTTAAATGTTGTCACCACACTGTCGCTGAGCTGTTGCTAATATCAAACAATATTCCCTCCATACTTTTAATGACATATAATTTGTCATTATACTGTTGCTGAGCTGTCACTGCCTGGCTCTACTATAGTATATGCGATACTAAATGAGTACACATATTTAGAACCCGACTTTAATCAAGTTTAGCCTATCGCACAAAAGATGACCAATAAACTGATGATAACTATAAGCCCATACTCATTCATCCCATATCAGCCCATATTTATTCCTTAATACACGTAGGACAAGAATATATTACATTCCATTCACACGTCCTCTCATCAAACCAAGCCCACGTTCACATTATGTCTAGTATCATCAGAATATAAGTGACATAATCTTTTAGTGTGTTTAATTCACACGTTATCTCTAATATCCCAAGGATATTATTTCCATAAATTACGAGCAAAGAGGTAAGTGTGAACGGGATATTCTGTGCCTTATATATCCCAAACGTGTGAAACATCACATGCAAATCCCTAAAAAGTAGTAACCATACTTTGTGTGTTCCCAAATTCTCGTATCACATATTTTAGTAATTTCCTAGAATCATGGAAGCAATAAGTTACTCACCTGACATATGGAGATCCCAATATTTTAGCTTGGTGATCACACGTTTTAGGGTTTTCATGACTGTTGGATTGGGAGATTCGAAGCTGGGAGATTCCACTAAATAACGCATACCACAAGCATAATCTTCCCCGTAAATCTTGCATGCTAATCCCACGTTATAAGCAAGAAACTAGGCAGAATATGATTTGCATAAATTACACATCTATAGCCCATCCACGTGTGTAATATCTAGTCAAATATACTCCCTTGAAATCAGCCAAAATGCATGCACCATAATAACTTTCCTCATATCCACGTCCAAAGTATAAAATGGATATACTCACATAAACATTGCATATATAGATTCCAAAAATAATAAAGTAATTTTCGGAATAAAAAGCAAAGAATATGACATACCAGCGTGATATCCCTAAGAATCAGGACCATTGACCATAATCCCTAAAATCACGTGAAAAACTAAAAGATGTCATACCACGTCCAAATCAAGAAGTGAAAAGTACCTGCAAACCACGTCTGTACTTCATTTTTGCACCCATGCAAATATGGGTTGGGCCATAAATGGTTCCTTCACAAAAGAAAGTGAAATATTATCCCCACGTGAACATAGGTAGATCAAGGACAAAACCATGTGACCCACATGAACCATGTTTGTAACTTGTTGCAAGTTGCAACAGTAGACCCTACACGAAAATTTTGTACAGAAACAAAACAGACGTCCCTTTCTCATATTGTCCTATGTGTGTCTGTCCGAAAATTTGTCACATGATACAATTATTTTGAACCAGGACCATAGTACTTCCTACAAGCAGCCAATGATCATACGAACCAATAGTACTTTCTGTCACATGCGACTTCTTCTTTGTCCAAAACGATGAGTAATGTACACACGTTTGTACAAAGGACAAATACCTCCAAAGTACAAAAACCTCATGTATTGTGATAACAACACATTATGGAGTCATTGCTACGTTTGTACCTTCTGTTGTATGTACCATGCTGCCATCAATATGTCCTAGGGTTTCATATAAGCACAAAACCCTAAAATTAGGATCTTCAAATAAACAGCAGCCATATAACCTTAGATCATACAAGGGTTCATTATTGATTCAAAAATCAACTCACCAAAGCTAGTATAATCACCACAAAAGTTCCAGCAGCGCAACATCACAGTAACATCATATGAACAGCAACAATCATCTAGGGTTTGTTGGAAAAACCCTAGATCACCAGGAACATCATTATTTATTCAAGAGCAGAAATTAACATAAAAACGAAAACCTTGTAGATCAACCAGATCGAGAGCCAACAAACTCTGATACCACTTGTTGAGTCTTAGGATCTAGACTCATCTGGGATATAATAACAATGATTGTAATGCACAGCGGAACATAATAAAGAACACAATCAAAGTTATGAACAAGGCTTTCTTATTCATAAAATACGAATAAGCTACTACTACTCCTGGTGCCTTATAGGCTTGACACCAGGAGAACGCACACACACCTTTAGTTTACATTGTATATGAATGAATGAATAACCATGTGTGCCTAATCCTCTTTATATAATAGAAGTACTAGGGTTACATCACAACCCTAGCTTACTATCAAAGCTACCTATTTATTATTAAGTCCTTCATCTTCTTTTGTCATATCAACTCAAGATATATAAGTCCCAACAGTTTGCTTCTAGGCTTAAAAGACCCATTGAATCATGAATTGTTAATCGAATGAACGCTAATACTATGGATAGATCTATCGGGGTGACGCCCAGTCCGGTCGCGACTAGCTATCGCGTAGTGTTGTGATGCACTAGTAATGAAACATCGGATGCAATTGTATAAGAGAAATATACGCACTTGGCTAGGTGTGTTGGGCTGAAATAATATATGTTAACGTTCAATGTCATGAGACTTATGTAATAACACCGATGATTATTTCTGATCCAGATGATTGTCAACCATTGAAGGTTTGTTTAGAATACTTGTGTTCGTTTATTAAATTTAAACTCTATAGATTCATTCAGAATTTTTGTTGACTTTATAGCATGTTTTATCTCAGTTCCATGAAGAAGGCCCTCAAAGGAAGGCGGTTTTGTGTAGCTTTCTAGTGAAATGTTTTGGCCCGCTTTTTCTAAACTATGTCTATTCAAAGAAACTTTTGTTGTGTATTATGTTGTGTAAACTTGAAAACAATTTGGGACAGTGTGTGAACTATTTTACCTTTAAATAATGAATGGATGTATGTTTTATTAAAACGACTCATTTTTAGGCGTTTTCTATGATATTGAGGTTGAACCATGATAGTAACACCCAATGACTCTTCCGCTGCTATGACACGAAATTTGGGGGTGTTACATCTTAGATTCTCCAGGAACAAAATTGTTCATTAAAGGTGGATAAACAATGTTTTTGGTCACAACAGTATTTTCTTGGGACAAAGTACTAGAGTTTATGACATTATTAACTTTTGGTTCTTCTAACTCTATACTTGTATCATTACTAGGGGGCATGAAAATTCCTGATAGTGGTGGAGGAACTGCCTTCATTCCTTCAACATATCTATCATTTTCAGGTGTATCATTTACCTCACTAGAACTATCAAAAATCCCTTTTGATAAGTCCTTGTCAGTTAAGGTTATCCCAGGTTGGTCCTCAATATATCCTAGGCATGTTTTATCATAATACCCCATTTGTGAATTAATCAATTTTCACAATCCTTTAGAGGATTTTTGCCAATGATTAATCACATCCCTTTCATTACAAAGACTGGCTTTTAAAGCTTCATTTTCTGTTGATATTTTTAACAGTTGTCTTTCAAAAGCTTTTATTTCCACATCTTTTTCCCTCATTTGAAGAGTTAAAATCCTTATTTTCTCTTCATAGTTTTGTTGAGCCTTTTTGTACAAAACTATATTTTCTTCTAGTTTAACAACACCCTATTTAAAAGCTTTTAATTCTACAGTGCATGTGTTAACTTTTTGATATTGTTCCTCTAGTTCTACTTTTAGGCTATTAAATTTAAGAACACAGTCTTTAGAACAAGGATGTACCTCAGTATCTGCATGTGAGAGAGCCATTAAACAAAGCTCTTCATCTTCTTCTTCTACTGCCCAGTTCACCACTCCGTCTACGGTAACCAATGCTTTGGTTCCTTTAGGACTCCAAATTTTTCCTTTTGGAAAATTTTCAGTTCTTCTTAGACTTCTGATTGCTATTCTCAGCTTTATCTCTAGAGCATTCTCTTGTAAAGTGTCCATTCCTTCCACAATTATAGCATTCAACTTTAGACTTGTCATATCCTAATGGTTCATTAGGATCAACAGTCATTTTTCTTCCAGTCTTCTTGAAGAACCTATTAGATCTTCCAACTCTTCAACATCAGCATCATCCATTTGGAACAAGTCATTGAGTGTTAATCTTGGCATGTTGTCTTGTCCAGCAAAGAATGAGAAGGCATCATTCTCATTAAACAATGGTGAAGACCTTCCATGTGGATTCTGAGAGATTATTGGACGGCTTTCAATACTTTGTGGGTAAGTACCGCTTGTAAGTTCCTCCAACGGTATTTATGAAGTAGGTACCGCCACTAGATCCACTAGCGGTATTATGAAAGTAAGTACCGCTGTTCCCATCTGACACAAAAGCCAAGTTAGACTTTGATGTAGACGATGTTTTTACTTCAGTGCCTTTCACATCCATCTCATATGCTCTAAGATTGTTGTAGAGATGATCAAAAGGAATTGTTTCCAAATCATCTCTTGTTATGAAGTGCATAGCCATTGCTTTCCACTCTGGTGTAACACTTCTTAAGAATTTTAAGTTAGCTTCTTCATTAGGAATTACTTGTCCATAAACTGCTAACTGAATAAGCAACTTGCTGAAACTTCCATATCTACCATGTATCCCCTCTACACTGGTAATTGAGAAGTTATCAAATTCTTGCTTAAGAACAATCTTATTAATCTTCTTAGATTTTTCATTGCCCCCAAATCTAAGTTTTATAGCATCCCACATAGCTTTAGCATCCTTATAATGATGAAAGCTTGGTAGAATGTCTTCAGAAAAAGAGACATAGCCAAAACAGTTCTGGCTTTTCTCTCTCTGATCTCTGCTTGTATCTCATCAGCAGTCACAGCAGGTAGAACATAGCATGTATTGTCTGGCAACCAATATAGCTTCTTTGGTGTATTCCCATTCTTGATAACTTGCCACATAGTGTGATCTATGTGATTCAAGTAATATTCCATCTTCATAGCCCATGTCTCATAATTGTCACCTTTGAGAACTGGGAGTTTAACAGCAGAAAGAGTATGAGAAGGTGTTGTTATAGAGGTAGCTACAACATTCACGTCTAGAACACCTTGTGTTGGTGCAGGATGCACAACTTGTGGTTGTCCCTGTGGTCTAGGATCAGGGTCTTGAACATCATCCAAGTGAGCATCATTACATTCTGGTTGAGACATTGAGTTTTGGTGTGTGTGGAGTGTTTGGGGTTGTGTTCTTCTTTTTCAGAGTTTCTCAACAATCTCTGATACCACTTGTTGATCCCTTTGGTTGGATCTATATTCTGTTAAGAATTAGTATAGTAGTTTGAAATCAAACTAAAACACTTTGAGCACTCTTACTAACACTAATAAGTTATGCGGAATCTAACTTATAAAGCGCAGAAGAACAGAATTACTATTAACTATTCGATTCTCTTATTAATCGACTTGAATGATGTACATGAAAGACATTGTACCTATGTTCCTTTTATAGAGTAAGGAACCCTAGAAACATTAGAATATTCTATAAAGATAACTATATCACACACGATATATTATCAGTATTCTAACTATTTAAGTATGTCACATAAGATATACTCTAACTATAACTATGACATATCTTATACAAAGATATATTCGTCCTAATCATCATATCAGTACTTACTTTATAAGTAGCAGTACATACTATGTACCACGTTAATACTAACGGTACTTACATAACAATGACAGTACTTCAATTACACTAACGGTACTTGACACTTAACAAGTAATTCCCAACATGTTCGAAGCTATAATGTGTAAACCATCTTCGAGTGGTCTTCCTAGTAACACCGTTTCGAGTCCTAAGGGAGAGATGAAGGTAATCACCACACGTAGTGGTAAAACCTTTAAATAGCCGATTTCTCAACCAATTACTCCTACGGAGGAGCCAATTGAGGAAGAACCTGAGGTTGTGGTTGAAAAGGAGCATATCTCAATCCCACGAAGTACCGCGGATACAAAACCTACGGTCGACCCTTTACCATCATTGGAAACCGAGATTCCTAAGGCTATGTCTATGCCCCACCCAACATCAACCTCTTCCTTTGAACCATCATCGTCTTTGCCAACACAACCATTGCCTTACCCTTCGAGACTTCGAAAGGAAAAATTGCAAGAACGGGACTATTACCAATTTGAGATCTTTATCAAAATGTTTCGTGACTTGCATTTTAACATAAGTTTCGCTTACGCATTAATCACGATGCCTCGATTTGCCACCAACTTTAAGAGTATGTTGAACAACAAGGAGAAATTGCGAAAATTGTCTAGTTGTTCATCGTTTTATCTTAATCGCATACCTAAAAAATTCGGTGATCCCGGTAAATTTTTAATTCCGTGCGACATTCAATATATGGAAGAATGCTATGCCTTGGCTGATCTTGGTGCTAGCATAGATTCCTCTTACGATCTTTAAGCCGCTCAATCTTCCTAATCTTACCCCTTCTAAAATGTCTATCGAAATGGCCGATCATTCTACCATTCCCGCTTGTGGGGTGGCCGAAGACATTTTTGTGAAAGTGGGAAAGTTCTACTATCCCGTAGAGTTTATCGTTGCCGATATTCCCACGGATCCTCGAGTTCCTCTCATTTTACGACGTTCGTTTTTAGACACATCGAAAGCGATTATCGACGTTCATGCTCGAAAAATCACTTTACGATTCAACGACGAGGAACTTGTTATAAATGCAACTCAAAACTCTAGACTTTTTCATGTTTATTCCATCGCGACTATGAACGATGTTGATATTGATATGATCGACGTCGTTTGCGAAGAATTTTCACAAGAAATTTTGGGTTTTGTTGACGAAGCAAATTGTGGCAATCCCACGATGCTCGATCCCATTCTTAATAATTTGACACCTTCGTTCATTACATTTAAAGGAGTTGGTTTTACGTTGGAAGAATTTGATGTTCCATGTACTTGTGACGAAGACCTCGATGACGATGAGGACTTCTCGATTATCAAGGAATTTCTTAACGATTTCCCATTTCCTCCGCCGGTGGAGGTTATGAGTATCGAACCCACATCTTCAATCGAGGAACCACCAACCCTCGAATTGAAAGATCTTCCTCATTCCTAGAATACGTATTATTGGAAGTAGACGATAAGGTTCCGGTTATTATTATGAAGGATCTTTCCGATGATGAAAAACCGCACTTATCGATGTTCTAAAGACTCACAAGGTAGCAATTTCTTGGAAACTTTCCGACATTAAGGGGATCGATCCCAAATATTGTACACACAAAATCTTAATGGAGGAAGACTACAAGCCCGCAATCCAATGTCAACGTAGGGTAAACCCCAAAATTCACGACATCATCAAAAAGGAAGTTTTAAAACTACTAGACGCAGGAATGATTTACCCTATTTCCGATAGCCTTGGCTGAGTCCCATTCATTGTGTCCCTAAAAAGGGAGGGATTACCGTTTTGCCAAACGATGACAACGAGTTGATCCCACTAGACCCGTGACCGGTTGGAGGGTGTGCATTGACTATCGAAAGTTGAATGACGCCACTCGTAAAGACCACTTTCCCTTGCCCTTCATGGATCAAATGTTGGAGCGTCTTGCGAGAAATGACTTCTATTGCTTTTTAGATGGTTTTTCCGGTTACTTCTAAATCCCCCTCGACCCTCATGATCAAGAAAAAACTATGTTTACGTGTCCATATGGAACGTTTTCCTATCGTAGAATGCCATTCGGACTTTGCAATGCATCGGGAACTTTCCAACGGTGTATGATGGCTATTTTTCATGACATGATCGAGAAGACGATGGAAGTCTCCATGGATGACTTTTCCGTGTTTAGTAGTTCGTTCACCTCGTGTTTAGGAAACCTTGAGAGAATGTTAAAACTTTGTGAGGAGACTAACCTTGTGCTTAATTTGGAAAAATGTCATTTTATGGTAAAAGAAGGAATCGTCTTAGGGCACAAAGTTTCTAAAGCGGGGATTAAGGTAGACCAAGCTAAGATAGACGTCATCACGAAATTACCTCATCCCAAAACTGTCAAGCGAGTTAAGAGTTCCCTAGGCCACGCGGGCTTTTATCGACGATTCATCAAGGATTTTTCAAAGATCTCTCGACCTATTACACATCTTCTTGAAAAAGATGCCCCTTTCATTTTTAGCGAAGATTATGTACGAGCCTTAAGCACGCTAACTTTGATTTGAAGACCGCGGGGGATCACCGGAAAATACAATTAAATGAATTGGATGAATTAAGGGATATTGCTTATGAAAATTCATTAATTTACAAGGAAAAGACTAAAAAGTTTCACGATTCTAAAATTAAAAACCGGGTTTTTAACATTGGTGATCAAGTGTTGCTTTTTAACTCTCGTTTGAAAATATTTTCCGGTAAACTGAAATCCCGTTGGTCCGGTCCGTTCACCGTCACACAAGTTTTTCCTTATGGGACCATCGAGCTAGCTCAAATGATGGTCCTAACTTTAAGGTGAATGGACATAGGCTTAACCACTACTTTTGTGGGGAAGATCCTTCTTTGGACGACCTCGACCAAGTCACCTTCCCCAATGATAACTAGTATTGAGGGGATCGAGTCGAGCTCATGACTCGGTAATCAAAAACGAGGTGCCTCGTGGGGGAGATCCCATGTTTATCCATGTACATATTATCGCTTTATAATATATTAACGTGAGGGGATTTGTGCCCTTCCAACCTTTGCTCCGTGGTTGTTTGTGACTTGTGGCTATTAGATCATCATCATCTTCACGATTCAAGCCTCTCGTGTTCGTTTTACGTGAGCATTGATCGTTTGATTGAAAGAATTTCTCAAAATCCACATGATGTATCCTTTATTGTTCTAACCTTAGGTTTTGAGCACACTTCATAAACGGCTATTAATTTATTGGTTCCACCCTTACTATGCTATATTAAGATTTCAACTACGTCTCTAGTATGGGGGTTTCCCACCCTTAGACTTGAAACATTGAGGACAATGTTTAACTTTAGTATGGGGGGTGAATAGATACTTGCCTTGCTTACGTCTTCATGCACTCCAAAATTTTTGTTTTTGTCTCTCGTTTTGTTGCAAAATAAGGCTAAAAATGGCCAAATTTTAATTTTTTCTCATGTTTTTATAAGTGTTTGGTGACACGAATGTAGATTTTACGATGGCGGGAATTAGAGTACTTTTTGACTCGACCATGCGTGTTGAGCACTTAGCTTCGATTCCTTAACTTTTTAGGCTAAGTCTCTTAAATGAGGACGAGAAATGATAGCGTTAATTATAAGTTACTATGCTAAACGTAGAGTATTCGTATTCTTTCAAAAACTCGTGTCTTAAGTATTTGCTTATTCTCCCTTCGCTTGTATATAAATTTTGCTAGTAAGTATTAACTTAGTGGTTTAGTCTTAATTGTTGGTTTCTAGCTTTTTCTAGTATCTTCCATGTAATTAAATTGGGAAAACATTTGAGAATCGCTTGCGTCACGGTTTTGAAGTATTGACAACCCGAATAATAAGCTTCAACCAATAAAAGATTTCAAGTGCTACACCTAAATCAAGCAAAAATTCGAAGCTTACAAGGCTGAAAAATCTATGCAAAATTTAAAGTGATTAAGCCTTAATCTTTGAAGCTTTAAAGATCCAAAATTACGTTTTACGTTGAGGATATAAGTCTTTGTCCATAATAAACACCTCTTGATGAGGTTAAATAAAAGGCAAGGCAAGACCGATCCCAAAAGGTGAAGGTAAACCTATGATAATAAGGCCCATCCGGTAGGAGGCGTATAAAAGTCTTGGTAATAAGTCTCATGTTCAAAACCGTTCTAAAACCATGTTTATCGAATCTCACTCGTTAACTTAATTTTATGACATCGTTGTCTATTAGGGGAAGCTATTAATTTGATGGTTTTGATTGCACCGTTTCGTTTCTATTTTTGGACCTTAATCTCTATCATCGCATAAGTCAAACAATGTATCATCACGATCATTCAAGACAAGAATAAAATATATGAGATACCACTTAGGAAAATGGGAGTCTAAGAACGTGATTAAAGCATATGAGTAGTGTTAGCATTACTAACTTATAATGACAATGATCTCGTTACACGCTTAGCATGGAATTGGGTGAAAATCGAGGACGATGAAGTTATCTCTACGAGTCACTCACATGTTCTTATACTATGAACCTAAACGTCCCAATTTGCAATGAAAATCATACATTATGTCTAAAACGCAAAGTAATATTAGTGTAGTAAGTTTACCCTTCAATAAAAGTGCATAAAAATGAATTTTGGAGATGCTTAGATACTTTATTCTAGCATTGCGCGAGGGAACGGCAATGGTTTAGTATGGGGGAGTGATGAGATGGCTTTTATACATGATCTCATCGTTCTTTTTGGGCTTTAAATACATAAAATATCATCAAATGTGCCATATATATGCTTGTATTTGTTCAATGTGGATTTTAGGTACGGATATTGAGAAAATGACAAAAGATCACAAGAAACAAGCAAAAACGAACACGAGAAACGAAGCTCCACAATGAACCAAGCCCTAATGTTGATTTTCCAAGAGTAACCCTTGAAGAATTTAAGTTGTACAAGAAGGTTCCTCTAATATTGAAGAATTGACACTTTAAACCCTTGTATATTCATAATTACAAGTTTGGTCCTTAAAGTTTGTCAAATTGCAAAAAGGACCCTCCACTTTGAAGAATTGGAAATAATGGTCCCTCAAAAATGAAGACTTGTCAATATTAGTCCTCCATAAAGTCAACCAAACAAGTCAACACCTTGAAGAATGAAGAAAATGCCAAAACAGCCCCTCAAGAATCATCAAATGGCAAGAAATACCCTTAAATACTTTTGAAAAACTTTTTGTGGCAAAAGTATAAATTCTGAAACTTCAAATACAAAGGGATTTCAGTTTTGTGGATTTAATTTGCAAATAAAAAGAAGAAAGAAACCAAGGGACCAAAGCTGGGCAGACATAATACTTACCTAGGCCAGTTTGACATGTGCCCCACTCACACCTTTCCTCCAATCACAGCCCACCCTTGTGCCATGTCACAATCCCACTCATAACTATATTTAACTAATCCTGATTAGTTAAATAAAACGCGCCTAACACATCATTTAAAATCCAAAACAGATCAAAAACCTGTTCTTCATGTTCATAAACAGATTTGGGTATTCCTTAATTACTTGAAATTAGACCCTAATTCCCTCAAGAAATATGATTAGGGTCACACTAATCATAACCCAAACCTTAAACTTACCACCTCACCACTAAACATGTGCACATGGGACCTCCCCTGCACATACTTTTGGGAAGAAGCCAAAATAGCCAGAGAGATCCAACGTCCCAAAAGCAGCTTACATTCTAAGCTTACTATGGACCCTTTGATCAAATTCAATCAACTACCAACTCCACAAATGTCCAAGATAACATCACATGAGTCCAAGGTTTTCAAATTTTACAAGGTCATTTTGGGACTTCTACACATTATGGTTTATAGTTTTTTCAGCTTTCCTAGAATCATTGTAGCCTATAAAAAGCATAGGACTCATTACATTTTAGTTTGCTCTTGTTTTTTCCTTTATTCACAAATCTGTAAATCCTATGTTCTATGAATGAAATAGTGTAGCACCCCTAAATATTCATACTTTAGTTCAGCGGAAGAGTCGTTGGTGTTACCGGATAACACATTACTCAAATCATAGACAACGCTTAAAAATCGCGTCGTTTAATAATAAAGCATTTTCCATTCATGAATATCAAATTACATAGGTCCCAAGTCATAGTATTTCATACAATTTTACATAACATTTGAATGGAAATTGTTATTTAAGTGCGGGCCATAAATTCTTGTCGTCTTCCCGAGAATTACCTTCAAGTACCTGAGATAAAACATGTTAAAAGTAAAGGTCAGTGAAAACGCC
Organism: Glebionis coronaria; assembly: GCA_025667525.1. Taxonomy (NCBI): domain Eukaryota; kingdom Viridiplantae; phylum Streptophyta; class Magnoliopsida; order Asterales; family Asteraceae; genus Glebionis; species Glebionis coronaria. Next base: position 22,904,386 of record CM046879.1, on the reverse strand, counting down.
GAGTGAATTAATAGAGTTTAATAAAAACCATTAATATATCATCGGTATATAATTACTAACGAAAATCGTTTTTTACAAATCTATGTGATAAACCATAAAATAGGCCAAAGTCATTTTATACAAATCCTTCTCATAATTCATAATATAGGCTTCTGCCTTCAAAACCATTATACGAACCATTGTCGTAAAAACATCATACAATACATTTTATAACGTTGTATATGTTGGGAATAAATTAAGGCCAGATCACTTGAGCGCTGACAAGAGTAATACAAGCGTTGACAAGAACAAAACAAGCGCTGACAGCTCAAGCATTGACAAGATAAAGTCAAGCGTTGATACATTGAAGACAAGCACTGATGGAAGATATACTCTACGCGTTTATTGTATTCTAGATTACTTCTAGTAAAGATAGGAACAACAATGTATTTTCTATATTAATCTTTACCTAGAATAGCTGATACGTAGATTATTGTACAAGGCTTCTTATGTCTATAAAAGAAGACCTTTAGGTTAATGTTTCATATAAGTTTTCATTCGTAAACTACTTTCATTGTAAGCAAGTTTGATATTATTAATCAAAGTGAAAGTTTGTTTATACTATTGTGTGTTCTTGTTTAATTGTTAAATTCCGCATAACACTTAGATTCATAAGCATATACAAAGGTTTCTCTAAGTGTATTACTTGATCTAATCTCGTATACATAAAGCTAATCGATCTAAGTTTGGGATCAACAAGTGGTATCAGAGCTTGTTGAGGAACTTTTGATCTTAAAGAACACTAGAACCCTAAAAATCATCAAAACCCTAATTTTCTCAGAAACCCTAACAACATCATGTCTGAAGCAATAACCTCCACCACCTCAGCCTTACCAAACATCAAGATTCCCATGCTTGATGCAACCAACTTTGACTTGTGGAAGTTCAACTTTGAACAATATTTGGGGATCTATGACTACACACTCTAGGAGATTATTGAATATGGAAACACATTCAATAAAGCCCAAAAGATTGCTAATGCCATTGCTGCAAGAACAACTGTTGTTGGATGTTCTGAAGAGGATAAGAGAGAAAAACCAGGAGATGGTAGAGCTGTGGCTGCTGATGACATAGCAAAGGAAAGGGTTGACATGAAAGCCCTAAATATTTTGAAAGTATCTTTGGGACAAGAAAACCAGCATAAATATAGAGGCTATGAATCTGCTAGAGATCTTTGGGCAGCTCTTGAAGTTGCATATGGTGGCAACGCAGACACTAAAGAAGAAAAGAAAAAGCAACTCATGCGTGATTATGCTGTCTTCAAAGCTCAACCCAATGAGAAACTGAGTAGTGTGAGAAGCAGACTACTTGACATTACAAGCAAGTTGTCCTTCATGGGGACACAAGTTGGTGATGTTGACATTAATGCTACCTTTCTTAAAAGTCTTGGTGAGGCATGGAAGATTGAGGCAAGATCTATTCTTGCCAACAATACCTACAAGAGCTCCTCGTTTGATGACATCTACAACAAACTAAGGCTGTTGGAAGATGAAACTCTCTTAGAACATGGAAGCAAGTCTACCAACAGTAACATGGCCTTCTTCTCTCATAGTGAAGGTCAATTCAATTAGAAGGACTCTTACATGCATCCAGTTACTGGATCATCATATGTCAGCGCTGGAACAAGTCCTGTCAACGTCTCCTTTTCAGACGCTGACACATTCAAGAATGACTCCCCAAGAATTAAACCTGCTGGTTTGGATTTGGATACTGTTTGTGCTTACATTGCTTCTTTGCCCAATGGTTCAGTGATTACATATGAGGACCTTGAGCAGATAAGTGATGAGCACTTGGAAGAGATGGACATTAAGTGGAACAAGGCTCTTGCTAGTATAAGAGCAAATAGGTGGAACAGAAGGTTTAAGAAGAAGATGACCTTCAATGCTAAAGACACAGCTGGATTTGATAAATCCAAAGTTGAATGCTACAACTTCGTCGTATGGGGCACTTCATGAGGGAATGCAGATCTCCTACAAGATCTGATGCTGGTAAACCCTCAAGTCAGGTTGTTAAAGCTCAGGATTCCAAAGCCATGGTTGCAGTTTAAGGAATTGATAGTATGGGATGGGATTGGAGCTATCTGGCTAAGAATGTTGAAGAGGATAAAGCTTTGGTTGCTGATATTGAAGAAGAAGAGCATGTTGAATATGCTCTCATGGCACACTCCTCCTCTTCATCTGATAATGAGGTATATGATGACGCTTATTGTATCAAAGGTTGTAGGCTAAATACTGAAAGACTTAACAAAGAGGTGTTAAGATTATTAGATGATATGAGCACTGAAAGATGTAAACTGTCTAATTACCAACTAGCTCTTACTGAAATTGAGAAAACCGTTTCTCAATATAAGAAAATGGAATTTGACTTAAAAGATAAAATCAATATCTTAAAACATGAGTTAGATGCTAGTATGGATATTAGAAACATCATGGAAAGGGTTAATGGTGAGATACAGGCTAAGTTAGATGAGGCTATTAAGAATAAAGATAATGTTGGCCTTAAAATTCAAAGATTTGATAGAGCCACCCAAACCCTAGGAGATTGTGTGGGTAAACAAAGGGATCCTAAGGACATGACTGGAATTGGGATGAATGATTACTCTTTAGTTCCACCACCAGCTGGTGACTTATATGGTGTCCAACAAAAGGACCTATCTTGGACTGGCTTTCCAGAGCTCCAAGAGGAGGAATTCATTCCTCCACCAAGAGTTCTCACTCCAGTTGAAGAGTATCAACAAAAGTTGACTGACTTGAATGAATGGAAGAAAGCTAACCCTACTTTATTTGTTAAGGGTGGCTTACTATGTGAAAGTCCCAATGAGTCAACACCCATTAAGGTTACTAACCCACTCACTGGTAAAGTTGTTGACCTAGGCTCAAACACTGATAGAAAACCTAGCATTAAATATGCAGAGATGTATAGGAATACTAGGTCACCCAAGAGCCAAGTTAGCAATCATGGAACAGGCTTCTTCTTTTCTAGACCTAAGGTTGTGTCTAAGAAAGCCTGTTACACTTGTGGTAGCTTTTCACACTTGGCATACAAGTGTGTCAACGCTCCCAAAGCCAACGCTGACATGAACAATTTCAGCGCTGACAGGAACAAAGTCAACGTTGTTAGAAAGTCAAACGTTGTCAGATCCAAACCTTGTGTGCAGCAAAGTCCACAAGTGATTAGACCTGCCCCATTCTTTACTAGAGGGTCTAATACTCATGGACAAAGAACATTTCAAAAGACAAACACCTGGTCAAATAGGCAATGGGTTTCGTAGCAAACCCTAGGTTCAACGCTGACAAGGGTAATTTCAGCATTGACAGGACAAATTATAACATTGACAGAAACGTGACCAGACCTAAATATTTGCAACCACAAGGTAAGGGGTCTAAAGCTTCTTCAAGCTTCACATGGAGACCCAAGAAAGATCAAAACCCTAATGATAATGGAATTTCAATGACTTGCAATAGATTTAATTACATTTCAAAGGTCATTACCAAACCTATTGGGGTTAACTGGCAATCTTCCTTCAACGCTGACACATCTAATGTTGGCGTTGTTGTGCCTATTTCCAACGCTGACACACAACCTTCACAATCCCAAACACCCCTTAACCAACACACATTCACTCATTCTTCCACACCATCTTCCACACCCCCTGAATATAGGTTGATGAAACGCCAAAGGACTACTGGAGTGTTCTCCTCTGGTGGTCCTAGCCATGTAGCAGAGAGAACCACCACCACAAGTGTGGCTGGTGACCTGGATGAGGCTGGGACTATTGGTTCTGGCTTAGATGCTGGCCAAGGCAGTCCCACTATCATTAAGTCCTCATCCTTGCCCAATGATTCTGACTTGGGAGGTCAAATCCCCATTTCAGAAGAGGGCAGACTGGAACCAATGACTCTTATGGAATTGACGGCAGTCTACATTAGCTTGCAAAAGCAAAATGCAGACTTAGTACAAGTTGTCAGCTCACAAGGCCTTGAACTCAAGCAATTGAGGGAGAGGATTGTTGTTTTGGAGAGTGCTAGTGCAATGAGGGGTATGGAGGAATCTTCCAAAGGGGAGGAAGATCAAATAAATCTGAGTGATAAGGGCAGTCATGATGGTCAATCAATAGATGTTGCTGAGGCCCTTACAACTTTGAAGAAACAAACAGGTTCTGATACGTCCTTAGTCTCTCCTATCAACTTAAATTTATCATTTACAGCTATGTTGAGAGAGGTTACACAAGGCGCTGAGGGAAGATATTTGGGCGTTGACAAGGAAGAGTTGGACGCTGACAGGAATATTTTGGGCGCTGATAGAACAGAGTTGGGCGTTGATAGACCTGCACATGAAGGTGATGTATCCCAGTCATCATCTATCATCAAGAAAGTTTCTACGCAGGTATTACCATCTACCTTACCAACTATTGCACCAACAGATAAGGGTAAGGGTATTTTGGTCGAAGAGATTGTTCCAAAGGATGCAGCTCAAGTTGAATTTGATAGAAGATTGGTTGCACAAATTATGGAACAAGATATAAAAGAGTCACCATTTGTTGAGACTTTAGAAGAAGGAAGTGATGGAGCTAGCTCAGACTCATATGTGATGATTATAGAACCAGAAAGGCTTGAGTATGGGGATGAGTTGGCCAAGGAGAAATTGAGAGAATTGAAATTGCAGGTTGACTTTGACATGCCAGAGGTGGTTCAAATGTACAATGCTTGGGAAGAAAGGTGTATGAAGAATCCAGACTTGACCATCTCAGATCAAATATGGGGTTTGGAGATTCTTCTTAGAGTTCAGAAGGACTGCCAGGTAATTTTGAAACATAAGGCAAGTAATATTCTCTCAGAGTTGAAAAAGGATAGAAGGGAGCTATACTTTATGTTGCTCAGATGTCATGGAGTTGGATGGACTTATCAGAAGTTGAGGGCTTTGACATTTGATGAGCTAGAAAGCAGGGCTTATCCCATTTGGCTTACCAATCAATGTGGCACGACGGGGATTAACCGTCAAGGAGCGAACTGGGGTGATCTTCCTCAAATAGTACTATTATATGCATAAGCGTCTACGAAATCCCGGTAGTTCACAATTCATGCTAATGGGACTTTTAGTGACATAACCTAACTATAATAATCCATTTCATTTCATACATCGGGTCATATAATCATTCATCGAGTCATATAATCATTCGGGTCCAAATCAATAAACAAACAATCGGGACAACTGGTGTCCTATTTTATTAAAAATAACATGTTATCTCCCTCGCGGGTTTATAAAACATTTCATAAAACATTTAAAAGAGTGCGAAGCTATGAACTCACATTGGTGTAGGAAGGCGGTTTATCGGCGATTCGGATGTACGGTACGTGCTTAAATCACGGAAACCAAGACAAATAATACTCGGTCTTAGACTCTTGTCCAATGACATTATAAAAATAATGGCTATGTATATGTATGATGATATTATAAGTAAGATGATGATCAAGTGGGATTTTATCTCTTCATACACCTTATAGTGTTATGTGTTAGTCAAAATTTTTGACTAGTTATACTAGATTCAACTTACTCATATATTAAGATCCAATAAGCCAATTAAAAGCCCAATACATATTATTAGTCCATTTATAGTTTTAATACCAGGCCTATACTCATATGTTGGGCCCAAGTGGGTTAAGCCCATGAGTAAGTCCATTAGTGTTTAGCCAATCTAGTTGGATTAATAGTCCAATAAGGCTACTTTGGCCCGTTAATGTCCATAAGTTATAAAGCTCGGGTTTTATCGGTTTTTAATTGTAAAATGTACTTACATATCAGTAGATGAGTTATAAAAATGTTACATTATACGGGTCCGACCGTCTAAGTTTTATTTGGCGAAAACCTTAATCTTTCGGTTTTAGCCTAAAAGAAGTAAAACTCATATATAGTATTATAACTTTAGAAAACATTTGAGTTTGTACTTTTATAAAAATGTCATACTTATTTATCATAGTATACCACTTATTTTATAAGTATTATCATAAGTTAGTGGGTTTTATATATGTATTTTATAATAATATTACTTGAGTGCTTATTTTATATTATATACTTGTATTTCCAAATCTGATTATCAAAATCATTTTCACCATTTTTGCCATATCTTAAGTTCTACAAGGGGATACAAGCTTAAATTTGGGCAGCACAAACTACATGATATGTGTTACAAATAACTCCAGCTACTGCTCAATCATCCTCTAAGTATCCCTAATAATTCATCCAAAACAGACTATACAGATTTGAACTTCAATATTGTTTTGATCATATCTCACTCATTTTACGCATTCTATTGAGTGGCCAACTCTCACATATGTACAAGTCACATACCTTACTGTATTTTAAATTATTCAAGTCATTTTAACTAGTTATCATATGGTCTTTTACTGTTTTATATAGTCTACTATTTTAGACATGATTTTAACATCTTTTCTTGTAGCTTTCAATCTTTTTAACCAAATTTATCAACACAAGTTCCCCACATAATACTTTGATCATCATATATCATCATATACATATACATAAATGAAGAAAATACAAGATTACATATTCAAAATAACAAGATGATAGGAAGAAATAATCTCTATACCACCAAAGTGATGAAATGATAAGTTATTGGATGAACAAGACTTGGTTTTGGGTAACCAATCTTATGAGATACCAACACCACCTCTAGGATCACCAAGTATTTGTAGACTCCTTGACAAATCAGCCCTTGATCTTCATGAAATCTCCTTGCTAGTTGTTAAGATCACCTCCAATCTACAAGTCTTCAAACGGTTTTCATCTTGATCAAGTTTAAACACAAGATTTGTGGTAGAAACTTGATCAAATGATGGTGTTTTGTGGTGGTGAAAAGTTGATGAGGATGGTGATTGTGGGAGGGTTATGAACGTCCAAAGAAAGAGAGAGAGTGAGATTGGAAAAGGTTTAAGCTAGTATTGCATGTAAGAAAACTGAGAAAATAGTTTTGAGGTAGTAGTTTGGTGGTTTAGTATGCTTTGAGGACAAGTGTCCCTCATGCTTGTAAAATCTTGCCACCCATAGTAGGGGTGAGACAAGTGTATACTTGTTTCATCCCCACCAATTTACGGGTATTCCTCGATTCTAGTTTCCTCGATTTGCGTGCCCTCAGGTCGTTTTACGAAAAATGTTTTTATATATATTATGAATCAACGACACAAAACGAATCTAATAAAAAATGTCTCATCAAAAACGGAGTTCAAAAACGTAAATACGTAAACCTAGGGTTTCCGGTTTAGTCGTAAAGGACGTTAAATTATGAACGTAAGTCCTAATATCTTCTCGTAAATATTTGAGTTTATGAACCAACACAAATTTAAAATTCCAAAATAATATTCACGGATAAATTTATTTCCTAAAATGTCAGACTGTTACCAAAGACGGTGTATGTAAACATAAGTACGTAACGTAGAGTCCTCTGGTTTAGACGTAGTCGATGCTACTTTAAGATGTAAACCCGAATTTCTTCACAAAAATGAGTGAGTTCATAATATCACATTAAAATAATATTTTTAAATAATACTTGAGAATAAAATATCAATCATAAGTTGACAGATTGTCACAACATTTACCCCTAAACAGGATCTTTGTCCTCAAAGATCAATTTATCTTGCTACTCGCTTCTAATAAAGTTAGAGCCATGTGGGATTTCCTCCACATTCGGTCCTTTCTCTCAAGTGTAATTCATTACAATACGCGAGTTTCATCAAACATAACTACGGGAATACGATCAGGCTTAATGTTGACTTACTTTCTCTATCCATGATGTTCACGGGTTTTTTATGAATGCAAATTTTCGCCATCTAAACTTCATCAAGAAGTAATCAAATTTTCACTTAATAGACATTTTATCAAGTTTGATATACGAAACATAATTCACGCAGACCTTGAAGTCCTAGGGTAGGTCCAGCTTATATGCCTTTCAAACCAAATCTTTACATTATCTCAATGGTCCCATACAACGGGGACTTATTTTCCTATGATCTTTCAGATCATCATTCATTTTTCCATGGTGAAAAATTCTCGACATAGCTTTGCTACCCATCCTGCACTTCAAGATCTACATTTCATATTCACATAACCTCCTGCCCACTACTGGTAGTCAATAATCAGATCCTAATTTCAACAATCATTTCAGGTCTCGCGGGTCGGGTATTTCCATCCCAACTCCTACCTACAGATGCTCTTTATATAGATCCTCACAAGATTCAATCTCAATCCTAATACGATAATTATCAATGATAATCTCTCCAAAGGAAAACGATTATCCCGTTCATTACCAAAGGTCAATTATTCAAACATAAAACATGACTTCTAGTGTTTCTATCGTTACTTTACCTTGTCCCTTCGATTGGGGTGGTAAACAGTACTCTCATCAAGATTCGTTCCCAATGACTTCTAAGGAAATATCTAGAAGTTCGATGCGAAGCGAGGATCTTGATAGAGATGATCGATATAGGCACACCATGTTTACACAACTCCTTTAAATACAAAAGAGTCAATTTCTTCATCGAGAATATATCACTAACGGGAATGATATTAGCAGAATTGGTCAGTCTGTCGACGATGAACCAAATCGAATCAAATTCAGATGACGACCTTGAAAGATTTGTGATAAGAATCCATGGTGATTCTATTCTATTTCCAAACAGGAATAATAAGCTGTAGAATCAATCCTAATGGGTTTTGGCGTTCAGCCTTGACCTTCGCAAAAGTTAGATATTTACTAACGTATGAGGCGATGTATGCCTTCATAATTGGCCATCAGTACAATTTCTTCAGATAAAGATACATTTTATCATAAATGGCGTGAATAGAATACTTAAGCTTACGAGATTCCAAAATAACTAAATCTCGAAATCCTCCATATTTAGGTAACCACAAGCGACCTTTTAAACATTTAACGCCATCGGCTCTCATTTTTAATGGTTTACATTTAATGCGAAACTCTTTATTAGTTATATTATCCTTTTTACAAGCATCAACTATTTTTAAATTGTTCGGGCAAATTATTTTGCACTGTCATTACTAAGGAACACATCCTAAGTGATTCTTTATCCTTTCTACATAACGTGTCAGTAATTTCATTCACCTTCCCTGATGAAATAAATATCATGACCGCAATCGTTCAGACATTCTTTCTTCATATTTTCTAAGTTTTAGTTTCGTCTCTACTATCATTTTTATCAGTTTTGCTCAATCCGACGTCTAAAGCGTCGATAATTATTACAAGTAATTAAATAATAAATATTTAATTTTTATGAAACGTCAACGTAAATTTTTTTATTTCTCAGTTCGTCCAATTTTAGAAAAATGTTTAAAATAAATTTGAATTTAGTTAACACGATTTTTGTTGATTTATCGATAATAATTAACATGATTTGTAAATGTTTGAAAAATCTTTGTTTATACTTTGGTCAAAATTTTCTTAGTTGACAAGCAAAATTGTCGTTTCAAATTTCAAGTCATGGTTTACATGGTTTCCTCAATCCCCCTTAGGTTGTCTTGAGGTATACACAAACATTTACCCCTAAAGGAGTTTAGTTAAATGATTTGGGTATAAGGGAATGATTCCTTAAAAATCCTTGGATAAATATTTGTCAAAACATTTTTGCACTTTCTTTTTGGTATAACCCAAAGTCTTAAATGGCTCTAATTTTTGAAGAGTCAATATATTCCATTATCTATTAATAACACGGTCGAATACTGTAAAGGATTAAGCCTTAAATCACATGTTAATTACTCAAGGTACAGGTTTTCATTGCTCGGCCAACTCAGGGCAGTCTATAAATGATTATTAACTCCTTCCTATTCTAATAAACAACAGATGGTTCTTAATGATCACAAGCATGAATTTATCAAATTACAGCCTACACACGAGATTCACCAAATTTTTGGATGCTACATGTGCATTGGTCAATCCAAACGACATAACATGAAACTCATAATGCTTATTACAAGTTCTGAATGTAGTAATTGGGATAGATAATCTTCTTCGCGGATGCGAAGTTGATGATAACCATGCCGTGGATCAAATCTTTAGAACATACACTAGAACCTTGTAATTGATCTAACAAATCTATCATCTTGGGTAGTGGATATAGATTTTGATCATCAATTTACTTAGTTCACGGTAATCAACAAATATAAGGAATAATAACACTACAGCTCTTCACGATGACGAGCTTGGTAGAATAAAAGCCTTTTCCAACAACTCTCTCAGTTGCACGGTAATTCCTTTAATTCAGATGGTGCTGACGTACAGTGCACATGCCACAGGTGCAACACCGAGAATATAATCAATACCAAATTCAACTTGTCTTATTGGCGAAATTTTATGTAATTAATCAGCAAATACCTCCTAAAATTTTTAAATAATAGAAACATCTTTCAATAAATTCACTTTTAAGTTCTTCTTAGAATACTAGATCTACGACTAGTTCATAGCCATTCACGATATAATTTCAAGTCTAAATGCAGGATATGGTCATCCATCAAGAATTATTTAGATCACTTTTGATAATCAACATCTTATCTTTTAGGGGAATTCTACTCGAGTTCCTATGAATTAAGACAATATCGTCATGTCATAATCAATCAATCCATTCTACTGGCACTACCAACTTTCTAGTTTCATTACCGTTGATAACATGTGAACTTCTCAAAAGACTAATAATAACTCATAATCCTTCACAAATTCAAGGATATATGGAGACATAGCTAACATTAAAAGAGTAAGGTCAAGCATGATTTACGCGAGAGAATTTCAAATCAGATACAGACGAAAACATTAACGAATATGAGTATATCCCATGTTTTCATGAATTGAGTACGCATTCGAAAGCTCCTCAGATCGTTACCCAGGTCATTCAAATGGAATCAAATCAAAAGAAATGATAGGAACATCAAAACATCCAGTCGGGTATCAACACTCGGTAATCAGATACTTTTCCAAAAAAAATCTCACCACGGGAGAATTGGACAAGGACGGGATATAAGTTGTCAATTAAGACAATTTCCACAAATGATTAAATTCGATTCAAAAAACAAATGGTTCGGGCACATATGTAGATGTATCTAACAATATGTCCCTATTTTTCACTTCTTGCAGATCTCATAAAGTTTAATGTTTCATAATTTCAAAGAAAATGTAGTGATTATTAGCTCTTTTATTGTGACTACTAGTCAGCCTTGCATGGTCGCTTCCAAATTGTATGTAGGCGCGCAACTATATACAATTTTAGGATTAACGATGCAATACTCAGTTCATCAAAACTTTGTCATCATGTTTAAAATAAAAACCAATTTCATGTTTAATTCTGAAATAAGAATCAAAATGAATTTATAGAGATGTTCTTTGTTATGGAAACATTTAAGTTTTCCAAGGTGTTTCATAATCAACTTTATTTCAATAACGATTATTTATAAGTCTCACTTTAAATAACCCATATGGTGATGAAAATTTATTTTTTCTCAAGGAATACTGTTTTAACTTATAAAAACAATGAGTGATCTGCAAAAGAGTGATGAAAAGTTGTTCACCAAGAACTAACTACAATATATCAGGAAATGAGCTTAGCCAATTAATCATGAGTTCATGACCTCGATGGCGCTCAAAAAGAATAATCCACAACGTAACTCAAATCGAGATGAGTACTTGTTCAATGATTGCATCACTAATGCGAACATTAAGATGAAGCAATAAAAGATAGATAACATCGATACATGTAAGATTTAGCAATCAAAGGTAGTCTTTTCATTAATCACAAACAAGTCAAAATTGTACCGTAACACATTACGTGTCACTATGTCATACAATTCCAAAAACTCATCCTACCAACTGATATCTCAGTTAAGTTAGGGATTTTAAAAGATACCACTGAATACTAATCTACAAGAGTCATTAGGTGTTCCACCTGTCCCGGAAGATCCATCGGTCCCAATTTCAGAAGAAGATTTCTTCGATTTATTTCTTGAACACTGGGCATCCTCGTCATTGGACAATGGCCTAGGAACAACCCTTAACACGAACCAACAATCACTTAAAACCTTATAATTCGATCACAGGACTTAACGACTTCCTCTTAACAATCTCATATTCCACATGAGTTAAATTTTACTTTATTCAAGTTTCAATCAACTTGTACTCAATGTGATATCCTACCTCATTCTCCAATACTTTCAACCTTATTCTTAAGCCTTGAAAGGGAAATAAAAGCTCGATATGAACAACACTTAATTTCCAATCCTATAGCTCTTAGAACGATAGTTATCAAATGAGTCACTAGTATGAAATGACTCACACATTCAATTAGACTTCTCGAAAAGATACTAGTGGCATGAGGCTTTTGGGTAAGGGTTCCAATGACAGCCTCAAGTGCAACATTTACCTTCTCGATTTCAAATTTTAGAATTGGGTGACACAGAATTAGATGACACCTTTCAAGGTGGTAAGGTTTTGTTAAACTCCACTCTATAAGGAAAGATCGTCATGACATCGATATCAGATTTAATCTCTGATGAGACTGCTTTTATACATAGTCTCATCGTCCAAATTGGACTTAAAATACATTAAATATCATTAAAATGCCAAATATATGCTTGTGTTTGTTACTTGTGCATTTTTAGGTACGGATATTGAGAAAATGACAAAAAATCACAAGAATCATGCAAAAACGAACACGGGAAACGAAGCCGCACAATGAACCAACCCCTAATGAAGAATTTTCCAAGAAAACCCTTGAAGAATTGAATAATTATGAAGATTGGTCCTCCAATATGGAAGAATTGACACTTTATACCCTTGTATCTTCATAATTACAAGTTTGGTCCCTAAAGTTTGTCAAAATTACAAAAAGGACCCTTAACTTTGAAGAATTGGCAAATTTAGTCCCTCAACAAAACTAAATTGTCAATATTGGTCCTCCAAGAAGTCAACAAACAAGTCAAACCTTGAAGAATGAAGAAAATGCCAAAATCAGTCCTTCAAATATCATAAATTTGCATGTTTAGTCCTTGAAACAAGTTTAAAAACTTGTTGTGCCAAAAATGACAAGTTTACAAAGATGATTATAAAGGAAAACGGAATTGTGTGCTGTTTATTACAAGTTAAACAAAGGAAGAAACCTTGGGGGCCAAAACTGTCAAACACTCTAACTCACACCAGCCTATCATCCATCCACATCACCTCCACCAGCCACTCACATCTCTCCACCTCACTCCCCTCTCCACGTCAACTTTCCACTCACACCAGGTTTATTTATTAAACCTGGTTAACCAGTCAAACCTCCTAATTTCCCTCCTTAACACGTTTTTAAATACATTTTTCCCCAAAATAGATTAAACCAAGTTTAATCACCCACATAAACCCTATTTTTCCCAGGCACAATTGGATTAAAAACAAAGGAGTTTTTGTTAATCTTTTCCAGATCTTTGATTAACCTCATTGTCATCCCATCCCACACAAAAACCATGGCCCCAACCAACCCATGTGACATCCCCAGGGGTCCCCTGCACCCGTCACTTTCCCCCATACCCAATACAAGACCAAATAAACGTCCCAAGATCAAAAGTAACAACTGGCCATCACTTTCCATCACATGAGGATGTTTTTGACTCAATTTCAAATTCAAACAAGGCATATTCTGAAGAATCTCCAAGGGCAAGATGGGAAGTTCATGCCATTAGGGTTTATAGTTCCTTTCAGTTCTAGAATGTTTGTAAGCCTATTATATAAAGGCCTCATAGGACTTAGTTTAGACTGTTCTTGCTTTTCTCTTTCCTTGGTCAAACAAGTGTAAATCCCTTTCAATTTAATGAAATTGGTATTTGTTGTGACGAAAAAGAACAAGAGCCCTTTACTTTTCCATTTGCATTTTTAAGTTTTGAAGTTGAAATCTTATTTTCAGTCTTTGTTCATTTTTTTTGAAAACTCAAGTCATTTGGTTCTTAAGTTATTATCCAAGCTTATTCAGTTGATCATATGAGCCTGATATTCGTGTTGAATATCAAGCTCAAGTGAAACTTAATTGGTTTGTTAATTTAATTATTGTCAAGATTTTTAGAAAACCAAAAAAAATCAGTTTTGTAATATTACTGTTTCATTTATAAAAGCTATAAGCTACAAGTTGACTTGTTAATAAGTCAATCTTATAGCCTATAGGCTCTCATACCAGGTCATTCTTGCTGTTTGTTGTTTGTTTTGGCAGGTTCAAAACAAGATCTTAGAATATCATCATCATAATCATAATCACTTTGTCTTTTAAATTGCCAAAAGTCTGCACAAGCCCGGGCTTGTTTGGAGGTGACTTTTCAGTCACTGTTGGGCCTGGATGTAGGCCCAACAAGGTAGCATTCTTGCTCTTAGTTTTCAGTTTTCAAAATTGTGTGATTTAAGTGTTATTGTATGAGATTTGGTGAATTTGAATGATAGTTGTTCAAGTGTTAGTTTAAGTGTTTGACTTTCCTCAATTTAGGTTTACATGCATGCTAGAAGGGTTTGAAATCAGTTTTAAGTAGATTTAAATAGGTTTGCTTTGTTAAATTTAAGTTTCTGATTATTAAGGGGTGTTTGGATTAGGGTTTAAGTGGGGATTAAAGGTTTAAATATTGCTTAAAAACTGTTTTATTCACTCACTAGGTACTTGTTAGGTTGTATGCTAGTTGGTTTTCAGATTGGAAGAGTTTTAAACAAAGTTGCATGTTAAAAGTGGAGTAAACTAGCTAAAATCAGTAACTCACCATTCATGCTTGTTTTGTGTGACTTTGACATTCAAATCTTGTTAAGCTGCTAGGATTAAGTGCATAGAAGGATTGTGAATCATTTATATGCTAGTTGGTACATTTGTGAGTAAGTTGTTGAGCTTTGAATCTCATTCTTGTGCTAAATAGATCAGTTACCATTCATCAGTAAGACTTAAGCTTCATCAGTAACATTCATATGCATGTTAGCTTGATTCTTGTGATAAATCTTGTGTTTTTGTGATATATTTGACTCCCTACACTCCAAATGAGTGTAGGGGTGCCCCTATTGTCCATCAAAAACCAACAAAAATCCAAGGGACAAGTCCTCTTGTCATTTCTTCACAAGTGAAGATATTAACTTTGTGTTCATCAGTCAACATTGTATCTGGGCACTTGTTTTGATCCCATGGGTTTGATTCTAGATTGTTTTTTATTAAAGGTGTGTCTTTAAGTAAGTATAGGTTACTGCTTTTGAGTTTTAAAGTAAAAAAAAAAGTTTTACAAAAAGGACGTGGCCAGGACTCGAACCTGCGCCACTCCTCTCACAATCCAACATGATAACCAGTTGCCCTAGGGTCTTTGACTTGTTATCACTTGGAACATTTAATACTTAAGCAGTATTGGTTTTTAGCTTATATAACTCATCAGCTTATTTAAAAGCTTATTCCAGCTTATTTTCTTAGGGTTTTTACAAGTTAGCAATTTTCTTATGTTCTCATTAGGGTTTAGGACTTTTTGGTTTAAAAAGATTATTTTTCACGTGCTTATTTAATTTTCTAGGATTATTTTAAATTTAAATTTTGAAAAGTAATTTAAAAATAGGAAAAGGTATTTTAAAAATCTGGAAAAATAGTTTTTAGGTTTTTAATTATATTCTTGAGGTTTACAGCTATTTAAGTTTTCATTTTAGCTAATTTTTGATTTTATATGATTTTAGGGTTTTTAACCAACTTTGAAATTTAATATAAAATTATTTAAAAGGTTTTGAAAACTTTTGATTGCATATCTGTCTTAGTTACATTACTCTAGATTTTTGGTAATTTTTTAGAATTTTTAAAAACTTTGAATTTTTTTGATTATTTTAATATTATTTTATTATTAAAAATTAAAAGTTTGATTTTTTAAGTTTTTACATTTTTCCTAGATTGTAGACACTTAATTAGGAATTTTGTAACTTTCCAAATATTTTTAGGTCTTTTCAATTATTTTCTAGAATGAATTTAAGTTTTAATTGATTTTAATAGTTTTTAAGTACTTAAAAATAGTTTTATTTGGTTTTAGAATTTTAAAAAATACTTTTTAGCTTAATTAGGCTATTTTTGAGGTTTACAAACTTTAAAATCTTGTTTAGGGCTTTTTAATAATTAATTGTGATTTTTAGGGCTTTAATTAGCATTAAAAAGTCATTATCTAATGAATTAAAAGGTTTTAGCAAGTTTGGATTTTTTGTAAACTCTTAGAATATTATTGTGGATTTTTAATAATTTTTCGGAATTTTTAGGTTAAAATTTTAATTTTTGCACTATTTACGGTTTTACGTGATCGCCTTTTTCGTCTTAGTTTAATCCGTCTTCGTAACCGTCTTTCTCTTCTAATCTCATTTCTTTCTTTCTTTTTCAATCATATAATCACAAATCAAAATCATCTCTTAACACAACGCACTAGCCTCCTCGAGAACGAACTCATTTTTAGGGTCATTCACACACGGTTTTCCTAAATCGTCGTGCATACTTGCCCTAATTACCTTCCTTTTCCTAAAGGGGTAATTTTACTACAATCATTTTTGGCGCCGCTGCCGGGGAGGCGTGTTGTGTTTTGATTTGAACATTGTTGTTTTTATATATAGCAATAATAGCTAATTGTATTAGTAGCACTCTACTAATACGTATTATCGGTTTTTCGTTTTTTGTGAATACTATTACTATATTGTATACGTAGAACAATAAATTTACAAGTACTCCAAATACGTGAGAAATCACAACCTTGACTTGGGAGGTCATTACCCAGTCATTGTATTCGAATCTCAAACCAAAGAAAAAAGGCAAAAATAGATAAATACTTTCGTGAAGCTCGATTTTGAAAAATACAAACTATAAGGTGGGTATAAGGCGGTTGTATTTCACGACCTAAAGGAAAAAGGCTCTTAAGTGCTTCGCGCCGCCTCGTTTCCTCCGCTTGCTTGTGCGTATTTTGAGATTGAAAGCTAATCGAGGGTTTTGCCGCTAAAAGTATTACTAAGTATCATATATATTTTCTTGGTTTCATTGATTAAACTCTCTTGAACGATTTGGTGTTCCACCATCGTTCTAAAGTCATCGAAGGCGTTCACTTCACGTGACCGTTTTCATTCCTTGAGGCTTCTTTAATCGAGAGATTTGATTAAGGAGGAGATTTGTAGATTTGTGTCTACTTAATACATTCCAAAAATCCAAAAAAAGTAAAAACAATCAAAAACCACAAAAAAAATTGAAAAAGTAAAAACACCAAAAAGAATCTTCTTTGCTCACTTTCTCGTTGTACGTGACGTTTATGCAAACTCGCTCCAAAGCAAGACGTGCTCGTAAACGAAGAAACAAATCTACCACTCCTTCTAGTGAGGAGTCTCCTATTGACGAACCCATCGTAGTGAAAGAAGCGCCCATGGCTAATCGAACTATGATGGAGTTGCTTCAAGAACCCACCGAGGGTTATGGAGAAGCGATTGTGATTCCCGCTATCCTTGCGGAGAATTTTTAGGTTAAGACGGGTTTGTTGTCCATGATTCAAAACAACAAGTTTCGAGGTGACGAAAAGGACAACCCTCATAACCACATTCGCCAATTTAATCGTCTCACCGCCACTTGCAAGTTTAAGGACGTCTCTAACGACTCGATTAAGATGATGCTTTTTCCGTATTCCTTAGCGGGGCCCGCAAAAATTTGGTTAGAGAAAGAGCCACCCATTTCTATATTGACGTGGAAGGATCTCGTTTCAAAATTCGTGAACCAATTTTTTCCGCCCTCTAAGACTACGCATTTGAAAAACGAGATTTCAATGTTTTCGCAAGAGTATAATGAGAGTTTTTCAACGGCTTGAAATAGGTTTAAGGAAATGTTGCACGAATGTCCTCATCATGGTTTTTCCGACTTGCATCAAATTGACACGTTTTACAATGGCTTGAACGATCATGAGCGTGATTATCTTAATGCCGCCGCGGGTGGTAATTTTTTGTGTAAGACGGTCGAGGAAGCATTGTTAATCATTGAGAATAGGTCTAAGGTCTATAGTCCTCGTAGCACGTCGAGTGTTCGTAAGACTTCGTCTTCGCCTTCGCCTTCATTGTCACATACCGTTGATGCTCGCCAAATCGAGGCTAATTTGGAGAACAAGATTTTTGATAAGCTTAAGGGATTGTTAATTGAGTTTAAAGTTGGTGAAAAACCCACTCTCGCTACGGCTAAAGAGGTTGAGGTTTCTTGTATGTATTGTGGTGGAGCTCACGATTACTCCGAGTGCATTACCAACGGTGGTAACACTTCGAGTGCCTTCGCGGCCGCGGGAACTTATAACCAAAACGGTCAAGTTCCCTGCACTAATCAATTGACTCCACCGGGTTTTCCACCAAATCAAAATGCTAACAATTATCGAAACAATCAAGTTGGTTACCAAAACAATCAAAGAAACAATTACAAGGGTAATAACAACTATGGGAATCAAGGAAGTAGTAGCCAATTGCAAAATCAAAATCAAAACCGTAATTTTCAAAACACAAGTCAAGGTCTTCAAAATGTTTACACTAAAGAACTTCCAATGGACTTTTTGAATTACGCTACGACAAATGATAAGATTTTGGAAAACATTCAAGAGTAATTGGCTAGTCAAGCTAGGGACACTGCTAAAAACACCAAGGAATTGGCTAATTTTGTGAAGGAAAATCTTAACATGAGAAATGAGTTGAAAAATGATTTTGCTAATCAAATTAGAGGTCAAAACAATAAAATTGAACAAAGTCATGCTAGGCTTGAACAAAGAATTGACCAAAAAGCCGCTAGTCAAGATGTTAAGCTTAATGCTATTTTAGAAGCCGTCATGGGGAACAAAGCCTCTACTTCGGGTAGTTTGCCTAGTAACACCGTATCAAACCCGAAGGGAGAGATGAAAGTGATTACCACACGAAGTGGTAAGGCACTTAAAGAACCGACTCCTCAACCAATTACTCCAACGGTGGAGGAAATTGAGGAAGAACCCGAGGTGGTGGTCAAAAAGGAGCATATCTCAAGCCCACAAAGTACCGCTCATACCACACCTACGGTCGACCCTTTACCAACATTGGAACCCGAGATTCCAAAGGCTATGTTAATTTTTTTTTTATATATATATTTTTAAAGTTAATTTTTTAGGTAAATTAATTTTGAATATTTTGTCAATTGATGACGGGCCGATCATTATATTTACCGTAGTTTGGATTTACTTGTTGACGGGCTTTATTTTTGGAATAAGCCGACTTTGATTTGGCCTCCGGTTCAATGGATTCGTTCGATTCGACATGTCAAAAGGGAGACTTGCATCGAATGCAAGACAAAGCTAGAGAAAGTGGTATAACTTCATTTCAAATGCTTCAGTCTCATCTTGTCACTCTTTCGAGGATTCAAGGAGGGAGCGAATTTATGACAATCTTTGGTCAAGATCGTCATATATTCATCGACTCAATATTCACCACTTTGAGCCAACTCGCCGAGCAACTCAACAATGACAACTTTAATTCCTTTGCATCGGCACTTGCCTATAAGGCTCTTGTGACACAACTCACGCCTTTCCTCCAATTCAATATCATTAAGCCTGAAAGTTCAGTGATTTGCCAATCATTTCTTCGAGATACACATACCGAGCTTCGAGTTTTCCGTGATACAATTTTGAAACTCATGACATCGGTCTCGTCTTCGATTTATGAAAGATCTCGACTTCAGCAAGGGTATGATAATGGAGTGCAAGACTCTACGATGCAAGAGGAAATTGGTCATACGATTGACAACTTGGAGCCTAACGATGGCAAGAGCACGGAATCAGGAGGACAACATGATACCAGTGGCACGTCAGGGAATGTTCACGAGATCTCTCTTGATGACACCTTACCCATTTATGACCCAGAGCCTGCAAACATGGTACAATATAATGTTGTTTATGATGTATATGCTGATGACATGCCGCATATTGAGCATTCTGAACCTAATTATGACAAACATGGGATGGAAAAGAGTGATAGCAATACCACTTCTGATTCATCCGATGTGAGTCATAATGGGGGAGAAAGTGTTCAAAATGCTATAGTACATCATGAAAAATGCTTTATAACTGCCTCGTTAACTGATTCTGATTCCAAGATTAAAGAGCTCGAAACGATCGTAGCTCGGCAATCAAAAGATCTTGAGGATGCCAAACTTGAATTTTCAAAGAAAACGAACAAATTTGAAACATATTTTGAAAAACTTGAAAAATCAAATGTTGTTCTTGAAAGAAAATTGGATCAAAAAGTGTTAGATTCTAAAGCTGAAAAGGATAATCTTTTGAAACAAATTCAACTGCTTGAATCTAAGTTGGCATCCCAAGATAACTTGCTCAAAGAGAATGAGACTTTAAAGGCCCAAGTACATGAAAAGGTTTTTGCTATAGCTGCGTTGAAAAACGAGTTAAGGAAAACTAAAGGATCTAGTGTGGACACTAAGCTTGAAAAACCATCAATCTTGGGGAAACCGCCTACAAATCAGTTCGTCAGACAACCTACTGCATCTAGATCCGAGCGACCACAATCCTCGAGACCGCGGTTTGCCTCCCAAGTTGATGTGGGTCATATTTCTAGAACAGTCACTCCACCAACTAGGCCTAATGTGACTAAATCAGCTTTAGCAAGACCTCATCACATGATTGCCCCTAGTTTCTCTAAGAATAGTTCAATGAACACGTCTAGAACTAGTTCAACTAATGTGCGTCATGATTTTGGTCAAAGGGAAACTATTCAAAAGACACATGTAAGAGATAGCAATGTCCAACCTAGTCAGATGCCTTCTAGATTACCCAACACTGCTAACCGTAGCATGCCATCTTCTAGGAGCATCGATCAATCATCTAGGAATTATTCAGACAATAAATATGCTACTTTTAAAACATGTAGAAAATGTGTCTTTACGGCAAATCATGATGCTTGTGTCAAGAAATTACTTGATGAGGTGAACTCCCGTGCTAGAATTAAATCCCAGTGGGTCGCTAAAATCAAACCCATTGGTAAAATGTAGCGCCCCACTGGTAGAACTTTCACTATTGTAGGAAACGAGTCCCCTTTAACTAGGATAGTCTCTGATTCTACGAAGACTACTAGGGAGGAAATTGCAAAGGATGATACATCACTTAAGCCTGAGCTTAAGATTTTCTATAAAAGGAAACGTTTGCCAACTAAGACAAGTGAATCATCCCCTCAGGCCACCTCTGACACAAGTAAAGCCAACTGTGAACCCCCACGTGCTTCAAAAATAGATATCTCTAACCCATGCAAAAGTATACAAGCTCCTAATGAGAATGCAGGTACCAAAGTTGATGTTCCAAAAGAACGAAGCGGTCCAATCGTTGTATACCGTTCAACTAAGGACACTCTCAGAGTTTGGTTGCTGAAGAAGCAGATATCAGAGAAACTAGTATCTCAGGGGATTCATGGTTAAAGCTTGCACAAGGACTTACAGTCACATAACAGACTGTAACTTGATCTCCAAAGACCGGAAAGTTCATCCCGATGATGAATTATCCTAAAAACGAGAAATTCATTTTTCTCGGGCATGAGCTTATGTTAAAAACATTCCACGTTTTTAAGCTCATGCACAAGGACTTATAGTCATATCACAGACTGTAACTCGCTCATCAAAGAAAGGAAAGTTTATCGCCGATGATAAACTTATCCTAAAAACGAGAAATTCATTTTTCTCGGGCATGAGCTTATATCAAAAACATTCCAAGTTTTTAAGCTCATGCATTAAGGCTTATAGATATATGACAGTCTATAACCCGCTCTTCAAAGGCAGGAAAGTTTATCGCCGATGATAAACTTATCCTTATAACGAGAAATTAAGTTTTCTCGGGCATGAGCTAAAATTAAAAACATTCGAGGTTTTTAAGCTCATGCACAATGACTTACAGTTAAATGTCAGACTGTAAATCGAACTTAAAATAAAGGAAAGTTTATCTTTTATGATAACTTATCCTCTTAACGAGAAATTCACCTTTCTCGGTCATGAGCTTGTATTAAAACACTCGAAGTTTTAAGCTCAGAAAGGAAAGTGTATCTTTTCAATAAGAGAACTTTTCCTCGTAACGAGAAATTAACCTTTCTCGGTCATGAGCTTTCCGTTAAAACAGTCAAAGTTTTCAAGCTCATGAACACGACTTCTAAGTAAATGTGAGCTTAGGACTCGTTCTTCAGATAAAAGGAAAGTTTATCGCCGATGATAAACTTATCCTTAACAACGGGAAGTTTACAACTTCTCGGACTTGAGCTCGTTTTATAAGATATTCAACATCTTAAGCTCAAGTAATTGGTTTTCAAAACTTTGAACACAATTTTTCGAGAATTTCTCAAAAGGTTTTTTCTAAATCTTTCAAAATTGTGTGTTCAAAATGTTTTGACAAAAAGAGCATGTCTTCTGGAATCGATAATATTTACGAACCTAGAAATGTCATTCAATAATGACACGGGGTTGTAAATAAAGTTCGAGCAGAAGTTCAAACTTTTAAAACATGCTCAAAATGGTTTGCTATTATTTCTGATAATAACCCGCTTTTCACTTTGAAGTCAAGCATTTCACCGGAAAGCTTTGACTTCAGAATCCGAAGTTATCAACTCCACAATCCAAAGTTCGTTGCAATTGATATCTACATACTCGACGATGCGACTACTCAAACGGTGACTACAGCTCTTTCAATAGAACACGGGTCAACAATTGAGGGGGAGCAATTGTCCAGCATTCAGAATCCTTGATGCCGAGAGTGCCAAGTTCACATATTGGTGTTAAGACAACGATATCAATCATACACATGGAGTCAAGAGATAACTTCAGAAGTTACGAGGAAGACCAACATTCTTGAACAAGAACCATGTGAATCTTTCATATGATGTTCTCCATCATTCAGGTCCTACCTCGTAAATTGCTAATCTTGTGAATACATTATCATATATGATCTTTGCACGTGATAAATACCTTACACTTGTGTTTAAAAGGTATTTAATTTACGTTTCAAGTACACCCTCATTAATTTGAGGGGGAGCTTGTGTAATTCATGAAGATAATTGGATTTGCATCTTTCTTCCCAAATTTTCTTAAAATGCTATTAAATCAATTGATATTAAAAACATCGATTGGGTTAATATTTTTAATATGGGGGAGAAAATGTGATTTAATATGGGAAATGATTAATCACAAATGGTTTGACTTCACGTGCTAGCTCATCCCGACATGTGCGAAATGTTTTCGGATATCGTGGCATATGTTAAGGGGGAGCAAAATGGATTCGCACTTCAAAATGGATTTCATGGTGATTTATACTTACCCGCAACCCATTTATTTCACGACGATGAAGATTATGGTGACATAAGGATGGTAGGATAGGTTAAAGTCCAATGATTTCTCTAGAACCGGAGGAATCTTCCCAAGGACATTCCATAGCTAGAAATAGTAGTCCTTAGGAAAGATGGAGAAAGATTGTGAACGCAGCTGAATGCCGACCAAGTACTTAAGTCAGCACTGGAACAATCACAACAAGGTGCTAGTGATGACGTATTGGTAAGCATTGAAGGGGTTGAAGAATGAAAAAGAATTGTAAAGATAAAGGGTGTAAAGAAAGAAGCCCTCCTTACAACTTAGGCAGAAACCGGGTCAATTCATATGCTATTGAGATCATTTTAATGATTCTTGATATTGAAGATAGACATCATGGACCCAGTGATGCAAGGCACAACCCATCCCAGCTAACTCAGATATCTCTTAAAAGATATTTTTTTTAATCACACGGAGACAACACATTATCTATTGATTTATTCACTCCGAATAAATTGGTATTGAAAAGGTGGCACTCCTCTCCAGCCTCCGATCACTAAAAATCCAAAATGCACGATCGAGTCTAGAGCCATTTGAGATCATCAAATATCTCATTAGGACACACTTTCATTATTCCTTGCTTGTTCACACAATGTGAAAAGTAAGAAAGATATTAAGAGTCCTACGCAAAATCTTCATGATCTTGCCTGAACATCCGAGTAATACGAAAGTATTTACAATGAAGATGGAAATCCTTCTTGAGCAAATATCAAAAAGCTCATGGTAGGTGACTTGTGTGATTCTTTATGAATCAAACTTGTGATAACTGGAAAGCAACAGTGGTTTAATTCTTAAATGAATTTAAACACGTTCCAGGCCTCTACGCAATATCTTAGTGATCTTGCCAGAACATTCAGAGTAATACTATTAAGTATTTACAGTGACGAATGGAAATCCTTCTAGTGTTAACATCAAACAGCACTTGGTAGGTAACTAGCAAGATTCTATACGAATCAAGCTCGTGACAACTAGAAAGCAACGATGGTGCGGTTCTTAATTGAACTTCACTTGTTCCAGGAACATGAATTGACGGCTTCAAATCATGCGGATAATATTATCCAAATGATTCACTCTTTACGTTCGCAGTCAGCTTTGGACGGTCAAGTAAAGAGAACGGGTTTACCCGCGAAATCTTGTCAAGGAGGTTCTTTATTGAAACTACCTGTCACAAGTACGATATTTAATATCGTCCAACGGTCTTCACCGACCGGAGGTAAAATGCTACCGAATTAGAATGAAATGTTCAAGGCCATTTCATCCGTGTATATGGTTTGTTGCTAACTGTCTTATGCAGCGTAACAAGAAGGTGGTATTGCGGTGTATAATCCAGACGAAGTCGTCACCACATGCTTGTACTACATACACTTAGTACTTCAACAAATTCAAGAAAGTCTGAAGGTCAAGTCTTCCGCTGTATCAAACTCTGAAGCTTTCAAGAATTTAAAGGTATAAGTATGTGGAACATGAAGTCACGAAGAGGCAAATTTCACAAGTGATGAATGCACAAGGTCAAGGCAAGGAAACATGCTCAAGACTAAAGTCAAAGATCACATCAAGCATATTCACAAGAACAAGATCGAAGACTCAAGCATAGATGCTAGGTTTAAGATTTTGTAAAATGGTGTGACCTCCCTTAGGGGGAGATTGTTGGAAATGTGTTTTCCCAAAGAAAGTCTCGGTCATATCATTATTATCATAGATCACGAGCTATAGAATATTTAGAACTCTGTAACTTGGAGCGACCTCCCTTAGGGGGAGATTGTTGGAAATACGTTTTTACGTATTTATGAAGGATCGGTCGCTCCAACGATATATTATTGTATTAGGCTCGTGATCCAGTTTGTAGTAAATATAGTCCATATAGCCCACATGTAGGGTGGGCTATATATACCCCTCCTAGCATGTTAGGAGGGGTGGTTCATTCATTTCAACAACTTTCATTTTAATCAAATAACACTTTCTCTCTCTACTTTTCTTTTCTCTCCTTTCTCTCTCTACACCCCATCTTCATCTTCCCATCTCCACCATTAAATCAATAGATCAAATCCATAGTTTACCAAATCCTTAGATTACGTAGACCTTCACTATGCCTATGCCCCAACCCACACCACCCTTACCTTACCCATCGAGACTTAGGAAGGAAAAACGACAAGAGCACGACAATTATCAATTTGAGCTTTTTATGAAAATGTTTCGTGAGTTGCAGCTTAATGTGAGTTTCGCCGATGCTTTGGTCATGATGCCTCGATTTGCTGCTAACTTTATGAGTATGTTGAACAACAAGGAGAAATTGCATCAATTGTCTAGTTGTTCGTCGGTTTATCTTAATCGCATACCTCAAAAAGTCGGTGATCCCGGTAAATTTTTGATCCCTTGTGCAATTCAAGATATGGAAGAATGTTATGCCTTGGCGGATCTTGGTGCTAGCATTAATTTGATGCCACTTGCAATCTTCAAGTCACTCAATCTTCCTAATCTTACTCCTTCACTAATGTCTATCGAGATGGCCGACCATTCCACGATTCGTGCATGTGGTTTGGCGGAAGACGTTTTGTGAAAGTGGGGAAGTTCTACTATCCCGTAGACTTTATCGTTGTTGATATCCCCACAGATCCTCAAGTTCCTCTCATTTTAGGTCGTTCGTTTTTAGATACGTCTATGGCGTTAATTGATGTGCATGCTAGAAAGATCACCTTACGTTTCAACGACGAGGAACTTGTTATAAACGCAACTCAAAATTCTCAACTTTCTCATGTTTATTCCGTTGCTACCATAAACCTCGTCGATATGATCGACGTGGTTTGCGAGGAATTTTCACAAGAAGTTTTAGGGTTTGGTGATGAAGAAACTAGTGGCAATCCCACTATGTTAGATCCAATTCTTGAGAACTCGACACCAACCTTCACTCCATTTGAAGGTGGTAGTTTTACGTTGGAAGAATGCAATGTTCCACGTACTTGTGACGAAGACCTCGACAACCATGAGGACTTCTCAATTATCAAGGATTTTCTCAACGATTTCCCATTTCCTCCACCCGAGGAGGTTATAAATATCGAGCCCAAATCTTCACTTGAGGAACCACCTATCCTCGAGTTGAAAGATTTACCTCCTCACCTCGAATATGTCTATTTGGAGGAGGACGACAAGTTGCCGGTTATTATTGCGAAGGAACTTTCGAATGATGAAAAAACCGCACTTGTCGATGTTCTAAAGGATCACAAAGGGGCGATTGCGTGGAAGTTATCCGACATTAAGGGAATAGATCCCATGTTTTGTACCCACAAAATTTTAATGGAGGAAGATTTCAAGCCCACAATCCAAAGTCAAAGGAGGGTGAACCCCAAAATTCATGACGTCATCAAAAAGGAGGTCCTTAAACTCCTTGACGCGGGAATGATTTACCCTATTTCCGATAGCCCTTGGGTGAGTCCTATTCATTGTGTCCCTAAAAAGGGAGGGATGACCGTTGTGCCAAACGATGCCAACGAGTTGATTCCCACTAGACTCGTGATCGGATGGAGAGTGTGCATTGACTATCGAAAGTTGAATGAAGCAACTCGAAAAGACCATTTCCCTTGCCCTTCATGGACCAAATGTTGGAGCGTCTTGCGGGAAACGATTTCTATTGCTTTTTAGATGGTTTTTCCGATTACTTCCAAATTCCCATCGATCCTCGTGATCAAGAAAAAACTACGTTTACGTGTCCATATGGAACGTTTGCCTATCGTAGAATGCCAATCGGACTTTGCAATGCACCGGGAACCTTTCAAAGGTGCATGATGGCTATTTTTCATGATATGATCGAGAAGACGATGGAAGTCTTCATGGATGACTTTTCCGTGTTTGGTGATTCTTGCACTTCGTGTTTGTCGAATCTAGAGAAAATGTTGAAACGTTGTGAGGAAACCAACCTTGTGCTCAATTGGGAAAAATGTCATTTTATGGTTAGAAGTGGAATCGTCTTAGGGCACAAGGTCTCGAAAGCGGGGATTGAGGTAGATCAAGTTAAGGTAGACGTCATCGCCAAATTACCTCATCCCAAAACCGTTAAGGGAGTTAGGAGTTTCCTAGGCCACGCGGGCTTTTATCGTCGATTCATCAAGGATTTTTCAAAGATCTCTCGACCCATTACACATCTTCTTGAAAAAGAGGCACGATTTGTCTTTGACGAAGATTGTGTACGAGCCTTTGAAATCCTTAAGAGGAAACTTACCGAAGCTCCCATTCTTGTTGCTCCATATTGGAACCTCCCCTTTGAACTCATGTGTGATGCTAGTGATTACGCTATTGGGGCCGTTTTGGGGCAACGTCATGATAAGCACTTCTTGCCTATTCACTATGCTAGCAAGACGATGACCGAGGCTCAACTAAAATACACTACAACGGAAAAGGAGTTCCTTGCCGTGGTGTATGCATTTGAGAAATTCCGACCTTATCTCGTCTTGACGAAATGCATAGTGTATACGGACCATTCGGCTATCAAGTATCTCATGGCTAAACAAGATGCAAAGCCGAGATTACTTCGTTGGATTCTCCTCCTTCAAGAATTTGATCACACCATTGTTGACAAAAAAGGAGCCGAGAATCTAGCGGCCGATCATCTTTCTCGTTTGGAAGATCCTCACCAAAGTATTTACGAGCCCAAGGAAATCACCGAAACATTTCCGCTCGAGACACTTGGTGTAGTGAATTCTAAACTTGATTCTTCCACCCCATGGTTTGCGGATTTTGCAAATTACCATGCGGGTAACTTCATCATTAAGGGTATGACGACTCAAGAAAAACGAAAATTCTTTCGTGATGTCAAGTTCTACTTTTGGAACGACCCTTACTTGTTTCGAACTTGTGCGGATCAAATCATCCGACGTTGTGTATTTGGCACCGAAGCTTCTAACATCCTTAGAGCTTGTCACGAGGGACCCACGGGTGGTCACCACGGTGTTAATCTTACGGCTAAAAAGGTGTTTGATGCCGGCTTCTTTTGGCCTACTATTTACCGAGATGCACAAGATCTTGTGAAGTCGTGTGATGCATGCCAACGACAAGGAAAAGCCTCACAAAAAGATCAAATGCCACAAAATATCATACAAGTGTGTGAGATCTTTGACGTTTGGGGTATAGACTTTATGGGGCCGTTCCCATCATCTCGTGGTAATAAGTACATCCTTGTTGCGGTTGACTACCTATCTAAGTGGGTGGAGGCCAAGGCCTTGCCCACCAATGATGCTCGTGTGGTAGTTAAGTTCTTGAAAAGCTTGTTTGCTCGGTTTGGAACCCCTCGTGCGATCATAAGCGATCGTGGACCCATTTTTGTAACGACCAATTCGAAAGAGTCTTAAGGAAATATGGGGTTACACATCGTCTTTCTACGGCTTATCACCCACAAACGAGTGGGCAAGTCGAGGTTTCAAACCGAGCGTTGAAGAGGATCTTGGAGAGATCCGTTGGGGAAAACCGACAAACTTGGTCGGATAAGTTGGACGATGCTTTATGGGCCTTTAGGACCGCTCATAAGACGCCCATTGGGTGCACTCCCTATAAGCTTGTGTATGGAAAGAATTGTCATTTGCCTATCGAATTAGAACACAAGGATTATTGGGCCCTAAAGCATTGTAATGATGATATGGAGACCGCGGGAAACACCGGAAAATGCAATTGAATGAATTAGATGAATTGAGGGATATTGCTTATGAAAATTCATTGATTTATAAAGAAAAAACTAAAAAGTTGCATGATTCTAAAATTAAAAACCGGGTTTTTAACATTGGGGATCAAGTTTTGCTTTTTAATTCAAGATTAAAAATCTTTTCTGGTAAGTTGAAATCCCGTTGGTCCGGTCCATTCACCGTGACTCAAGTGTTTCCGTATGGGACCATCGAGTTAGCTCAAGAGGATGGTCCTAACTTCAAGGTGAATGGACATAGGTTGAAGTACTACTTTGGCGGGGAAGTTCCATCCTTGAACTACCTCGACCAAATCACTTTCCCCAATGATAATTAGTATTGAGGGGATCGAGTCGAGCTCATGACTCGGTAATTAAAAACGAGGTGCCTCGTGGGGGAGTCCCATGCTTATCCTATGTACATATTATCGCTTTCTAATGTAGCTTACGTGTGGGGATTTGTGCCCTTCCAACCTTTGTTCTGTGGTTGTTTTGTGAATTGTGAACTTTAGATGATCATGATCTTCACGATTGGAGCCTCTCGTGTTCGTTTTATGGGAGCACTCGATCATTAGCTTTGAAGACTTTCTCAATATCCATGATATATCCTTTTGATGTTCTAACCTTAGGTTTATAGCACACTTCATAAACGGCTTTAAATTTAATGGTTACACCCTTTCCATGCTAGATTAGGCATTCGACTACGTCTCTAGTATGGGGGTGTTTGCACCCCTAGACTCGAAACATTGAGGACAATGTTTAACTTTAGTATGGGGGGGTGAATAGATACTTGCCTTGCCAAACCTTCACGCTTTCCAAAGTTTATCTTTTTGTTTATCGTTTTTGTTGCAAAATAAGGCTAAAAATGGCCAAATTTTAAAAATTTTCTCATATTTTATAAGTGTTTGAAGACACGAATGTAGGTTTTCCAATGGCGAGAATAAGAGTAATTTTTGACTCGACCGTGCGTGTTGAGCACTTAGCTTTGATTCCTTAACTTCACTTTAGGCTAAGTCTCTTAAATGAGGACGAGAAATGATAGGGTTAATTATAAGTTACTATGCTAAACGTAGAGTACTCGTATTCTTTCAAAAACTCATGTGTTCTCGTTGTTTGCTTATTCTCCCTTCGCATGTAAATATTTTTTGCTTAATAAATATTGACTTAGCGGTTTAGTTAGGATTGTTGGGTTTCTAGTCTTTTCTAGTAGCTTCCGTGTAATTAAATTGGTGAGAAATTAAGGTATCGCCAGCGTCACGTTTTTGAAGTATTGGCACCCGAATAATCGAAAGCTTCACCCAATAATAAGATTTCAAGTGCTCACCTAAATCTAGCAAACAATTTAAAGCCCCACAAGGCCGAAAAATTTATGCAAAACTGAAAGTGAATCAAGCCTTAATCTTCGAAGCTTTAAAGATCCAAAATTCGCCTTAGCGTGAGGATATACGTCTTTGGCTAATAAAACCACCGATGAGGCGGATAATAAAAGGCAAGGCAAGACCGAAGTCATAATAAAAGCTTCATGGCGAAGTTGAATAAAAGATGGAGGTAAACCAAAGATAATAAGGCCCTTCCGTTAGGGGGCGTATAAAAGTCTTGGTAATAAGTCTCATGTTCAAAACCGTTATAAAACCGTGTTTATCGATTCTTCTTGTCAACTTAATTTTTTGACATCGTTGTCTATTGGGAGGGGTTATTGATTTGATGGTCTTGGTTACACCGTTAGGACTCTATTTTTAGACCTAAATCTCTATTATCGCATAAGTCAAACAATGTATCCTCGTGAAACATTCAAGACAAAATAAAATATAAGAGATACAACTTAGGAATAATGGGAGGATAAGTACGTGATTAGGGCATATGAGTAGTGTTAGCATTACTAACTTATAATGACAATGATCTTGTTGCACGCTTGGCATGGAATTAGGGTAAAAATCGAGGACGACGAAATTATTTCTAACGAAGCATTCACGTGTTCTTATTCTATGAACCTAAACGTCCCATTTTGCGATGAAAATCATACATTATGTCTAAAACGCAAGTAGTAGTAGTAGTAGTAGTGTAGCTATTTAATCATTCAATAAAGTGAATAAAAATGAATTTTGGAGATGCTACGATACTTTATTCTAGCATTGCGTGAGGGCACGGCAATGGTTTAGTATGGGGGAGTAATAAGACTGCTTTTATACATAGTCTCATCGTCCAAATTGGGCTTAAAATACATTAAATATCATTAAAAATACCAAATATATGCTTGTGTTTGTTACTTGTGCATTTTTAGGTACGGATATTGAGAAAATGACAAAAGATCACAAGAATCATGCAAAAACGAACACGGGAAACGAAGCCGCACAATGAACCAAGCCCTAATGAAGAATTTTCCAAGAAAACCCTTGAAGAATTGAAGAATTATGAAGATTGGTCCTCCAATATGGAATAATTGACACTTTATACCCTTGTATCTTCATAATTACAAGTTTGGTCCCTAAAGTTTGTCAAAATTACAAAAAGGACCCTTAACTTTGAAGAATTGGCAAATTTAGTCCCTCAACAAAACTAAATTGTCAATATTGGTCCTCCAAGAAGTCAACAAATAAGTCAAACCTTGAAGAATGAAGAAAATGCCAAAATCAGTCCTTCAAATATCATAAATTTGCATGTTTAGTCCTTGAAACAAGTTTAAAAACTTGTTGTGCCAAAAATGACAAGTTTACAAAGATGATTATAAAGGAAAACGGAATTGTGTGCTGTTTATTACAAGTTAAACAAAGGAAGAAACCTTGGGGGCCAAAACTGTCAAACACTCTAACTCACACTAGCCTATCATCCATCCACATCACCTCCACCAGCCACTCACATCTCTCCACCTCACTCCCCTCTCCACGTCAACTTTCCACTCACACCAGGTTTATTTATTAAACCTGGTCGACCAGTCAAACCTCCTAATTTCCCTCCTTAACACGTTTTTAAATACATTTTCCCCAAAATAGATTAAACCAAGTTTAATCACCCACATAAACCCTATTTTTCTCAGGCACAATTGGATTAAAAACAAAGGGGTTTTTGTTAATCTTTTCCAGATCTTTGATTAACCTCATTGTCATCCCATCCCACACAAAAACCATGGCCCCAACCAACCCATGTGACATCCCCAGGGGTCCCCTGCACCCGTCACTTTCCCCCAAACCCAATACAAGACCAAATAAACGTCCCAAGATTAAAAGTAACAGCTAGCCATCACTTTTCATCACATGAGGATGTTTTTGACTCAATTTCAAATTCAAACAAGGCATATTCTGAAGAATCTCCAAGGGCAAGATGGGAAGTTCATGCCATTAGGGTTTATAGTTCCTTTCAGTTCTAGAATGTTTGTAAGCCTATTATATAAAGGCCTCATAGGACTTAGTTTAGACTGTTCTTTCTTTTCTCTTTCCTTGGTCAAACAAGTGTAAATCCCTTTCAAGTTAATGAAATTGGTATTTGTTGTGACGAAAAAGAACAAGAGCCCTTTACTTTTCCATTTGCATTTTTAAGTTTTGAAGTTGAAATCTTATTTTCAGTCTTTGTTCATTTTTTTTGAAAACTCAAGTCATTTGGTTCTTAAGTTACTGTCCAAGCTTATTCAGTTGATCATATGAGCCTAATTTTCGTGTTGAATATCAAGCTCAAGTGAAACTTAATTGGTTTGTTGATTTAATTATTGTCAAGATTTTCAGAAAACCAAAAAAATATCAGTTTTGTAATATTACTGTTTCATTTATAAAAGCTATAAGCTACAAGTTGACTTGTCAATAAGTCAATCTTATAGCCTATAGGCTCTCATACCAGGTCATTCTTGCTGTTTGTTGTTTTTTTTGGCAGGTTCAAAACAAGATCTTAGAATATCATCATCATAATCATAATCACTTTGTCTTTTAAATTGCCAAAAGTCTGCACAAGCCCGGTCTTGTTTGGAGGTGACTTTTCAGTCACTGTTGGGCCTGGATGTAGGCCCAACAAGGTAGCATTCTTGCTCTTAGTTTTCAGTTTTCAAAATTGTGTGATTTAAGTGTTATTGTATGAGTTTAAGTGTTTGACTTTGCTCAATTTAGGTTTACATGCATGCTAGAAGGGTTTGAAATCATTTTTAAGTATATTTAAATAGGTTTGCTTTGTTAAATTTAAGTTTTTGATTATTAAGGGGTGTTTGGATTAGTGTTTAAGTCGGGATTAAAGGTTTAAATCTTGCTTAAAAACTTGTTTTATTCACTCACTAGGTACTTGTTAGGTTGTATGCTAGTTGGTTTTCAGATTGGAAGAGTTTTAAACAAAGTTGCATGTTAAAAGTTGAGTAAACTAGCTAAAATCAGTAACTCACCATTCATGCTTGTTTTGTGTGATTTTGACATTTAAATCTTGTTAAGCTGCTAGGATTAAGTGCATAGAAGGATTGTGAATCATTTATA
The DNA here is from genome assembly GCA_025667525.1 of Glebionis coronaria. Classification (NCBI taxonomy): domain Eukaryota; kingdom Viridiplantae; phylum Streptophyta; class Magnoliopsida; order Asterales; family Asteraceae; genus Glebionis; species Glebionis coronaria. The sequence continues at coordinate 22,870,841 of CM046879.1, read as the reverse complement.
TGCTAGTTGGTACATTTGTGAGTAAGTTGTTGAGCTTTGAATATCATTCTTGTGCTAAATAGATCAGTTACCATTCATCAGTAAGACTTAAGCTTCATCAGTAACATTCATATGCATGTTTGCTTGATTCTTGTGATAAATCTTGTGTTTTTGTGCTATATTTGACTCCCTACACTCCAACTGAGTGTAGGGGTGCCCCTATTGTCCATCAAAAACCAACAAAAATCCAAGGGACAAGTCCTCTTGTCATTTCTTCACAAGTGAAGATATTAACTTTGTGTTCATCAGTCAACATTGTATCTGGGCACTTGTTTTGATCCCATGGGTTTGATTCTAGATTGTTTTTGATTAAATGTGTGTCTTTAAGTAAGTATAGGTTACTGCTTTTGAGTTTTAAAGTAAAAAAAAAAAAGTTTTACAAAAAGGACGTGGCCAGGACTCGAACCTGCGCCACTCCTCTCACACTCCAACATGATAACAAGTTGCCCTAGGGTCTTTGACTGGTTATCACTTGGAACATTTAATACTTAAGTAGTATTGGTTTTTAGCTTATATAACACATCAGGTTATTTAAAAGCTTATTCCAGCTTATTTTCTTAGGGTTTTTACAAGTTAGCAATTTTCTTATGTTCTCATTAGGGTTTAGGACTTTTTGGTTTAAAAAGATTATTTTTCACGTGCTTATTTAATTTTCTAGGATTATTTTAAATTTAAATTTTGAAAAGTAATTTAAAAATAGGAAAAGGTATTTTAAAAATCTGGAAAAATAGTTTTTAGGTTTTTAATTATATTCTTGAGGTTTACAGCTATTTAAGTTTTCATTTTAGCTAATTTTTGATTTTATATGATTTTAGGGTTTTTACCAACTTTGTGTTGGGAATAAATTAAGGCCAGATCACTTGAACGCTGACAAGAACAACTTAAGCGTTGACAAGAGCAAAGTGAGCGCTGACAGCTGAAGCGTTGACAAGTTAAAGTCAAGCGTTGACAGATTGAAGACAAGCACTGATGGAAGATGTGAGCTACACGTTTATTATGTTCTAGAATACTTCTAGTAAGGATAGAAACGACAATGTATTTTCTATGTTTATCTTTACCTAGAATAGTTGATACGTAGCTTATTGTACAAGGCTTCTTAGTCTATAAAAGAAGGCCTTTAGGTTAATGTTTTGTATCAAGTTTTCATTAAGTTTTCATTCGTAAACATCTTTCATTATAAGCAAGTTCGACATTGATAATCAAAGTGAAAGTATTGTTTATATCTTGTGTTCTTGTTTAAGTATTAAATTCCGCATAATACTTAGATTCACAAAGCATACAACAAAGGTTTCTCTACGTGTTATACTTGATCTAATCTCGTATACACAAAGCTAATCGATCTAAGTTTGGGATCAACAAGTGGTATCAGAGCTTGTTGAGGAACTTTTGATCTTTGAAGAACACCAGAACGATATACGAACACCAAAACCCTAATTTTCTTAAAACCCTAAAAACATCATGTCTGAAGCAAACATCATGTCCTCCTCTTCATCCTTACCAAACATCAAGATTCCCATGCTTGATGCAACCAACTTTGACTTATGGAGGTTCAACTTTGAACAATATCTAGGGATCTTTGACTACACACTCTGGGACATTATTTAATATGGAAACTCATTCAATAAAGCTCAAAAGATTCTGAATGCCATTGCGACAAGAACAGCTGTTGAAGGATGTCCTGATGAAGATAAGAAAGAAAAACCTGGAGATGGTAGAGCTGTAAGTGCTGAAGATATTGCAAAGAAAAGGGCTGACATGAAAGCCCTAAATATTCTGAAAGTGTCTCTGGGACAAGAAAATTAGCACAAATATAGAAGCTATGAATCTGCTAAGGATCTTTGGGAAGCAATTGAAGTTGCTTATGGTGGTAATGCAGAAACTAAGGAAGAAAAGAAAAAGCAACTTCTGCATGATTATGCTGTCTTCAAAGCTCAGCCCAATGAGAAACTGAGCAGTGTGAGAAGCAGATTGCTTGACATCTCAAGCAAATTGTCCTTCATGGGGACACAAGTTGGTGATATTGACATCAATGCTACTTTTCTGAAAAGTCTTGGTGAGACATGGAAGATTGAAGCAAGATCTATTCTTGCCAATAATACTCACAAGAGCTCTTCGTTTGATGACATCTACAACAAACTAAGATTGTTGGAAGATGAAACTCTTTCAAGCAAAGCTAGCACCAGCAACATGGCCTTCTTTTCTCATAGTGAAGGTCAATTCAATCAGCAGGACTCTTTTATGCATCCAGTTACTGGATCACCATTTGTCAGCGCTGGAACAAGTCCTGTCAACGTCTCCTTTTCAGACGCTGACACATTCATGAATGACTCACCAAGAGTTAAACCTGCTGGTTTGGATTTGGATACTGTTTGTGCTTACATTGCTTCTTTGCCCAATGGTTCAGTGATTACATATGAGGACCTTGAGCAGATAAGTGATGAACACTTGGAAGAGATGGACATCAAGTGGAACATGGCTCTTGCTAGTATAAGAGCAAATAGGTGGAATAGGAGGTTCAAGAAGAAGATGACCTTCAATGCTAAAGACACTGTTGGATTTGATAAATCCAAGGTTGAGTGCTACAACTGTCATCGCAGGGGGCACTTCATGAGGGAATGCAGATCTCCTAGAAGATCTGATGCTGGTAAACCCTCAAGTCAGGTTGTTAAAGCTCAAGACTCCAAAGCCATGGTTGCAGTTCAAGGAATTGATGGTACTGGATGGGATTGGAGCTATCTGGCCAAGGATGCTGAAGAGGACAAAGCTTTGATTGCTGACATTGAAGAAGAAGAGCATGTTGAATATGCTCTCATGGCACACTCCTCCTCTTCATCTGATAATGAGGTATATGATGATGCTTTCTGTAGCAAAGGTTGTAGGTTAAACACTGACAGACTTAACAAAGAAGTGTTAAAACTAAAAGAGGATATGAGCACTGAAAGGTGTAAATTATCCAATTACCAACTAGCTCTTACTGAAACTGAGAAAACCGTTTCTGAATACAAGAAAATGGAATTTGATTTAAAAGATAAGATAAATATCTTAAAACATGAGCTAGAGGGTAGTATGGATATTAGAAATATCATGTCAAAAGTCAATAAAGACCTACAAGCTAAGTTAGATGAGGCCATTAAGAATAAAGATAATGTTGACCTCAAGATTCAAAGATTTGATAGAGCCACCCAAGCCCTAGGAGACTGTGTAGCTAAACAAAGAGATCCTAAGGATATGACTGGGCTTGGGATGAATGAGAATGATTACTCTCTGGTTCCACCACCAGCTGGTGACTTCTATGGTGTCCTTAGAAAGGATCTATCTTGGACTGCTATACCAGAATGCCAAGAAGAGGAATTCATTCCTCCACCAAGAGTGGTCACCCCAGTTGAAGAGTATCAACAAAAACTGACTGACCTAAATGAGTGGAAGAAAGCTAACCCTACTTTATTTATTAAGGGAGGTTTGCTATGTGAAAGTCCCAATGAATCTCCACCCATTAAGGTTACTCACCCAGTTACTGGTGAAGCTGTTGACTTAGGCTCCAACACTGTTAGAAGACCTTCCATTAAATATGCAGAGATGTATAGAAATAATAGGTCACCCAAGAGCCAAGTTAACAATCATGGAACAGGTTTCTTTGCTTCTAGACCTAAGAATGTGTCTAAGAAAGCCTGTTATACTTGTGGTAGTTTTTCACATTTGGCATACAAGTGTGTCAACGCTCCCAATGTCAGCGCTGATAGGAACAATTTCAGCGCTGATAGGAAGAAAGTCAACGTTGTTAAGAAGTCAAACGTTGTCAGACCCGGACCTTGTGTGCAGCAAAGTCCACAAGTGATTAGACCAGCCCCATTCTTTACTAGAAGGTCTAACACTCATGGACAAAGACCTTTTCAAAAGACAAATACCTGGTCAAATAGGCAATGGGTTCCTCTAGCAAACCCTAGGTTCAACGCTGATAAGGGTAAATTCAGCGTTGACAGAACAAAATCCAACACTGACAGAAACGTGACCAGACCTAAGTATTTGCAGCCACAAGGAAAGGGGTCTAAAGCTTCTTCAAGCTTAACATGGAGACCCAAGAAAGATCAAAACCCTAATAATAATGGAATTTCAATGACTTGCAACAGGTTTAACTATATTTCAAAAGTCATTACAAAACCAATTGGGGTTAACTGGGTATTTCATCCTAAAAGGGATGAGAATGGGGTTGTTGTGAGAACTAAGTCTGTTCTTATTGAACAACCAGATGAATCCAAGTCTTCTGAGACTTGGGTTCCCAAAGAAAACTAATTTGTTTTCTTTATGTGCAGGGCATTCAAAAGAAGATCAATGATTATGGATATTGGGATAGTGGATGCTCAAGGCACATGACAGGAAAGGAAGACTATCTGACAAACTTCACTCCTATTCAAGATGGTGATAAGGTATACTTTGGAGGGGGCTATGGCACCATCACAGGAAAAGGAACCCTTATCACCAATAATCTACGTTTTGAGAATGTCTTCCTGGTAAAAGAACTGGATTATAATTTGTTTAGTGTATCACAAGTGTGTGATAACAAAAATAAGGTTCTTTTCACTGATACTGAGTGTTTGGTGTTAAGCAAGGATTTTAAGATCCCTGATGAGAAGTATATTGAGTATAGAACACCTAGGCATAAGGACATATACAATGTGAATTAAAATGGGATTAAAGTGAATGCAAATATGTCTTGTTTTTATGCTAAGGCCTCAGTAGATGAAAGTAATTTGTGGCACAGGAGACTAGGGCACATAAACTTTAAAAATATAAATAGACTTGTGAGGCTTGGTTTAGTTGATGGTTTGCCTGAGAAGGCCTTCCACAATGACCACTCTTGTGTTGCATGTCTTAAAGGTAAGCATCACAAGGTCTCATTCAAGTCCAAGCAGGTGCATACTAGTTCCAGACCTCTTCATATGCTTCACATGGACCTCTTTGGTCCAACTATCATAGAAAGTTTGAATGGCAAGTCATATTGTTTTGTTGTCACTGATGACTTTTCTAGGTTTACTTGGACATTCTTTCTAGCTATGAAGAGTGACACAGCTGATGTTATTATTGAATTTATCACTCAAATTGAGAAAAGGTCTGGCAATGAGGTTAAGATGCTTAGGAGTGATAATGGTGGAGAATTTAGGAACAAGAAGCTAGATGATTTTTGTGCCAGGAAGGGAATTACTAGACAGTTTAGTGTTGCTAGAACCCCACAACAAAATGGGGTTGCTGAAAGGAAGAATAGAACCCTAATTGAAGCAGCCAGAACAATGTTGGCTGATGCTCACTTTCCCATAGCCTTTTGGGCTGAAGCTGTTAATACAGCATGTTATGTGCAAAATAGAGCATTGGTTAACAAAATTCAGAACAAGACACCTTATGAGTTACTTTGGGGAAGAAAACCTAATATTGGTTTTCTCAGACCTTTTGGATGTCATGTAGTAGTCTTAGACACTAGTGATGCCTTAGGGAAATTTAGTGCAAAAGGTGATGAAGGTTACTTCATGGGGTATTCAGTGCAGAGCAAGGGTTATAGAGTTTATCTTAAGGAGGACAAACGTATTGTTGAAAGAGTACATGTTAGGTTCTTAGAGAATAAACCTAGTGATCCTGAAAGTGGTCCAAATTGGTTGTTTGATTTGGAACCCTTATCTAGAACTTTAAATTATATGCCTGTCACTAATCCAGACATTATGAAGGTAACTTCAAATGTTGTGGAGGAACAAGTTGTTCATGTTTCAGGTACACAGGTTGATGAAAGGGTTGGATCACAAGCAGAAAAAGCATCTCCTACATTTGAATATGTCACAATTCCCATTTGGACTGATGCTTTTGCTGCTGCTGCTGCTGCTGGACAAGATAATGGTGGTTTCCAAATACCACCAGATACAAACATGCATGGTTCTTCAGGCGCTGACAAAGGTAATTCAAGCGCTGACAAGAGCAATTCAGACGTTGATGGCTCAGACGTTGACAACAACAGTTCAAGCGTTGTTAGCCCAAGCGCTGACAAACAAGGTTCAGACGTTGACAACACCTTTGCACATCTTTTCTCTTCAAATTTTGAACAAGGTGGACCTTCCAATGTCCATGAAGAGATCCCTGTTGATCAAAGAGAGTCTGATGAAGAAGATATTGGCAACATGGAGCGTGAAGTTGAGGACACCAGACTTTTTGAAGGAGGAGTTCTCACTTCCACAATGAAGAATCACCCCCCCATCTCAGATCATTGGTGATGTTATGACTCCAGTTCAGACAAGAAGATCCCATCAAAGTCTTGGTGGATTTATTGCCAATATACACAAGAAGGTTGATACCCCTCTTGTGCAAGCATGTTTGTTTGCATGTTTTCTGTCACAAGAAGAACCCAAGAAGATATTTGATGCTCTCAAAGAACCAAGTTGGGTGGAAGCAATGCAGGATGAGCTTCACCAATTTGCTATTCAGGATGTTTGGGAGCTGGTTGATTGTCCTAGATATGTCAGACCAATTGGAACAAGATGGGTTCTCAAGAACAAAAGAGATGAAAGAGGTATTGTGGTCAGAAACAAGGCAAGGTTAGTGGCTCAAGGTTATACACAAGAGGAGGGGATAGACTATGAAGAAGTCTTTGCACCAGTTGCAAGGATTGAAGCTATTAGGATTTTTCTAGCCTATGCATCTTGCATGGGCTTTACAGTCTATCAAATGGATGTAAAGAGTGCATTCTTGTATGGCACCATTGTTGAAGAAGTTTATGTCATGCAACCTCCTGGTTTTGAGGATCCTAAGCATCCAGACAAAGTGTATAGAGTCAAAAAGGCTATGTATGGCCTTCATCAAGCCCCTAGAGCATGGTATGGTACTTTGTCTACCTATTTGGTGGACAATGGATTCAAGAGGGGCACCATAGATCAGACACTATTTACAAAGAAGAAAGGCAAAGATGTGTTGCTTGTGCAGGTCTATGTTGATGATATCATTTTTGGGTCTACTGATCCAAAGATGAGTGAGGATTTCTCCAAACTCATGACAGACAAATTCAAGATGAGTGCTATGGGGGAGATGAACTTCTTTCTTGGTTTACAAGTTCACCAGAAAGAAGAGGGTATCTTCATCTCCCAAGACAAATATGTTGCTGAAATCTTGAAGAAGTTTGGCTTTTCTCCACATGAAAAGAGGGCTTCTACTCCTATGGATAGAGAACACCCTTGGGGAAAGATTGGAGATGGGAAAGATGTTGATGTCAGGCATTATAGATCCATGATTGGATCCTTGATGTATCTTACTGCTTCCAGACCTGATATCATGTTTGTTGTGTGTGCATGTGCACGCCATCAAGTGACTCCCAAAGAATGTCACCTTTATGCTGTGAAGAGGATCTTTAGGTACCTAAGATGTTTTCCTACTCTTGGTTTGTGGTACCCAAAGGATTCACCATTGGAGCTGATTGCATATTCAGATAGTGATTATGGTGGTGACAAGTTTGATAGGAAATCCACAACTGGTGGATGTCAATTTCTTGGGAGTAGATTAATATCTTGGCAATGCAAGAAACAAACAGTGGTGGCTAACTCTACAACTGCAGCAGCATGTTGTGGATTCAGAACCAGCTGTTGGATTATGGGTATAACTTCATGCATACTAAGATATTTGTTGATAATAATAGTACTCTATGCATCATTAAGAATCCTGTGCATCATTCTAAAACTAAACACATAGAAATTATACACCATTTTATAAGAGATTGCTTTGAGAAAGGTTTAATACAACCAGATAGGGTTGACACTGAGGAAAATGTGTCAGATTTATTAACTAAACCTTTTGATACTGGAAGATTTCAGTACTTGGTAACAAGTATTGGAATGGTTAATCTCACTTAAGTATGTGTTTTGGATTCTTTTTGTAAAAGTATGTACAGGATGATGCATTATTATTATTGGTCTTATTGATAATTTAGATTTTCCACTATATTTTTCTAACACTAACAAAGGTTGTTTGAACACTGATAAGTGTTTTTGCAACGTTGTCAGCAATATAATTGTCTAACGCTGACAAAGCTTCCTTCAACGCTGTTATGTGTTATCGGGGCGTTGTCAGCAACAATGTTAGTTTTGTGGTTTTCAATCTAAATGTGCAGATGGTGTTAGCAGTATACCATTGGATACAGAGTTGCTTATGGATCAAAGGAGAAGCATTTGGACATGTTTTTGTTTATGGATGATGGTTGGAATGTTTCATTCCTATCTTGACATAAATTTTTTATGTTCATGCATATTTTTAGCAAACTCTTTGTATCTTTGTTTAAGGGGAGGTTCTAGGAACCTTTAGGATTTTTGGGTATCCATATGATACTCTTATCACAATTCTAGATTGTGTCCACAGGTGAGTATGGGTTAGTTTTACTAAACCATGAGGCACTGTAGCATGCATAGTATATCAACTTTGCATGCTGCCAAGACATTTTTGGCCTAGAATTGGTTGTGGTCTGATGGGAGACTTGGGAATGACTTTGTTATGGGTTTTACCTGGGAGTAACAAGGATTTTATAAGGTAACTTGGTTGTTAAGAATTTTGGTTAGCAAGGGACACTAGAGGACTGTTATGTCTATCTTGCTTATGCAAGTGTGCATAACTGGACAGTGCTTGCCGCCCTATGATAATTATCAGCTTTTGGTTATCTTCTCTAGGATAAATTACTTGTTAAGGTCATTTTTCACTTTTTAAAACAATTTTATTTTTGGACGCTGACAAGATTTTTCCAAGCGTTGTTGTGACCAAATTGGACGCTGACATGGCTTTAGGCGAACGTTGACAAGATTATAGCCGTTGGGCGTTGATGGGTTATTTTTGACCGTTGACAATCAATGGGACCTACCCAGTTGTTACTTTTTGACATATTTTCAAGCCGTAATTTTAGGAGTTGTTACTTTCATTAAATGCATGAGATAACTTATAACTTTTTCAATATTTTCATGATTAGTTTTTGAAAATCTTTGCCTATTTTTGGGCCAATCACATGCATTCATCCACTCCTATAAATTTGGCTCCTATTTTTAAACAGGGTATCTATAATTCTTGTCTAACACTTTTCTCTTATCAACCTTCATCTTCTATACTTCAATTTAACAGCTTTCATCAATGGCACCAAGATTTAACTCAGCAGAATTCGATTTGGGGTTCAAGTCTCAACACAACATGATTGCTTATCTTGTTGCTGATAATACTTTGTTCCCTCAATACACACAAATGGTGGCGTATTTGAACGCATCCCCATTAAGGTATGCTCTTTCTCATGCACCACTCATTCCAGTCACACACATTAAACAGTTTTGGAACACTGTAAGTTCCTCAACAGTTAATGGAGTGACCACATTAACTTCTATTGTTCATGGGAGATCTTGGGTGGTTACTAAGGCCTTGGTACGCCAGGCCTTGCATCTTGATGATGCTTATGGTATAACCATTCTTCCCATAACTGAAATAGAACAAGGGCTTAGGGCTTTGGGATACCCTATTCCTGATGAAGGTACTCTTAATAAGTACCATAAGCAGGAATTTCCCCCAGCCTGGAAGTACCTCATTCACATTCTCCTTCAATGTTTGAGTCCCAAATGTACTGCACACAATGAGATCAATAGATCCATTGCAACTGCTATTGTGTGTATTGCAACAGGGCAAAAATATAACTGGTCTAAAATGATTTTTGAAGGAATGTGTAAAAACAAGGGGACAAAAATGACTTTAGCTTATCCCCGTTTTCTGCAAATGCTTTTTGATGATCAAAGATATTGTTCAAGGGATCACAATGATTTTTATAAAATCCCTGAACAAAAGAAAGCTATTTTTACCAAGATGAATTCACCACCTCATAGAGACCTACCTTTAACCCCAGCCATGCTTGCTGTTATTGCAGCAGCACAACCCCAACCAGACCCCCAACCTCATGTTGATCCTCACCCACAACTTGAACCTATCCCTGAACCTTTACCCTCACCTGACCAAATGCAAATAGACCAAGAACCCTTTGACGCTGACACATCTAATGTGGGCGTTGATGTGCCTATTTCCAACGCTGACACCCAACCATCACAATCCCAAACACCCCTTAACCAACCCACATCTACACCTTCTTCCACACCATCTTCCACACCACCTGAATATAGGTTGTTTAAACGCCAAAGGACTGCTGGAGTGTTCTCCTCTGGTGGTCCTAGCCATGAAGCAGAGAGAACCACCACCACAAGTGTGGCTGGTGACCTGGATGAGGCTGGGACTATTGGTTCTGGCTTAGAAGCTGGCCAAGGAAGTCCCACCATAATTATGTCCTCATCCATGCCCAATGAACCTGACTTGGGAGGTCAAATTCCCATTTCAGAAGAGGGCAGACTAGAACCAATGACTCTTTTGGAATTGACGGCTGTCTGCATTAGCTTGCAAAAGCAGAATGCAGACTTAGTACAAATTGTCAGCAACCAAGGCCTTGAACTCAAGGAATTGAGGGAGAGGATTGTTGTTTTGGAGAGTTCTCATGCAAAGGGAGGTATGGAGGAGTCTTCCAAAGGGGAGGAAGATCAAAGAAATCTGAGTGATAAGAGCAGTCAAGATGGTCAATCATTGGATGTTGCTGAAGCTCTTACTACTTTGAAGGAACAAACAGGTTTTGATACGTCCTTGATCTCTCCATCCAATTTAAATTTATCATTTACAAATATGTTGAGAGAGGTTACACAAGGCGCTGAGGGAAAATATTTGAGCGTTGACAAGACAAGTTTGGACGCTGATAGAAGTATTTTGGGCGCTAATAGAGGAAATTTGGGCGTTGACAGATCTGTATATGGAGGTGATGTATTCCAGTCATCATCTATCATCAAGGATGTTCCTACTCAGATATTACAATCTACCTTACCAACCATTGCACCATCAGATAAGGGTAAGGGTAAGTTGGTAGAAGAAATTGTTCCAAAGAATGCAGCTCAGGTTGAATTTGATAGAAGATTGGCTGAGCAAATGATGGAACAAGGTGAAAAGGAAAAGTCACCATTTGTTGTGACTTCTGAAGAAGAAAGTGATGGGGCTAGCTCAGATTCAAGTGTGATGATTATTGAACCAGAAAGACTTGAGTATGGTGATGAGCTTGCTAGGGAAAAGCTGAGAGATTTAAAGTTGCAGATTGATTTTGATATGCCAGAGGTGGTTCAGATGTACAATTCTTGGGAAGAAAGCTGTATGGATAATCCAGACTTGACCATTTCAGATCAGATATGGGGTTTGGAAATTCTTCTTAGAGTTCAGAAGGATTGTAAGGTGATTTTGAAGCACAAGGCAAGCAACATTCTCTCTGAGTTAAAAAGGGATAGAATGAAGCTCTACTTTATGTTGCTCAAATGTCATGGAGTTGGATGGACACATCAGAAGCTGAAGGCTTTGACATTTGATGAGTTGGAACATAGGGCTTATCCTATTTGGGTGAAAGTGCAAGAAGAAAACACTTTCAGACTTCTTTCAGATGAAAGAAAGGAGCAACTTGCAGAAGAGATGGCAATCAAGAAAGCTATGATAGTTCCTAGACCAGTAAAGAAGGGATTTACACTTGAGTTTCCAAAAGATATGAATCAACTATATCCAAGTGAAGCAGTTATTAGAAAGAGCCTCAAGCTCTCCCCATTAGAAGCTTCAGATATGGTGCATGTGTTACCACTAGATTCCAGGAATCCAATTGTGAGTTATGATGAAGATGAATGTGGATTCTGGAAGATTGGAAGATTTGGCAAGGAGGTACACACTTTTACCACTCTCATATCTTTATTTGCAAGTTGTGATAGAGAAGACTTGGTGGACCTTTGGAGGTTGCTAGAGACCAAGTATGAGGCTGAAGCACCAACTTCAGCCAATGGAATAAAACTTTGGACCACATTCAAAAGAATGTGTGGGACAAAAGAAGAAGATCCTGAAATATGGAAGGATCTTGAAGATGACCTCAGTGGTCTTCAATGGAGGTTATATTCAGCTGCTGGTGTATACCATTTGAGTTCTACAAAGTTTGCTGAGTATTTACTTGTAGATGCTCAGTATTTCATATCCAAGGCTGTTTTGGAAAAGATGAAGGACACTCAGTTGGAGATAGATTATACAAGTGACGTGGCAAAGAATTTGATCAGATTTATTTATTACCAATATGATAAGGTTTGTCAAACTCCTCCAAGTTCTTAATGTTTATTCAGAAACTTGATCATAAGAGTGGATATCAAGTTTAGGGGAGGATTGTTGGGAATAAATTAAGGCCAGATCACTTGAACGCTGACAAGAACAACTTAAGCGTTGACAAGAGCAAAGTGAGCGCTGACAGCTGAAGCGTTGACAAGTTAAAGTCAAGCGTTGACAGATTGAAGACAAGCACTGATGGAAGATGTGAGCTACACGTTTATTATGTTCTAGAATACTTCTAGTAAGGATAGAAACGACAATGTATTTTCTATGTTTATCTTTACCTAGAATAGTTGATACGTAGCTTATTGTACAAGGCTTCTTAGTCTATAAAAGAAGGCATTTAGGTTAATATTTTGTATCAAGTTTTCATTAAGTTTTCATTCGTAAACATCTTTCATTATAAGCAAGTTCGACATTGATAATCAAAGTGAAAGTATTGTTTATATCTTGTGTTCTTGTTTAAGTATTAAATTCCGCATAATACTTAGATTCACAAAGCATACAACAAAGGTTTCTCTACGTGTTATACTTGATCTAATCTCGTATACACAAAGCTAATCAATCTAAGTTTGGGATCAACACTTTGAAAATATATATAAAATTATTTAAAAGGTTTTGAAAACTTTTGATTGCAATTCTGTCTTAGTTACATTATACTAGATTTTTGGTAAGTTTTTAGAATTTTTTTATAAACTTTGAATTTTTTTGAATATTTTAATATTATTTTATTATTAAAAATTAAAAGTTTGATTTTTTAAGTTTTTACATTTTTCCTAGATTGTAGACACTTAATTAGGAATTTTGTAACTTTCCAAATATTTTTAGGGCTTTTCAATTATTTTCTAGAATTAATTTCAGTTTTAATTGATTTTAATAGTTTTTAAGTATTTAAAAATAGTTTTATTTGGTTTTAAAATTTTAAAAAAATACTTTTTAGCTTAATTAGGCTATTTTTGAGGTTTAAAAACTTTAAAATCTTGTTTAGGGCTTTTTAATAATTAATTGTGATTTTTAGGGCTTTAATTTGCATTAAAAAGTCATTATCTAATTAATTAAAAGGTTTTAGCAAGTTTGGATTTTTTAAACTCTTAGAATATTATTGTGGATTTTTAGTAATTTTTAGGAATTTTTAGGTTAAAATTTTAATTTTTGCACTATTTACGGTTTTACGTGATCGCCTTTTTCGTCTTAGTTTAATCCGTCTTCGTAACCGTCTTTCTCTTCTAATCTCATTTCTTTCTTTCTTTTTCAATCATATAATCACAAATCAAAATCATCTCTTAACACAACGCACTAGCCTCCTCGAGAACGAACTCATTTTTAGGGTCATTCACACACGGTTTTCCTAAATCGTCGTGCATACTTGCCCTAATTACCTTCCTTTTCCTAAAGGGGTAATTTTACTACAATCAATCTCGCCAATTCTTCTTTAAGATTTCAATCAACTAATATCCACATTTCTACGAATATCAACCATTTTGTTGGGATCATAAATATCCACAACTTGATTTAGATCTGGAATAGCTAGAATTCCTACATAAATATCTTAGATTAATTTGCTAGGGTATTTAGGGTTCCTTGTGACAATCTACGCCGTATAAATACCTCGTATAAATATTAAAATAATCATCAAACAATCATGTAATCAAATTACATCATATACATATATATATATATATATATATATATATATATATATATATATATATCTTTACATTATATATAAGAGGAGGGATATGCCATATAAGCATGTTGTTAATCCACCTCATCATTATTTAATAAGGAAATAAAAATTTGTAAGGAAATTAATATTTTGATAATTATTTTACAGAAAAACCCTAAATATTAACAACTTTAACACGACTCTCCAGAAAAAACCACGACAAAACTCCTCATCATGAACCGATCCTAAAACCCACTCTTCATAATTAACTTATGCAACTATTTTCTTTGATCTACATCTTTTGATTGCTAATTGTATATGTTCTTATTATTATTAAATCATGTACATGTTACTTTTGTTATTTAACCTGATTTTTCTCATTATTCTTTCAAAGCAGGTTGACAATTTATTATAGTAAAAGATTTATGCTGACAAGGGTAGAAGCTAAGATCATGTGTCTATTACTGAAGGTGATTTTCAGTAAAGAGTTTACATGATTTTGAATTTATAATCTCTATTAAAGTAACCTCTTTTATATGTTTTAGTGTTGCGACTAGCTCACTTCATCAGCCGGGTTGAGTTATACATATCGAAGGCACTTCAGGTTGGTAGCCATACACCCATTTACTTAAGAATGGAAGGTTTTGTTTTTTTGTTTAATATGTTGAAAGAAAAACTTCTGATGTTTGAGTTACAGCAAGGTATGTCGAACATATACATCATTTTCATAGTATTTATGTGATAAAAATTTGTATGTTCTTGAATATTTAAGCTTATGTGCTTTTTTTCTATGTTGGTTTAATAGGGTTTATGAGATGATGTAGAGTGACAGTGTAAAAGATCCAACAACTTTTCCAAACTCTTTGCTCGCCAAGCTCCTTATTGGCCAGGTTTGCTTTATGCTTTTCGCATGTCTTTCACAAAAGTTTTATAAAAATACTTCAAAGCCTGAGTTTTGATATAATCATTCTCTTTAGGTGAACCAGAAACTGGTCAAACAAACAGTAATGACTGTGGACTTTGCGTCGAGGTTCTGCACATCTAATATGAGAAGTACTCACTTTTAATTAGCTTTGATAAAATGATTTTTTAGCTAATAGTGTTTGGATCTGCTTGTTTCTCCTAAAATTGGTTTAATATATATATGATTATTACGGATCATGATAAATTGATCATTTGAATCTAAACTTCTCACATCATAAGAATTTGTTTCAATGTTTATTTATAGCTTAAATTGCAATTTCTATTTGACAAAAAAGATCATGCTTTCTCTGTAATTCAAGGTAAGATCACTTCATTTATATGCAACAAATTTTCTCTTCTGATATATTTTTGATGGATTTTTTATTACACCATCCAGGCATTGGTCTAAGACTTTTAAGGTGTTAGTGGGCATGTCTGATCGGGGTAACCAGTTAAAAACGCGAGCGTATATGATGGTATGTCTATCTTTTCATGTCGAAATCAACTTAATAGTCACAAGAGTACATTATTTATGCACCCATTAACATGATTTCCTTGAAGTTCTGTTGAGTCATTGCTATTTTTCTTTGGACAGGCTTTGAACCAATGAGGTTAGTGTCCACTCATAGGAGCATGGAGTTTTGGCACATTCAATCATATTCATGACTTCATTGAACCAGGTGATAAAATCTTTTGGCTCTTTGTTTTTTATATTGGATTTCAGCACTGATGGTAAGGGCTACAAATAATCAACTATAGTGTTGGACAAAAGGTTGAGGATCACAATGACTACTTTACGAATGAATCTAGGATTAAGAATGGGCGTCAACGTTTGGCCACAGTTCTAATGTAACTGTAAGTGATGCTTTTTCCATGTGTAATTTTGCGCCTTTTAAACCTTATGTATTGTATCAGATGTATCACATAATAATTAAAAGTGTGTCAGTGCTATGCTATTCTCCATTTAGTTTATGGATCTGAGCATGATAATCGATATGATAAGGGAGGATCTAAATGCCTCTGTATCTCAGCCGTCTCAGTCGTCTTTAACAAATATGCAATATACTGATATATTAATCCATTTTTATTTGTATACCGGAGGATATAGCTTTTTGTTTTGTAGTTCGTCATCTGATTCATCTATTAGTAATGACATGACAAGATTTTAATGTTATTTTCCGTGTTGCAGATGGTCTTGATGTATTTGAAATTCAGGTTCAGGAGCTATTTCGAAGAATCAATGCCAGCTATGTAGCAAAGGTAGAGGTCATACCAGGTCTCCACGTTCGGAGTGCAGGGAAAATGTATCATTTGGAGGTTGTCACATATGTCAATATGTTGATTTTGCATGGACATTGTCATGCCTCAGGAAAGACTACAAAAAATGACTATTTGTCACATCTCATAAAGGCTTGGTAAAAAAAATTTAAGCTATTTGGAATAGATAAGTTTTCTTTTAAAACCCGTGGTAAGCTATATGTTTGCTATTACTATGTAATAATCTGATATCAATTTGAGTTTTCGGCGATGAAATTAAGGTATATGATATTGTGTAATTCGATAATGAATTTGAATTAGCTATAGAAAACTTTGCCTTGCAAAAAAGGGTTCTCAAATTTTTTTATAGTTATCTTAAAGATTATGCCTAATTCCATACGTTATATTCCTGAATATTGAAGCTAATGTGAATTTGTATCTTTGACTATTGATCCGGACAATAGCTAAAAAATAGCGTGTATGGAACTTGGTAATGAATCTAGGGGCAAATGTATAATCAGGACATATAAACGCTCCTATTTTCTGATCTTTGTTATCAACACGCCGATCTTTGTTAAAAAAATTTCTGAACAACATAGGACGGAGCTTCATGAACTTTATAAGTTTTAGCTGCTAATAACTGCAACTTTAACTGAGACGCTTGAGAAGACTAAGGTAGGATGTTTTCTTATGTGAATTGGAATATCTTTCTCCAAGGGGTTAGTTATGATCTTTAAATTGCATGTGTAGTTGTAACCGTTCTACTGGACTACTGCTGCTAGACGTAGGGGTGTTTGGATGGTGGCTTTTCAAATAAATTATATGATTTCAATCAAATTCACATTAGTTAATTAGGTTTATTAAAATGGTTGAAAATTTGGGGTTTGGATGTGTTTCTACTGTTTGACATATGGATAATCAGATTATTGAGTGTTTGGCAAGTTGAATTCCAGATTTAAGCATTTTAGACTATTGGTAAATAAAGACACAATACCATCTGCAGTAGGCTAATTTGGCAACATCACTAGCTAGAGTTTTCACTATTTTTATGTATTGCTTTTTAACTTTGGGTGGTTTCTGTAGAGTGCAAGCTGGGACGTCTACCTATTAAAAATTTAGGAACAAAACTTCAAGGGACGTAGATCCTAATGATCATATGCATGGTTGAACCGTGATCGTGTTGGAGTTATGGCTGCATTTAAGTGTAAAGAACACAGCGATCATTATGTCATTACGGTAAGGCACATTTCATTAGGAATACAAAATTAACGATACCAACTTTTATACTTTAAAAACATCAGCTGGATTATGTGTTTTTTTATCTATAGCAAGTCGAGCATCATTATCTTCAAACAAGCAAAGTTTCTCTTTTGAATGTTTAACCATATGTGTTAAAGTAATGGAGAAAGGAAGATGACGTTCATGTCGCTAAGCTTATTCCTGCTCAAACAAAGCCCGTAGCTGCTCAACCAAATCCAAATTCTGTTAAAGAAACATCACTTTCAGATAATATTTTTCTAATATGTCACTGTAAGTTGTTTGAAGTTCTTCCTAAGAAAGTCGCCACAATTGATATGAGACTACAACATGAATTCCTTAGAGTAAGTAATATTTTTAAAATATATACTATCTTGCGTAAAAATCTCACCTTTGTAGTGACCTTTAGAGAAAATGAACATGGACGAGTTTATTATGAAACTATGAGATCAATAGTCTGAGGTCTTCAATATCCATTCTCCAGAAAAGGTCTATTTCAATCAACTTTCCATCAATCATGTGTGTCCATCAGTGCAATGGGTCGAATAGGGGTAGAAAATTGGTCCTTAATAGACTACGAGGAATTTGTGAATAGGGAAATCAAGAAATACAGGAATAAGTTCACTTTAGCTGCACTACTTTCTCAAAATCCGGTCTTATATATCTTATCCCTTTTTTCATAAGGTAAATTTAATCTTGTCATGTGTGCCTACATTAACAGATTAGATAACTTTGACGGGCCTGCTATTAGAGAGGTTGCAATAGCCTTTTGAACACCCGGCTGCTGGGCTTGTGGAATTTCATGATGAAAATGTTAAGATCCGACAAATTGAATTTTAGGTAATCTGAATCAGCATCTGGAAACTTAAATGTAATATATCTACTATCTTTTTTGTATTGATGTTTGACTTGCTGAAATTACTCTTTTGACTTGTGTTTGTGTGATGACCTCACACATTTTTCCGAGCTATCTGTGCTTCAATATGGATCTTTTACAATTGATAAGTGATTTAATGTGAGCCAAAGGTTATTGTTTCAGACAGTCAACTATTCAAGCAGGGCTTTCAAAGATGAGGCGAGGCCTACATATCTTGCGAAAACTTGATGTTGAAGGGTATTTTTTCCCATATTAAGTTTACTTTTTTATAGTTTACTCAACATTTAACGTTCAAAATAAAGCATATCTATATGTTTCATTTTTTACATATGTATGCAAAATGACCTGATTAGTGGAAATCAATGATATATTGTTACATATAACCGAAACTTGTGCCTACACTAGACGTCAAATGAGGTGTGAAGCTTGATGAAAAAAGTAGTTTTGCTCTCAGATCTTGAAAAATTGCAGGTAACTAAAATTAAAACAAAATATTCTTCTATTAAATTTACTTATGCACATCTTTTATATTACGTGATAGATATGCACACCCGATAAATGGTTAAGAATGTTCTGCTGTCATTGGTGGAGATTATATCACTACAGAATTAGGAACTGGGCTTGTCCATACAGCCCCTGGTCATGGCCAAGATGATTATATAACGGTATTAAAATACAATATGACTTTAGTATCCCAAGTGGACGATGAAGGAAACTTCACTGGAGAAGCAAGGTTTTTTTACAGGCTTGAGGTATTAGGTGATTGGCGAACAAAAAGCTACAATATTTATGGCAACAACACAATGGTTTGCCTTTGTAGAAGGATTCAGAGAGGCTGTTATGAACATAATTAATCAAGTAGTATGCACTCCATCTCAGGTATATCTAAGCGTACATAATATTGTTTTGATCTTCACAATTCGATATTGCTAACTTTCAGGATTTGATTCACGTAAGCGCATAAGAGTCTTCATCTTAAGAACCAAAAACAACTACTGTATACTTAGCGTATGGATTTTGCCCATTTCTGTAGAACTTGATCATCCATCGTGCAACATGCCTAATAGACATTCTAACAAAAGATGATAGTGACCAAATTTTGACTAAACAAGGACTGCCTCTAAACTAGATGATGTACAGGTCGGGGATATTAACGGGTCATTTCAAGTTATGCATAACCCCTGACCGATTGGGTGAAAAAAGGAAGGAGGTCAAAGGGGTTTCCTTAATCATATACAAAATAGAAGTTATTTACAAACATATTGGATCCCACATATTAAAGTGGTTAAGGTTGGTCGTAACAATAACATCACCTTTACTACTGATATTCAAGTAGTGAAATTGCTTCACTTATGTCAGATTTGTGTAAGTTTCAGATTTACTAAAGATACAACTAATAGCCAGCTGGGATGGAAAACTTATCAGCAAATAAAAACACACATTAGATACAACTTTTACCTGAATATTAGCTCATGGGTGTAAACATGATTTTTATTGACACTCATGTATTTATATTTGCTCAAATGCATATTATTTTTATGTGATTCAGAATTTGAGTTGCTGCACGCCTGATAGCTTATCAATAGACCTTTCCTTTGCTCAATGTGTTTAACGAAGTTGACATGTATGTTACAATTGCCTATGCATATTACTTACTCTACATTGTTATATTATCATAGGCTGAAGTAAATAACACAAACATTAATGTAAGAGAGTGACTATTGCCATCAGTCAACCATTCCCAAAAAGCTCATCCAAATGACATTTGTGGCCATGAGTAACTTTTAATATATAGCAGATTTAATTCCATATAGTAAAAAGTGTTTGCTTTTGTATTCCTAAGGTTGGTGTTCACATAGCTCAATTTTCTCCATATATATCATTTTATAGGTAATTTTTATTCTATTGTTTTATGTAGAAAATAGAACGTCCAAGTCTGCTAATTTTAACGAGGACTCGTCTGAGTTTGCTTATCTTCTTTCTTTCTTGATTTGGAGATGACATTTTGTCATGGAACCAAGTCCTCGCCAACAATAGTTCTCGATCCATTACCTGTCCGGTCTGTAGAAGTGTTAGATTGAGAGTAGGTTGGTTAAATATCTCTTTGACATGCACTCAATCACTTGCTACCTAGATCATGGATAGCAAAGTTTTCAAAACCTACTCAGAAGCTTTGTGAGCCAAGGCTTGATATAGCAGGTAAGATAAATGTCTTTAGATGGTTACTTTCTTATGTTATGACCGCATCCACATGTAACTGAAAGTGATTCAGGTGAGTATTTCATTTATGGGACGAAAAAGTAGGTCGTCGGACTATTTTCCGTGACCCTATCCGTGTTCTTTTACAAACAAACGCAAACACCTATTTGAAAGATACATGGTGTGATAAAACATTGAATTACAAATAGGTGAGCATCTAGATCATTAGTATAGCTCATCGTAAATGGATATAATTGCTTATTCCTTCATTGAAATTTGAATTTGTTATATTCTTGTAATATTTACATATCCTCCTAATGATGAAGCTGTTATGCTTAGGATTAGGTTCACATTGGACAGAGGAGCTGCAGTGAACCCTCCATTACAAGTAGAGTATCATTATAGATTAGTGTGTTAAATTTTATATTGTTTTGATTTAAATATACTACTACATAGATGACAATTGTTAAGAGTATGTACTTGCAAACAGTTACAATAAAATTCTTCTTACGCCAGTTATCTAATTGTATGAATATAACTTTAAGATTTTTATGATTATATAACTACACCAGTGACTTGAAGCTTGTGTGATCCGTGGTGAGTATGATTTTACGATCTACATATATATATGGATGCATGATTGAGTATAAGTTCCGTAATATTGTGACAGATATTTATAATTATTGTTATTGAAAAACATAATTATCTATTGTAACTCGTGTTTTTAAGCATAGATGTTATTACCTCTAATTAGCTTGAATGTTTTTGCTAAGTTAATTTATAAATCCATCTATTTAGCTTGAATGCTACAAGGGAAATTTGTTGTAAACATCAGCTCATGAGTGCATTACTCATTGTTATTTAATACGGAGTAATTAGCTGTATCTTATCTAAAGGTTGGAACCGCACCACCAGTTGGAAGAATTGCTCCACATAATGACTCGAAGCGCACCCAATCTGTTTTAATCCACGAAGGCCTTCAATAGGTATGCTCATTTCATCATATGTACCTTAAATATCCTTTCATGGATACTAGCATATTACCTACGTAATGCAATTATGGATAACGATGTTATTTTTTTTCTGTCATTGGATGTTACAGTTTATCCACCGAATTAGTTAAATTCATACGAAGTTGAAAAAAGTTAAAACTAGATAAAAATATATAAAAAAAGATGTTAAATTAAACAGAATAAAATTTTAAAAAATAGTGAAATTAGACAATAAAAAAATAAAAAAATAAAAAAAAATAATTTTAAAATATCAATGTTTTGATAATAGTTTGTAACAAAGAGAAATGAAAGGATGAGATCAATTTGATAAACGTGATTTAATGACTCAAATCCTATATGTTTATCTGGCTTGGAGGTTTGGAGTTAAGAAGAATATTTTAATTTTATATAAAAATGTTTTATTAATATTTTGTTACAAAAAGAATTGAAATGATGAGATCAATTTGATAAAGCGTGATCTAATGGCTCAAATCTTATATGTTTATCTGGCCTAGAGGTTTAGAGTTAAGAAGAAAAGTATAAATTAAGGCTTATGTTTATGT
This sequence comes from Glebionis coronaria, assembly GCA_025667525.1. Taxonomy (NCBI): domain Eukaryota; kingdom Viridiplantae; phylum Streptophyta; class Magnoliopsida; order Asterales; family Asteraceae; genus Glebionis; species Glebionis coronaria. The sequence goes on along the minus strand of CM046879.1, from coordinate 22,848,827 downwards.
TAATTTTTGGCTTGGAGTTAGGTTTAAAGTTAAAAAGAAAAGTATAAATTTAGATTTGATTTTAAGATCAAAATTAGGAAAAAAAATATGTATCTTTTTTATAATTGTAGTATAGATAAGCAAAAGTTCATTTAAATGTTTTATTTACACGCACGGAAAAAAACTTCATCAAATGTGGACTTTTACTACCATTTTACTAAAAGACCACCTTATTGTAGTTACAAGGTTGATTTGTTAATACTTAGTCAAATTACAGATTTTTAAAGTTACTACGTAAAATATACATATAGTGTGACAAAGTGACGCACAAACTCCATGATAGCAGTAGGTGGTGGTTGGTTAGTATGTAGCAAATAAAAATGTTTTTTTTGCTTAATAATGATGCTTACTCATGTGTCTAATAATTTGATTGGTTGGTTTGAATAAATGTTATTGAAATTTACACTAACAGTTTACAAATAATGTAAACATATATGAAAATGCGTATTAGTGACATCAAAAAGACTAATTCTGCATGTAGAGTTTAAACGTACTAGATTTTTTTTAGAACGGCAATTTTTACAACTCACACAAACTATCTCACAATATCTACCTCACATGTCTCCACCGAGACTTGAACCCACAAACTATCTCATAATATTTATCTCACATGTCTCCACCGAGACTTGAATCCATAACCTTAAAGTTAGAGGGCAACTCACATACCACTAGACCAAGAGGTCTTTAGTAAACGTAATTGATATTAGGTTTGTTGATTTTGACTATCTAAGTATATCATAATATTTTTTTTCTTGAGTTGTAGATATCATCCATGGTGATCACGTGGTAGTGGTAGGAATCAATCGGACCAAGTTAAACTTATTTCCGTTTCACAGGTGTCATAGCGAACAAAATCGAATTTATTAAAAGCGAGGATACCTTCATCTGAATCACGATAGACCAAAGCTCATGGGCATGAGATAATAAGTTAAAAACGTAATTAGACGCGATGAAATAAAATGTTTGTAGGTTTTTTTGAATCCAGTTTCGATAAAAATCGTATTTTTATAGTCTTTTTAACTTTATTGTTTATGTATAATACTTTTTGTAAACTATATATATTTATACTATGACATGAATATATATATTCATATTTTTTGACATTTTAATTCACGCATTAAAAATGCTATGACTAGCAAACTCGCAAAAGCGTGAGATTTGATCATGCCGTCGCGTCACGCCTCATACTTTTCATTATGTTGACACGAACATATGAAAAATGTACAACAGATGTATTTTAAAATTCTATAAAATTTAACCCATATATTTGGATCTCTATGTAATGCATATTATATAATTATAAAATAATGTTAATATTTTTAATTATTATATACATTTTAGTTCTTACATATACAACATTTTAGACAAATCATGCAGTTATATAATAACAATCTTCAAGATTTAATTTTACGTTCTTCTTTTATTTTCTTTTGTGTACACGTTTTTGTTAAAAAAGACTTAAAAAAACACTTTTACAACAAGATTTAAAATATGGAAATTTCTAATTCTTCTATAACTTAATGCGCAAGCCTTTCAATGTTTTATGTGTAGAACAAAATATACTTGATAAATTAAATACAAACAATTTGTTGGTACAATATACAGTTTTTAAAACAAATATTCAGCTAATAAAATATGAAACGACAAATTTTAACCAAAAGATGTAAGGGACAATCCGAAGTCATACCCGCCCATTGGGCGGGTTTTTCAACTAGTATATATATATAAATATATATATATATATATATATATATATATATATATATATATATATATATATATATATATATATATATATATATATATATATATATATATATATATATATATATATATATATATATATATATATATATATATATATATATATATATATATATATATATATATATATATATATATATATATATATATATATATATATATATATATATATATATATATATATATATATATATATAATCCAAGTTATATATATATATATATATATATATATATATATATATTTAAATAACACTTCTCAGTCTGGTCTTGTTGGTAACTCAGGAATTCTTCGGCACCGTTATAGTCAAAAGATTTTTTAGACATTTTGAGAAAAATGTTTATAGTTAAAAGATTTTGAAATGTTTTATTCAAAACCTTGGTTTTAAAAATCTTTCGTTCTCTATAACGAGAGCTCTGGTACCAAACTGTAACACCCCCAAATATTCATACTTTAGTTCAACGGAAGAGTCATTGGTGTTACGAGATAGCACATTACTCAAATCATAGACAACGCTTAAAAATCGCGTCGTTTAATAATAAAGCATTTTCCATTCATGAATATCAAATTACATAGGTCCCAAGTCATAGTATTTCATACAATTTTACAAAACATTTGAATGGAAATTGTTATTTAAGTCCGGGCAATAAATTCTTGTCGTCTTCACGAGAATTACCTTCAAGTACCTGAGATAAAACATGTTAAAAGAAAAGGTCAGCGAAAACGCCGAGTGAATTGATAGAGTTTAATAAAAACCATTAATATATCATCGGTATATAATTATTACCGAAAATCGTTTTTGTACAAATCTATGTGATAAGCCATAAAATAGGCCAAAGATATTTTATACAAATCCTTGTCATAATTCATAATATAGGCTTCTGCCTTCAAAACGATTATACGAACCATTGTCGTAAAAACATCATACAATACATTTTTTAACGTTGTATAAGGTGTAATAAAAACCGTTATATGAAAATGGTTAAGTAATAATAAAAACACGAACATAATATCAATAATAAGACCCCGTATTGCTAGTCAGGCAATATATCGTAATTCAATGCGTATACCAGTATTTTCGTTATTGGATTATTATAAGCCGCATGACATTGCTACCTTACTATAACAAACAACGGGTAGCTAACTCGAAACTCATTTTCCCATCTAAAATAGCATTTCGTCACAATAATCACGCTTATATAAATCTTCTCATACATAAATTCGCTTACCAGTCAATGTGGCACGACGAGGATCGACCGTCAAGGCGCGAACTGGGGTGATCTTCCCCAAATAGTACTATTATATGCATAAGCATCTACCAAATCCCGGTAGTTCACAATTCATGCTAATGGGACTTTTAGTGACATAACCTAACTATAATAATCCATTTCATTTCATACATCGGGTGATATAATCATTCATCGGGTCATATAATCATTCGGGTCCAAATCAATAAACAAACAATCGGGACAACTGGTGTCCTACTTTATTAAAACTCTCACATATGTACAAGTCACATACCTTACTGTATTTTAAATTATCCAAGTCATTTTAACTAGTTATCATATGGTCTTTTACTGTTTTATACAGCCTACTATTTTAGACATGATTTTAACATCTTTTCTTGTAGGTTTCGATCTTTTTAACCAAATTTATCAACACAAGATCCCCACATAATACTTTGATCATCATATATCATCATATACATATACATAAATGAAGAAAATACAAGATTACATATTCAAAATAACAAGATGATAGGAAGAAATAATCTCTATACCACCAAGAAATGATAAGTTTTTGGATGAACAAGACTTGGTTTTGGGTAACCAATCTTATGAGATATCAACACCACCTCTAGGATCACCAAGTATTTATAGACTCCTTGAAAAATCATCCCTTGATCTTCATGAAATCTCCTTGCTAGTTGTTAAGATCACCTCCAATCTACAAGTCTTCAAAGGGTTTTCATCTTGATCAAGTTTAAACACAAGATTTATGGTAGAAACTTGATCAAATGATGGTGTTTTGTGGTGGTGAAAAGTTGATGAGGATGGTGATTGTGGGAGGGTTATGAACGTCCAAAGAAAGAGAGAGTGAGATTGGGAAAGGTTTAAGCTAGTATTGCATGTAAGAAAAGTGAGAAAATAGATTTGAGGTAGTAGTTTGGTGGTTTTGTAAGCTTTGAGGACAAGTGTCCCTCATGCTTGTAAAATCTTGCCACCCATAGTGGGGGTGAGACAAGTGTATACTTGTTTCATCCCCTCAAATTTACGGGTACTCCTCGATTCTGGTTTCCTCGATTTACGTGTCCTCGGGTCGTTTTACGATAAATTATGAATCAACGTCACAAAACGAATCTAATAAAAATTGTCTCATCAAAAACGGAGTTCAAAAACGTTAATACGTAATCCTAGGGTTTCCGGTTTAGTCGTAAAGGACGTTAAAATAAAATCGTAAGTCCTAATCTCTTCTCGTAAATTTGTGAGTTTATGAACTAACACAAATTCAAAATTCTAAAATAATATTCAAGGATAAATTTATTTCCTGAAATGTCTGACTGTCACCAAAACGGTGTATGTAAACGTAAGCACGTAACGTAGAATTCTCCGGTTTAAACGTGGTCGATGCTACTTTCATATGTAAACCCAAATTTCTTCCCAAAAATGAGTGAGTTCATAATATAACATTAAAATAATGTTTTTAAATAATACTTGAGAATAAAATATCAATCATAAATTGACAGATTATCACAAATAGTGTTTGATATTATTGATGAAATCCAATTGCCAATCTTTATATTCTGTTATTAGTGATATATGTTTGTGATTTTGAAGTTTCAAAACGTGTTTTCAAAGCTTGTGCAAGAAATTGCAAAGTTTTCAAAAATCTGATATTTTGCTAAGTCCATGGTTCAAACCCTAGAAATCTTTGGATTATAAGTGGTCTATACACCCTGATAAGAAGATTATCAAGTTGTTGTGAGCTTGTAGTTTGGGGATATTCAAGGAGTGGGAACAAGTTTGCATTAATCAGCTTTTCATTTTTTCCAATTTTCTGTTTCATACTTGTGCCTTAACCTTGTTGTTCTTAGCAGGGTTGATTGTGGAAACTTGTGTCTTGTTGGGCTAGACACCTCATCTCAAAAATTTGTGAGTAGAGATGTATATTCATGTGGTTTGAACCCTTTTACCCAAAAATCTGTCAGAATACTTGAGTGAATGATGAGATGGCATTTGTACATGATCTATTCGTTCTTTTCGGGCTTTAAATGCATTAAAATGTCATAAAATACCATATATATACTACTATTTGTTAACTTGTGTGTTTTAGGTATGGATATCGTGAAAAAGACAAAAGATCACAAGAAACAAGGAAAAACGGACACGAGAAACGAAGCCGTACAAAGAACCGGGCCCTAGTTCATGAATTATCCAAGATTAACCCTTGAAGACTTGATGATATACAAGATTGATCCTCAAAATATGAAGAAATGACACTTAAAAACCTTGTATATTCATAATTACAAGTTTGGTCCCTTAAGTTTGTCAAAATTACAAAATGGTCCTTCAACTTTGAAGATTTGGCAAGATTAGTCCCTCAACAATTCTAAATTGTCAATTCTGGTCCCTCATGAAGTCAGAGTACCAATAAAGACCTTTGAAGATCAAGAAAGTCCAAAATCAGTCCTTCAAATATGCAAAAGTGGCAAAAATAACCCTTGAAAACCTTTTGCCAAAGTTTTGGGGCAAAAGTGTGAAATTCAGAACTTCATTAACAAAGGAAAACGTGTTTTGTGGCTGAAAAACTTGTTTTACCCATTTCACCAAAATACAAGGACCAAAGATGTACAAGTTAAACATTCAAACCAGTTTTTGCGCCAAACAACTCATATTCCTATAAAAATGGATCAAACGTGTTACTGTTACCCTTCTTCACCCCCAGAAATTACTTCCACTTAACAACGGGTAAATCCAAATTACCCATACCCACGCTTGATTCACACATGCAGAAACTCATTCCACACCCAAAACTTTCACTCCCACTCACTAAAGGGCCCCACCACTCAAGACGTCCACCTATCACATCACAACTTAACCTCCAAGGAATGCCACGTGTCCAAATCAACAGCTGACACTCTTTGCTTGGTTACAAAGCTAAAATGAACGTCTAATATGCATTTGGACAACTCAATATCAAAATTCGTCTAGAAGATTCAAGGGGATTTTAGGGACTTCATAGCTAGGGTTTTCTCATTGTAATCTCAGCCTTTGTGGCCTATATAAGGACTCCTCAACTTGTGAGAGAACCTTGTTCCAGTTTTACCTTTTAAACATTGTAATTCCTTTTTGAATTTTATAAAAGTTGGTATTTTGAGAAAATTGTAATTCCTTTTTATGTTTTTTAAAGTTGGTGTTGTTTAAGGGTAATTCTGAGTTCCATTATATGTTATAAGTGTGCTTGAATCTTGTGGCTCAAGGACGTTTATGTTTGGTAAGGTTTTCAAGTTTGAAATAAGCTTGAAAAGTGGTTTCTGACTTTGCTATTTTTGTTTTACTAATCCTTGACCAAAAGCTATAAGCTCTTACAAGCTTGTTGACACAAAGCTTGTTAAGGGATTGGAGCCTTTGGTTGGGCTGTTTGTTCATTGTGTTGAAGAAATCAAGTCCTTGAGTTTCTACTTTGAAACTTCAACCAAGGCAGTCATTAATCTCCCTTGTTGAAGTACCTTTGTCTTGTTCTAGTTGTTGAACAAGGTCCAAGGAGGATTGCTGGTCCTCCTAGGATGTTGTGGAGGACAGGTATAATCTCTTGTTAAGATTCCTCTAAAAAATCACATGATATTGACTGTTTTATGTTTTGCTATGTGATTTGGTGATTTTGTGTTTGTGCTTTGTGTTTATTGGTTGGTATCTGTTAGTTGTCACCTAGTGTAGCTAATTGATCATTAAAATCAGTAGGTTGTTTGTAGAATTAAGAAGTTTGTTTGAAAAGTGCTTATTAAAGGATTGTTTGGGATTACTGGTTCATAAGGCGTTGTGGCCTTGTGCCCCTGGTTCTTAGGGTTTGGGAAGTCTTAACAAGTCATATTAAACAAGTTTTAGTCATTGGTTAAGTTTCTGAAAGTTTGGAAAAGGGATTTCAAGTTTTGCAAAAATCTGATAAAAGGTGTTTTGAAATTGGTCAAACACATCAGATCCAATAACTTCTTTGTTTGTGAAATTGTGTATAATGCAGTTCGTTTTTCTCAGTTCTTGCTAATTGAAATTCCTAATAATATCGTGTTTTTAACTGTTTTTGGTTGTTAATATTTTTTGGATATTCTATTTGCTAATTCAAACAATGACTTGCAAAATTGAAAAATATTATCTACTTATATGTAAAACATCGTGCAAATACCAAGTTTTTATTCAAGTAAAATTCAAAATGTAAATTTTAAAACTAAAAGGACTGAAATTGTAAATTCTATGAAATATAAATGCTCAAAATATAAAACTAACAAGTGCAAGGACTGAAAATGTCAAAACAACAAACTATAAGGACTGAACTTGAAAACTATGTAACAAACTAACCAACTTGTAACAATTTCCAGAACTGCTAACTGAATTCTAACAAATTCAAAACTTAAAGGACTTGTTTAGTGCAAACCCTAAAAATGTGTATGTTTAGCCAGGTTTGAAACCAGTTTAATACACTAGGGATTAAGTTGCAATTTTGAAAAGATTTTAAGCAAAAACGGGTTACAATGACAAATAAGCTCGTTTGAGCTTATTTCTCAACCAAAATCAGTCAAACAAGTTTCAAAATGCTTAAAATTCAAAATAAGCTAGGTCTATAAGAGGAATCTTGCTGAAACTTGCTAAAACTCTGATAAGCTCTTCCAAATAAGCTCAAAATAAGCTCTAAGGAAATCTAAACATGCACAAATGGATTTTTGTACTGAAACTGATTAATGAGATTAAATGATGAACGGGAAATCAATTCTTATCAAAAATCATCCATTAATAAGCTTGGAAAATGAAATAAGCTGAATTTGGCTTATGTTGACCAAGCGTTGACCAAGATTTTTTCCAAAAAGCTGAAATTCTCAAAAATCAACCAACAACACCTACTAAGTGATATTGTGAAATAAAATTGCCAAGTTTGTGAAGTGGATTAAGAGATTTGAAAAATCAGTTTTGATTTACAGAAACTTGCCTTTCCTCAAGTGTTCAGATTTTTGCTTATTTCTAATTGCTTAATGAATACTGTACAAAAAGCTTATGGAATATGAAAGTTCATATATTGAACTAGAAATGAGAACTGGTTTGGTTAAATTTCATCAAGAAATGAACATATGCTAAGTGAATGAAATTGACAACTTTTTAGAGCAAAAATGACTGAAAATGGACCCAAACGTTTTTATATGCCAATTGCCCTTTTGACCTAAAACTTAACTTGAAAATGGTTCAAAACAACTATTTATCACTTGGTGACTGGAAATGAACATTTATTTGCCAAAAACCAACACTTGAAAACTTTACAAAGACTTATGCCAAACACTACTTTATCTGATCTTGATGAAAACTTGCAAAGACTTTTATAGCACCAATTAAAGCTGAGTAAAAACCTTTATCAAACCAAACTTAATGGTCAAAAAGAGACATGTGAAAGCTACTTGCAATTACTTGAAACAGCTAGAACTCAAATGGAATTGCTAAGTCAAAAATGATAGAAATAAGCTATCAACTAGAACAATTATCAAAGAAATAAGCAGATTAGCTACACTTAAGCTACAAACTCATGGAATCAAGTAAAGTCAAACTAAACAGGTTTTATCATGCATTCACCAAAGATTTAAGCTAGGAATTGAACATGCATTTGCAATTTGAGTGGAACCAAAACAAGAGGCATTTGAACCTTGTGAAGGAACCTTTGAGCAGTAGAGGAGTGTTGTACTCTCTATTCTAGTGCTAACCACCACCTTAGCACTAGATTCACTAATCTACAATCAACAACAGCTACTCATCAACTAGAATCACCAGAATGGACTGAATTCATCACAAGTGCTATGGATTTGGACCGAAATCAATCAAACAGCTACTTTCTTCAATCAAAGTCAGTTATGATCAATGAATGATCATAACAAACTCAATGCAGCAACAATAGTATCAATGGAAGCAGGAATGAACAGTAAAGAAGATGAGAATATTTGGCGGGAAAAGTTGAATTTGAATTTTATTGATGGAAATTTGTTAAAAAGCTGTTGAGAAGGTAACTAACTAACTAACTAACTCAAGAGTGTGTCAAACTCTTGAGTAGTTAAGCTAAAAAGAGAAAATGATGAGAGAAAAATGTAAATGTGTGTGTTTTCACACTTACAACTACACACAAGAAATGAAGAATAAACTGTTATTTATAGGCTTGAGAAGGAGGTCAGTTGGGGTTGGTGACGTGTTGGGACCAATCCCAGGTCTCCACGTGGAATAATTCTGCTTAGTTGATTTTCCAGGTATGAACATGAATTGGGGTTTCTTGATTGAGTTGATTTCTTGTTAATTGATGATGACTAATGGATTCGTCTCTCAAAAATAAGCAATTTTGATGTTTGTAACATTCCATGAAATCCACTCTAGCTCCAAAACGATCCTGGGAATTTTTGGTTATTTGAAGATGACACGTGTCAAGCTTTGAATGGTTGAAATGGAAGCACACGGATCACACTGTTGTGATTCGTTAATAAATGAAGACGGCGCCTAGTGGATATTAAATGCCATTATGTGGCAATCCATGTCTCCTTTTTGCTGTCTTCTTATTGGTTCTAAACAAAGCACATGGATTACTCTTATATAACTTTCCAAAATAGGCAGATTTGACCCTTGAACTTTGGCAGATTGCATTTAAAGGCTAGCAGCCTCATTTCTTTGGCATTTTTAGTCCTTCAACTTTCATTCTTGAACAAAATTGGTCCTTTGACTGAGTTGACTTGAGAGTTGACCAAATTTGACTATGATCTTGACTTTTTACAATATTTACACTTTGGTCCTTCATCTTTGGCAATTTGTCAAGATAGGTCCTTGTACTTCCAAGTCTTGTCACTTTTGATCCTTCTTTGTCTTTTTCATCAAATCAAGCTTGATTATTCCTTGTTTGCTTGAAAATGCATCCTTTTTACCTACACAAGTGTACACAAACACAAACATACCACATAACACTGTTTTTACAAGATAAATTGGTATTTTGCTTCATGTTTGGAGGGTTATTTGTTGATAAATTGATATGAGTTTTAGCTCATATCAAATCCCCTACACTTGAACTTTGTCATGTCCTCATGCAATTCTATATATTTTAAAGCACAAATTTACATTCTCCTCATAATTAACCCACCTAGGCCATATTGAATGCATCTACACTACTCTAAACTACATGATGCATGATTTTGACTTTCAACAATGCAATGAACAAAATACAATTCTATCTATATCTTTTTGGTTTTTCATGAAATGGTTTTGATGGAAATAACTCATAAAGAATTCAATGGCTTTGATTAGGGCTTGGGTACCATGGACATTTATCACCCTCAAGTTTCACTTTCCCCAAACCAAGCTTAAAAATGTGATCATTGTATTCACAAGTAAAAAGTGCATCAACTTATTCATGACAATTAAATGTGGAACCGGTTTTTATTTGAGCAAATTGCTTGTGGGCAAATTTGTCATTTATTCAAGTGTGAAGTATAAAAAGTGTAAAATCCAAAAATAAGGAAGCACGGTTTTAATCCTAAGTAATCCTCTCATCCATTACTTGAAAAACCGCCTCACAATTAATACAAGTCCGTTTCAAGAATAATAAGTCATTCGCCTTATGTGTAAAATCCTCATGTCATGCTTTCATAAGTAGCTACACACTCGCTAAGGAAAGAAAAATAAAACTCACGCAATAATTTACATCCGCCATCTTTTTGAGACTTTGGATCTTCAACCCCGCAACCCGTCAAGGTAATATTGGATTGGAGCAATCTATTGAATCCCCGCAACCCGTCAAGGTAATATTGGAACTCAATAGTCACTATAATTAACACCACACTTCCCCTCTTGGGAGTCTTGTATAATTATTTTTATTTTCTTTTTAGTTTCTTTTTTTTTTCTAGCCACTCATATTTTTTCATAAGCCGCTCTTATTTTTCTTTATTCCTCACAAAGAAATTTGAAAAGAATAAAAGGAAAAGCACCCGCTAAATATTGAGCATGACATAAGTCTAGTACACATAAAACGTTCTAACTTAGAATCTTAAGACGTACTTATATCAACCATGAATGATTAGACAAAAATGCATAAGAGATTACAAATCAATTAAAACCGTTCTTGATTATTTATTAGCAATATATACATGCGAAGAAATTAGAGGTAAAGAAGAGAAGGGTTTAGCCACAAGTAATTATCATGAAATTTATCTAGCCCTTTTATACTTGCTTCAACTCTATCATTTCCCATTCTCCACAAATTTAAAAATCTCAAATAATGAGATTGGTGGATGCTTAGCCTAATAGACCAATGAAGGACTACATGGTTAAGGATACTAGCTAGAGAATGCTAAGATAAGCAAACTCGTGTTGAGTCAAAATATCCATGGCGGGCCTAATATGTCAAAGAAATCTAAATTTGTTAAAACCATGTTTTATTATATTTTTTTCCTTTTTATATATTTTGATGCAAAATAAAAGAAGAAATATATACAATGCAAATGTGTTATGCAAAATGATTGATGCAAAAATTATGAATGCATATTTTTGGTGGCCAAAGTAGATCAAAAATTTTAAAAATGGTTGAAAAATTAATTTTCCAAGTTATCATGAAAGACAATGACAAGTTCTAGGTAAAGTCACTTCGATAGAAGACCCCCCTACACTGAAGCTAAACATTGTCCTCAATGTTTAAGAGCATGGAAGTATAAAAACTTCCCCTACACTTATGACAATGAATAGACTTTGCTTAACCCAAGTTAAGGAAAGGACAACTATTAGTGAAATCATGTTTAAGCACAAGGTGTCAATGAAAAATCACTATAGTAACGAAGTGAACCGGATACAAGGGCCTCCTCCATAAGCTCCAAAGTATGAAATGAGTGAGAAACCCTACACACAATCATGAAGACAAAAGAAGGTCTCCCCTACACTTATCTCCAAGTCTAACCCTTATTTCTAACCTACAACACTCTAAACCTAGTTATACGATGCTTGAGTTAATGAGTCTCTAGCTCGACTCGTCCCTCAATGAATCAATTCATGGGGAAAATGGGGATCTCTTGGACCATTTCAACGGAAATGTCCTCCCCAAAGTAATGCTTAACACGGTGACCATTCACTTTAAAATTTGGACCATCGGGTTGTGACAACTCAATAGTTCCATATGGAAACACTTGAGCAATAGTGAATGGACCGGACCATCTCGACTTAAGCTTGCCCGCAAAAAGTTTCAACCTTGAGTTAAAGAGGAGAACCGGCTCTCCAACTTTGAACTCACGATTCTTGATCTTAGCATCATGCAATTTCTTAGTCTTTTCCTTGTAAAGCAAAGAATTTTCATAGGCATTGGCTCTCAATTCATCCATCTCATTGAGTTGATCTTTCCTATGGGAACCGGCTTGGTTTAAATCAAAGTTAGCCCACTTGAGAGCCCAAGATGCCTTGTGTTCTAACTCAAATGGGAGGTGGCACGCTTTTCCATAGACAAGCCTATAAGGAGTACAACCAATTGGTGTTTTAAAAGCCGTCCTAAACGCCCACAAAGCATCATCAAGCTTATCCGACCAAGAAGCTCGATGCTCTCCCACCATTCTCTCTAAAATCCTCTTTAAACCACGATTTGTGACCTCAGTTTGACCATTTGTTTGAGGGTGATACGTGGTAGAAAGTCTATGATTAACTCCATATTTCTTCATAACTCTCGTGAATTGATCATTACAAAAGTGTGTACCACGATCACTTATGATGGCCTGAGGTACACCAAATCTAGCAAACAATTGTTTCAAAAACTTCACAACAACTCTAGCATCATTGGTAGGTAAGGGTTTAGCCTCGACCCATTTGGACACATAATTCACCGCCACAAGTATATACTTGTTTCCCTTAGAGGATGGAAAAGGTCCCATGAAATCAATGCCCCACACATTAAATATCTCACACTCTTGAATAAAATTTTGTGGCATCTCATCACGTTGCGTAATTTTTCCTTGTCTTTGACACACATCACAAAAATTCACCATTTCATGAGCATCTTTGTAAATGGAAGGCCAATAGTAACCCGAATCAAAGACTTTCTTGGCTGTATAGTTGGGCCCAAAATGTCCACCCGTAGGTCCTTTATGACACGCTTCTAAAATCTTAAATGCCTCGGGCCCATCTACACACCATCTAATGATTTGGCCCGCACATTGCCTAAAAAGATAAGGATCATCCCAAAAGTAGTACTTAACTTCCTTAAGAAACTTCTTCTTTTGTTGATAAGAAAGACCCTCAATAAGCACATTGCCCACAAGATAGTTTGTGATATCCGCAAACCAAGGAGTGGCATCCTCTTGGGAAGAGATAGACATGAGCTCCTCTAATGGAAAGGATTCATTGATTTCTTGATGTGGCAAATCTCCTTGAAAAGGATGCTCAAGTCTACTCAAGTGATCCGCCGCTAAATTCTCGGCCCCTTTCTTATCACCAATTTCTATCTTAAACTCTTGAAGCAACAAAACCCATCTCAAAAGCCTAGGCTTAGCATCTTGTTTTGTCATAAGATACTTGAGAGCGGAATGATCCGTATACACTATGGTTTTGGAGAGCACAAGGTATGGTCTAAACTTCTCAAAAGCATATACTATAGCAAGCAACTCTTTTTCCGTGGTAGTGTAATGAAGTTGTGCACCGGTCTTGGTTTTACTCGCATAGTTTAACACCCCCAAATTTACACGCAGCGGAATCCATCTTTGGGTGCTAAACAATGATACAACAACACATAATTTATAAAGAACGACTCGAAAAGAGACGTTTTAGATTTATCGTTCCTAAAACATTTGTCAGACTAGGGTAGTCCCAAGTAATCGTTACCAAAAGATAAGTTAAAACAACATATTAGTTTGTTTTAAAAATTGAACGATAAATAAATCAAAGAGTTTGAACAACAAAAGCAGTGCACAACTCCATTCCCCGTGACCTCCAAGCTTCCACTTCTTGATTACCTGAAATACATGTGAGTAAAACAATCAACAAAAATGCCGAGTGAATCTATAGGTTTATGAAATCAATTTGAACACAAGCAAAGATTATAAGTTTGTGGCATGCTTATAAGCATCAAATAATAATTTGCATCAACAATGATAATTGTATATAGCATAAATTGCAATAAGCTCATGGAACCGAGCCCTTAGACACTCCCATATCAGTCTAATAAGACGAGAGATTTATTAATTGTCGGTTATGTGACAATCCGTCAATTTATGGTTGATATTTTATTCTTGAATATTATTTAAAAACAATTTACAATATGAACTCACATATTTTTGGGAAGAAATTTGGATTTACGTCTTGAAGTAGCATCGACTACGTTTAAACCGGAGGATTCAACGTTACGTGCTTACGTTTACATACACCGTCTTTGATGACAGTCCGACATTTCAGAAAATAAATTTATCCATGAATATTATTTTGGAGTTTTAAATTTGTGTTAGTTCATAAACTCACAAATTTACGAGAAGAGATTAGGACTTACGATTTTATTTTAACGTCCTTTACGACTAAACCGGAAACCTTAGGATTACGTATTTACGTTTTCGAACTCCGTTTTTGATGAAACAATTTTTATTGGATTCGTTTTGTGACGTTGATTCATAATTTATAAAAACGTTTTTCGTAAAACGACCCGAGGGCACGTAAATCGAGGAAACTAGAATCGAGGAATACCCGTAAACTAGTGAGATGGGACAAAATACATTGTCCCACCCCACTAGCTTACATGGGGCGGCCAAAAGGTTACCAACACCATAAGGTGTCATTTACTTAGGCAAAACTATAACACTTGTCACATTAAGCTTAAACACTAAGCTACCACTTGACAAAACCATCAAACCCTTTCCATTTCTACCATTTCACCATGCAAACAACTACACAAACTCTCTCTCTCTAGCTCATCTTGCCGTCCCATATTTCTTCCAAAAACACCTATTTTATACAAATTTTAACCATGAACATATGTTATAATCAACATATGTTAATCTCCATTCAAAAAGATGAAGATTGGTGGTGCTTATAACATCAAAGGAGAAGTTTTCATGGAGTTAGAGGGCTGATTTTCCACAAGTTTTCTAGGAAGAATGGTGGTCATGAAGGTGGTCTTGGTGCATCATAAGTTTCTCCATCCAAAACCATGCCAAACTCATAACCTACATCAAGTTGGTGGTATAAAGATTGTCCTCCTCATCTTCTTAATATTTTGATTATGTAAACATGTATTTTATTTCCTATTGTATATATTTATGATGATTATATGATGATAAAAATGTTATGAGGGGATTTGTTGTTGATAATCATGGATAAAAAGGTGAAAAACCATATGAAACAAGGTTAAAATCTTGATTAATTTGCATGGCTGTATAAAACAGTAAAGAACCAAGTGGTAAACTGATAATATGATGAAGTAGAACCCATTTACAGTAAGCTATGGGTCTTGTACACATGTGAGAGTTGGCCATGCAATGGAATCAAAATAATGAGTGAGATATGATCAAAACAAGTTTAGGATACAAATCTGAAGTTACTGTTTTGGACGATTTTTAGAAAATACTTAAAAGATGATTCAACAGTAGCTATAGAAGAGTTAAATGTAGCACATATCATGTAGTTTATGTGATAAAAATTTGAGCTTCTATCTCCATGTAGAACTCAAGATATGGCAGTTTTGGTGAAGATGAAGTTAAAAATCAGATTTTTGGAAATTAAAGAATAATACTATTATATAAGCACTCACATTTTAATATATAAAATGTAAATAAAAACCCACTAACTTATAAAACTTATTTATATAAATATATAAAAGGTATAATAAGTGTATAAATGATGAAAATGGAAACTTGTTAAGTTTTATAAGTTATAAAACTATAAACATAATTTTTACGACTTTTTCGGCTATTGCCGTAAAATTAACGTTTTTGTTAAATAAAACTTAGATGGTTGGACCCGTCTAATGTAAACTTTATAAAACTTATATACTGATATATAACCATGTATAACAAGTAAAAACCGATAAAACCCGAACTATAGGGCATACGGACATTAACAAGTTAAATAAACATATTGGACTAATAAATGGACTAAATAGGATAAAAACTTGTAAAAAGAATCTATTGGGCTTAACCCATTTGGGCCCAACTTGGAAAGTTTACATACTGATAATATAGGTACAAAATGGATTAAAATAAGTTAAATAACTTATAATAAGCTTATTGGACTTAAGACACGTAAACGGGTAAAACTAGTAAACTAGTATGAACGTTATCGACACATAACACAAAAATGAGTAAATAAGGATATGTAAACCCACTTGATCATCATATATATATAATCATCATATGTATACATAATTGATATTTTTATAAAGTCATTGGACAAACGTCTAAGACCGATTATTATTTGTCTAGGTTTCCGTGATTGAAGCACATACCGTACATCCGAATTGCCGATAACCCGCCTTCCCACATCAACGTGAGTTCATAGCCTCGCACTCTTTTAAATGTTTTATAAATGCTTTATAAACCCGCGAGGGAGATAACATGTTAGTTTTATAAAAGTTTGGACACCATTTGTCCCGATTGTTTGTTTATTGATTTTGGACCCGAATGACTGAATGACCCGATTGTATGACCCGATAAATGATTAATGGACCCGATAGATGAAATCAAATGGATTATTAAAGTTAGGTTATGTCACTAAAAGTCCCATTAGCATGAATTGTGAACTACCGGGAGTTGGTAGACGCTTATGCATTTAATAGTACTATTTGGGGACGATCACCCCAGTTCGCGCCTTGACGGTTGATCCCCGTCGTGCCACATTGATTGGTAAGCGAATTTATGTATGAGAAGATTTCCAATAGCGTGACCTTTGTGACGACACGCTACTTTAGATGGGCAAAATTTGTATCGGGTTAGCTACCCGTTGTTGGTTTAGTAAGGTAACAATGTCATGCGGCTTATAATAATCCAATCGCCAAAATATTACTGGACGCTCCGAATTACGATGTATTGCCTGACTAGCAATACTGGGTCATACTATTGATATTATGTTTGTATTTTGGTTTTCATAACCATATTCATATAACGATTTTTATTTGATTTTATACCACGTCATAAGACGTATTGTATGATGTTTTATTACGACATTGGCTCGTATAATGATTTTTAAGGCAAATGCCTATATTATGATTTTCGATAAAGATTTGTATAAAATGATTTCGGCTATTTCATGGCCTATCAAAACGATTTGTACAAAATGATTTTCAGTAATACTTTCATACTGATATTATATTGATGGAATTTATTAAACTCTATGAATTCACTCGGCGTTATCGCTGACCTTTTCTTTTAACATGTTTTATCTCAGGTACTTGAAGGTAATTCTCGGGAAGACAACAAGAATTCATGGCCCGCACTTAAACTATATTTTCCATTCAAATACTTTGTAAAACTTTGTATGAAATATAATGACTTGGGACCTATGTAACTTTGATGTTTATGAATGGAAATGATTTATTATTAAACGACGCGATTTTTCTGCGTTGTCTATGATGTGAGTAATGTGCTATACCGTAACACCAACTAGTCTTCCGCTGTACTAAGTTGTATAAATTTGGGGGTGTTACAGTTTGGTACCAGAGCTCTCGTTATAGAGAACGAAAGATTTTTAAAACCGAGGTTTTGAATAAAACTTTTCAAAATCTTTTAACTATAAACATTTTTCTAAAAATGTCTAAAAATCTTTTGACTATAACGGTGCTGAAGAATTCCCGAGTTACCGACAAGACCAAGACTGAGAAGTGTTATTTTAATATATATATAACTTGGATTATATATATATGATGTAATTTTATTACATGATTGTTTGATGATTACTTTGATTTTTATACGAGGTATTTATACGACGTCGATTGTCACAAGTAACCCTAAATCCCCTAGTAAATTAATCGAAGCTATTCTCGTAGGAATTCTAGCTATCCTAGATCTAAAGCAAGTTGTGGATATTTATGATCCCAACAAATGGTTGATATTCGTAGAAATGTAGATATTAGTTGATTATGATATTGAAAAAGAATTGGCGAGATTAAATCTGATATCGATGTCATGACGATCTTTCCTTATAGAGTGGAGTTTGACAAAACGTTATCACCTGGAAAGATGTCATCTGATTCGTTGTCATCCAATTCTTAAATTGAAATCGAAAAGGGGAATGTTGCACTTGAGGCTGTCATTGGAACCAGTACCCAAAAGCCTCATGCCACTAATACCTTTCCGAGAAGTCTAATTGACTGATCAAGTCATTTCATATTAATGACTTATTTGATAATTGTTGTTGTGAGAGCTAATAGGATTGGAAATTAAGTATTGATTTATATTGAGATTGTATTGCCTTTACAAGGCCGAAGAATAAGATTGAAAGTATTGGAGAATGAGGTAGGATATCGAATTGAGTATAGATTGGTTAAAACTTGGATAAAGTAAAATTTAACTTGTATGGAATATGAGATTATTAATAGAAGTCGTTAAGTTTTGTGATTGAATTATAAGGATTTAATTATTTGTTGATTCGTGTTAAGGGTTGTTCCTAGACCATTGTCCGCTAACGAGGATGCCCAGTGTCCAAGAAATAAATTGAAGAAATCTTCTTCTGAATTGAGACCGATGGATCTTCCGGGACATATGGAAAACCTAATGACTCTTGTAGCTTAGTATTCATTGTAGTATCTTTTGAAAATAATCCCTAACTTAACTGAGACATCAGTTGGTAGGATGAGTTCTGAGAATTGTATGACATAGTGACACGTAATGTGTTACGGTACAATTTTGACTTGTTTATGATTAATGAAAAGACTACCTTTGATTGCTAAATTCTACATGTATTGATGTTATCTATCTTTTCTTGCTTCATCCTAATGTTCGCATTAGTGATGCAACCATTGAACAAGTACTCATCTTGATTTGGGTAACGTTGTGAATCATTCTTCGTGAGTGCCATCGAGATCATGAACCTCATGATTATTTGGCTAAGCTCATTTCCTATCATATCGTAGTTAATTCTTGGTGAACAAGCTTTCATCGCTCTTTTGCAGATCACTCATTGTTTTTATAAGACAAAACAGTATCCATTGAGAAAAACCGAATTTTCATCACTGAAAGGATTATTTAAAATGAGATTTATAAGTGACTGTTATCGAAAGGAAATTGTTTATAAAACATCTTGGAAAACCTAATTGTTTTCATAACAAAGAAAATCTTTGTAAATTTATTCTTGATTCTTATTTAAGAATTAAGCATGAAAATGTTTTTATTATAAACATGATGATAAAATTTTGACGAACTGAGTATTGCATCGTTAATCTTGAAATTGTATATAGTTGCGCGCCTACATACAATTTGGAATGGACTATGCAAGGCTGATTAGTAGTCACCATAAAACTAATGAATAAACACTACATTATCTTTGAAGATTGTGAAAGATAAAATTTTATGAGATCTGCAAGAAGTGAAAAATGGGGACATAATGTTAGAGACATCTACATATGTGCCCGTGCCATCTATTCTTCTGAGATTGAATTTACTCATCTGTGGAATTTGTCTTATTTGACAAATTGATATTCCGTTCTTGTCCAATTCTCCCGTAATGAGATTCTTAGGAAAAGTATTTGATTATCGAGTGTTGATGCCCGACTGGATGTATCGACGTTCCTATCATTTCTTTTGAATTGATTTCATTTGAATGACCTGGGTAACGATCCGAGGAGCTTTCGAATGCGTACTCGAATCATGAAAACATGGGATATATTCATATTCGTTAAATGTTTTCGTCTGAATCTGATTTGAAATTCTCTTGCGTAGATTATGCGTTGACCTTACTCTTTAGATGGTAGTTGTGTCTCCATATATCCTTGAATTTGTGAAGGATTATGAGTTATTATTAGTCTTTTGAGAATTTCACATCTTATCGACGGCAATGAAACTGAAAGGTTGATAATGCCGGTAGAATGGATTGATTGATTTTGACATGACGACATTGTCTTAATTGATGGGAACTCGAGTAGAATTCCCTAAATGATAAGATGTTGATTATCAAAAGTGATCTAAATAATTCTTGGTGGATGACGATATCCTGTATTTAGACTTAAAAATTATACCGTATATGGTTGTGAATTAGTCATAGATATTATAATCTAGAAAGAACCTAGTATGTATTTATTAAAAGATGTTTATCTTATCTGAAACTTTAGGAGGTATTTGTTGGTGAACTACCTAGACTTTCGCCACTAAGGCAAGTTGAATTTGGTATTGGTTATATTACCGGTGCACTGTACGTCAGCACCATCTGAATTTAAGGAATTACCGTACAACTAAGAAAGTTGTCGGAGAAAGATTTTATTATACCAAGCCTGTCATCCTGAAGAGCTATGGTGTTATCTTTCCTTACATGTATAGATTACTGTGACTAAGTAAATTGACAATCGAAAAACGATATCCATAACTCGAAATGGAAGAATTGTTCGATCATTTACAAGGTTCTAGCAAATTTGATCCATAGCATGGTTATCATCAACTTCGCATCTGCGAAAGAGATTATCTATTTCAATCACTACATCCGGTGCTTGTAATGAACATTATGAGTTCCACGTGATGTCGTTTGGATTGACCAATGCACATGTAGCATTCATAAATATGATGAATCACGTGTGTAGGCTGTAATTTGATAAATTCATGCTCGTGATCATTAAGGACTATTTGTTTGTATATAAGAATAAGGATGAGTTAATAATTATTAATGAGAATGCCCTTAATTGGCTAAACAATGAAAACCTGAACCTTGAATAACTAACACGTGAGTAAAGACTTGAATCTTTACATGATTAAACCATGTGATTAATAGACAATGGAAAATAAATTGACTCTTCAAAAATTAAGAGCCCTTTTAAGACTTTGTATTTTACCAAAAAGAAATGAAAATATGTTTTGACAAATGTGTTAATAAAGGATTTTAAAGGGATTATTCCCTTATACACAAAACATTTAACTAAACTTCTGTTTAGGGGTAAATGTTTGTGTATACCTCCAGATAACTTAAAAAGGATTGAGGAAAACCATTTATACCATAACCTGAAAATTTGAAACGACAATTTTTGCTTTTCAAATAAGAAAACTTTGACCAAAATATAAATAAAGGTTTTTCGAACAATTACGAATCTTATTAATTATTTTCGATAAATCAGCAAAAATCTTGTTAATTAAATTCAAATTATTTTTGAACATTTTATATAATTGGTCGAACTAAGAAATTTAAAACTTTTACGTTTACGCTTCATAAAAATTAACTAATAATTATTTAATTAATTATAATAATTATCGACGCTTTAGACGCCGGATTGAGTAAAACGGATAAAAATGATAGATGAGACGAAACTAAAACATAGAAGATATAAAGCAAGAATTTTGAATAAATACGGTTAAGATATTTATTTCATCAGGAAGGTGAACGTAATTACTGACGCATAATATAGAAAGAATATCTGAGTGAATTGTGGACATGATAATTATATCATCATGAGAAGTGAATATAGACACCGACGCATTATGTAGAAAAGATAAAGAACCAGTTAGGACACGTTCCTTAATAATGAAGGTGCAAAATAAATTGCCGAACAATTTAAAATAAACGATGTTTGTAAAAAGGATAAAATAGATTATAAAAAGGAATTCGCGGCTAATGTGAACCAACAGATTTGAGAAGCCAAGGGCGTTAAATATTTTAAAGACCACATGTGATGGTATAAATATGGAGATTGTGAGATATAGTTATGTTGGAATTTGTAAGTATAAGTATTCTATTTATATCATTTGTGACTAGAAGTATCTTTGTCTGAAGAGGTTGTACTAATGACAATTATGAAGGCAGACATCGCCTCATACACTAGTAAACGTCTAGCCATCGCTAAGGTCATCATCTGAATTTGATTCGATTTGGGTCATCGTCGACAGACTGACCAAATCTGCTAATATCATTCTCGTTAATGATAAATGCAAAAGAGTTATGTAAAAATAGCATGCCTGTATCGATCATCTATATCAAGATCCTCGCTTCGCATCGAATTTCTAGAGATTTGCTCAGAAATCATTAAGAACGAACCTTGATGAGAGTACTATGTACCACCCCAAATCGAAGGGACGAGGTAAAGTAACGATATAAGGTAATATAAGTGCTATTTTATGTTTGAATGATTGACCTTTGGTAATAGACCGTATAATCGTTTTCCTTTGGAGGGATTATCATTGATAATCATCGTATTAGGATCGAGATCGAATCTTGTTAGGATCTGAATCTTAGAGCATCTGTAAGCAAGAGTTAAGATAGAGACATCCGACATACACCCATTGTGAGTTGGACATGTCTCTTAGGTTTAAGGTTTCCTATGATGGCGAACCTATCCTTGCAAAATACCCGACCCGCGAGATCTGAAATGATTGTTAAAATTAGGATTTGATTATTAACAGCCGGTAGTGGGCAAGAGGTTATGTGAATATGAAATGTAGATCTTGAAGTGCCAAATGGGTAGCGAAGTTATGCCACAATTTTTAAACTTGGAAAATGAATTCATGATCTGACAAATCATGGGATATAAGTCCCCGTTGTATGGGACCATAGACATGATGTAAAAAGATTGGTTTGAAAGGCATATAAGCTGGATCTACCCTAGGACTTCAAAGACTGCGTGAATTATGTTTCATATATCGAACTTGATGGAATATCTATCAAGTGAAAATCTGATTGTTCTTAGTAAAGCTTAGATCGGCGAAAAGTTGCATTCATCAAAAACCCGTGAACATCATGGATAGAGAAAGTAAGTCAACATTAAGCCTGATCTTATTCCCGTAGTTATGTTTGATGAAACTCGCGTATTATAATGGATTACACTTGTGAGAAAAGACCGAATGTGGAGGAATTACCCACATGGCTTAAACTCTATAAGAAGCGAGTAGTAAGGTAAGATGATCTTTGAGGACAAAGATCCTGTTTAGGGGTAAATGCTGTGACAATCCGTCAATTTATGGTTGATATTTTATTCTTGAATATTATTTAAAAACAATTTACAATATGAACTCACATATTTTTGGGAAGAAATTTGGATTTACGTCTTGAAGTAGCATCGACTACGTTTAAACCGGAGGATTCAACGTTACGTGCTTACGTTTACATACACCGTCTTTGATGACAGTCCGACATTTCAGAAAATAAATTTATCCATGAATATTATTTTGGAGTTTTAAATTTGTGTTAGTTCATAAACTCACAAATTTACGAGAAGAGATTAGGACTTACGATTTTATTTTAACGTCCTTTACGACTAAACCGGAAACCTTAGGATTACGTATTTACGTTTTCGAACTCCGTTTTTGATGAAACAATTTTTATTGGATTCGTTTTGTGACGTTGATTCATAATTTATAAAAACGTTTTTCGTAAAACGACCCGAGGGCACGTAAATCGAGGAAACTAGAATCGAGGAATACCCGTAAACTAGTGAGATGGGACAAAATACATTGTCCCACCCCACTAGCTTACATGGGGCGGCCAAAAGGTTACCAACACCATAAGGTGTCATTTACTTAGGCAAAACTATAACACTTGTCACATTAAGCTTAAACACTAAGCTACCACTTGACAAAACCATCAAACCCTTTCCATTTCTACCATTTCACCATGCAAACAACTACACAAACTCTCTCTCTCTAGCTCATCTTGCCGTCCCATATTTCTTCCAAAAACACCTATTTCATACAAATTTTAACCATGAACATATGTTATAATCAACATATGTTAATCTCCATTCAAAAAGATGAAGATTGGTGGTGCTTATAACATCAAAGGAGAAGTTTTCATGGAGTTAGAGGGCTGATTTTCCACAAGTTTTCTAGGAAGAATGGTGGTCATGAAGGTGGTCTTGGTGCATCATAAGTTTCTCCATCCAAAACCATGCCAAACTCATAACCTACATCAAGTTGGTGGTATAAAGATTGTCCTCCTCATCTTCTTAATATTTTGATTATGTAAACATGTATTTTATTTCCTATTGTATATATTTATGATGATTATATGATGATAAAAATGTTATGAGGGGATTTGTTGTTGATAATCATGGATAAAAAGGTGAAAAACCATATGAAACAAGGTTAAAATCTTGATTAATTTGCATGGCTGTATAAAACAGTAAAGAACCAAGTGGTAAACTGATAATATGATGAAGTAGAACCCATTTACAGTAAGCTATGGGTCTTGTACACATGTGAGAGTTGGCCATGCAATGGAATCAAAATAATGAGTGAGATATGATCAAAACAAGTTTAGGATACAAATCTGAAGTTACTGTTTTGGACGATTTTTAGAAAATACTTAAAAGATGATTCAACAGTAGATATAGAAGAGTTAAATGTAGCACATATCATGTAGTTTATGTGATAAAAATTTGAGCTTCTATCTCCATGTAGAACTCAAGATATGGCAGTTTTGGTGAAGATGAAGTTAAAAATCAGATTTTTGGAAATTAAAGAATAATACTATTATATAAGCACTCACATTTTAATATATAAAATGTAAATAAAAACCCACTAACTTATAAAACTTATTTATATAAATATATAAAAGGTATAATAAGTGTATAAATGATGAAAATGGAAACTTGTTAAGTTTTATAAGTTATAAAACTATAAACATAATTTTTACGACTTTTTCGGCTATTGCCGTAAAATTAACGTTTTTGTTAAATAAAACTTAGATGGTTGGACCCGTCTAATGTAAACTTTATAAAACTTATATACTGATATATAACCATGTATAACAAGTAAAAACCGATAAAACCCGAACTATAGGGCATACGGACATTAACAAGTTAAATAAACATATTGGACTAATAAATGGACTAAATAGGATAAAAACTTGTAAAAAGAATCTATTGGGCTTAACCCATTTGGGCCCAACTTGGAAAGTTTACATACTGATAATATAGGTACAAAATGGATTAAAATAAGTTAAATAACTTATAATAAGCTTATTGGACTTAAGACACGTAAACGGGTAAAACTAGTAAACTAGTATGAACGTTATCGACACATAACACAAAAATGAGTAAATAAGGATATGTAAACCCACTTGATCATCATATATATATAATCATCATATGTATACATAATTGATATTTTTATAAAGTCATTGGACAAACGTCTAAGACCGATTATTATTTGTCTAGGTTTCCGTGATTGAAGCACATACCGTACATCCGAATTGCCGATAACCCGCCTTCCCACATCAACGTGAGTTCATAGCCTCGCACTCTTTTAAATGTTTTATAAATGCTTTATAAACCCGCGAGGGAGATAACATGTTAGTTTTATAAAAGTTTGGACACCATTTGTCCCGATTGTTTGTTTATTGATTTTGGACCCGAATGACTGAATGACCCGATTGTATGACCCGATAAATGATTAATGGACCCGATAGATGAAATCAAATGGATTATTAAAGTTAGGTTATGTCACTAAAAGTCCCATTAGCATGAATTGTGAACTACCGGGAGTTGGTAGACGCTTATGCATTTAATAGTACTATTTGGGGACGATCACCCCAGTTCGCGCCTTGACGGTTGATCCCCGTCGTGCCACATTGATTGGTAAGCGAATTTATGTATGAGAAGATTTCCAATAGCGTGACCTTTGTGACGACACGCTACTTTAGATGGGCAAAATTTGTATCGGGTTAGCTACCCGTTGTTGGTTTAGTAAGGTAACAATGTCATGCGGCTTATAATAATCCAATCGCCAAAATATTACTGGACGCTCCGAATTACGATGTATTGCCTGACTAGCAATACTGGGTCATACTATTGATATTATGTTTGTATTTTGGTTTTCATAACCATATTCATATAACGATTTTTATTTGATTTTATACCACGTCATAAGACGTATTGTATGATGTTTTATTACGACATTGGCTCGTATAATGATTTTTAAGGCAAATGCCTATATTATGATTTTCGATAAAGATTTGTATAAAATGATTTCGGCTATTTCATGGCCTATCAAAACGATTTGTACAAAATGATTTTCAGTAATACTTTCATACTGATATTATATTGATGGAATTTATTAAACTCTATGAATTCACTCGGCGTTATCGCTGACCTTTTCTTTTAACATGTTTTATCTCAGGTACTTGAAGGTAATTCTCGGGAAGACAACAAGAATTCATGGCCCGCACTTAAACTATATTTTCCATTCAAATACTTTGTAAAACTTTGTATGAAATATAATGACTTGGGACCTATGTAACTTTGATGTTTATGAATGGAAATGATTTATTATTAAACGACGCGATTTTTCTGCGTTGTCTATGATGTGAGTAATGTGCTATACCGTAACACCAACTAGTCTTCCGCTGTACTAAGTTGTATAAATTTGGGGGTGTTACAGGTTACCTCCAGATTATTGGTACATTGCCGTATACCTGACTTCTCAATACAATATGTTCAAACAGTGTGGAGGTCGGGCCTAAGCTTCTATGACAAGTCCACAAAAACTGAACCGGGGCGGCTTCCCCCATAGATCTATTAATTGTACTAGCGGCTAGCCCATCATAAGCTAGTTAACGGTCCATAATTGAGGCTTTAACAAAGGCAATCACTTAATGCAATTTAAAGGCAACCACGGGTCCATTCATAGAGGGACAAAGCATACCATAAAAATCTTGTGTTCTAAGTTTATAAAAACATGTACTCCCCCTCGCGGGTTTAAAATCATTTAATAACTAGTATAAAGCGAGGCTATAGACTCACCTTAGTACTTATAGTAGTTGAAGACGATCGCCGACGATAGTAGATGCCCGAAAAACACGACAACCGCAACCTAGCAAATAAGGTGCGTACATTAATAATAGACTCGAGAAATAAATGATACTTAATAAAATCAAACTCAAGTATAAAATCATGACAACTCGAGAGAAAACGATGCAAGTGGTTCTATTATACTCTCCTATATATTCATTTTATTATTATATGCCTTTAATAAAAATCTGCCGGAACATACCGAATGTCCAAGCCGTTTTCCCATACTTAAACATATCAAATTTTCATGATACTACTCAGAGAACTTACTTACTATATATAGAAAGTCCTCTCAAAAGCCCATTAAAAGATTTTACTTCTAAAGTTCCCTGCCCGACTGATCTTTGAATCACAAAATCCGGACAGTTTAGCGACCTTGACTTACGAAACCATTTTGACCATTCTAAACAACTCCATTTGTAAAACCGCCACTTGATTCTAAAAATAGACTCAAAATACTAAACTTGGAGCCTGAGAACAGCCCTTGAATCATTTTGAAACTCATTTTATAGTCCCCGAGATTCGATCCAAATATCGACAACAATTTTTGGATTGTGTCGACACTCGTCTCCCGGTACACGAAAATCAAACTAGTGTATCTTCCACCTCGTTTGGAGTTGGAAGGCCTACTATATCAAATCGAAGCTAACGAAATTCTCTACAACATAATCCCATCATATCATCCTATATTCAGACTTAAGACCCTCGAAAATGGCCTCAAACCTACTGCCTAAAATTGACTATAAAAATCTCTTACAAAATCAAGTTTTTGATCAAAACCAACAACTTTTATCATTATTCTAACATCCTAACATCACCATAAACCAATCCTAACACTTGTATCATCATCAAAATCAAAAACCCAAAAATTAAAATTCAACTTTTTAACCAAAACATTACATAAACATCATTTGATCATCATCTCTAACACATGCATGATCAAAATCACCGCCTAACAAGCCTAGTTTTTTTTATCAAAATTTAAAACTCAATGCATGTAAGTAAAAACGGTATCATTAGAATCACCTTTCAAAAATAGGAATTGGACTTGTTTTGTTTTTGGATGGATCAAAGTTGATCATCAAAAAAAATTGATGGAATGGATGGTGGTGGTGTAGGCCAAAATGGAAAAGAAAGAAGAAAGATGGTGTTTTTGTTTTAATGAATTTTTTAAATGAAATGAGATAGTGGAAAAAATTTATATAGTGTAAGGTTAGGGTAGTTTTTGCCAATTTGTGATAGTTTTGGTTCAAAATGTAATAAAATAGTTTAAAAGGGTAAAAATGTAAATTGCAAATTTTTAAATATTTACGAGACTCGGGTTTCATAAAAATACTTTTTAAAAGTTTAAACGCACACGAAAAATAATAATATAACGACTCGATACGTAATTAAAACGACATCGTCGAAAATATTAAATATCGAAACGATCGATAATAAAATATAAAAATTTTGGCATCCGTCGGTATCGCGATCACTAGTAGTCCTCGTTACTCGTCAAAATATTAAAATATAATATTTAATATCGCTTTCAACTTAAACCGTTAAACATAATAATATTTAACGTTATAAAATACTTCAAAATAATTGAAAGTAGAATTAAATTATGACCTTATTTTTACGGGTTTTACATCCTCACCACCTTAAGGGAGCGACGTCCTGGCGCTCAACTCGCCTCATACACGAGTTGTTCACTACCCGGAAAGAGGAGGGCATTCCTTATAAAAAAGTCTTCACGTTCCTACGTGAATCTTGATCCACGATCTCCACTGGTTCTTTTACAAAACGTAACTTGTCGTCAAGTGGTATCTCACCAAAAAGGAATAAATAAATCCTTATCCACCAGTCACCCGTCAAGTTCGACACATGAAAATTTTATGAATCACACGAAGCTCATTCGATGACAAGAATAGGTGACAGGATTTTCGGGTAAGTCCAGTTAAAAAGAATGTTGCAATTTAAAGAATATCCATCGGCCGGATAGCCATGGACACACATAAAAAAGAACTAACAAGAAAACATTTTCGTCGTCGGAGGGTGCTCACACGCGGGTCCTCACTCAAAAGATAATACAAAGACACCATCTCACTTTCGCCAACGCGCATTAAAGTCTCAATAAACATCGTTGTTGAAAGTCAAAAAGATATTACATAATATATGTTCTACATGATCGGACGTCATCGGATGATTCCGTCTCAAGTTCTCACAACTTACGATCATTTGACTAGATCACATACCACATAAGTACATAAAAATAAAAGGTCGAACAATAACATCAAGTATAGATTTTCATCGTTAATCATCGAGAAAACCTTGAATGAACCCTTGATAATAACTACTTGATCTCCAGAGTCTTTCCACTTGCGGTGTCGGCTTCAACATACTCCTTGAGGTTGCAACGAATTTATTAATTCCATTCATTAAGAGATTCGGTCCTCAATCATTCCACTAGTACACGCATAAATCCTGGTGACACTTATCGTTTCTTCTTATACACTGCTTCCCAATATTCATTTTAAACTCAGAGTAAAATAGTAATCTTCAATACGAGGAACAGAACGAGATAAAAATGACTTCAATAAACGCATAAACGAACAAGATGTGGTAAAATGATTTAAGGTTGACGATCGACGAGGGATCTCGACTCACGTAACCGTAAAACTTAATAATTCACAATACTAGAAAAATGAGAGCGAAGAATGAATTAAATATTAATATTAAAATAACGTTTGTCACAATTATCCGTCCCGGATTTGGTATTACCTTAAGATTCAATTGAGGTACTTTCTTGATAAAGATGATATATTAAAAATAAAAGTTAAATAGCTTCATAATTTATTTTGGTTGTCTTAAGAAACTTTGAAACAATGACATGAGTTTATTAATTAAATTCGTATTGATGGTTACAATTAGAAAATGTAATTTCTAAATTAAATCATTGTTAGGAATATAAATTAAACCGGTAATCTCATTACATTAAAAGTAAAGTATGATAAGTCAATTAGTTCAAAAGATAGAGCATAATTTCATTTTACACATTAGTTTTAGTTATACAAAATATGATGTATAAATTTGACCTTTTTCTTATGATGGTTATTTCGATAATTGAAAATCATTGGAAAATGTATAAAAGTTCCATAAAAATTTTATAATACGTTGTAGAAATACATAAAGGTGTTTATTATTTCAAAATAAATATGGGATATATTCGGGTTTCAAAATGTGACAAGATAACAAACAAATACGAATGGAAATAATAGTCAACAATTAGTACGAAATCAATGGTACAAAAGAGGACGAAGCAAATGTCGTATGAATTCATAAAGAGAATAATAAAATAAAGGCGTTGATGGTATGACAATAAGAAGTAATAGATTAAACAAGTTGTCAATTTCGTTAGTGCGGTCGATGGTTCACCAACATCAGCTCGTTAACTTAGCAGTGGTGGATACATGATCGGAAATAAGATCCATACAAAAAATTTAATAAAATAAAATTTCTAATAATCACTTGTAATTAAAACAAATCAAATGAACGATGTTTGTGTTTAAAGAGAGAAGTCAAAGCACGGTTCACAAGAGTGGGTTTCGAGACAAACGTGAGTGACGGACGTCATCCCGGATATACGGAAATCACTCTAGTGATAAGTCCTTATTCACGTGTGGAGACATTCCAAAGATCTACCCAGTCGCATAAAGAAGATTGGACGAGAAGGAAGGATAAAACATCAAGACTTTCACGTCATTTACCAACAATCAGTAATTAGACGCACAATCAAAAGAAATCAGTTATAAGACAAAATGAAGTAACAAGTGGAAAAACAATCATCGAGTAAAAACGTATTTGTAAACGTGTAATTCATCCAAGAGAAGGTAAGAAAACATATGCGGATGCATAAAAATTGCGCTACTTGCATAAAATATAAAGGTTTTCAAAACTTCTTTTCACTTTATTTCATTTTATTTATCTTTATCATAAATACAAGTAAAAAGTTGATTATTATCAAGATTTTTAAGTGGACTACTATTTAGCCTAGCATGGCTCCTTCTAAATTAGACATAGGTGATCAGGCCATGTATAATTTAGGAATAGCAATGCAGTGCTCAGTTTCGTCGAAAAGTATTACGTTTCTTATGTTTATATAAACCATGCCATTTGAAAAATGGAATTTAAAAAATAGTTTATAAATTTATAGGATACAAGTAATTTGTGAGATACTTAATAAGCAACTTTTAATCTTGCGAAAAGTATTTTATAAGATCAAAGTAAAAATAATTGGTGAAAATAATCGTAAAACAATATCAGATTTATTTATAATATGACATTATGACAACGTATAATGTAGTCAAAGTTTTGCAAAAAGTGGCGAATAGTAGCTCATAAAACAATCAATGAAATGGTTACAAGTCGTTAAGGTTTCAAAAGGTTATAAGGTTTAGACGAAAACGCCATGAGACACGCGATAAAATATCGACGAAGAATGTGAAGACAAAACTTCAAAACTCAACCCAAGTCAGTGGAAGGTTAAAAGAAAAATAAAAATAATATCGAATGACAAAAGAGTCATATATATGAAAAGAATAAAACAATCCACATGTGTATTCTATGTAAGATACTCGACACAACATGCTTTTAAGAAAGTATATATTATTCGTTTTCAACTTACCCCATTATTCCGGTAATTGCTAATCCTGTACTGTTTCTATTTTTAAACATTTTCACATGCAACTAGTATTCGTTAGTTGTAAAATAATATTTGTTAAAATTTTACGACCTCAAATGAAATCAAAACAGCTTAGAAACATTTAAAACTCATGTTCTGAATTTTCTATCAGATTTAACTTTTAAATATGAGCCGATTAGTTGACCCGATAAACGACATCTCCAAGACTCAGAGTCTAAAGCATTTTGATGCAAAACGACGTTTCAAACGACTTTCTAGTTTTACCCGAGACCTGAAAACCAATGTAAAATGACCAAAATACCCCTGCAAGTTCTGTGCAGGTTTGACTATTTTATTTTAAAAACGCAGGTTTTACTTTTAAGTTTTGACCTGTTTATACTGCCCCTACAGTTTCTGCATAAAGTGTATTTTTCGACACTTCTTAACGGCTCAAAATATATACATATATACACACATGTCTTGTGGATTTTATAACAACGAAAAAATAAATCTCGTAATGAGCATCAAATAAAATATAGCATGATGAATGACAGAAAATGCTTCAAGGTATTCAACATGAAATTTAGGAAGCAAGACGGTGAAAAACGTTCGTAATTTAGATTTCAAAATGCAATGTAGGCAAATCTCCTTGGTGCCACGATTGTCAAAAACACAAAACATAACAAGAAAAGAATGGAACATTAACATGCTACACTCCGGGAGCGAGAAGGTTAATGAAAAACAAATGATACAATTTTATATAAGTAAAATCGTATACCAATTCTAGCGCCATAATCTAGACGATGATTTATAAAATGACGATGACGTTACCGAAATATATAAATGTCAATAAATAGCGGTTAGTCTATTCCAAGGACACATTGAGCTACACAATGGTCTAGAAATTACGTTTCAAGATGTCCAAGCACAAATAGCCGGAAGACGATTTGGATATCTACGTAGATATCTCAAAGGGTTAAATAATGAAAGTAACGCGCGCAGATGAAGGTATGTAAGGTCATAATATAAAATTTTTGCAATAAAAGCAATTTAAATACTTCAAAAATATATACAGAAAGATCTTGAAAATTCATTGTATTTATTTAAGTTAATCATTAATAAATGATAAACTTTTATCGAAAAGTTTAACGACATAAATATATATCGATAAAGGATTATAGTATTTATTTAGAAATACTTAGCAATAAGGCATAGATAATAATGTATACTAAAGTTGTAATCCCAGAAGTAGCTTGAACCTGAAGTCACGCGAAATCATGTGCACCGACTCTTTGAAAAATAAAACCGACAGTTATAGTTTAGGTTTTTAGAAAAAGACCTAGTTCTCTATAACTCATGGCTCTAATACCAATCTTTAACACCCCCAAATTTACACGCAGCGGAATCCATCTTTGGGTGCTAAACAATGATACAACAACACATAATTTATAAAGAACGACTCGAAAAGAGACGTTTTAGATTTATCGTTCCTAAAACATTTGTCAGAGTAGAGTAGTCCCAAGTAATCGTTACCAAAAGGTAAGTTAAAACAACATATTAGTTTGTTTTAAAAATTGAACGATAAATAAATCAAAGAGTTTGAACAACAAAAGCAGTGCACAACTCCATTCCCCGTGACCTCCAAGCTTCCACTTCTTGATTACCTGAAATACATGTGAGTAAAACAATCAGCAAAAATGCCGAGTGAATCTATAGGTTTATGAAATCAATTTGAACACAAGCAAAGATTATAAGTTTGTGGCATGCTTATAAGCATCAAATAATAATTTGCATCATCAATGATAATTGTATATAGCATAAATTGCAATAAGCTCATGGAACCGAGCCCTTAGACACTCCCATATCAGTCTAATAAGACGAGAGATTTATTAATTGTCGGTTACCTCCAGATTATTGGTACATTGCTGTATACCTAACTTCTCAATACAATATGTTCAAACAGTGTGGAGGTCGGGACTAAGCTTCTATGACAAGTCCACAAAAACTGAACCGGGGCGGCTTCCCCCATAGATCTATTAATTGTACTAGCGGCTAGCCCATCATAAGCTAGTTAACGGTCCATAATTGAGGCTTTAACAAAGGCAATCACTTAATGCAATTTAAAGGCAACCACGGGTCCATTCATAGAGGGACAAAGCATACCATAAAAATCTTGTGTTCTAAGTTTATAAAAACATGTACTCCCCCTCGCGGGTTTAAAATCATTTAATAACTAGTATAAAGCGAGGCTATAGACTCACCTTAGTACTTATAGTAGTTGAAGACGATCGCCGACGATAGTAGATGCCCGAAAAACACGACAACCGTAACCTAGCAAATAAGGTGCGTACATTAATAATAGACTCGAGAAATAAATGATACTTAATAAAATCAAACTCAAGTATAAAATCACGACAACTCGAGAGAAAACGATGCAAGTGGTTCTATTATACTGTTCTATATATTCATTTTATTATTATATGCCTTTAATAAAAATCTGCCGGAACATACCGAATGTCCAAGCCGTTTTCCCATACTTAAACATATCAAATTTTCATGATACTACTCAGAGAACTTACTTACTATATATAGAAAGTCCTCTCAAAAGCCCATTAAAAGATTTTACTTCTAAAGTTCCCTGCCCGACTGATCTTTGAATCACAAAATCCGGACAGTTTAGCGACCTTGACTTACGAAACCATTTTGACCATTCTAAACAACTCCATTTGTAAAACCGCCACTTGATTCTAAAAATAGACTCAAAATACTAAACTTGGAGCCTGATAACAGCCCTTGAATCATTTTGAAACTCATTTTATAGTCCCCGAGATTCGATCCAAATATCGACAACAATTTTTGGATTGTGTCGACACTCGTCTCCCGGTACACGAAAATCAAACTAGTGTATCTTCCACCTCGTTTGGAGTTGGAAGGCCTACTTTATATCAAATCGAAGCTAACGAAATTCTCTACAACATAATCCCATCATATCATCCTATATTCAGACTTAAGACCCTTGAAAATGGCTTCAAACCTACTGCCTAAAATTGACTATAAAAATCTCTTACAAAATCAAGTTTTTGATCAAAACCAACAACTTTTATCATTATTCTAACATCCTAACATCACCATAAACCAATCCTAACACTTGTATCATCATCAAAATCAAAAACCCAAAAATTAAAATTCAACTTTTTAACCAAAACATTACATAAACATCATTTGATCATCATCTCTAACACATGCATGATCAAAATCACCACCTAACAAGCCTAGTTTTTTTTATCAAAATTCAAAACTCAATGCATGTAAGTAAAAATGGTATCATTAGAATCACCTTTCAAAAATAGGAATTGGACTTGTTTTGTTTTTGGATGGATCAAAGTTGATCATCAAAAAAAATTGATGGAATGGATGGTGGTGGTGTAGGCCAAAATGGAAAAGAAAGAAGAAAGATAGTGTTTTTGTTTTAATGAATTTTTTTAAATGAAATGAGATAGTGGAAAAAATTTATATAGTGTAAGGTTAGGGTAGTTTTTGCCAATTTGTGATAGTTTTGGTTCAAACTGTAATAAAATAGTTTAAAAGGGTAAAAATGTAAATTGCAAATTTTTAAATATTTACGAGACTCGGGTTTCGTAAAAATACTTTTTAAAAGTTTAAACGCACACGAAAAATAATAATATAACGACTCGATACGTAATTAAAACGACATCGTCGAAAATATTAAATATCGAAACGATCGATAATAAAATATAAAAATTTTGGCATCCGTCGGTATCGCGATCACTAGTAGTCCTCGTTACTCGTCAAAATATTAAAATATAATATTTAATATCGGTTTCAACTTAAACCGTTAAACATAATAATATTTAACGTTATAAAATACTTCAAAATAATTGAAAGTAGAATTAAATTATGACCTTATTTTTACGGGTTTTACACATAGTGTATAGGTTGAAAATGCTTATTAACTCTTTGTCCTAAGACGACCCCCACCGCATAATCACTAGCGTCACACATAAGCTCAAAAGGTAATTCCCAATTTGGAGAAACCAAAATGGGAGCCTTAGTCAATTTCTCCTTAAGAGTCTCAAAAGAGTCCAAACAATCTTGGTTAAAAATGAAAGGAGCCTCTTTCTCCAAGAGGTGAGTCATCGGTCTAGCTATCTTAGAAAAATCTTGTATAAAGCGCCTATAAAATCCCGCATGACCTAAGAAACTCCTCACACCTTTAACCGAGGTGGGTGGGGGAAGCTTAGCAATCACATCAATTTTAGCTCGATCCACTTCTAATCCCTTGTTAGATATTTTGTGTCCTAAAACAATCCCCT
Source organism: Glebionis coronaria (assembly GCA_025667525.1). Taxonomy (NCBI): domain Eukaryota; kingdom Viridiplantae; phylum Streptophyta; class Magnoliopsida; order Asterales; family Asteraceae; genus Glebionis; species Glebionis coronaria. The sequence continues at coordinate 22,812,877 of CM046879.1, read as the reverse complement.
CTTTCACCATAAAGTGACATTTCTCCCAATTAAGCACTAAACGTGTTTCCTCACAACGCTTAAGCATTCTCTAAAGATTGGTGAGACATGAGGTAAATGAATTTCCAAAGACGGAAAAATCATCCATAAAAACCTCCATGGTTTGCTCTATCATGTCATGGAAAATCGCCATCATGCACCTTTGAAACGTCCCCGGTGCATTACATAAGCCAAAAGGCATCCTCTTGTAAGCAAATGTACCGTAGGGACAAGTGAATGTGGTCTTTTTTTGATCCTTAGGGTCAATGGGAATTTGGAAATAACCTGAAAAGCCATCAAGAAAGCAATAGTACTCATTTCCCGCTAAGGGTTCAAGCATTTGATCCATAAAAGGAAGCGGGAAATGGTCTTTCCTAGTCTCCTCATTGAGTTTTCTATAATCAATATAAACTCTCCAACCGGTCACAAGTCTCGTGGGAATAAGCTCATTGTTCTCATTAGTCACCACGGTGATTCCACCCTTCTTTGGAACACAATGAACCGGGCTAACCCATGGAGAGTCAGAAATGGGGTAAATCATACCCGCATCTAAGAGTTTAATCACTTCCTTCTTAATAACCTCATGGATTTTTGGGTTAATAATAACTAGGCTTTTACCTAATTAAAAATTATTGTTCGTTGATGTATGTCTAATCGAATTGATCTTAGTTCTCTATGTGTGACTCAGTTGATTTTTGGTGAAACAAATATTTTTGGTTGGTTTTTTAAATTTAAATGTGCAAGACTTAAAAGTAAATGTCGTTAAGTAAAGGGCAAGTATAAGAAAGTGCGTGAAAAATAAATCTAAGTCTAATTAAGAAGAAAGGTGTGATATTTAAAGACGTGACGAAAAGTAAAATTATTAAACGACTGAAAATTAAAGCGTGACGGAAATTAAGGTTAGACAAGTATAGAAAATGATAACCTAAAAATTAAACAAATCAAAATAAGAGAAAAATACCCTCCAATCGGAATATATTCCGATTGTACCAATCGGAATGTCAAAACGTGACCAATCGGAATGTCTATAGAACCCAATCGGAATACTGTCACTAACCAATCGGAATATCCAAAAACACCTCCAATCGGAATGTTTAACTACTTACCAATCGAAATATGGGAATTGACTTGGTCAGAATGCTAATCGGAACCCCCAATCAGAATAGCTGTCACCTTACCCAATCGGAATACCAACATGCATCTCAATCGGAATGTGGAAAAGGAACCAATCGGAAAGCTGTCACTCTAACCTGATCGGAATACCCTAACTTGCCCCAATCGGAATACCAAAGTCCACCAATCGGAATACACAAACCCTTTTCAGATCTTACCCAATCGGAATGTAAAACCCTTTTCAGATCATGACCAATCGGAATACGTAGGGAATAACCAAAAATAAGCTAGAAAAATAAGCTATAACCCTAATAAGCACTAGACGAAAAACTTAGCTAAAACCGTGTGAAAATAAGCTATAAAACTGAAAGTTAAAAACTTTTAAGACACGAAAAAGATAAACTTTAAGAAAAACAACTTTTATATAAAAATAACTTTTATAAAAACTATATAAACTTGAAAATAAATCAAATAAACTATGAAAATAAGAAGTTTAAAACAATCAAAAGCATAAAAATCAAATCTTTAAACAAATCAACAAGATAAAAACGTATAAATCAAAGAAAGGTAGAAGGAGATTAACAAGATAAAGTAAAGGTGCAAGAAATTAAAGAAACACTTACTTGAATTTAAAGGTAATTAAAGGTGCAAAACATGTATTTAAATAACAAGTAAATAAAGGTGCATAAATGAAAATGGAAGAATGGTTTGTCAAGCCACCAACCATGGAAGAACTAATTTGTCAAGTTAGTCAACAAGAGTAAATGAATGAAAATGAAATGTTTATATAGGTGATTAGGGAGTGGTTAGAGGAAGCTTCCTCTCTCCTTCCTTTCTTGTTAATTGCACCATCAAGTCCTTCCTTCTTAATCTTTTTGTTAATCTTGGAATGTGATGACTTTTGGCTCGGGATTTCTTTGGACTCGTCTTTTAATTCTTCGATAAATAAGACTTGAGTTCCTCGGCTTTAAGTAAACTTCCGTCTTTTGACTTTTTCTTCGATAAATCTTCAGAATTGGTCTTGGACTTCCGTTCTTTATCCACTTTTGACTTCTTGACATCGTCTTTCATCCTTTTCTTCAATAAAAGTCCGTAAATGCCCGTGAATTCCCGTGTTTTCTCCACTTTTCACCTTTTCGTCATAAATCACAACAAAAACACAAACCACGCATAATTCCGACATAAAAGACACACAATACACGTTTTGGTCCGGTTATTATTGTAATTAAGTGGTAGAAAAGATGTGTGTTTAGACACATATCAAATCCCCTACACTTGACCATTGCAATGTCCTCATGCAATGCATTAGTTATAAAGCAAGTTTACATTTTTCATCATAATCAATCCACGTTGGCCTTTATTAAAGTGATAGAAAATTATAAAAATGCAAAGCAAAGAAATTAAAAGCATACCTTGGGTTTTGGAAATGTCATGAATATTCATCATCCTCAACTTTTCACTTTCTCCAAACCAAGCTTAAAAACGAGATCATTGTTATTATAAGTTAGTAGACTAACACGAACTCATGTGGGCCAATTATTCACTTAGACTCCCTTATTCCTATGGGTATCTCTTATATTTTATTATTTGTCTTGAATGATCACGAAGATGCATTGTTTGACTTATTTCGATAATTATTTAGTCTGAAAATAAAGTGCACGATTTAATCAATAGTTAGCTAAAGGACCAAATCTTTTAAAACTGCTTCTCGGGATATCAAAAAGTTCATATCTTGGCATAACTTGGTTCGCGATTTGACACCTTTCTCGGGCCGATATTTGGCAGCGACTTCATACTTCAAATCTTGAGAGACGTTCATGAAATAATGGTCTTCTCTTCATAATTGGAATTTCTTCACTTGGAATTTTTGAGAGATTCTTCATATATGGACCACGACTTCTTCATTTTTCTCCAATCTTTATTTTGGATTTTGATATACAACGATCCGCCTCCTTTATTGACTTGGATCTATTTATCCTCATACCTTGTTAGGGTCTTTTCGGATACACTTCTCCATGACTTTTTGGGAGTTTTTGCTTTTCGTCGTGTGTCTCGATCCTTCATAATGATTTTCGATAAATGATTCTTCACATCACTTTTGGATCTTTAGCAACAAAACATAGCCCTCATGCCTTGTTAGGGCCTTTTCGGACTCGCCAATCTTCGCGCCCCGCTTCATAAGTTATGCCTTGGCTATGAACTCTCGTCATTATCGAGCAGCTTTTAAACGATCTGGGGCTAGAAGCTAAGTAACCTTTTAAATCGTACAACCTTATTTATTAGCAGATTAATTTATTAACAAGCGGAGGGAGAATAGGCTCATAATTAACTCACATAAATTCACGAAAGAATACCGAACTTATAATTGACTCTATCATCTCTCGTTCTCCACAGTTTAAAATCTCAATGAATGAGACTCGTGGATGCTTAGCCTATTAAATCAAAGTTTTGGGTTTTCGAGTCGCCTATAGGATCTTGCAAATTCTTAGACTTTTTCAAGTTTAGAAATCGCGTTTTAAAGTTCCCTTGATAAACGACTCTCTAGGATCAATTATAGGAACTTGCGAAAAGTTCTTGTTCTTAACCCGTGAGAGTTAAGACTTTCGCGTTTTATAGATCCCTATATAAAAGCCTAGAAAAACTTGACTTAAACACGTTAAGGATACTAGCTAGAGTAACTTAGACAAGTAAACTCGGGTTGAGTCAAAAGATTCACAACGTTTGAAAATAAAAACCACTTATTAAACATTTATTCTAGCAAACAAAAGAAAATAACTATACAAAGGTAAAAACTAATAGGCCAAAATAGATCAAAAATTTTGAAAAATGTCGAAAAATTGATTTTCCGGTTGAAATGAGGACAAATACAAGGAAAAGACCACTTAACTTCGATAGAAGTCCCCCCTACACTTAAGATAAACATTGCCCTCAATGTTTAAGCATGTGGGAGTAAACTCCCCTACACTTAGGACATTGTGCATGTTGTTTAAATCTTGCTAAGGAAAAGACAACTAAAGAGATTCCTATTTTAATATTGAGAAAATATAAAATAGTGAATCAAAAAGAGTTTAGGATAGAACCGGGATAAATTAGAACACGGAATCACAGGTCGTCAAGAATCATCAAGAGTGGATCATTGAAGCTCGAATCCCTGATTAAGAAGTGAGGAGAGGAAATAGCAATCCAAAGGGTCCCCCCTACACTTATGATAAAGAAAGCGGAAAGATAGATGCATGGGTTGCCTCCCAAGAAGCGCTTGGTTTTTGTTAACCGAGTCGTGAGCCTGACTCGACCTTGATCATCAACGGAAGAAGCATGAAACATATCCACCAGGATCAAAGACATAGTTTTCATCCATCAAATAGCACAAGCTTAAGGCGAACAAGGCAAGCCAAAGAAGAAGTGGCAGGGTTCCCTTAAGCAGCGATGGAGTACGGTGGGAGCAAGTATGGTGCGGTGCAAGCATGTCTGCAATAGTTCCAAAGATTTTTCCTTTTATTTCATCAGGTGGATACTGAGGTGGCTTAAAGACTTCAATACCGGGGTCGAACACCTTTTCCTTCAGGGGAAAATAGCACTCAGGCTCAGCCGAGTGTGAAGAAGATCCGCAAAGAAGCACAACCTCGTCCTCAGAAGGGGGACAAAGAGGTGTCAAATCATAAGTGCAACGGATTTCGGTGTCGACCGGTTTTTTCTCCTTGGACAAAATGCTCTTCAAATCCAAAGTAGGATCAAGACGATAATCTTCAAAGTCCAAAGGAGGAGCATCACTCTCATGAGGGAAGTATGTGTTTAGAAATTCAGAGAAATCTTCCTCAAATGAATAATCGTCCAAAGTAGGATCGAGTGATGGCGGTGGATTTTCATCATGTGAAGAATCGCTCGAGAGAGTATCAGCCTCATCAAAATCATCGAAAGTGGGCAGCTCGGGATACTCAGAAGTACAATCAAAATCATCCGAATCTGAGCTAGAATCATCATCATCATAAGCATCAAAGACCGGTGGTGAATCATAAATGGGAGAAGCTTCCAAATTGGGGGAAGAATCATCCACATCATCTTCAAAGAGTGGATTATCAGTGGAAGAATCGAATAGAGGATTGTCAGAGACGGTAAAGTCATCGAGCACATTTATCATATTTACTGATTCTCGGCCTCCAAAGGATTTGCCTGTAAGCTTCCCCATTTTGAAAATTTGTGCATCATCCCCGACTCTTAAGATTAACTCACCTTCGGCAACATCAACTAAAGCTCGTCCGGTTCTCAAGAATGGCCGACCAAGTATTAAAGGAATACGAGGGTCCATTTCATAATCAACTACGACAAAATCGACCGGGAAAGTAAATGTGCCAACTTTGATAAACACGTCTTCGGCTATACCAACAGGGTAAGCGAGAGTGCGATTTGCAAGTTCAAGAGTCATCTTTGTTGGAGTGAGGTCGGGCAATGATAGTGTTTTCCAAACACTAAAAGGAATCAAATTAATACTAGCCCCGAGATCAGCAAGGGCAGTAAATTCTTCAGTTTTGTTGAACACGCAAGGCAACACAAAACGACCGGGATCTCCAAGCTTTTCCGGAAGTTCTTTAAGAATAACTGCAGAGCAGTTTTCATTTAATCGTGTGTTGGCGAGTTCAATCAGCTTCTCCTTCTTATTAAGCAATTCCTTAAATGCTTTAACAAATTTGGGCATGTGGACAAGTGCCTCAAGAAAGCTAATGTTGAAGTTCATTTGAGAAATCATCTTGATATAGCTAGTCACTTGAGCGTCCTCCTTGTTTAGCATTTTGTTCTTGCCCAAGCGAGAAGGATAAGGGATATTAGGTTTGGGTGGTGAGGGTGCAGGTGTAGTAGGTAAAGTTTGAGATGTTGAAGGATCATTCGTGGGAACTTCATCACGTCGAGGCGGAGACGGTAATGGTGCACTAATACTAGGTGTAGGAGGAGTAGGGATACATGGTGGTGGAGGAGGTGTAGATGATGGTGGTGGGGTTGGTGGTCCTACGATGGTGACTCCACTACGGGTAGTAATAGCACTCACATTGGCTCGCGGATTAGTGACGGTGTTTGAAGGTAGAGAAATTGAAGTAGAAGGTTGAGCAGGGGGCAAGAAACTAGCAAGCATATTCTTCAAATCATTGGTTTGATTGCTGAAGGAGGATTGAATATCATTTCGAAGCTCGGATCTTATCTCATTTCCTTGCTTTGTGATATCTCCTTTAAGATTGATAATTTGGCTCTGCAGATTCTTGATTTGCTCACCTTGGGTTCTCATGATGGCCTCAACATCCGGGTTACTGGGTGGGTTTTGTTGGGCGGGTGGGTGATAAGGATTAGAAGCTCTTGGTGGGATTTGGTTGCTTCTAGTGTAGTTGTTGGCGGGGTTTTGGTTTTGAGGAGAAAAACCGGGTGAAAGGAAATTGTTGGAACGGTAGCTCAGCAGATTTCTATCCCCTTGTTGTCTAGCTTGGTAATTTTCTGGTGAATAATTACCGTAAGCAGCATACACATTTTCTGGATTTCCTTGTGTCGAAGGACAATCAGTGTATGAGTGAGGACCGCCGCATGTTTCACAAAGAGTAGCAACAGCTTTAACTTGTTGTTGTTGTTGGTTTGAGGCCAAGAGTTGCATACTTCTGCTCATTTCAGTCAGCACACGGGTGAGTTCGGTCATATCAGGGTTTGCTGAGGTGGAGGAAACATTGACTCTCGGGTTGTTCCTAGAAGAAGCAGAGGAATCCCAGTTTTTGTGATGAGTAGTCATGTTTTCAATTAGCTCCCTACACTCCTCGGGTCTCCTTTTCATGAATGTGCCACCGGCGGCTGCATTTATCGTATCACGATCTCGAAAAGTCAATCCGTTGTAGAAAGTATCGATCAAGGTGACCGGAAGCATGTTGTGGTTTGGACAACGGTCGATCAAGACATTATATCTCTCCCATGCATCAAAAAGAGATTCATCGGGATCTTGCATGAAACCGCTGATCTGATTGCGAAGGCTTGTGACCATGGATGGTGGAAAGTAGCGCGACAAAAAGCGTTGAGTCATGTCATCCCAAGTGTGAATAGAATTCTTCGGGAGACGATCAAACCATTTCTCGGCATGATGTAATAGAGTGTGTGGAAAGAGTTGTAGGCGAAGCTCATCCATTGTGGCACCGGCCAACTTCATGCTTTGGGTGATTGTAATGAACTTGTCGAGGTGTTTGTTGGCATCATCATCAGGCAATCCTCTAAATAGGTTAGTTTGCACTTGCTGAATCATGTGGTGCTTCAACGAAAACTCAGGAGCGTTGATTTGCATCGGCGCAATCGGTCCTCCTCGTCCAAACATGGTTGGTTGACAAAGTTCCTCCATGGTCCGAAGATCGGGCTGTGGAAGAGCATTGTTGTTATTATTATTATTCAGGTTCGGTGGAATGTTGTTGTGGTTAACACCTGCCATATCTAAATCTTCTTGAGGCTCGGGCTCTTGATAATTAGAAGATCTAGTACGCATACACCTGAAAATGCAAAAGAAAACAAAACCAAACACAAAGACAATATATATACACAAGAAAGATAAAATCTTTTTGGATTTTTGAAATTTTTAATTTTTATGGTTTTTTATCAATTTTTTAATTATTATTATTATTATTATTTATTTTTTTTTTTGAATTTTTTATGCAAGAAAAGTAACGCTCACAAGTGAACGGATCCCAAAAAGAAACGCGTCTCTTACAGAAAACCGTTAATCTTTACGAAAAGAGCCGGCAGCGGCGCCATTTAATAACTAGGCTTTTACCTAATTAAAAATTATTGTTCGTTGATGTATGTCTAATCGAATTGATCTTAGTTCTCTATGTGTGACTCAGTTGATTTTTGGTGAAACAAATATTTTTGGTTGGTTTTTTAAATTTAAATGTGCAAGACTTAAAAGTAAATGTCGTTAAGTAAAGGGCAAGTATAAGAAAGTGCGTGAAAAATAAATCTAAGTCTAATTAAGAAGAAAGGTGCGATATTTAAAGACGTGACGAAAAGTAAAATGATTAAACGACTGAAAATTAAAGCGTGACGGAAATTAAGGTTAGACAAGTATAGAAAATGATAACCTAAAAATTAAACAAATCAAAATAAGAGAAAAATACCCTCCAATCGGAATATATTCCGATTGTACCAATCGGAATGTCAAAACGTGACCAATCGGAATGTCTATAGAACCCAATCGGAATACTGTCACTAACCAATCGGAATATCCAAAAACACCTCCAATCGGAATGTTTAACTACTTACCAATCGAAATATGGGAATTGACTTGGTCGGAATGCTAATCGGAACCCCCAATCGGAATAGCTGTCACCTTACCCAATCGGAATACCAACATGCATCTCAATCGGAATGTGGAAAAGGAACCAATCGGAAAGCTGTCACTCTAACCTGATCGGAATACCCTAACTTGCCCCAATCGGAATACCAAAGTCCACCAATCGGAATACACAAACCCTTTTCAGATCTTACCCAATCGGAATGTAAAACCCTTTTCAGATCATGACCAATCGGAATATGTAGGGAATAACCAAAAATAAGCTAGAAAAATAAGCTATAACCCTAATAAGCACTAGACGAAAAACTTAGCTAAAACCGTGTGAAAATAAGCTATAAAACTGAAAGTTAAAAACTTTTAAGACACGAAAAAGATAAACTTTAAGAAAAACAACTTTTATATAAAAATAACTTTTATAAAAACTATATAAACTTGAAAATAAATCAAATAAACTATGAAAATAAGAAGTTTAAAACAATCAAAAGCATAAAAATCAAATCTTTAAACAAATCAACAAGATAAAAACGTATAAATCAAAGAAAGGTAGAAGGAGATTAACAAGATAAAGTAAAGGTGCAAGAAATTAAAGAAACACTTACTTGAATTTAAAGGTAATTAAAGGTGCAAAACATGTATTTAAATAACAAGTAAATAAAGGTGCATAAATGAAAATGGAAGAATGGTTTGTCAAGCCACCAACCATGGAAGAACTAATTTGTCAAGTTAGTCAACAAGAGTAAATGAATGAAAATGAAATGTTTATATAGGTGATTAGGGAGTGGTTAGAGGAAGCTTCCTCTCTCCTTCCTTTCTTGTTAATTGCACCATCAAGTCCTTTCTTCTTAATCTTTTTGTTAATCTTGGAATGTGATGACTTTTGGCTTGGGATTTCTTTGGACTCGTCTTTTAATTCTTCGATAAATAAGACTTGAGTTCCTCGGCTTTAAGTAAACTTCCGTCTTTTGACTTTTTCTTCGATAAATCTTCAGGATTGGTCTTGGACTTCCGTTCTTTATCCACTTTTGACTTCTTGACATCGTCTTTCATCCTTTTCTTCAATAAAAGTCCGTAAATGCCCGTGAATTCCCGTGTTTTCTCCACTTTTCACCTTTTCGTCATAAATCAAAACAAAAACACAAACCGCGCATAATTCCGACATAAAAGACATAAAATACACGTTTTGGTCCGGTTATTATTGTAATTAAGTGGTAGAAAAGATGTGTGTTTAGACACATATCAGTTAACTCTCCTTTGATTTTGAATGGCGGGTTTATAGTCATCTTCCATAAGGATTTTGTTTGTACAAAAATGTGGATCAATTCCCCTTATGTCGGATATTTTCCATGCTAAGGCTTTCTTGTGTTTCTTAAGGACTTCAATAAGTTGCTCCTTCTCATCTTCTTTCAACTCTTTAGCAATGATCACAGGTAATTGGTCTTTGCCCTCTAAGAAAGCATACTCTAAGTGGGATGGAAGGTCCTTAAGTTCAATAGGAGGTGGACTCTCTATGGAAGGTTTTACTATGGAAGGTTCCTCAATGGTAACTTCTTGTGGAATAGGAGAAGGAATAGGGTCCTCATTGAGCAACTTTTGGATCGTAAGAATATCTTCTTCCTAATTAATGGGAGAATCATCATCACCAAGAAAGTTTGACTCAAATTCCTCCCAGAGGAAATCACTCTCTCCAAAAGGTGTTAAAGAGGGAGAAATTGAGGCCACGGTTTCAACATGGGGCATGTCATCACTAGTACTCTTACAAGCATCATGAAAGTGTTCATCACACACCTCATCTAACACATCAACAATGTTAATAGTCTCACAAGGTCTAGACTCCTTAACCTCTTTCCTATCACAGACATTCCCTAACTTAAACACCACTCTCTCATCTTCTACTCTCATAATTAGTTCTCCTTCCGCCACATCTATCAAAGTACGACCCGTTCTCAAAAACGGTCTACCAACAATCAAAGGCACTCAAGGATCCATGTCATAATCAACCACTACAAAGTCGGCCGGAAACGTAAACTTATCCACACCTACAAACACATCCTCCGCTATACCTACGGGGTAAGCTATGGTTCGGTTGGCTAGTTCAAGAGTCATCCTAGTGGGAGTGAGCTCGGGAAGAGAGAGTTTTTTACAAACCGATAAAGGCATGAGGTTTATGCTTGCCCCTAGATCCGCCAAAGCCATGCAATTTTCAACACCGGGAAAATTACAAGGTATCAAGAAGCGCCCCGGATCTCCAAGTTTTGTTGGTAAGGTTTTAAGTAGCACCGCGGAACAATTTTCATTAAGGGATGTGTTGGGCAAATCAACCAATTTTTCTTTGTTTGAGAACAAATCCTTGAACATCTTAGCAAACTTTGGCATATAAGCAAGAGCTTCCGCAAAGGATATATTGATGTTGAGTTGCTTGAACATCCTTAAGAAATTGGAGACTTGGATTTCATCCTTGTTCTTTAACTTGTCCTTTTTCAACCTTGAAGGATATGGAAGAGTAGGTTTTGGTGTAGGTGGAATAGGTGTTGTAGTGGAAGATTTGACTTTGTTAGCTTCTTCATTAGGAAGTGTGGAAGGTAGAGGAGAAGTATGAATAGGTTGAGAAGGTGTGTTTGAGTGAATGGGAGCATTTTGAGGTGGTGAAGTAGAGGTAGAAGGATTGTCACAAGTAGGAGCACAAGTGGGTTGAACAATAGTAGGTTTAGGAGGTGAAGGATCCTTTGTTGTTTTTCCACTTCTTTTTGTAATAGCATTGACATTTTCCCTTGGATTAGTTTGTGTGTTGGAAGGTAAATCCCCTTGTGGTCTTTGATTTAATGCCATTAAAAGCCAATTGGTTTGTTCATCCGCTATACGTTTCATTTGATCATTCATTCTCTTCTCAATTTCACGCATTTTCTTGTCAACATACTCTTGAGTCTCTTGCATCCCATATCCTTGAGTTTGAAGTTGAGGGTAAGCTTGATTTGGTATTGGAGCATATCCTTGATTGGGGAAAAGTGGAAGTGGTTGATTAAATCCTTGATGTGGTGGATAAAAGGTATTTCCTTGATGTTGAACATTGTTGGGTGCCTTGTAGTTATTTCCTTGGTAAGGTGGTCTTTGCCCTTGATTCCTTGGTAAAATTTGAGGAGGATTTTGTTGAATTTGGGTGGGTGGTTGGGGTGGGAATCCCGGTGGAGTAAGGTAGTTTTGGGATTTGTAAGAAAGGTTATTTGGATTGATATTTGGCTTGAAGTGTTCACGATGTTCCTCTTGGTAAGCATAGCATTCCCCTTGATAAACTTGCACCTTATCACATTGTTCATAAGAATGGGGACCTCCACAAGTTACACAAGAAAGAGTAATGGCATTCACATTATTTGAAGAATTGTTCAATGACATGGTCTTAAGAGCTTGAAGCATTTCTTGTTGTACCTTCAAATTCCTCTCACTATCTCTATCCATCTTTTGAATGATCTCTTGTTGATACTTGAGGAGTTGGTTATCACAAGGTGTTTGAGAATTGTTTTGGATAACATGAACCCTTTCTTCAAATTGATTGTTTGTTTGAACCATTGCTTTAGTCTCAATGATGTCCAAGGCCTCTTGCACAGATTTAAGAAGAATATTCCCTCCCGCGGAAGCATTGAGTGAATCTTGGTGGTGAGGTTTAAGGCCATCATAGAAGGTATTGATTTGGTGAACGTCATCCAATCCATGGTTAGGGCATCACCTCAATAACTCTCTATACTCTTCCCAAGCATCACTAAAGGATTGACTAGGTTTTTGTTGAAAGCCTATAATTAAGGTTCTCAATGCCATGGTCTTAGATGGAGGAAAGAACTTGTTCAAAAACTTAGTGGTGAAACCATCCCATGTGGTGATACTATCGGGTGGTTGGGTGTCTAACCAATGCTTAGCTTGTCCCTCAAGTGAAAATGGCACTAACATCAACTTAATAGCATCATGTGGAACTCCATTTTGCTTAATGGTATTTCAAAGAGAAAGGAATCTCTTAAGATGATCATGAGGATTATCATTCTTGTTACCATAGAAAGGTGATTGTGAAACCATAGTAATCATAGTCGTTTTTAGCTCAAATGTATTTGCGGGAATGTCGGGAATCCTAATAGCACTAGCATAACCATGAACATTGGTTTGCATACGTTCCATCAAAGAACGATTATCAATAGCCACGGCTTCTTGTGGTGGAGGAGTCAAAGCACGATTCTCGTGATCGGCTTGATGGACGGTGGTGGTCTTACTCTTTCTCTTTTTCTTCCTTTTCGGAGGAAGAGGTTGTACACCAATCGGTATTTGTGCACGCCCGCGAGTGAGCATGCAACTCAATACGAGGAATGAGAGAGAAGCTCTCGTGTGACTTTGAAGAGAAATGGATTATCCTCTTCGAGTTGCAATATTAAATATCCACAAGAAAATAACAATATATGTATGTACTAATTGGGTGCAAGACCCTCAATGAAGCCTTCCTTCTTAGAATACTCCCAAGTGAACGGGGGGTTAGGTGGCACGAAGCACTTAAGTACCTATTGACCCTTAGATGTTATTTTATAGCTCATCGCCTTTCTATTCACTTAAATGTTCGTATTCTTCGAATTGTTGCTTATTGAGAGTATTTATCTATTCTTGCTTTATTTTGTTTGATCGATACGCGTGTCAAGGACCGGAACGCCCCTCAACACGGTGTATTGCCTTGGCAATACTTATGGAGAATATGTAAATTGGTTGGTCTTATACGTATACGTATTTACTTATAATAATATATGGAAAATATTTTTGTATTTATGAGTTTTTAAGAGAAAATACTATATGTACATAAAAACCTAGAGAATCCAATAATATATATTTTTGGGTGCAATCTCTTAGGAAAAAGATTGCTTTTTAGATTTTTTAATTTTTTTGGTCAATTCTTTAGGAAAACAATTGTTTTGTTAATTTTTTAGTTTTTATGATACGTAAAAATAACGTTCACAAGGTGAACGGATCCCAAAAGCCAATGAAAACCGTCAATCGATAGTCTCCCGTAAAGTCAAAGAACCGGCAGCGGCGCCATTTGAAATTGTGTATAATGCAGTTCGTTTTTCTCAGTTCTTGCTAATTGAAAGTCCTAACAATATTGGGTTTTTAACTGTTTTTGGTTGTTAATATTTTTTGGATATTCTATTTGCTAATTCAAACAATGACTTGCAAAATTGAAAAATATTTTCTACTTATATGTAAAACATCGTGCAAATACCAAGTTTTTATGCAAGTAAAATTCAAAATGTAATTTTTAAAACTAAAAGGACTGAAATTGTAAATTCTATTAAATATAAATGCTCAAAATATAAAACTAACAAGTGCAAGGACTGAAAATGTCAAAACAGCAAACTATAAGGACTGAACTTGACAACTATGTAACAAACTAACCAACTTGTAACAATTTCCAAAACTGCTAACTGAATTCTAACAAATTCCAAACTTAAAGGACTTGTTTAGTGCAGACCCTAAAAATGTGTAAGTTTAGCCAGGTTTGAAACCAGTTTAATACACTAGGGACTAAGTTGCAATTTTGAAAAGATTTTAAGCAAAAACGGGTTACAATGACAAATAAGCTCGTTTGAGCTTATTTCTCAACCAAAATCAGTCAAACAAGTTTCAAAATGCTTAAAATTCAAAATAAGCTAGGTCTATAAGAGGAATCTTGCTGAAACTTGCTAAAACTCTGATAAGCTCTTCCAAATAAGCTCAAAAAAAGCTCTAAGGAAATCTAAACATTTTGTACTGAAATTGATTAATGAGCTTAAATGATGAACGGGAAATCAATTCTTATCAAAAATCATCCATTAATAAGCTTGGAAAATGAAATAAGCTGAATTTGGCTTATGTTGACCAAGCGTTGACCAAGATTTTTTTCCAAAAAGCTGAAATTCTCAAAAATCAACCAACAACACCTACTAAGTGATATTGTGAAATAAAATTGCCAAGTTTGTGAAGTGGATTAAGAGATTTGAAAAATCAGTTTTGATTTACAGAAACTTGCCTTTCCTCAAGTGTTCAGATTTTTGCTTATTTCTAATTTCTTAATGAATACTGTACAAAAAGCTTATGGAATATGAAAGTTCATATATTGAACTAGAAATGAGAACTGGTTTGGTTAAATTTCATCAAGAAATGAACATATGCTAAGTGAATGAAATTGACAACTTTTTAGAGCAAAAATGACTGAAAATGGACCCAAACTTTTTATATGCCAATTGCCTTTTTGACCTCAAACTTGACTTGAAAATGGTTCAAAACAACTATTTATCACTTGGTGACAGGAAATGAACATTTATATGCCAAAAACCAACACTTGAAAACTTTACAAAGGCTTATGCCAAACACTACTTTATCTGATCTTGATGAAAACTTGCAAAGACTTTTATAGCACCAATTAAAGCTGAGTAAAAACCTTTATCAAACCAAACTTAATGGTCAAAAAGAGACATGTGAAAGCTACTTGCAATTACTTGAAACAACTAGAACTCAAATGGAATTACTAAGTCAAAAATGACAGAAATAAGCTATCAACTAGAACAATTATCAAAGCAATAAGCAGATTAGCTACACATAAGCTACAAACTCATGGAATCAAGTAAAGATCAAACTAAACAGGTTTTATCATGAATTCACCAAAGATTTAAGCTAGGAATTGAACATGCATTTGCAATTTGAGTGGAACCAAAACAAGAGGCATTTGAACCTTGTGAAGGAACCTTTGAGCATTAGAGGAGTGCTGTACTCTCTATTCTAGTGCTAACCACCACCTTAGCACTCGATTCACTAATCTACAATCAACAACAGCTACTCATCAACTAGAATCACCAGAATGGACTGAATTCATCACAAGTGTTATGGATTTGGACTGAAATCAATCAAATAGCTACTTTCTTCAATCAAAGTCAGTTATGATCAATGAATGATCATAACAAACTCAATGCAGCAACAATAGTATCAATGGAAGAAGGAATGAACAGTAAAGAAGATGAGAGTATTTGGCGGGAAAAGTTGAATTTGAATTTTATTGATGGAAATTTGTTACAAACCTGTTGAGAAGGTAACTAACTAACTAACTAACTCAAGAGTGTGTCAAACTCTTGAGTAGTTAAGCTAAAAAGAGAAAATGATGAGAGAAAAATGTAAATGTGTGTGTTTTCGCACTTACAACTACACACAAGAAATGAAGAATAAACTGCTATTTATAGGTTTGAGAAGGAGGTCAGTTGGGGTTGGTGACGTGTTGGGACCAATCCCAGGTCTCCACGTGGCATAATTCTGCTGAGTTGATTTTCCATGTATGAACATGAATTGGGGTTTCTTGATTGAGTTGATTTCTTGTTAATTGATGATGACTAATGGATTCGTCTCTAAAAAATAAGCAATTTTGATGTTTGTAACTTTCCATGAAATCCACTCTAGCTCCAAAACGATCCTGGGAATTTTTGGTTATTTGAAGATGACACGTGTCAAGCTTTGAATGGTTGAAATGGAAGCACACGGATCACACTGTAGTGATTCGTTAATAAATGAAGATGGCGCCTAGTGTATATTAAATGCCCTTATGTGGCAATCCATGTCTCCTTTTTGCTGTCTTCTTATTGGTTCAAAACAAAGCACATGGATTACGATTATATAACTTTCCAAAATAGGCAGATTTGACCCTTGAACTTTGGCAGATTGCATTTAAAGGCTAACAGCTTCATTTCTTTGGCATTTTTAGTCCTTCAACTTTCATTCCTGAACAAAATTGGTCCTTTGACTGAGTTGACTTGAGAGTTGACCAAATTTGACTATGATCTTGACTTTTTACAATATTTACACTTTGGTCCTTCATCTTTGGCAGTTTGTCAAGATAGGTCCTTGTACTTCAAAGTCTTGTCACTTTTGATCCTTCTTTGTCTTTTTCATCAAATCAAGCTTGATTATTCCTTGTTTGCTTGAAAATGCATCCTTTTACCTACATAAGTGTACACAAACACAAACATACCACATAACACTGTTTTTACAAGATAAATTGGTATTTTGCTTCATGTTTGTAGGGTTATTTGTTGATAAATTGATATGAGTTTTAGCTCATATCAGTTTGTTGGATCTAAGGTTTGAAATCAGGTTTGGGAATAGTTTAGGTGATAAGCTATCTATTGATTATCTGGTTGTTGAATTTGGTGGCTTATTGAGTGTGCTATAGCTTATCAAAGTTGGCTGAAGTGGTCATTTGTATCAACCAAGTGACCACCTCATTTGGTGCTTGTATTTGAGATTCTTGTGTATGCCCTGCTTGTTTATTGCTTGGATCTTGTTTATGTGCTGCTTGTGAGTGAATTTTGCTATTTGGTGTGCCTTGTATCTGGCTTATAAGCTAACTGGCTTATTAAGCCCTCTTTGCCAAAATCTGTCATCAAAAGGTCAACTGACCTCTTGATTCACAAGGACTCCTCCTTGAGTTCTTCACAAAAATTGCTTATAACAAGCCCATAATCCATCCCTGATAATTTGGTGAACTTTGGAGTACTTTGACTTTTGGTCAAATAAGCACATATTGGCTTATTTTTTAGAACTGCTTATTGGTACATCTAACAACTTGGTTTTTGTAATAGAACTTATTTTTCTTAGCTTAATAACAAGTCTGGAAGGTTACAAGTCTTTTGGTTAAGCTTTTGCAAGGAAACTAGCTTATTTGGCTTTTCCAGCCAACTTATTGGTTCACACAGCTTATTCTACTTGGCTTTTTGTGATTTTCTTGATTGATTATTCTTAGTTAAGCTATCTTTGAGCTTTTGCAACAAACTAGAGCTTCTGAAACGCCCTAGAACTCTAACCCGACTATTTTGTCGTTTAGTGGATTTCTATTTTGCTTATTTCTGGCTTATTGAGTGAGATTTTTCAAGATTTCTTTTTACAGATCTCTTAGGCTTCTAAAAAGAAGGTTGTGTGTCTAAGCAGAGCTTATGGCATTGTCTTATTGCTTAATGGGCTTATTGGCCCAATAAGAATAAGTTGTTCGCTATTTAAGTTGTGGTAAGCTCAGAATCAGCTTTTGGGGCTTCAGACTTTTGTGCTTAGATTTAAATTTTGAGTCAGATAGGGCTTTTTCAGGTCATTTGGGCCTAGTTTGACTTTTTGGGCTAAAAAGCCCATTAAGGTTGACTGATTTTGCTTTTAGCTCATTTGGGGGCCCATTAGGGGTATTTTGGTAATTTCACTTTCATTTCTGATTATTTAGGTTAAAATAAACTAGTCTACAAGTTTTTAGAATTTTTTATAATTTTTAGATTTTTAATATTATTTTATTATTAAATTTGAAATTTCACATTTTTACACTTTTTATATTTTTTTTAGGTTTAATACATTAAAATAGGACTTTTGCAACTCTTAGATAAATTTTATCATATTTAGATTAATTGTTATAATTATTTTTGTTGGGAATAAATTATAGCCAGTCTACTTGAGCGCTGACAAGAGTAAAACAAGCGTTGACAGGAGTAAAACAAACGCTGACAGCTCAAGCGTTGACAAGACAAAGTCAAGCGTTGATACATTGAAGACAAGCACTGATGGGAAGATATACTCTACGCGTTTATTGTATTCTAGATTACTTCTAGTAAAGATAGGAACAACAATGTATTTTCTATATTTATCTTTACCTAGAATAGTTGATACGTTGATTATTGTACAAGGCTTCTTATGTCTATAAAAGAAGACCTTTAGGTTATTGTTCAATATAAGTTTTCATACGTAAACTACTTTCATTGTAAGCAAGTTTGATATCATTAATCAAAGTGAAAGTTTGTTTACATCTTGTGTGTTCTTGTTTAAGTGTTAATTTCGCATAACACTTAGATTGTCATATACATATACAAAGGTTTCTCTAAGTGTATTACTTGATCTAATCTCGTATACATAAAGCTAAATCGATCTAAGTTTGGGATCAACAAGTGGTATCAGAGCTTGTTGAGGAACTTTTGATCTTAAAGAACACAAGAACCCTAAAAATCACCAAAACCCTAATTTTCTCAAAACCCTAACAACATCATGTCAAATCCAGAAATAACCTCCTCCTCCTCACCATTACCAAACATCAAGATTCCCATGCTTGATGCAACCAACTTTGAATTGTGGAAATTCAACTTTGAACAATATATGGGGATCTATGACTACACACTCTGGGAGATTATTGAATATGGAAACACATTCAATAAAGCCCAAAAGATTGCTAATGCTATTGCTAGAAGAGCAGCTGTTGCTGGATGTTTTGAAGCAGATAAGAAAGAAAAGCCTGATGATGGTAGAGTTGTGTCTGCTGAAGACATAGCAAAGAAAAGGTTTGACATGAAAACCCTAAATATTCTGAAACTCTCTTTGGGACAAGAGAACCAGCATAAATACAGAGGTTATGAATCTGCTAAAGACATTTGGGCAGCTCTTGAAGTTGCATATGGTGGCAATGAAGATACTAAGGAAGAGAAGAAGCAACTCATGCATGATTATGCTGTCTTCAAGGCTCAACCTAATGAAAAGCTTAGTAGTGTAAGAAGCAGATTACTTGATATTACTAGAAAATTGTCCTTCATGGGGACACAACTTGGTGATGTTGACATTAATGCTACTTTTCTTAAAAGTCTTGGTGAGGCGTGGAAGATTGAGGCAAGATCTATTCTTGCCAATAATACTCACAAAAGTTCCACGTTTGATGATATCTACAACAAACTGAGGCTGTTGGAAGATGAAACTCTTTTGGAGCATGGAAGAAAGTCCACCAACAGTAACATGGCCTTCTTTTCTCATAGTGAAGGTCAATTCAATCAGAAGGACTCCTGCATGTATCCAGTTACTGGATCATCATGTGTCAGTGCTGGAACATGTCAACGTCTCTTTTTCAGACGCTGACACATTCAAAAGTGAATCACCAAGAGTTAAACATGCTGGTTTAGATCTGGATACTGTATGTGCTTATATTGCTTCTTTGCCCAATGGTTTAGTGATTACATATGAGGACCTTGAGCAGATAAGTGATGAGCACTTGGAAGAAATGGATATCAAGTGGAACATGGCTCATGCTAGTATAAGAGCAAACAGGTGGAACAAAAGGTTTAAGAAGAAAATGACCTTCAATGCAAAGGAGACAACTGGATTTGATAAATCCAAAGTTGAATGCTACAACTGTCATCGTATGGGGCACTTCATGACGGAATGCAGATCTCCTAGAAGATCTGATGCTGGTAAACCCTCAAGTCAAATTGTTAAAGCTCAGGATCCTAAGGCCATGGTTGCATTTCAAGGAATTGATGGTATGGGATGGGATTGGAGCTATCTGGCTAAAGATGTAGAAGATGATAAAGATTTGGTTGCTGAAATTGAAGAAGAAGAGCATGTTCAATATGCTCTCATGGCACACTCCTCCTCTTCATCTGATAATGAGGTATACGATGATGCTTTTTGTAGTAAAGGGTGTAGGTTAAACACTGAGAAACTTAACAAAGAGGTGTTAAGATTATTAGATGATGTGAGTACTAAAAGATGCAAACAGTCTAATTACCAACTAGCTCTCACTCAAACTGAGAAGACAGTTTCTGAATACAAGAAAATGGAATTTGACTTAAAAGATAAAATAAATATCTTAAAACATGAGTGAAATGCTAGTATGGATATTAGAAACATCATGGAAAGGGTTAATGGTGAGTTACAGGCTAAGTTAGATGAAGCCATTAAAAACAAAGATAATGTTGGCCTTAAAATCTAGAGATTTGATAAGGCAACACAAACCCTAGGTGAATGTGTGAGTAAACAAAGGGATCCTAAGAAAATGACTGTGATAGGGATGAAAGATTACTCTGTGGTTCCACCACCAGCTGGTGACTTCTATGGTGTCCAACAAAAGGACCTATCTTGGACTGGTTTGCTAGAACTCTAAGAGGAGGAATTCATTTCTCCACCAAGAGTTGTCACCCCAGTTGAAGAGTATCAACAAAAGTTGACTGACCTGTATGAATGGAAGAAAGCTAACCCTACCTTATTTGGTAAGGGTGGCTTGCTATGTGAAAGTCCTAATGAGTCAACCCCCATTAAGGTTACAAACCCAATCACTGGTAAAGCTGTTGACCTTGGCTCAAACACTGTTAGAAAACCTAGCATTAAGTATGCAGAGATGTATAGGAATACTAGGTCACCTAAGAGCCAAGTTAGCATTGATGGAACAGGCTTCTTCTCTTCTAGACCCAGGGTTGTGTCTAGAAAAGCCTGTTACACTTGTGGCAGCTTTTCACATTTAGCATATAAGTGTGTCAACGCTCCCGAATTCAACGTTGTTAGAAAGTCAGACGTTGTCAGACCCAAACCTTGTGTGCAGCAAAATCCACAAGTTGTTAGACCTGCCCCATTCTTCACTAGAGGGTCCAACACTCATGCACAAAGACAATTTCAAAAGACAAACACTTGGTCTAATAGGCAATGGGTTTCTGTAGCAAACCCTAGGTTCAACGCTAACAAGGGTAATTTCAGCGTTAACAAGACCAATTCCAACGCTGACAGAAACGTGACCAGACCTAAATATTTGCAACCACAGGGTAAGGGGTCTAAAGCTTCTTCAAGCTTAACATGGAGACCCAAGAAAGATCAAAACCCTAATGATAATGGGATTTCAATGACCTGCAACAGATTTAATTACATTTCAAAGGTCATTACAAAACCTATTGGGGTTAACTGGGTATTTCATCCTAAGAAGGATGAAAATGGGGTTGTTGTGAGAACTAAGTCTGTTCTTATTGAACAACCAGATGAATCCAAGTCTTCCAAGGCTTGGGTTCCCAAAGAAAACTAACTTGTTTTCTTTATGTGCAGGGCATTCAAAAACAGGTCAATGATTATGGATTTTGGGACAGTGGATGCTCAAGGCACATGACAGGGAAGGAAGATTATCTAACTAACTTCACTCCCATTAAGGATGGTGATAAGGTTTACTTTGGAGGCGGATATGGTACTATCACAGGCAAAGGAACCCTTCTCACCAAGAACTTGCGTTTTGAAAACGTATTTTTGGTAAAGGAACTTGATTACAATCTTTTTAGTGTATCATAAGTTTGTGATAACAAAAATAAAGTTCTGTTTACTGATAATGAATGTTTGGTGTTAAGCAAGGATTATAAGATCCCCGATGAGAAATATATTGACTATAGAACACCTAGGCATAAAGACATATACAATGTCAATCTGAATGAGATTAGAATGAATAACAATATGTCTTGTTTTTATGCTAAAGCTTCAGTAGATGAAAGTAATTTATGGCACAGGAGACTAGGGCACATAAATTTTAAGAATATAAACAGGCTTTTGAGACTTGGATTGGTTGATGGTTTGCCTGAAAAGGCCTTCCACAATGACCACTCTTGTGTTGCATGTCTTAAAGGCAAGCAGCACAAGGTCTCATTCAAGTCCAAACAGGTGCACTCTAGTACTAGACCTCTTCACTTGCTTCATATGGACCTCTTTGGTCCAACCAATATAGAAAGTTTGAATGGTAAGTCACACTGCTTTGTTATCACAGATGACTTTTCTAGGTTTACTTGGACCTTCTTTCTAGCTATGAAGAGTGATACAGCTGACACTTTAATTGATTTTATCACTCAGATTGAGAAGAAAACAGGCAATGAAGTTAAAATGCTTAGGAGTGATAATGGTGGTGAATTTAGGAATAAAGTGTTGGATGATTTTTGTGCCAGGAAAGGAATTACTAGGCAATTTAGTGTTGCCAGAACCCCTCAGCAAAATGGGGTTGCAGAAATAAAGAATAGAACCCTAATTGAAGCAACCAGAACCATGTTGGATGATGCTCATTTTCCTATAGCTTTTTGGGCTGAGGCTGTTAATACAGCTTGCTATGTTCAAAATAGAGCATTGGTCAACAAAATTCAGAACAAAACACCTTATGAGTTACTTTGGGGAAGAAAACCTAATATTGGTTTTCTCAGACCTTTCAGTTATCATGTAGTAGTTTTAGACACTAGTGATGCCTTAGGTAAATTTAGTGCAAAGGGTGATGAAGGCTATTTCATGGGGTATTCAGTGCAGAGCAAGGGTTATAGGGTTTATCTTAAAAAGGAAAAACGTATACTTGAAAGAGTACATGTTAGGTTTTTAGAGAATAAACCTAGTGATCCTGAAAGTGGTCCAAATTGGTTGTTTGACTTGGAACCTTTATCTAGGACTTTAAATTATATGCCTGTCACTAATCCATACATTGTGAAGGTAACTTCAAATGTTGTGGAAGAACAAGTTGTTGATTTTTCAGGTACACAGGTTCATGAAAAGGTTGGATCACAAGCAGAAAAGTCATCTCCTGTACAAGAATATGTTACAATTCCCATATGGACAGATGCTTTTGCTGCTGCTGGAAAAGATAACGGTGGTCCCCAAGTACCACCAGTTAACAACATGCATGGTCCTTCAGGCGCTGACAAAGGTAAATCCAGCGCTAACAAGACCAATTCAGACGTTGATGGCTCAAACGTTGACAACATCAGTGCAAGCGTTGTTAGCTCAACCGCTGACAACCAAGGTTTAGGCGTTGACAACACTTCTGCACATCTTTTCTCTTCCACTTTTGAACAAGGTGAACCTTCCAATCTATATGAAGAGGTTCAATCTCATGTTGATGAAAGAGAGTTGATGAAGAAGATATTGGCAACTTGGAAAATGAGGTTGAAGACACCAGACTGTTTGAAGGAGGAGTTCTCACTTCTACCATGAAGAATCACCCCACTTCTCAAATCATTGGTGATATTATGACTCCTGTTCAGACTAGAAGATCTCATCAAGGTCTTGGTGGGTTTATTGCTAATATTCACAAGAAGGTTGATACCCCTCTTGTGCAAGCATGTTTGTTTGCCTGTTTTCTGTCACAACGGGAACCCAAGAAGATATTTGATGCTCTCAAAGAACCAAGTTGGGTGGAAGCAATGCAGGATGAGCTTCACCAATTTGCAATTCAGGATGTCTGTGAGCTGGTTGATTCTCCCAGATATGTCAGACCTATAGGGACAAGATGGGTTCTAAAAAACAAGAGAGATGAAAGAGGTATTGTGGTCAGAAACAAGGCAAGATTAGTGGCTCAGGGATATACACAAGAGGAGGGGATAGACTATGAGGAGGTCTTTGCACCAGTTGCAAGGATTGAAGCTATTAGGATCTTTTTAGCCTATGCATCCTGCATGGGTTTCACTGTCTATCAAATGGATGTCAAGAGTGCCTTCTTCTATGGAACAATTGTTGAGGAGGTATATGTGATGCAGCCTCCTGGCTTTGAGGATCCAGAGAATCCAGATAAAGTGTATAGAGTCAAAAAGGCTATGTATGGACTTCATCAAGCCCCAAGAGCATGGTATGGTACTTTTTCTACTTACTTAGTGGACAATGGATTCAAAAGGGGCACCATAGATCAAACACTATTTACAAAGAAGAAAGGTAAGGATGTGTTGCTTGTTCAGGTCTATGTTGATGACATCATTTTTGGGTCTACTGATCCAAAGATGAGTGAGGATTTCTCCAAGCTTATGACAGACAAATTCAAGATAAGTGCTATGGGGGAGATGAATTTCTTTCTTGGTTTACAAATTCAGTAGAAAGAAGATGGTATCTTCATCTCCCAGGATAAGTATGTGGCAGAGATCTTGAAAAGTTTGGCTTTTCTCCACATGAAAAGAGGGATACTACTCCTATGGATAGAGAACACCCTTGGGGAAAGATTGGAGATGGGAAAGATGTTGATGTCAGGCACTATAGATCCATGATTGGATCATTGATGTATCTTACAGCCTCCCGACCTAACATCATGTTTGTTGTGTGTGCTTGTACACGCCATCAAGTGACTCCTAAAGAATGTCACCTTTATGCTGTGAAGAGGATCTTTAGGTACCTAAGATGCTATCCTAGTCTTGGTTTGTGGTACCCAAAGGATTCACCATTGGAGCTGATTGCATATTCAGACAGTGACTATGGAGGTGATAAGTTTGATAGAAAATCCACAAGTGGTGGATGTCAGTTTCCTGTGAGCAGGTTGATATCTTGGCAATGCAAGAAACAAACAGTGGTGGCTAATTCTACAACTGAAGCTGAGTATGTGGCTGCAGCTGCTTGTTGTGGACAAGTTTTGTGGATTCAGAACCAGCTGTTGGACTATGGGTATAATTTCATGCAGACCAAGATATTTGTTGACAATAACAGCACTTTATGCATTATTAAGAATCCTGTACATCATTCTAAAACTAAACACATAGAAATTAGACACCATTTTATAAGAGATTGTTTTGAAAAAGGTTTAATACAGCCAGATAGGGTTGACACAGAAGAGAATGTGTCAGATTTACTAACTAAACCTTTTGATGCTTGGAGGTTTCAATACTTGGTAACAAGTATTGGAATGATCAATCTCACATAATATGTGTTTTAGAGTCTTTTTGTAAAAGTATGTACAAGATAATGCATTGTTATTGGTCTTTTTGAGGATTTAGATTTTCCACTATATTTTTCTAACACTGACAAAGGTTGCTTGAACGCTGATGAGTGTTTTTGTGACGTTGTCAGCAATATATTTGTCTAACGCTGACAAAGCTTCCCTCAACGCTGTCATGTGTTATCGGGGCGTTGTCAGCAACATTGATAGTTTTGTGGTTTTCAATCAAAATGTACAGGTGGTGTTAGCAGTATACCATTGGATACAGCGTTGCTTATGGATCATTGAAGAAGCATTTGGACATGTTTTTTGTGACAATCTAACATATTCAGGTAGTAAAATATTTTCTCGTATAAGATTTTGAAACTTATTTTTATGTTGGTTGACGAACTCACAATTTACGGATTTAAATTTGGGCTTACGTGCATAATTTGGCGTCTTTTACGACTAAACCAGAAACCTTAGGATTACGTATTTACGTTTTTGAACTCCGTTTTTGATGAGACAATTTTTATTGGATTCGTTTTGTGACGTTGATTCATAATTTATAAAAATGTTTTTCGTAAAACGACCCGAGGGCACGCAAATCGAGAAAACTAGAATCGAGAAATACCCGTAAACTAGTGAGATGGGACAAAACACATTGTCCCACCCCACTAGCATGGTATGGACGGCCAACATGACACCACACCATCAAGGTGGCATAATGTTAGCTAACTTACACCAAGTGTAAGCTAGCTTACCCTTTAAGCTACTTTCTTTTACCATTCCACTAACTAGCAACTTGTCTTCTCATTATACCATTTAATTACATGCAAATTTCTCTCAAACTCTCTCAACTTAATCCCCCCTTGCCGTCCAAAATTAACCAACAAACACCCCATTTGATCTCTTCTAGCCATGAACAACATGTTTACTAGCTCTATTAAGGAGTATTCTTGAAGCCTTGCTCATTTGGTGGCCATATTAACAACTTTGGAGGTGAATTGCTTGTGTCCTAGGGCTGATTTTCCAACATATGTTCTTGATATTTGATGGTCTTGGAGATACTTGTTGTGTTCATCAAGTTCTTGTCTTCCTAAAACAAGAAATCCACTTGGTTGGTAAAGAAGATCATCCTCTCCATTTTTTTGTTATTTTGTAAAGAAAAAATGTATTTTCTTTCATTTTGTATATGTATATGATGTATATATGATGATAAAAATGTTGTGTGGGGATCAAGTGTTGACAAATATGCTTAAAAAGGATGATAACCATAAGAAATGAAGCTAAAATCTTGATTATTTAGTTGGCTGTATAAAAACAGTAGATAACTAAAAGATTAACTGATAAAATTGCATGGTTTGATCCATTTACAGTAAGTAGAGGATGTTATACACATGTGAGAGTTGGCCATGCAATGGAATCAAAATAATGAGTGAGATATGATCAAAACAAGTTAGGTGGTCTAATCTGAATAAGCAGTTTTGTAGGGACTGTTAAGGCAAGTTAAACTCAAAATGGGCAGTAGCTAAAACTAAGTTAAATGTAGCACATATTATTAAGATCATGCCATCCAAAAATGAGCTTCTAATTCATTATAGAACTCTAGATATGTTAAAAAGGGTGAACATGAAGTTAAAAATCAGATTTTTGGAAATAATGTTTATTATTATTATATAAGCACTCACATTATAATGTATGAAATGTAAAAATATAAACCCACTAACTTATAAAAATTATTTATATAAATGTATAAAAGGTTAATTAAATGGGTAAATTATATAAATGGTGGTGAAATAATATTTATAAGTAGTAAAAACTATAAACTTGATTTTTACGACTTTTTCGGCTATCGCCGTAAAATTAACGTTTTCGCCAAATAAAACTTAGACGACCAAACCCGTCTAATGTAAAGTTTATAAAAGTCATATACTGATGTATAGGTAACTAATACAAGTAAAAACCGATAAAACCCAAACTATAAGAAATACGGACATTTACGAGCTAACTAAACATATTGGACTAATAATTGGACTTAATAAGATAAAAACTTGTAAAAAGAGCTTATTGGGCTTAACCCATTTGGGCCCAACATGAAAAGTATATGTACTGATAATATAGGTATAAAATGGATAAAAACAAGTTAAAGAACTTATAGAAGGCTTAATGGACTTAAAATAGGTAAATAGGTAAAACTAGCAAACTAGTAAAACGTTACCAAAACGTAAACACTAAATTGAGTAAACAAGGATGTATAAACCCACTTGATCATCATCATATGTACAAAATCATATATATATATATTGTTATTTTGATAAAAGTCATTGGACCGAGTCTAAGACCGATTATTATTTATATAGGTTTCCGTGACCGAAGCACGCCCGTAGCCGATAATCCGCCTTTCATTAACAACGTGAGTTCATAGCCTCGCACCCTTTTAAATGTTTTATAAAATGATTTGTAAACCCGCGAGGGAGATAACATGCTAGATTTTATAAAAATAGAACACAAGTAGTCCCGATTGTATGCTTAATGATATGGACCCGAATGATGCTATGACCCTATATTCAAGACTAAAAGGATTATTAGTAGTTAGGTTATGTCACTTAAAGTCCCATTAGCATGAATTGTGAACTACCGGATTTTGGTAGACGCTTATGCATTTGATAGTACTATTTGGGGACGATCACCCCAGTTCGCGCCTTGACGGTTGATCCCCGTCGTACCACATTGATTGGTAAGCGAATTTATGAATGAGAAGATTCCATAGCGTGATTTTTGTGACGACACGCTAACTTAGATGGGCAAATTGTTTGTCGGGTTCGTGGCCCGCTGTTTTCACAGTAAGGTAACAATGTCATGCGGCTAATAATAATCCTATACAACGTATGCTATAAAACATAAATAATAAACGATAACGACGCCATTACGATGAATATATTACCTATCATGGTAATATAGAGACTACGGTCTCATGGACGGTTTAAGATGTATGCTTGATATATATTGCCTGACTAGCAATATGAGGACTTACTTCCGATATTATACTTGTGTTCTGATTTTAAATGATTGTAAATGATTGTTTTTATATAACGGTTTTTATTAAACTCTATGAAATCACTCGGCATTCGCTGATATGATTTTTGCATGTTTTTATCTCAGGTGCTTGAAGGTAATCCGAATGGAGATCGACTCTGATGGCCCACATAATATTAAAAATGGTCATTCGATCTGTGTTTTGTAAACTTAATGACCTGTATAATTTGGGACCTGTTGTACGCTTTTGAAACTTTTTATCGAATGAATGTTTGTTAAACCTTGTACAACCATTTTTATGTGTTGTCTATGATGGGAGTTATTGTGTTATCCCGTAACACTCTGAAAGACCCTTCCGCTGTATCGATACGAAAAATGAGAGTGTTACAGTTTGGTACGAGAGCTCTCGTTGTAGAGAACAAAAGATTTTAAAAACCAAGGTTTTGAACAAAACTTTTCAAAATCTTTTGCCAATGAACATTTGAGAAAATATTTGAAAAATCTTTTGACTATAACGGTGCCAGAGATCTCCGACGTTACCAACAAGCCCTATTGAGAAGATATATATTTTGATATATATAATTTAATTTATATATATGTATATATCGTGATTTCATTATGTAATTGTTTAACTAGTATGTTATCCTAATACGAGATATATATATAAATGCAGATTGTCATGGCTGACCCTAATATTCCTGTAGAAAACCATGCTATTCCCGAACCTAATATAGAAGATGATCCTTATTTAGACTTAGTAGATTATGATATTGATGATGAGGAGGAACCATTTGAGGATCCCGAGCCCGAGTTAGGACTAGGAGATCAGATTGCCCCTCAGGTTGACTTGGTAGAGAATGAGATTGAGAATGTGGATATTGAGAATGTGGATATTGAGAATGTGGATATTGAGAATGTGGATATTGAGAATGTTGATGTAGAGAACGATGATGAGATTGGGTTAGATAATTTAGATGACGAGATTCACGATGAGGATGTCGAGGAGGATGTAGGTATAAATGTTGAGGTTGATGACGATGAGGAAGCCGAGCTTATTTATCCGTATGATGTTCCAGAGGGCGAGCCTTTGCCCCCACCAGTTTGTTTGTCTGATTCTGAGGATGAGTTACCTAGGGATGAAATGTCTGAATCGTCTGAATCTGATTCTGAATCAGAGGAGGATGAGGATGACGATGCACCTGACGGTACTGATGGTATTGCTACTCGTAGACGTGAGATAGGAGAGTCGTCTAGTACTTGAGAGGCTACTCATATTGATGGTCTTGCACCATGGGCCTTGAGACGTGATCTAGATGCTTCCCGTGTTAAGAGTTGTGTGACAGAGGTTGGATTAGGTGTTGTTCAGACTCAGGTTTCTTATTTGGAGTCGAAGGCTAAGGTTGGCGAGAAAGAGCGAGAATTGCTTAGTTTGGATTTGAGTGAGGTAGAACGTGGTTTGAATGAGGCTTTTAGGAGGTTATCGGTGTTGGAAAGTGGTGAGTATGCTGCTATGAAGAGAAAGGTGAATACTATGGAGATTCAGTTGAGTGTAGCTCGTGCGATGCGTGAGAAAGCTGAAAAGGAGTTGAATATATCCGTGGGATGAAATAGTAGATTTTATGCCGACATGGTTGAAAGAGGAGTAATCCGTAAGCGCCCAGCTGAAGATGTGTCTAGTGATCGTCCGACGAAGATTCAGAAGACGATGGATGATGGACCATCTAGCGGTTCTCAGTAGACCAGTCTGTATTTAGTAGTGACCTTTATATCTTTTGTGCTTTTGTAGCTTTGACTGAACTGACTTGTTAATAATAGACTTGGCACGAATTTTGAGTATATATAGTGCTAGAACTTTGATATGGGATGTACTAAGACAATACTTTTGTTTCAAATCGAATGAAATATGTATCTTGTCTTGAATTCCATATTGTGCCTTATTTGTACCTTGATTATGAATTTGATCCATATTATATAAATCCTTTGTTGGATGAATGCTTAATATTTTGAAATTGTGAAATTATAGAACTATGCCGCCAAAGAAGGCTGTGACTGAGGATGATGTACGTAGGATTATTACGGAGCAAGTTACCGCATCTATGACTGAATTTATGGCAAATGCTAGAAATGAAGCTGGCGGTAGTGGAGCTGGCGGTAGTGGAGCTGGCGGTACTAATGTGAATGTGAATGCTAATAATGTGAATGCTAATGCTAGAGGAAATGTAGGAGGACTTGGAACGAATGCACCTGAAGTTGGTGGCTGTACTTATGTGACGTTCATGAAGTGTGAACCTCTACCTTTTAATGGAACGGAAGGTGCTGTAGGACTAAGCCAGTGGATTGAGAAGATTGAATCGGTGTTTAGGATTAGTAAGTGTAAGGAGGAAGATAAGGTGACTTTTGCTATGGCTACTCTTAAAGGTCATGCGTTGACTTGGTGGAACGGGAGAGGTGCTTTCATGGGTCTTGATGCTGCTAATGCTACTCCTTGGGCTGAATTTAAGAAGTGGATGACTTTGGAGTTTTGTCCTTGTAGTGTGATTATTAGGTTAGAACAAGAGTTGATTCATCTGAGAATCAAAGGTGTGGACATTGATAGTTACACGAATCGATTCCATGAGTTGGCCTTGCTATGTCCTTGATTGGTTGAACCCGAAGAGATCCGAATTGAGCAATATGTTAAATGTTTGACCAGGAATATCCGGGGGGACGTGACATCATCTAAACCACTGACCATTGATGATGTTGTTCGAATGGCTTACCAACTCATTGGACAGATAATTCAGGATAAGGAAGATGAAGCCCGTGTTGGTGAGAAAAGAAAGGGTGACGGTGATCGTGTAGATAGAGGTGATAATAGGAAGAATTTCAATCGCCGTTAGAACAAGAGAAAGGGGAATGAAAATGCTCTTACCAACAACACACCGCGCAACGATGATAGATGTCCTAAGTGTGGCAACAAGAGGCATACTGGCGACTGCTAGAAGTGCTGAAATTGCGGAAAGCTTGGACACAAGGTTGAAAGGTGTAAGAAGGGAACCATTTGCTTCCACTGTAATGAGGAAGGTCATAGGAAATCGGAATGCCCCAAGTTGAAAGCGATTGTACCTGGAAGAAACCCCCAGGGTGGTATCTACCAACTTGGAACAATTGAGGTGAAGAAAGAGGATCCGAATGTCGTTACCGGTACGTTTTTACTCAAAAATCATTATGTTGTTGCTTTATTCGATTCGGGTGCCCGATAGGAGCTTTGTATCCACTAAATTTAGTGCCCTTATTGATATTGAACCTGTTGAGATAAGTACCAGTTACGGGGTGGAATTGGCTGATGGTAAATTAGTGAAAACTAATAAGCTATTAGAAGGATGCTCTCTAAATCTCTTAAACCATTCCTTTCCGATTGATTTGATGTTGATAGAATTAGGTAGTTTCGATATTATTATTGGTATGGATTGGTTGTCGTTGAATAATGCTACTATTTTATGTGGAGAGAAGAAGGTTAAGATTCCTCTTAGGAATAGGACGTTAGTAATTGATGGTAGTCGAGGTGAATCCCGTTTGAAAATCGTTTCATGTATTAAAGTCCAAAAGTACATCAGGAACGGTTGTGAGTTATTCTTAGCTCAAGTGACCGGGAATGAGTCTAGGGAGAAACGATTGGAAGATGTACCTATTATTTGTGAATTTCCTGAGGTATTTCCTAAAGATTTACCCGGACTTCCACCGATAAGGAAAGTAGAGTTTCGAATCGATTTAATTCCTGGTGCTGCACAGGTGGCACGTGCGCCTTACCGATTAGCCCCTTCTGAATTAAAAAAGTTATCTGAGCAACTTCAGGAGTTGTCTGATAAAGGTTTTATTCGACCGAGCTCGTCGCCTTGGGGAGCTCCAGTCTTGTTCGTTAAGAAGAAGGATGGATCTTTTCGTATGTGCATTGATTATAGGGAACTGAATAAGTTGACAATTAAAAATCGATATCCTTTAACTAGGATTGATGATTTGTTTGATCAACTGCAAGGATCTAGTGTGTATTCTAAGATAGATTTGCGGTCAGGATATCACCAACTTCACGTCCGTGAAGAAGATATTCCTATAACTGCATTTAGAACTCGTTATGGACACTATGAATTTCAAGTAATGCCATTTGGGTTAACTAACGCACCTGCGGTTTTCATGGATTTAATGAATCGAGTGTGCAAGCCCTACTTGGATAAGTTTGTGATTGTGTTTATTGACGATATTCTAATCTATTCTAAGAATGAAGATGAACATAGAGAACATTTGAGGATTGTTTTGAAATTGTTGAAGGATGAAAGGTTGTATGCTAAGTTTTCGAAATGTGATTTCGGTTTAGATTCTGTGCAATTTCTTGGTCATGTGATTAACAGAGATGGAATTCATGTTGATCCTGCAAAGGTTGAAGCTATTAAGAATTGGTCTGCACCGACAACGCCAACGGAAGTGCGACAGTTCTTAGGATTGGCTGGCTATTATAGGCGATTCATTAAAGAATTTTCTTTGATAGCTAAACCCTTGACTAAGCTTACTCAGAAGAATAAACCTTTCGTTTGGGGAAGTGATGAAGATGGAGCATTTCAGACATTGAAGCAAAAATTATGTAGTGCGCCAATCTTATCATTACCCGACGGGAGTGAAGATTTTGTAGTATATTGTGATGCATCTCTTAGAGGTTATGGAGCTGTTTTGATGTAGAGAGAGAAAGTGATAGCTTATGCTTCTAGGCAATTAAGGAAGAGTGAGGAGAATTATACTACTCATGATATTGAGTTAGGAGCTGTAGTCTTTGCTCTTAGGTTGTGGAGACATTATCTGTATGGCACCAAGTGTACGGTATTCACCGATCACAAAAGCCTACAGTATATTCTCGACCAGAAGGAATTGAACATGAGGCAACGAAGATGGATAGAGTTGTTAAGTGACTATGACTGTGATATAAAATATCACCCAGGAAAAGCCAATGTTGTTGCTGATGCGTTAAGCAGGAAAGATAGAGAGCCTATCAGGGTACGTTCTCTAGTCTTGACCATGCACAATAATTTGCCTGAGCAAATTAGAAATGCGCAAATAGAAGCTTGTAAGAAGGAGAATTTTGTTAATGAAGGGTTCCGAGGAGAAGGAGATCCTTTAGAGGTTAGAGCTGATGGAGTGAAATGCTTAAGAGGTCGTATGTGGATACCTATGTTTGGAGGATTAAGAGATTTGATTATGTTAGAATCCCATAAATCTAAGTATTCCATTCATCCGGGATCTGATAAGACGTACCATGATTTGAAGAAGTTGTACTGGTGGCCGAATATGAAAGCTGACATAGCTATGTATGTTCTTCAATGCTTGACTTGTGCTAGAGTTAAAGCCGAACATCAAAAGCCATCAGGACTACTTCAACATCCAAAGATTCCTGAATGGAAGTGGGAGCGAATTACAATGGACTTTATCACCAAGCTTCCTAGAAAATCATCTGGAAACAATTCGATTTGGGTTATTGTCGATAGACTGACCAAATCAGCACACTTCATTCCGGTTAAGGAGCAGTTCTCACTGGCGAAGCTGACTCGAATATACCTTGATAATGTTGTATGCAAGCATAGAGTGCCTGTATCGATCATTTCAGATCGAGATCCTAGATTCGCATCGAATTTTTGGAAATCTCTCCAAAGATCTTTGGGAACGAATCTCGACATGAGCACTGCTTATCACCCTTAGACTGATGGGCAGAGTGAAAGGACGATACAAACACTGGAAGATATGTTGAGAGCTTGTGTGTTAGACTTTGGTAAGAATTGGGATAAACATTTGTCGTTAGCATAGTTTTCGTATAACAATAGTTACCATTCTAGTATTAAGGCTGCACCGTTTGAAGCTTTGTATGGTAGGAAGTGTAGATCTCCTGTATGTTGGAGTGAAGTTGGGGATACCCAGCTCACGGGACCGGAATTGATCCGGGAGACTACGGAGATGATAATTCAGATTAAGAAGAGGTTGTTGACTGCCCGTAGTAGACAGAAAAGTTACGCGGATGTGCGGTGGAAGCCAATGTAGTTTGAAGTTGGTGACCGAGTAATGTTGAAAGTATCGTCATGGAAAGGCGTTATAAGATTTGGAAAGCGAGGGAAATTGAATCCCCGTTATATTGGACCCTTTAAGATTTTATCTAGAGTAGGTCCGGTGGCTTACAAACTAGAGTTACCCCTAGAACTTCATGGTGTTCAAAACACATTCCATGTATCTAATCTAAAGAAATGTCTAGCAGTGAGTGATGAGAAAATTCCGTTAGGTAAGGTTCGAATAGATGGGAAGTTGCATTTTATCGAAGAGCCCGTAGAAGTTATGGACTGTGAGGTAAAGCAACTGAAACAAAGTCGGATACCTATTTTCAAAATCCGATGGAATTCAAAGCATGGACCTGAGTATACTTGGGAACGAGAGGATGAATTGTGGAAGAAATATCCGCACCTCTTCGATTTCAATAAGAAACGGACATCCAAATGAAATGGATCACGAGGACGTTGATCCCTTTTAGGAGGAAAAGCTGTGACAATCTAACATTTTCAGGTAGTAAAATATTTTCTCGTATAATATTTTGAAACTTATTTTTATGTTGGTTGACGAACTCACAATTTACGGATTTAAATTTGGGCTTACGTGCATAATTTGGCGTATTTTTATGTTGGTTGAAACCCTCTTTATATAATAGAGGTACTAGGGTTACATCACAACCCTAGCTTACTTACTAAGCAAACTATTTATTATTAAGTCCTTCATCTTCTTTTGTCATATCAACTCAAGATATATAAGTCCCAACAATCTTCCCTAGTTGATTTGACAAAACCAGTAAGCACGAGCTTCCCCTGAAGCTAATATAGATGAAGGCTAAGCTTCCCCTCGATCCATGCATTCTTACCCTTTTTGTCACATAAACTCAAAAAGGATCGTCTTCCCCTTAAGAAGTGCATGTCGAATCCAGTAGGCTTCCTTGGAGTGATCACTGATGAAGAAAATCAAGTATAACAAATTTTATGAAGAAGTGAAATATCCCAAACTTGTGTCTTATATCGTCTCAATTTTTATTACATGGGACTGATAACCCCCACAACTATAAGCCAGTTGTTAGCTATAATAATATATTTGATCCAACGATAAGGTGTATTGCTCACCAACAGTTTTTGGTACATGGGAACTGGTAACCTTCACAACTATGAGCCAGTTGTAAGCTATAACAATATATTTAGTCCAAAGACAAGGTGTATTGCTCACCGAATTGAGATATAAGAAGATAACAAGTTTGTGAAAAGCAACTCCAACAGCAAATAAGAAATAATCAACTGTCTTCGTCAAGAAACCATAACTCACCAGTAGGAACCATAAGCTAACCATCTCTTGCATCTTAAACTCAGTAGTACAGATCATCCACTCATTCAGTGTGAAAAAGACATGCTCATTACAATAACATGTAATAAAATGTCTTTGTATAATTCTTGTAATCAATATATGCATGGCGATCACATGCAATGGCCGATAGTCTCAGTGAGCTCTGACGGATCAACCAGAAACCACTCGATGCTTATGATCATGCTAATTTTGTGATGATCATATCATGAACTGTATGGTATCATATGCCCGCCAAATATTTGTAAAAGAGCGTGTAATTGTTCCAATTAAGAATTATAGCATAAACTAAAATTTCGAAATGAACCATATACCTCTTCATTGTTCAAGATCACCAGTAGGAACGACCAGGAGGAAATGACTAGGAGGAACCGACTAGGAGGAACCGACAAGTAGAACCCGACCAGGAAGAACCGACCAGTAGTAAGAAATAGCTGACCAGTACATCTCAAAAACCCTTCTCTTTTTTATACTATTCTTTCTTTTTTTTTCTTTTTTTTTCTTTTTTTCATTTTTTTTTTCA
Organism: Glebionis coronaria; assembly: GCA_025667525.1. Taxonomy (NCBI): domain Eukaryota; kingdom Viridiplantae; phylum Streptophyta; class Magnoliopsida; order Asterales; family Asteraceae; genus Glebionis; species Glebionis coronaria. Next base: position 22,777,027 of record CM046879.1, on the reverse strand, counting down.
TATATCTTTTTTTCATTTTTTTTTTATTTTTTTTTGTTTTGTTTTGTTTTTTTTTTAACCAATTGTCACTACACTGTTGCTAAAACTGTTGCTAATGTTGATGCCTTGTATGTCTCCACGAATGCAGCCCATTCTGAAGCCCAAACGAGTTTATCCAGCTTACCACATCTCTTGGAACAAAAATAAAGTCATATCTTATGAAAACTAGCATGCATCCCATAATAGTTTCCATATATATTCACACTTGTTTGACTTGATTGTTTAGGATAGAAAATATAATTCAATCCCTAAAAATCAGCTATGGACTCCGTACGACTCTCCCAAAAACGCGCCCTTAATATGCGAGTGAGAAGGCAGCTTTAATACTTAGAAAGTTCATAACATACATACCTTGTATGAAACTTGCAATCCCTACATATCAGGAATTAACACCCCCACGTCTTTGACCTTTTCCAAAATTCACAACAAAGATTTTTCCAATAAATAGGAAGAGATTAAAGAATATTAGCCCGATAATTTTGGAAACAATATTAATATTTACACGTCTTTTGCCAGTCATGTAAATATCACACATTCAGTGCACTGCCTCACAAGTTTTCATCCATTGACTTTATCAAAACCCACTGTATCCTCTCCAATATTCACGCATCACCTTCCCACGTTCAAATATATAGAAGATTTGAAGGAACCTTTAAGAAAGTAGTCCCTAAAAAACAGCAACATACCTCCAATATTCTCACACGTCCCATGTTTGTCCATAAAATCAGGAACCAATCTTCCATAAATAACCCATATCCCATAAATTACGTCTAATAAAATCTTGCTTTATCAACAAAAGTCGTACCTGCCTTTGTAACCATACGTGAGCAACAGATGTTTCGTATTTGCTTCAATCACGTTTTGAGCATAGACTCACGTAATGTTTTACAAATATCATGGGACCACACATTACCAGAACCACGATTGAACAATAGTGCTCCTGAATGAATTGTACCCTTGTGTTTACAACATCATGTGATCCTAAAGATTCGCAAGTCAACCTGTTATCTCCAAATATACGCATCCAAGAAATCACATGCAAATAAAATCCCTATAAAGTAGGTTTTTATTTTTTGAATTCTTTCCATAAACCATTGCGTACAAGAATTGTTTGCAGCCTTAGATCTCACGAGTATGCACATGAAGAAAAGACAACAAACAGTACCTTAAAGTTTCTTTTTGGGACCATCCTTGTTTAAAACCCACGACTGTTTATGATATCAACAAGCACTAGACATCACGTTTACATCTACTCCTTTAAACCATCGTATAAAGACGTTGTGATTTCTAGTGTTTTACAAAACCCTAATCATCGTATACAAAATCTTGTATTCTGGTTTCATGGGATTGAAATATATACGAACCAAGCTACTAGGGTTCATCATTGATTCATGATGAATCAATTCCCCAAGGCTAGTAGCAGATCAGTAGCTCCAACTCCTTCAACACTTTTGTTGTTAGGGTTTGTAAAAACCCTAATGTGATCAGCCTTAACAAGAAATGAATCTGGTATGGAACCATCATTCTGAACAGTCAACATGATCATACGGGGTTCATTGTTGATTCAAGAATCAACTCCCCACAACCAGTATGATCATTCAAGAAGCAGTAGCAACATCATATGAACAGCAGCAACAATCATCTAGGGTTTGTTGGGAGAAACCCTAGATCAGCAGCTTCATTATAAAAACAGAAAGTACGATAACATGAAAACCTTGTAGATCAACCAGATCGAGAGCCAACAAGCTCTGATACCACTTGTTGAGTCTTAGGATCTAGACTCATCTTGGATATGATAACAATGATTGTAAGCACAGCGGAACACAATAACAAACACAATCAAAGTTATGAACAAGGCTTTCTTATTCATAAAATACTAATAAGCTACTACTACTCCTGGTGCCTAATAGGCTTGACACCAAGAGAACGCACACAGACCTTTAGTTTACATTGTATATGAATCCGTGAATAACCATGTGTGCTAACTATTTATTATTAAGTCCTTCATCTTCTTTTGTCATATCAACTCAAGATATATAAGTCCCAACAATCTTCCCCTAGTTGATTTGACAAAACCAGTAAGCACGAGCTTCCCCTGAAGCTAATATAGATGAAGGCTAAGCTTCCCCTCGATCCATGCATTCTTACCCTTTTTGTCACATCAACTCAAAAAGGATCGTCTTCCCCTTAAGAAGTGCATGTCGAATCCAGTAGGCTTCCTTGGAGTGATCACTGATGAAGAAAATCAAGTATAACAAATTTTATGAAGAAGTGAAATATCCCAAACTTGTGTCTTATATCGTCTCAATTTTTATTACATGGGACTGATAACCCCCACAACTATAAGCCAGTTGTTAGCTATAATAATATATTTAATCCAACGATAAGGTGTATTGCTCACCAACAGTTTTTGGTACATGGGAACTGGTAACCTTCACAACTATGAGCCAGTTGTAAGCTATAACAATATATTTAGTCCAAAGACAAGGTGTATTGCTCACCGAATTGAGATATAAGAAGATAACAAGTTTGTGAAAAGCAACTCCAACAGCAAATAAGAAATAATCAACTGTCTTCGTCAAGAAACCATAACTCACCAGTAGGAACCATAAGCTAACCATCTCTTGCATCTTAAACTCAGTAGTACAGATCATCCACTCATTCAGTGTGAAAAAGACATGCTCATTACAATAACATGTAATAAAATGTCTTTGTATAATTCTTGTAATCAATATATGCATGGCGATCACATGCAATGGCCGATAGTCTCAGTGAGCTCTGACGGATCAACCAGAAACCACTCGATGCTTATGATCATGCTAATTTTGTGATGATCATATCATGAACTGTATGGTATCATATGCCCCCCAAATATTTGTAAAAGAGCGTGTAACTGTTCCAATTAAGAATTATAGCATAAACTAAAATTTCGAAATGAACCATATACCTCTTCATTGTTCAAGATCACCAGTAGGAACGACCAGGAGGAAATGACTAGGAGGAACCGACCAGTAGAACCCGACCAGGAAGAACCGACCAGTAGTAAGAAATAGATGACCAGTACATCTCAAAAACCCTTCTCTTTTTTTATCCTATTCTTTCTTTTTTTTTTCTTTTTTTCATTTTTTTTTTCATATATCTTTTTTTCTTTTTTTTTCATTTTTTTTTGTTTTGTTTTGTTTTTTTTTAACCAATTGTCACTACACTGTTGCTAAAACTGTTGCTAATGTTGATGCCTTGTATGTCTCCACGAATGCAGCCCATTATGAAGCCCAAACGAGTTTATCCAGCTTACCACATCTCTCGGAACAAAAATAAAGTCATATCTTATGAAAACTAGCATGCATCCCATAATAGTTTCCATATATATTCACACTTGTTTGACTTGATTGTTTAGGATAGAAAATATAATTCAATCCCTAAAAATCAGCTATGGACTCCGTACGACTCTCCCAAAAACGCGCCCTTAATATGCGAGTGAGAAGGCAGCTTTAATACTTAGAAAGTTCATAACATACATACCTTGTATGAAACTTGCAATCCCTACATATCAGGAATTAACACCCCCACGTCTTTGACCTTTTCCAAAATTCACAACCAAGATTTTTCCAATAAATAGGAAGAGATTAAAGAATATTAGCCCGATAATTTTGGAAACAATATTAATATTTACACGTCTTTTGCCAGTCATGTAAATATCACACATTCAGTGCACCGCCTCTTACGTTTTAATCCATTGACTTTATCAAAACCCACTGTATCCTCTCCAATATTCACGCATCACCTTCCCACGTTCAAATATATAGAAGATTTGAAGGAACCTTTAAGAAAGTAGTCCCTAAAAAACAGCAACATACCTCCAATATTCTCACACGTCCCATGTTTGTCCATAAAATCAGGAACCAATCTTCCATAAATAACCCATATCCCATAAATTACGTCTAATAAAATCTTGCTTTATCAACAAAAGTCGTACCTGCCTTTGTAACCATACGTGAGCAACAGATGTTTCGTATTTGCTTCAATCAGGTTTTGAGCATAGACTCACGTAATGTTTTACAAATATCATGGGACCACACATTACCAGAACCACGATTGAACAATAGTGCTCCTGAATGAATTGTACCCTTGTGTTTACAACATCATGTGATCCTAAAGATTCGCAAGTCAACCTGTTATCTCCAAATATACGCATCCAAGAAATGACATGCAAATAAAATCCCTATAAAGTAGGTTTTTATTTTTTGAATTCTTTCCATAAACCATTGCGTAAAAGAATTGTTTGCAGCCTTAGATCTCACGAGTATGAACATGAAGAAAAGACAACAAACAGTACCTTAAAGTTTCTTGCTGGGACCATCCTTGTTTAAAACCCACGACTGTTTATGATATCAACAAGCACTAGACATCACGTTTACATCTACTCCTTTAAACCATCGTATGAAGACGTTGTGATTTCTAGTGTTTTACAAAACCCTAATCATCATATACAAAATCTTGTATTCTGGTTTCATGGGATTGAAATAAAATACGAACCAAGCTACTAGGGTTCATCATTGATTCATGATGAATCAATTCCCCAAGGCTAGTAGCAGATCAGTAGCTCCAACTCCTTCAACACTTTTGTTGTTAGGGTTTGTAAAAACCCTAATATGATCAGCCTTAACAAGAAACGAATCTGGTATGGAACCATCATTCTGAACAGTCAACATGATCATACGGGGTTCATTGTTGATTCAAGAATCAACTCCCCACAACCAGTATGATCATTCAAGAAGCAGTAGCAACATCATATGAACAGCAACAACAATCATCTAGGGTTTGTTTGGAGAAAGCCTAGATCAGCAGCTTCATTATAAAAAAAGAAAATACGATAACATGAAAACCTTGTAGATCAACAAGATCGAGAGCCAACAAGCTCTGATACCACTTGTTGAGTCTTAGGATCTAGACTCATCTTGGATATGATAACAATGATTGTAAGCACAGCGGAACACAATAACAAACACAATCAAAGTTATGAACAAGGCTTTCTTATTCATAAAATACTAATAAGCTACTACTACTCCTGGTGCCTAATAGGCTTGACACCAAGAGAACGCACACAGACCTTTAGTTTACATTGTATATGAATCCTTGAATAACCATGTGTGCTAACTATTTATTATTAAGTCCTTCATCTTCTTTTGTCATATCAACTCAAGATATATAAGTCCCAACATTGATGTGCCTATTTCAAACGTTGACACTCAACCTTCACAAACCCAAACACCCCTTAACCAACCCACATCCACCCAATCCACATCATCATCTCCACCAACACAATATAGGTTGCAAGAACGCCAAAGGACTACTGGAGTGTTCTCCTCTAGTGGTCCTAGCCATGTAGCAGAGAGAACCACCACCACAAGTGTGGTTGGTGTTATGGATGAGGCTGGGACTATTGGTTCTGGCTTAGAAGCTGGCCAAGACAGTCCTAACATACGTAAGACCTCATCCATTCCCAATGATTCTAACTTGGGAGGTCAAATACCCATTTTAGAAGAGGGCAGATTGAAACCAATGACCCTAATGGAATTGACGGCTGTCTGCATGAGCTTGCAAAAGCAAAATGCAGACTTGGTACAAGTTGTCAACACACAAGGCCCTGAACTCAAGCAATTGAGGGAGAGGATTCTTCTTTTGGAGACTGCTAGTACACGGAGAGGGATGGAGGAATCTTCCAAAGGGGAGGATGAACAAATAAATGTGAGTGATAAGGGCAGCCATGATGGTCAATCTTTGGATGTTGCTGAGGCCCTAACAAGTTTAAAGAAATAGACAGGTTTTGATACGTCTCTAGTCTCTCCTACAAACTTAAATTTATCAATTACAGCCATGTTGGAGGAAATTGCAAAAGGCGCTGAGGCAGGAAATTTGAGCGTTGACAAGGAGAATTTGAACGCTGACATGAGTATTTTGGGCGCTGACAAAGTAAAAATGAGCGTTGACAGACCTGCAAATGAGGTTGATGTATCCCAGTCATAATCCATCATCAAAGAGGTTTCTTCATAGGTATTACCATCTACCTTACCAAAAATTGATCCATTAGATAAGAGTAAGGGTATTATGGTAGAAGAGGTTGTTCCAAAGAATGCAGCACAAATTGAATTTGATAGAAGGTTGGCTGCACAAATTGTGGAACAAGAAAGAAAGCAGGTGGGTGAATCACCTTTTGTTGTCACTTCAGAAGAGCAAGAAGGAAGTGATGAAGCCAGTTCACACTCAAGTGTTATTATCATAGAACAGCCAGAAAGACTTCAGTATGGAGATGAGTTGGCCAAGGAGAAATTGAATGAGTTGAAATTGCAGGTTGATTTTGATATGCCAGAGGTGGTTCAAATGTACCATGCTTGGGAAGAAAGGTGTATAGAGAATCCACATTTGACCATTTCAGATCAGATATGGGGTTTGGAGATTCTTCTTAGAGTACAAAAGGATTTCAAGGTCATACTGAAACACAAAGCAAGCAATGTTCTCTCAAATTTGAAAAGGGATAGAAATGAGTTGTACTTCATGCTGCTCAGATGTCATGGAACAGGATGGACTTATAAGAAATTGACTGGGTTGACATTTGATGAGTTGGAATGTAGAGCTTATCCCATTTGGGTTAGAGTGCAGGAAGATAACACTCTAAGACTTCTTTCTGATGAAAGAAAAGAAGAACTTGTAGAGGAAATGGAGCTCAAGAAGGCAATGTTTGTTCCCAGACCAGTGAAAAAGGGAGTTTCTCTTGAGTTGCCCAAAGATATGGATCCATTACATCCAAGTGAAGCTGTCATAAGAAAGAGCCTCAAGCTCTCACCATTAGAAGCTTTAGATATGGTACAAGTGTTACCACTTGATTCTAGAAACCCAATTGTAAGATATGAAGAAGATGAATGTGGGTTTTGGAAGATTGGCACGTATGGAAAAGAGGTGCACACTTTTACCACCCTTATATCTTTGTTTGCATGTTTTGACAAAGAAGACTTGGTAGACCTATGGAGGTTATTAGAAGCCATGTATATGACTGAAGCAAAAACTTCAGTCAATGGAATAAAACTGTGGTCAACATTCAAGAGAATGTGTGGACCAATTGATGAAGATCCTGCTATTTGGAAGGATCTTGAAGATGATCTCAGTGGTCTTCAATGGAGATTGTATTCAGCTGATGGAGTTTATTATTTGAGTTCTACAAAGTTTGCTGAGTATCTACTTGTGGATGGTCAGTACTTCATGTCCAAGGAAGTCTTGGAGAAGATGAAGAACACTCAGTTGGAAATTGATTATTCAAGTGACGTGGCAAAAGACTTGATCAGATTTATTTATTACCAATATGAGAAGGTTTGTAAGATTCCTCCTAGTTCTTAGTGCTTATTCAGAAACTTGATCACTAGAGTAGATATCAAGTTTAGGGGAGGATTGTTGGGAATAAATTATAGCCAGTCTACTTGAGCGCTGACAAGAGTAAAACAAGCGTTGACAGGAGTAAAACAAACGCTGACAGCTCAAGCGTTGACAAGACAAAGTCAATCGTTGATACATTGAAGGCAAGCACTAATGGGAAGATATACTCTACGCGTTTATTGTATTCTAGATTACTTCTAGTAAAGATAGGAACAACAATGTATTTTCTATATTTATCTTTACCTAGAATAGTTGATACGTAGATTATTGTACAAGGCTTCTTATGTCTATAAAAGAAGACCTTTAGGTTATTGTTCAATATAAGTTTTCATACGTAAACTACTTTCATTGTAAGCAAGTTTGATATCATTAATCAAAGTGAAACTTTGTTTACATCTTGTGTGTTCTTGTTTAGGTGTTAATTCCGCATAACACTTAGATTGTCATATATAGATACAAAGGTTTCTCTAAGTGCATTACTTGATCTAATGTCGTATACATAAATCTAAATCGATCTAAGTTTGGGATCAACAATTTTAAGTTTTAATAGTTTTTAAATCATTTTAAATGGTTTTTCTTAGTTTAAAAATTTATAAAAATAGTTTTTTAATCTTTTTAGGTCATTTTAGAGGTTTACCAATTGAAAAATCTTTATTTGGGCTTTTTGATGATTAATTTGATTTTTAGGACTTTAATTAACATTTAAAAATTAATATTTAATTAATTAAAAGGTTTGAAAAAGTTTTGATCATTGGTAAACTCTTACTTTATTTATTTTGATTTTTGGTAATTTTTGGGCATTTTTAGAATTAATTTTTATTTTTGCTCTTTTTACGGTTTTACGCTTAGTCATCTTAGTAATTAATTTCACGTCTTCGTCATTCTATTTTCTCATCCCCTTCTGTCAAATAATAATCTCAAATCAATTACGAATTATTCACACACATATACCTCTGATTGTAGTGTTTTACCACACCTTTGCTTTAGGAAAAACAAGAGGGGTAAAGTAGGGAAAGTATTAAGTGATATTTAGGAAAATCAAGCACTAATGACCCAATAAAGTTCAAGTTCGTTTCCCAAGGAGGTATATGTGTGTGACTAAAATGTAGCAAGATTTGAGATTACTATTAGTTAGAAGGGGATGAGAAAAGAGGATGACGAAGACGTGAAATTAATTACTACTACGACTACACGTAAAACCGCAAAATGAGCAAAAATAAAAATTAATTCTAAAAATTACAAAAAATTCACCTAAAATCAATATAAATAAACTAAGAGTTTACCAATGATCAAAACTTCTTCGAACCTTTTAATTAGTTAAATATTAATTTTTAAATGCTAATTAAAGCCCTAAAATCAAATTAATTATCAAAAAGCCCAAATAAAGATTTTTCAAATGGTAAACCTCTAAAATGACCTAAAAAGATTAAAAACTATTTTTAGAAATTTTTAAACTAAGAAAAACTATTTAAAATGATTTAAAACTATTAAAACTTAAAATAATTATAAAAATTAATCTAAAAGTTATAAAATTAATCTAAGAGTTTCAAAATTCCTATTTTAATGTATTTAAGCTAAGAAAAATATAAAAAGTGCAAAAATGTGAAATTCGAAAAATAATAATAAAATAATATTAAAAATCCAAAAATTCTAAAAAATTCTAAAAAATTCTAAAAACTTGCAAACTAGTTTATTTTAACCTAAATAATCAGAAAATGAAAGTGAAATTACCAAAATACCCCTATTGGGCCCTCAAATGGGCCAAAACTCAAAACAGTCAACACAAATGGGCTTAATGGGACCAAAAAGTCAATAAGCCAATGCCATAAGCTCTAATTTGACACACAACCTTCTTTTGGGATACTAAAGAGATCTATAAAAAGAAATTTTGAAAAAGCACACCCAATAAGCCAGAAATAAGCAAAGTACAATCCACTAAAAGACAAAATAGTCGGGTTTGAGATCTAGGGCACCTCAGGACTTGATTCAACTTGCAAAAGGTTACAAATGAATTCAATAAGCCAAAACAATAAACCAAAATTCAATAAGCAAAACCAATAAGCTGGAATAAGCCAATAAGCACTTTTGAAAAAGTCAATTAAGTTGGTTTTCTAGTCAAACCCTAAAGTCAACCCACCAATTGCTCCAGTATGCACAAATGGGACAAATAATGAGCACCTATTACAAAATCAAAGTTGTTGCTAGATAAAATAAGCTAGAATAGCTTATTGACAAGCTGAACAAAAAAATACACTAGTAGGGGAAAGGAGTTCTCACTACTTTGACTATTTGACTTGGCTTTTTAGAGAGATTTTGTATGTTTTATTGGAAGACAAGGGCACCCAAGTGATCAGTTAATCTCAAGGAGTCACAATCAAGCACAAAAACACACTTCAGTATCACCAGTTAGCACAGAAAAATCAAACTATGCTCAGATCTAGCACATACATGGATTTTAAGCAGTTATGAACAAATAAGCAGTTTTGGCATAAATAAGCCAGCCAAATTGAACCAGATGCATACACAAGCTATATAAACTGTTAATAAGCACACACAAACTTAAATCAATCACTGAATCAAAGTATGGAACAAGATCAAAGCAGATTACACTTGCTAATATGAACTTCAAGAACACTTGCACACTTTGCTGATATAAATGACCAAAGATCCAAATTCAACACTCAAATCCTTCTTCCCTGGTGTAACTAACTATGTTTAATCACTTGTTAACCCTATTCAATGATTAGAACTAGGTGTCCCTTAAACCACAACCAATTTCAAAAAGTATCCAAGATTTTAGAGGCTATTTTAGGATCTAGGTGTTTATATGCTTAAAGCTTGCAGATAAATGTCACTTAGCACCTATGAAACATGTTCCAACACAAAGCACCACAAACCACAACCTCAAAATATCACAAAACCAAAACACGTTGTTATCCCAAACAACCCTTAATAAACCACTTTTCAAAGAAACTTGTGATTTCAACTAACAACCTACTGATTTTATGATTCAAACACAACTCCTAGATGACTACTAACAGAATTAAACACCAAAATCACAACCATAAACACGAGAACACAAACTCAAAGCACAAAATCAAAAACAGGCAATAACATGAAATTTTTAGGGGAAACTTAAACAAAGGATTATACATGTCCTCCACAACATCCTAGGAGGACCAGCTATGCTCCTTGGACCTTGTTCAACAACTAGAACATGACCAAGGTTCTTCAAAAAGGAAGATCAAAACCTGCTGATGTTCAAAGTAGAACAAGGTTTTGATTATGATATTTCTTCAACACAAATGAGAAAACAACTCAACCAAGAGCTTAAAACTCTTCTCAAGCTTGGTGTCAACAAGCTTGAAGGAGCTTAAGGCTTTTGGCTAAGGGTTAGTACAAGAGAATAACCAAAACAATAACAAGGATTTCATGTTTTTTGAACCTTTGAAAACCTTATAAACATAGACGTGCCTTAACCACAAGATTAAGGAAGGTCTAAAAGATCAAATGGAACACAGAATTCAGCTATTTAAACACCAACTTTTAATAAACACAAAAGAGATTTCACAAATTTTAGGAAATTCAAATTTTATTTAATTAAAAAGGAATTACAAAGATTATAGCCAAAATCTGGAAAAAGGGACTCTCACAAGTTGAGGTCTCCTTATATAGGACTAACAAATGATTCTAGAATGCTAAAAACCCTAGCTATGAATTTCCAGGAATGCCCTTGAGTGCTTGATGCCGTTTGATGTTGGTGAGCTGTCCAAATGCATCAGGGACATTCATTTTAGCTTTGGAGTTAAGCTATGACTCTAAGCTGTTGATCTTGACACGTCAGATTCCTTGGAAAGAAAGTTGCGTTTTCATTGGTTGATGAGGTTGAGTGTGGGGTCACTTGGGTAGTGGGATTGAGGGTTTTGTGTGGGGGTTATGTTTCTGGGCGTGTGAATCAAGTGTGGGAATGGGTAATTTCATTTTACCCTTTGTTTAAGTGGATGGTAAATTTGGGTGGATGAAGGGTGAACAGTAGTAACTTTGATCCGATTTTTGTGGGATAAAGTTGTTTGGCGCGTGTTTGTGCCAGTTTGAACCTAGGGAAATGACATAATAAGTCCTTGTGTTTTGGTGAAATGGGTATAAAACGTTTTTCAGCCATAAAACTTACTTCCCTTTGTTAATTAAGTTTCATACTTCACACTTTTGGCACAAAACTTTTCCAAAAAGATTTCAAGGGTTATTTTTGCCACTTTTGCATATTTGAAGGACTAATCTTGGACATTATTGATCTTCAAAGGTCTTAATTGTATCTTTGACTTCATGAGGGACCATAATTGGCAATTTAGAATTGTTGAGGGACTAAACTTGCCATTTCTTCAAAGTTGAAGGACCATTTCATAATTTTTGACAAACTTAAGGGACCAAACTTGTAATTATGAATATACAAGGGTTTTAAGTGTCATTTCTTCACTCATTGAGGATCAATCTTGTATTTCTTCATGTCTTCTAGGGTTAATTTTGGACAATTCATGAACTAGGGCCCTGTTCTTTGTACGGCTTCGTTTCTCGTGTCCGTTTTTCCTTGTTTCTTGTGATCTTTTGTTTTTTTCACGATATCCATACCTAAAAAACACAAGTAAACAAATACAAGCATATATATGGTATTTTATGACATTTTAATGTATTTAAAGCTCGAAAAGAACGATGAGATCATGTATAAATGCCATCTCATCACTCCCCCATACTAAGCCATTGGCGTGCCCTCATGCAATGCTAGAATAAAGTATCTAAGCATCACCAAGATTCAATTTTATTAACCTTTATTGAAAAGTAAAAGACTTGCAATAATACTACGAAGATGTGTAAAGACATAATGTATGATTTTCATCACGAATGTGACTTTTAGGGTCAAAGAATAGAAACAAGTAAATGTCCCATACAGTAAACTTCGTCATCCTTGATTGGCATACATTCCATGCTAAGTGCAAAAACGAGATCATTGTTGGTACAAGTCACAATGCTAACACTACTCATACGTCCAAATTGTGTAATACTTTTTCTCCCCGCAATCCTAGTTATTATTAAAGGAAATGGGTTACTAGCATTTTTTTTAACTATTTGTCATGGATCACAAGTGATTCACTTTGTCTTATTTGAGTACTTATTAGTCCGAAAGCAAAGTAGCATGATTTAATGGATAGTTAGCCGAAGGACAAAATCTTTTAAAACGGCTTCTCGTGTATCTCCTTAAGTTCATATCTTGGCATAACTCGTTTCACGATTTGAGACCTTTCTCGGACCGATATTTGGCATTTACTTCATACTTCAAATCTTGGGAAGACGTTCTTGAAATTATGGTCTTCTCTTCATATTTTGGAATTTCTTCACTTGATATTTTTGAGAGATTCTTCATATTAGGACCACGCTTCATCATTTTTCTTCAATCTTTATTTTGGACTTTGATATACAACGATCCGCCTCCTTTTCGGACTTGGATATATTTATCCTCATACCTTGTTAGGGTCTTTTTGGATAGACTTTCTCCATGATCTTTAGGGGAGTAATTTCTTTTCGTCGTGTGTCTCGATCCTTCATATTGATTTAGGAATAATGATACTTCACATCATCTTGGATCATTAGCAACAAAATATAGCTCCTCATGCCTTGTTAGGGCCTTTTTGGTTCTTCACCAATCTTCGCGTCCCGCTTCAATAAGTTATGCCTTGGCTATGAACTCTATTCAACCCCGAGCAACTTTTAAACGATCTTGCGCTAGAAGCTAAGTAACCTTTCAAATCGTACGACCTTACTTATTGCAATTATTTTTATTCATAATGCATTGATCTTATGGGAAGAAAAAGCCACAATTAAAAACATATGAGTTTTTGAAAGAACATTTTCATGTTCTACGTTTAGCATGGTCACTTGTCTAACTCTATCACTTCTCATTCTTTACTATATAAAGACCTCTAATTAAAGAGACTCGTGAATACTTATCCATGCAAGTCAAAATTAAGCCAAATTTGGATTAGCTTTCATTAAGACTATATCTAATCAAAGTTTTGGGTTTTCAAGCCACCTATAGGATCTTGCACTTTCTTGGACTTTTTCAAGTTTAGAGAATGCATTTTATAGTTCCCTTGATAAGTGACTTTCTAGGATCAGTTATAGGAACTTGCGAAAAGTTCTTGTTCTTAACCCAAATGAGCTAAGACTCTCGCGTTTTAAAGTTCCCTATATAAAAGTCTTGCAAAACTTGAATTGAGCGGGTTAAGGAAGGTAAATGGCTCCAAATGCCCATCAAGTAAAAAATTAGCTCTTATTCTACCCATCGGAATGTAAAACCCGCATGCTTTTACCATGAATAGTACCCTTAAGATCGTACGTACTAGATTTAAACTTTTCTAATATAGCATGATTACGATTACGTATTAGGAGTTTATGTATTACGTACGTGTTAGAACACGATAAGTATTTACTACGCACGATCATGTAATAATTATTTGACGATAATTAATCACGAACATGCGATCATGAAATCATGAACGTAATTAAAACACGAACTATTATTAATTACGTATATATATATTTATTACGAGCGTAATTAAATATATTAGATCACGGTATTTGCGTAACGAGAACATTTAAAACACGAACACAAATAATCATAAACGTTTAACTTTACAACGAGACACGGAAAAAGGTACGGGTACCCCAAGTGGGGTCCCTACCCGCGACAACAAGGGCAAATGGGCCAAGCCCATTTGTCAAATTTACTAAAGGGGGGTTAATATCTTTTCACTACTCATTTTAATCTTTACAGAAGATTTTTAAGAAAACCTAAAAACCTCCTCCCCTTTCTCTTTTGTGCCGCCACCCTACAACCACCATAAGGAGTGGTTTGTGATCTTGGATCTTGGAATTTTGGTGATTGATCGTGTTTGTTCTTCATCCTTTTGATCCACGAATTCGGTAAATCCTTTTTAAACCTTTTCTTTTGATTTAATCTTTTTATAAATCAAGAACATGTAATGTTTTTACAAAAACATAATAATTAAACATGGATCTAACATGATTTGGTGTTAAATAAATCAAAAGGGTGTTTTAAGGGGTGTTTGTTTTTGGCCGCAGGCTGCACCGAACCCGAATGGGTTTCGGTTTCCCAAGCCGACCACCACCAAGACCATATGGTCTTGGTTGGTGCGTGTGGGTCCCACGGCAACAGTAAAACATGGGGTACCCCGAGTTGGTTCGGGGTACGGTGTCGATTTCATGTCCGGTTCAAGGTTTTGATTCTAGATCCGGTTCATGGTCTATGTTTAGTTTTTTTTATGTTTATGATCTTATGTTAAAAATTAAATTAATAAAATGATATGATTAATTTAATAACATGACTTAGGTTATTTTAATTATTATAATCATGAAATTAATTAACCTAAGTATTTTATATTTTAGACTTATAATTAATTAATTATTTTAAAACCATGACTATAATTAATTAATTAACATGACTTAAGTTATATTATTAATATATAATAATCCATGTTTTAACCTAAGTATTTAACTTTATTTAATTAAAAACATGTTATACTTTAATTAAATATTTTAACTACAGTTTAATTTAATTACATGAAATAATTATTAAACTATGCATTATATCATATGACTTAGAAAATAATCATGAAAACGCTTAGGCTTATATATACTTAGCTTATTTAACAAGCTTATATCTATTTATGGAAACCTTCTATTTTTAGAAACTTATTTATTTCAGGTAGCTAATCTATTTATGGAAACTTATTAAATTAAGGCAGCTGATCTATTTATGGAAACTTTCTATTTTTAGAAACTTATCTATTTTAAGCAGTAAATCTATTTTGGAAACTTTCTTTTTTGGAAACTTTCTATTTTTGGAAACTTTCTATTTTTGGAAACTTTCTATTTTTGGTAACTTTCTATTTTTGGAAACTTTCTATTTTTGGAAACATTCTATTTTTTGAAACTTTCTATTTTAGGAAACCTGCTATTTTTGGAAAGTTACTTATTATTACACAGTAAGTATAATAACACATGAAATACCATAAATACTTAATCAGATTAAACAGAATATAAGATAAACACGGTTTAAGGCTTAAAAACAGTAAAACATGGTAAGAACATATAAAATAAGCTAAGACATGACATAAAACCAGCTACGTATTTAGTAAGCAGATACTTATTCATGTATGTATTTATGTAGCACTAGTGATACGGAAGTAGGATTTCTCTCAGTTCATCTTCTTCATTCACTGGAGATAACGTACGGATTCCCGTCCTTTCAGCATGGACATTCTTTCCTTATTAGGATTCCCCGTATGCAGCCAACTGTTTTCCCGTAGTATAAGTTACGTGTTTGATTTCTTATGTTTAATTAAAATTACCTATAGCCATATACATGCATGACCAGTTTCACCTAGTTATGGAGGTACCATAACCATAACATTAGAGGCACTGATGTTATGACTTCACTACGGCGGAGTGATTGCTCGTGGCGTCCCTTCAGCTTTTGGCCATTTATATTATATTTATCATGTGGGGCGTATGGGTGCATCCTAGTTACATGTTTTAGTCAGGATTTCATGGTGAATGTGGTGTGTGCCTTGCATCCTTCACAAGGAGTTGATCCCTCCTACCCAAAAACCAGTATATTAAATTAGAGGCAGCCCCTCTAATTTGCATGATGAGGTCACCCCTCCAAGTATTCATGCACGGTGGATTTTCATGACCTATATTGGCTAATGGTAAAATATGTTAAACAGTTTTCATAAGATAAACATAAGGCTTTTCAAACTATAAAACCAGTTTTATGAACATGTTCCAGGTTTTCCAGGACTTATACATTTCCGCTGCTATTAAGTCTTTATTATGTTTAGCCATTCATATTATGTCTATATCCACGCACTGAGCGTTTTCCTCAGCCGTTACTTTCCTTTCCATGTCCCAAAACGGCAGGTACCCTAGGAAAGACTCGAGCATTTGGAGGACGTGCATAGGATGGAAGCTGCTAGAGACTTCTTTTCCTTTTGCCTTCATATATTTATGCTTGTGTAGTCTTTCATTCATTTCTTTTGCTTTATTATGTTTTGGGTTTATGTTTGGGAACCGATGTTTGATTCCGGTTATCCCTATGGTCATGTAATGTTTTATACATTTATCCTTGTATGCTTTGATGACACACCATAATTACGCGTGACATTCCATTATCAAAATGGGGTGTTACAATTATGGTATCATAGCCAAGGCTTCGACTTGTAGGCTCTAAAACTCGACCTGTGACTAGTGGGTAGTCACCAGGAGCTTCCTAAGCCAACGTTTGTTATTCCACGTATTGATGTTTTCAGCGCATTGTTGTTTTAACCATGATGTGTTCAGCACCTTGAAGTTTAAACTTGATGTTTTCATCGATATTGTTTTACTAATATGGATGGACAACCTTCATTCATATTTAGTTATGTGTCATTGTTTCATGCATAATGTTCCTCGTGAACTGTGGCTATGTGGACTGAACCCCAATAGTTCATAAGTTTTGACAGATGAGTTTCATTTATTTATGTTTCATGTATCATTGTTGCAGGGATTATGACTAAGTAATGGTTGGTACAGGTCTGGCCCTATTTAGTCGCATGTGCTTTTATCGAAACTTTTAACTTTGGGACCAACCCATAGGCGTCCCCTCGCCATGTCTTTTGTTTTGGAACCGACCCATAGGCGTTCCCTCGCACATATAAAGGTTTTATAAACTACATTACGCATTCATGCACTGTTTTTCATGCATAAAATTTTTCTCATGATTTAAATTGGCATAAATTTTGTTCATGTCCCCTCATAAGTTATTATGTTTTTATGTCAAGTATGTTTTCATACTGTCATGGTTAACTTCAGTTTCATGCTGATTATGTTATACACTTCTTCGTGATAGATGGTTTCATGTTTCTTCATGATAATTCCGTCTTCATGTTGATTATGTTTTACGCCTCTTTTTTTATTTACGTTGTCCTGCAATACATTGTTAGCTTTCATTGAATCATGGTTTCATGATAGTCATGGTTGGTTTTCATTGATCATGCTATCAGGCAAATCATTATTGAATTTTGTGTAACCACACTTTAACGTTTCCGTTATAACCAAAATGATGTCTATGCTAATACTTCCAGGTTATCATGTTGGTTTTCCTAACCGTTTAACCGGTATACTTTCCTTAAATCATGACAAATGATCGACCCCATACCGATCATTTCTTGTGCATTCAACATGTACTCCATGTAGCGTGTTCCATGTGTGTTACACGTACCTAAATCCATGTGTATTTCACTTGCAATACTGCACGAGTATTCGCTAGTCAATTCTGAATCGTCTCAGGCATATGTCCACTTGCTAATACTCTACAAAGTGTTGATGCCGCTCATAACTTGGAAATATTACTGAAGGTTGATGCTGATGACGTTCGGAGACGCTACGAGATGCGGATGCTGTTCACAACCTGGAGATCCTACAAGACGAAGACAAAGGCGTCGGTGCAAAGCAATTGGACGAGAAGATGCTTCACCATCAGACGATTCCCATTAATCATTGTCCCTAATTCTTAGTTACATGTCACACGTCATTCGGCTGTCATTTCAGCCATATGAGTGCAAACCAGTACATGCCGGCCACTCAGCTGAATAATAACATGAATCACGGTCATGAGAATGACCATCATAGAACTGACAGACAGGACGATAGTAACCACTACTATGACAGCAACTATCCTAGAAATTGCAACCGAAACTCTGGCCACGGACGTTATCAGAAATACAAGGATTAGTAGTCCAACCGATCCGCCAATTTTGGCATAATAACCTTATATTGTGTTTATATTTGTTTCACATCTCGAGACACATGTCAAGACATCAGTCAAGACACATGTCTCACGTATACTTTCTGAAGACACATGTCAAGACATCAGTCAAGACACATGTCTCACGTATACCTCCTAAAGACACATGTCATGACACCAGTCAAGACATATGTCATGCTTATAGTTCCAAGAAACGAGTCAAGACACATGACTCACATCTAACTATGGAACATTTTTAAGAAATTCAGGGTACCCTCCAAGGGTATATATATTTTGTTGTGCCATGTATTAATCAGGCCACAAGAATTTCAATACCATTATCGGCGCATCAGTGAGAACTGTAACGTTGCCGATGTCACTTACATTTCTTTCACCATAGTTCATATATTCATGACCATGAAGGACTCCTTTCATATTCCCATGCATACGAAGGTTTTCCTTTAGTTTAATGATGGGATCCAAGCTACTAACGCATTTCCTCGGACAGACACGAGATGAATTTTATCCTAATTATGGAGTATGAACAGCACACCATGCTACGATTCATAAATATGTACAATAATGTTCAAGCTCCTGAATACATTCAGCTTGATTTTCCATCAGGAAAATCTGTACAAATTATCTATGCTTTTCAAGCATGTGCTTTGTTAGCCATGATTGCTAAACTTTCTAGTTGTCAGTAAGACACGACTACTGAAGTCCTTTTACGCATAACCAACGGATTATTCCAAAATTTTCCCTTACACTCCAGAAGAACCTTCAAGGAGAAGGACGGTAACATAAGATTATGTGTTGACTACCGTCGATTTTTAAACAAATCACCCTTCATGACCGTTATTCTCCTCCACGTATTGACAACATGTCCAATCGACTTTATAGTGTTAATCACTTTTCCAAGATAGAACTCATGATCATGCTGCTAACAGTGACGAGTGAAAAAGCAGGACATGTCCATGACTGCTATTCGTACACGACTCGGTCATGCTAGATTTATGATTTTGAATTAGTCTCATCAATGCTCCAACAGCATTATGGACTTAATAAATTGAGTTTCCATGAACTCCTCAACAAATTCATCAACGTTTTCATTGAGGATAACCTGATTTCCTCTAAGCCTAGAGAAGAACAGGAAGACCATATCTGCACTATGTTGCAAATTCTATGACAAGAGAAATTCTACCCTGGAAATTTTTTTCCAATATCAATTATGTTTGATTATAGTGACACACTGAATCACATGGGTTTCTATGGTTAATCTTACCATGACTCAGCTTATGCGTAAAGGAGAGAACCCTACACTACATTTGGTGTTCTAGAAAATTCTACGCTAGGAGAAGTCTAGATTTAGAGACTCAGAGTTTCGCAACTCCTATGTATCAAGTTCTGTGAAGAAAGATACAGTTACGTTCATATCTAAGTACCTGACATACCAACAGGTTAAGATAGGACACCAACAAACTGGGATGTTTCATCATCTGAAATTGTGAACTAAAATGGGTCAAGATCTTCACGGATTTTGGTTACCAGATTAATGCAAACTCAGAAAAAGTAGGATGCTATCTGAGTTATTACAAACAGTTTGATCAAGTCTGTAGAATCCTTACATCCGCAAGGTTTTCAGAACCAACAGATTGATCGGACATGTTCCAGCCAAGGCTCATCCGATCACTTGGCAATTTCTCAATTATCGGGTAAGACAAATATTCGTAATTGTGCCTCTTATTTACTTCACGTCTTTGGTCTAATTCCACGCCTTGCTTTCGCGCTCGTGTTCATGACACTATTCACGTTCATGATCGTATCTTGGCTTACTATTTTACGTTAATTTTTTTTCTCATTTGGGAAGTTTTGCAAGAACTTGAGAGACCAGACCCAAGTTTAGTATAACTCTCCATCATCAGATAGACGTTTCACGTCATATTCCACGTCTCACCTTGTAGCGTTTGTCGTTACCCGGCATTATATTCTATGATCACGATATGTTTCACATGTCATGTTCATTCCACGTTCCTCATATCATGATCAAGATATGTTACACGTATCAGGGATCACGATATGTTTACTCATACTACACTCGCCATATCCCCACGTAGCACGTTCAAAATTTTTCTCGTATCACGTTCAAAAATTTTCACGTACTACGTTTTTATATGTCTCGCGCATCGTTGCTAGTTATCAGTTAAGTTTGATTGTTTTGCACCATAATGTTTCAGTTACTCTTACACGTTAATTCTTATTCTCTCGATCGAATTTAGGGGATCTACCTTACGTTGATAACCGAGAACTTCTTCGTATTCCAAGTCAAGGTCAGGAGGACCAAGACTTATCATTCGTGTCAAGATCTTATAAAGGAACCGTTCTAAGAGGGAAGCCACTTGGAAACGGACAAGTTCATCCGGACTTCTTATCTGTTTCTCTTATCAGTTAGATATGTCCTTTCAGCCACGTCACGTTCCATGTCCTTTTAAGACATGTCACGTTCCGCGTTCTTTCAGCCAGGTCACCAGCACGTTAATTTATCTTACATACCCTCTAGTTTGATTCGGATATGTTTCTCTTTCAGTTACGTTATCTGTAACACCTCATTTTGATAAATGGAATGTCACGCGTAATTATGGCGTGTCATCAAAGCATACAAGGATAAATGGCTAAACATTACATGACCATAGGGAAAATCGGAATCAAACATCGGTTCCCCAAACATAAGCCCAAAACATAAATAAAGTAAATGAACAAAAAGGAAGACTAGACAAGCATAAATATGAAGGCAAGAGGAGAAGGAATCTAAGGTAGCTCCCATCCTATGCGTGTCCTCCAAATGCTCCAGTCAGTCCTTGAGTACCTGCCATTTTGGGACATGGAAAGGAAAGTAACGGCTGAGCAAAACGCTCAGTTCATGGATATAGCCATAGTATGAATGGCTAAAACATAATAAAGACTTAATAGCAGCGGAAATGTATAAGTCATGGAAAAACCTGGAACATGTTCATAAAACTGGTTTTATAGTTTGAAAAGCCTTATGTTTATCTTATGAAAACTGTTTAACGTATTTTACCATTAGCCAATATAGGTCATGAAAATCCACCGTGCATGAATACTTGGAGGGGTTACCTCATCATGCAAATTAGAGGGGCTGCCTCTAATTTAATATACTAGTTATGGGTAGGAGGGATCAGCTCCTTGTGAAGGATGCAAGGCACACACCACATTCACCATGTAATCCTGAATAAAAACATGTAACTAGGATGCACCCATACGCCCCACATGATAAATATAATATAAATGGCCAAAAGCTGAAGGGACGCCACGAGCAATCACTCCGCCGTGTTGAAGTCATAACATCAGTGCCTCTAATGTTATGGTTATGGTACCTCCATAACTAGGTGAAACTGGTCATGCATGTATATGGCTATAGGTAATCTTAATTAAACATAAGAAATCAAACTCATAACTTATACTACGGGAAAACAGTTGGCTGCATACGGGGAATCCTAATAAGGAAAGAATGTCCATGCTGAAAGGACGGGAATCCGTACCTTATGTCCAGTGAACGAAGAAGATGAACTGAGAGGAATCCTACTTCCAAATCACTAGTGCTACATAAATACATACAAGAATAAGTATCTGCTTACTAAATACGTAGCTGGTTTTATGCCATTCTTAGCTTATTTTATATGTTCTTACTATGTTTTACTGTTTAAAGCCTTAAACTGTGTTAAATCTTATATTCTGTTCATTCTGATTAAGTATTTCTGATATTTCATGTGTTATTACACTTACTGTGTAATAATAAGTAACTTTCCAAAAATAGCAGGTTTCCTAAAATAGAAAGTTTCCAAAAATAGAAAGTTTCCAAAAATAGAAAGTTACCAAAAATAGAAAGTTTCCAAAAATAGAAAGTTTCCAAAAATAGAAAGTTTCCAAAAATAGAAAGTTTCCAAAAATAGAAAGTTTCCAAAAATAGAAAGTTTCGAAAAATAGATTTACTGCTTAAAATAGATAAGTTTCTAAAAATAGAAAGTTTCCATAAATAGATTAGCTACCTTAATTAAATAAGTTTCCATAAATAGATTAGCTGCCTTAAATAAATATGTTTCTAAAAATAGTTGGTTTCCATAAATAAATTAACTGCCTTATTTAATTAAGTTTCTAAAAATAGAAAGTTTCCATAATTAGAAATAAGCTGGTTAAATAAGCTAAGTAAATAAGCCTAAGTGTTTTCATGATTATTTTCTAAGTCATATGATATATTCTATAGTTTAATAATTATTTCATGTAATTTAATTAAACTATAGGTTATAATATTTAATTACAGTATAACATGTTTTTAATTAAATATATTAAATACTTAGGTTAAAATATGTATTATTAAATATTAATAATATAACCTAAGTCATGTTAATTAATTAATTATATCCATGGTTATTAAAATAGTTAATTAATTATAAGTCTTAATAATATAAATACTTAGGTTAAAATAATTTCATGATTATTAATAATTAAATAACCTAAGTCATGTTATTAAATTAATCACATCTTTATTAATTTAATTTTAACATAAGTTCATAACATAAAAAAAAACTAACATAAACCATGAACCGGACCTAGGCTTAAAAACATGAACCGGACATGAATCGACACCGTACCCCGAACCAACTCGGGGTACCCCGTGTTTACCTTGCTGCCGTGGGACCCACACGCACCAACCAAGACCATATGGTCTTGGTGGTGGTCGGCTTGGCAAACCGAAACCCCTTCGGGTTCGGTTGCAGCCTGCGGCCAAAAACAAACACCCCTTAAAACAACCCTTTGATTTAATTTAACACCAAAACATGTTAGATCTATGATTAATTATTATGTTTTTATAAAAACATCACATGTTCATAATTAATAAAAAGATTAAATTAAAAGGAAAGGTTTAAAAAGGTTTTACCAAATTCGTGGATCAAGAGAACGAAGAACAAACACGATCAATCACCAAATCTTCAAGATCAAAGATCAAAAATCACCTTCCATGGTGGTTGTAGGGTGGTGGCACAAAGGAGAAGAAGAATGAGGGTTTTTAGGTTTTCTTAAAAATCTTCTGTAAAGATTAAATGAGTAGTGAAAAATCCCTTAAACCCTTTTAGTAAAATTTTGATGGGCTAAGCCCATCCTTCCTCCTAAATTTCATGGGAATGGGGCCCACAAGGGGTAACCCGAATGTTTTCCGTTTCTAATTAATAAGTTACACGTTCGTGATTATTTGTGTTCGCGTTTTAAGTGTTCTCGTTACGTAAATATCGTGATCTAATATATTTAATTACGCTCGTAATAATATATATACGTAATTAATAATAGTTCGTGTTTTAATTACGCTCGTGATTTCGTGATCGTATGTTCGTGATTAATTATTGCTAAATAATTATTACGTGATCGTTCATATAAAATACTTATCGTGTTCTAACACGTACGTAATACGTAAACTCCTAATACGTAATCGTAATCATGCTATATTAGGAAAGTTTTAATCTAGTACGTACGATCCTAAGGGTACTATTCATGGTAAAAGCATGCGGGTTTTACAACTCTTCCCCCCTAAAAAGAATAATTCGTCCCCGAATTATAGATAACGTAACTGAAGGAGAAACATACCCGAATCAAATTGACAGGGTATGTAAGGTAAATGAACGTACAGGTAACCTAGCAGAAGGAACGCGGAACGTGACATGTCTTGAAAGGACATGAAACGTGACGTGACTGAAAGGACATATCTAATTGATAAGTGAAAAACGGATAAGAAGTTCAGATGAACTTGTCCGCTTCCAAGTGGCTTCCCTCTTGGAACGGTTCCTTATAAGACCTTGACACGAATGATAAGTCTTGGTCCTCCTGACCTTGACTTGGAATACGAAGAAGTTCCTGGATATCAACGTAAGGTAGATCCCCTAAATTCGATCGAGGGAATAAGAATTAACGTGTAAGAGTAACTGAAACATTATGGTGCAAAACAATCCGACTTAACCGTTAACTAGCAACGATGCGCGAGACAAATAGAAACGTAGTACGTGAAAATTTTTGAACGTAATACGTGAAAAATTTTGAACGTGCTACGTGGAGATAAGGCGAGTGTAGTATGAGTAAACATATTGTGATCCATGATACATGTAACATATCTTGATCATGATATGAGGAACGTGGAATGAACATGACATGTGGAACATATCGTGATCATAGAATACAATGGCGGTAACGCCAACGCTACAAGGTGAGACGTGGAATATGACGTGAAACGTCTATCGGATGATGGAGAGTTATACTAAACTTGGGTCTGGTCTCTCAAGTTCTTGCAAACTTCCCAGAATGAGAAAAGAAATGAACATAAAATCGTAAGCCAAAATACGATCATGAACGTGAATAGTGTCATGAACGCGAGTGCGAAAGCAAAGCGTGGAATCAGAATGAAGACGTGAAGTAATTTAGGAGTACGATTATGAATCTTTGTCTGACCCGATAACTGAGGAATTGCCAAGTGATCGGATGAGCCTTGGCTGGAACATGTCCGATCAATCTGTTGGTTCTGAAATCCTAACGGATGTGAGGATTCTGTAGACTTGATCAAACTGTTTGCAATAAACAGATAGCATCATGCTTCTTCTGAGTTTGTGTTAAACTGGTAACCAAAATCCATGGAGATCTTGTCCCATTTCAGTTCACCATTTCAGATGATGAAAAACATCCCAGTCTGTTGGGGTCCTATCTTAACCTGTTGGTATGTCAGGTACTTAGATATGAACGTAAGTGTATCTTGCTTCGTAGAACTTGATACATAGGAGTTTGCGAAACTCTGAGTCTCTGAATCTAGACTTCTCCTATCGTAGGATTTTCTAGAACACCTAATGTAGTGTAGGGTTCTCTCCTTTACGCATAAGCTGAGTCATAGTAAGATTAACCGTAGAAATCCATGTGATTCAGCGTGTCACTGTAATCAAACAGAATTGATATTGGAAAAAAAATCCAGGGTAGAATTTCTGTTGTCAAGAATTTGCAACATAGTGTAGATATGGTCTTCCTGTTCTTCTCTAAACTTAGAGGAAAATCAGGTTATCCTCAATGAAAACGCTGATGAATTTGTTTATGTGTTCATGGAACTCAGTTTATTAAGTCCATAATGCTGTGGAAGCATTTATGAGATTAATACAGAATCATGAATTTAGCATGACCAAGTCGTGTACGAATAGCAGTCATGGACATGTCCTGCTTTTCACTCGTCACTGTTGGCAGCATGATCATGAGTTCGATCTTGGGAAAGTGATTAACACTATACGGTTGATTGGACATGTTGTCAATACGTGGAGGAGAATAACGGTCATGAATGGTGATTTGTTTAAGTCAACGGTAGTCGACACATAATCTCATGGTACCATACTTCTCCTTGTAGATTCTTCTAATAATCAATTGGCTATGCGTAAAAGAATTAAGTGCTCGTGTCTTACTGATAGCTAGAAAATTTTAGCGACCATGGCTAACAACGCACATGCTTGTAAGCATAGATAATTTGTACAGATTTTCCTGATGGAAAATCAAGCTGAATGTATTCAGGGGCCTGAACATTACTGTACATAATTATGAATCGTAGAATGTTGTGTTGTTCATAGTACTTAATTCAGATAAAATTCATCTCGTGTCTGTCTGAGGAAATGCGTTAGCAGCGTGGATCTCATCACTAAGCTGAAGGAAAACCTTCGTATACGTGGGAATACGAAAGGCGTCCTTCATGGTCATGAATCAATGATTTATGGTTACAAGAATAAAAGTGACATCGGCAACGTGACAGTTCTCACTGATGCGCCGGTAATGGTAGTGAAATTGTTGTGGCCTGATTAATACATGACACAACAAAGTGGATATACCCTTGGAGGGTACCCTGAATTTCTTAGAAATGTTCCATAGTTGGACGTGAGTCATGTGTCTTGACTCGTTTCTTGGAACTATAAGCATGACATATGTCTTGACTGGTGTCTTGACATGTGTCTTCAGAAAGTATACGTGAGACATGTGTCTTGACTGATGTCTTGACATGTGTCTCGAGATGTGAAACAAATATAACCACAATATAAGGTTATTATGCCAGAAATGGCGGATTGGTTGGACTACTAATCCTTGTATTTCTGGTCACGTCCGTGGCCAGAGTTTCGGTTGCGATTTCTAGGATAGTTGTTGTCATAGTAGTGGTTACTATCGTCCTGTCTGTCAGTTCCATGATGGTCATTCTCATGACCGTGATTCATGTAACTATTCAGCTGAGTGGCCGGATGGTACCGGTTTGCACTCATATGGCTGAAATTACAGCCGAATGACGTGTGACATGTAACTAAGAATTAGGGACAATGATTGATGAGGATCGTCTGATGGTGAAGCATCTTCTCGTCCAATTGCTTTGCTCCGACGCCTTTTGTTGGGAATAAATCTATACTTAGTTTGTTTCCCCGGCTATCCAAAAGGGGAGAAATTCCCTTCTAGGATTGAGAGCAGTATGCAACCTTTGACTAATTTGGAATTGACGAAAATGTGTATGAGTCTGAAAAGGCAGAATACACAACTGGTACAAGATGTCAAAAAGCAAGGTCTGGTTATCACTCACTTGGAAACCAGACTTGCTACTCTTGAGGGGAGGAGAAAGCCCAGACTGATTCTTTCAACAGATGAGGATGCTTCCAAAGGGGAGGAAGTTCCACATACAGAGGGGTCTACTGAATACTATTCATATCCTGGAGGGGTACATGGAAAGATAACAAGTGCTCAGAAAGGGATGGAGAAAGGAAGTGCTGATAAGGGAAGTGACAAGGGGAGTGCAACCAAAGATATTGCTCAAACATTGCTCACCATGGGCAATCCAGAAGAAGCCACTGCTTCAAAAGTTTCCCCTGCTGTTGCTGATCCCACTGCTGTAAGTCAATCCCCTGCTAAGAGTATTACTCAATACTTTGTTAGAAAGAACAGAAAGCAACCATCTCAGAAGGGGATTACAATCAAAGAACCTGCATCTAAAGTGAAACCAGCACCAGCAGTGGATCCAAAAGACAAAGGAAAAGGAATCATGGTGCAACAGCCCAAGAGAAAATACAAGCATCTAACTCCTGAACAGCAAAGGGCTCAAGAAGCACATGATGCACAAGTAGCTCTCAGGCTACAACAAGAGGAGATGGATATGCAGGACCAAAGAATGCAAAAGATGAGGCCCAAAGATATGCTCAAGCAGGTTGAGATTATGCATAGAGAACTAGATGATAGGGTACCTCATGTTGGAGAGTTTCTTGATCAATGGGAGAAGGAGTTGATAAATGCTCCTTTGGAAGACAGGTATGAGTTGACTTGCCTTGTTTACAAATATCAAACTGAGTATCTGGAAAGAAGGGAAATTCAAATTCCGAGTGAGAAGTATCTAACTTCAGAGAAAGGGTAACTTGATCACTACAAAGTTCTGCTTAAGAGACATAGAAAGTGGAAGGATGGTGACTTCAGTGATATGAGTTTTGAAGCCATAAAAAGAGCAGTCAGACCAGGTCTAAAATTGTATGTTGTGGAGGATTGGATGACTATCAACACTCCTGAGGAAGCTGAGTATCTTAGGAGACAAAGTGAAATGCTACAGAAAGCTAGAGAATCAAAGAAAAGAAAAGCTGAAGAGACAACTTTGGAAACTACACAAGAAGGTGCATCATCCCAAGCAGGTGCATCATCACAAGCAGGGGCATCACATCAAGCAGGTGGAAGTTTTCCAGAAGTACTTGAGAAGTATGTACTTAATGTACAAAGAGCAGCAAAGAGACTCAAGAAAATGGAGAAAGTGGGCATAGTTACTAAAGAGTCTCAAAGGCCTTCAAATGATGAGATTGATAAACAGCTAATTCTGCAGGAAAATGATGATATCTCACCTAGTGAACTTGGAAAGAAGTTTGCTATCATAGAGTATGCTGTTTATGAACACAAAGGGAGGACTTGGTGGAAGCTTACAAGAGCTGACAATACAGCACAGACATTTCTAAGTCTATATGTCATGTTTCATATTTTGGATAGTGAAGACTTAGAAGATCTGTGGAAAATATTGAAGAAGACGTTTGCTGCAAAACCTCCTACCATGGATGGTGTGGAGAAGGATTGGGTAATCTGGGAGTGCATGCATAGGATGTATGAGCATGAGTTATTTGATCCCATATTTGATGCAGTGAATAAAGGAGATTTGTTGTATTGGAAGCTGTTTACCAATTCTGGGGTTTATGAGGTAGTGATGGAAGGTGTGAGTGTGTACTTGCTCAATCATAGGTATTATCCCTTCTCTCAGGACACCTTGAAGAAACTTAGGCACAGGCTAACCTAATTGTAGATGCTAAAAAGCCTGTTGCTTATGATCTGGTAAGAATGGTTCATAGTCAGATTTGGCCAGAAAGTTTGTAAGCATCCTCATCAACTAGTATTTATTCAGAAACTTGTCTTTAGGGGAAAGCACAAGTTTAGGGGAGGATTGTTGGGAATAAATCTATACTTAGTTTGTTCCCCCTGCTAGTTGATTACTCGTACCCCAGCTAGAGTAAGTTCCCCCTGCTAAATAACAAAGGCAGGGTGATTGGTTCCCCTGCTGAAGTCAAAGGCCCTGCTGTCAAAGATAAACATGGAATAGATTTTTACGCGTTTCAGTTATTATTCCTTAATACTTTCCATAGTTTGTTAGTAGTGATCTTGTACGTGAGTCCTTGCAGCTATAAAAGGACTCACTAGGTTAGCATGCAAAGGGTGTCTTTCTCATTTTGTCTTTCATTATATTACTTTAAGGTTTTGTAAACCCTAATACCATTTTGGGTATTCGTATATCTTTGATATATTAAAGTTCAGCGTTTGAATCACATTTGTTCTTGTGCTAAACATTACATTCCGCATCTTGTTTAGTTACTTTGCTTTGCAAAGTTTCTCCAGTGTTAGATTGAATTCTTTCTCTCTATCACAACCCTTAAACAAGCTATTAAGGTTTAAGATCTGACTTTGGGATCAACAAGTGGTATCAGAGCTTGTTGAGAAACTTTGTCTAAATCAAGAACAAAATCCTCATAGCAAACATGTCTTTAGATTCATCCTCAAACAGCAACAACCACAATAACCTCAAGTTGCCCATGTTGGATCCTGAAAACTTTAAATTATGGGAATTCAGAATCTAACAATACCTGAAAATGGAACACTATGTTCTTTGGGAGATCATAGAGTTTGGTGATCAATTCACCAAAACAATGGTGGTTGATGATGGCAAGGATGAAGAAAAAGGTGAATGTTCCAAAGGTAAGGACAAGAAGAAATATGCTGCTCTGTGTGATAAGGAGATACTAGCTAGAAGGCATGATGTCAGGGCTCACAGCTCATTGTTGTTGGCTCTACCTGATAGACATCAACTCAGATTCAGGAAATACAAAACAGCTAAGGATCTATGGGAAGCCATAGGCAAAACCTTTGGAGGAAATGAAGCCACAAAGAAGAAGAAGAAAAATCAAATGCTGAATGATTTGCTTCTTTCAAAGCAATTGGTGATGAATCAATTGGAGCTATTTACAATAGGCTTCAAGATATGGTGGCTCAATTAGAATTCTTTGATATTGAGGTATCAAAAAAGCAGGTGAATACCAGGTTTCTTCACAGCCTGCAGAAAGAATGGTTTGTCTATAAGGCAATTTGGCAGAATAAGGATGACTTGGACGAAAAAGACATTGATGACATATATAATAACTTAAAAGTTTTTGAACCTGTTGTCAATGAGATGAAGTCAAAAGGAACAATTCCCACCAACTCAAGTGGATTCGTTGATTCCACTACTAACATGGCGTTCATATCACAAAGCAGTGGAATCTCCAAGAACAATGGAATTGAAGTAGCCCCTGCTACTTATTCCCCTGCTACCAGGTCTGGACCTTCCTATGATGAAGGAAGACCAGCTACATTCAGCCTTGATACTGCTTGTGCTTTTATAGCATCTCAAGGGCCACAAGGATCTACTGTGTTACATGAAGATCTAAGTCAAATCAGTAAGCAAGGGCTAGAAGAGATGGATATCAAGTGGAATATGGCTCTGCTCAGCATGAGAGCCAACAGGTTCTACAAGAAGTATGGGAAGAAGATCTCAATTAATCCTTCTAATGTGGCTGGGTTTGATAAAACAAAAGTTGAATGCTACAACTGTGGTAAGAAGGGTCATTTTGCTAGGGAATGCAGAGGACCTAAGACTGGAAATAGCTACAGAAAGGAAACAAGAGATGATGATTCTGGTGCTAAAGCCATGGTAGCTATGCAGGGGATAGATGGAGCAAGTGGATGGGACTGGAGTGCTATGACAGAGAATGTGGAAAGAAATCAAGCTTTGATTGCTGAGGAAAAGGAAGAAGACTTTACACTCATGGCCATGTCAAGTTCCAGCTCTGACAATGAGGTATATGATGACTCATATTGTACTAAAGCTTGTAGGAAAAATACTGAATCTTTGAATGATCAAATCAGAAAGTTAAAAGCTGACTATATCAATTGTGATAATGATCTTGATAATTATAAACGAGCTTTAGAACAGTTAGAGTCCACCATAAGAGAGTTTAAGCAAAGAGAAAGTGATTATAGGGATCACATTGTGATACTAGAAAGAGATACCAAGGAGAATAACCAATCTATTAAAGAATTGACTACTGAAATTGAAATTTTCAAAGCTAACCAAAAGATTGATGAGGAAACTGTTGAAAAATTTGGAAAAGCTTCAAAAGATTTAACCAATGCAGTTGAAGTTGGTCAATCTCCTAGGGACAAAACAGGGTTTTGGATTAAAAATATGCATGCTACTATACCACCACCCCCTGCTAACATTCATGCTCCTTTTCCTAGAAAAGACCTATCCTGGACTGGTCTCCCTTGTTTTGAAAAACAGGATGACATTGAGTTTGACTTAAGTGCTTATATACCTAATAATCTTGAAACAGAAGAGTCTCTAGTTAAAACTAGTGTTATTAGGAATGTTGAAAAGGAACAGGTTGGTTTAAAACAAATTGATAACCCTGTTCGATTTTCAAGAGAAGGAATTGTTGGCAGAAATTCTGGCTCTAGAAGTAGCTCTCCCAAATCTAAGACCAGGTCACAGTCCCCTAAGTCTACCATTAAATATGTTGGCATGTACAGGAATATCAGAGGTAATCAAAGAAATTGGAATGACCAAAAGTCTCATCAATTAGGAGAAGACTTTGTGATTAATACCAAGCCCTGCTTCACATGTGGCAGCTTTGAGCACACTTATCAGGAGTGTAAGGCACCAATGGAGATGGTGGCTGCAAATCCCTTAAAGGATATGCAACCTAAAACCATTCTTCTAAATGCAGGGGCAAAATCCTTTTCCCCTGCCAAGTATGTTGCCCCTGCCTTAAGAAATAGGGTGACTGATAAATATGTTGTTCCTGCCCTTAGGAAGGAGAATGATGATCACTCAAAGCCCAACACTTCTGTGACCACCCCAACACCTTATACTGCATATAGATCTGGCTCTAGACCTTACCAACACATGACTAGAGGCCAAAACAAAAGATGGGTTCCCTCTGCTAAGAATAGAGATTCCCCTGCTAAAACTATGGTATCCCCTGCTAGCAAAATTTTGCATTCTAGGAACATGGGAAGACGGGGAAAAGCTGTGAAAGCCTCAACTCGTTGGGTTTGGGAACCCAAAAGGGGTACTCAATCTAATGGTGTATCTCTAGTCTTTGATAAGCTATCCTACATTGATACACGAGGTAGATCCAAGTCTGTAATGGCTTGGGTCCCCAAGAAAAACTAATTTGTTTTTCTTTTTGCAGGTGACAAAGAAGACAAGGGATGATAGAGCATATTGGGATAGTGGATGCTCAAGAAGTATGACTGGGCAAAAATCTTACTTGTCTAACTTTGTGCCCCTGCATGACAATGATGGTGTTTCTTTTGGAGATGGGCATGGAACTATAACAGGAAAAGGAACTATTGTCACTAATGGGATGACCTTTGACAATGTGTACTTGGTGAAAGAACTCAAGTATAATCTCTTCAGTGTGTCACAGATGACTGATAACAGGAGTTTGTCCTGCCAAAAGACACTCCTATTGTACTCATAACACCAAGACAGAAGAATATGTACACAATTGATCTCAAGGACATATCTCTCCAAGACAATGAAACATGTTTCATTGCCAAAGCTTCAGTAGATGAATGTAAGAAATGGCATAGAAGACTTGGTCATCTTAATTTCAAGAACATGAACAAACTAGTAAAGTATAATCTGGTTCATGGTCTTCCTTCCAAGTCCTTTGCCAATGAACATACTTGTGCTGCATGTCTGAAAGGGAAGCAACACAGAGCATCTTGCAAATCAAAAACAAGTATGTCCACCACCAAGCCATTGGAACTACTGCATATGGATCTCTTTGGTCCTACTTCTGTGGCAAGCATAATGAAGAAATGGTACTGCTTAGTGATTACTGATGATTTTTCAAGGTTCACATGGACATTCTTCCTATTTGAGAAGAGTGACACAGCTGATGTACTCATTGGGTTCATCAATCAAATTGAACTATCAAAAAGCATGAAGGTGGTCACCATGAGATCAGACAATGGTGGTGAGTTCAGAAATCAGAAACTGGACTCTTTCTGCATTAACAAATGCATCAAGAGGCAATTCAGCATAGCAAGAACACGTCAACAGAATGGAGTAGCAGAAAGAAGGAATAGGACACTCATTGAAGCTGCTAGAACTATGCTGTCTGATTCCAAACTTCCAGTTATCTTTTGGGCTGAAGCTGTATCCACTGCTTGTTATGTACAAAACAGGGCCTTGGTAATTAAGGCACACAACAAGACCCCTTATCAGCTATTCAATGGAAGACCTCCTTTAATTGACTTTTTTAGACCTTTTGGATGTCATGTGATCATCTTGAACACTATTGACAATCTAGGTAAATTCAGTGAAAAAGGTGATGATGGATACTTTGTGGGTTATTCATTAAACAGCAAGGGATATAGGGTCTTCAACAAGAAGACAAGCAAAATCACAGAAAATCTTCATGTGAACTTTCTTGACGACAAACCTGAAGATGTTCAAACAGGTCCTGACTGGTTCTTTGATATAGATGTACTTTCACAGTCTATGAATTATGTACCTGTTGTTTTGCAGAACACTAACATTTCAGGTACTCAAGAAACAACTGGTGCAGAAAAGTCACCCCTGAGGTACATGAATGTACCCTCATTGTTTCCTATTGAAGCTTATGTTCAAGAAGATAATTCTTCTCTAGGAAAAGAACAGCCAATCTCATCCCCTGCTATGGCTGAAGGCAGCGGAATGGCTGAAAGCAGTGGAATCCAGGATTCCCCTGCTAGACCAATTGATTCCTCTTTCACAAAGGATCATGATGCTAATGAGACTACTGATGCAGAAAGAGAATCCCCACTCATTTCATCATCTACACCCATAAATGATGGTCCTATTATATCCAGCAGTGGAAGCAGAATCATCAGGAGTGGAGGTCCTAGTTATTCAGAGCTTCATTCTGCTCACCAGCACCCATCTCTAGGTCATGCTGTATCATTTGGAAGTTCCTTTGAGGACTTCTTTCCTAATCAAAATAGCCCCATCAATTCTGATTTGGAAGAAGATGAAACAGAAGTCATCATGCAGCCTACCTACAGAATCAATAAGGATCATCCTATCTCTCAGATCATTGGTAATCCTGAAGCTCCCAGACATACAAGGTATACAGCAAAAGAGCACAGCTTCATTGCTAACATCACCATGAAGTTCAATCATGACAACATGCAATGTTGTCTGTTTACTGCATTTTTGTCACAAGAAGAGCCAAAGAAGATTTCTCAGGCTTTAAATGACCCAAGCTGGGTTGAAGCCATGCAAGAGGAGCTCTTACAATTTGACATACAAGAGGTTTGGATTCTGGTAGATTGTCCCAAATGGGCAAGGCCTATTAGGACAAAGTGGGTACTCAGGAACAAAAAGGATGAAAGGGGAATCGTGGTCAGGAACAAAGCAAGATTAGTGGCACAAGGGTATACTCAGGAAGAAGGAATTGATTATGAAGAGGTGTTTGCTCCAGTAGCCAGGATTGAAGCGATTAGATTATTTCTTGCTTATGCCTCATTCATGGACTTCATTGTTTTCCAGATGGATGTGAAAAGTGCCTTCCTATATGGAACCATTGATGAAGAAGTCTATGTCATGCAACCTCCATGGTTTGAAGACCCAGAACATCCTGACAAAGTATACAAAGTGAAAAAGGCCATGTATGGACTTCACCAAGCTCCCAGAGCCTGGTAGTACTCTCTCTAAATATCTCTTAGACAATGGATTCAGTAGGGGGAAGATTGATCAGACCCTGTTTACTAAGAAACAAAAGGGTGACCTTTTGCTAGTACAAGTCTATGTGGATGACATCATTTTTGGATCAACTAACTCTATGCTTAGCAAAGAGTTTGCCAAACTGATGCAGGATAAATTCCAAATGAGTGCCATGGGAGAACTAAACTTCTTTTTGGGGTTACAAGTTCTGCAGCGGACAGATGGGATATTTATCTCACAAGACAAATATGTGGCTGAGATTGTAAAGAAGTTTGGCATGTCTGATGGAAAGAAGGTGTCCACTCCAATGGACAAGGATCATCCATGGGGCAAGGATGGTCCTGGAAAGCCTATAGATGTCAGAAATTATAGGTCTATGATTGGGTCTCTTATGTATCTCACCGCTTCAAGACCTGACATCATGTTTGCAGTCTGCCTATGTGCAAGATACCAGGTGTCACCAACAGAGTGTCACTTATTTGCTATGAAAAGGATTTTTAGGTATCTAAAATGTCATCCCACCTTAGGACTCTAATATCCAAAGGAGTCACCATTTGAGCTGATAGCTTATTCAGATAGTGATTATGCTGGTGACAACAATGATAGGAAGTCTACAACAGGGGGATGCCAATTTTTGGGAAGCAGGCTTATATCTTGGCAATGTAAGAAGCAGACTATCATGGCAACATCCACAACTGAAGCTGAGTATGTAGCAGCTGCTTCATGCTGTGGTCAAGTTCTTTGGGTGCAAAATCAACTGCTTGATTATGGGTATAACTTTCTTAAAACCAAGATATTCATTGACAACAACAGCACTATTTGCATTATAAAGAACCCTGTTTTTCATAGCAAAACTAAACACATTGAAATTAGACATCACTTTATCAGAGATTGTTTTGAAAAAGGACTGATTGTTCTTGAGAAAATTGATACAGAACTTAATGTTTCTGATCTTTTAACAAAATATTTTGAAGTAAGGAGGTTTCAGTATCTGGTTGCAGGTATTGAAATGGTTACTCCTTAAAATCTGATGTCTATTTTGTCATATATGATCAGGGTTACTTCACTGCTGTAGTTGTATAACTGTTAGTCCATTTTTCCATCTCTTTCATTCCACTGCTTTTTAACACAGATTCCCTTGCTGGGGGTTCATTCCCCTGCCAAGAGAATTTTTCTCTTAAGCTGGGTGTGTTCTTTTTACAAAAGTGGTTCTATGTGGTTTTAGACTAACAATGCAGAGGTTCATATGGTGCATACTATTCTCATTGGTGGATCAGGTATATACTCTATGTTTCAGGGGAGGTTAGGTCACACCTTTAGGACTCAGGGTATCCTTAGGATACTCATATATGATCTTAGATCATATCCACTAGTGAGTGAGGGTTCAGGGTAATGATGACTTGCTACAAAGCTTGTCAGAACTCTGAAACCTTGAGGCACTGTAGTGTGTGTTTACATTTCTCTATTAAAACAGCTTGCTGTTCAAATACAAAGGTGTGGCACACATTGCCCAGACTGACTGACCATAGGTAAGGGACAAGGTTGGGATGGTGACTGGGGTATGCATGTCTTCTTGGGATAACCTGGTGTAGGGGGACTTATGTATTGACTTTTTGTATTGAGACCATTGCTGAATAGAGGACTCTTGAGTTTCTATGTATCTATCTTGTGTATGCAAGTGTGTGCATTAGAGCAGAGCTAGTTAGCATTAGTTTCTCCATGACTAGTCCAATACCCCTAGGAAAGTTTCCCCTGCTTTTATCTTTTCATTCCCCTGCTATCAAAACATTCCCGTGTTTGACCGTTGACCGACAATACCGTTACCCTGTTCATAGCCGTTGGGCCTGCTTGCTTAAATTTTGGTTAGGGAATATTTTATTATTTTTAAAAGATATTTAAGGCGCTTTCTTCGCTGATTGGTAATCTTTTCCTTTTATTTCAAATAAATTAATTTTTTATCAAGATTTATCTTTGATATTTTTGCAATTTGAAATTTTTGGTCCAATCACAGCTCTTCAATTCGCCTATAAAAACTTAATTCCCTTCACCAGCAGGTCCATCTTTCTCCCTCGACTTAATCCCACTTACCTCTCATCTCTATAAACCTTCAAACTATTTTCAAAATTTATCATGACTCTTAAAATTGCTCCTAATCATAACCAAATCGCTTTGCTTCATGATGAACCAGCCGAGTTTGCTGATGCTGTGGCCTTTCTAAAGTCTTTGTACTTCAGAGTGGCCCTTCTCATCAATCCTCGAATCTATACCTCACACATTCAACAGTTCTGGTCTAAAGCCATGACCAAAACAGTGAATGGAGAGGTTATAATTCAAAGCACGGTTGATGGTCATTCCAAGGTGATTACACTTGCCTCCATCAGGGAGAATCTTCTCCTTGATGATGAGGATGGGATAACCAACTTTTCTGAGGCTGAAATTTTTGCAGGTCTTGTTAAATTGGGGTACAAACTTTATGAAAATAAAAAATGTAAGTTTGCTAAAGGCCAGTTTGCCCCTCATTGGAAATATTTGATTCATACAATTATGCAATGTTTGTCAGCAAAAACCACTGCTTTTAATGAGGTTGGTAGTGAGATAGCTTCTGCCCTGATCTGCTTTGCAACAGGGAGGAAGTATTGTTTTTCTCAAATGATTTTTAAAGGCATGGTTAAAAATGTTTCAAGCACCTCAAAGTTTTGTATGTATCCAAGGTTTATAGAAATTCTGCTGAATATGAGTGATCATGGTCCCATTAAACACAAAAACTATTTTTCAGCAACCCAACACACCACCAAACTCTTCACCACACTACTTGCACCATCACATCTGTTTTCTGGCAAAAACATTCCACTCACTTCAATTATGATGGACCAAATCAGACAGGAAGAAGCCAAACATCAAACAGCCACAAATCAACCTTCTGATTCCCCTACCAAGAACCTACCACCTGCTGATCCACAACAAGAAAGGCGTTCAAAATCCAGGTTTGCCAGGTCTCCCTTGCCTGGTGAATCTTCACAAGCAGCAGAAAGGAGAGTCTCCAAGAGTTTGGAGCAACCTGGGGTTTGGCTGCCACTACTGTCTCATCCTCAAGGGGTGAGCAGGATAGTGACACCATCAATAAGTCCTCTCCCCCACTCCATGATATCCAAAAAGGGGAGAAATGCCCTTCTAGGATTGAGAGCAGTATGCAACCTTTGACTAATTTGGAATTGACGAAAATGTGTATGAGTCTGAAAAGGCAGAATGCACAACTGGTACAAGATGTCAAAAAGCAAGGTTTGGTTATCACTCACTTGGAAACCAGACTTGCTACTCTTGAGGGGAGGAGAAAGCCCAGACTGATTCTTTCAACAGATGAGGATGCTTCCAAAGGGGAGGAAGTTCCACATACAGAGGGGTCTACTGAGTACTATTCATATCCTAGAGGGGTACATGGAAAGATAACAAGTGCTCAGAAAGGGATGGAGAAAGGAAGTGCTGATAAGGGAAGTGACAAGGGGAGTGCAACCAAAGATATTGCTCAAACATTGCTCACCATGGGCAATCCAAAAGAAGCCCCTGCTTCAAAAGTTTCCCCTGCCATTGCTGATCCCACTGCTGTAAGTCAATCCCCTGCTAAGAGTATTACTCAATACTTAGTTAGAAAGAACAGAAAGAAACCAGCTCAGAAGGATATTACAATCAAAGAACCTGCATCTAAAGCGAAACCAGCACCAGCAGTGGATCCAAAAGACAAAGGAAAAGGAATCATGGTGCAACAGCCCAAGAGAAAATAAAAGCATCTAACTCCTGAACAGCAAAGGGCTCAAGAAGCACATGATGCACAAGTAGCTCTCAGACTACAACAAGAGGAGATGGATATGCAGGACCAAAGAATGAAAAAGATGAGGCCCAAAGATATGCTCAAGCAGGTTGAGATTATGCATAGAGACCTAGATGACAGGGTACCTCATGTTGGAGAGTTTCTTGATCAATGGGAGAAGGAGTTGATAAATGCTCCTTTGGAAGACAGGTATGAGTTGACTTGCCTTGTTTACAAATATCAAACTGAGTATCTGGAAAGAAGGGCAATTCAAATTCAGAGTGAGAAGTATCTAACTTCAGAGAAAGGGCAAATTGATTACTACAAAGTTCTGCTTAAGAG
This sequence comes from Glebionis coronaria, assembly GCA_025667525.1. Classification (NCBI taxonomy): domain Eukaryota; kingdom Viridiplantae; phylum Streptophyta; class Magnoliopsida; order Asterales; family Asteraceae; genus Glebionis; species Glebionis coronaria. The sequence goes on along the minus strand of CM046879.1, from coordinate 22,738,168 downwards.
ACATAGAAAGTGGAAGGATGGTGACTTCAGTGATATGAGTTTTGAAGCCATAAAAAGAGCAGTCAGACCAGTTCTAAAATTGTATGATGTGGAGGATTGGATGACTATCAACACTCCTGAGGAAGCTGAGTATCTTAGGAGACAAAGTGAAATGCTACAGAAAGCTAGAGAATCAAAGAAAAGAAAAGCTGAAGAGACAACTTTGGAAACTACACAAGCAGGTGCATCATCCCAAGCAGGTGCATCATCACAAGCAGGGGCATCACATCAAGCAGGTGGAAGTTTTCCAGAAGTACTTGAGAAGTCTGTACTTAATGTACAAAGAGCAGCAAAGAGACTCAAGAGAATGGAGAAAGTGGGCACAGTTACTAAAGAGTCTCAAAGGCCTTCAAATGATGAGATTGATAAACAGCTAATTCTGCAGGAAAATGATGATATCTCACCTAGTGAACTTGGAAAGAAGTTTGCTATCATAGAGTATGCTGTTTATGAACACAAAGGGAGGACTTGGTGGAAGCTTACAAGAGCTGACAATACAGCACATACATTTCTAAGTCTAGATGTCATGTTTCAAATTTTGGATAGTGAAGACTTAGAAGATCTGTGGAAAATATTGAAGAAGACGTTTGCTGCAAAACCTCCTACCATGGATGGTGTGGAGAAGGATTGGGTAATCTGGGAGTGCATGCATAGGATGTATGAGCATGAGTTATTTGATCCCATATTTGATGCAGTGAATAAAGGAGATTTGTTGTATTGGAAGCTGTTTACCAATTCTGGGGTTTATGAGGTAGTGATGGAAGGTGTGAGTGTGTACTTTCTCAATCATAGGTATTATCCCTTCTCTCAGGACACCTTGAAGAAACTGGCACAGGCTAACCTAATTGTAGATGCTAAAAAGCCTGTTGCTTATGATCTGGTAAGAATGGTTCATAGTCAGATTTGGCCAAAAAGTTTGTAAGCATCCTCATCAACTAGTATTTATTCAGAAACTTGTCTTTAGGGGAAAGCACAAGTTTAGGGGAGGATTGTTGGGAATAAATCTATACTTAGTTTGTTTCCCCTTCTAGTTGATTACTCGTACCCTTGCTAGAGTAAGTTCTCGCTGCTAAATAACAAAGGCAGGGGGATTGGTTCCCCTGCTGAAGTCAAAGGCCCTGCTGTCAAAGATAAACATGGAATAGATTTTTACGCGTTTCAGTTATTGTTCCTTAATACTTTCCATAGTTTGTTAGTAGTGATCTTGTACGTGAGTCCTTGCGGCTATAAAAGGACTCACTAGGTTAGCATGCAAAGGGTGTCTTTCTCATTTTGTCTTTCATTATATTACTTTAAGGTTTTGTAAACCCTAATACCATTTTGGGTATTCGTATATCTTTGATATATTAAAGTTCAGCGTTTCAATCACATTTGTTCTTGTGCTAAACATTACATTCCGCATCTTGTTTAGTTACTTTGCTTTGCAAAGTTTCTCCAGTGTTAGATTGAATTCTTTCTCTCTATCATAACCCTTAAACAAGCTATTAAGGTTTAAGATCTGACTTTGGGATCAACACCTTTGTCTTCGTCTTGTAGGATCTCCAGGTTGTGAACAGCATCAGCATCTCGTAGCGTCTCCGAACGTCAGCAGCGTTAATCTTTAGTAACATCTCCCAGTTATGAGCGGCATCAGCAATCTTGTAGAATATCAGCAATTGAAAATACGCCTGAGGTGATTCAGAATCGACCAGCGAATACTCGTGATGTATTGCAAGTAGAATATTCATGGATTAAGGTACGTGTAATACACATGAAATACGGTACGTAGAGTACACGTGGAATGCACATGAAATGATCGGTATGGGGTCGATCATTTGTCATGATTTTAGGAAAGTATATCGGTTAAACGGTTATGAAAACCATCATGATAACCTGGAAGTATTATCATAGACATCATTCTGGTTGCAACAGAAACGTTAAAGTGTGGTTACACAAAATTTAACGATGATTTTCCTGACAGCATGATCAATGAAGACCAACCATGACTATCATGAAAGCAGGATTCAATGAAATCTAACAATGTCTTGCAGGACAGCGTAAATATCAAAAGAGGCGTAAAACATAATCAACATGAAGACGGAATTATCATGAAGAAACATGAAACCACCTATCACGAAGAAGTGTATAACATAATCCGCATGAAACTGAAGTTAACCATGACAATATGAAAACATACTTGACATAAAAACATAACAACTTATAAGGGGACATGAAAAAAAAAATAAAAAAAATTATGCCAATTTAAATCATGAGAAAAATTTTATGCATGAAAAATAGTGCATGAATGCGTAATGTAGTTTATAAAACCTTTATATGTGCGAAGGAACGCCTATGGGTCGGTTCCAAAACAAAAGACATGGCGAGGGGACGCCTATGGGTCGGTCCCAAAGTTAAAAGTTTCGATAAAAGCACATGCGACTAAATAGGGCCAGTCCTGTACCAACCATTACTTAGTCATAATCCCTGCAACAATGATACATGAAACATAAATGAATGAAACTCGTTTGTCAAAACTTATCAGAAAAAAAATTTTATGTGACTAATTATGAACTACTGGGGTTCAGTCCACATAGTCACAGTTCACGAGGAACATTATGCATGAAACAATGACACATAACTAAATATGAATGACGGTTGTCCATCCATATTAGTAAAACAATATCGATGAAAACATCAAGGTTAAAACCTCAAGGTGCTGAAAACATCATGGTTAAAACAACAATGCGCTGAAAACATCCCTACATAGAATAACAGACGTTGGCTTAGGAAGCTCCTGGTGACTACCCACTAGTCACAGGTCGAGTTTTAGAGCCTACAGGACGAAGCCTTGGCTCTGATACCATAATTGTAACACCTCATTTTGATAAATGGAATGTCACGCGTAATTATGGCGTGTCATCAAAGCATACAAGGATAAATGCCTAAACATTACATGACCATAGGGAAAATCGGAAACAAACATCGGTTCCCCAAACATAAGCCCAAAACATAAATAAAGTAAATGAACAAAAAGGAAGACTAGACAAGCATAAATATGAAGGCAAGAGGAGAAGGAATCTAAGGTAGCTCCCATCCTATGCGTGTCCTCCAAATGCTCCAGTCAATCCTTGAGTACCTGCCGTTTTGGGACATGGAAAGGAAAGTAACGGCTGAGCAAAACGCTCAGTGAACGGATATAGACATAGTATGAATGGCTAAAACATAATAAAGACTTAATAGCAGCGGAAATGTATAAGTCCTGGAAAAACCTGGAACATGTTCATAAAACTGGTTTTATAGTTTGAAAAGCCTTATGTTTATCTTATGAAAACTGTTTAACGTATTTTACCATTAGCCAATATAGGTCATGAAAATCCACCGTGCATGAATACTTGGAGGGGTGACCTCATCATGCAAATTAGAGGGGCTGCCTCTAATTTAATATACTGGTTATGGGTAGGAGGGATCAGCTCCTTGTGAAGGATGCAAGGCACACACCACATTCACCATGTAATCCTGAATAAAAACATGTAACTAGGATGCACCCATACGCCCCACATGATAAATATAATATAAATGGCCAAAAGCTGAAGGGACGCCACGAGCAATCACTCCGCCGTGGTGAAGTCATAACATCAGTGCCTCTAATGTTATGGTTATGGTACCTCCATAACTAGGTGAAACTGGTCATGCATGTATATGGCTATAGGTAATCTTAATTAAACATAAGAAATCAAAATCATAATTTATAATACGGGAAAACAGTTGGCTGCATACGGGGAATCCTAATAAGGAAATAATGTCCATACTGAAAGGACGGGAATCCGTACCTTATGTCCAGTGAACGAAGAAGATGAATTGAGAGGAATCCTACTTCCAAATCACTAGTGCTACATAAATACATACAAGAATAAGTATCTGCTTACTAAATACGTAGCTGGTTTTATGTCATGTCTTAGCTTATTTTATATGTTCTTACTATGTTTTCATGTTTAAAGCCTTAAACTGTGTTAAATATTATATTCTGTTCATTCTGATTAAGTATTTCTGATATTTCATGTGTTATTATACTTACTGTGTAATAATAAGTAACTTTCCAAAAATAGCAGGTTTCCTAAAATAGAAAGTTTCCAAAAATAGAAAGTTACGAAAAATAGAAAGTTACCAAAAATAGAAAGTTTCCAAAAATAGAAAGTTTTCAAAAACAGAAAGTTTCCAAAAATAGAAAGTTTCCAAAAATAGATTTACTGCTTAAAATATATAAGTTTCTAAAAATAGAAAGTTTCCATAAATAGATTAGCTGCCTTAATTAAATAAGTTTCCATAAATAGATTAGCTGCCTTAAATAAATAAGTTTCTAAAAATAGCTAGTTTCCATAAATAAATTAACTGCCTTATTTAAATATGTTTCTAAAAATAGAAAGTTTCCATAATTAGAAATAAGCTGGTTAAATAAGCTAAGTAAATAAGACTAAGTGTTTTCATGATTATTTTCTAAGTCATATGATATATTGTATAGTTTAATAATTATTTCATGTAATTTAATTCAACTATAGGTTATAATATTTAATTAAAGTATAACATGTTTTTAATTAAATATATTAAATACTTAGGTTAAAATATGTCACTACAACAAAATAAGCCTAATGCAACACTTTAAAAGCAACACTTTTGAAAATTGTTGCCTTTTTAGCAAACAATTGTAATAGAGCAACATTATTATAAAAAGTGTTGCATTTAGAAGGCTAATGCAACATTTAGCTATATCAATTTGATAAATTTGCTTAAAATAATTATTTGAGAAATAAAAAAGCTCATACTAGACGATATGGTTGAGCGTCGGATTTGGACCGACTAAGATCGAATCGAACCGATGATCGAAATAGTTCAAAACCTCACACTGAGACTGAACCTGATGGTTCGGTTCTATCAGTCATAATCGACGAATATTGGGTAAGATCGAACCAGCCTGACCCAAGACCGAAATATCCAAAAACTCCGGACGAAAAAACCAAAATTATCGGGTTCAGGTTCGGTCTGGTACAAATTGATCCGGTTTTACAATTTGAATCGATGATCCAAATGCTATGGTAAAAAAATGAAATGGCAATTATAGATTCAAATGTAACCTAACACCCAAATCGAATTACAAAAATTTAACAATACTCGAAATCCCAAATCCAAAATTCCAGTTTCCGCCTAAAATCCCCAAATTCTAAAAAAGAAGCGCCATTTTTTCATTAGCACCCCGATGAAAAATTTGAGTTCCCTCCTTTTGGGTTCTTTTTCTCCGAATAGATCTCCATCCCAATCAATTTGTTCCATAAAATTCACTCTCAATCCAAAACCCTCAGCCCTTTTTCCATTGATTGAATGTGCTTCCACTTTTCAAAGGTAATTTTGTTTTAATGTTTACATCAATACTTAATGTGAACTTACAAATTATGTGTTATCTCATTCTTTTTTGCTTAATAACTGTGAAACATTTACCTTGATGTTATTCATTGATAATATGTTTAGACTTTTTCTGTTGAACACCAGGTGTTTGATTAAAGTCCCACTAAGAGCTTAGTAGTTAGTAGTTTTAATAGCACAAATAACTCTTAAATTTAGGGATGAGCACGGTACCATTTTGGTACCGTACCGGCACCATTTTCGATGTACCATATTTTTTCCCGAGCCAAATTCAAAGTCCCGTTCCCAGAACCGAGTGTCATGCCGGTACCAGTTTCGGTGTCGGGCACGGGAAACGGTACTAAACCGGGTAAAGCACCATTTAATATTTAAATAGTAATTCAAATTATACGGTGTATAACAAGAAGTTATGCATAGCATGGACTTAAAATAATTTATAGTATACTGTTAAGCTTTAATGGTAGGCTGTGAATGTGATAGTTTACTTTTTATGATATGTAAAAGTGGAGTACGGTTATGATGTAGAATTTGGACGTCTTAAAAAGCATAGATTTAAAGAAATCTTACTCTTTTTAAACCTTGCTATTGCAAAAACTATTACATATGCTTCAAGATATATTCTGAACTCACATTAGTATCATTTTGTTTAATGTTATTATTTGTAAACTATTTTACATTACAATGTGTTGGGATTAAGCTTTTATTAGGTATCAAAATTGAATGGTAACAAGCTTCGATCTCTTAGCTTTGTTTAACTAATATGAAGTTCTATTTGATTAAACTTCCAAAACAGAAATGCTAGTTTGAGGATATTTTAATAGAGTTAAAATTATGAATACAAATACAATAGATGTCTATTGAATAAGGTAAGGTAATAAACTAGCCCCTTCTTGCTATACTTTTTGTGCCAAAGTTGTCAAAAAAAGTTCACAGCGTCATTGTAAATTTTCAACAACTTTAACTACACAGTGTAGTGTTTCTTTATATTTCTCATTACCAACTTCTGTTAATATACCAAGTTAATAGGTGTCATGACTAATTATTGATGTACACACTATATTACTTAACAAAAGCTTTCATGCCATTACAAATATATTAGTGATATAACATGTATCTTGCGACTTGCGAGACCATTAAGGTTTACAATTAGTATGTTCTTGTACTCTTAGCATTAACAGAATATGATTACTTGCAGATTGCGGGTCTGTCTACAAGCATAAAAGAATAAAATCAGTTGATAAGAATTACTATTAGTGTGTCTGCATTTTATCTTGAAATCATTCTGATCAGTAGCATATGTTTAGTGTCTCTTCAATGTGGTTGTTTGGTCATTGGTGTAGTTGGATATGCATATTACCACTTATGTATTCTGACCTTTTAGCTTAGTTATTTATAAACATTTCACTCATCATATTTTTGGTATGCAAGAAAAAGATGACGGCGATCGTGAAAAAGTAATTGAAGAAGCTGTGTGGAAGATATTAGGAAAACTACCTCCTGAAATTGTCCTCGGGCTTTTAGCATAAGTGATCATTCAACTTTGGTATAAGGTACGTGACGTTTAATTTTTATACAGTGGTTAGTAACCCTTTGTGTCACTCAATACAAGAAGATACTAATATGATTAGCTTGGACAATGTAGGAGTTTCTTTGTTATAAATGACTTTTAAGGAGTTTCTGACTTCGCAAGTTTGGTACATGATCTGTATCATCGAACCTTCAAGGAGTTTCAAGCTTATCCAGTAGTGGTTTAGAATTACCAAGGCAATCATCAAGCTCAAATTTCAAATCATCACCTACGCACCAATCACCCGGATCGTATCCATCCCAATCTCCAGTCACTACTCAGAACCAGACATTAAACCATTATTCTCTGATATTTCTTCAGGTGGCTTTCTTTAGTATTAATGTTATACAGTTTATTAAAGCATCTTGTGGTCACTCTATAAGTATCTTAGATGTTTATATTGAGTTACTAGATGTTTGTTTCATTTGTAGTGGGTTAAATAGTTTGGTGGGCGGGTTTTTGTTGTTTAAAAGGAAAATACAGAAATTAGCATGTCAAATAGGATTACTAGAATTAAATTATTATTAAACAATTTCTTAATTACAGTAAATTATATCAGCAACAGTTTACCTCTTTGTGTTAAAGATTAAGGAGGGTCAATCCTTCAACACAGTTTTGGCAACTTTGGTTGTTTGGACCCATTGGCATGTGCGATTTATTAGTCGACTTTCACTTTATTTTACTAGTCAATCACAAGCCCAGTTGTCTTAAATTTAAAGTGGGTGGTTTCTTGAGTGTGTCACAATTTTTTTAGATTAATTCACTAGACTTGCCGATAAGTAATGTTCATGTCTCTTTTGATTCTATTGACTTGCAGTTGTATATGAGGACAAAATTGACGAAGCATATCAACTAGAAAGATTCAATTACATAGCTATTGTTCAAAGATCGTAAGTTTCACTTGTTTTCTCATGTGATTGTTATCTTAAATTCGTTAATTATGTATTTGATTAACCAACTGCCCTAGAGCAGTTGGCCACCTGGGTTCCTCCTAGAGCTTGGGGAGGGGGTTTGGTCACGGGTTCAAGTCTTGCAAGAGACAAAAAGTTCATGATTTTCCTCCTTAGTGCGAAGCTGTGAGTTCTAGGGGTTTCCCCTAGTCGTTCGGGTCCCGGGGCCTGCCCGTTATGGATGGTATAACTCGGGGGTCGGATTTCAGTGAGATTGAGGTGCCGTTCTAAAAAAAATAAAAAAATTATGTATTTGATTTGGATGATGTTCATATATGTAATTTAACTCGTCTGCAGATTGTTTAACAAACTGCACAGTGGTAAGATTTCTCTATAGACAAAGGTATAAATGAAAGTATTTTCCACGATCATATATATACTATGTATTTGGACTTGTTGGTTTTGCAGAGTGGGGATTCTGAGTGTAAATCTAGGATATTTGGTTACATGATGAATGTTAACTACTTGACGGTTATTTCTTTTTTAAATGGAATACTATCAAACATATGAAACTGTTGGTATGAAAAAGGTTCCTCATTGGTGTTTTGGCGTAGCTAACTTCATGGGCAGGTAGGATACTTAGTGTTGTAGTGGTTAGTTGCTTGAATCTTTTTTTCTTTACTTGAAGTCAGTTCATTAATGATTTATATAACCAAGCTTCATTAACAGTTAAAGTGTTCGCTTTTGCATCAAAACTATCAGAGTATATATTTAACTTGTTCTAATTACGAGTGATGCTTTATATGCAGCATGTACAAAGGATGATTCAGCAAAGACGGAAGCACAAGAAGTGGATATAGCCAAGATTCATTAACAGTTAAAGCTTTCGATTTTATATCAAAACTATCTGAGTATATATTTGACTTGCTCTAATTACCAGTGATGCTTTATGTGTAGCCTGTACAAAAGATGATTCAGCAAAGACGAAAGCTCAAGAAATGGGTCACTTTTATCCTGAAAACTTAATACAATGGCTGGAAATGGAGAATATGAAGATTTTTTTTTGTTTTTCCTCCCAATAGAGCCATGTTCTATAAGCGGGCACTATAACTTGGAATAGAGGCGGTTTTGTAGTCCGAATAAAGTCCCCTCCATTTTAATTCCTCATGGAAAACGGGGTTTATAAGCCTTTTCAACAGGGCTCTATTAGGATTTTTGTAAGTGGTCGAAGTTATTAACTTTATGGTAGTTTGACATTTGTATTCAGAATGTGATACTAGTATTTATACTGATGGAAACAAATTATTTATCTGCTATGTTATTAAAACATTTTTATGGTTGTTGCCTTTGAATTTTGTAGAGTAAATGCCTGACAAAAAAGCTAAAATAAGTGTTGCCTCTAGTTGAAAACGTGTTGCATTGGTATTGTTAAGATAAAAAAGAAATGTTGTAATAGATAATGCACTTGATGTGTAAAAGTGTTGTCATTGATGAGTTTTGTGTAGTAAGAAGTGTTGCACACATGTTTTAGAAGTGTTGTCATACGGAAGTGTTGCATTTGTTAACATGAGCAACACTTTGCCAAAAGTGTTGCACATTATTGAAAAAGTGTTGCTTTAGACCTAAGGCAACGGAGCCTAAGGCAGCACTTGGAAAAATGTTGCTTTAGGCGTAAGGCAACATTTTTTAGGCCTAATACAACAATTTTCAAGTGTTGCTATATCCCCATTTTCTAGTAGTGTGTATTATTAAATATTAATAATATAACCTAAGTCATGTTAATTAATTAATTATATCCATGATTTTTAAAATAATTAATTAATTATAAGTCTTAATAATATAAATACTTAGGTTAAAATAATTTCATGATTATTAATAATTAAATAACCTAAGTCATGTTATTAAATTAATCACATCTTTATTAATTTAATTTTAACATAAGTTCATAACATAAAAAAAACTAACATAAACCATGAACCGGATCTAGGCTTAAAAACATGAACCGAACATGAATCGACACCGTACCCCGAACCAACTCGGGGTACCCCGTGTTTACCTTGCTGTCGTGGGACCCACACGCACCAACCAAGACCATATGGTCTTGGTGGTGGTCGGCTTGGCAAACCGAAACCCCTTCGGGTTCGGTTGCAGCCTGTGGCCAAAAACAAACACCCCTTAAAACAACCCTTTGATTTAATTTAACACCAAAACATGTTAGATCTATGATTAATTATTATGTTTTTATAAAAACATCACATGTTCATAATTAATAAAAAGATTAAATTAAAAGGAAAGGTTTAAAAAGGTTTTACCAAATTCGTGGATCAAGAGACCGAAGAACAAACACGATCAATCACCAAATCTTCAAGATCAATGATCAAAAATCACCTTCCATGGTGGTTGTAGGGTGGCGGCACAAAGGAGAAGAAGAAGGAGGGTTTTTAGGTTTTCTTTAAAATCTTCTGTAAAGATTAAATGAGTAGTGAAAAATCCCTTAAACCCTTTTAGTAAAATTTTGATGGGCTAAGCCCATCCTTCCTCCTAAATTTCGTGGGAATGGGGCCCACAAGGGGTAACCCGAAGGTTTTCCGTGTCTAATTAATAACTTACACGTTCGTGATTATTTGTGTTCGCGTTTTAAGTGTTCTCGTTACGTAAATATCGTGATCTAATATATTTAATTACGCTCGTAATAAATATATATACGTAATTAATAATAGTTCGTGTTTTAATTACGCTCGTGATTTCGTGATCGTATGTTCGTGATTAATTGTTGCTAAATAATTATTACGTGATCGTTCATATAAAATACTTATCGTGTTCTAACACGTACGTAATACGTAAACTCCTAATACGTAATCGTAATCATGCTATATTAGGAAAGTTTTAATCTAGTACGTACGATCCTAAGGGTACTATTCATGGTAAAAGCATGCGGGTTTTACATTATCTATAATTCGGGGACGAATTATTCTTTTTAGGGGGGAAGAGTTGTAAAACCCGCATGCGTTTACCATGAATAGTACCTTTAAGATCGTATGTACTAGATTTAAACTTTCCTAATATAGCATGATTACGATTACGTATTAGGAGTTTATGTATTACGTACGTTATAGAACACGATAAGTATTTACTACGCACGATCATGTAATAATTATTTGACGATAATTAATCACGAACATGCGATCATGAAATCATGAACGTAATTAAAACACGAACTATTATTAATTACATATATATATATATATATATATATATATATATATATATATATATATATATATATATATATATATATATATATATATATATATATATATATATATATACATATATATATATATATATATTACGAGCGTAATTAAATATATTAGATCACGGTATTTACGTAACGAGAACATTTAAAACACGAACACAAATAATCACAAACGCTTAACTTAACAACGAGACACGGAAAAAGGTACGGGTACCCCAAGTGGGGTTCCTACCGCGGCAACAAGGGCAAATGGGCCAAGCCCATTTGTCAAATTTACTAAAGGGGGGTTAATATCTTTTCACTACTCATTTTAATCTTTACAGAAGATTTTTAAGAAAACCTAAAAACCTCCTTCCCTTTCTCCTTTGTGCCGCCACCCTACACCCACCATAAGGAGTGGTTTGTGATCTTGGATCTTGGAATTTTGGTGATTGATCGTGTTTGTTCTTCATGCTTTTGATCCACGAATTCGGTAAATCCTTTTTAAACCTTTTCTTTTGATTTAATCTTTTTATAAATCAAGAACATGTAATGTTTTTACAAAAACATAATAATTAAACATGGATCTAAAATGATTTGGTGTTAAATAAAATCAAAAGGGTGTTTTAAGGGGTGTTTGTTTTTTGCCGCAGGCTGCACGGAACCCGAATGTGTTTCGGTTTGCCAAGCCGACCACCACCAAGACCATATGGTCTTGGTTGGTGCGTGTGGGTCCCACGGCAGCAGTAAAACACGGGGTACCCCGAGTTGGTTCGGGGTACGGTGTCGATTTCATGTCCGGTTCAAGGTTTTGATTCTAGATCCGGTTCATGGTGTATGTTTAGTTTTTTTTATATTTATGATCTTATGTTAAAAATTAAGTTAATAAAATGATATGATTAATTTAATAACATGACTTAGGTTATTTTAATTATTATAATCATGAAATAAATTAACCTAAGTATTTTATATTTTAGACTTATAATTAATTAATTATATAAAAACCATGACTATAATTAATTAATTAACATGACTTAAGTTATATTATTAATATATAATAATACATGTTTTAACCTAAGTATTTAACTTTATTTAATTAAAAACATGTTATACTTTAATTAAATATTTTAACCTATAGTTTAATTTAATTACATGAAATAATTATTAAACTATACATTATATCATATGACTTAGAAAATAATCATGAAAACACTTAGGCTTATATATACTTAGCTTATTTAACCAGCTTATATCTATTTATGGAAACCTTCTATTTTTAGAAACTTATTGCTTTCAGGCAGCTAATCTATTTATGGAAACTTATTAAATTAAGGCAGCTGATCTATTTATGGAAACTTTCTATTTTTAGAAACTTATCTATTTTAAGCAGTAAATCTATTTTTGGAAACTTTCTATTTTTGGAAACTTTCTATTTTTGGTAACTTTCTATTTTTGGAACCTTTCTATTTTTGGAAACTTTCTATTTTTGGAAACTTTCTATTTCAAGAAACCTGCTATTTTTGGAAAGTTACTTATTATTACACAGTAAGTATAATAACACATGAAATACCAGAAATACTTAATCAGATTAAACAGAATATAAGATAAACACGGTTTAAGGCATAAAAACAGTAAACATGGTAAGAACATATAAAATAAGCTAAGACTTGACATAAAACCAGCTACGTATTTAGTAAGCAGATACTTATTCATGTATGTATTTATGTAGCACTAGTGATATGGAAGTAGGATTTCTCTCAGTTCATCTTCTTCGTTAACTGGACATAAGGTACGGATTCCCGTCCTTTCAGTATGGATATTCTTTCCTTATTAGGATTCCCCGTATGCAGCCAACTGTTTTCCCGAAGTATAAGTTAGTGTTTGATTTCTTATGTTTAGTTAAAATTACCTATAGCCATATGCATGCATGACCAGTTTCACCAAGTTATGGAGGTACCATAACCATAACATTAGAGGCACTGATGTTATGACTTCACCACGGCGGAGTGATTGCTCGTGGCGTCCCTTCAGATTTTGGCCATTTATATTATATTTATCATGTGGGGCGTATGGGTGCATCCTAGTTACATGTTTTAGTCAGGATTTCATGGTGAATGTGGTGTGTGCCTTGCATCCTTCACAAGGAGCTGATCCCTCCTACCCAAAAACCAGTATATTAAATTAGAGGCAGCCCCTCTAATTTCATGATGAGGTGACCCCTCCAAGTATTCATGCACGGTGGATTTTCATGACCTATATTGGCTAATGGTAAAATATGTTAAACAGTTTTCATAAGATAAACATAAGGCTTTTCAAACTATAAAACCAGTTTTATGAACATGTTCCAAGTTTTCCAGGACTTATACATTTCTGCTGCTATTAAGTCTTTATTATGTTTAGCCATTCGTACTATGTCTATATCGGCGCACTGAGTGTTTTGCTCAGCCGTTACTTTCCTTTCCATGTCCCAAAACGGCAGGTACCCTAGGAAAGACTCGAGCATTTGGAGGACGTGCATAGGATGGATGCTGCTAGAGACTTCTTTTCCTTTTGCCTTCATATATTTATGCTTGTAGTCTTTCATTCATTTCTTTTTCTTTATTATGTTTTGGGTTTATGTTTGGGAACCAATGTTTGATTCCGGTTATCCCTATGGTCATGTAATGTTTTATACATTTATCCTTGTATGCTTTGACGACACACCATAATTACGCGTGACATTCCATTATCAAAATGGGATGTTACAGGAAAATATACATTCGTGTCTTAAAAACACTTGTGAAAACTAAAAAAAAATAAATTGGGCCATTTTTAGCCTTATTAGCAACAAAACAAAACATTGAAAGTTGGAAAACGTGAGGGCGTAGCAAAGAAAGTATCTATTCACCCCCCCCCCCCCATACTAAAAGTAAACATTGTCCTCAATGTTTCGAGTCTAAAGGTGGAGCACCCCCATACTAGAGACGAATAATTGAATGCTTAGGATCTAGCATGGAAAGGGTGATCAACAATATATCTAAAGCCGTTTATTAAGTATGCTAAAAGATAATTGTTAGAACAATAAAGGATATGTCAAGGGATTCGTGAAAAACTTCTTCAAGCAAACGATGGAGGCTCACGTAAATGAACACGAGAGTCTTTAATCGTAGATGATGGTGATCTAGATAACATAATCACAAACAATCACGAGACAACGAGTTGGAAGGGCATAAATCCCCTTTCATTAGTTATTAGTAAGCATAAAAGGATAAGCATGGGATCTCCCCCACGAGGCACCTCATTTTTTATTACCGAGTCATGAGCTCGACTCGATCCCCTCAATGCTAATTATCATTGGGGAAAGTGACTTGGTCGAGGTCAACCATTGAAGGAATTTCCCCACCAATGTAGTGCTTAAGCCTATGTCCATTCACCTTGAATGTTAGGACCATCATCTTGAGCTAGCTCGATGGTCCCATAAGGAAACACTTGTGTAACGGTGAAAGGACCCGACCAACGAGATTTCAATTTTCCGGAAAATATCTTAAGTCTTGAGTTAAAAAGTAACACTTGATCACCAACGTTAAAAACCCGGTTTTTAATCTTTTCATCATGAAACTTTTTAGTCTTTTCTTTGAAAATCAATGAATTTTCATAAGCATTGTCTCTTAGTTCATCCAATTCATTCAATTGTACTTTCCGGTGATCTCCCGCGGTCTTCAAGTCAAAGTTTGCATGCTTAAGGGCCTAATATGCCTTGTGCTCCAATTCAATGGGCAAATGACAATTCTTCCCATAGACTAACTTATAAGGAGTACAACCGATAGGTGTCTTATAAGCGGTCCTAAAGGCCCATAAAGCGTCATCGAGTTTGTCGGACCATGAAGCACGGTTTTATCCAATCGACCTCTCTAAAATCCTCTTCAAAGCTCGGTTCAAAACCTCGACTTGCCCACTCGTTTGCGGGTGATAAGCTGTAGAAAGACGATGAGTAACTCCATATTTCTTTAAGACCTTCTCAAATTGGTCATTACAAAAATGGGTTCCACGATCGCTTATAATAGCACGAGGGGTTCCGAACCGAGAGAATAATTTCTTCAAAAACTTCACTACCACACGAGCATCATTAGTAGGTAAAGCCTTAGCTTCCATCCACTTAGAAAGGTAGTCCACCGCGACGAGCATATACTTGTTACCATGAGACGATGGGAATGTCCCCATAAAGTCTATGCCCCAAATGTCGAAATTCTCACACACTGGAATTATGTTTTGCGTCATTTCATCACGTTGAGATGATTTTTCTTGACGTTGGCACGAATCACACGACTTGACAAGTGCGTGTGCATCACGATAGATAGAAGGCTAAAAGAAGCCGGCATCGAACACTTTCTTAGCCGTGATATTAGCACCGTGGTGACCACCCGTGGGTCCCTCGTGACAAGCTCTAAGGATGATAGAAGCTTCGGCACCAAAAACACAACATCGAACGAGTTGATCCGCACAAACCCGAAAGAGATAAGGGTCGTCCCAAAAATATAACTTGACGTCACAAAAGAATTTTCGCTTTTGTTGTGTCGTCATACCCTTGATTATGAAATTGCCCGCATGGTAATTTGCAATGTCTGCAAACCATGGGGTGGTGTCTTTAGAATTCACAACACCGAGAGTCTCGAGAGGAAATGTTTCGGTGATTTCCTTGTTCTCCAAAACATCTTTGTGAGGATCTTCTAGACAAGAGAGATGATCGGCCGCTAGATTCTCGGCTCCTTTTTTGTCAAGCACGGTGACATCAAATTCTTGGAGGAGGAGCATCCAACGAAGAAATCTCAGCTTAGCATCTTGCTTAGCTAAGAGATACTTGAAAGCCGAATGGTCGGTATACATGATGCTTTTAGTTAAGACGAGATAAGGTCGGAATTTCTCAAAAGCATAGACCACGGCAAGGAATTCCTTTTCCATTGTGGTGTACTTTAATTGAGCCTCAGTCATCGTCTTACTAGCATAATGTATAGGACGGAAATGCTTTTCATAACGTTGCCCTAAGACGACCCCTATAGCATAATCACTTGCATCACACATGATTTCAAAGGGTAATTCCCAATTAGGAGCAACAAGAATGGGAGATTCGGTAAGTTTCCTTTTGATAGTTTCGAAAGCTCTAACACAATCCTCATTGATATTAAAAGGAGCATCCTTCTCGAGAAGGTGTGTCATAGGTCGAGAGATTTTTGAAAAGTCATTGATGAAACGACGATAAAAGCCCGCGTGGCCTAGGAAACTCCTAACTCCCTTAACGGTTTTGGGATGAGGTAACTTGGCGATGACGTCTACCTTAGCTTTATCGACCTCAATCCGCGCTTTCGAGACCTTATGTCCTTAGACGATTCCTTGTTTACACATGAAATGACATTTTTCCCAATTAAGCACAAGATTGGTTTTTTCACAACGTTTTAACATTTGATCGAGATTAGATAAACATGACGTGAACGAATTGCCAAACACCGAAAAATCATCCATAAACACTTCCATCGACTTCTCGATCATATCATGAAAAATTGCCATCATACACCGTTGAAACGGCCCGGTGCATTACAAAGTCCGAAAGGCATCCTACGATAAGCAAACGTTCCATAAGGACACGTAAACGTAGTCTTCTCTTGATCACGAGGGTCGATAGGGATTTGAAAGTAACCGGAAAAACCATCTAAAAAGCAATAGAATTCATTTCCCGCGAGTCGCTCCAACATTTAATCCATGAAGGGCAAAGGAAAGTGGTCTTTACGAGTGGCGTCATTTAACTTTCGGTAGTCAATACACACCCTCCAACCGGTCACAACACGAGTGGGAATTAACTCGTTGTTTTCATTAGGCACAACGGTCATTCCTCCCTTTTTAGGGACACAATGGATTGGGCTCACCCATGGGCTATCGGAGATAGGATAAATCATTCCCGCGTCAAGGAGTTTTAAAACTTCCTTTTTAATGACATCGTAAATTTTGGGATTTACCCTTCTTTGACTTTTAATTGCGGGTTTGTAGTCCTCCTCCATTAAAATCTTGTGAGTACAAAATTTTGGGTCAATACCCTTAATGTCGGAAATTTTCCACGCAATTGCCCCTTTATGAGCCTTAAGAACTTTCAAGAGCTCGGTTTTTTCATCATTAGCAAGACCTCTTGCAATAATAACCGGCAACTTGTTATCACCTTCCAAGAATGTGTATTTAAGGTGAGAAGGAAGATCTTTCAATTCAAAGATTGGTGGTTCCTCGATTGAAGATTTTACTTCAACACTCATAACTTCCATCGGCGGAAGAAATGGTGGAATAGAAGTATCATCACTAATCAACACCTCATCTTCATTGTCGATTTCATTTGAAGTAAAATCGCCTCCTTGGAATGGAGTGAGATTTGGTGTAGAATTAGCAAGAATCGGATCCAAAATAGTGGGATTGCCACTTGACGAGCTATCGGAAAAACCTAACACTTCTTGTGAAAACTCATCGCAAACCACATCAACTATGTCAATGTGATTGATGGTAGCGATTGCATAAACATGAGAAGGTTTTGAGTTTTGAGTAGCGTTTATAACAAGTTCCTCTTCGTTGAATCTCAAAGTGATAGTTCTTGCATGAACGTCGATAAGCGATCTCGAGGTGTCCAAAAATGGACGACCTAAAATTAGAGGAACTTGAGGATCCGCGGGGATGTCAACTACTATAAAATCAACGGGATAGTAGAACTTCCTCACTTTCACGAAAATATCCTCGGCTACTCCACATGCTAAAATCGTAGAATGATCGGCCATCTCGATAGACATGTTCGAAGGAGTAAGAGCCGGAAGCGAAAGCGATTTCTAAATGGAAAATGGCATCAAATTAATGCTCACACCAAGATCGGCCAAGGCGAGGCGTTCTTTCATATCTTGTATGTCACAAGGAATGAGAAACTTTCCGGGGTCACCAACTTTTTCTGGTATGCGGTTAAGATAAACCGAAGAACAATTAGCAAGCTTTGAAAGCTTTTCCTTATCGCTCATCATACTTCTAAAAGTGGAGGTGAAACGAGGCATATATAACAACGCGTCGGCTAAACTCACATCAAAATGCACTTGTTGAAACATTTAAAAAAAATCTTGATTTCTTGTTTGTTACGTTCTTGCAATTTCTCTTGGTTTCGTCTCGAAGGGTAAGGTAAGAGTGGTGTGGGTTGGACATTAGGCAACGGCCTTGGAATCTCGGGTTCCATAATTGGTATTGGTTCAACCGTAGGTGTGGTATGAGCGGTACTTCGTGGGCTTGTGATATGCTCCTTTTCGACCATCACCTCGGGTTCTTTCTCGATTTCCTTCTCCGTAGAAGTACTTGGACGAGAGATTGGTTCCTTGAAAGTTTTACCACTTCGTGTAGTAATAACCTTCATTTCTCCCTTCGGGTTTGCAATGGTATCACTAGGAAGACCACCCGAGGAAGAGGGTTTACACATGATTGCTTCAAACATTTTTGCCATACGGTCCTCAAATTTTGATTGCCCTAAATCCGCGTTTAACAATTCTTGCTTAATCTCATGTTGTCCTTGTTCCATCTTTTGTTGATTTTGTTGAAGACGTTGGACATTTCCTTCCATTTTATTAGCATGATTTTTAAGTTCATTAGCAAGTTCGTTTTTAAGCTCGTTTTTCAACTCGGATCTTAAGCTAATCATCTCACGTTGCATGTTATCAAATTAAGCATCATCTGCCTTAGCATAATCCAAAAATTCTCCTTTAAGATTTTTAGTGTGAGCATTTTGAAAACCTTGTGTAGTGTTTTGAAAATCACGGTTTTGGTTTTGATTAGTAACTTGTCCATTCCCACTTTGATAATTCCCTTTGTTGTAGTTACGTGAATTGCCTTGATAATTACCACCTTGGTTGTTGTTTCGATAGTTATTAGCATTTTGATTTGGTGGAGCTTGATTTGGGCGGGAACCTTGGCTGTTTTGGTTGTAAGTTCCCGTTGCTACATAAGCACTCGAAGTGTTACCACCGGTGGTAATGCACTCGGAAAGATCATGAGCTCCACCACAAGACAAACAACTCTTAGCAACCGCTTTAACCGAAGCGGAATTCCAAGCCTCTTGTGCTTTCCAATGAGTCATAAGATTAGCAAATCTATCGAAAAACCGATTTTCCTCATTAGCTTCATCATGTAAGGCATTAATGCTACGAGACGATGACAACGATGACGAACCCATATTGGCAACACTCGGTGTGTTACGAGGGCTATAAACCTTAGATCTATTCTCGATAATCTTTAAAGCTTCATCGGTCGTCTTGCACAAAAAATTACCACCCGCGACAGCATTCAAGTAATCTCGTTCATGATCATTAAGCCCATTATAAAAAGTATCAACTTGATGCAATTCCAAAAAATCCTGGTGTGGACATTCATGTAACATTTCCTTAAATCGTTCCCATGCCATTGAAAAACTTTCATTATTTCTTTGCACAAATCTTGAAATCTCATTTTTCAAATGTGTTGTTTTAGATGGTGGAAAAAATTTGTTCACAAACTTAGAAACGAGATCACCCCATGTCAAAATCGAATTTGGCGCTTCTTTCTCAAGCAAAATTTTAGCGGGTCCATCTAACGAGTATGGAAATAACATCATCTTAATGACGTCATGTGGAACATCCTTAAACTTGCTAGTGGCGGTGAGACGATTAAAATTCCTTATGTGGTAATGCGGGTTGTCTTTTTCATGACCTCTAAACTTATTAGCTTGCAACATCGACATTAATCCCGTCTTAATCTCGAAATTCTCCGCAAGGATAACAGGAATCACAATGGCCTCTCCAAAACCCTTGGTGGGTGCTTGTAGCAACTTCATCATAGTACGATTAGCCATGACGATTTCTTGTTCTACAATAGGTTCAACAATTGGAGTTTGTTCTTCAATCAACGTCTCTTGATTTGCTTGCTTTTGAAGACGTTTACGAGCTCGATTTGCTTGATTACGAGTGATCATAAACTTCACGAAGAATGGAAGGTGAGCAAAGAAGATTCTTTTTGGGTGTTTTGTGAATTTTCAATTTTTTTGAGTTTTTGATTGTTTTTAATTTTTTTGGATTTTGGTGTATCTACGTAGACAACAATCTACCAAATATCTCCTTGAATCAAACTCTTGATTAAAGAAGCCTCAAAAGAATGAAAACGATCACGTGGACTGAACGCCTTCGAATGACTTTAGAACTTTGGTGAAAACCAAATTTTTCAAGAGGGTCTAATCACAAAGAAAACCAAGCAAATATATTATACGTAACAATACTTTGGGCGGCAAAACCCTCGATTAGCCTTAAATCTCAAAATACTCACAAGCAAGCGGGGAAACGAGGCGACGCGAAGCACTTAAGAGCCTTTTTCCTTAGGGTATATTTTATAATACCCTCCTTATACCCACCTTATAGTTCGTATTTTTCAAAATCGAGCTTCACGAAAGTATTTATCTATTTTTGCCTTTTTCTTTTTGTTTGAGATTCGAATACAATAATTAGGAGATCAAATCCCAATTAAGGTTGTGTTTTCACACTTTTGGAGATATTTGTATTGATTGTGATACTTAATACAATATAGTAATAATAATTTCACATGAAAAACCAAAAAACCGATAATACGTATAAGAATATTTCTACTAATACAAATACTATTTATGGTTAATATTAAAAATAACAAGACAAATTAATCACGACACACCTCCCCGTCAGCGGCGCGAAAATGATTGCAGTGTTTTACCACACCATTGCTTTAGGAAAAACAAGAGGGGTAAAGTAGGGAAAGTATTAAGTGATGATTTAGGAAAATCAAGCACTAATGACCCAATGAAGTTCAAGTTAGTTTCCCAAGGAGGTATATGTGTGTGACTAAAATGTAGCAAGATTTGAGATTAATATTGGTTAGAAGGGGATAAGAAAAGAGGATGACGAAGACGTGAAATTAATTACTACTACGACTACACGTAAAACCGTAAAATGAGCAAAAATAAAAATTATTTCTAAAAATTACCAAAAATTCACCAAAAATCAAAATAAATAAACTAAGATTTTACCAATGATCAAAACTTCTTCGAACCTTTTAATTAATTAAATATTAATTTTTAAATGCTAATTAAAGCCCTAAAAATCAAATTAATTATCAAAAAGCCCAAATAAAGATTTTTCAAATGGTAAACCTCTAAAATGACCTAAAAAGATTAAAAACTATTTTTATAAATTTTTAAACTAAGAAAACCTATTTAAAATGATTTAAAACTATTAAAACTTAAAATAATTATAAAAATTAATCTAAAAGTGATAAAATTAATCTAAGAGTTGCAAAATTACTATTTTAATGTATTTAAGCTAAGAAAAATTATAAAAGTGCAAAAATGTGAAATTTAAAAAAATAATAAAATAATATTAAAAATCCAAAAATTATAAAAAATTCTAAAAACTTGAAAACTAGTTTATTTTAACCTAAATAATCAGAAAATTAAAGTGAAATTACCAAAATACCCATATTGGGCCCTCAAATGGGCCAAAACTCAAAACAATCAACACATATGGGCTTAATGGGCCCAAAAAGTCAAACTTGGCCCAATTGATTTGGAAAAGCCCTATGTGACTCAAAATTTAATTCTAAACACAAAACTCTGAAGGCCCAAAAGCTGAAAGTGAGCTTATCACAGCTTAATGAACAAACAGCTTATTCTTATTGGGCCAATAAGCCCATTAAGCAATAAGCCAATGCCATAAGCTCTAATTTGACACACAACCTTCTTTTGGGATACTAAAGAGATCTGTAAAAAGAAATTTTGAAAAAGCACACTCAATAAGCCAAAAATAAGCAAAGTACAAATCCACTAAAAGACAAAATAGTCGGGTTTGAGATCTAGGGCACCTTAGGACTTGATTCAACTTGCAAAAGGTTACAAATGACTTCAGTAAGCCAAAACAATCAACCAAAATTCAATAAGCAAAACCAATAAGCTGGAATAAGCCAATAAGCACTTATGAAAAAGTCAATTTAAGTTGGTTTTCTAGTCAAACCCTAAAGTCAACCCACCAATTGCTCCAGTATGAACAAATGGGTCAAATAATGAGCAACTATTACAAAATGAAAGTTGTTGCTGGTTAAAATAAGCTTGAATAGCTTATTGATAAGATGAACACAAAAATACACTAGCAGTGGCTAGCAGCAGGGGAAAGGAGTTCCCACTGCTTTGACTATTTGACTTGGCTTTTTAGAGAGATTTTGTATGTTTTATTGGAAGACAAGGGCACCCAAGTGATCAGTTAATCACAAGGAGTCACAATCAAGCACAAAAACACACTTCAGTATCACCAATTAGCACAAAAAAATCAAACAATGCTCAGATCTAGCACAGACATGGATTTTAAGCAGTTATGAACAAATAAGTAGTTTTAGCATGAATAAGCCAGCCAAATTGAACCAGATGCATACAGAAGCTATATAAACTGTTAATAAGCACGCCCAAACTTAAATCAATCACTGAATCAAAGTATGGAACAAGATCAAAGCAGTAGAACACTTGCACACTTTGCTGATATAAATGACCAAAGATCCAAATTCAACACTCAAATCCTTCTTCCCTGGTGTAACTAACTAGGTTTAATCACTTGTTAACCCTAGTCTATGATTAGAACTAGGTGTCTCTTAAACCACAACCAATTTCAACAAGTATCCACGATTTTAGAGCCTATTTTAGGATCTAGTTGTTTATATGCTTAAAGCTTGCAGATAAATGCCACTTAGCACCTATGAAACAGGTTCCAACACAAAGCACCACAAAGCACAGCCTCAAAATATCACAAAACCAAAACAGGTTGTTATCCCAAACAACCCTTAATCCACCACTTTTCAAAGCAACTTGTGATTTCAACTAACAACCTACTGATTTTATGATTCAAACACAACTCCTAGATGACTACTAACATAATTAAACACAAAAATCACAACCATAAACACAAGAACACAACATCAAAGCACAAAATAAAAAACAGGCAATAACATGAAATTTTAGGGGAAACTTAAACAATGGATTATTCCTGTCCTCCACAACATCCTAGGAGGACCAGCTATGCTCCTTGGACCTTGTTCAACAACTAGAACAAGACCAAGGTTCTTCAAAAAGGAAGATCAAAACCTGCTGATGTTCAAAGTAGAACAAGGTTTTAATTATGATATTTCTTCAACACAAATGAGCAAACAACTCAACCAAGAGCTTAAAACTCTTCTAAGGCTTGGTGTCAACAAGCTTGAAGGAGCTTAAGGCTTTTGGCTAAGGGTTAGTACAAGAGAATAACCAAAATAGTAACAAGGATTTCAAGGTTTTTGAACCTTTGAAAAGCTTATAAACATAGATGTGCCTTAACCACAAGATTAAGGAAGGTCTAAAAGATCAAATGGAACACAGATTTCAACTATTCAAACACCAACTTTTAATAAAAACAAAAGAGATTTCACAAATTTTAGGAAATTCAAATTTTATTTAAATAAAAAGGAATTACAAAGATTATAGCCAAAATCTAGAACAAGGGACTCTCACAAGTTGAGGTCTCCTTATATAGGACTAACAGATGATTCTAGAATGCTAAAAACCCTAGCTATGAATTTCCAGGAATGCCCTTGAGTGCTTGATGTCGTTTGATGTTGGTGAGCTATCCAAATGCATCAGGGACGTTCATTTTAGCTTTGGAGTTAAGCTATGACTCTAAGCTGTTGATCTTGACACGTCAGATTCCTTGGAGAGAAAGTTGTGTTTTCATTGGTGGATGAGGTTGAGTGTGGGGTCACTTGGGTAGTGGGATTGAGGGTTTTGTGTGTGGGTTATGCTTTTGGGCGTGTGAATCAAGTGTGGGAATGGGTAATTTCATTTTACCCTTTGTTTAAGTGGATGGTAAATCTGGGTGGATGAAGGGTGAACAATAGTAACTTTGATCCGATTTTTGTGGGATAAAGTTGTTTGGCGTGTGTTTGTGCCAGTTTGAACTTAGGGAAATAACATAATAAGTCCTTGTGTTTTGGTGAAATGGGTATAAAACGTTTTTCAGCCATAAAACTTACTTCCCTTTGTTAATTAAGTTTCATACTTCACACTTTTGGCACAAAACTTTTCCAAAAAGATTTCAAGGGTTATTTTTGCCACTTTTGCATATTTGAAGGACTGATCTTGGACATTCTTGATCTTCAAAGGTCTTCATTGTATCTTTGACTTCATGAGGGACCATAATTGGCAATTTAGAATTGTTGAGGGACTAAACTTGCCATTTCTTCAAAGTTGAAGTACCAATTTGTAATTTGTGACAAACTTAAGTGACCAAACTTGTAATTATGAATATACAAGGGTTTTAAGTGTCATTTCTTCATTCATTGAGGATCAATCTTGTATTTCTTCAAGTCTTCTAGGGTTAATTTTGGACAATCCATGAACTAGGGCCCGTTTCTTTGTACGGCTTCGTTTCTCGTGTCCGTTTTTCCTTGTTTCTTGTGATCTTTTGTCTTTTTCACGATATTAATAAGTGTGAAACCACTTATCCTTTTACCACTTATTTCCAATAATAACAAGACCAAAACGTGTGATTTATGCCGTAAAAGTCGGAATTATGCGTGGTTTGTGTTTTTATAATGTTTTAGGACCAAAAGATGAAAAAGGAGGAAAACACGGGCTTTCACGGGCTTTTATCGAAGAAAACGGGAAAAGACAAAGTCAAAAGATCAAGAGTGCCTAAAAGACGGATGTCCAAGACCTATTCTGAAGATTTATCGAAGAACAAGTCTAAATACGGAAGTTTTATGAAGTCGAAGAACTCGAGTCTAAATAAATGAAGAAATGTTAAGACGAGTTTAATTAATCCCGAGACGACATCAAGAAAGACAAATGAATTAAATCGAGTCGAGAAGAAGAAGAAAGAAGGAAGCACCACACATGCACTTCCCACTTCCCTATAAATACCCTCCTAATCACATTAGGAGGGTAGTTAGCTAGTTTTACTTTTAATTTTTCTTTCTAGTTTTAGAGAGAGAAAGTTCCCAACTTTCTCTCACTAAGTTTTTCTTTGTTTCCATATTTTAAATTTAAGCTTTCTTTAATCTTTGTATTTGGATTCCATTAATCAAATTCAAGTTAAGTTTTAAGTTTTTAATCTTCTTCTACATTTCTTGGTTTACTTGATTTTTGATTCGAAATATTTTCTTTGATCCGAATCCTTTATGATCCGTGATTAAAGTTGAGGTTGTATAGTTAGAAGATTTATTACCTTTGTTCCTACATAAGCTCCTACATGTATAAGTTGTAAGCTCTTCATGCTTATTGGCTTATTACAAGTTTTAGCTTATTGGTTTTCGGATTTCTCAAAGGTTTTAGTAATTTTAAAGTTCGTTTCATAAAGTTTATAATCTTTCATGTTTTAGAAGTGATAAAATCTAAGCTTTTTGAGTTGTTTAACATTCGGATTAGATAGCTTATTATACTTGCTTATTGAGTTTTAGGTTCTCCACCAATTTCGGATTAAGTATTGCATTCCATCGCAATACAAGGGATTCTACACATTCCGATGGGTTTCATCGTTTTGATCGCAATAACCCATTAGGGTTCTACTTTACGATCGGTTGGTTACTTCCCCCTTATTCCGATCTGGGATTATGATCGCTCAATGCGATCGCATATTCCGACGGGACTAAGGTTCTTGTTAAAACGAAGCGCTGCCCAAATTTACTTTACAACATTCCGATCTGAACCACATTGCGACAGAGGTGTTTTTAGTCATTCCGATCTGGAACATTGCGATCTAAGTACATTCCGACGAACATCATTCCGACAGAGTTGCATTTTACATTCCGATGGGTATTAAGATTGGTATTCTGATGGACCTGTGCATTGTTGCATTCCGATGGCTGGTTTTAACTATATTCCGATGGATTTAGCTTTGGTGCATTCCGATAGAAATAAATTGCAATATTCCGATAGGACATGTTTTAAGTTTTAAAGTTTTACATAAAGTCTTTTTCTAAATAGTTTTTAGTTTAATTATCAAACACTTCAATTTTACTCAACGACATTTTCTTATTTGCTATTAGTTTAAAATAGATAATCAACCAAACCATTCTCTTGTTCACCAAAAGACAATTGAGTCGCACTCCTAACTTGTAATCAATTCGAAAAGACTTGGGACTACAAATTTTGATACGAGGGGTAAAAAGCCTTGTATTAAATGGCGCCGCTGCCGGCTCTTTTCGTTAAGATTAACGGTTTCTAGTGAGAGACGCATTGAATTTTGGGATCCGTTCTTTGAAAGTTATTTTCAATGCTTAAAAAATTTTCAAAAACCAAAAAAAATATAAAATTCTTCAAAAATACAAAAACATTGAAAAATCATAAAAAGCAATTATTTTCCAAAGGTTTTGCACCAAAAAGATTATATAGATATTCTCTGTGTATATTTTTCTTCTGCCGGTGTATGCGTACTAGATCTTCAAATTATTCTGAGCCCGAGACTCGTGAAGATTTAGATATGGCTGGTGTGAACAACAATAATAATCCTCCCCTCCCCAACAATAATAATCCACCTCACCCAAACATGAATAATCTACCCCAACCCGACTTACGCACAATGGAGGAGCTTTGTCAACCCACCATGAACGGACGCGGAGGGCCGATTGCGCCAATGCACATCACGGCTCAGGAGTTTTCGTTGAAGCATCACATGATCTAGAAAGTGCAAACTAACCCATTTCACGGAATTCCGGATGATGATGCCAACAAACACCTCGACAAATTCATTACCATCACCCAAAGCATGAAGTCCCCCGGTGTTTCTATGGATGACCTTCGCCTTCAACTATTTCCCCACTCGCTTTCTCACCATGCCGAAAAATGGTTTGACCGTCTCCCAAAGAATTCTATTCATACTTGGAATGACATGACTCAACGCTTTTTATCGCGCTACTTCCCACCATCCATGGTCACGAGCCTTCGTAACCAAATTAGTGGATTCATGCAAGACAATGATGAATCGCTTTTTGATGCTTGGGAACGATACAATGATTTGATCGACCGCTATCCAAATCACAACATGCTCCCCGTCACTCTCATTGATACCTTCTACAATGGTCTCACTTTTCGTGATCGTGACACGATCAACGCCGCCGCCGGTGGTACTTTTATGAAAAGGAGACCGGAGGAGTGTAGAGAGTTGATTGAAAACATGACTACTCACCATAAGAATTGGGATTCATCCGCATCCTCAAGATCTAACCCGAGAGTCAATGTTTCTTCTACTACTTCCAATCCCGAGATGACTGAAATTTCTCGACAACTCACTGAGATGAACAAGAATTTCATGACCATGGCCACAAACCACTTTCAACAAGCTAAAGCCGTTGCTATTTCTTGTGACACATGTGGTGGTCCTCATTCTTACAATGATTGTCCTTCTACTCAAGGCAATTTTTCTGAAAACGTTAACGCAGCATACGGTACTTATTCCACGGGAGGCTATCAAGCTCGTCCTCAAGGAGACTGTAGCTTGCTAAGTTATCGTTCAAATAACTATCTTGCTCAACCCGGTTTCCCTCCTTCAAACCAAAACCAACAACAAAGCTATAACCGAAACAACCAATCCCAACCTCGTGCTACCAATCAATATCAATCCCAAAGAAACCCATACCCAACTCAAGGAAATTCTCAAGCTTACCAAGATCCACCTCTCAATCAACCGATGATATTGAATCAAAACGTCGAGATGTTCATGAAGACTAATCGAGAGATGGTGACGAATCTTTAGAGTCAATTTGTCAACTTGAAGAATGACATGGCGAAACAAGGGAGCGATATTCAAGCCGAGCTAAGGAATGACATGGCAAAACAACGCAATGAAATTCGTGCAGACATCAGAGACTCTTTCAGCACTCAAGCACTTAACATACGTGATATGATCGGTTCGCTCATCCAAGGTAATCAACCCTCTTCTTTGGGTACTCTTCCGAGTAACACCGTTGCGAATCCAAGAGGGGAGATGAAAGCAATCACCACTCGTAGTGGAAAAGGTTATACGGAACCCGAGCTTCCTACACCTCCACCCGTGATTGTGGACAAGGAAAAAGAGCAACTTTCCCCACCTCCTTTGCCTTCTACCCCCATTTCCCCACCACCCGTGGTTGTGAGTGATCCTATTCCCCTAAAGCCTTCTTCTTCATCCAATATACCATATCCTTCAAGGTTGAGGAAAGAGAAGCAAAAGAGCAAGGATGATATTCAAGTTTCAAACTTTCTCAAAATGTTTAAACAATTGAATTTTAACATCTCCTTTTCCGAGGCTCTCGCTCACATGCCTAAATACGCGAAGATGTTTAAAGATCTTCTTAGTGACAAGGAGAAGCTTCTTGACATTGCTCAGACACAACTTAATGAGAACTGCTCCGTAGTGCTCTTAAGGAAATTGCCCACCAAACATGGTGATCCGGGTTGCTTCTTGATTCCTTGCAACTTCCCGGGTGTAGAGAATTGCATGGCCCTAGCCGATCTAGGTGCCAATATAAACTTAATGCCTATAAGTGTTTGGAAGCAATTATCTCTCCCCGAGCTAGTCCCCACCAAAATGACCATGGAATTAGCTAACCGTACGGTTGCTTATCCAATGGGGATAGCCGAAGACGTTTTCGTTGGCGTTGAAAAATTCACCTTCCCGGCGGATTTTGTTGTCATTGACTACGAGATGGATGCTTGTGTTCCATTAATCGTTGGACGTCCCTTCTTGAGGACCGGTCGCACTCTCATTGATGTAGCCGCGGGCGAAATAATCATGAGAGTTGGTGACGATAAAATTGTCTTCAACATGGGTAAGATTTCTCAGCAACCTTATTCATATGAGAGTGTTAATGCTATTGATGTTCTCGATGAGGCTTGTGAAGAACATTTTCATGATGCTTGCAAAAGTACTCCCTATTCTCCACCCAATGTTGAGACCGTTGCCTCAATTGCTCTGGCATTGACTCCTTTTGGAGAAAGTGACTTGGATGATTTCGAAGCTAGCTTGGGTCCTCTCGATATTAAGTATGATAATTTGTCCACCGATTGGGATGAAGATATTCGTACTATTGAGAGACTTCTCAATGAAGACCCATTTTCTCCTCCTTCTCCTAAAGAGATGACTAATGATGACCCATCGTTAGTTTCACCATCTATTGAGGATCCTCCTACTCTTGAGCTTATGGACCTACCTCCTCATCTTGAGTACGTTTTCCTTGAAGACAACAAGAAGTTACCGGTCATCATTGCAAAGGACCTGAAAGAAGAAGAAAAATCCCGACTTATCGCCGTGTTGAAGAAGCATAAAAGAGCTATCGCTTGGCAAATCTCCGATATTCGCGGAATTGATCCTCACTTTTGCACACATAAAATTCTCATGGAGGATGACTTTAAGCCCACAATTCAAAGCCAACGAAGGGTGAATCCTAAAATCCATGAAGTCATCAAAAAAGAGGTTATCAAACTTCTTGATGCGGGTATGATTTACCCTATTTCAGATTCACCATGGGTTAGTCCAGTACATTGTGTGCCTAAGAAAGGCGGAATCACCGTTGTGCCCAATCAAAACAACGAGTTGATTCCTACACGTCTCGTTACTGGGTGGAGAGTATGTATAGACTACCGCAAACTCAATGATGCCACGAGAAAGGATCATTTCCCTCTTCCTTTTATGGACCAAATGCTTGAACGTTTAGCGGGTAATGAATATTACTGCTTTCTTGATGGATTCTCGGGTTATTTCCAAATACCCATCGATCCCCAAGATCAAGAGAAGACAACATTCACTTGTCCCTATGGCACATTTTCTTACAAAAGAATGCCTTTTTGCTTATGCAATGCCCCTGGGACTTTCTAAATGTGCATGTTAGCTATCTTCCATGACATGGTTGAGCAATCCATGGAAGTCTTCATGGATGATTTCTCGGTCTTCGGGGATTCCTTCTCTTCTTGCCTTGCCAATTTGGAACGTATTCTTAAGCGGTGCGAAGACACTCGCATTGTTCTGAATTGGGAAAAATGCCATTTTATGGTAAAAGAAGGCATTGTGCTAGGACACAAAATCTCTAAAGCCGGTCTTGAAGTCGACCGTGCTAAAGTAGATGTCATAGCCAAATTACCTCCACCTTCAACCGTGAAGGACGTGAGAAGTTTTCTGGGTCTTGTGGGCTTCTATCGTCGATTCATTCAGGATTTTTCTAAAATCGCTCGACCGATGACCCACCTCTTGGAAAAAGATACTCCTTTTATCTTTTCTAAAGAGTGTCTCGAAGCCTTCAATCATCTTAAGGATAAGCTAACTAAGGCACCGGTCTTGGTTACCCCTAATTGGGAGCTGCCTTTTGAATTGATGTGTGATGCTAGCGACTTTGCTATTGGAGCGGTTTTAGGCCAAAGAGTGAATAAACACTTCCAACAAATCCACTATGCTAGCAAAACAATGACGGGGGCTCAATTGCATTATACGACAACCGAAAAAGAGCTTTTAGCTGTTGTCTATGCCTTTGAAAAATTTCGCCCCTATCTTGTTTTATCCACCACCATCGTATACACGGACCATTCCGTGTTGAAGTACTTGATGACTAAGCACGATTCTAAGCTAAGACTTCTTCGCTGGGTTTTACTCCTTCAAGAATTCCACATTGAAATTCGTGACGAGAAGGGTGCCGAAAACCTAGCCGCAGATCATCTGAGTCGACTTGAGGATCCATATCAAGGGGATCATCCGAACAAAGAGATCAATGACTCTTTTCCCCTTGAGACCTTAATGTCTATTAATCTCAATCTGGATGACACCCCCTGGTTTGCTGACATTGTAAACTACTTAGCGGGTGGTGTTCTCATCAAAGGGTTAACATCCCAACAAAAGAAGAAGTTCTTGAATGATGTTAAGACTTACTTTTGGGATGACCCTTTTCTATTCAAACAATGCGCTGACCTTATTATTCGTCGATGTGTTGACGGATCGGCCGCTTTGAACATTCTCCAGGCTTGCCATAAAGGACCCACCGGTGGTCACTTTGGTCCCAACTACACCTCTAAGAAAGTGTTTGACTCTGGATTCTATTGGCCCACCATTTATCGTGACCCTCACGAAATGGTTAAGCATTGTGATGCTTGCCAACGCCAAGGCAAGATCACACATAAAGATGAGATGCCTCAAAAATTCATACAAGAATGTGAAATCTTTGACGTATGGGGCATCGACTTTATGGGGCCATTTCCATCATCCAAAGGGAACAAGTACATCCTCGTAGCCGTTGACTACGTATCCAAATGGGTTGAAGCTAAGGCTCTTCCTACGAACAATGTGAGGGTAGTTGTGAACTTTTTGAAGCAGCTCTTTGCTCGATTCGGTGTTCCTCGTGCTATTATCAGTGACCGCGGGACTCATTTTTGCAATGATAAATTTGCAAGAGTCATGGCTAAGTATGGTGTTAATCATCGTCTTTCCACCGCCTATCATCCCCAAACCAATGGGCAAGCCGAGATTTCCAACCGTGGATTGAAGCGAATTTTGGAGCGTACTGTGGGAGAGCATCGTGCCGCGTGGGCCGATAAGTTAGATGATGCTCTGTGGGCTTTCCGTACTGCTTATAAGACTCCGATCGGTTGTACACCTTATCGTCTTGTGTACGAGAAAGCTTGCCACCTCCCATCGAGCTGGAACATAAGGCGTACTGGGCCTTGAAGTGGGCTAACTTTGACATCAACAAAGCCGGTGATCTTCGCAAGATTCAACTCAACGAGCTACAAGAATTGAGGAATGAAGCTTACAAGAACTCATTGATCTACAAGGAGAAGACGAAGATCATTCATGACGCAAGGATCAAGAACCGAGAGTTCCACGTTGGTGATCAAGTCTTACTTTTTAACTCTCTGTTGAAGATCTTCTCTGGCAAGTTGAAGAGCCGCTGGTCTGGTCCATTCACCGTCACCAAAGTCTTTCCATATGGCACCATTGAGCTTGCTCAGCCAAATGGGCCTAATTTTAGGTGAATGGCCAACGTTTGAAGCTGTACTTTGGTGAGGACATCTCTCATGAGATGATTCCATCCCTCACCATGTTTCCTATGAACTAAATTTGGGTCGAGTCAGGCTCGTGACTCGGTGAACAAAAACAAGCGCTTCTCGGGAGGCAACCCGTGATCTATCCTTTACTGCTTTCAAAATAAGTGTAGGGGGAGCCCCGCATGTGTTTGTTGTCTTGTTTCTTGTGCTGTGCATGGATTAAAGCTTCAAAGATCCACCTTGATGACTTTTGACGAACCGTGATACCGTGTTCCCATCTTCCTGGTTCTATCCTAAACTGTCGTGATTCAATATTTCATATCTTATATGTTCCCATTGAGTTCACTTTAGTTGTTCTTTCCTTAGCAAGATTTAAACAAAGTGCCCAATGTCATAGGTGTAGGGGAGTTAACTCCCACATGCTTAAACATTGAGGACAATGTTTATCTCAAGTGTAGGGGGACTTCTATCGAAGTAAGTGGTCTTTTCCATGAATTTGCCCTCATTTTAACCGGAAAATTTGATTTTTCGACATCTTTCAAAATTTTTAATCTATTTTGGCCTAGTTGTATAGTTGTATTTCCCCTTGTTATGGTTATTTTATTTCCTAGCTAGAATAAAGTTTCAATAAAATGGTTTTAAATTTTTCAAAGTCGTGAATATTTAGACTCAACCCGAGTTTACTTGTCTAAGTCTACTCTAACTAGTATCCTTAACGTGTTTAAGTCAAGTTTTGCTAGGCTTTTATATAGGGAGCTATAAAACGCGAAAGTCTTAACTCTCACGGGTTAAAAACAAGAACTTTTCGCAAGTTCCTATAATTGATCCTAGAGAGTTGTTTATCAAGGGAACTTTAAAAAGCGATTTCTAAACATGAAAAAGTCTAAGAATTTGCAAGATCCTAAAGATGACTCGAGAACCCAAAACTTTGAATTAATAGGCTAAGCATCCAATGTAGATTTTCTATTTATGATTCGGTGGTCTAACATGGTGGAATATGGTGGTGGAAGCCATTTTTGAAAGAGAGAGAGAAGAGAGGTTGTGTGAAAGAAAGAAAATCAAATAAAAGTGAAAAATGAGACACAAGCAACACCCCTCCTTGGAAGCTAAGGAGGGGTATATATAGTCACACACGCACCATAAACTATACATCAAACCTAGTTTAGTCTAAGCGTGTGTGACTATGATAACTAATGGGAATTCTTAAATGTCGTCACATAAAGTGAGTTTCCAACAATCTTCCCCCATGGGACGACGTGTAGAATTCCTTACAATATTCTTCCTAACAAGTACAAAATGATTAAGAACAAGAGCTTTCATGAAGCATCCAATGCTGATGAAGTATTCTGAGGCCTTCGTCTTCAAAACGACTCATATTTAAAGTAACTTGTAGAAGAAATACTGTAACGGCACGAACTAAGTAACCCATACACTTCTGGTTAAGGAGAAGCTTCTGAATTAGCTTCCCCCTAATTCATGCCACATAAACTTGATGTAGAAGCTTTTAAATAGCTTCCCCCTAATGCGACAATCCTCGTAAGCAACTTCAAAGCTTTCAATAAAGCTCAGAATGACTAAGCGCACAACGGAATCTAACTAGCAAATCCCATCATATAACATGATAACGTTGCTAAGAGGGATTGAAAGTAAGGGGTACACCAAGTAGATAAACAACTTTTCTTCTCATGCTTGAATAATTCTTCTGAATTTTTCTTCCCCCTGAGAGTTCAAGTTATGCTTACCAGAAAGAATCAAGACACTTCTTCCCCCACATAGTTGAAGAAGGTAAATCGATCCCAATTATGAAGCTAAAATACTGAAGTGGACACTTTATCCCATTCATGAAGTTGACATCGTAACACCAGAGTCAATTAAGTCCCGGAAATGCACATATCTTCTTCCGGAGATGCACCAGAGTCAATTAAGTCTCAGGAATGCATATAGGATAATGATGATGAATAATTGCAACAATCAAACAATTAAACCTCGAATCAGTAGTGTACCATTTATAAGTTGATAACGCCAGGAGTTAAAACACTGATTTTCTCTGCGGCTATGACAAATGTCATCCCGGAATGTCTTCAAATCAAAAGAAGGTATGAAGTTCATCAAGTATACTCGTTGTGCGTTCAATGTGTCTTCTTCTTCCCCCTATTTGGTTTCGAAACTCGGAACCATCAATAAATCGTACGCACATGAACCTGAAATCTCGTGAGAATAATAAATAAGCTGAATTATATATTTTGTGAGAATCAGCTGTTGATCAAAAATCCCTTCTCATAAACTCTCCATGGCCACCTTTACCAACCCATGTGAAAGCAATTTGAAGTGACCACTGAAAGAATGAATCGGATACATCAAACGTGAAGCTGAATAAAAATCCTTCGATCTTGTGACTTAAGCTTGCACTATTGTTGAATGAAGAACGGTGGAGAAATCTCTAAGTACTCAATGCATCACTGAAGAAGTCTATAAGCACAACACCTCTTTAAATTATCCATGTCGACTAAGCGCGTGACACTGAGTACAACAATGTAACCCCTTTAGGTGATAGTTATCTGAGTCATCAACCATCCACCCCGAACCCGGAAACCAGATAATCAAGTCTTCATTCTAATATGAAGCACGAGCAAGTTATCTTTGAAAGATAAAATAAATACACGCCTTCGAAAAATCCGTCTTCAACGTCACGTAATTAATACCCGATCAAACAAAATCTGTAGCCACTAAAAAATCGCCCAATTTTTTTTTCTTGGTCTCGTCTCAAATAAATTCTCTTCACGTTGTCTCGTCTTTTTGTCACGTCACTTGTTTCTCGTCACATTTTGTCACTTTTAAAAAAATAGTTAATCAAAATATTTTCATAGAAAATAAAATGTTAAAACACTATTTTGAAGTAACAAATTTTCAATATTAATCACACGTCTGGCCCAATTCACACAATTCACACGGCTGGCCCAATTCTTAAGAACCCGTCCAACATTTGGTTATAACATACTCACTCCACCCTAATCTCATTCACAGATTACTTAACCCTTCACCTAGATACCTCCGCCTCCTTTTCTCTCACTACAACAGCCACAAAAACTCCGTCCCCTTAAATTCACCCAAATCTCATCTAAACTTATCTCTTTTCTCAAACCTTCACATCATAAACAACCATAACCAATCGTATGAAAGATGAAACCCTCGAATTAAAGGTCATCTTCACGATCTCTATGATTAAGAACAAACGTGTAAGCCCATCCCATATAAACGTGTATGGTTTTGAGACGAGATGTACACGGCATCAAGATCAAGTTAAATTGATCTCGGGTAAGTGTAATATGATGATGTTTGATTTCGTTTTATAAATCGAAACAAAGAAAAGAGAATAACAACCTTGTTATAAATCTTTCTTTATTTTCGAAGATGGACAGTTTTATGATGCATGTTTGATTTTACACTCGAAAAAAAAATGAGAGACTTTAACAATCCATGTTACAAATCTCTTATAACTTTCGAATATAAACAGATGGGTTATCCCCAACAAAGATCTATGATGAGTTTTGTTTTTGTGTTAAGATCTTAAAAGATCTCAACATGCATGTTTAAACACGAAAAATGAATCTGAGATCTTTATTAGTTTTCTGTTTTGGTTTGAGTAATTAGATGGGATAGGAGACGATGGGAATTAGGTTAGTTATGGATGATGTTGTGGTGATATAAGGTTGGAGGTATTGAGTCAGACTCAGTGAGTAAACTGAGTCAACTCGGTAATTACCGAGTTGACTCGGTTGTGTTGGTTTTGGTGTTAGTCACATATTTGGTCCACTGATTTTAAAAGAAAACATTCCATCAGAATGTTCATATAAATCCCATCAGAATGTTTTTGTGGTCACCATCGGAATCAAACAAACACCCCCATCGGAATGGCTATCCGAATGATCATCGGAATGACCATCCGAATGATCATCGGAATAAACAAAAGTGGAGTCCCCATCGGAATCCCAATTGGAATCCCCATCTGAATCCCCATCGGAAAAGGGTTTTGACCCTTTTTCCATGGTATTCCGATAAGAGTGAATCTGTTATCTTATATGTACTACTTCCATTTTTTCAGGATCATATGAATCTGACTACATTTCTGGGTAAATACATCATCAAAAAGAATAATAGAAACCCAGAAAAAGAATGATATCATATAAGACAAATCCAGAAACAGTAAACATTTTACCCAATGAAAATATCAGATATGGACTGTGAGACCAAGTGATTTTTTAGACAGATGTGGACCAAGAAAATGATAAGAAATGATAAACCAATGAAACTTTTTGGACACAATAATAAGAAGACGTGACAAAAATTAAGACAGCTTGGACAAAAAATTATAGAACGAGACACAAAGAAAGAATTAGACCACCAAATCGAATACACGAACACGATCCAAGGATGGAACCGAGGCTCTGATACCAAATGTTGATTTTCTCTTTATGATCCGGTGGTCTAACATGGTGGAATATGGTGGTGGAAGCCATTGTTGAAAGAGAGAGAGAAGAGAGGTTGTGTGAAAGAAAGAAAATCAAATAAAAGTGAAAAATGAGACACAAGCAACACCCCTCCTTGGAAGCTAAGGATGTGTATATATATTCACACACGCACCTTAAACTATACATCGAACCTAGTTTAGTCTAAGCGTGTGTGACTATGATAACTTATGGGAATTCTTATATGTCGTTACATAAAGTGAGTTTCCAACATCCACGAGTCTCATTCCTTGAGATTTTAAACTGTGGAGAACGAGAGATGATAGAGCCAATTATAAGTTCGGTATTCTTTCGTGAATTTATGTGAGTTAATTATGAGCCTATTCTCCCTTCGCTTGTTAATAAACTTATCTGCAATAAATAAGGTTGTATGGTTTAAAAGGTTACTTACCTTCTAGCCCAAGATCGTTTAAAAGTTGCTCGGTACGGATTAGAGTTCATAACCAAGGCATAACTTATTGAAGCGGGATGCGAAGATTGGAGAGTCCGAAAAGGCCCTGACAAGGCATGAGGGCTACATTTTGTTGCTAAAGATCCAAAAGTGATGTGAAGAATCATTTATCGAAAATCAATATGAAGGATCGAGACACACGACGAAAAGCAAAAACTCCCCAAAAGATTGTAACACCCCCAAATTTATACAACTCAATACAGCGGAAGTCTCGTTGGTGTTACGGGATAGCACATTACTCACATCATAGACAATGCTTAAAAATCGCGTCGTTTAATAATAAAGCATTTCCATTCATAAATATAAAAGTTACATAGGTCCCAAGTCATTGTATTTCATACAGGTTTTACAAAGCATTTGAATGGAAAATGATTATTTAAGTGCGGGCCATGAATTCTTGTTGTCTTCCCGAGAATTACCTTCAAGTACCTGAGACAAAACATGTTAAAAGAAAAGGTCAGCGATAACGCCGAGTGAATTCATAGAGTTTAATAAATTCCATCAATATAACTTTGGTATAAAATTATTACCAGTAATCATTTTGTACAAATCATTTTAATAGGCCATAAAATAGCCAAAGTCATTTTATACAAATTCTTATCAAAAATCATAATATAGGCGTTTTGCCTTAAAAATCATTATACGAGCCAATGTCGTAAAAACATCATACAATGCGTCTTATGACGTTGTATGAAAATAAAAACTGTTATATGAATATGGTTATGAAAACCAAAACACGAACATAATATCAATAGTATGACCCTGTATTGCTAGTCAAGCAATACATCGTAAATCGGCGCGTATAGTAGTATTTCGTTAATTGGATTATTATAAGCCGCATGACATTGTTACCTTACTAAAACAAACAACGGGTAGCTATCCTGACACTCAATTTGCCCATCTAAATTAGCATGTCGTCACAAAGGTCACGCTATGGAAATCTTCTCATACATAAATTCGCTTACCAATCAATGTGGCACGACGGGGATCAACCGTCAAGGCGCGAACTGGGGTGATCGTCCCCAAATAGTACTATTAAATGCATAAGTGAAATGTGTATAATGCAAGTTCGTTTTCTCAGTTCTTAACTAATAGAAAGTCCAATCAATATCGAATTTATAATTGTTTTTGGTTGTTCAAGCTTGCTTGGTAATCTATTGCTAATTCAAACAACACTAAGTAAAAATGAAAAATATAAACCTACTTATACGTAAAACAAATTGCAAATTCCAAATTTTATTCAAGTAAAATATTAAAATGCAAAATTTAAAAGTATAAGGACTGAAAATGTAATTTCTATGAAATGTAAATGCTTAAAATGTAAATCCTAAAAGTTATAAGGACTAAAAATGTAAAGCAGTTAACTATAAGGACTAAACTTGTAAAAGCTTTAACAAACTAACCAAATACTAACAAACTAACAAACTTTAAAACTGAAATTTAACAACTAACAAATTCCAGGGACTAACTTTTGCAAATTCCACAAAATTAGAAAGATTAGCTAGGTTTAGAACCTGAATAGAACTCTAGGGACTAAAATGCAATTAACTAAACTTTTTAAGTAAAAACGGGGTACTAAGAAAGAATAAGCTCGTTTGAGCTTATTTCTCAACCAAATAAGCTGAAATCACTTGCAAAACTTCTAAAATCCAATTACAACTACGTGTGTTCAAGGAAATAAGCTAAAAGTTCAAGATAAGCAAAAGAGTGCTTATCAATAAGCTCAAAATAAGCTACAGCTTAATCCAAACATCCACAACTTGATTTTTTTATCAAAACTGATTAAGCACTTGATTTGAGGAAGGGGAAATCAAATTAGAACAATTTTCATCCAGAAATAAGCCAGATATCTGAAAATAAGCTCAAATGAGCTTATGTTGACCAAACGTTGACCAGATTTTTGAAAAAGCTCAAAATCTCAAAACTTCATATCCAACACTTACTAAACAGGATTGTGAAAGAAAACAGCTAGTTTTATGAAGTGAATTAAGAGATCTAGTGAAACAGTAAGCTACTTATATCAGAGAATGAAGAATGCTCAGGCCTTAACTAATAAGCTGTTTTCTTGCTTATTTCTTGATACTGTAGAATTTCCTCTTAAAGTCTGAAAGATTATGTTATAAGCTATAACTAGAAACTGGTTTGAGCAAATTTGATCTAGTAATGAAGGAGAAATGATCAAATGAATTTAGCAAGTTTTGTAATGAAAACTGAATTCACGTATGACCCAAACTTTTTATCAACCAATTGCCTTTTTGACTATTATACTGACTTACAAAAGGCTCAAAACTACTTGTTAACTCCTATCAAGTAGAAATGAACACTGAAACACCAATTAACAACACTTGAAAACTGGTTTACAACTAGTCCCAAACACACCTTTATCTGATTATGATCAAACTTTTACAAAGGATTTTTGAGTAATGATTAAGACTGAGTAAAGAGCTATAGCAAACTAGTTTAGGTGATCCAAATGAGATGTATTCCAGCTAAGAACAAGTAATAACCAGGACTAGAACTGCAAGTAACTGTTATACTAAAATAAGACTGAAAATGAGCAGAAACTATAAAAGGAGCTTAAAACAATGAACAATAAAGCAAGATTAAGCTACAAATGAACTCAAATCAATCAATCAACAACTTTATATCAAGGAAAACAGGCAGCCATCAAATTTATCTAGGAAATTGAGCATGCAAGTACTTGTTTAGAGGAACTTAAAAACAGAAGCCATGAAACCTATTGTAGAGATCCTTTGGGTAGAAGAGGAGCGCTGAGCTCTCTTGCCCTAGTGATACCACCACCTATCACTAGCTATCAACTCAAATCAACAATCAATTCAGCCACAAATCATCATTCTGCTATGAAACTTTCAAGAACAATGAAAATGCTAGATTTCTGATCAAACAGCAACAAGTCTTCAACCAAGTCAGTTATGATCAATGTATGATCATAACAAACTTCTAACAGCAACAATGTAATCACACAATAGCAGTAAAGGAGCAGGAATTGAAGAACAGGATTTGGCGGGAAAACTTGGATTTGAAATTTTATTGATGAAATCAGTTACAAAAGGTAGTTACAAGGTTCTAACTAACTAACTAACTCAAGAGTTTGTCAGACTCTTGAGTAGTTAGGTGAAAAGGAGGGAAAAAGAGAAAAGTGAAATTGAGAGAACTAGGTGTTAACAAAATTAAGCTACATTGACAAATGAAGTACTAGCTAAGTATTTATAGGCAAGATAAGAGAGATTCTGTTGGAGTTGTGACGTGTTTGAGCCAATCATCACTTGACACGTGGAAGAATTCTGCAAATCTTCTTTAAAGGTGATGAACACATTTTGGGGATTTTTGATTTAATGGATTATATGTTAATTGGTTAACACTATTGGATTCGTCTCTTCAAAACGAGCAACTTTGATGTTTTGATCTTCACTTGAAATGCCCTCTATCTCAAACCCGTTCCTGGAAAATATATTGTTGAAAGAGAAGGACACGTGGAAGAATTTGATTGGATGAAAAAGTGTCACACGGATTGAAACTGTTATGATCTTGCATTAATTATAACGGCGGTAGTGGACATTTAATATCTGATCCGTGTGACCCCTTTACTCTCTTCTCATTGGTTAAGAACCTTTCACTTGGATTAAACATTACAAAACTTTCCAAACTTGGCAGATTAGGTCCCTTGACTTGGCAGATTGCTATTAAAGGCTAATATCTTCATTCCTTTGACATTTTTGACCCTTCAACTTTCATTCTTCAACAAAATAGCCCTTTGACTTGAGTTGACTTTGTAGTTGACCAAATTTGACTTAAATCTTGACTTTCCATAATTTGCACTTTAAGTCCCTCAACTTTCACAAATTGTCAAGATAGGTCCTTTGACTTGAGTTGACTTTTGATCCTCTTTTGTATTTTTCATCCATTTGAGCTTGGTTTTTCCTTGTTTGCTTGAAATTGTATCCTTTTACCTACATAAGAGCACACAAACACAAACATACCACATAACACTGCTTTTTACAAGATAAATGGGTATTTTGCTTCATGTTTTAGGGTTATTTGTTGATAAAAGGATATGAGTTTAAGCTCATATCAAATTCCCCTACACTTGAGCATTGCCATGTCCTCATGCAATATTATCTTTCAAAGTTTAAAAATTTACATTTCCCTCATAATTAATCCACCTTGGCCATATGAGATGCATCTACACTACTCTAAACTAGATGATGCATGATTTTGACTTTTAACAATGCTATGGATTAAAATACAATTCTATCTATATCTTTTTGATTTTTCTTGAAAAGGTTTTGATGGAAATAACTCATAAAGAATTCAATGACTTGGATTAGGGCTTGGGTACCATGAACATTTATCACCCTCAAGTTTCACTTTCCCCATACCAAGCTAGTAAATGGAATCATTGCATTCACAAGTAAAAAGTGCATCAACTTATTCATGACAATTAAATATGGAACCGGTTATTAATTGAGCAAATTGCTTGAGGGCAAATTTGTCATTATTCAAGCGTGAAATATAAGAAGTGTAAAATCCAAAAATAAGGAAGGACGGTTTTAATCCTAAGTAATCTTCTCATCCATTACTTGAAAAACCGCTCACAATTAATATAAGTCCGTATTAAGAGTAATAAGTCATTCGCCTTATGTGTAAAATCCTCATGCCATGCTTTCATAAGTAACTACACACTCGCTAAGAAAAGAAAAATAAAACTCACGCAATAATTTACATCCGCATCTTTTTGAGATTTTGGATCTTCAACCCCGCAACCCGTCAAGGTAATATTGGATTGGAGCAATCTATTGAATCCCCGCAACCCGTCAAGGTAATATTGGAACTCAATAGTCACTATAATTAACACCACACTGCCCCTCTTGGGAGTCTTGCATTATTTTTTTTTCTTTTCTTTTTTTTCTTTTTTTCTAGCCACTCATTTTTTTTCATAAGCCGCTCTTATTTTTCTTTATTCCTCACAAAGAAATTTGCAAAGAAGAAAAGGAAAAACACCCGCTAAATATGGAGCATGACACAAGTCTAGTACACATAAAACGTGCTAACTTAGAATCTTAAGACGTACTCATATCAACCATGAATGATTAGCCAAAAATGCATAAGAGATTACGAACCAATTAAAACCGTACTTGATTATTTATTAACAATTATATACAAGCGAAGAAAATAGAGGTAGAGAAAAGAAGGGTTTAGCCACAAGTAATTGCCATGAAGTCTATCTAGCCCTTTTACACTTGCTTCAACTCTATCATTTCCCATTCTCCACAAATTTAAAATT
Source organism: Glebionis coronaria (assembly GCA_025667525.1). Taxonomy (NCBI): domain Eukaryota; kingdom Viridiplantae; phylum Streptophyta; class Magnoliopsida; order Asterales; family Asteraceae; genus Glebionis; species Glebionis coronaria. Next base: position 22,695,709 of record CM046879.1, on the reverse strand, counting down.
TCAAAGAATGAAATTGGTGGAAGCTTAGCCTAATAGACCAATGAAGGACTACATGGTTAAGGATACTAGCTAGAGAGTGCTAAAATAAGCAAACTCGGGTTGAGTCAAAATATCCATGGCGGGCCTAATATATCAAAGAAGTCTAAACTTGTTAAAACCATGTTTTATTGTATTTTTTTCCTTTTTATATATTTTTGATGAAAAATAAAAGAAGAAATATATACAATGCAAATGTGTTATGCAAATGAAAAATGATTGATGCAAAAATTATGAATGCATATTTTTGTTGGCCAAAGTAGATCAAAAAAATTTGAAAAATGTTGAAAATCCAATTTTCCATGTTATCATGCAAGACAATGACAAGTTCTAGGTAAGGTCACTTCGATAGAAGACCCCCCTACACTTAAGCTAAACATTGTCCTCAATGTTTAAGAGCATGGAAGTATAAAAACTTCCCCTACACTTATGACAATGAATAGACTTTGCTTAAACCAAGTTAAGAAAAGGACTACTATTAGTGAAATCAAGTTAAAGCACAAGGTGTCAATGAAAAATCACTAAAGTAACGAAGTGAACCGGATACAAGGGCCTCCTCCATAAGCTCCAAAGCATGAAATGAGTGAGCAACCCTACAAACAAGCATGAAGACAAAAGAAGGTCTCCCCTACACTAATCTCCAAATCTATGCCTTTATTTCTAACCTATAACACTCTAACCTAGTTATACGATGCTTGAGTTAATGAGTCTCTAGCTCGACTCGTCCCTCAATGAATTAATTCATGGGGAAAATGGGGACCTCTTGGACCATTTCAACGGAAATGTCCTCCCCAAAGTAATGCTTAACACGGTGACCATTCACTTTAAAATTTGGACCATCGGGTTGGGACAACTCAAGAGTTCCATATGGAAACACTTGAGCAATAGTGAATGGACCGGACCATCTCGACTTAAGCTTGCCCGCAAAAAGCTTCAATCTTGAGTTAAAGAGGAGAACCGGCTCTCCAACTTTGAACTCACGATTCTTGATCTTAGCATCATGCAATTTCTTAGTCTTTTCCTTATATAGCAGAGAATTCTCATAGGCATTGGCTCTCAACTCATCCATCTCATTGATTTGATCTTTCCTATGTGAACCGGCTTGGTTTAAATCAAAGTTAGCCCACTTTAGAGCCCAAGATGCCTTATGTTCTAACTCAAATGGGAGGTGGCACGCTTTTCCATAGACAAGCCTATAAGGAGTACAACCAATTGGTGTCTTAAAAGCCGTCCTAAACGCCCACAAAGCATCATCAAGCTTATCCGACCAAGAAGCTCTATGCTCTCCCACCGTTCTCTCTAAAATTCTCTTTAAACCACGATTTGTGACCTCGGTTTGACCATTTGTTTGAGGGTGATACGCGGTAGAAAGTCTATGATTCACTCCATATTTCTTCATAACTCTCGTGAATTGATCATTACAAAAGTGCGTACCACGATCACTTATGATGGCCCGAGGTACACCAAATCTAGCAAACAATTGTTTCAAGAACTTTACAACCACTCTAGCATCATTAGTAGGTAAGGCTTTAGCCTCCACCCACTTGGACACGTAATCCACCGCCACAAGTATATACTTGTTTCCCTTAGAGGATGGAAAAGGTCCCATGAAATCTATTCCCCATACATCAAATATCTCACACTCTTGGATAAAATTTTGTGGCATCTCATCACGTTGTGTAATTTTTCCTTGTCTTTGACAAACATCACAAAATTTCACCATCTCTTGAGCATCCTTGTAAATGGAAGGCCAATAGTAACCCGAATCAAAGACTTTCTTGGCGGTGTAGTTAGGCCCAAAATGTCCACCCGTAGGTCCTTTATGACATGCCTCTAAGATTTTAAATGCTTCGGGCCCATCTACACACCGTCTAATGATTTGGTCCGCACATTGCCTAAAAAGATATGGATCATCCCAAAAGTAATACTTAACTTCCTTAAGAAACTTTTTCTTTTGTTGGTAAGTAAGACCCTCAATAAGCACATTGCCCACAAGATAGTTTGCAATATCCGCAAACCAAGGTGTGGCATCCTCTTGGGAAGAGATAGACATGAGCTCCTCTAATGGAAAGGATTCATTGATTTCTTGATGTGGAAAATCTCCTTGAAAAGGATGCTCAAGTCTACTCAAATGATCCGCCGCTAAATTCTCGGCCCCTTTTTTATCACGAATCTCTATCTTAAACTCTTGAAGCAACAAAACCCATCTCAAAAGCCTAGGCTTAGCATCTTGTTTTGTCATAAGATACTTGAGAGCGGAATGATCCGTATACACTATGGTCTTAGAAAGCACAAGGTATGGTCTAAACTTCTCAAAAGCATATACTATAGCAAGCAACTCTTTTTCCGTGGTAGTGTAATGAAGTTGTGCACCGGTCATGGTTTTACTCGCATAGTGTATAGGTTGGAAATGCTTATTAACTCTTTGTCCTAAGACGGCCCCCACCGCATAATCACTAGCATCACACATAAGCTCAAAAGGTAATTCCCAATTTGGAGAAACCAAAACGGGAGCCTTTGTCAATTTTTCCTTAAGTGTCTCAAAAGATTCTAAACAAGCTTGGTCAAAAATGAAAGGAGCCTCTTTCTCCAAGAGATGAGTCATCGGTCTAGCTATCTTAGAGAAATCTTGTATAAAGCGCCTATAAAAACCCGCATGACCTAAGAAACTCCTCACACCTTTAACCGAGGTGGGTGGGGGAAGCTTAGCAATCACATCAATTTTGGCTCGATCAACTTCTAATCCCTTATTTGATATCTTGTGTCCTAAAACAATCCCCTCTTTCACCATAAAGTGACATTTCTCCCAATTAAGCACCAAACGTGTTTCCTCACAACGCTTAAGCATTCTCTCAAGATTGGTGAGACAAGAGCTAAAGGAGTTCCCAAATACGGAAAAATCATCCATAAAAACCTCCATGGTTTGCTCTATCATATCATGGAAAATTGCCATCATGCACCTTTGAAACGTCCCCGGTGCATTACATAGGCCAAAAGGCATCCTCTTGTAAGCAAATGTACCGTATGGACAAGTGAATGTGGTCTTTTCTTGATCCTTAGGGTCAATTGGGATTTGGAAATAACCCGAAAAGCCATCAAGAAAACAATAGTACTCATTTCCCGCTAAGCGTTCAAGCATTTGATCCATAAAGGGAAGCGGGAAATGGTCTTTCCTAGTTGCCTCATTAAGTTTCCTATAATCAATGCAAACTCTCCAACCGGTTACAAGTCTCGTGGGAATAAGCTCATTGTTCTCATTAGGCACCACGGTGATTCCACCCTTCTTTGGAACACAATGAACCGGGCTAACCCATGGAGAGTCGGAAATGGGGTAAATCATACCCGCATCTAAGAGTTTAATCACTTCCTTCTTAATAACCTCATGAATTTTTGGATTAACTCTCCTTTGGTTTTGAATGGCGGGTTTATAATCATCCTCCATAAGGATTTTGTGAGTACAAAAATGTGGATCAATTCCCCTTATGTCGGATATTTTCCATGCTAAAGCTTTCTTATGTTTCTTAAGGACTTCAATAAGTTGCTCCTTCTCATCCTCTTTCAATTCCTTAGCAATAATCACCGGTAATTGGTCTTTTCCTTCTAAGAAAGCATATTCTAAGTGGGATGGAAGTTCCTTAAGTTCAATGGGAGGTGGACTCTCTATGGAAGGTTTCACTATGGAAGGTTCCTCAATGGTAATTTCTTGTGGAATAGGGGAAAGAATAGGGTCCTCATTGAGCAACTTTTGGATTGTAAGAATATCTTCTTCCCAATTAATGGGAGAATCATCATCACCAAGAAAGTTAGACTCAAATTCCTCCAAGAGAAAATCACTCTCTCCAAAAGGTGTTAAAGAGGGAGCAATTGAGGCCACGGTTTCAACATGTGGAATCTCATCACTAGCATTCTTACAAGCATCATGAAAGTGTTCATTACACACTTCATCTAGCACATCCACAATGTTAATCGTCTCACAAGGTCTAGACTCCTTAACCTCTTTTCTATCACAAACTTTCCCTAACTTAAACACCACTTTCTCATCCTCTACTCTCATAATTAATTCTCCTTCCGCCACATCTATCAAGGTACGACCCGTTCTCAAAAACGGTCTACCAACAATCAAAGGCACTCTAGGATCCATGTCATAATCGACCACTACAAAGTCGGCCGGAAAGGTAAACTTATCCACACCTACAAACACATCTTCCGCGATACCTACGGGGTGAGCTATGGTTCGGTTGGCTAGTTCAAGAGTCATCCTAGTGGGGGTGAGCTCGGGAAGAGAGAGTTGTTTCCAAACCGATAAAGGCATGAGATTTATGCTTGCCCCTAAATCCGCCAAAGCCATGCAATTTTCAACACCGGGAAAATTACAAGGTATCAAGAAGCGCCCCGGATCTCCAAGTTTTGTTGGTAAGGTTTTAAGTAACACCGCGGAACAATTTTCATTAAGTGATGTGTTGGGCAAGTCAACCAATTTTTCTTTGTTTGAGAGCAAATCCTTGAACATCTTAGCAAACTTTGGCATATAAGCAAGAGCTTCCGCAAAGGATATGTTGATATTGAGTTGCTTGAACATCCTTAAGAAATTGGAGACTTGTATGTCATCTTTGTTCTTTAACTTGTCCTTTTTCAACCTTGAAGGGTATGGAAGAGTAGGTTTGGGTGTAGGTGGAATAGGTGTTGTAGTGGAAGATTTGTCTTTGTTAGCCTCTTCATTGGGAAGTGTGGAAGGTGAAGGAGAAGTATGAGGTGGTTGAGGAGGTGTGTTTGAGTGAATAGGAGCACTTTGAGGAGGTGGAGTAGAAGTAGAAGGCTTATCACAAGTAGGAGCACAAGTGGGTTGAACAATAGTAGGTTTAGGAGGTGAAGGATCCTTTGTTGTTGTACCACTTCTTGTTGTAATGGCATTGACATTGGCCCTAGGATTTGTTTGTGTGTTGGAAGGTAAAGCTCCTTGTGGTCTTTGATTTAATGCCATGAAAAGCTTATTGAATTGGTCATTCATTTTCTTGTCCATAGCTTGGAATTTCTTTTCATTCTCTTGATTCATCTTTTGCAAAAGATCCATTGTGTTTAACTCTTGTGGCACATAACCTTGAAAACCTTGAGGTTGGAAAGGTAAAGGTTGAGAGGTAAATCCTTGATTTGGTGGATAAAAGGTACTTGCTTGAGGTTGAAATTGATTTGGTGCCTTATAGTTATTTCCTTGGTATGGTTGTCTTTGCCCTTGATTCCTTGCTAAAATTTGAGGAGGATTTTGTTGAATTTGGGTGGGTGGTTGGGGTGGAAAGCCGGGTGGAGTAAGGTAATTTTGGGATTTGTAAGAAAGGTTATTTGGATTGATGTTAGGCTTGAAGTGTTCACGGTGTTCCTCTTGGTAAGCATAGCATTCCCCTTGATACCCTTGCACCTTGTCACATTGTTCATAAGAGTGAGGGCCTCCACAAGTAACACAAGAAATGGTGATGGCATTCACATTGTTTGAGGAATTGTTCAATGTCAAGCTCTTCAAGGCTTGAACTAACTCTTGAGTCATTTCTTGTTGTCCTTGTTTGACTTGTTGAAGGATCTCTTGGTGGTATTTAAGGAATTGGTTATCACAAGGTGTTTGAGAAGTGTTTTGGATAACATGAACTCTTTCTTCAAATGGATCGTTTGTTTGAACCATTGCCTTAGTCTCAATAATGGTCAAAGCCTCTTGGTATGTCTTGAAATGAATACTCCCTCCCGCGGAAGCATTTAGTGAATCTTGGTGGTGAGGTTTAAGGCCATTATAGAAAGTATTGATTTGGCTTAGATCATCCATTCCATGATTAGGGCATCGCCTCAACAACTCACTATACTCTTCCCAAGCATCACCAAAGGATTGACTAGGTTTTTGTGTAAAGCCCATAATCAAATTCCTCAAAGCCATAGTCTTTTGTGGAGGAAAGAATTTGTTCAAAAACTTAGTGGTAAACTCTTCCCATGTGGTGATACTATCGGGTGGTTGGGTGTCTAACCAATGCTTAGCACTCCCATCTAGTGAAAATGACACTAACAACAATCTAATGACATCCGGTGGAACCCCATTATGCTTAATGGTATTGCAAAGTGAAAGGAATCTCTTAAGATGAGCATGGGGATCCTCATTTTGTTTACCATAGAAAGGTGATGCAGCAACCATATTGATCATAGATGTATGTAGCTCAAATGTGTTAGCGGGATAGTCGGGAATCTTAATGGCACTAACAAATCCATGAATGTTGGTTTGCATACGTTCAAACAAAGTACGGTTATCAACAGCCATGGCTCCTTGTGGTGGTGACAAAGCACGATTCTCGTGATCGGCTTGGTGGACGGTGGTGGTCTTACTCTTTCTCTTCTTCTTCCTTTTCGGAGGAAGAGGTTGTACACCAATCGGTATTTGTGCACGCCCGCGAGTGAGCATGCAACTCAATACGAGGAATGAGAGAGAAGCTCTCGTGTGACTTTGAAAAGAATAAGATTATCCTCTTCGAGTTTCGATATTAAATATCCACAAGAAAGTAACAATATATGTAATACTACTTTGGGTGCAAGACCCTCAATGAAGCTTTCCTTCTTAGAATACTCCCAAGTGAACGGGGGGTTAGGTGGCGCGAAGCACTTAAGTACCTATTGACCCTTAGATGGCATTTTATAGCACATCGCCTTTCTATTCACTTAAATGTTCGTATTCTTCGAATTATTGCTTATTGAGAGTATTTATCTATTCTTGCTTTATTTTGTTTGATCGATACGCGTGTCAAGGACCGGAGCGCCCCTCAACACGGTGTATTGCCTCGGCAATACTTATGGAAGATATGTAGATTGATTGTTCTTATACGTATACATATGTACTTATAATAATATATGGAAAATATTTTTGTATTTATGAGTTTTATAAAGGAAAATACTATATGTACATAAAAACCGAGAGAATCCAATAATATATATTTTTGGGTGCAATCTCTTAGGAAAAAGATTGCTTTTTGGATTTTTTTAATTTTTTTGGTCAATTCTTTAGGAAAAGAATTGTTTTGTTAATTTTTAAGTTTTTATATATTTTTATATTTTTGATTTTTTATTTGTTTTTGATTTATGATACGTAAAAATAACGTTCACAAAGTGAACGGATCCCAAAAGCCAATGAAAACCGTCAATCGATAGTCTCTCGTGTAGTCAAAGAACCGGCAGCGGCGCCATTTGAAATGTGTATAATGCAAGTTCGTTTTCTCAGTTCTTAACTAATAGAAAGTCCAATCAATATCGAATTTATAATTGTTTTTGGTTGTTCAAGCTTGCTTGGTAATCTATTGCTAATTCAAACAACACTAAGTAAAAATGAAAAATATAAACCTACTTATACGTAAAACAAATTGCAAATTCCAAATTTTATTCAAGTAAAATATTAAAATGCAAAATTTAAAAGTATAAGGACTGAAAATGTAATTTCTATGAAATGTAAATGCTTAAAATGTAAATCCTAAAAGTTATAAGGACTAAAAATGTAAAGCAGTTAACTATAAGGACTAAACTTGTAAAAGCTTTAACAAACTAACCAAATACTAACAAACTAACAAACTTTAAAACTGAAATTTAACAACTAACAAATTCCAGGGACTAACTTTTGCAAATTCCACAAAATTAGAAAGATTAGCTAGGTTTAGAACCTGAATAGAACTCTAGGGACTAAAATGCAATTAACTAAACTTTTTAAGTAAAAACGGGTACTAAGAAAGAATAAGCTCGTTTGAGCTTATTTCTCAACCAAATAAGCTGAAATCACTTGCAAAACTTCTAAAATCCAATTACAACTACGTGTGTTCAAGGAAATAAGCTAAAAGTTCAAGATAAGCAAAAGAGTGCTTATCAATAAGCTCAAAATAAGCTACAGCTTAATCCAAACATCCACAACTTGATTTTTTTATCAAAACTGATTAAGCACTTGATTTGAGGAAGGGGAAATCAAATTAGAACAATTTTCATCCAGAAATAAGCCAGATATCTGAAAATAAGCTCAAATGAGCTTATGTTGACCAAACGTTGACCAGATTTTTGAAAAAGCTCAAAATCTCAAAACTTCATATCCAACACTTACTAAACAGGATTGTGAAAGAAAACAGCTAGTTTTATGAAGTGAATTAAGAGATCTAGTGAAACAGTAAGCTACTTATATCAGAGAATGAAGAATGCTCAGGCCTTAACTAATAAGCTGTTTTCTTGCTTATTTCTTGATACTGTAGAATTTCCTCTTAAAGTCTGAAAGATTATGTTATAAGCTATAACTAGAAACTGGTTTGAGCAAATTTGATCTAGTAATGAAGGAGAAATGATCAAATGAATTTAGCAAGTTTTGTAATGAAAACTGAATTCACGTATGACCCAAACTTTTTATCAACCAATTGCCTTTTTGACTATTATACTGACTTACAAAAGGCTCAAAACTACTTGTTAACTCCTATCAAGTAGAAATGAACACTGAAACACCAATTAACAACACTTGAAAACTGGTTTACAACTAGTCCCAAACACACCTTTATCTGATTATGATCAAACTTTTACAAAGGATTTTTGAGTAATGATTAAGACTGAGTAAAGAGCTATAGCAAACTAGTTTAGGTGATCCAAATGAGATGTATTCCAGCTAAGAACAAGTAATAACCAGGACTAGAACTGCAAGTAACTGTTATACTAAAATAAGACTGAAAATGAGCAGAAACTATAAAAGGAGCTTAAAACAATGAACAATAAAGCAAGATTAAGCTACAAATGAACTCAAATCAATCAATCAACAACTTTATATCAAGGAAAACAGGCAGCCATCAAATTTATCTAGGAAATTGAGCATGCAAGTACTTGTTTAGAGGAACTTAAAAACAGAAGCCATGAAACCTATTGTAGAGATCCTTTGGGTAGAAGAGGAGCGCTGAGCTCTCTTGCCCTAGTGATACCACCACCTATCACTAGCTATCAACTCAAATCAACAATCAATTCAGCCACAAATCATCATTCTGCTATGAAACTTTCAAGAACAATGAAAATGCTAGATTTCTGATCAAACAGCAACAAGTCTTCAACCAAGTCAGTTATGATCAATGTATGATCATAACAAACTTCTAACAGCAACAATGTAATCACACAATAGCAGTAAAGGAGCAGGAATTGAAGAACAGGATTTGGCGGGAAAACTTGGATTTGAAATTTTATTGATGAAATCAGTTACAAAAGGTAGTTACAAGGTTCTAACTAACTAACTAACTCAAGAGTTTGTCAGACTCTTGAGTAGTTAGGTGAAAAGGAGGGAAAAAGAGAAAAGTGAAATTGAGAGAACTAGGTGTTAACAAAATTAAGCTACATTGACAAATGAGGTACTAGCTAAGTATTTATAGGCAAGATAAGAGAGATTCTGTTGGAGTTGTGACGTGTTTGAGCCAATCATCACTTGACACGTGGAAGAATTCTGCAAATCTTCTTTAAAGGTGATGAACACATTTTGGGGATTTTTGATTTAATGGATTATATGTTAATTGGTTAACACCATTGGATTCGTCTCTTCAAAACGAGCAACTTTGATGTTTTGATCTTCACTTGAAATGCCCTCTATCTCAAACCCGTTCCTGGAAAATATATTGTTGAAAGAGAAGGACACGTGGAAGAATTTGATTGGATGAAAAAGTGTCACACGGATTGAAACTGTTATGATCTTGCATTAATTATAACGGCGGTAGTGGACATTTAATATCTGATCCGTGTGACCCCTTTACTCTCTTCTCATTGGTTAAGAACCTTTCACTTGGATTAAACATTACAAAACTTTCCAAACTTGGCAGATTAGGTCCCTTGACTTGGCAGATTGCTATTAAAGGCTAATATCTTCATTCCTTTGACATTTTTGACCCTTCAACTTTCATTCTTCAACAAAATAGCCCTTTGACTTGAGTTGACTTTGTAGTTGACCAAATTTGACTTAAATCTTGACTTTCCATAATTTGCACTTTAAGTCCCTCAACTTTCACAAATTGTCAAGATAGGTCCTTTGACTTGAGTTGACTTTTGATCCTCTTTTGTCTTTTTCATCCATTTGAGCTTGGTTTTTCCTTGTTTGCTTGAAATTGTATCCTTTTACCTACATAAGAGCACACAAACACAAACATACCACATAACACTGCTTTTTACAAGATAAATGGGTATTTTGCTTCATGTTTTAGGGTTATTTGTTGATAAAAGGATATGAGTTTAAGCTCATATCAATAAGCGTCTACCAAATCCCGGTAGTTCACAATTCATGCTAATGGGACTTTTAGTGACATAACCTAACTTTAATAATCCAGTTTATTTCATCTATCGGGTCCTTTAATCATTTATCGGGTCATACAATCATTCGGGTCCAAATCAATAAACAAACAATCGGGACAAATGGTGTCCTATTTTATAAAAACTAACATGTTATCTCCCTCGCGGGTTTATAAAACATTTTAAAAACATTTAAAAGAGTGCGAGGCTATGAACTCACGTTGATGTGGGAAGGCGGGTTATCGGCAATTCGGACGTACGGTACGTGCTTCAATCACGGAAACCTAGACAAATAATACTCGTCTTAGACTCATGTCCAATGACTTTATTAATATAACAATTATGTATACATATGATGATTATATATATGATGATCAAGTGGGTTTACATATTCCCTTTTACTCATTTTAGTGTTTACGTATAGGTATCTTCTTACTAGTTTACTAGTTTTACCTATTTACGTGTTTTAAGTCCAATAAACTTATTATAAGTTCTTTAACTTGTTTTAATCCATTTTATACTTATATTATCAGTATTTAAACTTTACAAGTTGGACCCAAATGGGTTAAGCCCAATAAGTTCTTTTTATAAGAGTTTAACTTATTTAGTCCAATTATTAGTCCAATATGTTTACTTAGCTTGTTAATGTCCGTATGTCCTATAGTTCGGGTTTTATCGGTTTTTACTTGTATTAGATACTTATATATCAGTATATGACTTTTAAAAACTTTACATTAGACGGGTTTGATCGTCTAAGTTTTAATTGGCGAAAAACGTTAGTTTCATAGTAATAGCCGAAAAAGTCGTAAAAATCAAGTTTATAGTTTTTATTACTTATAAGTATTATTCCACTACCATTTTTATAATTTATCCATTTATTTAACCTTTTACATATTTATATAAATAAATTTCATAAGTTAGTGGGTTTTTATTTTACATTTTATACAATAAAATTTGAGTGCTTATATAATAATAATAAACATTAATTCTCAAAATATGATTTTTTTTTCATCTTCACCATTTTTATCATATCTATAGTTCTATAATGATTTAGAAGCTAATGTTTGGGTGGCATGATCTTCATATTATGTGCTACATTTAACTTAGTTATAGCTACTGCTCATTTTAAGTTTATTTATGCTTAACAGTCCCTACAAAACAGCTTATTCAGATTAGCACACTCATCTTGTTTTGATCATATCTCACTCATTATAATGATTCCATTGCATGGCCAAGTCTCACATGTGTATAACATCTTGTACTTACTGTAAATGGATTCTACCATGCAAGTTTATCAGTTCAAGTTTTAGTTACATACTGTTTTTATACAGCCAACTAAATAAGCATGATTTTAGCATTATTTCTCATGGTTATTAACATTTTTAAGCATATTTATCAACACTTGATCCCCACACAACATTCTTATCATCATATATTCATCATATACATATACAAAAAGAAAGAAAATACATTTGTTCTTTACAAAAATAACAAGAGAAAATGGAGAGGATGATCTTCTTTACCAACCAAGTGTATTTCTTGTTTTTGGAAGACAAGAACTTGATGAACACCAAAAGTAACTCCAAGATCATCAAACACCAAGAACAATAGTTGAGAAATCAGCCCTAGGACATAAGCAAATCACCTCCTTTGTTGTTAAAATGGCCACCAAATGATCAAGGCTTCAAGGTAACTCCAAGATAGAGCTAGTTATCAAGTAGTTCATGGCTAGAAAAGATCAAAATGGGGTGTTTGTTCTTCAAAGTGGACGGCAAGGTAGTGATGGTTGAGAGGATTTTGAGTTTGTTTTGCATGTGTAAATGGTGGTAATGAGAAATGGTTTGATGGTTTTGAGTTAGTAACTAGCTTAAAGTGTAAGCTTACTTACACTTGTAAGTTTTATGCTAACATGATGTCACATCCTAAGATGTGGTGTCATGTGTGTTGTCCCATGTTTATTAGTGGATGGGATAATGTATTTTGTCCCACCTCACTAATTTATGGGTATTCCTCGATTCTAGTTTTCTCGATTTACGTGCCCTCGGGTCGTTTTATGAAAAACTTTTTATAAATTATGAATCAACGACACAAAACGAATCCAATAAAAATTGTCTCATCAAAAATGGAGTTCGAAAACGTAAATACGTAATCCTAGGGTTTCCGGTTTAGTCGTAAAGGACGTTAAAATAAAATCGTAAGTCCTAATCTCTTCTCGTAAATTTGTGAGTTTATGAACCAACTCAAATTTAAAATCTCAAAATAATATTCACGGATAAATTTATTTTTTAAAATGTCGGACTGTCACCAAAGACGGTGTATGTAAACGTAAGCACGTAACATAGAATCCTCCGGTTTAGACGTAGTCGACGCTACTTCAAGACGTAAATCCAAATTACTTCCCAAAAATAAGTGAGTTCATAATGTAACATTAAAATAATGTTTTCAGATAAACATTGAGAATAAAATATCAATCATAAATGGACGGATTGTCACAGCATTTACCCCTAAACAGGATCTTTGTCCTCAAAGATCATCTTACTACTCGCTTCTTATAGAGTTAAAGCCATGTGGGTATTTCCTCCACATTCGGTCTTTTCTCACAAGTGTAATTCATTACAATACGCGAGTTTCATCAAACATAACTACGGGAATAAGATCAGGCTAAATGTTGACTTACTTTCTCTATCCATGATGTTCACGGGTTTCTGATGAATGCAACTTTTCGCCGATCTAAGCTTTATTAAGAAGAATTCAGATTTTCACTTGATAGATATTCCATCAAGTTCGATATACGAAACATAATTCACGCATCTCTTGAAGTCCTTGGGTAGATCCAACTTATATGCCTTTCAAACCAAATCTTTTACATCATCTCAATGGTCCCATACAACGGGGACTTATATCCCATGATTTGTTAGATCATTAATTCATTTCTCCAAGGTTAAAAATTTTGGCATAACTTCGCTACCCATCTGGCACTTCAAGATCTACACTTCATATTCACATAACCTCTTGCCCACTACCGGCAGTCAATAATCAGATCCTAATTTCAACAATCATTTCAGATCTCGCGTGTCGAGTATTTTGTAAGGTTAGGTTCGCCATCATAGGAGACCTTAAACCTAAAAGACATGTCCAACTCACAATGGGTGTACGTCGGGTGTCTTCATCTCAACTCTTACTTACAGATGCTCTAATATTTAGATCCTAACAAGATTCGATCTCAATCCTAATACAATGATTATCAATGATAATCCTTCCAAAGGAAAACGATTATACGGTTTATTACTAAAGGTCATTCATTCAAACATAAAACAACACTTATATTACACTGTATCGTTACTTTACCTCGTCCCTTCGATTGGGGTGGTACATAGTACTCTCATCAAGGTTCGTTCTCAGTTATTTATAAGCAAATCTCTAGAAATTCGATGCGAAGCGAGGATCTTGATAAAGATGTTCGATACAGGCACACTATGTTTACATAACTCTTTTGTATTTATCATTAACGGGAATGATATTAGCAGATTTGGTCAGTCTGTCGACGATGACCCAAATCGAATCAAATTCAGATGATGACCTTTGCAATAGCTAGACGTTTACTAATGTATGAGGCGATCTCTGCCTTCATAATTTGCCATCAGTACGACTTCTTCTGATAATGATACATTAAATCAGAAATGACAAGAATAGAATACTTATACTTACAGATTACAACATAGCTATATCTTACAGTCCTTCATATTTAGACAATCACAAGTGGTCTTTAAAATATTTAACGCTATCAGCTTCTCAATTCTAATGGTTCACATTAGCCGTGAACCACTTTTATTATCTATATTATCCTTTTTATAAGCATCGGCTATATTTTAAATTGTTCGGCAATTTATTTTGTACCATCATTACTGAGGAACACATCCTAATTGGTTCTTTATCCTTTTTATATAAGGTGTCAGTATCTACATTCATCTTCCCTGATGAAATAATTATCATGACCGTATTCATTCAAATTTTCTTTCTTCATAGTTTCTAGGTTTTAGGTTCTTCTCAACTATCATTTTTATCCGTTTTACTCAATCCGACGTCTAAAGCGTCGATACTTATTACAACTAATTAAATATTAAATATTCAATATTTATGAAACGTAGACGTAAAGATTTTAAGATTCTTAGTTCGACCAGTTATATAAAATGCTTAAAATAAATTTGAATTTAATTAACAAGATTTTCGTTGATTTATCGAAAATAATTAATAAGATTCGTAAATGTTTGAAAAATCTCTGGTTATACTTTGGTCAAAATTTTCTTAGTTGAAAAGCAAAAATTGTCGTTTCAAATTTCAAGTTATGGTTTAAATGTTTTCCTTAATTCCGCTTAGTTTGTCTTAAGGTATGCAAAAACATTTACCCCTAAACAGGAGTTTAGTTAAATGTTTTGGTTATAAGGGAATGATTCCTTAAATATTCTTTGTTAAAACATTTGTCAAAACATATTTCCGTTTTCTTTTTGGTAAAATTCAAAGTCTTAAATGGCTCTAATTTGAAGAGTCAGTATAGATTCCATTATCTATTAATCACATAGTCAAATAATGTAAAGGTTTAAGTCTTTAATTTCATGTTAATTATTAAAGGTACAGGTTTTCATTGTTTGGCCAATTCAGGTCAATTTATAAATAATTACTAACTCCTTCTTATACCTATAAACAAATAAATGGTCCTAATTGATCACAAGCATGAATTTATCAAATTACAGCCTACACACGTGATTCACCAAATTTATGAATGCTACATGTGTATAAGTCAATCCAAACGACATCACATGAAACTCATAATGTTCATTACAAGTACCGAATGTGGTGATTGGAATAGATAATCTTTTTCGCAGATGCGAAGTTGATGATAACCATGCTGAGGATCAAAACCTTGTAAATGATCGAATAAATCTTCCATTTCGAGTTATGGATATCGTTTTCGATTGTCAATTTACTCAGTTCACAGTAATCTATAAATATAAGGAATGATAACACCATAGTTCTTCATGATGACGAGCTCGGTAGAATAAAATCTTTTTCCGACAACTCTCTCAGTTGTACGGCAATCCCTTTAATTCAGATGGTGCTGACGTACAGTGCACAACCCACAGGTGCAGCACCGGAAATATAATCAATACCAATTTCAATCTGCCTTAATGGCAAAAGTCAAGGTAATTCACCAATAAATACCTCCTAAAGTTTCAGATAACATAAACATCTTTTAATAAATTCATATTAGGTTCTTCTAGATTACTAATAAGTGTGAAAACACTTATCCTTTTACCATTTATTTAGAATAATAACAAGACCAAAACTTGTGATTTATGTCGTAAAAGTAGGAATTATACGTGGTTTGTGTTTTTATTGTGTTTTAGGACCAAAATATGAAAAAGGAAGAAAACACGGGTTTTCACGGGCTTTTATCGAAGAAAACTGGAAAAGACGAAGTCAAAGATCAAGAGTGCAAAAAGAACGGAAGTCCAAGACCTATTCTGAAGATTTATCGAAGAAAAAGTCTAAAGACGGAAGTTTAACGAAGTCGAAGAACTTAAGTCTAATAGAAGAAGAAAATTAAAAGACAAGTTCAAATCCCGAGACGACATCGAGAAAAGACAAAGAATTAAAGTCGAGTCGAGAAGACGTGAAGAAAGCAAGAAAGAATATGCAACACATGCACTCCTTCCACCTTCCCTATAATACCCTCCTAATAGTCATTAGGAGGGTGGTTAGTTAGTTAGTCTTTAATTTTTGTTTTTCATTTTTTTCACTTTTCTCTAGTTTTAGAGAGAGAAAGTCTTAAACTTTCTCTCACTAAGTTTCATCTTTTCTCTTTATCTTTCAAGATTAAACATTTGTATTGCTTATTTTTCATTAATCAAGTTTTATTTTAAGCTTTTAATCCTTAATCTCATTCTACTTTTCTTTGATTTTAGATTGACTTTGGTGCGATTATCATATGATCCGTGTTGTTCTAAATGATTTCGTGCTTAAAAAGTTAATCTTTTGATCATTTCATAAGTTTTCATTTGATTAAGCTTTAAGACTCTTGTGCTTATTGGCTTATTTTTTATGATTAGCTTATTTTCTTATAAAAAGCTTTCTTTAAAAGTTCATGTTTTTGATTGTTTGATTGAAAAGTTTCTTATTTTGAGGTTCAATAAGTTATGAAAAGTGCTTATTTGATACGTTAAATCCTTGATTCGTTTTAGTTTGGGGTATTAGCTTATTATATAACTTATTACCTTGGCTTTTTACGAATTCCACCAAAATCGGAAAAGGTTATAAACCCTTTTCCGATCCACGTATTCCGAGCAGCACCCCTCCTTTCCGATTGATCAATCGGAAAAGGGTTTGTAGATTCCGATTTGCACCACTGTTATTTCGATCATAGTGATCGGATTAGGGCTTTCACATTCCGACGGTAGCCTACTTGAATATTCCGATTGGGACTTTTCCCAATATTACGATTAGAGGAATTTGTTGTCATATTCCGATCCATCCTTTTTGCCATTGTTCCGATTTGGCAGTTTCTAGACATTCCGATTGGCCCTCATTTTTGTGGATATTCTGACTGGACAAGGTGTCCACATTCCGATCATTAGATCAGAATTCATTCCGATCTGAGCCTTTTGGGGACACATTCCGATTAGGGCTTGTTTAGTGATTGTTTTTATAAAATTTCTAAGTGTTAGTTTTATTTAGTGTGCTAGTATTTCATTCCGATCTGAGCCTTTTGGGGACACATTCCGATTAGGGCTTGTTTAGTGATTGTTTTTATAAAATTTCTAAGTGTTAGTTTTATTTAGTGTGCTAGTATTTTTCTTAATATTGTCTTTTAGTTTGCAAACATTTATTTTTACTTATCATTTTAGTATTAATCTTTTAACTTTCATTTTACTCAACGACACTTAAATTTCTTGCTGTTAATTTAAAATAGACAATCAACCAAACCATTCTCTTGATTCACCAAAAGACAATTGAGTCGCACTTTTGAACCAATAGTCAATTCGAAAGGATTCGGACGATAAGATTTTATACAAGGGGTAAAAACCAAGTATTAAATGGCGCCGCTGCCGACTCTTTTCGTTAAGATTAACGGTTTCTAGTAAGAGACGCATTGAATTTTGGGATCCGTTCTTTGAACGTTAGTTTCCTTGCTTTAAAAATTTTCAAAAATCCTAAAAAATATAAAACTCTTCAAAAATACAAAAACATTAAAAAATCATAAAAAGCAATTCTTTTCCAAAAGGTTTTGCACCAAAAAGATTATATAGATATTCTCTGTGTATATTTTTCTTCTGCAGGTGTATGCGTACTAGATCTTCGAACTATTATGAGCCCAAGACTCATGAAGATTTAGATATGGCTGGTGTTAATAACAACAATAACAACCCACCTCAACCGAATTTGAATAACAACAACAACAACAACAATGTCCTCCTGCCTGATTTACGCACAATGGAGGAATTGTGTCAACCCACCATGAACGGACGCGGAGGCCCGATTGCGCCGATGCACGTCACGGCTCAGGAGTTTTCGTTGAAGCATCACATGGTCCAGCAAGTGCAAACTAACCCATTTCGTGGAATTCCGGATGATGATGCCAACAAACACCTCGACAAATTCATTACCATTACTCAAAGCATGAAGTGCTCCGGTGTTTCTATGGATGACCTTCGCCTCCAACTTTTTCCCCACTCGCTTTCTCACCATGCCGAAAAATGGTTCGACCGTCTTCCAAAGAATTCTATTCATACGTGGAATGACATGACTCAACGCTTTTTGTCGCGCTACTTCCCTCCATCCATGGTCACTAGCCTTCGTAACAAAATTAGTGGATTCATGCAAGACAATGATGAATCACTCTTCGATGCTTGGGAACGATACAATGATTTGATCGACCGCTGTCCAAATCACAATATGCTCCCCGTCACTCTCATTGACACCTTCTACAATGGTCTCACTTTTCGTGATCGTGACACGATCAATGCCGTCGCCGGTGGTACTTTTATGAAAAGGAGACCGGAGGAGTGTCGAGAGTTGATTGAAAACATGACTACTCACCACAAGAATTGGGATTCATCCGCATCCTCAAGATCTAACTCGAGAGTCAATGTTTCTTCTACTACTTCTAATCCTGAGATGACTGAAATTTCTCGACAACTCGCTGAAATGAATAAGAATTTCATGGCTATAGCCACAAACCACTTTCAACAAGCTAAAGCCGTTGCTATTTCTTGTGACACATGTGGTGGTCTTCATTCTTATAACGATTGTCCTTCTACCCAAGGCAATTTTTCTGAAAACGTTAACGCAGCTTAAGGCACTTATCCCACGGGAGGCTATCAAGCCCGCCCTCAAGGAGACCGTAGCTTGCTAAGTTATCGTTCCAACAATTATCTTGCTCCTCTCGGTTTCCCTCCTCAAAACCAAAACCAACAACAAAGCTACAACCAAAACAACCAATCCCAACCTCGTGCTAACAATCAATATCAATCCCAACGAAACCAATACCCACCTCCAGGAAATTCTCAAGCTTACCAAGCTCCACCTCTCAATCAACCGATGGCAGTGAGTCCGGACGTCGAGACATTCATGAAGACTAATCGGGAGATGGTGACGAATCTTCAGAGTCAAGTCCGCAACTTGAAGGGCGAAATGACAAAACAAGGGAACGATGTTCGAGCCGAGCTAAGGAATGACATGGCAAAACACAGCAATGAAATTCATGCAAACATGAGAGACTCTTTCAATACTCAAGCGATTAACCTTCGTGATATGATTGGTTCGCTCATCCAAGGTAATCAACCCTCTTCTTCGGGTACTCTTCAGAGTAATACCGTTGCAAATCCAAGAGGGGAGATGAAAGCAATCACCACTCGTAGTGGAAAAGGTTATATGGAACCCGAGCTTCCTACACCTCCACCCGTGATTGTGAACAAGGAAAAAGAGAAACTTCCCCCACCTCCTTCACCTTCTATCCCCACTTCCCCACCACCCGTCGTTGTGAGTGATCCTATTCCACTAAAGCCTTCTTCATCCAATATACCTTATCCTTCAAGGTTGAGGAAAGAGAAGCAAAAGAGCAAGGATGATATTCAGGTTTCAAACTTTCTCAAAATGTTTAAACAATTGAATTTTAACATCTCCTTTGCCGAGGCTCTCGCTCACATGCCCAAATACGCTAAGATGTTTAAAGATCTTCTAAGTGATAAGGAAAAGCTTCTTGACATCGCTCAGACCCAACTTAATGAGAACTGCTCCGCAGTGCTCTTAAGGAAATTGCCCACCAAACTTGGTGATCCGGGTCGCTTCTTGATTCCTTGCAACTTCCCAGGAGTAGAGAATTGCATGGCCCTGGCCGATCTAGGTGCCAGTATAAACTTAATGCCTTTAAGTGTTTGGAAGCAATTATCTCTCCCCGAGCTAGTCCCCACCAAAATGACTTTGGAATTAGCCAACCGTACGGTTGCTTATCCAGTGGGGATAGCCGAAGATGTCTTTGTTGGCGTCGACAAATTCACCTTCCCGGCGGATTTTTTTGTCATTCACTACGAGATGGATCCTCGTGTTCCATTAATCGTTGGACATCTCTTCCCGAGGACCGGTCGCACTCTCATTGATGTAGCCGCGGGTGAAATAATCATGAGAGTTGGTGACGATAAAATTGTCTTCAACATGGGTAAGAATTCTAAGCAACCTTATTCATATGAGAGTGTTAATGCTATAGATGTTCTCGATGAGGCTTGTGAAGAACATTTTCATGATGCTTGCAAAAGTACTCTTTCTTCTCTACCCAATGTTGAGACCGTTGCCTCAATTGCTTCGGCATTGACTCCTTTTGGAGAAAGTGACTTGGATGATTTCGAAGCTAGCTTGGATCCTCTTGATATTAAGTATGATAATTTGTCCACCAATTGGGATGATTGTACTATTGAGAGACTTCTCAATGAGGACCCGTTTTCTACTCCTTCTCCTAAAGAGGTGACTAATGATGATCCATCGTTAGTTACACCATCTATTGAGGATCCTCCCACTCTTGAGCTTAAGGACCTACCTCCTCATCTTGAGTACGTTTTCGTGGAAGACAACGAGAAGTTACCGGTCATCATCGCAAAGGACCTGAAAGAAGAAGAAAAAGCCCGACTTGTCGCTGTGTTGAAGAAGCATAAACGAGCTATCGCTTGGAAAATCTCCGACATCCGTGGAATTGATCCTCACTTCTGCACACATAAAATTCTCATGGAGGACGACTTTAAGCCCACAATTCAAAGCCAACAAAGGGTGAATCCCAAAATCCATGAAGTCATCAAAAAGAGGTTATTAAACTTCTTGATGCGGGTATGATTTACCATATTTCGGATTCACCATGGGTTAGTCCAGTCCATTGTGTGCCTAAGAAAGGCGGAATTACCGTTGTGCCCAATCAAAACAACGAGTTGATTCCTACCGGTCTCGTTACTGGGTGGAGAGTTTGTATAGACTACCGCAAACTCAATGATGCCACGAGAAAGGATCATTTCCCTCTACCTTTTATGGACAAAATGCTTGAACGTTTAGCGGGTAATGAATATTACTGCTTTCTTGATGGTTTCCTCGGGTTATTTCCAAATACCCATCGATCCCCAAGATCAAGAGAAGACAACATTCACTTGTCCCTATGGCACATTTTCTTACAAAAGAATGCCTTTTGGCTTATGCAATGCCCCCGGGACTTTCCAAAGGTGCATGTTGGCTATCTTCCATGACATGGTTGAGCAAACCATGGAAGTCTTCATGGATGATTTCTCGATCTTTGGGGATTCCTTCTCTTCTTGCCTTGCCAATTTGGAACGTATGCTTAAGCGGTGCAAAGACACTCGCCTTGTTCTGAATTGGGAAAAATGCCATTTTATGGTAAAAGAAGGCATTGTGCTAGGACACAAAATCTCTAAAGCCGGTCTTGAAGTCGACCGTGCTAAAGTAGATGTCATAGCCAAATTACCTCCACCTTCAACCGTGAAGGGTGTGAGAAGTTTTCTGGGTCATGCAGGCTTCTATCGTCGATTCATTCAGGATTTCTCTAAAATCGCTCGCCCGATGACCCACCTCTTGGAAAAAGATACTCCTTTTTTTTTATTTTAAAGAGTGTCTCGAAGCCTTCAATCTTCTTAAGGATAAGCTAACTAAGGCACCGGTCTTAGTTACCCCTAATTGGGAGCTGTCTTTTGAATTGATGTGCGATGCTAGCGACTTTGCTATTGGTGCAGTTTTGGGCCAACGAGTGAATAAACACTTCCAACCAATCCACTATGCTAGAAAAACAATGACGGGGGCTCAATTGCATTTTACGACAACCGAAAAAGAGCTTTTAGCTGTTGTCTATGCTTTTGAGAAATTTCGCCCCTATCTTGTTTTATCCCCCACCATCATATACACGGACCATTCCGCGTTGAAGTACTTGATGTGACACCCTAGAATCGAGGTCATTAACGATACCCTAAATTACGCTAATTTTTGAAATTTTTGATAAATTTTAATTTCTATAATTATAAGTATTTTGGTTAGAACCGATGTTCGAGGTTATAATTTTTACGTTTGACGTTTTGAGAAGGACGATGACGATTACGATCCCGAGAGATGCCCAATTTTATATAATTTTTGACGATTTATCGATAAAGTAATTTTTCGAGAATTTTATTTACGGTACGTGTTAAGTTGAGTCGTGTGAGTTTTATAGCCTTCCAAGTACATTTAAAGTATCCCAAAAATATTTTGGAGCATTCGGGAAGATTTCCGACTCCCGTAAAATTTTCAAAATTGACAAATGAGTCAAACCCGCAAAGTTTTGAGGTTGTTTTCTATTTAAGGACAAAAGAAACCCAATATTGCACTTAGGTCCCTCCTAACTAACAAAAGGGGGCAAAGTGAACAAACACACAAACACACACAAAAATTTACAAGAAAAATCAAACATCACTCCCTCCCTCTCTCTCAAAACTCACGGCACACCAAGAACAAACAAAAATCCACCTAAAATCTTTTCCACTTGATTTTTCAAAAATCTAAGGTTAGACCACGCTTAGTTTGGTCATTACCCACCTATTCATGTAATCAAATCCAACATGCATTGATAAAAATTTTTCAAGATTTTTCATATGATCCAAAATTCGTTTTTGTGGCTATTTGAGCTAATGCATGTTAATTTTGAGTGTTATGGAAGTATAAACACCATGAAAACCCACCAAAATTAATTTGGTTGTGGTGAATGGGTCACCCAAACCCCACGGCATGGGGGTGTTTGGGGGAGCCATGGTGGTTGATGAATATGCATGTTATTATAGTGTTTGGTTATTTGTTTTATGATGATTTACATAGGTGTTACTACTTGCATGTGTATTTTTCTTTGATTTTGATATTGAGATTGGTTGATCAATAGGGGTAGGATGGAAGTTTGATGTTAGGATATGTTTGGGAAGTCTTAGGATGATGTTTAGAGTTGGTTAGAAGTCTTGGAATCGAGTCTAAGCATGTTTTTGGTATGGTCATTTTTAGGCAGAAACATTTGGTCTATTTTGGAAAAATGATTTTTGTTCCAGGTCTTGAAAACTAAATATAGTGATAGAGGGTTTTTCTAGCTTTAATTTGGTATAAGGTAGAGCCCGTGACTCAAAACGAGCTAAAAGTTATGACATTTTAAAGATCGGGTACCGGGAGACGAGGACTTTCACAATCCGGATTTGTGCAAAGTTTTAGTCAAATCCCGAGGGTCACAAGTATAATTTGGTGAATGATCAAGAGTCAAAACTTGGTCCCTAACCTGTACAAATGAGTCTATATGTTGACTTATGAGTCAAGGAAGTCAAAGGTATTTTTCATATAGGTCAAAGTGGTCAAAATTGGTCGAAGCGCAATTTCAGCCCGTAAAATGTAGTCGTGGAAATGAGTTGCGTGACGGGTCGTAAAAGTGAAAACTTTTGTTGGACTTAAAAACATGTTATCTACAGGTCATATAGGATTTTTGGAAATTTTGTCAAATTTTATAAGCATGGTTTAATAAGGTAAAACAGCCCGTACTTTAGTCAAGTACCGGCGAGAACGTGTAAAAATGGATAACGTAGGTTATAAGAACGAATGGTATAAAATGAATGATACTTGTTGTTTTTGTTTTTGGCGTGAGTTATATTGGTCTTAAGTGACTTATATATATGTATTTTATACAGTACCGTAAGTATTTAAATGAGATTACTCATTACGCGTTATTTGTGATAGGTGTTGAGTTACCCGGGCATCCGTAACATCGTCAGTGAACACTCCTCGAACTGCCGACTACTTAATATCTAAGGTGTGAATTTATAGCCTCGCTTATATTATTTCAAATTGTTTTACCCGCGAGGGAAATGCATGCTAGTTTTTAAAAAGGAACGTATATCATGAATGATTGTTAGACCCGAAAGTTGCCTTAGAAATTGTGTTGAGTACCAAAGTTGCAAAAGTCCCTAAATTCATGAACTATTAACTATTGTCTTGCCCTTGCGAAGGGGGAAATAGCCGCTTATGCAATTTGTAGTACTACGGGGTTAACGACCCAATGCTAGCCGAGAAGCTGTACTTATAGTAAGTTCTGCGGTAGATTATTTTGTATGAGAAATAAGGTATAATTGCAACTGATGCCTTTAGAGGGGCACTGGTTTCATCTGAATCATGCCGGTATATTTACGCGGGTGATTGAGTTAACGGATTAGTGTCATGAGCTTAAACACAATTGTCAGTATCCTGATTATAGTTTGTTTGATCGACAAGACTATAAATGATCACGAATGGTTTTTATTATATATACGTTCAAATGGATTGAAAAACCTATGAATTCCACTCAACGTTTTCGTTGACCAAATTTTTGGCATGTATTTCAGGTAACCGCTGAGCAGTAGGATGGAGCATGCATGGGATGGATGCTGTGTGTACGGCTTGGTGTCCGCTTGTTTTTCCCTCCTTTTCTACTTAAACAATTTTTATGTTTAATGTCATGTGGTTGTAAAACTGAAGTTTTTGGGTTGAGATTCATGGGGACCAAAACGCTAAACTCTGTGCACTATTTGGGGTTGGAAAAACTGTGGACATGTATTATTTAACAATTTTAAATGTTGAATTTTTAAGTCGACGTCTTTTTAGCGTCGTCTGATATCTCTTGTGTGCAATGAATACTGTGTAGCACCCATTGTTGTAGTTCCGCTGCGCATAACAATTGTGGGGGTGTTATAGATTGGTAATCAGAGCCACGAGTTATAGAGAACTAGGTCGTTTTTGAAAATCCTAAACTATAACTTTTGGTGTCGTAAGAAAAGGGTCCAAGCACACACAACTATCCTGCATGGCTCCGGTAAGATTTATTGTTGTATTTATGGCATTTGACGTATACTTTTGAGTAAAGTATATATGTGGGTAATTATTATATAAGTATGGAATTACTATATGTAGACGTTAAATTTTACGTGAAATATCCGACATCGTAATTTTCATATTTATCATGCATGAGCATCATATTATTACATTTCGGGCATATGTACCACCTTTGCATTGCATTTGCATGCATATAATTATAATTATTGTATAATTACTTATGTACCCTCCGAAATTCGCTGTTATCGCAGGAATGGCCGAGGTACCGCCCAACGATAACGGGAACGATTACGTCGTAGGTCACGAAGGGGGACCGTTTCCTCCGAACCCGCCGGACAATAATAATGGATGGATCGCTCCAGAAGACGAAATAGGACCGGAAAACGACAATGGCGAAAGTGAGGTGGATAACTTCAGCATGAGTAGTGACGACAATGAGGATTCCGAAGAAGAGCCCAAGGAGCTATTGGATGATGGCATTCCCGAGGATGCCGTAGGCCAGACCGAACCCGATTTGCTTCAGTCTCCGAATTCGCCGAAGGGTTATGAGGTACCACCGACCGGTCGTTATGAGCAGCAACCTTTTGGTCGCCCGATGGACAATAGTAATGGGAGCAGTGGAGAGTCATCCAAGTCGCCATCGATTCACGAGAACATTACGAGGGTCTATTTTCCGAGACCGAGTCACTACTGGGATCCCGCAGGTCGTTTGGGGAGGATGGAAAGGTTAATGTATGAGCGGTTTGTAGTTGAGACTAGGGTGATTAAGAAGTTTGATAAGACTGAGAGGGAGCATCAAAGATTGTTGGAAAGGACTTCAAGAATTGCGTATGATGGGATGATGAACACAAGTGCCATCAACAGTTTGAAATCAATGGTTGCGAATTTAAGTGCTAGTCTTGATCGTGTGAGGGAAGATCAGATGAGGTTGTCGAGGATGCAGAGTTGGGAGCATCGTGTGAGGGATTCATTGCCCCCGGATTGGAGATTCGTGGACGATGTGGAGATGGAGGCGAATGACTTCATGGTTCAGCCGCCTACTGGAGGTGCTTGTATTTCGGTGGGAAGTCAAGTAGCGATTGAGCATGGATCCACATCAGGGATGAGAAAGGAAACAGAATGTGGGCCAG
This sequence comes from Glebionis coronaria, assembly GCA_025667525.1. NCBI lineage: Eukaryota > Viridiplantae > Streptophyta > Magnoliopsida > Asterales > Asteraceae > Glebionis > Glebionis coronaria. Next base: position 22,669,835 of record CM046879.1, on the reverse strand, counting down.
ATGAGAAAGGAAAGGGAAAAGTGGATGATGTGGACGAGGACGTGAGTGATGAGGAAACCGAGGACGACGACGAGCCGCCATCCAAGAGGCCGTGTGGATCACCACATGCCTAGTTACTTGTTTTGTATTTTTCTTTGATCATTGTAATAGAACTATTTTAGACCTTTGTATGATGGTATTATGACGAGAAACTCAAGTACTTGATGTTTTGTGGTGAATGATTGTAGTGGCATTACTTGTCACGATTTTGGTTAACTATCAATACAATCTATGTTACCTTTCATGATCTGTGATATGTCTTAAATTTGATCTTTTGTGGTGTGAATTGATGAATATTAGTAACTCCGTAGTGATGTGTCGTTGTATGTATTTTATGTCTGGGAAACTTGATATGAATACTTACATTGTTTTTCTATTTTCTTTGTCTTGCAGAAAGAGATATTCGATAAAACAATGCCTCCAAAGTTGACTGCCGATCGTATTAACAACATGATTCAGGAAGCGATAGCTAATGCGTTGGAAGCGGACCGAGCTGGGAGAAATCAGGATCCAGGAAGGAACGCGGGGAGACAACCAGCCCCGAGAGTGTGTACCTATTCAAGCTTTATGAAGTGCGGTCCTACGCAGTTCCGTGGATCGGGTGGAGCACTAGAACTTAGGCGATGGTTGGAAAAAGTTGAGAGTACGTTTGAAATCAGTGGTTGTGCAGAGGCGGATAAAGTAAAGTTTGCAGCAGCTACATTTCTGGATGATGCGTTAAGCTGGTGGAATACCCAGGTAGCTACGGTGGGATTGGCTGTGGCAAATGCGAGAACGTGGAATGCGACCAAAGCTTTGTTGACAAAGAAGTTCTGCCCAGAGGAGGAATTGGGGCAATTGGAGGACGAACTGAGACACTTGACCTTAAGGAACAACGATATAGCTGCTTACACCAGGAGATTCAATGAGTTAAGTCTTTTGTGTCCGGACATATTTGCCAATGACGCCAAGAAAATGAAGCAGTATATTAAGGGTTTATCTAGCAACATCAAGGGTGAAACAACTTCGTCGAAACCTGGAACGTTTGACGAGGCGGTTCAAATGGCACACGCTTTGATGGACGTTAAGCTTCAGGATAAGCAGAATTACATTGCTGAGAGTAACAAAAGAAAATGGGAGGCAGCACAAGGTAATCAATCCCAAGGCCAGAACCGAGGAGGAAACCGAAACAACCAAGGGCCGAACCGTAATCAGCAGTTTAATCAGAGAAGGAACGAAGGAATGAGGGCCGTGACAAACCCTAGAGGTGTGAAGGTGAACCCCCATTGTGGAAAGTGCAACTTGTATCATGTTGGAAACTGCCCGCAGGCATGCGGCAAGTGTGGAAAGGCAGGTCATAGGACTGCTAGTTGTCGAATGGGAGGAGTAGCCACTGGGGCTAATGCTATCAGGATGAGAGGATGTTATAGCTGTGGAGAAAGGGGGCATGTGCAAGCAAATTGCCCGAAGGCAGGGAACAGACGGGGAGGAAATAATGCGGCAGCTGTGTATCAAGTGGGAACTGCTGATAAACCACAAGGTCCCAATGTGGTTACCGGTACGTTTTTGCTAGACGCTTGTTATGCTAGTATTTTATTTGATTCTGGCTCCGACAAGAGTTTTGTAGACGTTAGATTTAGTCGTCATATCGATAGAGAACCGGTATTGTTAACGACTAGTTATAATGTTGAATTAGCCGATGGAAAAAATTGTTAGTACGAATTCTATACTGAAAGGGTGTACCTTGAAGTTGGGAAACTACGCTTTTAAAATCGACTTGATGCCTATAGAGCTAGGATCGTTTGACGTGATTGTGGGAATGGATTGGCTAATGGAGCATAATGCTACAATCGTCTGTGGTGAGAGATTGGTGCAGATTCCGCTAAGGAATAGGGTTTTGACGGTAAAGGGAGACGAATGCACTTCTCGTTTGAAGGTGATTTCGTGTTTGAAGATGATGAAGTACATAGAGAGCGGATGCGATGTGTTTTTGGCACAGGTTTCGAGCGATGGTGATGTAGAGGCGAGGATTGAAGAGGTACCAATTATTCGCGAGTATCCGGACGTTTTTCCAGACGAGTTGCCAGGTTTACCGCCTAACCGTGAGGTCGAGTTTCGAATTGATTTAGTGCCAGGAGCTGCACCGGTTGCACGAGCACCTTATCGCTTAGCACCATCTGAGTTAAAGGAGTTATCGGATCAATTGAAGGAATTGATGGACAAAGGATTTATTAGGCCGAGCTCATCACCTTGGGGAGCGCCAGTGTTGTTCGTAAAGAAGAAGGATGGTTCGTTTAGAATGTGTATTGACTATAGAGAACTCAATAAGCTGACGGTTAAGAATCGGTACCCATTACCGAGGATTGATGATTTGTTCGATCAATTGCAAGGGTCCAGTGTATACTCAAAGATCGATTTAAGATCAGGGTATCATCAACTGCGTGTAAGAGAGGAGGATATTCCTGTAACTGCCTTTCGTACGCGGTATGGACACTTTGAATTTCGAGTGATGCCGTTTGGGTTGACTAACGCGCCTGCTGTATTCATGGATCTTATGAATCGCGTGTGCAAGCCGTATCTAGATAAGTTTGTTATTGTTTTCATCGACGACATACTTATTTACTCTAAGAGTAAGGAGGAGCACGAGAAGCACCTAAGAAAGATTTTGGAGTTGTTAAGGAAGGAGAAGCTGTATGCAAAATTCTCTAAGTGTGAGTTTTGGTTGGAATCAGTGCAGTTTCTAGGTCATGTGATTGATAGTGAGGGAGTTCGTGTAGATCCTGCTAAGATCGAAGCGATCAGGGAATGGTCAGCACCGACGACGCCGACTGAAGTTCGACAATTTTTGGGTTTAGCTGGGTATTATAGAAGGTTTATTGAAGGATTTTCGTTGATTGCGAAACCATTGACGCGGCTTACCGAGAAGAATAGGGTGTATGAATGGGGAACTGAGGAAGAGCTTGCTTTCGAAACGCTCAAGGATAAGTTATGTTCCGCGCCGATTTTATCATTGCCTGAGGGAACCGAAGATTTCGTAGTGTATTGTGATGCGTCTCGTAAGGGTTATGGAGCAGTATTAATGCAACGTGAAAAGGTGATAGCTTACGCGTCGAGGCAATTAAGGAAGAACGAGGAGAACTACACGACGCACGATTTGGAATTAGGAGCGGTGGTTTTTGCGTTGAAGTTGTGGAGACACTATCTGTATGGGACAAAGTGTGTTGTATTCACTGATCACAAGAGTTTGCAGCACATTTTAGATCAAAAGGAGTTGAATATGCGACAAAGACGATGGGTTGAACTATTGAGTGATTACGATTGTGAAATTCGCTATCACCCTGGGAAGGCGAATGTTGTAGCAGATGCATTGAGTAGGAAGGAGCGGGAGAAACCTTTGAGGGTTAGAGCTTTAGTGATGAGTGAGAGCGTTGACTTAACCGAAACCATACTGAAGGCTCAGGAGAGAGGATTGATGAAAGGGAATGTTGAAGCCGAGAATTTGGGACGAATGTTGAAACCTATTTTCGTGATTAGGTCTGACGGACTAAGATATTTCGAGAATCGGATTTGGTTACCATTGTGTCCATCTGAGGAAGGAAAGCCTGGAGTTCGAGAATTGGTTATGAATGAGTCGCATAAGTCGAAGTATTCGATACATCCTGGATCGGATAAGATGTACCACGACCTGAAGAAAGTTTATTGGTGGCCGAATATGAAGGCAGATATTGCTCGTTACGTCAGTAAGTGTTTGACTTGCGCGAAGGTTCAGGCAGAACATAAGAAACCATCTGGATTGTTGGTACAACCGGAAATCCCAGAATGGAAATGGGAGAAAATCGCAATGGATTTTGTGACGGGTTTACCTAGGACTCCTAGTGGATGCGATATGATATGGGTAATTGTGGACAGGTTGACGAAATCTGCTCATTTCTTACCTATGAAGAAGACGGACAGCATGGAAAGACTCGCCAGCGTGTACGTGAAAGAGATCGTCTGTAGACATGGAGTGCCGTTATCGATCATTTCGGATCGCGATAGTAGATTTACGTCGGAATTTTGGAGATCGCTTCAACGTGCGATGGGCACTGAACTGAGTTTAAGCACGGCTTATCACCCGGAAACTGACGGCCAGAGTGAACGAACGATTCAAACGATGGAGGACATGCTCCGAGCGTGCGTGATTGATTTTGGAGGAAGTTGGGAACGCCACTTGCCTCTAGTGGAGTTTTCGTACAATAATAGTTATCATGCGAGTATCAAAGCAGCACCGTTCGAAGCATTGTATGGAAGGAAGTGTAGATCGCCCGTGTGTTGGAGTGAAGTAGGGGAAAGTCAATTGACTGGACCCGAAATGGTTTTAGAAACGACAGAGAAGATCGTGCAGATCAAGAACCGACTACTTGCTGCGAGAAGCCGACAGAAAAGTTATGCCGATAACCGAAGGAAACCGTTGGAGTTTGAAGTTGGAGATATGGTTATGCTCAAGGTATCGCCATGGAAGGGTGTAATTCGTTTTGGAAAGAAAGGAAAGTTGAGTCCGAGGTATATTGGACCGTTTAAGATCGTTGAACGAATTGGACCAGTAGCGTACAAGTTAGAATTGCCGACCGAGCTTAGTGCTATTCATGACACGTTTCACGTATCGAACCTGAAGAAGAGTTTGGCGGACAAGGAATTGGTGATTCCTTTGGACGAGATTCGACTAGACGACAAAATGCACTTTGTGGAAGAACCTGTGGAAATCATGGACCGGGAGGTCAAGCGGTTGAAGCATAGTAGGATTCCCATTGTGAAGGTCCGATGGAATTCTAAGCGTGGACCGGAATACACCTGGGAACGTGAGGACTTTTTCAAGGAAAGGTATCCTCATTTGTTCCAGTAGACGAAATGTGAGCCCAAGAAGAGGCGAGCGCCGGGACGTCGCTCTCTTTAAGGAGGGGTGGATGTGACACCCTAGAATCGAGGTCATTAACGATACCCTAAATTACGCTAATTTTTGAAATTTTTGATAAATTTTAATTTCTATAATTATAAGTATTTTGGTTAGAACCGATGTTCGAGGTTATAATTTTTACGTTTGACGTTTTGAGAAGGACGATGACGATTACGATCCCGAGAGATGCCCAATTTTATATAATTTTTGACGATTTATCGATAATGTAATTTTTCGAGAATTTTATTTACGGTACGTGTTAAGTTGAGTCGTGTGAGTTTTATAGCCTTCCAAGTACATTTAAAGTATCCCAAAAATATTTTGGAGCATTCGGGAAGATTTCCGACTCCCGTAAAATTTTCAAAATTGACAAATGAGTCAAACCCGCAAAGTTTTGAGGTTGTTTTCTATTTAAGGACAAAAGAAACCCAATATTGCACTTAGGTCCCTCCTAACTAACAAAAGGGGGCAAAGTGAACAAACACACAAACACACACAAAAATTTACAAGAAAAATCAAACATCACTCCCTCCCTCTCTCTCAAAACTCACGGCACACCAAGAACAAACAAAAATCCACCTAAAATCTTTTCCACTTGATTTTTCAAAAATCTAAGGTTAGACCACGCTTAGTTTGGTCATTACCCACCTATTCATGTAATCAAATCCAACATGCATTGATAAAAATTTTTCAAGATTTTTCATATGATCCAAAATTCGTTTTTGTGGCTATTTGAGCTAATGCATGTTAATTTTGAGTGTTATGGAAGTATAAACACCATGAAAACCCACCAAAATTAATTTGGTTGTGGTGAATGGGTCACCCAAACCCCACGGCATGGGGGTGTTTGGGGGAGCCATGGTGGTTGATGAATATGCATGTTATTATAGTGTTTGGTTATTTGTTTTATGATGATTTACATAGGTGTTACTACTTGCATGTGTATTTTTCTTTGATTTTGATATTGAGATTGGTTGATCAATAGGGGTAGGATGGAAGTTTGATGTTAGGATATGTTTGGGAAGTCTTAGGATGATGTTTAGAGTTGGTTAGAAGTCTTGGAATCGAGTCTAAGCATGTTTTTGGTATGGTCATTTTTAGGCAGAAACATTTGGTCTATTTTGGAAAAATGATTTTTGTTCCAGGTCTTGAAAACTAAATATAGTGATAGAGGGTTTTTCTAGCTTTAATTTGGTATAAGGTAGAGCCCGTGACTCAAAACGAGCTAAAAGTTATGACATTTTAAAGATCGGGTACCGGGAGACGAGGACATTCACAATCCGGATTTGTGCAAAGTTTTAGTCAAATCCCGAGGGTCACAAGTATAATTTGGTGAATGATCAAGGGTCAAAACTTGGTCCCTAACCTGTACAAATGAGTCTATATGTTGACTTATGAGTCAAGGAAGTCAAAGGTATTTTTCATATAGGTCAAAGTGGTCAAAATTGGTCGAAGCGCAATTTCAGCCCGTAAAATGTAGTCGTGGAAATGAGTTGCGTGACGGGTCGTAAAAGTGAAAACTTTTGTTGGACTTAAAAACATGTTATCTACAGGTCATATAGGATTTTTGGAAATTTTGTCAATTTTTATAAGCATGGTTTAATAAGGTAAAACAGCCCGTACTTTAGTCAAGTACCGGCGAGAACGTGTAAAAATGGATAACGTAGGTTATAAGAACGAATGGTATAAAATGAATGATACTTGTTGTTTTTGTTTTTGGCGTGAGTTATATTGGTCTTAAGTGACTTATATATATGTATTTTATACAGTACCGTAAGTATTTAAATGAGATTACTCATTACGCGTTATTTGTGATAGGTGTTGAGTTACCCGGGCATCCGTAACATCGTCAGTGAACACTCCTCGAACTGCCGACTACTTAATATCTAAGGTGTGAATTTATAGCCTCGCTTATATTATTTCAAATTGTTTTACCCGCGAGGGAAATGCATGCTAGTTTTTAAAAAGGAACGTATATCATGAATGATTGTTAGACCCGAAAGTTGCCTTAGAAATTGTGTTGAGTACCAAAGTTGCAAAAGTCCCTAAATTCATGAACTATTAACTATTGTCTTGCCCTTGCGAAGGGGGAAATAGCCGCTTATGCAATTTTTAGTACTACGGGGTTAACGACCCAATGCTAGCCGAGAAGCTGTACTTATAGTAAGTTCTGCGGTAGATTATTTTGTATGAGAAATAAGGTATAATTGCAACTGATGCCTTTAGAGGGGCACTGGTTTCATCTGAATCATGCCGGTATATTTACGCGGGTGATTGAGTTAACGGATTAGTGTCATGAGCTTAAACACAATTGTCAGTATCCTGATTATAGTTTGTTTGATCGACAAGACTATAAATGATCACGAATGGTTTTTATTATATATACGTTCAAATGGATTGAAAAACCTATGAATTCCACTCAACGTTTTCGTTGACCAAATTTTTGGCATGTATTTCAGGTAACCGCTGAGCAGTAGGATGGAGCATGCATGGGATGGATGCTGTGTGTACGGCTTGGTGTCCGCTTGTTTTTCCCTCCTTTTCTACTTAAACAATTTTTATGTTTAATGTCATGTGGTTGTAAAACTGAAGTTTTTGGGTTGAGATTCATGGGGACCAAAACGCTAAACTCTGTGCACTATTTGGGGTTGGAAAAACTGTGGACATGTATTATTTAACAATTTTAAATGTTGAATTTTTAAGTCGACGTCTTTTTAGCGTCGTCTGATATCTCTTGTGTGCAATGAATACTGTGTAGCACCCATTGTTGTAGTTCCGCTGCGCATAACAATTGTGGGGGTGTTATACTTGATGACTAAACATGACTCTAAGCCAAGACTTCTCCGCTGGGTTTTACTCTTTCAAGAATTCAACATTGAAATTCGTGACAAGAAGGGAGCCAAAAACCTGGCCGCGGATCATCTGAGCAGACTTGAGGATCCATATCAAGGGGATCATCCGAACAAAGAGATCAATGACTCTTTCCCCCTTGAGACCTTAATGTCTATAAATCTCAATCTTGATGGCACCCCGTGGTTTGCGGACATTGCAAACTACTTAGCGGGTGGTATTCTCATCAAAGGGTTAACATCCCAACAAAAGAAGAAGTTCTTGAATGATGTTAAGACTTACTTTTGGGATGACCCTTTTCTATTCAAACAATGTGCTGATCTGATCATTCGTCGATGTGTTGACGGCCCGGCAGCTTTTGACATTCTCCAAGCTTGCCACAAAGGACCCACCGGTGGTCACTTTGGTCCCAACTACATCGCCAAAAAAGTGTATGATTCTGGATTCTATTGGCCCACCATTTATCGTGACGCTCACGAAATGGTTAAGCATTGTGATGCTTGCCAACGTCAAGGCAAGATCACACATAAGGATGAGATGCCTCAAAACTTCATACAGGAATGTGAAATCTTTGATGTATGGGGCATCGACTTCATTGGGCCATTTCCATCCTCCAAAGGGAACAAGTACATCCTCGTCGCCGTCGACTACGTTTCTAAATGGGTTTAAGCTAAGGCTCTCCCTACGAACGATACGAGGGTGGTTGTGAACTTTTTGAAGCAGCTTTTCGCTCGATTCCGCGTTCCTCGTGCTATCATCAGTGACCGCGGGACTCATTTTTGCAATGATCAATTTGCAAGAGTCATGGCTAAGTATGGTGTTAATCATCGTCTTTCCACCGCCTATCATCCCCAAACCAATGGGCAAGCCGAGATATCCAACCGTGGATTGAAGCGAATTTTGGAGCGTACTGTGGGAGAGCATCGCGCCGCGTGGGCCGATAAGTTAGATGATGCTCTGTGGGCTTTCCGTACTGCTTATAAGACCCCGATCGGTTGTACACCTTATCGTCTTGTGTACGGGAAAGCATGCCACCTCCCCATCAAGCTGGTACATAAGGCGCACTGGGCCTTGAAGTGGGCTAACTTCGACATCAACAAAGCCGGTGATCATCGCAAGATTCAACTCAACGAGCTCAACGAATTGAGGAATGAAGCTTATGAGAACTCACTGATCTACAAGGAGAAGACGAAGATCATTCATGACGCAAAAATCAAGAACCAAGAGTTCAACGTTGGTGATCAAGTCTTACTCTTTAACTCTCGGTTGAAGATCTTCTCTGGCAAGTTGAAGAGCCGCTGGTCTGGTCCATTCACCGTCGCCAAAGTCTTTCCATATGGGACCATTGAGCTTTCTCAGCCGAATGGGCCCAATTTCAAGGTGAATGGCCAGCGTCTGAAGCTGTATTTTGGTGAGGACATCTCTCACGAGATGATCCCATCCCTCACCATGTTTCCCATGAACTAAAATTGGGTCGAGTCAGGCTCGTGACTCGGTGAACAAAAACAAGCACTTCTCGGGAGGCAACCCGTGATCTGTCCTTTACTGCTTTCTTAATAAGTGTAGGGGAGCCCCGTATGTGTTTGTTGTCTTGTTTCTTGTGCTATGTAGGGATTAAAGCTTCAATGATCCACCTTGATGACTTTTGACGAACCGTGATACCGTGTTCCCATCTTCCGGTTCTATCCTAAACTCTTGTGATATCATATTTCATATTTTATATATGTTCACATTGAATTCACTTTAGTTGTCCTTTCCTTAACAAGATTTAAACAAAGTGCACAATGTCATAAGTGTAGGAGAGTTTGCTCCCACATGCTTAAACATTGAGGACAATATTTATCTCAAATGTAGGGGGGACTTCTATCGAAGTAAGTGGTCTTTTCCATGAATTTGCCCTCATTTTAACAGGAAAATTTGATTTTTCGTCATTTTTCAAAATTTTTAATCTATTTTGGCCTAGTTGTATAGTTGTATTTTCCTTTATCATGTTTAGTTTCTTTCCATTGCTAGAATAAATTTTCAATAAAGTGGTTTTAAATTTTTCTTAATCATGAACATTTTGACTCAACCCGAGTTTACTTACCTAAGTTTACTCTAGCTAGTTTCCTTAACGTGTTTAAGTCAAGTTTTGCTAGGCTTTTATATAGGGAGCTATAAAACGCGAAAGTCTTAACTCTCACGGGTTAAGAACAAGAACTTTTCGCAAGTTCCTATAATTGATCCTAGAGAGTCGTTTATCAAGGGAACTTTAAAATGAAAATTCTAAACATGAAAAAGTCTAAGAATTTGCAAGATCCTATAGGCGACTCGAAAACCCAAAACTTTGATTTAATAGGCTAAGCTTCCACGAGTCTCATTCCTTGAGATTTTAAACTGTGGAGAACGAGAGATGATAGAGTCAATTATAAGTTCGGCATTCTTTCGTGAATTTATGTGAGTTAATTATAAACCTATTCTCCCTTCGCTTGGTAATAAATTTATCTGCAATAAATAAGGTTGTACGATTTAAAAGGTTACTTAGCTTCTAGCCCCAGATCGTTTAAAAGTTGCTCGGTACGGATTAGAGTTCATAGACAAGGCATAACTTATTAAAGCGGGATGCGAAGATTGGCGAGTCCGAAAAGGCCCTAACAAGGCATGAGGGCTACATTTTGTTGCTAAAGATCCAAAAGTGATGTGAAGAATCATTTATCGAAAATCAATATGAAGGATCGAGACACACGACGAAAAGCAAGAAGTCCCCAAAAGTCATGGAGAAGTCTATCCGAAAAGACCCTAACAAGGTATGAGGATAAATAGATCCAAGTCCTAAAAGGAGGCGGATCGTTGTATATCGAAGTCCAAAATAAAGATTGGAGAAAAATGAAGAAGTCATGGTCCAAAGATGAAGAATCTCTCAAAACTTCAAGTGAAGAAATTTCTATTATGAAGAGAAGACCATAATTTCAAGAACGTCTCTCAAAGATTTGAAGTATGAAGTCGCTGCCAAATATCGATCCGAGAAAGGTCTCAAATCGTGAAGTGAGTTATGCCAAGATATGAACTTTATGAGGTCCCGAGAAGCAGTTTTAAAAGATTTGGTCCTTTAGCTAACTATTGATTAAATCGTTCACTTTATTTTCGGACTAAATAACTATCGAAATAAGTCAAACAATGCATCCTCGTGATCATTCAAGACAAAAATAAAATATAAGAGATACACCTAGGAATAAGGGAGTCTAAGTGAGTAATTGGCCCACATGAGTTCGTGATAGTTTGCTAACTTATAATAACAATGATCTCGTTTTTAAGCTTGGTATGAGGAACGTGAAACTTGAGGATGATAAACGTTCATGGCTGCCAAAACCAATGTAAGTGTTTGTTTTCTTTACTTGTTTTATCTTTTTATGTTTAGTATTTAATAAAGGCCAAGGTGGGTTATTTATGATGGAAAATGTAAATCGTGCTTTAAAATTAATGCATTGCATGAGGGCATTGCAATGGTCAAGTGTAGGGGATTTAATAAGTGTGAAAACACTTATCCTTTTACCACTTATTTCCAATAATAACAAGACCAAAACGTGTGATTTATGTCGTAAAAGTCAGAATCATGCGTGGTTTGTGTTTTTATTGTGTTTTAGGACCAAAATATGAAAAAGGAAGAACACACGGGTTTTCACGGGCTTTTATCGAAAAAACAGGAAAAGACGAAGTCAAAAGATCAAGAGTGCAAAAAGAACGAAAGTCCAAGACCTATTCTGAAGATTTATCAAAGAAAAAGTCTAAAGACGGAAGTTTAACGAAGTCGAAAAACTTAAGTCTAATAGAAGAAGAAAATTAAAAGACAAGTTCAAATCCCGAGACGACATCGAGAAAAGACAAAGAATTAAAGTCGAGTCGAGAAGACGTGAAGAAAGCAAGAAAGAAGATGCAACACATGCACTCCTTCCACCTTCCCTATAAATACCCTCCTAATAGTCATTAGGAGGGTGGTTAGTTAGTTAGTTTTTAATTTTTAGTTTTTCATTTTTTCACTTTTCTCTAGTTTTAGAGAGAGAAAGTCTTAAACTTTCTCTCACTAAGTTTCATCTTTTCTCTTAATCTTTCAAGATTAAACATTTGTATTGCTTATTTTTCATTAATCAAGTTTTATTTTAAGCTTTTAATCCTTAATCTCATTCTACTTTTCTTTGATTTTAGATTGATTTTGGTGAGATTATCATATGATCCGTGTTGTTCTAAATGATTTCGTGCTTAAAAAGTTAATCTTTTGATCATTTCATAAGTTTTCATTTGATTAAGCTTTAAGACTCTTGTGCTTATTGGCTTATTTTTTATGATTAGCTTATTTTCTTATAAAAAGCTTTCTTTAAAAGTTCATGTTTTTTATTGTTTGATTGAAAAGTTGCTTATTTTGAGGTTGAATAAGTTGTGATAAGTGCTTATTTGATCCGTTAAATTCTTGATTCGTTTTAGTTTGGTGTATTAGCTTATTATATAGCTTATTACCTTGGCTTTTTACGAATTCCACAAAAATCGGAATAGGTTATAGACCCTTTTCCGATCCACGTATTCCGAGCAGCACCCCTCCTTTCTGATTGATCAATCGGAAAAGGGTTTGTAGATTCTGATTTGCACCCCTGTTATTCCGATCATAGTGATCGGATTAGGGCTTTCACATTCCGACGGTAGCCTACTTGAATATTCCGATTGGGACTTTTCCCAATATTCCGATTAGAGGAATTTGTTGTCATATTCTGATCCATCCTTTTTGCCATTGTTCCGATTTGACAGTTTCTAGACATTCCGATTGGCCCTCATTTTTGTGGATATTCCGACTGGACAAGGTGTCCACATTCCGATCATTAGATCGAAATTCATTCCGATATGAGCCTTTTGGGGACACATTCCGATTAGGGCTTGTTTAGTGATTGTTTTTATAAACTTTCTAAGTGTTAGTTTTATTTAGTGTGCTAGTATTTTTCTTAATATTGTCTTTTAGTTTGCAAACATTTATTTTTACTTATCATTTTAGTATTAATCTTTTATCTTTCACTTTACTCAACGACACATAAATTTCTTGCTATTAATTTAAAATAGACAATCAACCAAACCATTCTCTTGATTCACCAAAAGACAATTGAGTCGCACTTTTGAACCAATAGTCAATTCGAAAGGATTTGGACGATAAGATTTTATACACGGGGTAAAAACCAAGTATTAATTACAAACTCTATGACTAATTCACAACCATTCACTGTATAATTTCAAGTCTAAATGCAGGATATGGTCATCCGTCAAGAATTATTTAGATCGCTTTTGATAATCAACATCTTTATAATTTAGGGGAATTCTATTCGAGTTCCCATCAATTAAGACAATGTCGTTATGTCATAACCAATCAATCCATTCTACTGGCACTATCAACTTTTCAGTTTTTTTGCCGTCGATAAGATGTGATCTTCTCAAAAGACTATTAATAACTCTTAATCCTTCACAAATTTAAGGATATCTGGATACACAACTACTATTAAAAGAGTAAGGTCAATGCATAATCTATGCGAGAGAATTTCAAATCAGATACAGACGAAAACATTTAATGAATATGAATATAACCCATGTTTTCATAAATTTGAGTACGCATTCGAAAGCTCCTCGGATCGTTACCGAGGTCATTCAAATGAAATCAAATCATAAGAAATGATAAGAACGTCAATACATCCAGTCGGGTATCAACACTCGGAAATCAAATACTTTTCCTAAGAATCTCACTACGGGAGAATTTGGACAGAAAGGAATATCAATTGTCAAATAAGACAAATTCCACAGATGAGTAAATTCGACTCAGAAGAATAGTTGCTATAGGCACATATGTAGGTGTCCCTAACACTATGTCCCTATTTTTCACTTCTTACAGATCGCATAAAATTTAATCTTTCACAAGCTTTAAAGAAAATGTAGTGTATATTAATCAGTTTTATGGTGACTACTAATCAGCCTTGCATAGTCCATTCCAAATTGTATGTAGGCGCGCAACTATATACAATTTCAAGATTAACGATGCAATACTCAGTTCGTCAAAATTTTATCATCATGTTTATAATAAAAACATTTTCATGCTTAATTCTTAAATAAGAATCAAAAATAAATTTATAAAGATTTTCTTTATTATGAAAACAATTAAGTTTTCCAAGGTGTTCCATAAACAACCTCATTTCGATAACAATCACTTATAAATCTTAATTTGAATAATCCTTATAGTGATGCAAATTCAATTTTTCTCAATGGATACGGTTTTATCTTATAAAAACAATGAGTGATCTGCAAAAGAGTGATGAAAAGTTCTTCACCAAGAACTAACTACAATATAATAGGAAATGAGCTTAGCCAAATAATCATGAGGTTCATGACCTCGATGGCACTCACGAAGAATGATTCACAACGTAACTCAAATCAAGATTAGTACTTCTTCAATGGTTGCATCACTAATGCGAACATTAAGATACAGCACTAAAGGATAGATAACATCGATACATGTAAGATTTAGCAATCAAAGGTAGTCTTTTTCATTAATCACAAACAAGTCAAAATTGTACCGTAACACATTACGTGTCACTATGTCATACAATTCTCAGAACTCATCCTACCAACTGATATCTCAGTTAAGTTAGGGATTTTTAAAAGATACCACAATGAATACTAATCTACAAGAGTCATTAGGTGTTCCACATGTCCCGGAAGATCGATCGGTCCCAATTTAGAAGAAGATTTCTTCGATTTATTTGTTGGACACTGGGCATCCTCGTCAGTGGACAATGGCCTAGGAACAACCCTTAACACGATCTAACAATCATTTAAATCCTAATAATTCAATTACAAAACTTAACGATTTCCTCTTAACAATCTCATATTCCATACGAGTTAAATTTTACTTCATTCAAGTTCCAATCAACTTATACTCAATTCGATATCCTACTTCATTCTCCAATACTTTCAACCTTATTCTTATACCTTCAAAGTGCAATAAAAGCTCGATATGAATTAAGACTTAATTTCCAATCCTATAGCTCTTACAACAACAATTATCAAATGAGTCACTAGTATGAAATGACTTGATCATTCAACCAGACTTCTCGGAAAGGTACTAGTGGCATGAGGCTTTTGGGTAATGGTTCCAATGATAGCCTCAAGTGCAACATTCACCCTTTCGATTTCAATTTAAGAATTGGATGGCAGCGAATCAGATGACATCTTTCTAGGTGGTATCATTTTGTCAAACTCCACTCTATAAGAAAAGATCGTCATGACATAGGTATCAGATTTAATCTCGTCAATTCTTCTTCAGTATCACAATCAACTAATATCTACATTTCTACGAATATCAACCATTTGTTAGGATCATAAATATCCACAACTTGGTTTAGATCTAGGATAGCTAGAATTCCTACGAGAATAGCTTCAATTAATTTACTAGGGGATTTAGGGTTCCTTGTGACAATCTACGTCGTATAAATACCTCGTATAAATATCAAAATAATCATCAAACAATCATGTAATAAAATTACATCATATATATATATATATATATATATATATATATATATATATATATATATATATATATATATATATATATATATATATATATATATATATATATATATATATATATATATATATATATATATATATATATATATATATATATATATATATATATATATATATATATAATCCAAGTTATATATATATATATATTAAAATAACACTTCTCAGTCTGGCCTTGTCGGTAACTCGGGAATTCTTCGGCACCGTTATAGTCAAAAGAAACATTTTGAAATATTTTATTCAAAACCTTGGTTTTAAAAATCTTTCGTTTACAACTCAATACAACGGAAGTCTCGTTGGTGTTACGGGATAGCACATTACTCACATCATAGACAACGCTTATACATCGCGTCGTTTAATAATAAAGCATTTCTGTTCATAAATATCAAAGTTACATAGGTCCCAAGTCATTGTATTTCATATAGGTTTTACAAAGCATTTGAATGGAAAATGATTATTTAATTGCGGGCCATGAATTCTTGTTGTCTTCCCGAGAATTACCTTCAAGTACCTGAGACAAAACATGTTAAAAGAAAAGGTCAGCGATAACGCCGAGTGAATTCATAGAGTTTAATAAATTCCATCAATATAACTTTGGTATAAAATTATTACCAGAAATCATTTTGTACAAATCATTTTAATAGGCCATAAAATAGCCAAAGTCATTTTATACAAATTCTTATCGAAAATCATAATATAGGCATTTTGCCTTAAAAATCATTATACGAGCCAATATCGTAAAAACATCATACAATACGTCTTATGACGTTGTATGAAAATAAAAATTGTTATATGAATATGGTTATGAAAACCAAAACACGAACATAATATCAATAGTATGACCCTGTATTGCTAGTCAGGCAATACATCGTAATTCGGTGCGTATAGTAGTATTTCGTTAATTGGATTATTATAAGCCGCATGACATTGTTACCTTACTAAAACAAACAACGGGTAGCTAGCCCGAAACTTAATTTGCCCATCTAAATTAGCGTGTCGTCACAAAGGTCACGCTATGGAAATCTTCTCATACATAAATTCTCTTACCAATCAATGTGGCACGACGGGGATCAACCGTCAAGGCGCGAACTGGGGTGATCGTCCCCAAATAGTACTATTAAATGCATAAGCGTCAACCAAATCCCGGTAGTTCACAATTCATGCTAATGGGACTTTTAGTGACATAACCTAACTTTAATAATCCATTTTATTTCATCTATCGGGTCCTTTAATCATTTATCGGGTCATATAATCATTCGGGTCGAAATCAATAAACAAACAATCGGGACAAATGGTGTCCTATTTTATAAAAACTAACATGTTATCTCCCTCGCGGGTTTACAAAACATTTATAAAAACATTTAAAAGAGTGCGAGGCTATGAACTCACGTTGATGTGGGAAGGCGGGTTATCGGCAATTCGGACGTACGGTACGTGCTTCAATCACGGAAACCTAGACAAATAATACTCGTCTTAGACTCATGTCCAATGACTTTATAAAAATAACAATTATGTATACATATGATGATTATATATATATGATGATCAAGTGGGTTTACATATTCCCTTTTACTCATTTTAGTGTTTACGTATAGGTATCTTCTTACTAGGTTACTAGTTTTACCTATTTACGTGTTTTAAGACCAATAAACTTATTATAAGTTATTTAACTTGTTTTAATCCATTTTATACTTATATTATCAGTATTTAAACTATACAAGTTGGACCAAAATGGGTTAAGCCCAATAAGTTCTTTTTATAAGAGTTTAACTTATTTAGTCCAATTATTAGTCCAATATGTTTACTTAGCTTGTTAATGTCCGTATGTCCTATAGTTCGGGTTTTATCGGTTTTTACTTGTATTAGATACTTATATATCAGTATATGACTTTTAAAAACTTTACATTAGACGGGTTTGATCGTCTAAGTTTTAATTGGCGAAAAACGTTAATTTTACGGTAATAGCCGAAAAAGTCGTAAAAATCAAGTTTATAGTTTTTATTGCTTATAAGTATTATTCCACTACCATTTTTATAATTTATCCATTTATTTAACCTTTTACATATTTATATAAATAAATTTCATAAGTTAGTGGCTTTTTATTTTACATTTTATACAATAAAATTTGAGTGCTTATATAATAATAATAAACATTAATTCTCAAAATCTGATTTTTAATTTCATCTTCACCATTTTTATCATATCTAGAGTTCTATAATTATTTAGAAGCTCATTTTTGGGTGGCATGATCTTAATATTATGTGTTACATTTAACTTAGTTATAGCTACTACTCATTTTAAGTTTATCTATGCTTAACAGTCCCTACAAAACAGCTTATTCAGATTAGCACACTCATCTTGTTTTGATCATATATCACTCATTATAATGATTCCATTGCATGGCAAACTCTCACATGTGTATAACATCTTGTACTTACTGTAAATGGATTCTACCATGCAAGTTTATCAGTTCAAGTTTTAGTTACATACTGTTTTTATACAGCCAACTAAATAACCATGATTTTAGCCTTATTTCTCATGGTTATTAACATTTTTAAGCATATTTATCAACACTCGATCCCCACACAACATTATTATCATCATATATTCATCATATACATATACAAAAAGAAAGAAAATACATTTTTTCTTTACAAAAATAACAAGAGAAAATGGAGAGGATGATCTTCTTTACCAACCAAGTGTATTTCTTGTTTTTGGAAGACAAGAACTTGATGAACACCAAAAGTAACTCCAAGATCATCAAACACCAAGAACAATAGTTAAGAAATCAGCCCTAGGACATAAGCAAATCACCTCCTTTGTTGTTACAATGGCCACCAAATGATCAAGGCTTCAAGGTAACTCCAAGATAGAGCTAGTTAACAAGTATTTCATGGCTAGAAAAGATCAAAATGGGGTGTTTGTTCTTCAAAGTGGACGGCAAGGTGGTGATGGTTGAGAGGATTTTGAGTTTGTTTTGCATGTGTAAATGGTGGTAATGAGAAATGGTTTGATGGTTTTGAGTTAGTAACTAGCTTAAAGTGTAAGCTTACTTACACTTGTAAGTTTTATGCTAACATGATGCCACATCCTAAGATGTGGTGTCATGTGTGCCATCCCATGTTTATTAGTGGGGTGGGATAATGTATTTTGTCCCACATCACTAATTTTCGGGTATTCCTCGATTCTAGTTTTCTCGATTTGCGAGCCCTCGGGTCGTTTTACGAAAAACGTTTTTATAAATTATGAATCAACGACACAAAACGAATCCAATAAAAATTGTCTCATAAAAAATGGAGTTCGAAAATGTAAATACGTAATCCTAGGGTTTCCGGTTTAGTCGTAAAGGACGTTAAAATAAAGTCGTAAGTCCTAATCTCTTCTCGTAAATTTGTGAGTTTATGAACCAACTCAAATTTAAAATCTCAAAATAATATTCACGGACAAATTTATTTTTTTAAATGTCGGACTGTCACCAAAGACAGTGTATGTAAACGTAAGCACCTAACGTAGAATCCTCCGGTTTAGACGTAGTCGACGCTACTTCAAGACGTAAATCCAAATTACTTCCCAAAAATAAGTGATTTCATAATGTAACATTAAAATAATATTTTCAAATAAACATTGAGAATAAAATATCAATCATAAAATGACGGATTGTCACAAAGATCATGGAGAAGTATATCCATAAAGGCCATAACGAGGTTTGAGGATAAATAGATCCAAGTCCTAAAAGGAGACAGATCGTTGTATATCGAAGTCCAAACTAACTATTGATTAAATCGTTCACTTTATTTTCGGCCTAAATAACTATCGAAATAAGTCAAACAATGCATCCTCGTGATCATTCAAGACAAAAATAAAATATAAGAGATACACCTAGGAATAAGGGAGTCTAAGTGAATAATTGGCCCACATGAATTCGTGTTAGTTTGCTAACTTATAATAACAATGATCTCGTTTTTAAGCTTGGTATGGGGAACGTGAAACTTGAGGATGATAAACGTTCATGGCTGCCAAAACTCAATGTAAGTCTTTAATTTCTTTAGTATTTAATAAAGGCCAAGGTGGGTTAGTTATGATGGAAAATGTAAACCATGCTTTAAAATTAATGCATTGCATGAGGGCATTGCAATGGTCAAGTGTAGGGGATTTAATAAGTGTGAAAACACTTATCCTTTTACCACTTATTTCCAATAATAACAAGACCAAAACGTGTGATTTATGTCGTAAAAGTCGGAATTATGCGTGGTTTGTGTTTTTATTGTGTTTTAGGACCAAAAGATGAAAAAGGAAGAAAACACGGGCTTTCACGTGCTTTTATTGAAGAAAGCGGGAAAAGACGAAGTCAAAAGATCAAGAGTGCCTAAAAGACGGATGTCAAAGACCTATTTTGAAGATTTATCGAAGAACAAGTCTAAAGACGGAAGTTTTATGAAGTCGAAGAACTCGAGTCTAAATAAATGAAGAAATGTTAAGACGAGTTTAATTAATCCCGAGACGACATCGAGAAAGACAAATGAATTAAATCGAGTCGAGAAGAAAAAGAAAGAAGGAAGCACCACACATGCACTTCCCACTTCCCTATAAATACCCTCATAATCACATTAGGAGGGTAGTTAGCTAGTTTTACTTTTAATGTTTCTTTCTAGTTTTAGAGAGAGAAAGTTCCCAACTTTCTCTCACTATGTTTTTCTTTGTTTCCATCTTTTAAATTTAAGCTTTCTTTAATCTTTGTATTTGGATTCCATTAATCAAATTCAAGTTAAGTTTTAAGTTTTTAATCTTCTTCTACATTTCTTGGTTTACTTGATTTTTGATTCGAAATCTTTTCTTTGATCCGAATCCTTTATGATCCGTGATTAAAGTTGAGGTTGTATGGTTAGAAGATTTATTCCCTTTGTTCCTACATAAGCTCCTACATGTATAAGTTGTAAGCTCTTAATGCTTATTGGCTTATTACAAGTTTTAGCTTATTGGTTTTCAGATTTCTCAAAGGTTTTAGTAATTTTAAAGTTCGTTTCATAAAGTTTATAATCTTTCATGTTTTAGAAGTGATCGAATCTAAGCTTTTTGAGTTGTTTAACATTCGGATTAGATAGCTTATTATACTTGCTTATTGAGTTTTAGGTTCTCCACCAATTTCGGATTAAGTATTGCATTCCATCGCAATACAAGGGATTCTACACATTCCGACGGGTTTCATCGTTTTGATCGCAATAACCCATTAGGGTTCTACTTTGCGATCGGTTGGTTACTTCCCTTTATTCTGATCTGGGATTAAGATCGCTCATTGCGATCGCATATTCCGACGGGACTAAGGTTCTTGTTAAAACGAAACGCTGCCCAAATTTACTTTACAACATTCCGATCTAAACCACATTGCGACAGAGGTGTTTTTAGTTATTCCGATCTGGAACATTGTGATCTAAGTACATTCCGACGAACATCATTCCGACAGAGTTGCATTTTACATTCCGATGGGTATTAAGATTGGTATTCCGATGGACCTGTGCATTGTTGCATTCCGATGGCTGGTTTTAACTATATTCTGATGGATTTAGCTTTGGTGCATTCCGATAGAAATAAATTGCAATATTCCGATAGGACATGTTTTAAGTTTTAAAGTTTTACATAAAGTCTTTTTCTAAATAGTTTTTAGTTTAATTATCAAACACTTTAATTTTACTCAACGACATTTTCTTATTTGCTATTAGTTTAAAATGGATAATCAACCAAACCATTCTCTTGTTCACCAAAAGACAATTGAGTCGCACTCCTAACTTGTAATCAATTCGAAAAGACTTGGGACTACGAATTTTGATACGAGGGGTAAAAAGCCTTGTATTAGATATCCATACCTAAAACACACAAGTAAACAAATACAAGCATATATATGGTATTTTATGACATTTTAATGTATATAAAGCTCGAAAAGAATGATGAGATCATGTATAAATACCATCTCATCAACCTCCTTGGGAAACAAACTTCATTGGGTCATTAGTGTTTGATTTTCCTAAATCATCACTTAATACTTCCCTATTTTACACTCTTTGTTTTCCTAAACAAGAGTGGTAATTTATTACAATCATTTTGGCGCCGCTGCCGGGGAGGTGTGTCGTGATTAATTTGTCTTGTTGTTTTTAATATTAACCATAAATAGTATTTGTATTAGTAGAAATCTACTAATACGTATTATTGGTTTTTTGATTTTTCTTGTGAAATTATTATTACTATATTGCATTAAGTATCACAATCAATTCAAAATATCTCCAAAAGTGTGAAAACATAACTTTAATTGGGATTTGGTCTCCTAATTATTGTATTCGAATCTCAAACAAAAAGAAAAAGGCAAAAATAGATAAATACTTTCGTGAAGCTCGATTTTAAAAAATACAAACTATAAGGTAGGTATAAGGCGGGTATTATAAAATATACTGTAACACTCTCAATTTTCGTATCGGTAAAGCGGAAGGGTCTTTCAGAGTGTTACAGGATAGCACAATAACTCCAATCATAGACAACAAATAAAAATGGTTGTACAAGGTTCAACATACATTCAATCGATAAAAAGTTTTAAAGTGTACAACAGGTCCAAAATTATACAGATCATTAAGTTTACAAAACATTGATCGAATGAACATTTTTAATATTATGTGGGCCATCAGAGTCGATCTCCATCCGGATTACCTTCAAGCACCTGAGATAAAAACATGCAAAAATCATATCAGCGAATGTCGAGTGAATTCATAGAGTTTAATAAAAAGCATAATATAAAACAATCGTTAAAATCAGAACACAAGTATAATATCGGAAGTAAGTCCACGTATTGCTAGTCAGGCAATATATAAATCAGGCAATATATAAATCAAGCATACATCTTAAACCGTCCATGAGACCGTAGTCTCAATATTACCATTATAGGTAATATTATCATCGTTATTAGCGTCGTTATCGTTTTGTATATAGGTTTTAGGATACATTTTTATTTGATTTGGATTATTACTAGCCGCATGACATTGTTACCTTACTATGAAAACAGCGGGCCGCGAACCCGACAAACAATTTGCCCATCTAAGTTAGCGCGTCGTCACAAAAATCACGCTATGGAATCTTCTCATACATAAATTCGCTTACCAATCAATGTGGTACGACGGGGATCAACTGTCAAGGCGAGAACTGGGGTGATCGTCCCCAAATAGTACTATCAAATGCATAAGCGTCTACCAAATCCCGGTAGTTCACAATTCATGCTAATGGGACTTCAAGTGACATAACCTAACTACTAATAATCCTTTTTGTCTCGTTTATAGGGTCATAGCATCTTTCGGGTCCATATCAGTAAGCATACCATCAGGACTACTTGTGTTCTATTTTTATCAAAATCAAGCATGTTATCTCCCTCGCGGGTTTACAAATTATTTTATAAAACATTTAAAAGAGTACGAGGCTATGAACTCACGTTGATAATGAATGGCTGATTATGGGCTTACTTCGGTCACGGAAACCTATATAAATAATAATCGGTCTTAGACTCTTGTCCAATGACTTTTATCAAAATAACAATACACATATGATGATTTTGTACATATGATGATGATCAAGTGGGTTTATACATCCTTGTTTACTTATTTTAGTGTTTACGTTTTGGTAACTTTTACTAGTTCACTAGTTTTACCTATTTACCTATTTTAAGTCCAATAAGCTTATTATAAGTTCCTTAACATGTTTTGATCCATTTTATACTTATATTATCAGTATCTATACTTTCCATGTTGGGCCCAAATGGGTTAATCCCAATAAGTTCTTTTTATAAGTGTTTAACTTATTTAGTCCAATTATTTGTCCAATATGCTTAGTTAGCTCGTTAATGTCCGTATGTCCTATAGTTCGGGTTTTATCGGTTTTTACTTGTATTAGATACTTATATATCAGTATATGACTTTTAAAAACTTTACATTAGACGGGTTTGATCTTCTAAGTTTTAATTGGCGAAAAACGTTAATTTTACGGTAATAGCCGAAAAAGTCGTAAAAATCAAGTTTATAGTTTTTATTACTTATAAGTATTATTCCACTACCATTTTTATAATTTATCCATTTATTTAACCTTTTACATATTTATATAAATAAATTTCATAAGTTAGTGGGTTTTTATTTTACATTTTATACAATAAAATTGGAGTGCTTATATAATAATAATAAATATTAATTCTCAAAATCTGATTTTTATTTTCATCTTCACCATTTTTATTATATATAGAGTTATATAATGAACTAGAAGTTCATTTTTTGGTGGCATGATATTCATATTATTTTCTACATTTAACTTAGTTATAGCTACTGCTCATTTTAAGTTTATCTATGCTTAACAGTCCCTACAAAACAGCTTATTCAGATTAGCACACTTATCTTGTTTTTATCATATCTCACTCATTATAATGGTTCCATTGCATGGCTAACTCTCACATGTGTATAACATCTTGTACTTACTGTAAATGGATTATACCATGCAAGTTTATCAGTTCAAGTTTTAGTTATATACTGTTTTTTATACAGCCAACTAAATAAGCATGATTTTAGCCTTATTTCTTATAGTTATTAACCTTTTTAAGCATATCTATCAACACTTGATCCCCACACAACATTTTTATCATCATATATACATCATATACATATACAATAAGAAATAAAATACATTTGTTATTTACAAAAATAACAAGATAAAATGGAGAGGATGATCTTCTTTACCAACCAAGTGTATTTCTTGTTTTTCGAAGACAAGAACTTGATGAACACCAAAAGTAACTCCAAGATCATCAAACACCAAGAAAAATAGTTGAGAAATCAGCCCTAGGACACAAGCAAATCACCTCCTATGTTGTTAAAATGGCCACCAAATGATCAAGGCTTCAAGATAACTCCATGATAGAGCTAGATAACATGTATTTCATGGCTAGAAAAGATCAAAAGGGGTGTTTGATCTTCAAAAGTGGACGGCAAAGGGTGGGGTTTTGAGAGAGTTTGAGGTAGTTTGCATGTATGAAATGGTGGTGTGTGTAGTAGCTAGTGGTTTTGAGTGAATGGAAAGCTTAAAGTGTAAGCTTAGCTTACACTTGTTAAATAACAAGTTAACAAGATGCCACATATGAATGTGGTGTCTTGTTGTGCCGTCCCATGGTGCTAGTGGGGTGGGATAATGTATTTTGTCCCACCTCACTAATTTACGGGTATTCCTCGATTCTAGTTTTCTCGATTTGCGTGCCCTTGGTTCGTTTCACGAAAAACGTTTTTATAAGTTATGAATCAACGACACAAAACGAATCCAATAGAAATTGTCTCATCAAAAACGGAGTTCAAAAATGTAAATACGTAATCCTAAGGTTTCCGGTTTAGTCGTAAAGGACGCTAAATTATGCACGTAAGCCCAAATTTAAATCCGTAAATTGTGAGTTCGTCAACCAACACAAAAATAAGTTTCAAAATATTATACGAGAAAATATTTCACTACCTGAAAATGTTAGATTGTCAAAGATTTTCCTCCTAAAAGGGATCAACGTCATTGTGATCCATTTCATTTGGATGTCCGTTTCTTATTGAAATCGAAGAGGTGCGGATATTTCTTCCACATTTCATCCTCTCGTTCCCAAGTATACTCCGGCCCATGCTTTGAATTCCATCGGATCTTGACAATAGGTATCCGACTTTGTTTCAGTTGCTTTACCTCACGATCCATAACCTCTACGGGCTCTTCGATAAAATGCAACTTCCCATCTATTCGAACCTTATCTAATGAAATTTTCTCATCACTCACTGCTAGACATTTCTTCAGATTAGATACATGGAATGTGTTGTGAACACCATGAAGTTCTGGGGTAACTCTAGTTTGTAAGCCATCGGACCTACTCTAGATAAAATCTTAAAGGGTCCAATATAACGGGGATTCAATTTTCTTCGCTTTCCAAATCTTATAACGCCTTTCCATGGCTATACTTTCAACATTACTTGGTCACCCACTTTAAACTCCATTGGCTTCCGCCGCACATCCGCGTAACTTTTCTGTCTACTACGGGCAGTCAACAACCTATTCTAAATCTGAACTATCATCTCTGTAGTCTCCCGGATCAATTCCGGTCCCGTGAGCTGGGTATCCCCAACTTCACTCCAACATACAGGAGATCTACACTTCCTACCATACAAAGCTTCAAATGGTGCAACCTTAATACTAGAATGGTAACTATTGTTATACGAAAACTCTGCTAACGGCAAATGTTTATCCCAATTCTTACCAAAGTCTAACACACAAGCTCTCAACATATCATCCAGTATTTGTATCGTCCTTTCACTCTGCCCATCAGTCTGGGGGTGATAAGTTGTGCTCATGTCGAGATTCGTTCCCAAAGATCTTTGGAGAAATTTCCAAAAATTCGATGCGAATCTAGGATCTAGATCTGAAATGATCGATACAGGCACTCCATGCTTGCATACAACATTCTCAAGGTATATACGAGTCAGCTTCTCCAGTGAGAACTTCTCTTTAACCGGAATGAAGTATGCTGATTTGGTCAGTCTATCGACAATAACCCAAATCGAGTTGTTTCCAGATGATGTTCTAGGAAGCTTGGTGATAAAGTCCATTGTAATTCGCTCCCACTTCCATTCAGGAATCTTTGGTTGTCGAAGTAGTCCTGATGGCTTTTGATGTTCAGCTTTAACTCTAGCACAAGTCAAGCATTGAAGAACATACATAGCTACGTCAGCTTTCATATTCGGCCACCAGTACAACTTCTTCAAATCATGGTACATCTTATCAGATCCTGGATGAATGGAATACTTAGATTTATGGGATTCTAACATAATCAAGTCTCTTAAGCCTCCAAACTTAGGTATCCACATACGACCTCTTAAGCATTTCACTCCATCAGCTCTAACCTCTAAAGGATCTCCTTCTCCTCGGAACCCTTCATTAACAAAATTTTCCTTCTTACAAGCTTCTATTTACGCATTTCTAATTTGTTCAGGCAAATTATTGTGCACGGTCAAGACTAGAGAATGTACCCTGATAGGCTCTCTATCTTTCCTACTTAAAGCATCGGTAACAACATTGGCTTTTCCTGGGTGATATTTTATATCACAATCATAATCACTTAACAACTCTATCCATCTTCGTTGCCTCATGTTCAATTCCTTCTGATCGAGAATATACTCTAGGCTTTTGTGATCGGTGAATACCGTACACTTGGTGCCATACAGATAATATCTCCACAACCTAAGAGCAAAGACTACAGCTCCTAACTCAATATCATGAGTAGTATAATTCTCCTCATTCTTCCTTAATTGCCTAGAAGCATAAGCTATCACTTTCTCTCTCTGCATCAAAACAGCTCCATAGCCTCTAAGAGATGCATCACAATACACTACAAAATCTACACTCCCGTCGGGTAATGATAAGATTGGCGCACTACATAATTTTAGCTTCAATGTCTGAAATGCTCCATCTTCATCACTTCCCCAAACGAAAGGTTTATTCTTCTGGGTAAGCTTAGTCAAGGGTTTAGCTATCAAATAAAATTCTTTAATGAATCGCCTATAATAGCCAGCAAATCCTAAGAACTGTCGCACTTTCGTTGGCGTTGTCGGTGCAGACCAATTCTTAATGGCTTCAACCTTTGCAGGATCAACATGAATTCCATCTTTGTTAATCACATGACCAAGAAATTGCACATAATCTAACCAGAAATCACATTTCGAAAACTTAGCATACAACTTTTCATCCTTTAACAACTTCAAAACAATCCTTAAATGTTCTCTATGTTCATCTTCATTCTTAGAATAGATTAGAATATCGTCAATAAACACAATCACAAATTTATCCAAGTAGGGCTTGCACACTCGATTCATTAAATCCGTGAAAACCGCAGGTGCGTTAGTTAACCCAAGTGGCATTACTTGAAATTCATAGTGTCCATAACGAGTTCTAAATGCAGTTACAGGAATATCTTCTTCACGGACGCAAAGTTGGTGATATCCTGACCGCAAATCTATCTTACAATACACACTAGATCCTTGTAGTTGATCAAACAAATCATCAATCCTAGGTAAAGGATATCGATTTTTAATTGTCAACTTATTCAGTTCCCTATAATCAATGCACATACGGAAAGATGCATCCTTCTTCTTAACGAACAAGACTGGAGCTCCCCAAGGCGACGAGCTCGGTCGAATAAAACCTTTATCAGACAACTCCTTAAGTTGCTCAGATAACTCCTTTAATTCAGAAGGGGCTAATCGGTAAGGCGCGCGTGCCACCGGTGCAGCACCAGGAATTAAATCGATTCGAAACTCTACTTGCCTTATCGGTGGAAGTCCGGGTAAATCTTTAGGAAATACCTCAGGAAATTCACAAATAATAGGTACATCTTTCAATCGTTTCTCCCTAGACTCATTCCCGGTCACTTGAGCTAAGAATAACTCACAACCGTTCCTGATGTACTTTTGGACTTTAATACATGAAATGATTTTCAAACGGGATTCATCTCGATTACCATCAATTACTAACGTTCTATTCCTAAGAGGAATCTTAACCTTCTTCTCTCCACATAAAATAGTAGCATTATTCAACGACAACCAATCCATACCAATAAAAATATCAAAACTACCTAATTCTATCAACATCAAATCAATCGGAAAGGAATGGTTCAAGAGATTTAGAGAGCATCCTTCTAATAGCTTATTAGTTTTCACTAATTTGCCATCAGCCAATTCCACCTCGTAACTGGTATTTATATCAACAGGTTCAATGTCAATAAGGGCACTAAATTTAGTGGATACAAAGCTCCTATCAGCACCCGAATCAAATAAAGCAACAGCATAATGATTATTGAGTAAAAACGTACCGGTAACGACATTTGGATCCTCTTTCTTCACCTCAATTGTTCCAAGTTGATAGATACCACCCTGGGGGTTTCTTCCAGGTACAATCGCTTTCAACTTGGGGCATTCCGATTTCTTATGGCCTTCTTCATTACAGTTGAAGCAAATGGTTCCCTTCTTACACCTTTCAACCTTGTGTCCAAGCTTTCCGCAATTTCGCCACTTCCAGCAGTCGCCAGCATGCCTCTTGTTGCCACACTTAGGACATCTATCATCGTTGCGCGGTGTGTTGTTGGTAAGAGCATTTGCATTTCCCTTTCTCTGGTTCTGACGGCGATTGAAATTCTTCCTATTATCACCTCTATCTACACGATCACCGTCACCCTTTCTTTTCTCACCTACACGGGCTTCATCTTCCCTATCCTGAATTATCTGTCCAATGATTTGGTAAGCCATTCGAACGGCATCATCAATGGTCGGTGGTTTCGATGATGTCACGTCCCCCCGGATATTCCTGGTCAACCCTTTAACATATTGCTCAATTCGGATCTCTTCGGGTTCCACCAATCGAGGACATAGCAAGGCCAACTCATGGAATCGATTTGTGTAACTATCAATGTCCACACCTTTCATTCTCAGATGAATCAACTCTTGTTCTAACCTAATGATCACACTACGAGGACAAAACTCCAAAGTCATCCACTTCTTAATTTCAGCCCAAGGAGTAGCATTAGCAGCATCAAGACCCATGAAAGCAATTCTCCCATTCCACCAAGTCAACGTGATCGACGTCGAAGTGCCGGTCAAAAATAACCTAATTACCTTATACTAGATAGGATAAGCAGGTATCGATCCACAAGGACTATGTGGTTTTAGTTTAAGTTTTAGGGTGATCACGGATCAATAAAGGTTTTGGTTTTGAAATCTGACAACTAAAATACTTTTGATGATAAAAATGCGGATTAAAAATTAAAATAATTATTAAGCTAGAAAAATAAAATAAAGATGTAAACAATTAAAAGAAAAATGTAATCCCTTCCAGCTCCTAATATTTATGGTTGATCACACTAATGGATTATTGATACTTTTTAGAAACGATTACAAAGATTATTTTGACTTAATATGAATGAATTAATGTCGGCATTTATTATGTTTATCAATGACTCGCGATAATAAATCTTATATTAGTCCAACCAATAATTATGTTTTAATAATTTATTTAGGTACAACTTATGTTTATTATACGACCATCTTTTTTTTTTAACTAAATAAAATAAGTATGAATCGTTAACTAACAATAAATTGTCTCACACAAATAATTAAACATAATATTAAGTCAATAAAAATAATTTATAAATAAATCATAAATCAATGTAGTAAAAATATGATAAGCCAAAAGTAATGATCAAACCATAAATAAAGTTACCGGAAGGAATTATAACAAAATTAGCCGGATATCGCGATGCACCCAACCAACAATACCCTATTAACTAACATGTTTTTTTATTATTATTATCCCCTTTAATATTCGATCCTCCAAAAGTTTTCAACAAACAGCCTCCTTTTTTGCATCTACTCCCACTAATAAAACAAGAGCTCAATGCACCCTTTTTTTTAATTGTTCCTTCAGCCGTCTTTTGAGTCGTCTTTGTTTTATTCCTTTGTTTGTGTCGACCTTCACCAAAGAGCACCCCTTTTCTTTTATAGTTATAATTGGTGTCGGTTATGGTGTTGGGCCATTGGGTCCAAATGGGCCAATAACTATATATTTATTTTATTTTTTATTCTTTTAACATATAATAACTTTGGCCCAATAAAATAAAACCCAAAGCCAACAATTGCTCAAACGAAGCCCGGACAAATAAAAGATGACCGAAAATATTACAACGCGCTCAAATCTTTTTCTTCAATTTTTTTTTTCTTCATTTTTCAGCGCTCAAAATGTCTTTCCTCCAAAAAATTAATTAAGCGTCCATTTTTATTCCACTTCGCTCGTAACCTATATAATCACAAAACACACTCAAAGTACATATATAACGACTAAAAAAATATACAATTATACTAAATTAACAAGCTATGAGGTGTATGCAAAATACACCGATTACAACGCACGACCTTTAAGAGTAGCCATAGCAAAAGTCACCTTATCTTCGTCCTTACACTTACTAATCCGAAACATCGACTCAACCTTCTCAATCCAGTGGCTTAATCCTACAGCACCTTCAGTTCCATTAAAAGGTAGAGGTTCACACTTCATGAACGTCACATAAGTACAGCCACCAACTTCAGGTGCATTAGTTCCAAGTCCTCCTACATTTCCTCCAGCATTAGCATTCACATTAATAGCATTCACATTCACATTAGTACCACCAATTCCACTACCGCCAGCTCCACTACCGCCAGCTCAACTACCGCCAGCTCCACTACCGCCAGCTTCATTTCTAGCATTTGCCATAAATTCAGTCATAGATGCGGTAACTTGCTCCGTAATAATCCTACGTACATCATCCTCAGTCACAGCCTTCTTGGGCGGCATAGTTCTATAATTTCACAGTTTTAAAGTATTAAGCATTCACCCAACAAGGGATTCATATAATATGGATTGAATTCATAATCAAGATACAAATAAGGCACAATATGGAATTCAAGACAAGATACATATTTTACTCGATTTGAAACAAAAGCATTGTCTTAGTTACATCCCATATCAAAGTTCTAGCACTATATACACTCAAAATTCATGCCAAGTCTACTACTAACAAGTCGGTTCAGTCAAAGCTACAAAGTACAAAAGATACAAAGGTCACTACTAAACACAGACTGGTCTACTGAGAACCGCCAGATGGTCCATCATCCATCGTCTTCTGTATCTTCGTCGGACGATCACTAGACACATCTTCAGCTGGGCGCTTACGGATTACTCCTCTTTCAACCATGTCAGCATAAAATATACTGTTCCAACCCACGGATATATTCAACTCCTTCTCAGCTTTTTCACGCATCGCACGAGCTACACTCAACTGAATCTCCATAGTATTCACCTTTCTCTTCATAGCAGCAAACTCACCACTTTCCAACACCGATAACCTCCTAAAAGCCTCATTCAAACCACGCTCTACATCAGTCAAATCCAAACTAAGCAATTCCTGCTCTTTCTCGCCAACCTTAGTCTTCGACTCCAAATAAGCAACTTAAGTCTGAACAACACCTAATCCAATCTCTGTCATACTACTCTTAACACGGGAAGCATCTAGATCACGTCTCAAGGCCCATGGTGCAAGACCATCAATATGAGTAGCCTCTCGAGTACTAGACGACTCTCCTATCACACGTCTACGAGTAGTAACACCATAAGTACCATCAGGTGCATTGTCATCCTCATCCTCCTCTAATTCAGAATCAGATTCAGACGATTCAGACATTTTATCCCTAGGTAACTCAACCTCAGAATCAGACAAATCAATTGGTGGGGGTAAAGGATCGCCCTTTGGAACATCATAAGGATAAATAAGCGCGGCTTCCTCATCGTCATCGACCTCACCGTCTATACCTACATCGTCCTCGACATCCTCGTCGTCAATCTCATCATCTAAATTATCTAACCCAGTCTCATCATTCTTAATATCAACATTCTTAATCTCATTCTCTACCAAGTCAACCTGAGGGGCAATCTGATCTCCTAGTCCTAACTCGGGTTCGGGATCCTCAAATGGTTCCTCCTCATCATCCATATCATAATCTACTAAGTCTAAATAAGGATCATCATCTACATTAGGTTCGAGAATAGCATGGTTTTCTACAGGAATATTAGGGTCAGCCATGACAATCTGCATTTATATATATATATATCTCGTATTAGGATAACATACTAGTTAAACAATTACATAATGAAACTACGATATATACATATATATAAATTATATTATATATATCAAAATATATATCTTCTCAATAGGGCTTGTTGGTAACGTCGGAGATCTCTGGCACCGTTATAGTCAAAAGATTTTTCAAATATTTTCTCAAATGTTCATTGTCAAAAGATTTTGAAAAGTTTTGTTCAAAACCTTGGTTTTTAAAATATTTTGTTCTCTATAACGAGAGCTCTGGTACCAAACTGTAACACTCTCAATTTTCGTATCGGTACAGCGGAAGGGTCTTTTAGAGTGTTACGGGATAGCACAATAACTCCAATCATAGACAACACATAAAAATGGTTGTACAAGGTTCAACATACATTCATTCGATAAAAAGTTTTAAAGTGTACAACAGGTCCCAAATTATACAGGTCATTAATTTTACAAAACATAGATCGAATGAACATTTTTAATATTATGTGGGCCATCAGAGTCGATCTCCAATCCTGATTACCTTCAAGCACCTGAGATAAAAACATGCAAAAATCATATCAGCGAATGCCGAGTGAATTCATAGAGTTTAATAAAATCCGTTATATAAAACAATCGTTAAAATCAGAACACAAGTATAATATCGGAAGTAAGTCCACGTATTGCTAGTCAGGCAATATATAAATCAAGCATACATCTTAAACCGTCCATGAGACCGTAGTCTCAATATTACCATTATAGGTAATATTATCATCGTTATTAGCGTCGTTATCGTTTTGTATATAGGTTTTAGGATACATTTTTATTTGATTTGGATTATTACTAGCCGCATGACATTGTTACCTTACTATGAAAACAGCGGGCCGTGAACCCGACAAACAATTTTCCCATCTAAGTTAGCGCGTCGTCACCAAAATCACGCTATGGAATCTTCTCATACATAAATTCGCTTACCAATCAATGTGGTACGACGGGGATCAACCGTCAAGGCGCGAACTGGGGTGATCGTCCCCAAATAGTACTATCAAATGCATAAGCATCTACCAAATCCCGGTAGTTCACAATTCATGCTAATGGGACTTCAAGTGACATAACCTAACTACTAATAATCCTTTTTGTCTCGTTTATAGGGTCATAGCATCATTCGGGTCCATATCAGTAAGCATACCATCGGGACTACTTGTGTTCTATTTTTATCAAAATCTAGCATGTTATCTCCCTCGCGGGTTTACAAATCATTTTATAAAACATTTAAAAGAGTGCGAGGCTATGAACTCACGTTGATAATGAATGGTGGATTATGGGTGTGCTTCGGTCACGGAAACCTATATAAATAATAATCAGTATTAGACTCTTGTCCAATGACTTTTATCAAAATAACAATATACATATGATGATTTTGTACATATGATGATGATCAAGTTGGTTTATACATCCTTGTTTACTTATTTTAGTGTTTACGTTTTGGTAACTTTTACTAGTTCACTAGTTTTACCTATTTACCTATTTTAAGTCCAATAAGCTTATTATAAGTTCCTTAACATGTTTTGATCCATTTTATACTTATATTATCAGTATCTATACTTTCCATGTTGGGCCCAAATAGGTTAAGCCCAATAAGTTCTTTTTATAAGTGTTTAACTTATTTAGTCCAATTATTAGTCCAATATGCTTAGTTAGCTCGTTAATGTCCGTATGTCCTATAGTTCGGGTTTTATCGGTTTTTACTTGTATTAGATACTTATATATCAGTATATGACTTTTAAAAACTTTACATTAGACGGGTTTGATCGTCTAAGTTTTAATTGGTGAAAAACGTTAATTTTACGGTAATAGCCGAAAAAGTCGTAAAAATCAAGTTTATAGTTTTTATTACTTATAAGTATTATTCCACTACCATTTTTATAATTTATCCATTTATTTAACCTTTTACATATTTATATAAATAAATTTCATAAGTTAGTGTGTTTTTGTTTTACATTTTATACAATAAAATTTGAGTGCTTATATAATAATAATAAACATTAATTCTCAAAATCTGATTTTTATTTTCATCTTCACCATTTTTATCATATCTAGAGTTCTATAATGAATTAGAAGCTCATTTTTGGGTGGCATGATCTTCATATTATGTGCTACATTTAACTTGGTTATAGCTACTGCTCATTTTAAGTTTATATATGCTTAACAGTCCCTACAAAACAGCTTATTCAGATTAGCACACTTATCTTGTTTTGATCATATCTCACTCATTATAATGATTCCATTGCATGGCCAACTCTCACATGTGTATAACATCTTGTACTTACTGTAAATGGATTATACCATGCAAGTTTATCAGTTCAAGTTTTAGTTATATACTGTTTTTATACAGCCAACTAAATAAGCATGATTTTAGCCTTATTTCTTATAGTTATTAACCTTTTTAAGCATATCTATCAACACTTGATCCCTACACAACATTTTTATCATCATATATACATCATATACATATACAATAAGAAAGAAAATACATTTGTTCTTTACAAAAATAACAAGAGAAAATGGAGAGGATGATCTTCTTTACCAACCAAGTGTATTTCTTGTTTTTGGAAGACAAGAACTTGATGAACACCAAAAGTAACTCCAAGATCATCAAACACCAAGAACAATAGTTGAGAAATCAGCCCTAGGACACAAGCAAATCACTTCCTATGTTGTTAAAATGGCCACCAAATGATCAAGGCTTCAAGATAACTCCATGATAGAGCTAGATAACATGTATTTCATGGCTAGAAAAGATCAAAAGGGGTGTTTGATCTTCAAAAGTGGACGGAAAAGGGTGGGGTTTTGAGAGAGTTTGAGGTAGTTTGCATGTATGAAATGGTGGTGTGTGTAGTAGCTAGTGGTTTTGAGTGAATGGAAAGCTTAAAGTGTAAGCTTAGCTTACACTTGTTAAATAACAAGTTATCAAGATGCCACATATGGATGTGGTGTCTTGTTGTGTCGTCCCATGGTGCTAGTGGGGTGGGATAATGTATTTTGTCCCACCTCACTAATTTACGGGTATTCCTCGATTCTAGTTTTCTCGATTTACGTGCCCTCGGGTCGTTTCACGAAAAACGTTTTTATAAATTATGAATCAACGACACAAAATGAATCCAATAAAAATTGTCTCATCAAAAACGGAGTTCAAAAACGGAGTTCAAAAACGTAAATACGTAATCCTAAGGTTTCCGGTTTAGTCGTAATGGACGCTAAATTATGCACGTAAGCCCAAATTTAAATCCGTAAATTGTGAATTCGTTAACCAACACAAAAATATGTTTCAAAATATTATACGAGAAAATATTTCACTACCTGAAAATGTTAGATTGTCACATATACCCTAAGGAAAAAAGCTTTTAAGCCCTTCGCGCCGCCTCGTTTCCCCGCTTGCTTGTGAGTATTTTGAGATTGAAGGCTAATCGAGGGTTTTGCCGCCCAAAGTATTATTACATATCATATATATTTGCTTGGTTTTCTTTGTGATTAAACCCTCTTGAACAATCTGGTTTTCACCAAAGTTCTAAAGTCATTCGAAGGCGTTCACTCCACGTGATCGTTTTCATTCTTTTGAGGCTTCTTTAATCAAGAGTTTGATTCGAGGAGAGATTTGGTAGATTGTTGTCTACGAAGATACACCAAAATCCAAAAAAATT
The DNA here is from genome assembly GCA_025667525.1 of Glebionis coronaria. Lineage (NCBI taxonomy): Eukaryota > Viridiplantae > Streptophyta > Magnoliopsida > Asterales > Asteraceae > Glebionis > Glebionis coronaria. Next base: position 22,634,041 of record CM046879.1, on the reverse strand, counting down.
AAAAACAATAAAAAACACAAAAAATTGAAAATTCACAAAACACCCAAAAAGAATCTTCTTTGCTCACCTCCCATTCTACGTGAAGTTTAAACTAACTCGTAGTCAAGCAAAACGAGCTCGTAAACGTCTTCAAAATCAAGCAACTCAAGAGACGTTAATTGAAGAACAAACTCCAATTGTTGAACCTATTGTAGAAAAAGCAGTCGTCATGGCTAATCATACTATGATGGAGTTGCGTCAAGCACCCACCGAGGGTTTTGGAGAAGCCATTGTGATTCCCGCTATCCTTACGGAGAATTTCGAGATTAATACGGGTTTAATGTCTATGTTGCAAGCAAATAAGTTTAGAGGTCATGAGAAAGACAACCCGCATTACAACGTAAGGAATTTTAATCGTCTCACTGCAACTAGCAAGTTTAAGGATGTTCCACTTGACGCCATTAAGATGATGTTGTTTCCATACTCGTTACATGGACCCGCTAAAATTTGGCTTGAGAAAGAGCCGCCAAATTTGATTTTGACATGGGGTGATCTCGTTTCTAAGTTTGTGAACAAATTTTTTCCACCATCTAAAACAACACATTTGAAAAATGAGATTTCAAGATTTGTACAACAAAATAATGAGAGTTTTTCAATTTCATGGGAACGATTTAAGGAAATTTTACATGAATTACCACACCATGATTTTTTGGAATTACATCAAGTTGATACTTTTTATAATGGGCTTAATGATCATGAACGAGATTATTTGAATGCCGCCGCGGGTGATAATTTTTTGTGCAAAACGACCGATGAGGCTTTACAGATTATCGAGAATAGATCTAAGGTTTACAACCCTCGTAACACACCGAGTGTTGCCAATATGGGTTCGTCATCTTCGTCATCGTCTCGTAGCATTAATGCCTTACATGATGAAGCTAATGAGGAAAATCGGTTTTTCGATAGGTTTTCAAATCGTATGACTCATTGGAAATCACAAGAGGCTTTGAATTCCGCATCGGTGAAAGCGGTTGATAAGAGTTGCTTGTCTTGTGGTGAAGCTCATGATCTTTCCGAGTGCATTACCGCCGGTGGTAACACTTTGAGTGCTTACGTAGCAACGGGAACTTACAACCAAAACGTCCAAGGTTCCCGCCCAAATCAAGCTCCACCAAATCAAAATGCTAATAACTATCAAAACAACAATCAAGGTGGTAATTATCAAGGCAATTCACGTAACTACAACAAAGGGAATTATCAAAGTGGGAATGGACAAGTTACTAATCAAAACCAAAACCGTGATTTTCAAAACACTACACAAGCTTTTCAAAATGCCCACACTAAAAATCTTCAAGGAGAATTTTTGGATTATGCTAAAGCAAGTGATGCTAAATTTGATAACATGCAACGTGAGATGATTAGCTTAAGATCCGAGTTGAAAAACGAGCTTAAAAACGAACTTACTAATGAACTTAAGACTCATGCTAATAAAATGGAAGGAAATGTTCAACGTCTTCAACAAAATCAACAAAAGATGGAACAAGGTCAACATGAGATTAAGCAAGAATTGTTAAAAGCGGATTTAAGGCAATCAAAATTTGAAGACCGAATGGCAAAAATGTTTGAAGCAATCATGTGTAAACCCTCTTCCTCGGGTGGTCTTCCTAGTGATACCATTGCAAACCCGAAAGGGGAAATGAAGGTTATTAAGTGGTAAAACCTTCAAGGAACCAATCTCTCGTCCAAGTACTTCTACGGAGAAGGAAATCGAGAAAGAACCCGAGGTGATGGTCGAAAAGGAGCATATCACAATCCCACAAAATACCGCTCATACCACACCTACGGTTGAACCAATACCAATCGTGGAACCCGAGTTTCCAAGGCCGTTGCCTAGTGTCCAACCCACACCACCCTTACCTTACCCTTCGAGACGAAACAAAGAGAAATTGCAAGAACGTAACAAACAACAAATCGAGCTGTTTATAAAAAGGTTTCAACAAGTTCATTTTGATGTGACTTTAGCCGACGCGTTTTTATATATGCCTCGTTTCGCTTCCACTTTTAAAAGTATGATGAGCGATAAGGAAAAACTTTCAAAGCTTGCTAATTGTTCTTCGTATTATCTTAACCGCATACCGGAAAAAGTTGGTGACCCCGGAAAGTTTCTCATTCCTTGTGACATACAAGATATGAAAGAATGCCTCGCCTTGGCCGATCTTGGTGCGAGCATTAATTTGATGCCATTTTCCATTTGGAAATCGCTTTCGCTTCCGGCTCTTACTCCTTCGAACATGTCTATCTAGATGGCCGATCATTCTACGATTTTAGCATGTGTAGTAGCCGAGGATGTTTTTGTGAAAGTGGGGAAGTTCTACTATCTCGTTGATTTTATAGTAGTCGACATCCCCGCGGATCCTCAAGTTCCTCTAATTTTAGGTCGTCCATTTTTAGACACCTCGAGATCGCTTATCTACGTTCATGTAAGAACTATTACTTTCAGATTCAACGAAGAGGAACTTGTTATAAACGCTACACAAAACTCGAAACCTTCTCATGTTTATGCAATCGCTACCATCAATCACATTGACTTAGTTGATGTGGTTTGTGATGAATTTTCACAAGAAGTGTTAGGTTTTTCCGATAGCTCGTCAAGTGGCAATCCCACTATTTTGGATCCAATTCTTGCTAATTCTACACCAAATCTCACTCCATTCCAAGGAGGCGATTTTACTTCAAATGAAATCGACAATGAAGATCAGGTGATTATTAGTGATGATACTTCTATTCCACCATTTCTTCCGCCGATGGAAGTTAGGAGTGTTGAGCAAAAATCTTCAATCGAGGAACCGCCTATCATTGAATTGAAAGATCTTCCTTCTCAGCTTGAATACACATTCTTGAAAGGTGATGACAATTTGCCGGTTATTATCGCAAAAGGTCTTGCTAATGATGAAAAAACCGAGCTCTTGAAAGTTCTTAAGGCTCATAAAGGGGCAATTACATGGAAAATTTCCGACATTAATAGAGGAGGACTACAAACCCGCAATTCAAAGTCAAAGAAGGGTAAACCCCACAAGATTTTAATAGAGGAGGACTACAAACCCGTAATTCAAAGTCAAAGAAGGGTAAACCCTAAAACTCACGATGTCATCAAAAAGGAAGTTTTAAAACTCCTTGACGCGGGAATGATTTATCCTATCTCCGATAGCCCATGGGTGAGCCCAATCCATTTTGTCCCTAAAAAGGGAGGAATGACCGCTGTGCCTAATGAAAACAACAAGTTAATTCCCACTCGTGTTGTGACCGGTTGGAGGGTGTGTATTAACTACCGAAAGTTAAATGACGCCACTCGTAAAGACCACTTTCCTTTGCCCTTCATGGATCAAATATTGGAGCGACTCGCGGGAAATGAATTCTATTGCTTTTTAGATGGTTTTTCCGGTTACTTTCAAATCCCTATCGACCCTCGTGACCAAGAGAAGACTACGTTTACGTGTCCTTATGGAACGTTTGCTTATCGTAGGATGCCTTTTGGACTTGGTAATGCATCGAGTACGTTTCAACGGTGTATGATGGCTATTTTCACGATACGATCGAGAAGTCGATGTAAGTGTTTATGGATGACTTTTCGGTGTTTGGCAATTCGTTCACGTCGTGTTTATCTAATCTCGAGCAAATGTTAAAACGTTGTGAAGAAACCAATCTTCTGCTTAATTGGGAAAAATGTCATTTCATGTGTAAACAAGGAATCGTCTTAGGACATAAGGTCTCGAAAGCGGGGATTGAGGTCGATAAAGCTAAGGTAGACGTCATCGGCAAGTTAGCTCATCCCAAAACCGTTGAGGGAGTTAGGAGTTTCCTAGGCCACGCGGGCTTTTATCGTCGTTTCATCAAAGACTTTTCGAAAATCTCTCGACCTATGACACATCTTCTCGAGAAGGATGCTCCTTTTAATTTCAATGAGGATTGTGTTAGAGCTTTCGAAACTCTCAGAAGGAAACTTACCGAAGCTCCCATTCTTGTTGCTCCTAATTAGGAATTACCCTTTGAAATCGTGTGTGATGCAAGTGATTATGCTATAGGGGTCGTCTTAGGGAAACGTTATGCAAAGTATTTCCGTCCTATCCATTATGCTAGTAAGACGATGACCGAGGCTCAATTAAAGTACACCACAACGGAAAAGGAATTCCTTGCCGTGGTCTATGATTTTGAGAAATTCTGACCATATCTCGTCTTGACTAAAAGCATCGTGTATACCGACCATTCGGCTATCAAGTATCTCTTAGCTAAGCAAGATGCTAAGCCGAGATTGCTTCGTTGGATGCTCCTCCTCCAAGAATTTGATGTCACCGTGCTTGACAAAAAAGGAGCCGAGAATCTAGCAGCCGATCATCTCTCTCGTCTAGAAGATCCTCACAAAGATGTTTCCGAGAACAAGGAAATCACCGAAACATTTCCTCTCGAGACTCTCGGTGTAGTGAATTCTAAAGACACCACCCCATGGTTTGCCGACATTGCAAATTACCATGCGGGGAATTTCATAATCAAGGGTATAACGACACAACAAAAGAGAAAATTCTTTCATGACGTCAAGTTCTATTTTTAGGACGACCCTTATCTCTTTCGGGTTTGTGCGGATTAACTCGTTCGACGTTATGTTTTTGGTGCCGAAGCTTCTAACATCCTTAGAGCTTGTCACAAGGGACCCACGGGTGGTCACCATGGTGCTAATCTCACGGCTAAGAAAGTGTTCGATGCCGGCTTCTTTTGGCCTTCTATCTATCGTGATGCACACGCACTTGTGAAGTCGTGTGATTCGTGCCAACGTCAAGGAAAATCGTTTCAACGTGATGAAATGCCACAAAACATAATTCAAGTGTGTGAGATTTTCAACATTTGGGGCATAGACTTTATGGGGCCGTTCCCATCGTCTCATGGTAACAAGTATATCCTCGTCTCGATTAACTACCTTTCTATGTGGGTGGAAGCTAAGGCTTTACCTACTAATGATGCTCGTGTGGTAGTGAAGTTTTTGAAGAAACTATTCTCTCGGTTCGGAACCCCTCTTGCTATTATAAGCGATCTTGGAACCCGTTTTTGTAATGACCAATTCGAGAAGGCCTTAAAGAAATATGGAGTTACTCATCGTCTTTCTACGGCTTATCACCCGCAAACGAGTGGGCAAGTCGAGGTTTCGAACCGAGCTTTGAAGAGGATTTTAGAAAGGTTGATTGGAGTAAACCGTGCTTCATGGTTCGACAAACTCGATGACGCTTTATGGGCCTTTAGGACCGCTTATAAGACACCTATCGGTTGTACTCCTTATAAGTTAGTCTATAGGAAGAATTGTCATTTGCCCATTGAATTGGAGCACAAGGCATATTGGGCCCTTAAGCATGCAAACTTTGACTTGAAGACCGCGGGAGATCACCGGAAAATACAATTGAATGAATTGGATGAATTAAGAGACAATGCTTATGAAAATTCATTGATTTTCAAAGAAAAGACTAAAAAGTTACATGATGCAAAAATAAAAAATCGGGTTTTTAACTTTGGTGATCAAGTGTTACTTTTTAACTCTAGACTAAAGATATTTTCCGAGAAATTGAAATCTCGTTGGTCGGGTCCTTCCACCATTACACAAGTGTTTCCTTATGGGACCATCGAGCTAGCTCAAAATGATGATCCTAACTTCAAGGTGAATGGACATAGGCTTAAGCACTACTTTGGTGCGGAAATTCCTTCAATGATTGACCTCGAACAAGTCACATTCCCCAATGATAATTAGCATAGAGGGGATCGAGTCGAGCTCATGACTCAGTAATCAAAAACGAGGTGCCTCGTAGGGGAGATCCCATGCTTATCCTTTTATGGTTTCTAATAAATAATGAGAGGGGATTTGTGCCCTTCCAACTCGTTGTCTCGTGGTTGTTTGTAATTATGTTATCTAGATCATCATCATCATCTACGATTGAAGACTCTCGTGTTCATTTACGTGAGCCTCCATCGTTTGCTTGAAGAAGTTTTTCACGAATCCATGACATATCCTTTATTGTTCTAACAATTATCTTTTAGCATAATTCATAAACGACTTTAGATATATTGTTGATCACCCTTTCCATGCTAGATCCTAAGCATTCGACTCTTCGTCTCTAGTATGGGGTGCTCCACCTTTAGACTCGAAACATTGAGGACAATGTTTACTTTTAGTATGGGGGGTGAATAGATACTTGCTTTGCTACACCCTCACGTTTTCCAACTTTCAATGTTTTGTTTGTTTTGTTGCTAATAAGGCTAAAAACGGCCAAATTTTAAAAATTTTCTTAGTATTAATAAGTGTTTTTAAGACACGAATGTATATTTTCTAATGGGTAGAATAAGAGCTATTTTTTGACTTGATGGGCATTTGGAGCCCTTTAGATTCCTTAACCCGCTCAATTCAAGTTTTGCTAGACTTTTATATAGGGAACTTTAAAACGCGAAAGTCTTAGCTCATTCAGGTTATGAACAAGAACTTTTCGCAAGTTCCTATAATTGATCCTAGAAAGTCACTTATCAAGGGAACTATAAAATGCATTCTCTAAACTTGAAAAAGTCCAAGAAAGTGCAAGATCCTATAGGTGGCTTGAAAACCCAAAACTTTGATTTGATCTAGTCTTAATGAAAGCTAATCCAAATTTGGCTTAATTTTGACTTGCATGGCTAAGTATTCACGAGTCTCTTTAATTAAAGGTCTTTAGATAGTGAAGAACGAGAGATGATAGAGTTAGACAAGTGATCATGCTAAACGTAGATCATGAAAATGTTCTTTCAAAAACTCATGTTTTTAATTGTGGCTTTTTCTCCCCAAAGATCAATGCATTAGGAATAAAAATAATTGCAATAAGAAAGGTCGTACAATTTAAAAGTTTACTTAGCTTCTAGCCCAAGATCGTTTAAAAGTTGCTCGGGGTTGAATAGAGTTCATAGCCAAGGCATAACTTATTGAAGCGGGACGCGAAGATTGGTGAAGATCCAAAAAGTCCCTAACAAGGCATGAGGAGCTCTATTTTGTTGCTAAAGATCCAAGATGATGTGAAGTATCATTATTCCTAAATCAATATGAAGGATCGAGACACACGACGAAAAGTAATTACTCCCCTAAAGATCATGGAGAAAATCTATCCAAAAAGACCCTAACAAGGTATGAGGATAAATATATCCAAGTCCGAAAAGGAGGCGGATCGTTGTACATCAAAGTCCAAAATAAAGATTGAAGAAAAAATGATGAAGTCGTGGTCCAAGTATGAAGAATCTCTTAAAAACGTCAAGTGAAGAAATTCCAAAATATGAAGAGAAGACCATAATTTCAAGAACGTCTTCCCAAGATTTGAAGTATGAAGTACATGACAAATATCGATCCGAGAAAGGTCTCAAATTGTGAAACAGGTTATGCCAAGATATGAACTTATGGAGATACACGAGAAGACGTTTTAAAAGATTTTGTCCTTCGGCTAACTATCAATTAAATCGTGCTACTATACTTTCGGACTAATAAATACTGAAATAAGTCAATATGAATCACTTGTGATCCATGACAAGTAATTAAAAAATTCTAGTAACCCGTTTCCTTTTATAATAACTAGGATTGCGGGGAGAAAAAGTATTACACAATTTGGACGTATGAGTAGTGTTAGCATTGTGACTTGTACCAACAATGATCTTGTTTTTGCACTTAGCATGGGATGTATGACAATCAAGGATGACGAACTTTACTCTATGGGACATTTACTTGTTTCTATTCATTAACCCTAAAAGTCACATTCGTGATGAAAATGATACATTATGTCTTTACACATCTTCGTAGTCTTTTACTCTTCAATAAAGGTTAATAAAATTGAAATTTGGTGATGCTTAGATAGTTTATTCTAGAATTGCGTGAGGGCACGACAATGGCTTAGTATGGGGGAGTGATGAGATGGCCTTTGTACATGATCTCATCGTTCTTTTCGGGCTTTAAATGCATTAAAATGTCATAAAATACCATATATATACTTGTATTTGTTTACTTGTGTGTTTTAGGTATGGATATCGTGAAAAATACAAAAGATCACAAGAAACAAGGAAAAACGGACACGAGAAACGAAGCCGTACAAAGAACCGGGCCCTAGTTAATGAATTATCCAAGATTAACCCTTGAAGACTTGAAGATATACAAGATTGATCCTCAAAATATGAAGAAATGACACTTAAAACCCTTGTATATTCATAATTACAAGTTTGGTCCCTTAAGTTTGTCAAAATTACAAAATGGTCCTTCAACTTTGAAGATTTTGGCAAGATTAGTCCCTCAACAATTCTAAATTGTCAATTATGGTCCCTCATGAAGTCAGAGTACCAATAAAGACCTTTAAAGATCAAGAAAGTCCAAAATCAGTCCTTCAAATATGCAAATGTGGCAAAAATAACCCTTGAAAACCTTTTGCCAAAGTTTTGGGGCAAAAGTGTGAAATTCAGAACTTCATTAACAAAGGAAAATGTGTTTTGTGGCTAAAAAACTTGTTTTATCAATTTCACCAAAACACAAGGACCAAAGATGTACAAGTTAAACATTCAAACCAGTTTTTGCGCCAAACAACTCCTATTCCTACAAAAACGGATCAAACGTGTTATTGTTACCCTTCTTCACCCCCAGAAATTACTTCCACTTAACAAAGGGTAAATTCAAATTACCCATACCCACGCATGATTCACACATGCAGAAACTCATCCCACACCCAAAACCCTCACTCCCACTCACCAAAGGGCCCCACCACTCAAGACGTCCACCTATCACATCACAACTTAACCTCCAAAGAATGCCACGTGTCCAAATCAATAGCTGACACTCTTTGCTTGGTTACAAAGCTAAAATGAACGTCTAGGATGCATTTGGATAGCTGAATATCAAAATTCTTCTAGAAGATTCAAGGGCATTATAGGGACTTCATAGCTAGGGTTTTCTCATTGTAATCTCAGCCTTTGTGGCCTATATAAGGACTCCTCAACTTGTGAGAGAGCCTTGTTACAGTTTTACCTTTTAAACATTGTAATTCATTTTGAATTTTATAAACGTTGGTATTTTGAGAAAATTGTAATTCCTTTTTATGTTTTTGAAAGTTGGTGTTGTTTAAGGGTAATTCTGAGTTCCATTATATGTTATAAGTGTTCTTGAATCTTGTGGTTCAAGGACGTTTATGTTTGGTAAGGTTTTCCAGTTTGAAATAAGCGTGAAAAGTGGTTTATGATTTTGCTATTTTTGTTGTACTAATCCTTGACCAAAAGCTATAAGCTCTTACAAGCTTGTTGACACAAAGCTTGTGAAGGGATTGGAGCCTTGGGTTGGGTTGTTTGTTCATTGTGTTGAAGAAATCAAGTCCTTGAGTTTCTACTTTGAAACATCAACCAAGGAAGTAATTAATCTCCCTTGTTGAAGTACCTTGGTCTTGTTCTAGTTGTTGACAAGGTCCAAGGAGCATTGCTGGTCCTCCTAGGATGTTGTGGAGGACAGGTTTAATCTGTTGTTAAGATTCCTCTAAAATATCACATGATATTGACTGTTTTATGTTTTGCTATGTGATTTGGTGATTTTGTGTTTGTGCTTTGTGTTTATTGGTTGGTATCTGTTAGTTGTCACCTAGTGTAGCTATTTGATCATTAAAATCAGTAGGTTGTTTGTAGAATTAAGAAGTTTGTTTTAAAAGTGCTTATTAAAGGATTGTTTGGGATTACTGGTTCATAAGGCCTTGTGGCCTTGTGCCCTTGGTTCTTAGGGTTTGGGAAGTCTTAACAAGTCATATTAAACAAGTTTTAGCCATTGGTTAAGTTTCTGAAAGTTTGGAAAAGGGATTTCAAGTTTTGCAAAAATCTGATAAAAGGTGTTTTGAAATTGGTCAAACACATCAGATCCAATAACTTCTTTGTTTGTTGGATCTAAGGTCTGAAATCAGGTTTGCGAGTAGTTTAGGTGATAAGCTATCCATTGATTATCTGGTTGTAGAATTTGGTGGCTTATTGAGTGTGCTATAGTTTATCAAAGTTGGCTGAAGTGGTCATTTGCATCAGCAAAGTGACCACCTCATTTGGTGCTTATATTTGATATTCTAGTGTATGCCCTGCTTCTTTATTTCTTGGATCTTGTCTATGTGCTGCTTGTGAGTGAATTTTGCTATTTGGTGTGCCTTGTATCTGGCTTATAAGCTAACTGGCTTATTAAGCCCTCTTTGCCAAAATCTGTCATCAAAAGGTCAACTGACCTCTTGATTCACAAGGACTCCTCCTTGAGTTCTTCACAAAAATTGCTTATAACAAGCCTATTAATCCATCCCTGATAATTTGGTGAACTTTTGAGTACTTTGACTTTTGGTCAAATAAGTACATATTGGCTTATTTTTTAGAACTGCTTATTGGTACATGCAACAACTTGGTTTTTGTAATAGAACTTATTTTTCTTAGCTTAATAACAAGTCTGGAAGGTTACAACTCTTTAGGTTAAGCTTTTGCTAGGAAACTAGCTTATTTGTCTTTTTCAGCCAGCTTATTGGTTCACACAACTTATTCCACTTGGCTTTTTGTGATTTTCTTGATTGATTATTCTTATTTAAGCTATTTGTTAGCTTTTGCAACAAACCAGAGCTTCTGAAACGCCCTAGAACTCTAACCCGACTATTTTGTCGTTTAGTGGATTTCTATTTTGCTTATTTCTGGCTTATTGAGTGAGCTTTTTCAAGATTTCTTTTTACAGATCTATTAGGCTTCTCAAAATAAGGTTGTGTGTTTAAGCAGAGCTTATGGCATTGGCTTATTGCTTAATGGGCTTATTGGCCCAATAAGAATAAGTTGTTTGCTATTTAAGCTATGATAAGCTCAGAATCAGCTTTTGGGCCTTCAGACTTTTGTGCTTAGAATTAAATTTTGAGTCTGATAGGGCTTTTTCAGGTCATTTGGGCCTAGTTTGACTTTTTGGGCTAAAAAGCCCATTAAGGTTGACTGATTTTGCTTTTAGCTCATTTGGGGGCCCATTAAGGGTATTTTAGTAATTTCACTTTCATTTTCTGATTATTTAGGTTAAAGTAAACTAGTTTGCAAGTTTTTAGAATTTTTTATAATTTTTGGATTTTTAATATTATTTTATTATTAAATTTCAAATTTCACATTTTTACGCTTTTTGTATTATTTTTAGGTTTAATACATTAAAATAGGATTTTTGCAACTCTATGATTAATTTTATCATATTTAGATTATTTTTTATAATTACTTTAAGTTTTAATAGTTTTTAAATCATTTTATATAGTTTTTCTTAGTTTAAAAATTTATAAAAGTAGTTTTTAATCTTCTTAGGTCATTTTAGAGGTTTACCAATTGAAAAATCTTTATTTGGGATTTTTGATAATTAATTAGATTTTTAGGGCTTTAATTAGCATTTAAAAATTAATATTTAATTAATTAAAAGGTTTGAAAAAGTTTTGATCATTGGTAAACTCTTAGTTTATTTACTTTGATTTTTGGTATTTTTTGGGAATTTTTAGAATTAATTTTTATTTTTGCTCTTTTTACGGTTTTACGTTTAGTCATCGTAGTAATTAATTTCACGTCTTCGTCATTCTATTTTCTCATCCCCTTCTTTCAAATAATAATCTCAAATCAATTACAAATTATTCAAACACATATACCTCCTTGGGAAACGAAATTCATTGGGTCATTAGTTTTGATTTTGCTAAATCATCACTTAATACTTTCCCTATTTTACGCTCTTTGTTTTCCTAAACAAGAGTGGTAATTTATTACAATCAGTGAAGTGATTTTGTGGATTGCTGTTGTATGTTGTGTTCTTATGGTCTAAACCTTGTTGATTATGCATGAGAATGTTGTTATGATGTTAATCTAAGCTTGCTATAACCCGAAAACGTTTACACTTTGGTAAATCTTGATTTGTAAAAGTTAAAGGGGTGTTTGGGTCTACTGCATGCTTGAGGTTTGGTTGAATTTGAGTAGGAATTAAGTGTTAGATTGTGTTGGTTCTTGTTTAAGTATCATAAGTAAGAGGTTTGCTGCATGTTTTATGCTTCGTAACACACTAATCAAATATTTGGCTTGAAAATATTTGAAACATGTTGTTTTGAGTTGTGATTTTGAGGACACCTAGTTTGCATGTTAACCTAGGGTAAACAAGTGATAAATCATTAATCTTGCAACCTGTTGGTAGATCTAGGTCTTTAAAATTGGTCTTGTGGTCAAGTATATCAGCAAAATACTTTTGTGTTCATCCTTTGTTCATCAGAAACCTGCATATGGTTAAATCTTGGTCTAATCTTGTAACCAGTTTATGATATGAGTCGTTTTGTGTTTACTTAAGTTAGTTTAAGCCTGTGTATGCTTTTGGTGGTTTGTGGTTAGCTTAATCTTGCTTAAACTGCTTAATTGTTCATAGCAGCTTGTTTGCCAAGTCTATATCATATCTGGTGACCTTTTGAATTAACTGCACTGATTGGCCTGTTGTTTTTGTGATTTTAATTATTGTTATTGACTCCTTATAATCCACTGATTATAAGGGTGCTTTTTTGTAACTTGAATCCAACAAAAAATCACTAAAGACAAAAAGTCAATTAAGTCAAGCAGGGGGAACAATTCTCACTTAAAGAAACAAAAAGTTCCCACTGATAGTGTTAATTTTCAAACAGCTTATTAATAAGATATTCTAGCTTATTGGGACTTGCAACAACTTTGTTTTTGTAATCAATCTTCCTTATTTGACCCATTGAGTAATAATGGAGCTTTGTAGACTTTGACTTTTAGGTTTGACTAGAAAATGAACTTAGTTGACTATTACAAACTAGCTTTTAGCTTATTCCAGCTTATTGAGTGGCTATTTTTGAATTTTTTTCGATTATTAAGCTTAGTTAAGCCATTTGTAACTTATTGCAACTTGAATCAGCCCTTGAAACAGTCTAGAACTCAAAAACGACTATTTTGTCGTTTTGTGTAGAGAGCTTTTGCTTATTTCAGGCTTATTTCTTGGACTTTTTCAAAGTTTATTTTTACAAATAGCTTATTGAGGTCAAGAGAAGGACGTGTGCCAAATAATAGCTTATCGCATCAGCTTATAGCTTAATGGGCCAAAAAGCCCATTAAGAATAAGTTGTTTGAAATAAGCTATGATAAGCTCATTTTCAGCTTTTGGGCCTTTGAAATTTTGTGTTTAAAATTAGATTTTAAGCTTAACTGGATGTTTTGGGCTAATTTGGACAACATTTTTCTTATTGGGCCTACTTGAGCCCATTAAGGGGTCTGTTTGGCCTTTTGGCCCATTTGGAGGCCCATCAGGGGTATTTTGGTAAATTTAAGTTCATTTATGAGTTTATTAGGTTAAAATAAGTAGGTTTGCAAGTTTTTAGGATTTTTTACAACTTTTGAATTTTTTATTTTATTTCATTATTAAAATATTGATTTTTATTTTTAATTAATATTTTTCACTTTTTATATTATTCCTAGGTCTAATACATTAAGTTAGGATTTTTAGAACATTTAGAATATTTTTAGCACCTTTTAATTAATTTCTAGGATTAATTAAAGTTATTAATAGTTTTTAATCATTTAAAAATAGATTAAATAGGTTTTAAAATTCAGAAAAATAGTTTTTAGTTTAATTAAGTTATTTTGAGGTTTACAAATTATACAATCTTAATTTGGAATTTTTATTAATTATATTGATTTTTAGGGCTTTAATTAGCATTAAAAAATTAATATTTAATTAAATAAAAGGTTCGGTAAGTTTATGATTTTGTTTAAACCCTTAGTTTAATTTTTGTGGATTTTTAGTAATTGTTTTGGAATTTTTTAGAGTAAATTTTACCCCTTTTTACGACTTTACGTCTTTTACGTCTTAGTATAATTGTAAAACCCGCATGCTTTTACCATCAACAGTACACTTATGATCGTACGTACATTATTAAAACTTTCCTTATATAACATGAACACGTATCACGAATTTTAATTACGAAAATTACGTACTTGTTATTACAAGATAAGTATGAAATACGTACTAGTACACAATAATTATTAACAATAATAATTATAATCACGAACATAAAATCATGAACACGAAATCACAAAAAGATAATTATGTACTTACGTAATTATTAATACGATGAATGTCGTTACGTACAAGTAATCATAATAACAGGAATAATTAATAATTACGTAACACGTATACACGAATAATTAACACGATTATTATTAATATTACGTATATTAATTAAAACGACAAGTAATTACGTACATAATGGTTACGTTTAACACGTATAAGGATAACTATGTAAATGCATGACATTTAAACCACGAATACGCGAACATTTAACATGTCGCGGGAATAACTAAAAGATTAAAAAGGGGTTTGGTGTTGGGCCGGCGTCCAAATAGAAAGGAAGTGGGCTCAAGGCCCACTTGGGCTCCAAACCGTGGGACAAAAGAAAAAGACGGGGGAGTAACATTTATTTTGGACAACACACACAAATATTCCAAAACCCTAAACATATTAAACAGCCGTCCCCTTTTTCTTGTTCCTCTTTGTTGCCGTCGACCTACACCAAAAGAAAACAAGGATCAAACGTGGCTTTTGAATCCAGAAGATCAAGGATGATGTCGTGTTTATGCTCCTAACCCTAAAAAAACGTAAGTAACTAAATTCCTTTTTGATTAATTGTTTCATGCGTTTAAATTGATCATGAATCCAAGTATTCGATCTTAAAACATGTTAATTACACGATAATAAAAAGGGGTGGTCGTGGTTTGATTGCTGCGTTCATATGGCGCACAAACCGAGAGTCAAGAGACTCTCGGTTGCCCTTTTTCTCCATCAGCCGCAAGCCCCTGCTGTCAGCAGGGGTGCGTTGGCTTAACAGTGGCAACGGCGACCAATCAGGGGGAACCACTGGCTGCGGCCAGTGGTGTATTTGTTCTGTCAGTAGGAACAAGTCATGGGTCAGTGGGTAATTTTAAATAGTCAGCATGTAAAAATCATTAAAAACAGTAGGTATTAAGAACTATCAGCAGGAATTGTTTAACCAGATAAGGGTGCGTTTGGTTCACTGTTTAAGGCAGACTTAAGGGGGTGTTTGGCTAAATTAATAAACATGTATTTTATTTAACCTAATTAGTTTAATTAATACATTTTAATTAAATTAATTACATGCTTAACTTAAATGTAGTTTTATTTGATTAAAACCATGGCTTATGTTGTACATGTGGTTTAAATAAAGCTTATGATTAAATAATTATCTACATAATTATTCATGTACATGTGATAAATTAAACATAGTTAATTGAAGTATAAAGTTTACTCAGTAAATCATGGATTATTATTAATTAATAAATACTTACAGTATCATGCAATATTGTATTAATTAATAATTATAAGTTTAGACTAAGTATTTAATTATTTAAATTTAGACTATAATAATTAATTAATTATTAAAACATGACATGGAATTAATAAATTATCATGACGTAGGTTATATTAGTATTAATATTAATACATGTTTTAACCTAGATATTATCACCTTTTATTTAATTAAATCATGTTTATATTTAATTAAATCTTATAATATATATATATATATATATATATATATATATATATATATATATAGTTTATTTAATTTACATGTAATAATTAATAAACTATACTATTTAATCACATGACTTAGAACATTAATAAGTAAACACTTAAGCTTATATTATTAGCATAATAATCCAACTTATTTCTATTTATTGAAACTTTCTATTTTTAGAAACTTAATTATTTAAGGAAGCTAATCTATTTATGGAAACTTTCTATTTTTAGAAACTTATCTATTTTAAGCAGTAAATCTATTTTTGGAAACTTTCTATTTTGGAAACTTTCTATTTTTGGAAACTTCCTATTTTAGGAAACCTGCTATTTTTAGGAAGTTACTTATTATTACACAACAAGTCTAATAATACAAGAAATACAACTAATACTTAATCAGAATTTACAGAATACACGATAAACACAAGTATAACGATAAAATCAGTAAAACAAGACATGAACATATAAAACAAGTTGAAACATGAAATAAATCAAGTTACGTACTCAGTAATCAGAATACTTATACATGTATCCTATGTATGTAGCATTAGTGAGATCGAAGTAGGACTCTTTTCCGTTCGTCTTCTTCGTTCACTGGACTTAAGGTATGAATTCTCCGTCCTTTCAGTATGGACATTCTTCCTTATTAGGATTTCCCCGTATGCAGCCAACTATTTTCCGCAGTATATGTTTTAAATGTTTATGAATTGCTTATGTTTAATTAGAATACCTAAAGCCATATACATGCATGACCAGTTTCACCTAGTTATGGAGGTACCACAACCATAACACTAGAGGCACCAGTGTTATGACTTCACCACGGCGGAGTGATAGCTCGTGGCGTCCCTTTCAGCTTTTGTCCACATATTTATTATCAGGTGGGGCGTATGGGTTCATCCTAGTTTATATGTTTTCAGCAGATTATTCAGTGTGAATGTGGTGTGTGCCTTGCATCCTTCACAATGAGCTGATCCCTCCTACCCAAACCAGTATATTAAATTAGAGGCAGCCCCTCTAATTTGCATGACGAGGTCACCCCTCCAAGTATTCATGCACGTTGATATTTCATAACCTATATTGGCTAATGGTAACATGTTAAAATTTTTCATAAGATAAACATAAGGCTTTTCAAACTATAAAACCAGTTTTATGAAGTTATACCAGGTTTTCCAGGACATATACCTTTCCACTTGGGCTCCAAACCGTGGGACAAAAGAAAAAGACAGGGGAGTAACATTTATTTTGGACAACACACACAAATATTCCAAAACCCTAAACATATTAAACAGCCGTCCCCTTTTTCTTGTTCCTCTTTGTTGCCGTCGACCTACACCAAAAGAAAACAAGGATCAAACGTGGCTTTTGAATCCAGAAGATCAAGGATGATGTCGTGTTTATGCTCCTAACCCTAAAAAAACGTAAGTAACTAAATTCCTTTTTGATTAATTGTTTCATGCGTTTAAATTGATCATGAATCCAAGTATTCGATCTTAAAACATGTTAATTACACGATAATAAAAAGGGGTGGTCGTGCTTTGATTGCTGCGTTCATATGGCGCACAAACCGAGAGTCAAGAGACTCTCGGTTGCCCTTTTTCTCCATCAGCCGCAAGCCCCTGCTGTCAGCAGGGGTGCGTTGGCTTAACAGTGGCAACGGCGACCAATCAGGGGGAACCACTGGCTGCGGCCAGTGGTGTATTTGTTCTGTCAGTAGGAACAAGTCATGGGTCAGTGGGTAATTTTAAATAGTCAGCATGTAAAAATCATTAAAAACAGTAGGTATTAAGAACTATCAGCATGAATTGTTTAACCAGATAAGGGTGCGTTTGGTTCACTGTTTAAGGCAGACTTAAGGGGGTGTTTGGCTAAATTAATAAACATGTATTTTATTTAACCTAATTAGTTTAATTAATACATTTTAATTAAATTAATTACATGCTTAACTTAAATGTAGTTTTATTTGATTAAAACCATATTATGTTGTACATGTGGTTTAAATAAAGCTTATGATTAAATAATTATCTACATAATTATTCATGTACATGTGATAAATTAAACATAGTTAATTGAAGTATAAAGTTTACTCAGTAAATCATGGATTATTATTAATTAATAAATACTTACAGTACCATGCAATATTGTATTAATTAATAATTATAAGTTTAGACTAAGTATTTAATTATTTAAATTTAGACTATAATAATTAATTAATTATTAAAACATGACATGGAATTAATAAATTATCATGACGTAGGTTATATTAATATTAATATTAATACATGTTTTAACCTAGATATTATCACCTTTTATTTAATTAAATCATGTTTATATTTAATTAAATCTTATAATATATATATATATAGTTTATTTAATTTACATGTAATAATTAATAAACTATACTATTTAATCACATGACTTAGAACATTAATAAGTAAACACTTAAGCTTATATTATTAGCATAATAATCCAACTTATTTCTATTTATTGAAACTTTCTATTTTTAGAAACTTAATTATTTAAGGAAGCTAATCTATTTATGGAAACTTTCTATTTTTAGAAACTTATCTATTTTAAGCAGTAAATCTATTTTTGGAAACTTTCTATTTTGGAAACTTTCTATTTTTGGAAACTTCCTATTTTAGGAAACCTGCTATTTTTAGGAAGTTACTTATTATTACACAACAAGTCTAATAATACAAGAAATACAACTAATACTTAATCAGAATTTACAGAATACACGATAAACACAAGTATAACGATAAAATCAGTAAAACAAGACATGAACATATAAAACAAGTTGAAACATGAAATAAATCAAGTTACGTACTCAGTAATCAGAATACTTATACATGTATCCTATGTATGTAGCATTAGTGAGATCGAAGTAGGACTCTTTTCCGTTCGTCTTCTTCGTTCACTGGACTTAAGGTATGAATTCTCCGTCCTTTCAGTATGGACATTCTTCCTTATTAGGATTTCCCCGTATGCAGCCAACTATTTTCCGCAGTATATGTTTTAAATGTTTATGAATTGCTTATGTTTAATTAGAATACCTAAAGCCATATACATGCATGACCAGTTTCACCTAGTTATGGAGGTACCACAACCATAACACTAGAGGCACCAGTGTTATGACTTCACCACGGCGGAGTGATAGCTCGTGGCGTCCCTTTCAGCTTTTGTCCACATATTTATTATCAGGTGGGGCGTATGGGTTCATCCTAGTTTATATGTTTTCAGCAGATTATTCAGTGTGAATGTGGTGTGTGCCTTGCATCCTTCACAATGAGCTGATCCCTCCTACCCAAACCAGTATATTAAATTAGAGGCAGCCCCTCTAATTTGCATGACGAGGTCACCCCTCCAAGTATTCATGCACGTTGATATTTCATAACCTATATTGGCTAATGGTAACATGTTAAAATTTTTCATAAGATAAACATAAGGCTTTTCAAACTATAAAACCAGTTTTATGAAGTTATACCAGGTTTTCCAGGACATATACCTTTCCACTTGGGCTCCAAACCGTGGGACAAAAGAAAAATACGGGGGAGTAACATTTATTTTGGACAACATACACAAATATTCCAAAACCCTAAACATATTAAACAGCCGTCCCCTTTTTCTTGTTCCTCTTTGTTGCCGTCGACCTACACCAAAAGAAAACAAGGATCAAACGTGGCTTTTGAATCCAGAAGATCAAGGATGATGTCGTGTTTATGCTCCTAACCCTAAAAAAACGTAAGTAACTAAATTCCTTTTTGATTAATTGTTTCATGCGTTTAAATTGATCATGAATCCAAGTATTCGATCTTAAAACATGTTAATTACACGATAATAAAAAGGGGTGGTCGTGGTTTGATTGCTGCGTTCATATGGCGCACAAACCGAGAGTCAAGAGACTCTCGGTTGCCCTTTTTCTCCATCAGCCGCAAGCCCCTGCTGTCAGCAGGGGTGCGTTGGCTTAACAGTGGCAACGGCGACCAATCAGGGGGAACCACTGGCTGCGGCCAGTGGTGTATTTGTTCTGTCAGTAGGAACAAGTCATGGGTCAGTGGGTAATTTTAAATAGTCAGCATGTAAAAATCATTAAAAACAGTAGGTATTAAGAACTATCAGCAGGAATTGTTTAACCATATAAGGGTGCGTTTGGTTCACTGTTTAAGGCAGACTTAAGGGGGTGTTTGGCTAAATTAATAAACATGTATTTTATTTAACCTAATTAGTTTAATAAATACATTTTAATTAAATTAATTACATGCTTAACTTAAATGTAGTTTTATTTGATTAAAACCATGGCTTATGTTGTACATGTGGTTTAAATAAAGCTTATGATTAAATAATTATCTACATAATTATTCATGTACATGTGATAAATTAAACATAGTTAATTGAAGTATAAAGTTTACTCAGTAAATCATGGATTATTATTAATTAATAAATACTTACAGTATCATGCAATATTGTATTAATTAATAATTATAAGTTTAGACTAAGTATTTAATTATTTAAATTTAGACTATAATAATTAATTAATTATTAAAACATGACATGGAATTAATAAATTATCATGACGTAGGTTATATTAATATTAATATTAATACATGTTTTAACCTAGATATTATCACCTTTTATTTAATTAAATCATGTTTATATTTAATTAAATCTTATAATATATATATATATATATATAGAGTTTATTTAATTTACATGTAATAATTAATAAACTATACTATTTAATCACATGACTTAGAACATTAATAAGTAAACACTTAAGCTTATATTATTAGCATAATAATCCAACTTATTTCTATTTATTGAAACTTTCTATTTTTAGAAACTTAATTATTTAAGGAAGCTAATCTATTTATGGAAACTTTCTATTTTTAGAAACTTATCTATTTTAAGCAGTAAATCTATTTTTGGAAACTTTCTATTTTGGAAACTTTCTATTTTTGGAAACTTCCTATTTTAGGAAACCTGCTATTTTTAGGAAGTTACTTATTATTACACAACAAGTCTAATAATACAAGAAATACAAGTAATACTTAATCAGAATTTACAGAATACACGATAAACACAAGTATAACGATAAAATCAGTAAAACAAGACATGAACATATAAAACAAGTTGAAACATGAAATAAATCAAGTTACGTACTCAGTAATCAGAATACTTATACATGTATCCTATGTATGTAGCATTAGTGAGATCGAAGTAGGACTCTTTTCCGTTCGTCTTCTTCGTTCACTGGACTTAAGGTATGAATTCTCCGTCCTTTCAGTATGGACATTCTTCCTTATTAGGATTTCCCCGTATGCAGCCAACTATTTTCCGCAGTATATGTTTTAAATGTTTATGAATTGCTTATGTTTAATTAGAATACCTAAAGCCATATACATGCATGACCAGTTTCACCTAGTTATGGAGGTACCACAACCATAACACTAGAGGCACCAGTGTTATGACTTCACCACGGCGGAGTGATAGCTCGTGGCGTCCCTTTCAGCTTTTGTCCATATATTTATTATCAGGTGGGGCGTATGGGTTCATCCTAGTTTATATGTTTTCAGCAGATTATTCAGTGTGAATGTGGTGTGTGCCTTGCATCCTTCACAATGAGCTGATCCCTCCTACCCAAACCAGTATATTAAATTAGAGGCAGCCCCTCTAATTTGCATGACGAGGTCACCCCTCCAAGTATTCATGCACGTTGATATTTCATAACCTATATTGGCTAATGGTAACATGTTAAAAATTTTCATAAGATAAACATAAGGCTTTTCAAACTATAAAACCAGTTCTATGAAGTTATACCAGGTTTTCCAGGACATATACCTTTCCACTGCTATATGTTTTACATGCTTATATTATTCATTCCATGCTTGTTTATCCATGCACTGAGCGTTTTTCTCAGTCGCTACTTTCCTTTCCATGTCCCAAAACGGCAAGTACTCAGGACATAATCGACCATTTTAGACGACATGCATAGGATGGAAGCTTCCATAGACTTCTTCTCCTTTTTCCTTCATATACTTATGCTTGTTTAGTCATTCATTCATTTCGTTTACTTTATTATGTTTTGGGCTTATGTTTGGGAACCGATGTTTGATTCCAGTTTTTTCCAATGGTCATGTATGTTTTACAACATATTACCTTGCATGCTTTGATGACACGTCATAATTACGCGTAGCGGTCCACTAATCAAAGTGAGGTGTTACAATTATGATATCAGAGCCAAGGCTTCGACCTGTAGGCTCTAAAACTCGACCTGTGACTAGTGGGTAGTCACCAGGAGCTTTCCAAGACAACGCTTGTTATTCCACGAATTGATGTTTTCAGCACATTGTTGTTTTAACCATGATGTTTTCAGCACCTTGATGTTTTAACCTTGATTTTTTTCATCGATATTGTTTTACTAATGTGGATGGACAACCGTCATTCATATTTAGTTATGTGTCATTGTTTCATGCATGACGTTTCTCGTGAACCGTGACTATGTGGACTGAACCTCAGTAGTTCATAATTAGTTACATAAAAAAGTTTTATGATAAGTTTTGACAGATGAGTCTCATTTATTTATGTTTCATGTATCATTGTTACAGGGATTATGACTAAGTAATGGTTGGTACAGGACTGGCCCTATTTAGTCGCATGTGCTTTTACCGAAAATTTTAACTTTGGGACCGACCCATAGGCGTCCCCTCGCACATATAAAGGTTTTTATAAACTACATCTTGCATTCATGCATTGTTTTTCATGCATAAAATTTTTCTCATGATTTATTAGCATAAATTTTTTTTATGTCCCCTCGTAAGTTATTATGTTTTTATGTCAAGTATGTTTTCATGCTACCATGGTTAACTTCATTTCATGCTGATTATGTTTATACTCCTTCATGATTAATTTCATTCCAAGATTTTTATGTTGATTTCATCTTCATGTTAAGTATGTTTTAAGTCTCCTTATTTTGATTATGTTCTCATCATGTTGATCATGCCCTCATGATAGACATTGAAGATTCCAGTAAATCCTGCTTTTATGATAGTCATGGTTGGTTTTCATTAATCATGCTTTCAGGAAAACCATCGTTGAAATTCGTTTAACCACACGTTAGCGTTTTTCTATGCAACCAAAATGAGGTATATACTGTAATAACCAGAATTTAACGCCATTATTTTACCCTAACTATGTTACGGATTTTGAATTCCTAAGTAATGGTAAGTATTGTATTGTTTGACGGTTTACGTTGAAACCGGTGATTGAGACTTTATTTGATGTTTTTACGAATGGAATTTATCCGTTAAATAATCGAGAAGACGCCGAATGCCATATTTTAGCCGTGAGAGCTATTATTTTTATTTTTAGTATTTTTCGACTTATGGTCGCATTCGGTTGTAAACGAGTCAAAAGCGTGTTCTTATAATTTGTTATGCATTAATTTAATTATCGGGCTCGAGATTTAGTTATAGTAAATTTTAATGTGTAAAAACTGAGCCGAAGCTTTATTCATACCCGCGACCCAACACTAAACCAAACACACCCTTATTTTACTTTTTATGTGTCTAACAAAACCTGTTGCCAAACACCCTTTTATTTTCTCACTACTTATTACACAAACATAAAAAGAGCTGTTGTTTCTTCTTTCTCCTCTGTCGACACCAGTATCATCACCATCACCATCAACATCAAATTTTCTTCATTAAATCATAATTAAATCATCCAAGATCATTCACCTATCATTCCTAAACAAATCCCACCATGAATTTAACATGATTCATGTGTTTTAGAAAAATCAAAGTTTTCAAGAAATCATCAATGGTGATGAAATCCGAATATTATACTTGGGAAGCATTGAGAGTTGATAAATATTGCTAAAAACAAGTGGGGTTGCAACCAAAAGTCGTTTTTGATTCTCTATTGGTGTTGGGTATAGTAGGCCAAATACAAGCAACCATCAGAAGTGTTTGATTTCGTTTTCTTGCTTCTTTGTTAAGCTTTGTAAGTGCTTATTTTTCAATCTTTTGATTTTTTTTTTCTTGCATGCATATTGATTGTGATAGTTATGTGGTTACATGTGTGAAATTCATTGATTTGATCATGTGTAAAAATTTATATAGTTGCTGTCCTGATTTTAGGTATAAATTTCGGTTATGTTAAAATTTTATAAACTGAGATTTCATTGTTTCTAGTCGTGGGCCTCGTCCTTACGCACGTTTTGATATAAAATGGGCCTTCTAACTCTTAAAAATGAGCAAATTATGCTCGTTTGAATTTCTGAAAAATTATCGATTTACTTTCTGCACACCATCTGATGCAGAACCGAAAAAGGGCAAAATCGTCCAGTTTTAGTCCGTTTCAGGGTTCGAGTAAAACTGAAAACTTGTTTAAAATGTCGTTTTACGTCTACCGCTAGGAAAGTGGTCTTGAAACTGAAAATTTAGGGGTATTCTAGCTAATTTAAAACCTGCGTTTTTTCTAAAAATTGTCGTTTTTGACAGATCTGATGCGAGGGGTAAATCTGTCATTTCTGGTCCGTTTCAATGTTCGAGTAAAACTGTGAAGTTGTTTAAAATGTCGTTTTACGTCTACCGAGAGGAAAGTGGTCTTGAAACTGAAAATTTAGGGGTATTCTAGCTAATTTAAAACCTGCCTTTTTTCTAAAAATTGTCGTTTTTGACAGATCTGATGCGAGGGGTAAATCTGTCATTTCTGGTCCGTTTCAGTGTTCGAGTAAAACTGTGAAGTTGTTTAAAATGTCATTTTACGTCTAACGCGAGGAAAGTGGTCTTGAAACTGAATATTTGAGGGTCTTCTAGTTAATTGAAAATCTGTATTTTCTAAAAAATTGTCTTTTTAACAGATCTGATCGAGGGGTAAATCGGTCATTTATGGTCCATTTCGGCCTTCGGCCGAAAGACGAAAGTTGTTCAGAATGTTGTTTTACCTTTACCGCGAGGGAATCAGACCTGAAAACGAGTAGTAACTGGGTAAAAGTTACAAGTAAAATCTGAAATTTTAACATTAAAATTGTAATTTCGCGCAAAACTTGTAGGGGCATTTTGGTTAATTTCTGTTGAGTTTCATGTCTCGGTTATAGATAGAAAGTTGTCCGAAATATCGTTTTGCATCAAAATGCTTCAGTCTTTAATCATGAAAATGTCGTTTAATGGGTCAATTAAGCGGGTCAGACCTGGAAGTCAAAGCTGTCAAGAAGGTCAAAATTGTCGAAGTTTTTCTAGGTATTATTTTTATTAGATTTTTGAGCATTGATTCTTAAGTATGGAATTGTATGCATGTTAATACATATATACTAGTATAAAATATCATTCTTTGTGTTATTTTATTTTGAGTGTAAAATTAAGTCCACGCAACTATTATAGGTCGTGGTTGATTCGTCGGCATTCGTCTCCTCGTCTCGAAAAACTTATTGTTTCTAACTTCTTATTAAGGTAAGTCTATAGCCTCGCTTTTTATTATTTATAAATGATTTTAACCCGCGAGGGGGAATACATGCTTGTTTTTATAAAAGGAACACAAGTTGTTTTCGGTATGGTGGACCCGAATATGATGATAAAATGCCTAAGTACCATTGTCTTATGAAGTCCCTGAATTTCATGTGCTGTTAATTACCTTGTGAGGTAAACGCTAATACATATGGTAGATCTATTTGAGTTTGACAAACCTTATCCTAGGGTATGTATCCTTGTGAGCACCTGAAAGGGATATTATGTATAAGAGGTCGCTGGTATATGACAATATTACCTTTTAGTAGGGGTGCCGTAAGTGAGACGGTTTGACGTGTTGGTTAAGGTTCAGTAGCATGAGCTTAAGGCATTTATCGATATATATATATGACTTATCTGTGTGATACGCTTGAGATGATTAAAAATTCTTGTGTTCAAATGATGATTTGTAAAACCTATAGACTTGCTCAACCTTTGTGTTGATGATTTTTAGCATGTATTTCAGGTAATCAAGATGGATAGCAGCGGAGCATGCAGGGAGGAAGTTGGTGCTTACTTGTCTAAACTTTATATTATTTTTTTCCATCCTTTGAAGTGAATAAATGACTTTTAAGTCTTTGATTAATGTATTGTGATTGGTAACGGTTTTTGGGACCAAAGCTACTATGATTTTATATATATATTGGGATGGGAAACTTTTTGGACAAGATTGTATAATATCTTTAAAGTCTCTTTTGAGGTCGTTTTCTATGATTGTGTGTGATGTGCTATGAGTAGCGCCCCATAGTGGTATTCCGCTGCGTGGTAATTTGGGGGTGTTACAAAAATGGTAATCAGAGCCACAAGTTATAGAGAACTAGGTCGATTTTGAAAAACCTAAACTATAACTTTGGTGTGTTCTAAAAAGTTTTAAGCACGAAACTACTCCGCATGGCTCCGGTAAGGCTATTCTTGTATTACTTTATGATTGATTGTCATTATGTGAACCTATGTGTATGTAGCAATGGTAGTATGTATATGTATGAATATACTATCGTATTTAAAGACATTGCACGCGAAGCAATGTTCCTTGAATGATTGTCGTACATTTTATAATACGGTTTTGTATTGGAATTGGTTTCACTACCAATCACCGATATTGGTGATTGTGTTATCTGAATACGAGTATGAAACTCGTTTGATAATTTGAGTATGTATATATGGTTTCGTAACCTATCGCATATCGACTTGTTTAAGTTCGATTGTTATCATCGTATCGTGATGTGCCCTTTTTGGACATCTCCTTTCGAAACGTAATTGATAAATGCAATGTTCGTGTTTTCATTACTACTTATGATTTTGAAGAATCATTTATCCTAGGCGAAATCTTCTATGTAATGCGATGTGTGAATTGATTTTTACATGACTGCGTTTTATTGACGAAAAGGAGGATGCCAATGTTGGACTTAAGATATATATATCCTAATCATATATATATAGTTTAGGTACAACAATGATATGCTCGTAGCAGTCATTCGGTTGAGTGACTTAATACTGTGTATCTAAATGGAATGGGACATTTAGATATATAGATTTTGTTGAGTCTTAGGATCTAGACTCATCTGGGATATCATGATCATGATTGTAATAAGCACAGCGGAACATAAAGAAAACAATCATAACCAGGAACAAGGCTTTCACTAATAAAGATTACTATTAATAATGCTATTAACTACTGCTCCTGGTGCCTAATAGGCTTGACACCAGGAGAATGCACACACACCTCTGGTTTACATTGTTTGTGAATGAATGACTAACCATGTGTGCCTAACCCTCTTTATATAATAGAGGTACTAGGGTTACATCACAACCCTAGCTTACTATCTAAGCTAACTATTTGCTAATAGGTCCTTCATCTTGTTTTGTCATATCAACTCAAGATATCTAAGTCCCAACAATCTTCCCCTAGTTGATTTGACAAAACCAGTAAGCACAAGCTTCCCCTGAAGCTAATATAGATGAAGGCTAAGCTTCCCCTTGATCCATGCATTCTTCCCCTTTTTGTCACATCAACTCAAAAAGGATCGTCTTCCCCTTAAGAAGTGCACGCCAAATCCAATAGGCTCCATGGAGAGATCACTGATGAAGATAATCAAGTATAACGAATTTGATGAAGAAGTGGAATCTCCCAAACTTGTGTCTTATGTCTTGCACTAACCACGTGACGTCGAGCATGAACAAAATCCTAAAATAAATGAGACATTGAGCACAATAACGTAACCCCTTCAAGCGATAGAAAATGTACGCATAGAGCAAGGTATCTTAAAAAGGCTACTACTCCTTTTAAGATATGAATAGATCGTACCCCTTCGCTAGATATGTCGAGTCTTCGTCACCATACAAACCAAGCAAGTTATCTTAAAAAGGGTCCTCACTCCCGTTTAAGATATGATAAGAACACAAAACCTGTGAAAATCAACTACAACATAAAATCAGTGATAATCAAATGTCTTCTTCAATGAATCACTCCAACGAAATGATGATGGCTGAGAACTCCTCCTCCAGTAACAATAGTGACATCAGACTAGTCACTAAATCAGAGTAGTATCAATCTTACTTGACTAGAAGGAACCAAAACCGACCAAAGAAAGTTAGTATACAACAAGCCAGCAGGAACCAGAAGAAAGTCAGCAAGAACATACACCTAGCAGTAGGAACAAACCAATAGGATCAAACCAGTGGTACGGACCAGTAGGAACCGACTAGTAGAAACCGACCAGTAGGAGGCGATGATTCAACCAGGAGGAACCATCGAATATTACCAGGAGGAACCGAGAACAAAAACCACCATGAATTTATATAACCAGTAGGAACCATAGCTCACCAGTAGCATAACGAAAATCCACCAGTAGCATCTCAAAACCCTTTCTTCCGTTTTTTTTTTTCATTTTTTTTTCTATATTTTTGTTTGTTTTTTTTTTATTTTTTTTTATTTTTTATTTTTTTTTTCACACAAGCTGTCACCACGTTGTCGCTAAGGCTGTAGCTGTTGTGGATATCCCTTCCAAACTTTTAGTGACACACTGACTGTCACTATTCCTGAGCTGTCACAAAAAGCTGATAGAACTTCAAACAATATAACATTGCTACGTGAAATACATTTGAACATACCCAAATTAAATCCCACTCATGCAGCCCACGTCCAAAAATAGCGCATATATATCCACAATTCAAGGTAAATCCCTGAAAATCATCCACGTCTTGAAGTCAAATCCCATGAACCCAGAAATCATGTAAATCTTGCCCATAAATATCCAAGTCCAATCTTGGACCCATAACTCACGTTTGAAGTCCATATGATAGGAAAATATAGGATATCCCTAAATATCAGCACCATTCGTCATAATCATACTAGCCCATTGAGAAGCTTATCTCAAAAAAAAATAAGACTTGTTGATTATTCGTAAACATTAAAACCTTAAACGTGTGTAACCAACATACCAAATCTCTCGGATATATCCCTCAAAAATAGCAAACAATTAATTGTTTCATATTTTTAATCAAACGTGTGTTGACCTTACCTTTCAATACATGCTAGATCAATTTGACCATATCTCCCACAATATCTCGTCCAGCGTATAAAAACGTAGTACACATGCATCCTTATTAGTAGGTCTTATACGCTCTTTTTCTTGACCCTATCAAACGAATATTTTAGGAAACCCATATCTCACGTCCAGCAGTTATTATGATCACAAAATATGAAAATTAAACAGGAATTCCTAAAAATCAGGCAAACAATATCTCCCATAATCCAAGCAGCATATATCACGTACCAAAATATACGAATGCATACCTTTTCTTAATTCTTATCTGCTTGCATTTGGACCTTGTAATACACAGCATATCACGTCTCATTCATACCCCAAAAATCACGCATGCTTAAGAAACGTATGTCTCATGAATTTCCATAACAAATCCTTTCCACCCATAATATATCTCGTCCAAATATAGGGAGATAAACGAGGATCAATCATAACTGCCATGCCCCACACGTTTGTGATTTATTCTTTGCAAAAGAAAAATATGAATATTATCGGTAAAACATGGTCAAAATAGGACCACGTCACAAGCGAGGAATCCCATAAAATCAGAGAATTTATGAAACGCATATCTCTCTTTTGAAAAGAAACAATCCATACCTCGAATATTCATTACCAGCAAGTTGCTGCTACGAAAAACCTTATCTTGTGAATACTATCCCCACGTGAACATAATTAGATCAAACGCAAAACCATGTGACAGCAAGAAGACAAAAACTAATACCTTCGTGATACACTCTTAAGTTTTGATCAGGTTCTTCTGACAGTCACGGTTTCTTGTTACGTCACTTGCAAATCCTTGCAAAACTTCCATCTGCTGCTCCATTCGTATGATACTTCTAGGGTTTTAGAAAAAAAAAAAACCCAATAACTTGGTATAGCAGTGTGAAAAGCATTTATCATCACACCTGCTGTTTACTGCATTTAAGAATCACGTAACAAAACCAGTAGAAAAACAAGGACGTGTTTCTTGGACCACACAAGGCAAAGGCAAGTAGAGCCACGATCTCTTGCTTTCCTGTTGCTACAAAGCAAGTATGACCAGCAGTAACATCAGTAACATATAACAGCAGCAACACAGCACCGAATCATTTAGGGTTTGTTGGGAAAAACCCTAGATCAGCAAGAACATCTTTATTATTCCAAAACAGAAAATAACATTAACAGAAAACCTTGTAGATCAACCAGATCAAGAGCCAACAAGCTCTGATACCACTTGTTGAGTCTTAGGATCTAGACTCATCTGGGATATCATGATCATGATTGTAATAAGCACAGCGGAACATAAAGAACACAATCATAACCAAGAACAAGGCTTTCACTAATAAAGATTACTATTAATAATGCTATTAACTACTGCTCCTGGTGCCTAATAGGCTTGACACCAGGAGAATGCACACACACCTCTGGTTTACATTGTTTGTGAATGAATGACTAACCATGTGTGCCTAACCCTCTTTATATAATAGAGGTACTAGGGTTACATCACAACCCTAGCTTACTATCTAAGCTAACTATTTGCTAATAGGTCCTTCATCTTGTTTTGTCATATCAACTCAAGATATCTAAGTCCACTGTTTTCCAACTAAGAGTCGTTTAAGGTTGTCTTATTTAAATGGATTAGGACATTTGAATAAGAAAATTTTAAACCACTGGAACTTAGATTGTCGTGTTTTCCTTAATCAGATGGAATGGGACGTTTGAATACGGAAATCATGATATACGTTTATTGACACCTTGTATTTACTATAGTATTTTGATATGATATCGTGTTTAGAGGTAGTAATACTTGAGTAGGATGACTTATAATCGTTTTGTTGAAATATATTGGGACGCCTTTTCATTTGAACAAGAAAGTTATAAGTTCCTGAACCGTAAATTTATAAATTCTTGTATACATGAAAGGGGGCGCCTTTTGATGTAGACAAGGAGTTATAAATGAGTAGGCCCAAGTATGTCTGGCTCGATTTGTGAGTGTTTGGTGTGCGTACGTCATTCTTCGAATCGTGTTTCGTTGATATTAATCGTTCAGTGTTGTCGTCATTATGATCATCGTCGATTATCATCTATGTACGAGTAACCCTTTGGACTTCTCTCGAGTTATGATTTATTTCGATGGACCATTTTTAATGTGTCTCGATGATAGCAAGCTTTATAAGTAGATTGTTAAGAACCGTTAACCGTTTCGAGAATAGGCGAC
Organism: Glebionis coronaria; assembly: GCA_025667525.1. NCBI lineage: Eukaryota > Viridiplantae > Streptophyta > Magnoliopsida > Asterales > Asteraceae > Glebionis > Glebionis coronaria. The sequence continues at coordinate 22,603,189 of CM046879.1, read as the reverse complement.
TTGTTTAAGCGTCACCAAGATTTATGCGTGTATTTGTGGATTGATTGAGGATCAAGTTATCAACGACAACTTATCGTGCATGTGAAGATTTTGTAATTTTACTTGCTACTATCGAAGGGTCATAGAAGATTTTGTTTTTTCTTTCTTGATGACGAACATGTGGGGCTAATATAATGAGAAAACAAAGAAAATGATGTATCACTTTGAGTACTGAAGTATGAATTATTGGGGCGCCTTTGTATGATGAATGTTGAAGCAGAAGTTAGTGGGATGCTTTTGTATGTTGAACACTGGAGCAGATGTTAATGGTATGCCCGATATGTTGGAATCTTCGCCAATGGACCGAATTTCTTAATGATTGGAATTAATAAATTCGTTATCACTTCGAGGAGTATGTTGAAGCCGAAACCGCAAGTGTAAAGACTTTGGAGATCAAGTTGTATTATCAAGGGTTCGTTCAAGGTTTTCACGATGATCAACGGTAGAAATCTGTATTTGATGTTTATGTTCGACCTTTGCTTTTAGATACTTATGTGGTATGTGATCTAGTCGAATGATCATAAGTTGTGAGAACTTGAGACAGCATTGTCCATTGACGTCCGATCATGGACAACACGTACCATGTAATATCTTTTTGACCTTCAACGACGATGTTTATTGAGACTTTGATGCGTGTGGGCGGAAGTGAGATGGTGTTCTTGTATTATCTTTTGCGTATGAATCCGAGTGTGAGCCCTCCGATGACGAAAATATTTTTCTTGTTATTTCTTTTTGATATGCACCCATGGCTATCCGGCCAGTGGATATCCTTTAACTTTCAACCTTCCAATTGATTGGACTTACCCGAACGTCTTGTCAAGTATTCTTATTTATCATGGCTTGGCTATTTAGCAAGCATGAGTTAACCCGATTGAAATTATTGATTTGGCATGGTCTGTCTTTTTGGCAAACATGTAGTGACTTGATTTTACGTTCCTAGTGATGTCTTTTGTGTTTGATTTAGATCGGAATGCGTCCAATAGAGTAATGTATACGCCGAATGATGTCCGTATCGATGAACTCGCTTTTGACGAAATATAAAATTGTAGTCGTCGGATGAGCTTCGTGCAATTCGCGTAATTCACGTGTGTCGAGCTTGAAGAAGTGTTGATGGAATTCGAGACATAGATCAAGATTCACGTGGGAACGTGAGGACTTCTTTAGGAAGAAGTTCCCTCGTTTTTCCTAGTGGTACGCAATACGAGTATGAGGCCAGGTGAGCGCCGGGACGTCGCTCTTTTAAGGAGGTGAGAATGTAATAACCCGAATTTAACGCCATTATTTTACCCTAACTATGTTACGGATTTTGAATTCCTAAGTAATGGTAAGTATTGTATTGTTTGACGGTTTACGTTGAAACCGGTGATTGAGACTTTATTTGATGTTTTGACGAATGGAATTTATCCGTTAAATAATCGAGAAGACGACGAATGCCATATTTTAGCCGTGAGAGCTATTATTTTTATTTTTAGTATTTTTCGACTTATGGTCGCATTCGGTTGTAAACGAGTCGAAAGCGTGTTCTTATAATTTGTTATGCATTAATTTAATTATCGGGCTCGATATTTAGTTATAGTAAATTTTAATTGGTAAAAACTGAGCCGAAGCTTTATTCATACCCGCGGCCCAACACTAAACCAAACACACCCTTATTTTACTTTTTATGTGTCTAACAAAACCTGTTGCCAAACACCCCTTTATTTTCTCACTACTTATTACACAAACATAAAAAGAGCTGTTGTTTCTTCTTTCTCCTCTATCGACACCAGTATCATCACCATCACCATCAACATCAAATTTTCTTCATCAAATCATAATTAAATCATCCAAGATCATTCACCTATCATTCCTAAACAAATCCCACCATGAATTTAACATGATTCATGTGTTTTAGAAAAATCAAAGTTTTCAAGAAATCATCAATGGATTGATTGAGGATCAAGTTATCAACGACAACTTATCGTGGATGTGAAGATTTTGTAATTTTACTTGCTACTATCGAAGGGTCATAGAAGATTTTGTTTTTTCTTTCTTGATGACGAACATGTGGGGCTAATATAATGAGCAAACAAAGAAAATGATGTATCACTTTGAGTACTGAAGTATGAATTATTGGGGCGCCTTTGTATGATGAATGTTGAAGCAGAAGTTAGTGGGATGCTTTTGTATGTTGAACACTGGAGCAGATGTTAATGGTATGCCCGATATGTTGTAATCTTCGCCAATGGACCGAATTTCTTAATGATTGGAATTAATAAATTCGTTATCACTTCGAGGAGTATGTTGAAGCCGAAACCGCAAGTGTAAAGACTTTGGAGATCAAGTTGTATTATCAAGGGTTCGTTTAAGGTTTTCATGATGATCAACGGTGGAAATCTGTATTTGATGTTTATGTTCGACCTTTGCTTTTAGATACTTATGTGGTATGTGATCTAGTCGAATGATCATAAGTTGTGAGAACTTGAGACGGCATTGTCCAATGACGTCCGATCATGGACAACACGTACCATGTAATATCTTTTTGACCTTCAACGACGATGTTTATTGAGACTTTGATGCGTGTGGGCGGAAGTGAGATGGTGTTCTTGTATTATCTTTTGCGTATGAATCCGAGTGTGAGCCCTCCGATGACGAAAATATTTTTCTTGTTATTTCTTTTTGATATGCACCCATGGCTATCCGGCCAGTGGATATCCTTTAACTTTCAACCTTCCAATTGATTGGACTTACCCGAACGTCTTGTCAAGTATTCTTATTTATCATGGCTTGGCTATTTAGCAAGCATGAGTTAACCCGATTGAAATTATTGATTTGGCATGGTCTGTCTTTTTGGCAAACATGTAGTGACTTGATTTTACGTTCCTAGTGATGTCTTTTGTGTTTGATTTAGATCGGAATGCGTCCAATAGAGTAATGTATACGCCGAATGATGTCCGTATCGATGAACTCGCTTTTGACGAAATATAAAATTGTAGTCGTCGGATGAGCTTCGTGCAATTCGCGTAATTCACGTGTGTCGAGCTTGAAGAAGTGTTGATGGAATTCGAGACATAGATCAAGATTCACGTGGGAACGTGAGGACTTCTTTAGGAAGAAGTTCCCTCGTCTTTCCTAGTGGTACGCAATACGAGTATGAGGCCAGGTGAGCGCCGGGACGTCGCTCTTTTAAGGAGGTGAGAATGTAATAACCCGAATTTAACGCCATTATTTTACCCTAACTATGTTACGGATTTTAAATTCCTAAGTAATGGTAAGTATTGTATTGTTTGACGGTTTACGTTGAAACCGGTGATTGAGACTTTATTTGATGTTTTGACGAATGGATTTTATCCGTTAAATAATCGAGAAGACGACGAATGCCATATTTTAGCCGTGAGAGCTATTATTTTTATTTTTAGTATTTTTCGACTTATGGTCGCATTCGGTTGTAAACGAGTCGAAAGCGTGTTCTTATAATTTGTTATGCATTAATTTAATTATCGGGCTCGAGATTTAGTTATAGTAAATTTTAATTGGTAAAAACTGAGCCGAAGCTTTATTCATACCCGCGGCCCAACACTAAACCAAACACACCCTTATTTTACTTTTTATGTGTCTAACAAAACCTGTTGCCAAACACCCCTTTATTTTCTCACTACTTATTACACAAACATAAAAAGAGCTGTTGTTTCTTCTTTCTCCTCTATCGACACCAGTATCATCACCATCACCATCAACATCAAATTTTCTTCATCAAATCATAATTAAATCATCCAAGATCATTCACCTATCATTCCTAAACAAATCCCACAATGAATTTAACATGATTCATGTGTTTTACAAAAATCAAAGTTTAAAAGAAATCATCAATGGTGATGAAATCCGAATATTATACTTGGGAAGCATTGAGAGTTGATAAATATTGCTAAAAACAAGTGGGGTTGCAACCAAAAGTCGTTTTTGATTCTCTATTGGTGTTGGGTATAGTAGGCAAAATACAAGCAACCATTAAGGAGTGTTTGATTTTGTTTTCTTGCTTCTTTGTTAAGCTTTGTAAGTGCTTATTTTTCAATCTTTTGATTTTTTTTTCTTGCATGCATATTGATTGTGATAGTTATGTGGTTGCATGTGTGAAATTCATTGATTTGATCATGTGTAAAAATTTATATAGTTGCTGTCCTGATTTTAGGTATAAAGTTCGGTCATGTTAAACTTTTATAAACTGAGATTTCATTGTTTCTAGTCGTGGGGCGCGTCCTTACGCACATTTTGATATAAAATGGGCCTTCTAACTCTTAAAAATGAGCAAGTTATGCTCGTTTGAATTTCTGAAAAATTATCGATTTACTTTCTGCACACCATCTGATGCAGAACCGAAAAAAGGCAAAATCGTCCAGTTTATTCCGTTTCAGGGTTCGAGTAAAACTGAAAACTTGTTTAAAATGTCGTTTTACGTCTACCGCGAGGAAAGTGGTGTTGAAACTGAAAATTTAGGGGTATTCTAGCTAATTTAAAACCTGCGTTTTTTTCTAAAAATTGTCGTTTTGACAGATCTGATGCGAGGGGTAAATCTGTCATTTCTGGTCCGTTTTAGTGTTCGAGTAAAACTGTGAAATTGTTTAAAATGTCGTTTTAGGTCTACCGAGAGGAAAGTGGTCTTGAAACTGAAAATTTAGGGGTATTCTAGCTAATTTAAAACCTGCGTTTTTTCTAAAAATTGTCGTTTTTGACAGATCTGATGCGAGGGGTAAATCTGTCATTTCTGGTCCGTTTCAGTGTTCGAGTAAAACTGTGAAGTTGTTTAAAATGTCATTTTACGTCTAACGCGAGGAAAGTGGTCTTAAAACTGAATATTTGAGGGTCTTCTAGTTAATTGAAAATCTGTATTTTCTAAAAAATTGTCTTTTTAACAGATCTGATCGAGGGGTAAATCGGTCATTTATGGTCCGTTTCGGCCTTCGGCCGAAACACGAAAGTTGTTCAGAATGTTGTTTTACCTTTACCGCGAGGGAATCAGACCTAAAAACGAGTAGTAACGAGGTAAAAGTTACAAGTAAAATCTGAAATTTTAACATTAAAATTGTAATTTCGCGCAGAACTTGTAGGGGCATTTTGGTCAATTTCTGTTGAGTTTCATGTCTCGGTTATAGATAGAAAGTTGTCCGAAATATCGTTTTGCATCAAAATGCTTCAGTCTTTAATCATGAAAATGTCGTTTAATGGGTCAATTAAGCGGGTCAGACCTGGAAGTTAAAGCTGTCAAGAAAGTCAAATTGTCAAATTTTTCTAAGTATGTATTTTTATTAGATTTTTGAGCATTGATTCTTAAGTATGGAATTGTATGCATGTTAATACATATATACTAGTATAAAATATCATTCTTTGTGTTATTTTATTTTGAGTGTGAAATTAAGTACACGCAACTATTATAGGTCGTGGTTGATTCGTCGGCATTCGTCTCCTCGTCTCGAAGAACTTATTGTTTCTTACTTCTTATTAAGGTAAGTCTATAGCCTCGCTTTTTATTATTTATAAATGATTTTAACCCGCGAGGGGGAATACATGCTTGTTTTTATAAAAGGAACACAAGTTGTTTTCGGTATGCTGGACCCGAATATGATGATAAATGCTTAAGTACCATTGTCTTATGAAATCCCTGAATTTCATGTGCTGTTAATTACCTTGCGAGGTAAACGCTAATACATATGGTAGATCTATTTGAGTTTGACAAACCTTATCCTAGGGTATGTATCCTTGTGACCACCTGAAAGGGATATTATGTATAAGAGGTCGCTGGTATATGACAATATTACCTTTCAGTAGGGGCGCCGTAAGTGAGACGGTTTGACGTGTTGGTTAAGGTTCAGTAGCATGAGCTTAAGGCATTTATCGATATATATATATATGACTTATCTGTGTGATAAGCTTGAGATGATTAAAAATTCTTGTGTTCAAATGATGATTTGTAAAACCTATAGACTTGCTCAACCTTTGTGTTGATGATTTTTAGCATGTATTTCAGGTAATCAAGATGGATAGCAGCGGAGCATGCAGGGAGGAAGTTGGTGCTTACTTGTCTAAACTTTATATTATTTTTTTCCATCCTTTGAAGTGAATAAATGACTTTTAAGTCTTTGATTAATGTATTGTGATTGGTAACGGTTTTTGGGACCAACGCTACTCTGATTTTATATATATATTGGGATGGGAAACTTTTTGGACAAGATTGTATAATATCTTTAACGTCTCTTTTGAGGTCGTTTTCTATGATTGTGTGTGATCTGCTATGAGTAGCGCCCCATAGTGGTATTCCGCTGCGTGGTAATTTGGGGGTGTTACATATACTGTCATTGCCAGGTTATCAGGATGGTCTTTCTAACCGTTTAATCAGTTATTTACCTTTAAAATCATGTCAAATGATCGACCCCATACCGATCAGACATAAAAATGACCAGTATTCCAACCGATCCGTCAACTCTGGCATAATAACCTAATATTTGTAGTTCTATTTGTTTCACACCTCGATACACATGTCAAGACATCAGTCAAGACACATGTCTCATGTATGCTTCAGAAGACACATGTCAAGACACCAGTCAAGACACATGTCATGCGTATATTTCCAGGACACGAGTCAAGACACATGACTCACGTCAAATTCTGGAGCATCCCTTAGAAATTTAGGGTACCCTCCGAAGGGTATACCCATTTTGTTGTGTCATGTATTAATCAGTACCAGCACCGGCATATCAGTGAGAACTATCACGGTTCTTGATTGACACTTTCATTTTCTTGCACCCATATTTCATATATATTCATGACCATAAAGGACGCCATTCGTATTCACATGTATACGAAGGTTTACCTTCAGCTTAATGATGAGATCCAAACTACGAACGCATTACCTCGGACATACACAAGTTGAATTTAATCCTAATTATTGACTACGAACAACACACTCTGCTACGATTCATGATTTTGTACAGTAATGTTCAGGCTCCTGAATACATTCAACATGGTTTTCCATCAGGAAAATCTTTACAAATTATCTATGCTTTACAAGCACGTGCTTTGTTAGCCATGATTGGTAAAATTTTCTAGCTGTCAGTTAAGACACGACCACTGACGTTCCTTTTACGCATAACCAGATGAGTATTCCAAGATCTCCTATACATTCCAGAAGAACCTTCTAGGAGAAGGACGGTAACATGAGATTATGTGTCGACCACCGTCGATTTAAACAAATCACCATTCATAACCGTTATTCTCCACGCCGTATTGACGACATGTCCAATCAATTTAAGGATGTCAACACTTTTCCAAGATCAGATTCATAATCATGCCGCCAACAACGACAAGTGGAAGAGCAGGACATTTCCATGACTGCTATTCGTACACGACTCGGTCATGCTAGATTCATGATTTTGTATTAGTCTCATGAATGCTCCAACAACATTATTGTTGGAAACTCACTTTGTGTGACGACATTTAAGAATTCCCGTTAGTTATCATAGTCACACACGCTTAGACTAGACTAGGTTCAATGTATAGTTTAAGGTGCGTGTGTGACTATATATACCCCTCCTTAGCTTCCAAGGAGGGGTGTTGCTTGTGTCACATTTCAAGTTTAATTCATTTTCTTTCATTTTCACACACATTCAACCTCTCTTCTCTCTCTCTAAACCAACAATGGCTTCCACCACCATCTTCCACCATGTTAGACCACCGGATAGCTTTTAGCAAATCCTCATTTGGCATCAGAGCCTCGGTTCCATCCTTGGATCGTGTTCGTGTATTCGATTTGGTGGTCTAATTTTTTTTGTGTCTCATTCTATAATTTTTTGTCTAATCTGTCTCAATTTTTGTCACGTCTTCTTATTATTGTGTCTAAAAAGTTTCATTGGTTTATCATTTCTTATCATTTTCTTGGTCCTCGTCTGTGTTTGTTCTAGGTCTCATCAAACACTTGTCAATTTTTTTTTACATTTTTTTGTTCTTTTTACATCTATCAGATCTAATTTCTTGGGAAAAGGACAAAACACAAAATAATTGGGCAGTTCCACCATTTTCGGTTCTTCAAAACCCTTTTCCGATTGGGTTTCCGACAGCTGATTCCGATGGGGATTCAGATGGGGATTCAGATTACGCTTATTCCGATGAGGTGTTTTTTTGATTCCGATGAGACCATATTCACAATTATTCCGATGAGACCATATTCACAAAAACATTCCGATAAGACCATATTCACAATCATTCCGATGAAGACTTAAAAGACATTCCGATGGAAGCTTAAACATTCCGATGGGACATTTTTTTTTACTTTCCGATGGCCATGTTTTTTAAAACTTGTGAACCAAAACTGTGCCCAAAACCAAAATCATCACAACCGAGTCAACTCGGTAATTACCGAGTTGACTCAGTTAACTCACTGAGTTGACTCAGGTGACTAATGCACGGTACCAATTCAACTGCCGACCTTTTACCTCCTCAACACCATCAACTATCCTATCCCATCGTCTCCTAATCCCCAATCCAACCTAAGACTCGGACTAAAAACAACTCATTTATACTCGAACAAAATTAAATAATCTCAGATTCATTGGTTTTGTGTGTTATATGATTTATTCAAGCTCTTTTAGATCAAGACTCACGAAAACCATAAAATCATCACTGATCCATTCACCCCGAGCCTATATCATCATCATCAATTGATGTAAGGGTTTTACCCTTATTTAATATTCGAAATATAAACAATATTTATAACATAACTGTTATAAATTATTTGTTTTGTTTTCGTTAAATAAAAAAAATGACATGCAAACACATCCAAAAATATTCGAACCTACCTGTGACCAATCAATTGATCTTGAAGCCATTCATCATCTATGGTTCATATCTGTGGGATTCGTATGATTAAGATGTGGGATTCGTAGGGCTCGTATGATTCGTATGATTAATGGGTTTAATATGAGATTAGATGAGGATTTGTTGATGGTTATGTCAGTTTTTTTGAGATGGTGAAATATAGATGAGATATGGTGATGTTTATGTTATTTAGTGATTTTGCTATAAGATTGATGATACTGTGAGATGGGGATGGAATGAGGGATTGATAGTTTTGGGATGAGTCGCCTGCGATTGAGTTGGGGGCGGATTTAACAAGATTTGTGTATGATGTTGAGTTTTGGGTTAAGATATGGAGGAGTTGGGACAGATATGTGAAAATAAATGGAGGGCGGACATATCTGAGTGAAGGGATTATTTATTAGCTAATATTGAGGGTTACTTTTCCCATGTTGACCATATTATCATCACACACGTGGCCATCTAGATAATCTGGGGGGGGGACTTTCCAAAGGTGTTAGTAATTTGGTTTGGTATGACCTAATTTTTAGGTTCATATAACCTTTGACCTCAAATCGGGTTAAATATACCAATTATGGGCCACCTACAATAGACCGGGTATAGTAAGCATGGACTGGGCTTGGTTTGTGTATATCAAGTGGTGGGTCACATTTGATCAAAATTGTTATATTCAAATATTATTTATCATTTTCTTTGATAAATATTAATACTTTGATTAATGATTTTAAAAGTGACAAAAAGTGACGAGACAGCGTGACGAGAATTTATTTGAGACGAGACCAAGAAAAAATGGGCGATTTTTTAGTGGCCACAGATTTTTCTTGATCGGGTATTAATTACGTGACGTTGAAGACGGATTTTTCGAAGGCGTGTACTTATTTTATCTTTCATAGATAACTTGCTCGTGCTTAATCTTAGAATGACGACTTAGTTATCTGGTTTCCGGGTTCGGGGTGGATGGTTGATGACTCGGATAACTATCACTTAAAGGGGTTACTTTGTTGTACTCAGTGTCACGCGCTTAGTCGACGTGGATAATTTCAAGAGGTGTTGTGCTTATAGACTTCTTCAGTGATGCATTGAGTACTTAGAGATTTCTCCACCGTTCTTCATTCAACAATAGTTCAAGCTTAAGTCACAAGATCGAAGGATTTTTATTTAGCTTCATGTTTGATGTATCCGGTTCATTCTATCAGTGGTCACTTCAAATTGCTTTCACGTGGGTTGGTAAAGGTGGCCATGGAGAGTTTATGAGAAGAGATTTTCGATCAACAGCTGATTGTCACCGAATATAATTAAGCTTATTTATTATTCTCTCGAGATTTTCAGGTTCATGTGCTTACGATTTATTGATGGTTCCGAATATAATTAAGAAGAAGACACATTGAACGCACAACGAGTACACGTGATGAACTTCATACCTTCTTTTGATTTGAAGACATTCCTGGATGACATTTGTCATAGCCGTAGAGAAAATCAGTGTTTTAACTCGTGGCGTTATCAATCTCTAAACGGTACACTACTGATTCGATGTTTAATTGTTTGGTGGTTGCAATTATTCATTATCATTATCCTATATGCATTTCCGGGACTTAATTGACTCTGGTGCCTCTCCGGAAGAAGATATGTGCATTTCCGGGACTTAATTGACTCTGGTGTTACGATGTCAACTTCATGAATGGGATAAAGTGTCCACTTCAGTATTTGAGCTTCATAATTGGGATTGATTTACTTTCTTCAGCTATGTGGGGGAAGAAATGTCTTGATTCTTTCTGGTATGCATAACTTGAACTCTCAGGGGGAAGAAAAATTCAGAAGAATTATTCAAGCGTGAGAAGAAAAGTTGTTGATCTACTTGGTGTGCCCCAGACTTTCAATCCCTCTTAGCAACATTATCATGTTATATGATGGGATTTGCTTGTTAGATTCCGCTGTGCGCTTAATCATTCTAAGCTTTATTGAAAGCTTTGAATTGCTTACGAGGATTGTCGGTTTAGGGGGAAGCTACCTAAAAGCTTCTACATCAAGTTGATGTGGCATGAATTAGGGGGAAGTTAATTCAGAAGCTTCTCCTTAACCAGAAGTATATGGGTTACTTAGCTCGTGCCGTTACAGTATTTCTTCTACAAGCTACTTTAAAGATGAGTCGTTTTGAAGACGAAGGCCTCATAAGACTTCATCAGCATTGGACGCTTCATGAAAGCTCTTGTTCTTAATCATTTTGTACTTGTTAGGAAGAATATTGTAAGGAATTCTACACGTCGTCCCATTGGGGAAGATTGTTAGAAACTCACTTTATGTGACGACATTTAAGAATTCCCGTTAGTTATCATAGTCACACACGCTTAGACTAGACTAGGTTCAATGTATAGTTTAAGGTGCGTGTGTGACTATATATACCCCTCCTTAGCTTCCATGGAGGGGTGTTGCTTGTGTCACATTTCAAGTTTAATTCATTTTCTTTCATTTTCACACACATTCAACTTCTCTTCTCTCTCTCTAAACCAACAATGGCTTCCACCACCATCTTCCACCATGTTAGACCACCGGATAGCTTTTAGCAAATCCTCAATTATGGACTTAATAAATTGATTTTCCATGAATACCCAAACAAATTCATCAGTGTTTTCATCTTTGACAACCTAACCTTTTCTAAGGTGTAGAGAAGAGCAGGAAGACCATGTTTGCACTATGTTGCAAATTCTACGACAGGAGAAATTTCACCCTGAAATTTTCCAATCTAAATTCTGGTTGATTAAAGTGACACACTGAATCACATGGATTCACACGGTTAATCATACCAAGACTCAGCTTATGCGCAAGGTGAGAACCCTACCCTACATTAGGTGTTCCAAAAAAAAGAAAAAAAGAAAATCCTACGCTAAGAGAAGTCAAATTTCGGATACTCATAGTTCCGCAAATTTCTATGTATCAAGTTTCTACGAAGCAAGATATAGTTACGTTCATATCTAAGTACTTGACATACCAACAGGCTAAGATAGAACACCAACTGTGACAATCTAACATTTTCAGGTAGTGAATTATTTTCTCATATAATATTTTGAAACTTATTTTGTGTTGGTTGATGAACTCACAATTTACGAATTTAAATTTGGGCTTACGTGCATAATTTAGCGTCCTTTACGACTAGACCGAAAACCTTAGGATTACGTATTTACGTTTTTAAACTCCGTTTTTGATGAGACAATTTTTATTAGATTCGTTTTGTGCCGTTGATTCATAATTTATAAAAAACGTTTTTCGTAAAACGACCCGAGGGCACGCAAATTGAGAAAACTAGAATCGAAGAATACCCGTAAACTAGCGGGATGGGACAAAACAAGTCTATCCCACCCCACTAACTATGGGACGGCCAAAAGAGGACGCCACATCTTTGATGTGGCATCCTTACACTTAACTAACTTACACATGTAAGTTAGCTTAACATGGAAGCTTATTATCCCACCTAAACTAGCAAAACCACTAACACATACAATTCACTTCCATTTTTCACATGCAAACAACTCAAAACTCTCCCCTCTCTCTCTATACTTGCCATCACACAAACACCATACAACACCACCATTTGATATTTTCTAGCCACAAGTTACATGTTATCTAGCCATATTATGGAGAAACCTTGAAGCCTTGATTGATTGGTGGCCATATTAACAACAAAGGAGGTGATTTGATTGTGTCCTAGGGCTAATTTCTCAACAAACTATCTTGGTGATTGATGATCTTGGAGATATATTTGGTGTTCATCAAGTTATTGTCATCCAAAAACAAGATATAATCTTGGTTGGTAAAGAAGATCAACCTTTCCATTTCTCTTGTTATTTTTGTGAAGATAAAATGTATTTTATTTCTTGTTGTATATGTATATGATGAAAATATGATGATAAAAATGTTGTGTGGGGATCAAGTGTTGATAAATATGCTTAAAAAGATGAACAACCATAAGAAACAAGGCTAAAATCTTGCTTAAATTGTTGGCTGTATAAAAACAGTAAGTAAACAAGTCTTAAACTGATAAAATTGCATGGTAGAATCCATTTACAGTAAGTATAAGATGTCATACACATGTGAGAGTTGGCCATGCAATAGAATCATCAAAATGAGTGAGATATGATCAAAACAAGATGAGTGTGCTAATCTGAATAGTCTGTTTTGTAGGGACTGTTAAGGATAGTTAGACTTAGAATGAGCAGTATTTATAACTAACTTATTTGTAGCACATAATATGAAATTTATGCCATCCAAAGATGAGCTTCTATCTCCTTATAGAACTCAAGATATGATAAAAATGGTGAAGATGAAATTAAAAATCAGATTTTGAAGAATTAATGTTTAATATTATTATATAAGCACTCAAACTAATATATTATAAAATGTGAATTAAAACCCACTAACTTATAAATTTCATTTATATAGATATTTATAAGGTTAAATAAATGGAAACTTTATAAAAATGGTAGTTGAATAAGATTTATAAGTTATAAAAACTATAAACATGATTTTTACGACTTTTTCGGATATTACCGTAAAATTAATGTTTTTCGCCAATTAAAACTTAGACGATCAAACCCGTCTAAAGTATAGTTTTTAAAAGTCATATACTGATATATAAGTACCTAATACAAGTAAAAACCGATAAAACCCGAACTATATGACATACGGACAATTAACGAGCTAAGTTAGCATATTTGGACTAATAATTTAACTAAATAAGTTAAACACTTATAAAAATTACTTATTGGGATTAACCCATTTGGGCCCAACATGTAAAGTATTAATACTGATATAACAAGTATAAAATGGATTAATACAAGTTAATGAACTTATAATAGGCACATTGGACCTAAAACATGTAAATAGGTAAAACTAGTAAACTAGTAAAAAGTTACCAATACATAAACACTAAAATGAGTAAATAAGAATATATAAACCCACTTGATCATCATCATAAGTACAAAAATCATCATATGTATATTTGTTATTTTGATAAAGTCATTGGACAAAAGTCTAAGACCGATTATTATTTATATAGGTTTCCGTGACCGAAGCACGCACATAGCCGATAATCCGCCTTTCATTATCAACGTGAGTTCATAGCCTCGCACTCTTTTAAATGTTTTATAAAATGATTTGTAAACCCTCGAGGGAGATAACATGCTAGTTTTTGATAAAAATAGAACACAAGTAGTCCCGATGGTATGCTTAATGATATGGACCCGAATGATGTGATGACACAATAAAAAAGTTAAAAAGGATTATTAGTAGTTAGGTTATGTCACTCAAAGTCCCATTAGCATGACTTGTGAACTACCGTGATTTGGTAGACGCTTATGCATATGATAGTACTATTTGGGGACGATCACCCAGTTCGCGCCTTGACGGTTGATCCCCGTCGTACCACATTGATTGGTAAGCGAATTTATGTATGAGAAGATTTACATAGCGTGATTTTTGTGACGACACGCTAACTTAGATGGGAAAATTGTTTGTCGGGTTCGCGGCCCGTTGTTGTGATATTAAGGTAACAATGTCATGCGGCTAATAATAATCCAAATGAATCTAATGTGATCCAATAACGATATGAATAATGATAAAAATATTACCTATAATGGTAATATTGAGGCTACGGTCTCATGGACGGTTTAAGATGTCTGCTTTGATTTATATATTGCCTGACTAGCAATACGAGGACTTACTTCTGATATTATACTTGTGTTCTGATTTCAACGATTGTTTTATATAACGGTTTTATTAAACTCTATGAATTCACTCGGCATTCGCTGATATGATTTTTGCATGTTTTCATCTCAGGTGCTTGAAGGTAATCCGGATGGAGATCGACTCTGATAGCCCACATAATAATAAAAATGTTCATTCGATCTATGTTTTGTAAACTTAATTACCTGTATAATTTGGGACCTGTTGTACACTTTAAAACTTTTTATCGAATGAATGTATGTTATACCTTGTACAAACATTTTTATGTGTTGTCTATGATTGGAGTTATTGTGCTATCCCGTGACACTCTAAAAGACCCTTCCGCTGTACCGATACGAAAATTGAGAGTGTTACAGTTTGGTACCAGAGCTCTCGTTATAGAGAACAAAAGACTTTAAAAACGAAGGTTTTGAACAAAACTTTTCAAAATCTTTTAACTATGAACATTTGAGAAAATATTTGAAAAATCTTTTGACTATAACGGTGCCAAAGATCTCCAACGTTACCAACAAGCCCTATTGAGAAGATATATATTGTGATATATATAATTTAATTTATATATATGTATATATCATGGTTTCAGTATGTAATTGTTTAATAAGTATGTTATCCTAATACGAGATATATATATAAATGCAGATTGTCATGGCTGGCCCTAATATTCCTGTAGAGAACCATGTTATTCCCGAACCTAATGTAGATGATGATCCTTATTTAGACTTAGTAGATTATGATATGGATGATGATGAGGAGGAACCATTTGAGGATCCCTAGCCCGAGATAGGACTAGGAGATCAGATTGCCCCTCAGGTTGATATGGTAGAGAACGAGATTGATAATGTTGATATTGAGAATGATGATGATGAGATTGGGTTAGATAATTTAGATGATGAGATTAACGACGAGGATGTCGAGGAGGATATAGGTATAGACGATGAGGTTGATGATGATAAGGAAGCTGAGCTTATTTACCCTTATGATGTTCCAGAGGGCGAGCCCTTACCCCCACCAGTTTATTTGTCTGATTCTGAGGTTGAGCTACCTAGGGATGAAATGTCTGAATCGTCAGAGGAGGATGAGGATGATAATGCACCTGACGGTACTGATGGTATTGCTACTCGTAGACGTGTGATAGGAGAGTCGTTTAGTGTTAAAGAGGCTACTCATATGGATGGTCTTGGACCATGGGCCTTGAGACGTGATTTAGATGCTTCCCGTGCTCAGAGTAGTATGACAGAGATTGGATTAGGTATTGCTCAGACTCATGTTGCTTATTTGGAGTCGAAGACTAAGGTTGGTGAGAAAGAGCGGGAATTGATAAGTTTGGATTTGACTGATGTAGAGCGTGGTTTGAATGAGGCTTTTAGGAGGTTATCGGTGTTAGAAAGTGGTGAGTTTGCTGCTATGAAGAAAAAGGTGAATTCTATGGAGATTCAGTTGAATGTAGCTCGTGCGATTCGTGAGAAAGCTGAGAAGGATTTGAATATATATATGGGTTGGAATAGTAGATTTTATGCTGACATGGTTGAAAGAGGAGTGATCCGCAAGCGCCCAGCTGAAGATGTGTCTAGTGATCTTCCGACAATGATACAAAAGACGATGGATGATGGACCATCTGGCGATTCTCAGTAGACCAGTCTGTGTTTAGTAGTGACCTTTGTATCTTTTGTACCTTTTGTACCTTTGACTGAACCGACTTGTTAGTAGTAGACATGGCACGAATTTTAACTATGTATAGTGCTAGAAACTTTGATATGGATTTAATTAAGACAATGCTTTTGTTTCAAATCCAATGAAATATGTATCTTGTCTTGAATTCCATATTGTGCCTTATTTGTATCTTGATTATGAATTCAATCCCTATTATATGAATTCCTTGTTGGGTGAATGCTTAATACTTTAAAATTGTGAAATTATAGAACTATGATGCCCAAGAAAGCTGTGACTGAGGATGATGTACGCAGGATTATTACGAAGCAAGTTACCGCATCTATGACTGAATTTATGGCAAATGCTAGAAATGAAGCTGGCGGTAGTGGAGCTGGCGGTAGTGGAGCTGGCGGTAGTGGAGCTGGCGGTAGTGGAGCTGGCGGTAGTGGAATTGGTGGTACTAATGTGAATGTGAATGCTAATGCTGGAGGAAATACAGGAGGACTTGGAACTAATGCACCTGAAGTTGGTTGTTGTACTTATGTGACGTTCATGAAGTGTGAACCTCTACCTTTTAATGGAACTGAAGGTGTTGTAGGATTAAGCCAGTGGATTGAGAAGATTGAGTCGGTTTTTCGGATTAGTAAGTGTAAGGAGGAAGATAAAGTGACTTTTGCTATGGCTACTCTTAAAGGTCGTGCGTTGACTTGGTGGAACGGGAGAATTGCTTTCATGGGTATTGATGTTGCTAATGCTACTCATTGGGCTGAAATTAAGAAGTGGATGACTTTGGAATTCTGTCCCCGTAGTGTGATCATTAGGCTAGAACAAGAGTTGATTCATTTGAGAATGAAAGGTGTGGACATTGATAGTTACACAAACCGATTCCATGAGTTGGCCTTGTTGTGTCCTCGATTGGTGGAACCCAAAGAGATCCGAATTGAGCAATATATTAAAGTGTAGACCAAGAATATCCGGGGGGACGTGACATCATCGAAACCACTGACCATTGATGATGCTGCTCGAATTGCTTACCAACTCATTGGACAAATAATTCAGGATAGGGAAGATGAAGCCCGTGTTGGTGAGAAAAGAAAGGGTGACGGTGATCGTGTAGATAGAGGTGATAATAGGAAGAATTTCAATCGTCGTCAGAACAAGAGAAAGGGGAATGCAAATGCTCTTACCAACAACACACCGCGCAACGATGATAGATGTCCTAAGTGTGGCAACAAGAGGCATGCTGGCGACTACTGGAAGTGCCGAAATTGCGGAAAGCTTGGACACAAGGTTGAAAGGTGTAAGAACGGAACCATTTGCTTCAACTGTAATGAAGAAGGTCATAGGAAATCGGAATGCCCCAAGTTGAAAGCGATTGTACCCGGAAGAAACCCCCAGGGTGGGGTCTATCAACTTGGAACAATTGAGGTGAAGAAAGAGGATCTGAATGTCGTTATTGGTACGTTTTTACTCAACAATCATTATGTTGTTGCTTTATTTGATTCGGGTGCTGATAGGAGCTTTGTATCCACTAAATTTAGTGCCCTTATTGACATTGAACTTGTTGAGATAAATACAAGTTACGAGGTGGAATTGGCTGATGGTAAATTAGTGAAAACTAATACACTATTAGAAGGATGCTCTCTAAATCTCTTGAACTATTCCTTTCCGATTGATTTGATGTTGATAGAATTAGGTAGTTTTGATATTATTATTGGTATGGATTGGTTGTCGTTGAATAATGCTACTATTTTATGTGGAGAGAAGAAGGTTAAGATTCCTTTTAGGAATAGGACGTTAGTAATTGATGCTAATCGAGGTGAATCCCGTTTGAAAATCGTTTCATGTAATAAAGTCCAAAAGTACATCCAGAACGGTTGTGAGTTATTCTTAGCTCAAGTGACCGGGAATGAGTCTAGGGAGAAACGATTGGAAGATGTACCTATTATTTGTGAATTTCCTAAGGTATTTCCTAAAGATTTACCCGGACTTCCACCGATAAGTCAAGTAGAGTTTCAAATCGATTTAATTCCTGGTGCTGCACCGGTGGCACGTGCGCCATACCGATTAGCCCCTTCTGAATTAAAGGAGTTATCTAAATAACTTAAATAGTTGTCTGATAAAGGTTTTATTCGACCGAGCTCGTCGCCTTGGGGAGCTCCAGTCTTGTTCGTTAAGAAGAAGGATGGATCTTTCCGTATGTGCATTGATTATAGGGAACTGAATAAGTTGAGAATTAAAAATCGATATCCTTTACCTAGGATTGATGATTTGTTTGATCAATTACAAGGATCTAGTGTGTATTCTAAGATAGATTTGTGGTCAGGATATCATCAACTTCGCATCCGTAAAGAAGATAATCCTATAACTACATTTAGAACTCGTTATGGACACTATGAATTTTAAGTAATGCCATTTGGGTTAACTAACGCACATGCGGTTTTCATGGATTTAATGAATCGAGTGTGCAAGCCCTACTTGGATAAATTTGTGATTGTGTTTATTGAGGATATTCTAATCTATTCTAAGAATGAAGATGAACATAGAGAACATTTAAGGATTATCTTAAGTTTGTTAAAGGATGAAAGGTTGTATGCTAAGTTTTCGAAATGTGATTTTTGGTTAGATTATGTGAAATTTCTTGGTCATGTGATTAACAAGGATGGGT
The DNA here is from genome assembly GCA_025667525.1 of Glebionis coronaria. Classification (NCBI taxonomy): domain Eukaryota; kingdom Viridiplantae; phylum Streptophyta; class Magnoliopsida; order Asterales; family Asteraceae; genus Glebionis; species Glebionis coronaria. Next base: position 22,584,252 of record CM046879.1, on the reverse strand, counting down.
TTCATGTTGATCCTGCAGAGGTTGAAGGCATTAAGAATTGGTCTGCACCGACAACGACCACGGAAGTGCGACAGTTCTTTGGATTGGCTGGCTATAATAGGCGATTCATTAAAGAATTTTCTTTAATAGCTAAACCCTTGACTAAGCTTACCCAGAAGAATAAACCTTTCGTTTGGGGAAGTGATGAAGATGGAGCATTTCAGACATTGAAGAAAAAATTATGTAGTGCGCCAATTTTACCATTACCCGACCGGAGTGAAGATTTTGTAGTGTATTGTGATGCATCTCTTAGAGGCTATGGAGCTGTTTTGATGCAGCGAGAAAAAGTGATAGCCTATGATTCTAGGCAATTAAGGAAGAATGAGGAGAATTATACTACTCATGATCTTGAGTTAGGAGCTGTAGTCTTTACTCTTAGGTTGTGGAGACATTATCTGTATGGCACCAAGTGTACGGTATTCACCGATCACAAAAGCGTACAGTATATTCTCGATCAGAAGGAATTGAACATGAGGCAACGAAGATGGATAGAGTTGTTAAGTGATTATGATTATGATATAAAATATCACCCAGGAAAAGCCAATGTTATTGCCGATGCATTAAGCAGGAAAGATAGAGAGCCTATCAGGGTACGTTCTCTAATCTCGACCGTGCATAATAATTTGCCTGAGCAAATTAGAAATGCGCCAATAGAAGCATGTAAGAAATAAAATTTTGTTAATGAAGGGTTCCGAGGAGAAGGAGATCCTTTAGAGGTTAGAGCTGATGGAGTGAAATGCTTAAGAGGTCGTATGTGGATACCTAAGTTTGGAGGCTTAAGAGATTTGATTATGTTAGAATCACATAAATCTAAGTATTCCATTCATCCGGGATCTGATAAGAAGTATCATGATTTGAAGAAGTTGTACTGGTAGCCGAATATGAAAGCTGATATTGCTATGTATGTTCTTCAATGCTTGACTTGTGCTAGAGTCAAAGCTGAACATCAAATGCCATAAGGACTACTTCAACAGCCAAAGATTCCGGAATGGATGTGGGAGTAAATTACGATGGACTTTATCACCAAGCTTCCTAGAACATCATCTGGAAACAACTCGATTTGGGTCATTGTCGACAGTCTGACCAAATCAGCACACTTCATTCCGGTTAAAGAGCAGTTCTCACTGGAGAAGCTGACTCGTATATACCTTGATAATGTTGTATGCAAGCATGGAGTGCCTGTATCGATCATTTCAGATCGAGATCCTAGATTCGCATCGAATTTTTGGAAATCTCTCCAAAGATCTTTGGGAACGAATCTCGACATGAGCACTGCTTATCACCCCTAGACTGATGGGTAGAGTGAAAGAACGATACAAACACTAGAAGATATGTTGAGAGCTTGTGTGTTAGATTTTGGTAAGAACTGGGATAAACATTTGCCTTTAGCAGAGTTTTTGTATAACAATAGTTACCTTTCTAGTATTAAGGCTGCACCGTTTGAAGCTTTGTATGGTAGGAAGTGTAGATCTCCTGTATGTTGGAGTGAAGTTGGGGATACCCATCTCACGGGACCGGAATTGATCCGGGAGACTACTGAAATGATAGTTCAGATTAAGAATAGGTTGTTGACTGCCCGTAGTAGACAGAAAAGTTACGCGGATGTGCGGCGGAAGCCGATGGAGTTTAAAGTGGATGACCGAGTAATGTAGAAAGTATCGCCATGGAAAGGCGTTATAAGATTTGGAAAGCGAGGAAAATTGAATCCCCGCTATATTGGACCCTTTAAGATTTTATCTAGAGTAGGTCCGGTGGCTTACAAACTAGAGTTACCCCGAGAACTTCATGGTGTTCACAACAAATTCCATGTATCTAATCTGAAGAAATGTCTAGCAGTGAGTGATGAGAAAATTTCGTTGGATAAGTATCGAATAGATGGAAAGTTGCATTTTATCGAAGAACCCGTAGAGGTTATGGATCGTGAGGTAAAGCAACTGAAACAAAGTCAGATACCTATTGTCAAGATCCGATGTAATTCAAAGCATGGACCGGAATATACTTGGGAACGAGAGGACGAAATGTGTAAGAAATATCCACACCTCTTTGATTTCAATAAGAAACGAACATCGAAATGAAATGGATCACGAGGACGTTGATCCCTTTTAGGAGGAAAAGCTGTGACAATCTAACATTTTTAGGTAGTGAATTATTTTCTCGTATAATATTTTGAAACTTATTTTGTGTTGGTTGATGAACTCACAATTTACGGATTTAGATTTGGGCTTACGTGCATAATTTAGCCTCCTTTACGACTAAACCGGAAACCTTAGGATTACGTATTTACGTTTTTGAACTCCGTTTTTGATGAGACAATTTTTATTAGATTCGTTTTGTGCCGTTGATTCATAATTTATATAAACATTTTTCGTAAAACGACCCGAGGGCACGCAAATTAAGGAAACTAGAGTCGAGGAATACCCGTAAATTAGCGGGATGGGACAAAACAAGTTTATCCCACCCCACTAACTATGGGACGGCCAAAAGAGGACACCACATCTTTGATGTGGCATCCTTACACTTAACTAACTTACACATGTAAGTTAGCTTAACATGGAAGCTTATTATCCCACCTAAACTAGCAAAACCATTAACACATACCATTCACTTCCATTTTTCACATGCAAACAACTCAAAACTCTCCTCTCTCTCTCTCTATACTTTCCGTCACACAAACACCATACAACACCACCATTTGATCTTTTCTCGCCACAAGTTACATGTTATCTAGCCATATTATGGAGAAACCTTGAAGCCTTGATTGATTGGTGGCCATATTAACAACAAAGGAGGTGATTTGATTGTGTCCTAGGGCTAATTTCTCAACAAACTATCTTGGTGATTGATGATCTTGGAGATATATTTGGTGTTCATCAAGTTATTGTCATCCAAAAACAAGATATAATCTTGGTTGGTAAAGAAGATCATCCTTTCCATTTCTCTAGTTATTTTTGTAAAGATCAAATGTATTTTCTTTCTTGTTGTATATGTATATGATGAATATATGATGATAAAAATGTTGTGTGGGGATCAAGTGATGATAAATATGCTTAAAAAGATGAATAACCATAAGAAACAAGCCTAAAATCTTGCTTAAATTGTTGGCTGTATAAAAACAGTAAGTAACCAAGTCTTAAACTGATAAAATTGCATGGTGGAATCCATTTACAGTAAGTATAAGATTTAATACACATGTGAGAGTTGGCCATGTAATGGAATCATCAAAATGAGTGAGTATGATCAAAACAAGATGAGTGTGCTAATCTGAATAGTCTGTATATTAGGAACTGTTAAGGATAGTTAGACATGGAATGAGCAGTAGCTATAACTAAATTATTTGTAGCACATAATATGAAGTTTATTCCATCCAAAAATGAGCTTCTATCTCATTATAGAACTCAAGATATGATAAAAATGGTGAAGATGAAACTAAAAATCAGATTTAGAAGAATTAATGTTTAATACTATTATATAAGCACTCAAACTAATATAGTATAAAATGTGAATTAAAACACACTAACTTATAAATTTCATTTATATAAATATGTGTAAGGTTAAATAAATAGACACTTTATAAAAATGGTAATTGAATAAGATTTATAAGTTATAAAAACTATAAACATGATTTTTACGACTTTTTCGGCTATTACTGTAAAATTAACGTTTTTCGCCAATTAAAACTTAGACGATCAAACCCGTCTAATGTAAAGTTTTTAAAACTCATATACTGATATATAAGTACCTAATACAAATAAAAACCGATAAAACCCGAACTATATGACATACGGACATTAACGAGCTAAGTTAGCATATTTGGACTAATAATTTAACTAAATAAGTTAAACACTTATAAAAATTACTTATTGGGCTTAACCCATTTGGGCCCAACATGTAAATTATAAATACTGATAATAAAAGTATAAAATGGATTAATACAAGTTAATGAACTTATAATAGGCTTATTGGACCTAAAACATGTAAATAGGTAAAACTAGTAAACTAGTAAAAAGTTACCAATACATAAACACTAAAATGAGTAAATACGAATATATAAATCCACTTGATCATCATCATAAGTACAAAAATCATCATATGTATATTTGTTATTTTGATAAAGTCATTGGACAAAAGTCTAAGACCGATTATTATTTATATAGGTTTCCGTGACCGAAGCACGCCCGTAGCCGATAATCCGCCTTTCATTATCAACGTGAGTTTATAGCCTCGCACTCTTTTAAATGTTTTATATAATGATTTGTAAACCCGCGATGGAGATAACATGATAGTTTTTGATAAAAATAGAACACAAGTAGTCCCGATGGTATGCTTAATGATATGGACCCGAATGATGCGATGACCCAATAAAAGAGATAAAAAGGATTATTAGTTGTTAGGTTATGTCACTCAAAGTCCCATTAGCATGAATTGTGAACTACCGGGATTTGGTAGACGCTTATGCATATGATAGTACTATTTGGGGATGATCACCCCCAGTTCGCGCCTTGACGGTTGATCCCCTTCGTACCACATTGATTGGTAAACAAATTTATGTATGAGAAGATTTACATAGCGTGATTTTTGTGACGACACGCTAACTTAGATGGGCAAATTGTTTGTCAGGTTCGTGGCCCATTGTTGTGATAGTAAGGTAACAATGTCATGCGGCTAATAATAATCCAAATGAATCTAATGTGATCCAATAATGATATGAATAACGATAAAAATATTACCTATAATGGTAATATTGAGGCTACGGTCTCATGGACGGTTTAAGATGTATGCTTTGATTTATATATTGCCTGACTAGCAATACGAGGACTTACTTCTGATATTATACTTGTGTTCTGATTTCAACGATTGTTTTATATAACGGTTTTATTGAACTCTATGAATTCACTCGGCATTCGTTGATCTGATTTTTGCATGTTTTTATCTCAGGTGCTTGAAGGTAATCCGGATGGAGATCGACTCTGATGGCCCACATAATAATAAAAATTTTCATTCGATCTATGTTTTATAAACTTAATGACCTGTGTAATTTGGGACCTGTTGTACACTTTAAAACTTTTTATCGAATGAATGTATGTTAAACCTTGTACAAACATTTTTATGTGTTGTCTATGATTGGAGTTATTGTGCTATCCCGTAACACTCTAAAAGACCTTTCCGCTTTACCGATACGAAAATTGAGAGTGTTACACCAACTGACTGGGATGTTTATCCACCATCGGAATTGTGATCAGAAATGGGACAAGATCTCCATGGATTTTGGTAACCATATTAACGCAAATATAGAAGAAGCATGGTGATATTTGGGTTATTGTCAACCGTTTGACCAAGTCTACAGAATCCTTACATTCGCAAGGATTTCAGAACCAACAGATTGATCGGACGTGTTCCAGCCAGGGTTCATCCGATCACTTGGCAATCCCTAAGCTATCGGGTCAGGAAAAAGGTTCGCTTATGTGCTCCTTATTTACGTTCACGTTCTTGTTCAAATTTCACGACTTGCTTTCACGCTCACGTTCATGACACTATTCACGTTCATGATAGTATCCTGGTTTACAATTTCACGTTATTTTCGTTCTAGGAAGTTTTGCAAGAACTGGAAAGACCAGACTCAAGTTTAGTATAACTCCCTATCCTCTGATAGACGTTTCACGCCACATTTCCACGTCTCGCCTTATAGCGTTTGGCGTTACCGTAGTAGTATTCCATGTTAACAATATGTTTCACATGTCATGTTCATTTCGCATTCATCATATCACGATCATGATATGTTACACGTATCATGGATCACGATATGTTTGTTCATATTACCCTTACCATATCTCCACGTATCACGTTCAAAATTTTTCACGTATCACGTTCAAAATTTTTCACGTACTACGTTTCAATATGTCTCGCGCATCGTTGCTAATTATCAGTTAAGTCAGATTGTTTTGCATCGTAATTTTTTAGTTACCCATGCACGTTAATTTTTATTTCCTCAATCGAATTCAGGGGATCTATCGTACGTTGATAACCATGAACTCTTAGTGTTTTCAAGTCAAGGTCAGGAGGACCAAGATTTATCATTTGTGTCAAGATCTTGTGGGGAACCGTTTCGAGAGGGAAGCCACTTGGAAACGGACAAGTTCATCCGGACTTCTTATCCGTTTTTCTCTTGTCGATCAGATATGTCCTTTTAGTAACGTCACGTTCCATGTCCTTTTAAGGTAGGTCACGTTTCACGTCACCTTCATTATTCCTTTTAGCTTGCATACCCTTCCAGTTTTGAGCCGGGTATGTTACGCTTCCAGTTATGATATCTATAGTTCGGGGACGAATTATTCTTTTTAGGGGGGAAGAGTTGTACAACCCACATGCTTTTACCATGAACAGTACACTTATGATCGTACGTACAGTATTAAAACTTTCCTTATATAACATGAACACGTATCACGAATATTAATTACGAAAATTACGTACGTGTTATTACACCATAAGTATGAAATACGTATTAGTACACAATATTTATTAACAATAATAATTATAATCACGAACATAAAATCATGAACACAGAATCACGAACAGATAATTATGTACTTACGTAATTATTAATACGATGAATTTCGTTACATACAAGTAATCATAATAACATGAATAATTAATAATTACGTAACACGTATACACAAATAATTAACACGATTATTATTATTATTACGTATATTAATTAAAACGACAAGTAATTACGTACATAATGGTTACGTTTAACACGTATAAGGATAACTATGTAAATGCACGACATTTAAACCACGAATACGCGAATATTTAACATGTCGCGTGAATAACTAAAAGATTAAAAAGGGGTTTGGTGTTGGGCCGGCGTCCAAATAGAAAGGAAGTGGGCTCAAGGCCCACTTGGGCTCCAAACCGTAGGACAAAAGAAAAAGACGGGAGAGTAAGATTTATTTTGGACAACACACACAAACATTCCAAAACCCTAAACATATTAAACAGCCGTCCCCTTTTTCTTGTTCCTCATTGTTGCCGTCGACCTACATCAAAAGAAAACAAGGATCAAACGTGGCTTTTGAATCCAGAAGATCAAGGATGATGTCGTGTTTATGCTCCTAACCCTAAAAAACGTAAGAATTTAAATTCCTTTTTGATTAGTTGTTTCATGCGTTTAAATTGATCATGAATCCAAGTATTCGATCTTAAAACATGTTAATTACACGATAATACAAAGGGGTGGTCGTGGTTTGATTGATGTGTTCATATGGCACAAAAACCGAGAGTCAAGAGAATCTCGGTGGCCCTTTTTCTCCATCATCCGCAAAGCCCCTGCTGTCAGCAGGGGTGTGTTGGCTTAACAGTGGCAACGACGACCAATCAGGGGGAACCACTGATTGCGGCCAGTGGTGTATTTGTTCTGTCAGCAGGAACAAGTCATGGGTCAGTGGGTAATTTTAAATAGTCAGCATGTAAAAATCATTAAAAACAGTAGGTACTAAGAACTATCAGCAGGAATTGTTTAACCAGTTAAGGGTGCGTTTGGTTCCCAGTTTAAGGCAGACTTAAGTGGGTGTTTGGCTAAATTAATAAACATGTATTTTATTTAACCTAATTAGTTTAATTAATACATTTTAATTAAATTAATTACATGCTTCACTTAAATGTAGTTTTATTTGATTAAAACCATGGCTTATGTTGTACATGTGATTTAAATAAATCTTATGATTAAACAATTATCTATATAATTATTCATGTACACGTGATAAATTAAACTTAGTTAATTGAAGTATAAAGTTTACTCAGTAAATCATGGATTATTATTAATTAATAAATACTTACAGTATCATGCAATATTGTTATTAATTAATAATTACAAGTTTAGACTAAGTATTTAATTATTTAAATTTAGACTATAATAATTAATTAATTATTAAAACATGACATGGAATTAATTGATTATCATGACTTTAGGTTATATTAATATTAATATTAATACATGTTTTAACCTAGATATTATCACCTTTTATTTAATTAAATCATGTTTATATTTAATTAAATCTTATAATATATATATATAGTTTATTTAATTTACATGTAATAATTAATAAACTATACTATTTAATCACATGACTTAGAACATTAATAAGTAAACACTTAAGCTTATATTATTAGCTTAATAATCCAGCTTATTTCTATTTATGGAAACTTTCTGTTTTTAGAAACTTAATTAATTAAGGTAGCTAATCTATTTATAGAAACTTTCTGTTTTTAGAAACTTATCTATTTTAAGCAGTAAATCTATTTTTGGAAACTTTCTATTTTTTATAACATTCTATTTTTGGAAACTTCGTATATTAGGAAACCTGCTATTTTTAGGAAATTACTTATTATTACACAACAAGTATAATAATACAAGAAAGACAAGTAATACTTAATCAGAATTTACAGAATACATGATAAACACAAGTATAACGATAAAATTAGTAAAACAAGACATGAACATATAAAACAAGCTGAAACATGAAATAAAACCAGTTACGTACTCAGTAATCAGAATACTTATACGTGTATCCTATGTATGTAGCATTAGTGAGATCGAAGTAGGACTCTTTTCCGTTCGTCTTCTTCGTTCACTGGACTTAAGGTACGGATTCTCCGTCCTTTCAGTATGGACATTCTTCCTTATTAGGATTTCCCCGTATGCAGCCAACTGTTTTCCCCAGTATATGTTTTATATGTTTATGAATTGCTTATGTTTAATTAGAATACCTAAAGCCATATACATGCATGACCAGTTTCACCTAGTTATGGAGGTACCATAACCATAACACTAGAGGTACCAGTGTTATGAGTTCACCACCGCGGAGTGATAGCTCGTGGAGTGCCTTTCAGCTTTTGGCCATATATTTATTATTAGGTGGGGCGTATGGGTGCATCCTAGTTTACATGTTTTCAGCAGATTATTCAGTGTGAATGTGGTGTGTGCCTTACATCCTTCACAAGGAGCTGATCCCTCCTACCCAAACCAATATATTAAATTAGAGGCACCCCCTCTAATTTGCATGACGAGGTCACCCCTCCAAGTATTCATGCAAGTTGATATTTCATGACCTATATTGGCTAATGGTTAACATCTTAAACAGTTTTCATAAGATAAACATAAGGATTTTCAAACTATAAAACCAGTTTTATGATGTTATACCAGGTTTTCCAGGACATATACCTTTCCGCTGCTATATGTTTTACATACTTATATTATTCATTCCATGCTTGTTTATCCGTGGACTGAGCGTTTTGCTCAGCCGTTACTTTCCTTTCCATGTCCCAAAAAGGCAGGTACTCATGACAGACTCGAGAACGTACTCTTAGTTGGGTCATTAGTGCACGATTTTCCTAAATTGTCTCGTACTTACCAAGTTACTCCTCTTTTCCTATAAAAGGGTGTAAAACTACGTCTATAAATAATCACAACACTTGCACAATCCTAAGAAACTATTGACCTACACTGCCTCAAGCGTGCTTTGCGATCTAGGAAGAAAGGATGACACACGGTGTTCCCAAAATGGATAAAAATATGTTGAAAGGATTAGTGACTTGGCAATCCGAGTGAAGTGTATTGGTAGCTTCTGATTGGTGAAAAAATGTGAGTGCAGTTTACTTCTAAGATATGTTGGTCAGACTTCTCTCTCCATATTAAATGCACTGAGTTGGCGATCCAAGTCAATTGATTCCAAGCTTCTGATTGGTCTATTCCTTCTCACACGGATCAAGCCCAAAATAACTTTACAACTTGGCAGATTTGACCCTTGAAGTTTGGCAGAATCTTGTTTAAGCATAATAACTTTGTAGAAATGGCAACTTTGTTAGCCCTATATTTTATATAGTCGAACAAGAATGTAATAGGTCATCTTAGTCGTTATTGGTCTTGTATAGTAATAGGTTAGTCGAGAAAAGCGGGCTTGGACTTTAAGCTAATATTGTCTTTGTTTGGGGCTATATGCCCAAGTGAAAGCCAAGCCCGGCCCAAGATGAAGCCCACAAAGGCCTTAGAGCTGTGGGGCATATATACCCTCTTCCATGTGTGAAAGAGGGTGTTGGTTCATTTCATAAAACACATAGTTTTAGTGTAAACCTTCCACTTCTCTCTCTACTTTCTCTCTCTACTTTTCTACTATTTCTCTCTCTAAATCTTGTGTAATGGATTGATAAGGGAACAACATTTGGTATCAAGAGCCTATAGTGGATAGGTGATTGAAGATTCGTGTGGTGTGTTCTTGATTTTTCGTGGTCATTTTGATCTATATATCACATCCAAAAATTTCTCTTGTGTTTTTATGGTTTTTTCTCGATACAAATCTTCTACATAGTTGTGGTAGAGATTTGGTATATTTACTTTGGCTAAAAACACAAAATTTTTGGGTGTTTTGATCATTTTTTGGCTTAAAATCTCGAATTGGTTGAGTTATGTCCGAGAAAAGTGGGAATTATTCCGATCAGGTCATCAGAAAAAGGGCTTACAGTTATTCCGATTAGTGTAATCGGAATAGGGTTTATACATTCCGATTTGACATTCCGATTGGTCATTTCGATTTGACATTCCGATTGGTCATTCCGATTTGACATTCCGATTTGTCATTCCGATTTGACATTCCGATTTGTCATTCCGATTAGACATTCCGATTTGAGTATTCCGATTTGAGTATTCCGATTTGAGTATTCCGATTTGACATTCCGATTTGACATTCCGATTTGACATTCCGATTAGAGTATTCCGACAAGGTTATTCCGATGGACATTCCGATGGGTATTTTGTTTGAGTAATTTTTAGACTTAGCCACTATCTAGACTAGTTTCGGCACATCGTTTACACGAAGATTAAAAAAATAATAATAACTAAAAAAAGAGTTAAAATTTTTAGGTCAAGTAAAATCAAATTTTTTCCCTATTAGTTTTTGGCTATTTCTAACTCAAATTCAAAATTTGGCGATACAAAATTTTTTGGCTTACCGTTTTGTCAGACTGAGGAATTTATTGTCGGGCTGAAAAAAAATTTCTTTTTGAATTTTCGGAATTTCAATTTTAACCACACATCATCACAACAAATCCACTAAGATCTGCAATTCATCCACAAGTACTCACCATGTCTAACAACAACATCAACATTGCAACTGCTAATTAAATTCGTTTGGAACAAGGTGGCAACGGTAATCCACCTGTGCTCACTGCCGGTTGCTACGTTCAATGGAGATCTCGTTTTCTCAGATTTCTCGACGGAAAAGAAAACCGAACTGCTCTTCGTCACTGCCTTGAGAATCCACCTCCAGTTTTTGAATTCAGACCAATTGCAACACAGGCAGAGGATGGTACTTCATCAACTATACGAGCTATGGAGGATTTTAACACATGTTCTGCTGAGAAAAAGAAACTCCTCCAAGCTGAAGCTAATGCTGTAAACTTCATACTCACTGGAATTGATAACAATATCTATTCAACAGTTGATGCATGTCCTAATGCTATGGAAATGTGGAATGTAATTCATCGATTGAAGCAAGGTGAGTCGATCAATGTTCAAGATCTCGAGACTAATCTACTTTGGGAGTTTGGAAAATTCACATCTGAAGATGGTGAATCCATTGACTCATATTACTCGAGATTCTACAAAATGATGAATGAGCTTGTCAGAAACCAGTGCACCATCTCAAATCATCATGCCAATGTTCAGTTTCTACTTCAACTTAAACCGGAATGGCAAAGGTTTGTGACTTTGGTTAAACAAAGGGAAGATATCAAGACCATCTCCTATCACAAACTTTATGATATCTTAAAACAACATCAGAATGAAGTGAATGAACTAAGGGCTGAAAAGGCAGAACGGTCTACTAATTCTATTGCTTTTGTGGCTGCTACTTCAACAAAACCCGTTCCTCGTCAACAACCACCTACTCATTCCTCAAAGTCATCAAGCTCATCCACCAAACCTCTAGCTGCTGCTAAACACAAAGCAAACGCAATTGTCCCCACTCCACTTCCAAATTATGACACCGAGTCAGATGGAGACAGTGATGATGAACAAAGTTCAAGGGACAAGAAGATTGAAGAACTCATGTCTTTACTCACCACAACTTATAAGAAGATCTAAAAACCTACCAACAACAACCTCAGATCATCATCCAATGCTAGATATAAGGAAGTTGATCATGCACCTAGGTATGATCGTGATGCTAGGTATGATAATCAGAGGATGCTGAATCAAGTTGGGGCTAGAGATACTGTAGGCACTCCGGTTGTGCAGAAGACTGGGATTCAATGCTTCAACTGCAAGGGATTTGGGCACATGGCTAGGGAATGCAAGAAGCCAAAAACGGGTTAAGGACTCAGGGTATCACAAGGAAAAGATGCTGTTGTGTAAGAAAGAAGAAGCAGGAATTCCACTAACAGCAGATGAAGTTGACTGGCATGATGACACTAATGATGAAGCCGATGATCAAGAGTTAGAGGCACATTATGTGTACATGGAAAAGATCCAAGAAGTGATCCCAGAGACTGATGATACTTCTGGACCCATCTATGATTCTGAGCCACTTGAAAAGGTACCATCACATGATAACTATAATGTGTTTGCTAATGATTGACGGCATCCTGAGCAACCCGAAAGCATCAATGACACATATGTAATGGACACGGAGGATAACAATATCTCTACGGATTCATAGCATATGTGTAATGATGACGGAAAAGCTGTTCAGGATACTGACTCGGATGAGGATCGTGATTTGCTTGCGTCTATTATTGACTCTTTAAAACGTGAAATTGATGAAAACAAAGAAGCTAATAAACGTTTGAAGCAAGCAAACGCATCCTTAGTCGAGGAGATAGACAGGCTTAAAGAGTGTGATTATGTAAAAGAAGCTGATCGACGGGTTGCAATAGCTAATGGTTTGGTATATGAACGTAAGGTGCTCAACGAACAATATTGTTCTGAAGTAACACACGAAATTCATATGTCAAAAACAAAAGATATCGGAACTTGAAGAACAACTGCTGCTACATAAACTCCAAATTACTGAATTAGAGTCGGTTAACAAAGAACAAACTGAGCTTTATAAAACTCGTGAAGAAAAGGATATTGAAAAAATTCTTGCTTTGGAAAAGAGAGTCGACACGTTAAACAACATTGTTTACAAAACGGGTCAGTCTATTCAAACTATGAATATGCTCAATAGAAATATGAAAACGAGTTTTGTCAAGCCTGAATATCTCAAGAAAGTTCAAAGTACCAAGCCTGCTCTTTATGATATCGATTGCTATGTTGATAATCTTGCTCTTATGCTTTCCCCTGATTGCGACGAAATCATTCGTCAACAAGAAGAAAGTCGATTGAACTTAAGTGATTTGATAAACCTTTCTGATTCTGATCATTATATTAAGTTTGTTCCTCAAAAAGAACTTTCCAAAGAACAAAAGATGTATAATAGAGTTCCAACACCAAGTGATGAACCCCAAAAGAAAGTTTCTTTAAAAAGGAGTTTCAAAAAACAATCAATTTTGTTAGAAAAACAAATTTCGGATGAAAAACGCAAATGGGATGAGAAAAGCAAAAGTGTTCAACAATTGGAGTTTATAAAACAAGGGGTTTTAAATTTGTACAAAGGTGTCACCGATTATGAAAAAGTTTCTAGAGATACCATTTGGAATATTAAACCTAACCCACAAGTAGATGTCGTCATTCAACAATGCATTGTTCCAACCATTGATGATCTTTCAAAAAATGTGGACATGTTTTATAATGCTCTCACTGAGGAAATGTTAACTGATTTAAGCTATGTCAAATCTCTTGAAGATGAAGTTGATTTTCTTCAAATTAAATTAAAGACACAAGAACAACAACTTTCTAACGAAATTGATCGACTTTCTAAGGAATACTTTTATGCTGACCATATGAATGCTATACTTGGTGTGTATACCGATCTTGATCAATATTGTCATGTAGCATGTCTTGTGTCAGAATCGGACGAGAAATGTCGCAATCTTGAAGTAGAGCTTTCAAAACAAATTCAGTCATATAACAAGCTTTCGAAAAGTTTTTCCCAACATGAGAAACACTCCATTTCTCTTGAAATTGCTTTACAAAAAGGTGATAAATCTCATAATCATAAAAAGTGTCAAGAAGTGGCAGCTTCTTCGTTTCGTCAACTAAATGAAAAAGGTTTCGAAATAAATGATTTGAAAGCTCAGCTAAAAGAAAGGGACATAGCTATCAGTGAGTTACAAAAACTCATTGAGAAAATGAAAGGAAAGTCTGAACTGGGTAAACCATCCGTCGTTCGTCAACCGAATGCGGTTAAATGCCCTAAATCATCTATTTTGGGACAACCCCCATAGACTTTGCCTAAGATAGGAAATGATAAGAGTACCAATGTGATAGCACCTGGAATGTATAAGATGAACACTAAGCCCACTCAAACTGGAACATCGCGGTTACCTCATAATATTAAGAAAACTAATCAACGTGTGTCTTCTTCTACATGAGTAATCCCCACTACTAGCGTTAGCGGACCACAGCTTAAGAGCAATATAATGCAAGATAAGGTCATGCCTAACAATAGTCAAGGAAAGAACTTGGAAGTAGAAGACCACCGTAGGAATTTTAAGTTTTCTAAGAATAAAACGTCTGTAACTGCATGTAATGACAGTTTAAATGCTAAGACCTCGAATGTTGAATTTGTTTGTGTTGAATGTGGCAAATGTGTTCGTACTTTCAATCATGATGCTTGTGCTCTTATTCACAATGGCGTGAATACTAGAACTAGGAAGCCTATTCTTGTGCCCACTAGTACTAGAAAACCCACAAGAACTTTGAACCAATCCACTGCTCAACTACTTAAGAAAATAAGTGCGTTAGAATCCACTACTCTGTGTAAACAAAAATTGTTAAAGAAGCTTTATGAGAACATGAGTAGGACATGTAAACAGGGGTACTCAAGATTTACACCACCTGGATACAAATGGGTACCTTAGACAACCACCATTCTAATTGGGTCTATGAATGTTAGCTTGCCTTTAGAATCTAGGCCTACTAATATTTTAGAACCCACTTCTATCAAGGGGATCCCATTTGTCAAATGCTACATTGTCTTCCAATTCTTCTGCAGCTCATCGAACTCATCCTATTCATAATGGACTCCGGGTGCACAAAGCACATGACGGGCAATCTCAAGCTTCTCATTAACTTCGTGGAGAAGTTTCTGGGTACGGTACGGTTTGGAAATGATCAGTTTGCACCGATACTCGGATATGGAGATTTGGTTCAAAGGAATATCACTATAAAACGGGTTTACTACGTCGAGGGACTGAATCACAATTTATTTTCGGTTGGTCAATTTTGTGAGGCGGATTTGGAAGTGGCTTTTCAGAAATCTACTTGCTATGTTAGAGACTACGATGGGAATGACCTTCTTACAGGTTCTCGTGGTTCTGATCTCTACACAGTAACTCTTCAAGACACATCTTCAACAAATCCAATTTGCTTAATGGCTAAAGCTTCATCATCTCAAGCATTGTTACGGCATCAACGATTGTCACATCTCAACTTTGACACCATCAACTTTCTTTCGAAAATGATATTGTGACCGGTCTCCCAAAGTTAAAATTCGTCAAAGACCATCTTTGTTCTTCCTGTGAGTTAGGGAAAGCAAAACGGAAGTCTTTCAAATCAAAGACTACCCCAAGCTCAAAAGGACGATTGGAACTTCTACACATGGATTTGTGTGGTCCCATGCGTGTAGAGAGTATTAACGGGAAAAAGTATATTCTCGTGATTGTTGATGATTACTCTAGATACACATGGACTTTCTTCTTAAGGTCCAAAGATGAAACACCAGAGGTTCTCAAAAACTTTCTCAAGATGATACAACGCAATCTTCAAGCTCAAGTCTTAACCGTAAGAACGGATAGGGGTACTGAATTTTTGAACAAGAACTTGCAATCTTACTTTCAAGAAGAAGGCATCGAACATCAAACGTATATTGCTCGAACTCCTGAACAAAACGGCGTTGTCGAAAGGCGGAACCGTACTTTGGTTGAGGCTGCTCGAACAATGCTTTCTGCTTCAAAATTACCACTATTCTTCTGGGCTGAAGCAATTGCAACTGCCTGTTATACTCAAAATCATTCTCTCGTCATCCCTAGACATGAAAAGACACCTTACCACATCATCAATGGCAGAAAACCTACAGTTAAATTCTTTCACGTATTTGGATCTTTATGCTACATTCTTAAAGACGGTGAGAATCTCGACAAGATGAAAGAAAAAGGTGTTGCATGTATTTTTGTGGGGTATGCTACATTGTCAAAAGGATATCGAGTTTACAAAAAGAAAACAAAGATTATTGCATGTGAACTTTGACGAATTGCCACAAATGATACTTGAACACAACAACTCAAGTCCCGCACCTCAATGTCCAACAATGGCACCTACAGAAAACAGTGTACGTCCCATGCAAGAATGTCAAGAAAATACTCCTACAGCAGACTCGACGGATATAACACAAATGAATAAGTTGGTTGATTTATATGATCCGATGTTTGCTGAATATTACTATGGAAACAATCAAGTTGTGTCAAAGCCTTCCGCTGTCAATACTGCTGATGCACCCGAACAAAGTCAACAAGAACAACTGCATCTACTTCCGCAACCGCTGCTCAAGAGACAATTCCAGCGGATACTCAACAAACTCAAGAAACTGTCATACAACCAACATCACCAACCGTCAATGCTGAAGGAGGAAACAACAATCAAGCAGTCGATGCACAACCTGACGATGAAGAATTTATCAATCCGTTCGGTACACCGGTACACGAAGTCGAAGAGTCTTCTACTCAACATGTTGATCCGTCCAACATGCATACATTCTACCAACCATATCTATCCACTCACCATTGGACACGTGATCATCCATTGGAACAAGTCATTGGAAATCCTTCACAACCAGTTCGAACACGCAGACAACTCGAAACCGATGGCGGTGTGTGTATGTATGCACTGACCGTGAGTTCAACTGTACCTACAAACATCAAACAAGCCATGACTGATCATGCGTGGATTGAATCAATGCAAGACGAAATTCATCAGTTTGAATGCCTAAATGTTTGGGAACTTGTTGACCGACCCTATGGAATGTCAATTTTAGATTTCAAATGGATCTGGAAAAACAAACTGGATGAAGAAAAAACCATCATAAAAAACAAATATCGTCTTGTGGTTAAGGGATACCGTCAACAAGAAGGCATAGACTACGATGAATCATTCGCTCCAGTCGCTCGTTTGGAAGCAGTCAGGAAATTCCTTGCTTATGCTGCACATAAGGGCTTCACGGTTTTTTAGATGGACGTTAAAACTGCTTTTCTCAACTTTCATTTGAAGGAGGAAGTGTATGTGAATCAGCCAGAAGGATTCATCGATCCTTATCATCCTGAAAAAGTCTACCGTCTCAAGAAGGCTGTATATGGACTTAAACAAGCTCCAAGGGCATGGTACGAAGAACTATCAAACTTCTTGGTTTCCAAAGGATTTTCCAAAGGTTCTATTGATCCTAATCTCTTTACTAATAAATATGGGGATGACATACTGCTAGTGCAAGTTTATGTTGATGACATTATTTTTGGTTCTACGAACCCAAAACTTTCAAAACGTTTTGAAAAATTAATGCACAGCATATTTGAAATGTCAATGATGGGGGAGCTAAAATTCTTTTTAGGCCTCCAGATTCATCAATCCCCACGTGGTATCTTCATAAACCAAGCTAAGTATGCTAAAGAGATATTTAAAAATCATGGTATGACCTCATGTGCTCGCGTTGGTACACCATTGTCGACCACATCCCTAGACGCTGAATTGTACTCATATCCCGTAGATCAAACGCGATATCGTAGTATGATCGGGTCACTTATGTACCTTACAGCCAGCAGGCCTGATATTCATCATGCCACATGCTATTGTGCACGATATCAAGCCAGACCTACTCAAAAGCACCTCAAAGAGGTTAAACGGATCTTTCGGTACCTTAAGAATACCATTCACATGGGACTCTGGTATCCGAGGGAAACCGGTTTTCATCTAACAGCTTTTTCAGATTCTGATCACGCAGGTTGTCTTGATAGTCGTAAAAGCACTTCTGGTAGCATACAATTTCTAGGGGAAGACAAGCTTGTCAGCTGGTCGTCAAAGAAGCAGGATTGCACTTCGCTCTCATCAGCTGAAGTAGAATATGTGGCTCTATCCGCGTGTTGTGCTCAAGTCCTCTGGATGAGAACTCAACTCACGGATTATGGCTTCCAACTTGATAAAATACCTATGTATTGTGACTCAAATTCGGCCATAGCCATATCTTGCAATCCGGTTCAGCACTCTCCCACCAAGCACATTGATGTCAGATATCACTTCATCAAGGAACAAGTGGAACGCGGCATCGTGGAATTATACTTTGTCAGAACTGAGTACCAGCTGGCAGACTTGTTTACAAAAGCTCTATCGAAAGATTGGTTTGCGTATCTCGTTGGCCGTCTTGGTGTGAAGTATATGACTCCAGAAGACTTGGAGGTTTTGGCACATGAAGCTGCTTGATATTCTCTCACAATGACTTCTAAGCGCATCACAGCTTAGGACTCGGACCTCAACTAAGGAAAGTTTATCTCAGACGATAACTTATCCTTCTCAACGAGAAATTCATATTTCTCGGTCATGAGCTTCTCACAAAAACATTCAATGTTTTTAAGTTCATGAAAAACGATTTCTAAGTAAATGTCAGCTTAGAACTCGAACTTCCACTTAAGGAAAGTTTATCACGGATGATAACTTATCCTTCACAACAGGAAATTAATTTTTCTCGGTCATGAGCTAGTCACAAAACATTCAAAGTTTTGAGCTCATGTAAATCGGAATTTATTTCAAAACCGTTAAACACAATTTTTCAAGAATTTCTCAAAAGATTTTTCTAAATCTTTCAAAATTGTGTGTTCAACACTCCCTTCCTCATATGTGGTTTTCATTTCTCAAAATTGTCATATGTTATTTTGATCAGTTTTTGAGGGGGAGCGTTTTAAAATCAAGCCTTTTAATGTTGTTGGTTACATCTCTAAAATTGTCATATTTTATGTATCCAACACATTCCGAAAATGATATTAAATCTGTCATATATTATCGGTAAAGGCATCTCAACTCCGTACCTCAACATATTTGTGGTGTTGTTTTTCCAAAATTTTGTCATATTTTTGTTTCAAGACACACATATATTGTTGAGGGGGAGCATCCCGACTGAAAAAGTTCCATGATTCATGCGTGCACACATGTTTCTCTCCCAATCGGTTTTCGAAAATTTTCATATTTTAATCAATTGGTATCTCTAATATAATATTTTTATATTAGAGATAGGGGAGAAAATGTGATTAAAATGTAATATATCGCAACATGTGATCTTAAAGACTCAAGTGCAACTCTTTCCTTCACATGCCAAACAATTTTGTATATCGATGCATGTGTGTAGGGGGAGCTTTTTCAGAAATGTAAAACTTTCAAAGTGTTAAAAGTTTTGATTTTTATCAAGCACTTTGAATGGTTTTAATAGTTTTATGGTTACGATCTATACCCAAAACAACCTACTATCCATGACGGAACGATGGAGTCAAAAGGTGGTTTAGGATAGGAAACTAAGTCCTATGATCCAACCAGAACCGGAGGGATCTACCCAAGGACATTCCATAGCTAGAAATAGTTGTCCTTAGGAAAGATGGAGTGGAATGAAGCTGAATGCGGACCAATTACTTAAGTTAGCACTAGAACAATCACAACAAGGTGCTAATGATGACGTATTGGTAAGCATTGAAGGAGTTGAATATTCTATGCAACTTAGGTAGAAACCAGGTTAACACATCTTTTGAAGACAAGTGTCATGGACCCAGTGATGCGATACACAACCCTTCCCCAGCCATTCGAGTTTCTCTCAAAAGAAACTTGTCTCATTGTCACGGAGATCAACACGTATCTATTGACTTTCTCACTCCGAGTCAGTTAATATTGAAAAGGTGGCAGTCTGCTCCAGCCTCCGATTACCAAAATGCACTTATTGAGTCTAGAGCCAAAAGAGATCTCATTAGGACACAATCGAGTCCTACGTATTATCCTTGTGATATTGCCAGAACATCTGAGTGATACGATTCACAATGAAGATGGAAATCCTGCTTGAGCCAGCATTAAACAAGCTCATGGTAGGTAACTTGTGCGATTCTACACGAATCAAACTTGTGAGAACTGGAAAGCAACTAAGTTTCGATTCTTATTTGATTCAAACTTGATTCCAGGTTTCTTCGCAAAATCCATGTGATCTTGCCAGAACATTCAGAGTGACACTCATTAGTGTTCACAGTGACGAATGGAAATCCATCCAGTGTCAACATCAAACAGCACCGCGGTAGGTGACTCGCAAGATTCTCTATGAATCAAGCTTGTGACAAACTGGAAAGCAACAATGGTGCGATTCTTTTAGAATCAAACTTGTTCCAGGAAATCTGAGCTGACGACTCTAATCAGAAGGATAATTTATCCTCATGATTCACTCTTTACGTTCGCAGTCTGCTTTGAGACAGTCGAGTAAAGAGAACTGGCTATTACCGCCGGGAAACCCTGTCAAGGAGGTTCTTAATCGAATCTACCTGATCACAGGTACGGTATTTAATACCGTTTAACGGTCTTCACCGACCGGAGGTAAAACGCTACCGAGTTAGGATGAAATGTTCAAAGCCATTTTATCCGTGTCTATATATGTTGCTGCATATCAAGAAGGAGGCGTAGCTGTATACTAGATGTCGATTCAGAAGTCACAAGAGCACAAGATGGCGATAATCAAGATACCTAAGAGTGTAAGAATGTAATAGGTTATCTTAGTCACAAGGAACACAAAATGAAGATCTTAAGCACTCAAAGTCAAATGACAAAGGCTCAAGATAAAGATCACAAAGCATGAAGGAACAAAGCTGTTAGAAACAAGATCAAGACCAAGATACAAGACCAAAGCAGAAAGATCTCCTCTACAAGAATGTATTCACTCAATCATCTTATGCTTTTTAAGCTTTTTAAGATGACCGATACATTGAGGGAGATTGTTAGCCCTATATTTTATATAGTCGAACAAGAATGTAATAGGTCATCTTAGTCGTTATTGGTCTTGTATAGTAATAGGTTAGTCAGGAAAAGCGGGCTTGGACTTTAAGCTAATATTGTCTTTGTTAGGGGCTATATGCCCAAGTGAAAGCCAAGCCCGGACCAAGATGAAGCCCACAAAGGCCTTAGAGCCGTGGGGTATATATACCCTCTTCCATGTGTGGAAGAGGGTGTTTGTTCATTTAATAAAACACATAGTTTTAGTGTAAACCTTCTACTTCTCTCTCTACTTTCTCTCTCTACTTTTCTACTATTTCTCTCTCTAAATCTTGTGTAATGGATTGAAAGGGAACAACAAACTTCAACACTTCAACTTCTTAAATCAACCAATTAGGACCTTGAACTTTGGAGACTTGTCATAATTGGTTCTTCTCTTGTCATTTTCTTTATAATTAAGCCTTATATTTTGTGTTTGCACCAAATCAAATCTTTTTACCTACACACTCACAAACAACAAAGAATACCATGTAATTCCATTTTATGCACAATAAAACTTGGTAATTTTTTTGTGTTTTAGGGGTTTTATATGTTAATACTGATATGAGATGACTCATATCAATGGGCTAGCAATAGAAGGTGCGTTTGGTGGGCTTGGAGTTGTGGGTGTGGTTGTTGGACAAGGCGTAGTGGGCTGATGGGTTAACTATACTGGGCTAGCAGGTGGTGTGATGGTTACGTGGTGTAGGGTTGTTGGGCTGCGAGGGTGTTGCTGTTGGGTGGGACGCATGTGGGAAGCAGTAGGAGTGAGCATGGGAAATGGATGACCGGTAAACGGGAGGCAAATGGGTTAGAGAAGGATCAAGTGTAGAAGTGTTTTGGGGTGGATTTATTAGGCGACCTGTATTTGTATGTGGAAGAAAGAAGTCGTAAGAGGGAGGTGTGTCAAGAGTCATTAACCCAAAAGGGAATTGCTCTTCGTAAAAAATCACATGCCAGGAAATGATTATCTTATTGGTGGAGAGATCAAGACAACGGTACCCGCAGTGTAAAGCCGGGTAACCAAGAAAGACACAAGCAGTGGAGTGAGGCAGAAGCTTATGATCAAAGAAAATGCGAGGATAACAAAGACATCCAAACATGCGTAAGTGATCATATATGGGTGGTTTATTGTAAAGTTTGGCAAACGGGATTTCATTATCGATAGCGGTGGAGGGAAGGATATTTAAAAGATGAGTGGGCATGTTCAAGGATTCCTCCCAATATGAGGGAGGTATGTGTGCTTGAAAAAAGTAAAGTGTGGGTTATATTATTAAGGGTTCGTAGCACCCTTTCCGATTTTCCATTTTGTTGAGATGTTTTTGGACAAGAAAACTGGAACTAAATGCCGTTTTGACAAAAGAGGGTTTGGAAGCGAGTATTGTCGAACTCACCTCCGTGGTCACAATGCAACGCCTTAATATCAAGTTTCAAATGCTGGTTCACATATGCACGAAAAGTTACAAAGGTTTTAAATAAGTCAAATTTATAAAGCAGAGGATATACCCAAACATAATGAGATAAATGTTCCAAAAAAATAGGATAATATTTAGTACCACTTTCACTAGAAATGGGGGATGTCCACAAGTCAGAGTGAATAATATCATATATTGACGCAACATTTGACTGATAACTGGAAAAAGGAAGCTTAGTATGTTTACTTAACTGACAAGCATGACACAAAGCGAGCAACTTTGTTTTATTACTTGAAATAAAATGAGAAGACTCTAAACGATGAAGCACATCTTCACTCAGGTGTCCAAGTCGTCTCTGCCACGTATTTGAACTCAAAGTAAGGAAAGAAAAAGTTGAGGTAGTGGATGGGTGTTGAGTGACAAAGTATAGATCACCGTTGATATCGCAACGGAGAAGGAGCTGACGGGTGTGATAATCCTTCACAAAAATACCATAAGCATCAAAATCAACAGACGCGTTATTATCATGAGTAAATCGACGAACATAAATCAACTTTTAGATTATATTAGGTGTAACAATAACATGGTGAAGGTGAAGGGCTTTGTGGGGCGTGTGTACAAAGCTATGGCTCATGTGAGTCACGGGTATATGTTGGCCATTTCCAACAAATACAGATTTATAGATGCTTGGATTGCTAAAAGACGTGAGCATACGTGTGTTCTCGGTAAGATGCGATGACGCCCCAGTATCCATGTTGCAAGCGGGGTCTGGAAGAGTCATGGTATCACAGCTCTTGGTAAGATCCACGACAACATACTTATCCTCCGGTCATCGGTCACTCTCTGATGATCCGGAGGGATCCCACTTACTTTCAAAACCCTAGCATCTAAAACCCTAGCCTTCATAACCTGTTATGTTTATTTAAGAATCCATGAATATCGTTTTCTCATCATCATTATTCTTAGTTTTACCGTGGAAGATCATCGCCATTTTTCGAAATTAGTTGGTAAAAAAAGTCGCTCCTACCTAATGGCAAAGCAATCCACGCAAAGGAGGAAGCCGCAAGCAGCAAACAAGTATGTGGTCAAATACAATTTTTGCTCAAGCAAACAAAGAAGATGAATAAAAGAAGGCCTTTTATTCCAGCTTGTACGTCCAGAAGCCTCCCGTTCAAACTACGGGGGATTTTTTGACGATAGGTTGGCCCAAGCCCGATTGTGAGCTTGTGGTCCATTAGATGTATGGTTTTTATTAGTTGCTTAATGTCAAAGCTATGTATTTTGTATAAATACATATGCCACCTCTGATGTAATGGATTCGATCAATAAAACATAATTTGTTATTTTCCAATGACTAGATTATTCATAACGGTAATGTATAATTGGTAGTTTACAAATTCAAAACTTATAATGAGTCAAAACTAATAGCAAACGACTTGAATCAAGTCGACCAATTCACTCGATTGCTACATTAAGCCGACCAAGTCACGAAGTCGGTCGACCGTCATTGACGATTCACCAATACGACCAACCTTAACTCGTAAAAATCGAAAAGAAAGAAATTAATATCTTCATTAGGTCAACAAATCGTTCATGAAAATTTTATAAAACTTCACTTTACAATCTTCAGAACAGTCTCTGCGAACAAATACTGTTTCAGTTCTCTCAAACCAGCGGATAAGTCTAACAGCTCCTTCAGATCCTTTATAGTTAAAAGGCTGATAGTTCATGAAATCTTTGTAAGTACATCTTCTTTCCATATTAACTTCTCTTCTAGAAGCATTCCAATTACTTGCACCGGCTACATTGGTGGCTTGTGCTTGCAAAGCTGCAATCACACTCTCAGCAACAAATTGCCTTATTTCTTCAGGTCTCATATTTATTGTCGCAGATGTTCATGCTCTTGTATAAGCCATCCTACCACATAATAACACTTGAGATTATTTAAATTTTCATACGTGGAGTATGGAATAAATTTAATATATCATTGTTGATTTCTCATTCTTTTGACAATTCATATATGAGGATTCATAATATGAATGACGAATTTCTCAACAAATTCATATATGAGGATTAATAATACGAATTATGATAAAACTAAGGCAAAATGATAAGAGTTTTTAAGAACAAAAGCACACTTCTTTATTTATTAACAACTTATTGTTCATATTTACACGATAAGCATCGCTGTTACATAAAGGAAACTGTACATATTTACAAACGGAGACCGGATTTCTAAGCTTAACTTCTCATTTTGATCTCCTCAATTATGTCCAAAATATATCCGGAGTCAGATTGTTGAGTAGTTTTAAGATCTTCGATGAGTGTTTCTAAATTAAGCCTAGTTCTCATAAGTCCTTCTTTCAGTTCAGCGTTCTCCTTATCAAGTTTTGCCATTGTTATTTCATAATGATGCATTCTTTTACTCAGTTTAATATTATGGCGGCGGGTAACGTCCATTTTATATTCCAATTGCGTAAAATTCTCTTCAATTTCTGTTCTTCCTCTTATTAAATTTCTGATATTACTTTCCGCTCTTCTAAAAGCTTCTAAGGATATTTCATTGAGATGACTTGCAATTGCATATAATTTCTGGTCATGCTTTTCTACAATCCGTGCTCTAGATACCTCTTTAGTTTCATAAGGCTCTTCACGACTTTGATTGGGAGACAAATAAAGATCCTCAGGTAATAGAAAATGAGACGTAGGTGAAGGTGTACTATTCATCACTTCAGTTTTATGTGAGAAATATTCTTGTACTTTAGTGGTATCATAAAAAGACAAATTCAGAACACGCACATCTGTAGAAGATGGAGTGAACATCGAGATTTCTCTTTCATCATCGTTGGAGATGAGAATATAGGTGGAAGTAGACATCCTTGGAGTTTTTATAATGTAATAACATAAGATATGCTACTAAAGGGATACAAAACTTACAGTGGCGCTGCTTATGGCATATAGTCTTGATTTTTTTAAATCTCAGTTATTGTTTAGGAAAAACTTTATTCTCTATAACTGCAAGCTCTGATGCCAATCTGTAACACCCCCATTTTTACCATATAGCAACGGAAGCTAATCTGGGGTATTACTTCATAGTACCATAGTCACAATAATAGAAAATGCCAAAAAGACACTTTTATAAAACAAATGTTATCATTCATTTATTTAAATCAGAGTTAATAAACAACTGTACATACATTGTACAAACACAGGTTTCCCAAATATCTAGTTTTATTGATAGAATACTTATTCAAGACACCACCCTTCGCAGAACGGCAGTCTTCATCCACCTAAGATATATGCTTAAAGTCAACACAAAGGTTGAGTGAATTTATGGGTTTTAAACATCATTTGAATACAAGTAAGAATCTCGGGCTACAGTGTTATACACCCAGTTTTTAAATTCATCAATTCATATTGCACTAGCTCATGACCCGCGACTAGACATTACTAGAAAAATCCAACAAATTGCCCTTAAGCAGGAAGATTGCCAGACTATCCTAAATTTTAGCAAAATAAAGCATATCTGTTTAGCCTAGGAATGGACCATTAGCTGCTAGCAAGTTCGACTTTCCCAGATAGGAGATGTCAGTCTCAAATAGTACTATTCACGATATTAGCGCTCATTAAGCGATTAGCCGTTCACGATTAAAAAGGGACTTTTGATGGCAACAGGTAAACCTAGTGTTAATAACCATATAGGCAGTATACAAAAACATTTGTATGCCTGTTTTGCATATATCCCCCTCACGCCTTTTAGAATTTTTTATAAGCCTTTTTAAAAGTAAGGTTATAAACTCACCTTAGCATATAGAGTCTTTGATAATCCAAGCACAACCTTCTCACGGAATCTGGACTTCCAGATAATATGCATATATATCAAGTGTTAGTCCCTGAGTTAAATCTCTTTATATAAAATTCTTTGATTGATTTATTTTGGAGTAATAGTATCATTTGTGACAATCCGTCAATTTATGGTTGATATTTTATTCTCAAATATTATTTAAAAATATTATTTTAATGTTATATTATGAACTCACTTATTTTTGGGAAGTAATTTGAATTTACGTCTTGAAGTAGCATCGACTACGTCTAAACCGGAGGATTCAACGTTACGTGCTTACGTTTACATACACCATCTTTGGTGACAGTCTGACATTTCAGAAAATAAATTTATCCGTGAATATTATTTTGGAGTTTTAAATTTGTGTTAGTTCATAAACTCACAAATTTACGAGAAGAGATTAGGACTTACGATTTTAATTTAACGTCCTTTACGACCAAACCGGAAACCTTAGGATTTCGTATTTACGTTTTCGAACTCCGTTTTTGATGAGACAATTTATATTGGATTTGTTTTGTGCCGTTGATTCATAATTTATAAAAACGTTATTTGTAAAACGACCCGAGGGCACGCAAATCGAGGAAACTAGAATCGAGGAATACCCGTAAATTAGTGGGATGGGACAAGTTTTACACTTGCCCACTCCACTAAGTGTGGCATCCAACATTAAGCCACCTCACCCCATGAGGTGTCCAAGCTTAACTAATAAGCTTCAACACATGTACTAGCCTAACATCTAAGCTAAAGTTACCTCAAAACCATCCAACACTAAACCATTATCTCACAAAACACACATGCAATACCACTCTCATTTCTCTCCTCCCTCTCTCTAAAATTCGTCCCAAAACCATCATCAAACACCCCTATTTGATCTATTTTAGCCATAAAATCATGTGTTATTCATACACATGATGATGCTCCTTTGAAGCCTTGAAGATTGGAGGTGATTCTAACATCCAAGGAGGTGATTTGGTGATGTCCAAGGGCTGATTTCTCAAGGAGTTTTCATGAAGATCAAGGGCTGATTTCACGAGGAATCTACAAATACTTGGTGATCCTAGAAGTGGTGTTGATATCTCATAAGATTGGTTACCCAAAACCAAGT
Organism: Glebionis coronaria; assembly: GCA_025667525.1. Classification (NCBI taxonomy): domain Eukaryota; kingdom Viridiplantae; phylum Streptophyta; class Magnoliopsida; order Asterales; family Asteraceae; genus Glebionis; species Glebionis coronaria. The sequence goes on along the minus strand of CM046879.1, from coordinate 22,556,662 downwards.
CTTGTTCATCATCAATCTCATTTTTTCATCACTAATGGTGGTATAGAGATTGTTTTTCCTATCCTCTTATTATTTTGATTATGTAATCTTGTATTTCTTTTACTTATGTATATGTATATGATGATGAATGATGATTAAAAATGTTATGTGGGGATTTGGTGTTGATAGATTGGATAAACATGGGTAAAAAGATGGACAAAATACATGTAAAATGGGTAAATCTTGTTTAGATTGTTGGCTGTATAAAACAGTAAAGGACCACATGTTAGACTGATAAAATGGAAAATTAGAAGCAATATACAGTAAGCAATATGTCTTGTACACATGTGAGAGTTGGCCATGCAATGGAATCATTGTAATGAGTGAGATATGATCAAAACAAGTTTAAAGTACAAATCTGAGTTCACTGTTTTGGACGATTTTTAGAAAATACTTAGAAGCTGATTCAACAGTAGCTATAGACGAGTTAAATGGAGCACATATCATGTAGTTTATGTCATAAAAATTTGAGCTTCTATCTCCATATAGAACTCTAGATATCGCAGTTTTGGTGAAGATGAAAAAAAAAATCAGATTTTGAGAATTAATGTTTATTATTATTATATAAGCACTCAAAATTATATTGTATAAAATGTAAAATTAAAACCCACTAACTTATGAATTTATTTATATAAATATGTACAATGGTAAATAAGTGGAAATTTTATAAAAATGGTAACTTGTTAAGTTTTATAAGTTATAAAACTATAAACATGATTTTTACGACTTTTTCGGCTATTACCGTAAAAATTAACGTTTTTGTTAAATAAAACTTAGACGGTTGGACCCGTCTAATGTGAACTTTATAAAACTCATATACTGATATAAACATATAGAACAAGTAAAAACCGATAAAACCCGAACTATATAACATACGGACATTAACAGGATAAGTTAACGTTATTGGACTAATAATACAAGAAAATGGACTAAAACACTTATAAACTTATTTATTGGGCTTAACCCATTTAGGCCCAAAATATAAAGTATAAATACTGATAATATAAGTATAACATTGATTAATACAAGTTAAGAACTTATAATAAGCTTGTTGGACTTAAAACACGGAAATAGGTAAACTAGTAAACTAGTATAAACATTACCGACACGTAACACTAAAATGAGTAAACGAGAATATGTAAACCCACTTGATCATCATATATATAAAATCATCATATGTATAAATAATTGTTATTTTTATAAAGTCATTGGACATGAGTCTAAGACGAGTATTATTTGTCTAGGTTTCCGTGATTGAAGTACGTACCGTACGTCCGAATTGCCGATAACCCGCTTTCCCACATCAACGTGACTTCATAGCCTCACACTCTTTTAAATGTTTTTATGAAATGTTTTATAAACCCGCGAGGGAGATAACATGTTAGTTTTTATAAAATAGGACACCATTTGTCCCGATTGTTTGTTTATTGATTTGGACCCGAATGATTGAATGACCCGATTGTATGACCCGATAAATGATTAAAGGACCCGATAGATGAAATAAAATGGATTATTAAAGTTAGTTTATGTCACTAAAAGTCCCATTAGCATGAATTGTGAACTACCGGGATTTGGTAGACGCTTATGCATTTAATAGTACTATTTGGGGACGATCACCCCAATTCGCACCTTGACGGTTGATCCCCGTCGTGCCACATTGATTGGTAAGCGAAATTATGTATGAAAAGATTTCCATAGCGTGAACTTTGTGACGACACGCTACTTAAGATGGGCAAATTGAGTATCGGGTTAGCTATCCGTTGTTGGTTTAGTAAGGTAACAATGTCATGCGGCTTATAATAATCCAAACTAACGAAATACTACTAGACGCACCGAATTACGATGTATTGCCTGAATAGCAATACAGGGTCATACTATTGATATTATGTTCGTGTTTTTGGTTTTCATAACCATATTCATACAGCGGTTTTTATTTTCATACTACGTCAGAAGACGTATTGCATGATGTTTTTACGACATTGGCTCGTATAATGATTTTAAGGCAAACGCCTATATTAAGATTTAGATGAAGATTTGTATAAAATGACTTTGGCTATTTTATGGCCTATTAAAATGATTTGTAAAAAATGATTTTTAGTAATAATTTATACTGATATTATATTGATGGATTTTATTAAACTCTATGAATTCACTCGGCGTTATCGCTGACCTTTTATTTTAACATGTTTTATCTCAGGTACTTGAAGGTAATTCTCGGGAAGACAACAAGAATTCATGGCCCGCGCCTAAATACTTATTTCCATTCAAATATTTTGTAAAACTTTGAATGAAATGTAATGTCTTGGGACCGATGTAACTTTGATATTTATGAATGGGAATGCTTTATTATTAAAGCGACCCGACTTTTAAGCGTTGTCTATGATGTGAGTAATGTGCTATCCCGTAACACCAACTAGTCTTCCGCTGTACTGAGTTGTATAAATTTGGGGGTGTTACAGTTTGGTACCAGAGCTCTCGTTTTAGAGAACGAAAGATTTTTAAAACCAAGGTTTTGAATAAAACTTTTCAAAATCTTTTAACTATAAACATTTTTCTAAAATGTCTAAAAATCTTTTGACTATAACGGTGCCGAAGAATTCCCGAGCTACCAACAAGGCCAGACTGAGAAGTGTTATTTTAATATATATATATATATAACTTAGATTATATATATATATATATATATATATATATATATATATATATATATATATATATATATATATATATATATATATATATATATATATATATATATATATATATATATATATATATATATATATATATATATATATATATATATATATATATATATATATATATATATATATATATATATATATTTATATATGATGTAATTTGATTACATGATTGTTTGATGATTATTTTGATATTTATATGAGGTATTTATACGACGTAGATTGTCACAAGGAACCCTAAATCCCCTAGTAAATTAATCGAAGCTATTCTCATAGGAATTCTAGCTATCCTAGATCTAAACCAAGTTGTGGATATTTATGATCCCAACAAATGGTTGATATTCGTAGAAATGTAGATATTAGTTGATTGTGATATTGAAAAAGAATTGGCGAGATTAAATCTGATATCGATGTTATGACGATCTTTCCTTATAGAGTGGAGTTTGACAAAACGTTACCACCTAGAAAGATGCCATCTGATTCGTTGTCATCCAATTCTTAAATTGAAATCGAAAGGGTGAATGTTGCACTTGAGGCTGTCATTGGAACCATTACCCAAAAGCCTCATGCCACTAGTACCTTTCCGAGAAATATTGAATGTTAGAGTCATTTCATACTAGTGACTCATTGATAACCATTGTTGTAAGAGCTATAGGATTGGAAGTTAAGTGTTGATTATATTGAGCTTTTATTGCCTTTTTAAGGTTTAAAAATAAAGTTGAAAGTATTGGAGAATGAAGTAGGGCATCACATTGAGTATAAGTTGATTGAAACTTGAATGAAGTAAAATTTAACCGGTATGGAATATGAGATTGTTAATAGAAGTCGTTAAGTTCTGTGATTGAATTATAAGGTTTTAAATGTTTGTTGGTTCGTGTTAAGGGTTGTTCATAGGCCATTGTCCACTGACGAGGATGCCCAGTGTCCAATAAATAAATTGAAGAAATCTTCTTCTGAATTGGGACCGATGGATCTTCCGGGACATATGGAACACCTAATGACTCTTGTAGATTAGTATTCATTGTGGTATCTTTTAAAAATAATCCCTAACTTAACTGAGACATCAGTTGGTAGGATGAGTTCTGAGAATTGTATGACATAGTGACACGTAATGTGTTACGGTACAATTTGACTTGTTTGTGATTAATGAAAAGACTACCATTGACTGCTAAATTCTACATGTATCGATGTTATCTATCTTTTCTTGCTTCATCCTAATGTTCGCATTAGTGATGCAACCATTGAACAAGTACTCATCTCGATTTGAGTTACGTTGTGGATTGTTCTTTTTTTGAGTGCCATCGAGGTCATAAACCTCATGATTAATTAGGCTAAGCTCATTTCCTATTATATTGTAGTTAGTTCTTGATGAACAAACTTTTCATCACTCTTTTGCAGATCATTCATTGTTTTTATAAGTTAAAACAGTATTCCTTGAGAAAAATTGAATTCTCATCACTAAAAGGATTATTCAAAATGAGATTTATAAGTAATCGTTATCGAATGAAGTTGTTTATAAAACGCCTTGGAAAACTTAACTGTTTTCATAACAAAGAAAATCTTTGTAAATTTATTCTTGATTCTTATTTAAGAATTAAGCATGAAAATGTTTTTATTATAAACATGATGATAAAATTTTGACGAACTGAGTATTGCATCGTTAATCTTGAAATTTTATATAGTTGCGCACCTACATACAATTTGGAATGGACCATGCAAGACTGATTAGTAGTCATCATAAAACTAATGAATAAACACTACATTTTCTTTGAAGATTGTGAAAGATTAAAATTTATGAGATCTGCAAGAAGAAAAAAATAAGGACATAGTGTTAGGGACACCTACATATGTGCCTGTAGCATCTATTCTTCTGAGTCGAATTTACTCATCTGTGGAAATTGTCTTACTTGACAATTGACAATTCTTTCTTGTCCAATTCTCCCGTAGTGAGATTCTTAAGAAAAGTATCTGATTACCGAGTGTTGATACCCGACTGGATGTATCGACGTTCCTATCATTTCTTTTGATTTGATTTCATTTGAATGACCTGGGTAACGATCCGAGAAGCTTATTCGAATGCGTACTCAAATTATGAAAACGTGGGATATATTCATATTCGTCAATGTTTTCGTTTGTATCTGATTTGAAATTCTCTCGCGTAGATTATGCGTTAACCTTGCTCTTTTAAGGGTTAGTTATGTCTCCATGTATCCTTGAATTTGTGAAGGATTATGAGTTATTATTAGTCTTTTGAGAAGTTCACATCTTATCGACTATAATAAAACTGGAAAGTTGGTAATGCCAGTGGAATGGATTGATTGATTATGAGATGACGACATTGTCTTAATTGATGGGAACTCGAGTAGAATTCCCCTAAATGATAAGATGTTGATTATCAAAAGTGATCTAAATAATTCTTGATGGATGATCATATCATGTATTTAGACTTGATATTATACCATGAATGGTTGTGAATTAGTCATAAATATTATAATCTAGAAAGAACCTAATATGAAATTATTAAAAGATGTTTCTGTTATCTGAAACTTTAGAAAGTATTTATTGATGAATTAACTAGACTTTTACCATTAAGGCAGATTGAAATTGCTATTGATTTTATTCCCGGTGTTGCACCTGTGGCTTGTGCACTGTACGTCAGCACCATCTGAATTAAATGAATTACCGTACAACTGAGAGAGTTGTCGGAGAAAGCTTTTATTCTACCAAGCTCGTCATCATGAAGAGCTATGGTGTTATCATTCCTTATATTTATAGATTACTATGAACTGAGTAAATTGACAATCGAAAACGATATCCATAACTCGAAATGGAAGATTTGTTCGATCATTTACAAGGTTCTAGCGTATGTTCTAAAGATTAGATCCATGGCATAGTTATCATCAACTTCGCATCTGCGAAAAAGATTATGTATTCCAATCACTACATCCGATACTTGTAATGGACATTATGAGTTTCACGTGATGTCGTTTGGATTGACTAATACACATGTAGCATTCATAAATCTGGTGAATCGTGTGTATATGTTGTAATTTGATAAATTCATGCTTGTGATCATTAAGGACCATATGTTTGTTTATAAGAATAAGAATGAGTTAATAATTATTTATAGGTTGCCCTAAATTGGCCGAACGATAAAAACCTGTACCTTAAATATTTAACATGTGATTAAAGACTAAATCCTTTATATTAATTAACCGTGTGAGTAATAGATAATGGAATATATTGACTCTTTAAAAATTAGGAGCCCTTTTAAAGACTTTGAGTATTACCAAAAAGAAAATAGAAATATGTTTTGACAAATGTTTTAACAAAGGATTTTTAAGGGATTATTCCCTTATACACAAATCATTTAACTAAACTCTTGTTTAGGGGTAAATGTTTTTGCATACCTTAAGACAACTTAAGAAGGATTGAGGAAAACCATTTAAACCATGACTTGAAACCTGAAACGACAATTTATGCTTTTCAACTAAGAAAATTTTGACCAAAATATAAACAAAGGTTTTTCGAACATTTACGAATCTTATTAAATATTTTCGATAAATCAACAAAAATCTAGTTAATTAAATTCAAATTTATTTTTAACATTTTATATAATTGGTCGAACTAAGAGATTTAAAATCCTTACGTTTACATTTCATAAAAATATAATAATTATTATTTAATTAATGGTAATAATTATCAACGCTTTAAACGCCGGATTGAGAAAAACTGATAAAAATGATAGATGAGACGAAACTGAAACTTAGAAAATATGAAGAAAGGTGAACGTAATTACTGACGCATAATATAGAAAGAATATCTGAGTGAATTGTGGACATGATAATTATATCATCAGGAAAAATGAATGTAGATACTGACACCATATATAAAAAGGATAAAGAACCAATTAGGACGTGTTCTTTAATAATGAAAGTGCAAAATAAATTGCCGAACGATATAAAAATAAACAATGTTTGTAAAAAGGATAATATAGATAATAAAAGTGGTTCGCGGCTAATGTGAACCATTAGAATTGAGAAGCTGATAACGTTAAATATTTTAAAGACCACTTATGATTGTCTAAATATGGAAGCTTGTGAGATATAGTTATGTTGGAATCTGTAAGTATAAGTATTCTATTCTTGTCATTTCTGATTTAATGTATCATTATCAGAAGAAGTCGTATTGATGGCAAATTATGAAGGCATAGATCGCCTCATACATTAGTAAACGTCTAGCTATTGCAAAGGTTATCATCTGAATTTGATTCGATTTGGGTCATCGTCGACAGACTGACCAAATCTGCTAAATATCATTCCCGTTAATGATAAATGCAAAAGAGTTATGTAAACATAGTGTGCTTGTATCGAACATCTTTATCAAGATCCTCGCTTCGCATTGAATTTCTAGAGATTTGCTCAGAAAACATTGAGAACGAACCATGATGAGAGTACTTTTTACCACCCCAAATCGAAGGGACGAGGTAAAGTAACAATACAAAACACTAGAAGTCTTGATTTATGTTTGAATGATTGACCTTTGGCAATGAACCGTATAATCATTTTCCTTTGGAAAGATTATCAGTGATAATCATCGTATTAGGATCGAGATCAAATCTTGTTAGGATCTAAATATTAGAGCATCTGTAAGCAGGAGTTGAGATAAAGACACCCGACATACACCCACTGTGAGTTGGACATGTATTTTAGGTTTAAGGTTTCCTATGATGGCGAACCTAACCTTACAAAATACCCGACTCGCGAGATCTGAAATGATTGTTGAAATTAGGATCTGATTATTGACTGCCGGTAGTGGGCAAGAGGTTATGTGAATATGAAATGTAGATCTTGAAGTGCCAGATGGGTAGCGAAGTTATGCCAAAATTTTTAACCTTGGAGAAATGAATTAATGATCTGAAAAATCATGGGATATAAGTCCCCGTTGTATGGGACCATTGAGATGATGTAAAAGATTGGTTTGAAAGACATATAAGCTGGATCTACCCTAGGACTTCAAGAACTGCGTGAATTATGTTTCGTAAATCGAACTTGATGGAATATCTATCAAGTGAAAATCTGATCGTTTCTTAGTAAAGCATAGATCGGCGAAAAGTTGCATTCATCAAAAACCCGTGAACATCATGGATAGAAAAAGTAAGTCAACATTAAGCCTGATCTTACTCCTATAGTTATGTCTGATGAAACTCGCGTATTGTAATGAATTGCACTTGTGAGAAAAGACCGAATGTGGAGGAAATACCCACATGGCTTTAACTCTATAAGAAGCGAGTAGTAAGGTAAGATGATCTTTGAGGACAAAGATCCTGTTTAGGGGTAAATGCTGTGACAATCCGTCAATTTATGGTTGATATTTTATTCTCAAATATTATTTAAAAATATTATTTTAATGTTATATTATGAACTCACTTATTTTAGGGAAGTAATTTGAATTTACGTCTTGAAGTAGCATCGACTACGTCTAAACCAGAGGATTCAACGTTACGTGCTTACATTTACATACACCATCTTTGGTGACAGTCTGACATTTCAGAAAATAAATTTATCCGTGAATATTATTTTGGAGTTTTAAATTTGTGTTAGTTCATAAACTCACAAATTTACGAGAAGAGATTAGGACTTACGATTTTAATTTAACGTCCTTTACGACCAAACCGGAAACCTTAGGATTTCGTATTTACGTTTTCGAACTCCGTTTTTGATGAGACAATTTTTATTAGATTCGTTTTGTGCCGTTGATTAATAATTTATATTTAACACCCCCAAATTTACACGTAGCGGAATACATCTTTGGGTGCTAAACAATGATACAACAACACATAATTTATAAAGAACGACTCGAAAAGAGACGTTTTAGATTTATCGTTCCTAAAACATTTGTCAGAGTAGCGTAGTCCCAAGACATCGTAACCAAAGTACAACCAAAACAAAAGATTTAAATTGTTTTGAACAAAAGGAACGACAAATATTCAAAGAGTTTATATTTTAAAGTAGTGCACAACATTCATTCCCGTGGCTTCCAAGCTTCACCCTTCCTGATTACCTGAAATACATGTGAATAAAGCATCAGCAAAAATGCCGAGTGAATCTATAGGTTTATGTAATCAATTTGAACACAAGCAAAGATTATAAGTTTGTGGCATGCTTATAAGCATCAAATAATAATTTGCATCAACAATGATAATTGTATATAGCATAAATTGCAATAAGCTCATGGAACCGAGCCCTTAGACACTCCCATATCAGTCTAATAAGACGAGAGATTTATTAATTGTCGGTTACCTCCAGATTATTGGTACATTGCCGTATACCTGACTTCTCAATACAATATGCTCAAACAGTGTGGAGGTCGGGCCTAAGCTTCTATGACAAGTCCACAAAAACTGAACCGGGGCGGCTTCCCCCATAGATCTATTAATTGTACTAGCGGTTAACACATCATAGGTTAATTAACGGTCCATAATTGAGGTTTTAACAAAGGCAATCACTTAATGCAATTTAAAGGCAACCACGGGTCCATTCATAGAGGGACAAAGCATACCATAAAAATCTTGTGTTCTATGTTTATAAAAACATGTATTCCCCCTCGCGGGTTTAAAATCATTTAATAACTAGTATAAAGCGAGGCTATAGACTCACCTTAAATGCAGACATCAGCAGAATATAAGTATCACACCACACAGCATCACATAATATATACGGCTTGATTCCAATAGTCGTAATACACCATAATAAATAATCATGTAGCGTCAACAAATATCTTTCCGCGGTTGTAAATAATTCCACAGCTATGCTCCAGTCGTTTGGTGAGGTTTATGTTTTGGTGTTTTCCCGATGGATGGTTACATCAACTCGACACAAAATAATTAATAAAATTTAACTCGTAAAACTTTGGTGGTTGGCCAAATAAAATAGAATGATAAAATAAATCATATAGTATATTCGGTATATAATTTATATGTGAACATGACGCTCATAATTCATGTCGTAAGTTATTATTTAGAACAAACATTTAAAAATGTATTTCTTAAGTTATATACTATATCCTTCGGTTATAATAGTGTATACGAAGTTATTTTTATATAATTCGACACTCGTTGGGAAATCGTTATATAACTCATTAAATTTTATTTATCATATATAACGTTACATGTCATATTAACTAAAATAATACTTTTCAAAAATTATTTTATAACGTAGTTATTCGTAAACTATTTCTTTTATAAAAGTATACATTTTTAGAAAATTTCGGCATGACCTTGCCATTTTTATAACATTTTCCATGTATATAAAATACATAATTTTTCTTACTTTGTCTCAATCAATACCCAATTAATATTTTTCTCAATCAATATTCTAATTAAGGTATTTTTAATAATATAATTATTATATTAATTATATATTCCCACCATTAATATTTTAATTACTTTCCATTTCTCCTTAATTAATTACTTTCCATTTTTAATCAATACCTTATTTAATATATTAATTATCCCCATCAATATTTTAACTACTTTCCATATATCATTAAAAAAATTTATATTTTAATATACAATTTATTAATAATAATATTAATAACAACACTCTTTTAAATATATATTTATTTATTATTTTTTTTATAAGTCCTCAAATAATTATATATCTCATATTATCAAATAATAATAATAATTATTATTATTATATTTTCAGAATTCTTACAATACTATTATTTTATTATACCATTTATGTATTTGTAGTCCATAATCTCCTCAAATAATAATTATATAATCAAAATAATTACATTTATTTATTATAGTCCATCCACCTCAATCTTATTATATCTTCTATTTATTTATTTATTTTTATTTTTTTATCCCTTTTATACATCACCTTTTTACATAATAATAATAATAAAGATAAACTGATTTTATTTAATCTTTTATTCATTACACTTTATTTGTTATATCATTGTATATAAAAAAATACAATAATCATTATACATCTAGATCTATTATACCTAAAACGAAAATAAATAATAATAATAAAAAAAAACAATTCAAGAACATCACCACCACAACCCAACACCACCACAGTGGCGGCTGTGGTTACAGTGGCCACGTCCGGCTGCCACCACGACGGTGGTTGGGCGGCGGACATCCCCCTTTTCCGATCAAAACGCGGCCAAGAACCACCATAGATAAAATAAATAAAATAATTAAACTATTTTGTCTAATCTTGATGTAACCATCTTGCATGGTAAGATCCGAAATAGATACGGGGTTTTTGGGGGTTTTTAAGGTTTGCTTATGTGTTATAACCATAGATCCATCACCCACACACCACCACAAGGTGGCGGCGGCGAAAGTAAGACCACCACAACGGTGGTTTGGGGTTGACAGCGAGAAGAGGAGTTTTAAGGGTTGGAGAGGCGCGACAAAGGTGGGGAGTTGCGGGTATTCGCTGAAAGAAACCCATCGGAGAAGAAAATACTCGCCGGAAAATTTTACGGCGGCGGCGGCTGCATAGCGGCGGCTGGTGGCCGGATTTTGAGAGAGAGAGAGAGTGTGTTTATATTTTTAGGTTAAGTGTGTTTTTGGTTTGTGTAGAAATGAGGAAATGTGTATATATTTTTCTATTTATACTAAAATGTATAAAATCAAACTAGCAAGTAGTTAAAACTTTAGGGAAAATTATGTAAATACCTTATTTACTTTTGTAAAACAAGTGTTTGAGGCTCGTTTCGACGACTTAACGGACGATTCAAGTCACGAGATTTACGCCATCGTTTTTAAAATCAATTTTCCAATAAATATGAGTCCTTACTTCGTTGCGTTTCGAAAACGTTTGCTATTATTTATTTGAATGTTCATTTCATTAATTTAGCTATCTCGGTTAAATTTTAACGTTAAAACAAAAAGTAAACTCCAAGACTCGCGTTATTAGCAAAGTTTTTATGGAATAATGAAAAATATTATTTCTTCATATTTTCAAAGTTTTAGTTTTGAATCGTTTCAACTATTATTTTTATTATTTTCGTTCAGTCCGACTCTAAAACATCAAAAAATACCCCAAGTAATTAAATAATAATTATTTAATTTGTAAAACGTAAACGTAAAAATTTTAAATTTCTCAGTTCATAAACTAAAAGAAAATATTCAAAATAAATTTGAATTTTAGCTAACACGATCTTCGTTAAATTATCGAAAATAAATAACAAGTTTCGTAAATGTTCGAAAAATCTTACTTTAAACTTTGTTCAAAATTTTCGGGTTGTTATATCATCCACTCCTTTAGGAAGCGACGTCCCGGTGCTTAATTCGCATACGATAGTCTTCGGTCTAACAGTGAAGAGTGAAAAACAGGCAAGTCATCATCTAAGTTCCAAAGAAAGTCAAAAGATATTATATGGTACACGTTCTCCATGATCGGACGTCATTGGACAATGCCGTCTAAAGTTCTCACAACTTACGATCATTCGACTAGATCACATGCCACATAAGTATCTAAAAGCAAAAGTCAAACATAAATATCAAATACGGATTTCCGCCGTTGGTCATCGAGTAGGAAAATGAGAGCGAAGAATAAATTATACATTATCATTAAAATAACATTTGTCACAATTATCCGTCCCGGATTTGGTATTACACTAAAACTCAGTTGAAGTACTTTCATGATAAAGATGATATATTAAAAATAGAAGTTAAATAGCTTCATAATTTATTTTGGTTGTCTTAAGAAGCTTTGAAAGAATGACGTAAATTTATTAATTAAACTCATACTGATGGTTACAATTAGAAAATATAATTTCCAAATTAAATCACTATTAGGAATATAAATTAAACTGGCAATTTCATTACATTAAAAGTAAAGTATGATAAGTCAATTAGTTCAAAAGGTAGAACATAATTTTATTTTAAACATTAGTTTTAGTTATACAAAATATGGTGTATAAATTTGAACTTTTACTTGTAATGGTTATTTCGATAATTGAAAATTATTTGAAAATGTAGACAAGTTCCATAAAAATTTTATAATACTTAGTAGAAATACATAAAGGTGTTTATTATTTCAAAATAACATGGGATATATTCGGGTTTCAAAGTGTGACAAGATAACAAACGAATACGAATGGTAATAGTGTCAACAATTAGTATGAAATCAACAGTACAAAAGAGGACGAAGCAAATGTCGTATAAATTCTTAAAGAGAATAATAAAATAAAGGCGTTGATGGTAAGAGGATAAGAAATTATAGATTAAACAAGTTGTCGATTTTGTTAGTGCGGTTGATGGTTCACCAATATCAGCTCGTTAACTTAGCGGTGGTCGATACATGATAGGAAAGAAGATCCATACAAAAAAAATTTAATCAAAGAAAATTCCTAATAATCACTTGTAATTAAAACAAATCGAATGAACGATGTTAGTGTTTAAAGAGAGAAGTCAAAGCACAGTTCACAAGAGTGGATTTCGAGACAAACGAGAGTGACGGACGTCATCCCGGATATACGGAAATCACTCTAATGATAATTCATTATTCACGTGCGGAGACATTCCAAAGATCTACCCAGTCGCATAAAGAAGATTGGACAAGAAGGAAGGATAAAACATCGAGACTTTCAAGTCTTTTATCAACAGTCAGTAATTAAACGAACGGTCAAAAGAAATCAGTTATAAGACAAAATGAAGTAACAAGTGAAAAAGCGATCGTCGAGTAAAAACGTATTCGTAAGCGCGTAATTCGTTTAAGAAAAGGTAAGAAAACGTATGCGGATGCATAGAAATTGCGCCACTTGCATAAAATATAAAGGTTTTCAAAACTTTTTTTCACTTTATTTCATTTTATTTATCTTTATCATAAATACAAGTAAAAAGTTCTTTATTATCAAGATTTTTAAGTTGACTACTATTCAGCCTAGCATGGCTCCTTCTAGATTAGACATAGGTGATCAGGCCATGTATAATTTAGGAATAGCAATGCAATGCTCAGCTTCGTCGAAAAGTATTACGTTTCTTATGTTTATATATAAACCATGCCATTTGTAAAATGGAATTTTAAAAATAGTTTATAAATTTATAGGATACAAGTAATTTGTGAGATACTTAATAAGCAACTTTTAATCTTACAAAAAGTATTTTATAAGACCAAAGTAAAAATAATTGGTGAAAATAATCGTAAAACAATATCAGATTTATTTATAATATGACATTATGACAACGTATAAAGTAGTCAAATTTTTGCAAAAAGTGGCAAATAGTAGCTCATAAAACAACCAATGAAATGGTTACAAGTTGTTAAGTTTTCAAAGGGTTATAAGGTTTAGACGAAAACGTCATGAGATACGCGATAAGAATGTCAACGAAGAATGTGAAGGCAAAACTTCAAAACTCAACTCAAATCAGTGGAAGGTTAGAAGAAAATGAAAATAAAATAACATCGAATGACAAATGAGTCATATATATAAAAAGAATAAATCAATTCATATGTGTTTTCTATGTAAGATACTAGACACAACATGCTTTTAAGAAAGTATATTATTCATTTTCAAATTACACCATTAATCTGGTAATTGTTAATACTGTAATGTTTTTATTTTTAAACATTTTCACATGCAACTAGTATTCGTTAGTTGTAAAATAATATTGTTAAAATTTTACGATCTCAAATGAAATCAAAACAGCTTAGAAACATTTAAAACTCATGTTCTGAATTTTCTATCAGATTTAACTTTTAAATATGAGCCGATTAATTGACCCGATAAACGACATCTCCAAGACTCAGAGTCTAAAGCATTTTGATGCAAAACGACGTTTCAGACGACTTTCTAGTTTTACCCGAGACCTGAAAACCAATGTAAAATGACCAAAATACCCCTGCAAGTTCTTTGCAGGTTTGACTATTTTATTTTAAAAATGCAGGTTTTACTTTTAAGTTTTGACCTGTTTATATTGCCCCTACAGTTTCTGCATAAAGTGTATTTTTCGACACTTCTTAACGGCTCAAAATATATACATATATACACATATGTCTTGTGGATTTTATAACAACGAAAAATAAATCTCGTAATGAGCATCATATAAAATATAGCATGATGAATGACAGAAAATGCTTCAAGGTCTTCAACACGAAATTTAGGAAGCAAAACGGTGAAAGACGTTCGTAATTTAAGTTTCAAGGGGAAATGTAGGCAAATCTCCTTGGTGCCACGATTGTCCAAGAACACAAAACATAACAAGAAAAGAATGGAACATTAACATACTATACTCCGGGAGCGAGAAGGTTAATGAAAAACAATTGATACAATTTTATATAAGTAAAATCGTATTCCAATTCTAGCGCCATAATCTAGACGATGATTTATAAAATGACGATGACGTTACCGAGTTATAAGCGAACAATACTCTTCGAAGTCGATACATATAGCTGTCAACGAATTAAATCTTCGCATGTCGTGTAAAACGATAATAAAAATCAACAAAATATTCTGAAAAACCATGATATTATTCAACACGATTATAAGAAGTGTTTCAAAATGTGTGACTCACACAATAACGGTTAGTCTATTCCAAGGACTCATTGAGCTACACAATGGTCTGGAGATTACGTTAAAAGACGTCCAAGCACAAATAGCCGAAAGACGATTTGGATATCTATATAGATATCACAAAGGGTTAAACAATGAAAGTAACGCGCGTAGATGAAGGTATGTAAGGTCATAATATAAAATTTGCAATAAAAGCAATTTAAATACTTCAAAAATAAATACAGAAAGATCTTAAAAATTCATTGTATTTATTTAAGTTAATCATTAATAAATGATAAACTTTTATCGAAAAGTTTAACGACATAAATATATATCGATAAAGGATTATAGTATTTATTTATAATTACTTGGCAATAAGGTATACGTAATAACGTATACTAAAATTGTAATCTCAGAAGTAGCTTGAACCTGAAGTCACGCAAAATCATGTGCACCGACTCTTTGAAAAATAAAACCGACAGTTATAGTTTAGGTTTTTAGAAAAAGACCTAGTTCTCTATAACTCATGGCTCTGGTACCAATCTTTAACACCCCCAAATTTACACGCAGCGGAATACATCTTTGGGTGCTAAACAATGATACAACAACACATAATTTATAAAGAACGACTCGAAAAGAGACGTTTGAGATTTATCGTTCCTAAAACATTTGTCAGAGTAGCGTAGTCCCAAGACATCGTAACCAAAGTACAACCAAAACAAAAGATTTAAATTGTTTTGAACAAAAGGAACGACAAATATTCAAAGAGTTTATATTTTAAAGTAGTGCACAACATTCATTCCCGTGGCTTCCAAGCTTCACCCTTCCTGATTACCTGAAATACATGTGAATAAAACATCAGCAAAAATGCCGAGTGAATCTATAGGTTTATGTAATCAATTTGAACACAAGCAAAGATTATAAGTTTGTGGCATGCTTATAAGCATCAAATAATAAATTGCATCAACAATGATAATTGTATATAGCATAAATTGCAATAAGCTCATGGAACCGAGCCCTTAGACACTCCCATATCAGTCTAATAAGACGAGAGATTTATTAATTGTCGGTTACCTCCAGATTATTGGTACATTGCCGTATACCTGACTTCTCAATAAGCTTCTATGACAAGTCCACAAAAACTGAACCGGGGCGGCTTCCCCCATAGATCTATTAATTGTACTAGCGGTTAACCCATCATAGGTTAATTAACGGTCCATAATTGAGGTTTTAACAAAGGCAATCACTTAATGCAATTTAAAGGCAACCACGGGTCCATTCATAGAGGGACAAAGCATACCATAAAAATCTTGTGTTCTATGTTTATAAAAACATGTATTCCCCCTCGCGGGTTTAAAATCATTTAATAACTAGTATAAAGCGAGGCTATAGACTCACCTTAAATGCAGACATCAGCAGAATATAAGTATCACACCACACAGCATCACATAATATATACGGCTTGATTCCAATAGTCGTAATACACCATAATAAATAATCATGTAGCGTCAACAAATATCTTTCCGCGGTTGTAAATAATTCCACAGCTATGCTCCAGTCGGTTGGTGAGGTTTATGTTTTGGTGTTTTCCCGATGGATGGTTACATCAACTCGACACAAAATAATTAATAAAATTTAACTCGTAAAACTTTGGTGGTTGGCCAAATAAAATAGAATGATAAAATAAATCATATAGTATATTCGGTATATAATTTATATGTGAACATGACGCTCATAATTCATGTCGTAAGTTATTATTTAGAACAAACATTTAAAAATGTATTTCTTAAGTTATATACTATATCCTTCGGTTATAATAGTGTATACGAAGTTATTTTTATATAATTCGACACTCGTTGGGAAATCGTTATATAACTCATTAAATTTTATTTATCATATATAACGTTACATGTCATATTAACTAAAATAATACTTTTCAAAAATTATTTTATAACGTAGTTATTCGTAAACTATTTCTTTTATAAAAGTATACATTTTTAGAAAATTTCGGCATGACCTTGCCGTTTTTATAACATTTTCCATGTATATAAAATACATAATTTTTCTTACTTTGTCTCAATCAATACCCAATTAATATTTTTCTCAATCAATATTCTAATTAAGGTATTTTTAATAATATAATTATTATATTAATTATATATTCCCACCATTAATATTTTAATTACTTTCCATTTCTCCTTAATTAATTACTTTCCATTTTTAATCAATACCTTATTTAATATATTAATTATCCCCATCAATATTTTAACTACTTTCCATATATCATTAAAAAATTTTATATTTTAATATACAATTTATTAATAATAATATTAATAACAACACTCTTTTAAATATATATTTATTTTTTATTTTTTTTATAAGTCCTCAAATAATTATATATCTCATATTATCAAATAATAATAATAATTATTATTATTATATTTTCAGAATTCTTACAATACTATTATTTTATTATACCATTTATGTATTTGTAGTCCATAATCTCCTCAAATAATAATTATATAATCAAAATAATTACATTTATTTATTATAGTCCATCCACCTCAATCTTATTATATCTTCTATTTATTTATTTATTTTTATTTTTTTTATCCCTTTTATACATCACCTTTTTACATAATAATAATAATAAAGATAAACTGATTTTATTTAATCTTTTATTCATTACACTTTATTTGTTATATCATTGTATATAAAAAAATACAATAATCATTATACATCTAGATCTATTATACCTAAAACAAAAATAAATAATAATAATAAAAAAAAAACAATTCAAGAACATCACCACCACAACCCAACACCACCACAGTGGCGGCTGTGGTTACAGTGGCCACGTCCGGCCGCCACCACGACGGTGGTTGGGCGGCGGACATCCCCCTTTTCCGATCAAAACGCGGCCAAGAACCACCATAGATAAAATAAATAAAATAATTAAACTATTTTGTCTAATCTTGATGTAACCATCTTGCATGGTAAGATCCGAAATAGATACGAGGTTTTTGGGGGGTTTTAAGGTTTGCTTATGTGTTATAACCATAGATCCATCACCCACACACCACCACAAGGTGGCGGCGGCGAAAGTAAGACCACCACAACGGTGGTTTGGGGTTGACAGCGAGAAGAGGAGTTTTAAGGGTTGGAGAGGCGCGACAAAGGTGGGGAGTTGCGGGTATTCGCTGAAAGAAACCCATCGGAGAAGAAAATACTCGCCGGAAAATTTTACGGCGGCGGCGGCTGCATAGCGGCGGCTGGTGGCCGGATTTTGAGAGAGGGAGAGAGTGTGTTTATATTTTTAGGTTAAGTGTGTTTTTGGTTTGTGTAGAAATGAGGAAATGTGTATATATTTTTCTATTTATACTAAAATGTATAAAATCAAACTAGCAAGTAGTTAAAACTTTAGGGAAAATTATGTAAATACCTTATTTACTTTTGTAAAACAAGTGTTTGAGGCTCGTTTCGACGACTTAACGGACGATTCAAGTCACGAGATTTGCGCCATCGTTTTTAAAATCAATTTTCCAATAAATATGAGTCCTTACTTCGTTGCGTTTCGAAAACGTTTGCTATTATTTATTTGAATGTTCATTTCATTAATTTAGCTATCTCGGTTAAATTTTAACGTTAAAACAAAAAGTAAACTCCAAGACTCGCGTTATTAGCAAAGTTTTTATGGAATAATGAAAAATATTATTTCTTCATATTTTCAAAGTTTTAGTTTTGAATCGTTTCAACTATTATTTTTATTATTTTCGTTCAGTCCGACTCTAAAACATCAAAAAATACCCCAAGTAATTAAATAATAATTATTTAATTTGTAAAACGTAAACGTAAAAATTTTAAATTTCTCAGTTCATAAACTAAAAGAAAATATTCAAAATAAATTTGAATTTTAGCTAACACGATCTTCGTTAAATTATCGAAAATAAATAACAAGTTTCGTAAATGTTCGAAAAATCTTACTTTAAACTTTGTTCAAAATTTTCGGGTTGTTATATTATAAAAACGTTATTCGTAAAACGACCCGAGGGCACGCAAATCGAGGAAACTAGAATCGAGGAATACCGTAAATTAGTGGGATGGGATAAGTTTTATACTTGCCCACTCCACTAAGTGTGGCATCCAACATTAAGCCACCTAACCTCATGAGGTGTCCAAGCTTAACTAATAAGGTTCAACACATGTACTAGCCTAACATCTAAGCTAAAGTTACCTCAAAACCATCCAACACTAAACCATTATCTCACAAAACACACATGCAATACCATTCTCATTTCTCTCCTCCCTCTCTCCAAAATTCGTCCCAAAACCATCATCAAACACCCCTATTTTATCTATTTTAGCCATAAAATCATGTGTTATTCATACACATGATGATGCTCCTTTGAAGCCTTGAAGATTGGAGGTGATTCTAACATCCAAGGAGGTGATTTGGTGATGTCCAAGGGCTGATTTCTCAAGGAGTTTTCATGAAGATCAAGGGCTGATTACACAAGGAATCTACAAATACTTGGTGATCCTAGAAGTGGTGTTGATATCTCATAAGATTGGTTACCCAAAACCAAGTCTTGTTCATCATCAATCTCATCTTTTCATCACTAATGGTGGTATAGAGATTGTTCTTCCTATCCTCTTATTATTTTGATTATGTAATCTTGTATTTCTTTTACTTATGTATATGTATATGATGATGAATGATGATTAAAAATGTTATGTGGGGATTTGGTGTTGATAGATTGGATAAACATGGGTAAAAAGATGGACAAAATACATGTAAAATGGGTAAATCTTGTTTAGATTGTTGGCTGTATAAAACAGTAAAGGACCACATGTTAGACTGATAAAATGGAAAAGTAGAAGCAATATACAGTAAGTAATATGTCTTGTACACATGTGATAGTTGGCCATGCAATGGAATCATTGTAATGAGTGAGATATGATCAAAACAAGTTTAAAGTACAAATCTGAGTTCACTGTTTTGGACGATTTTTAGAAAATACTTAGAGGCTGATTCAACAGTAGCTATAGGAGAGTTAAATGGAGCACATATCATGTAGTTTATGTCATAAAAATTTGAGCTTCTATCTCCATATAGAACTCTGGATATGGCAGTTTTAGTGAAGATGAAAATAAAAATCAGATTTTGAGAATTAATGTTTATTATTATTATATAAGCACTTAAAATTATATTGTATAAAATGTAAAATTAAAACCAAATAACTTATGAATTTATTTATATAAATATGTACAATGGTAAATAAGTGGACATTTTATAAAAATGGTAACTTGTTAAGTTTTATAAGTTATAAAACTATAAACATGATTTTTACGACTTTTTCGGCTATTACCGTAAAAATTAACGTTTTTGTTAAATAAAACTTAGACGGTTGGACCCGTCTAATGTGAACTTTATAAAACTCATATACTGATATAAACATATAGAACAAGTAAAAACCGATAAAACCCGAACTATATAACATACGGACATTAACGGGATAAGTTAACGTTATTGGACTAATAATACAAGAAAATGGACTAAAAACTTATAAACTTATTTATTGGGCTTAACCCATTTAGGCCCAAAATATAAAGTATAAATACTGATAATATAAGTATAACATGGATTAATACAAGTTAAGAACTTATAATAAGCTTGTTGGACTTAAAACACGAAAATAGGTAAACTAGTAAACTAGTATAAACGTTACCGACACTTAACACTAAAATGAGTAAACGAGAATATGTAAACCCACTTGATCATCATATATATAAAATCATCATATGTATACATAATTGTTATTTTTATAAAGTCATTGGACATGAGTCTAAGACGAGTATTATTTGTCTAGGTTTTCGTGATTGAAGTACGTACCGTACCTCCGAATTGCCGATAACCCTCCTTCCCACATCAACGTGAGTTCATAGCCTCGCACTCTTTTAAATGTTTTTATGAAATGTTTTATAAACCCGCGAGGGAGATAACATGTTAGTTTTTATAAAATAGGACACCATTTGTCCCGATTGTTTGTTTATTGATTTGGACCCGAATGATTGAATGACCCGATTGTATGACCCGATAAATGATTAAAGGACCCGATAGATGAAATAAAATGGATTATTAAAGTTAGGTTATGTCACTAAAAGTCCCATTAGCATGAATTGTGAACTACCGGGATTTGGTAGACGCTTATGCATTTAATAGTACTATTTGGGGACGATCACCCCAGTTCACGCCTTGACGGTTGATCCCCGTCGTGCCACATTGATTGGTAAGCGAATTTATGTATGAGAAGATTTTCATAGCGTGACCTTTGTGACGACACGCTACTTTAGATGGGCAAATTGAGTATCGGGTTAGCTACCCGTTGTTGGTTTAGTAAGGTAACAATGTCATGCGGCTTATAATAATCCAAACTAACGAAATACTACTAGACGCACCGAATTACGATGTATTGCCTGAATAGCAATACAGGGTCATACTATTGATATTATGTTCGTGTTTTTGGTTTTCATAACCATATTCATATAACGGTTTTTATTTTCATACTACGTCATAAGACGTATTGCATGATGTTTTTACGACATTGGCTCGTATAATGATTTTAAGGCAAACGCCTATATTAAGATTTAGATGAAGATTTGTATAAAATGACTTTGGCTATTTTATGGCCTATTAAAATGATTTGTACAAAATGATTTTCAGTAATGATTTATACTGATATTATATTGATGGATTTTATTAAACTCTATGAATTCACTCGGCGTTATCGCTGACCTTTTCTTTTAACATGTTTTATCTCAGGTACTTGAAGGTAATTCTCGGGAAGACAACAAGAATTCATGGCCCGTACCTAAATACTTATTTCCATTCATATATTTTGTAAAACTTTGTATGAAATGTAATGACTTGGGACCGATGTAACTTTGATATTTATGAATGGAAATGCTTTATTATTAAAACGACGCGACTTTTAAGCGTTGTCTATGATGTGAGTAATGTGCTATCCCGTAACACCAACTAGTCTTCCGCTGTACTGAGTTGTATAAATTTGGGGGTGTTACATCATTGTCCGGGTCATCATACTCAGAAGTCATTCTATAAACGTTTGAGGAGCGAGGGCACTTTAAATCGTAAACTCAACCACTCAGTCAGAACGTAATATCGAGATGGAACATATTTGTACAAAGTTCTCTACTAACATGACACAATATATTTTATTACATTTTGAGTTTCAATATTGTCAAAAATAGCCCTTGTTGTTATAGTTTGGTGTGTTTACACTTTTTACCCTTTAAGTATATAATTTTATAAATTGCAATCTCAACCTTCAATATTTAACCTTAAGGTCTCAAATTTTACAAAATTTATTCTTATTTCTTTTTTTTTCATAAAATGACACTTTTGGCCCAAAATGATAAATAGTTTCAGAATTGACAGTTTTAGCCCCTGAACTTGTAAAAATCACATAACAAGCTCAAAAATGATCCAAATGATCTAGGATTTGAAAGCAAAGTTTATGAACACATTTATAATCATAATAAAAACATTTCTTTAGAATTATAACTTTTGAAACTGGTTTTTGCTGATTATTTTATGTAAAATACAAAATTAGGCTTTTAAGACATCTTTAACTTATAACTTTCATTTAATATGATGAAATGACTTAGTTTCTTTTAGATTATCTTTCTAACATAATTTTGGCATTATAAAAAGTCTAAATAAACATTATTACAAGATCAAAGCCTTGGTCAACATAGATTTACCTAGGTAGCTCCAAAATGGCTCCTTATGGCTTCTTATGAACACAGCTTGCTACCAAAGCTTCAAGAGCTTGAATGGCTAGCTTATAGACCTGGTTTTTGGTCTTGTGGGATGTCCTAAGACGTATATAGAGGTGAAAATGGAGAATGGGTATGAGATACAAGAAAACGGGTGCAAGTTCTTTCTATGGCCATTCGTCCCTATTTATACTAGTTTGGAACTTAGGCTCCAAGTTAAGCATCTAAACGTGTAATAATGATAGATGGATGACTAATGAAGGCTAGTGAAGGTCTACAAAAGTTTATAGGTCCTGGCTTTGTCCTAATCTTTCCTTGTGGCTAGAAATGAACCACGACAACATATAGATGAGAATGTTGATGTGTAGCAAGCAAGGAGGTGATGCACCTACTTGTAACACTTCTAAAACATCTTAGGATTAATAATTATCAGGTTTTCAAACTTGTAATGGAGGGAAATTGTTTGAAAATGTGTTTGGATGGAAAATACAAAACCAGATTCAAAAACTAGGGCTTGTAACTTATGTTTTGTGTTTTTGGTGATTGGGGCTTAGAAAAGTGACTAGTGAATGAACAAGGCTTAATTATGGTTTAGACATTCTATTTAAGAGATTTTGGTCCTTGGTTTAAAGTTTAATAGAGGTTTGATGTGAAAATGGGAAGTATACATTTGTAGATTAAGGTTTTCTAATGATCAAGGGTTTAATCTTAGTAAATGTGATTATCCTCCTCTTAGAAACTGATTTAAACTTAATTTAGGTCCTAGAAATTGTGTCTTAAGTGTCGAAAGTGTTCTCACACTTGGTTTAAGGGTTTAATTTAGGTAAACATGTCTAAAGAGTGAAAATACCTATTTTGACCTAATTTACAAGTCATGCATTGCAATCTTGTACCTTATGAATTAGGGTTTACATTGTGGGCTATATTGAGGATCAAAAGCGTAATAATCATACGGACTTTCAACACTGTTTGTTTGCTTGTTTTCTTTCACAGGTGGAACCTAGGTCTGTTTCTCATGCTCTTGAGGATCAAAGTTGGGTGGAGGCTATGCAGGAGGAAATGCAGCAATTCTTGTTTCAGAATGTTTGGGTTCTTGTTGACTTACCAGATGGGAAGACAGCTATCAATACCAAATGGATTCTCAAAAACAAGAAGGATGCATGGGGAATTTTTGTCAGGAATAAAGCTAGACTTGTCGCACAAGGACACACTCAAATTGAGGGCATTGACTATACTGAAGTCTTTGCGCCTGTTGCCAGGATCGAGGCCATTCGTCTGTTTTTGGCCTTTGCTTCGTATGTTGGCTTTACGGTGTTCCAGATGGATGTCAAGAGTGCATTTCTCTATGGCAGAATTGACGAGGAAGTGTATGTTACTCAACCTAAGGGGTTTGTAGATCCACTTCATCCCAAGAAAGTCTACAAGGTGGTCAAGGCTCTTTATGGGTTACATCAGGCTCCTAGAGCTTGGTATGAGCGTCTCTCCACTTTCTTGTTAAAGAATGGCTATAGAAGAGGTACTATTGACAAAACACTATTTCTTCGGCGGAATTCCAAGGATATTATCCTTGTTCAGGTTTATGTGGACGACATTATCTTTGGTTCTACAAGGAAGGAGTGGTGTGATGAGTTTGAACATTTGATGAAAGTCGAATTTCAGATGAGTGCCATGGGAGAACTGTCATTTTTCCTTGGTCTTCAGGTCAAGCAAGAATCGGATGGGATTTTCATCAGTCAAGATAAATATGTTCATGAGATTCTTCAGAAGTTTGACATGGATCCTCTTAGACCAGCAGCAACTCCTTATGAAGTTGCTAGAATCAAACTTAAGAATGAGCCAGATCCCCCGGTAAATGTTCACATGTACAGGTCTATGATTGGCTCTCTCATGTATTTGACTGCATCACGTCCGGACATTATGTTTGCAGTAAGTGCTTGTTCTAGACACCAGGTGACTCCAACGGTTTCGAACTTAAATGCAGTGAAGAAGATTTTCAAGTATATCAAGGCTCAACCTAAATTGGGTCTATGGTATCCTAGAGAATCTCCCTTTGTTCTTGAAGCCTATAGTGATAGTGATTATGCTGGTGTTAATAATGATAGGAAGTCTACTACTGGTGGTTGTCAATTTTTGGGTCGTCGGCTTATTTCATGGCAATGTAAGAAACAGACAATCGTAGCTACTTCTTCAACAGAAGCTGAATATGTTGCGGCTGCTAGTTGTTGTGGTCAAGTTTTATGGATCCAAAATCAGATGTTGGACTATGGTTTCAATTTTATGAATACCAAAATTTTTATTGACAATCAAAGCACTATCTGCATTGTGAAGAATCCTGTATTTCATCAACGGACGAAGCATATTGAGATTCGGCATCATTTTATACGCGATGCCCATGAGAAGAAGCTGATACAGTTTCTTAAAGTTCATACGGATGACAATGTTGCTGATTTGCTGACTAAAGCTTTTGATGGTCCTCGGTTTAACCACTTGGTGGTTCATATTGGGATGGTCAATCCTTGAGGTCTAGGATTGAGGGGAGGCAAAGCCTAAGGGGAGGCTTTGTTTACATATTAGGTCAGTCTAACGTATTCATAGTATTTAACAACATAATTTCTTGGTTATGATGGTGTGTGGTGCTTCTGATGGAGGATTTTTGCTCTCTTCTGGTGGATATGGCCTTATATGACTGGCTTCTGGTCCTCTTTGGTCAGCTTCTAGTTATGCTTGGTTGCCTTCTAGTGGTTTGAAATTCTTCCATGTCTAGTGGTGTTTGGCTATTGGTACTGGTACTGGTCTGGCATACTGTTCATTCCTTTTGTCCTTTGTTAATCACGTTTTGCTCATGGTCTGACCATTGTGTGCTTTGACTTTTGGTCAACGCTCCCAATACTGGTATTTACAAGTTTGAATTCAGCAAGTAAATTGGGGGTTGGTTATTATGTTAAAAAGGGCAAGTGGTTATTATGCCATTATGGTTTAATTTGAAAGGGCAACCCCCCATTAATAGGGGTCAATGAACAGTTACTACTTTCTTCATATATGGTCAACATACACCCTTGACTCACTCATTACAATTAACACACACACACAAACCGCTTCTACTCTCTACATCCCAATCCCAATCCTTCTTCCATCAATTCATCAAGATCCATGGCTGCTCTTGCTTACCAACCTGCTCACAATCGTGTTGCTTATCTGGGTGATGGTCCAAATCGTGAACATTTTGCTGACATCTTGGATTTCATTGAAGCTTCTAACTTAAGGTTTGCATTTACTGTCTGTCCCACCATATATGATAGTGTGATACGTCAATTTTGGGCGTCTGCTCAACTTGTGAATGTGGCTGGACGTCCACGTGCACTCCATGCTACCATAGATGGACGTGCATATGTGGTGACTGGAGCGTCTATTCGCTCTTCTCTTCATCTTCAGGATGAGGGGGTGTTGTATCAATCCCCAATTCGGAAGTATTGGAGGGTATGGCTGCCATAGGTTATGAACATGGGGGGAAGTTTAACTTCCAGAAGAATAGGTTTTCCCCCCAATGGAAGCTTCTGGTTCACTTTTTAATCCATTGTATGAGTCCCAAGTCTGGGAGTTGGGATGCTTTCCCTACTCCTTTGGCTACTGGTCTTATATGTTTAGCCCAGGGTAGAGTGTTTAATTTTTCTCATTATATATTTGAGGGGATGGCTAGTAATTTGTCTACTGCTGGTTCGAGGAAGAAATTTCTTATGTACCCTAGGTTTCTTCAACAAATCCTTGTTTGCATTCCACGTGATAGGACTGAGCATGTGCCATCTAAACTTACAGCTAAAGTGTATTACAATATGATGAATGGGTTTACTGGGGATTGGAGGCCCCTGACTGAAGCCATGATAGGGTTGGCTCAGGGTCCTATGGGTCAGGAGGAAGAGGCTCCTGAGTTTGTTGTGATAGATGATGACCCCATGGAGGAGGAGGAGGCTCTTAGTGTTGGTGCCACTCCTGTGGTAGAGGAGGAGCTAGTTGAGGAAGTGGTGGTTGAAAAACCATCTCCTACCAAGGCTGGTCCTTCCTTAGTTCCACAAAGGTCTCCTTTTGTGGAGACTCCACCTCCTAGTCCTGCCCCACACTCGACTGATATCCCGTTTGATGCTAGTTCTCCACAGGTTGACCCACATGTTGCTTCGGGCTCCCGTGATGCTTTCCCTGATCCAAGTTCTCTTGGTGGGCAGGCGGAGGAGCCTACTACACTGACATCTTTGCTCGATCTTATGCACAGGTACCATGAGAGGATGATTTGTTTGGAAGCTGACTTAAACCAACATCGGAAGCTTACAAGGGAGTTTGTTCTTCCTCTGGCGGATCGCATAAAGGTGTTGGAGAATCAACAACGTCGTCGCAAGAAGCATGTGGTTCTTTCAGATTCTGAGGATGAGGGTGCGGAGAATGTTGAGGATGGCTTGATGTTGTTGGCAAAGGCTGCCTTTGCTGATAAAGTTTATGATGATTTGCCGGTTCCTCCAATGTCCTCCAATGTTCCTTCTCTTAGTGCTATTCCCCCTTCTATGGGTGGTGATTCTGATCCTGCTGATGGTTCTCATGCTGGTCCCTCTCATGATCCGAAGGGAAAAGCCCCAATGACTGATTCTCCATCTCCAACTCGCAAGCGTACTCGTCGACAGATTGAAGAAGAAAGGCTTGGTGAAGAGGCTGCTCGTCGAGTTCAGGCTGAGATTGATGAGGCGGATAGGGATGCTGAGGAAGAGCTTCGAGAGCGCAGGCGTGCGCAAATTCAGCATGATGCCATGCATTGGACTGATGGTGAATGGATGCAAGTGTTGACTGTTCTCACTCGGGATTATGCTCAGTTTAAAGATCTGTTGGGTGATGATGTTGATGAACACAATTGTATTCCGCGTGCTATGGTGATGATGCGTAAGCACCAGTTGGCTCTTGCTGAAGAACTAAAGAAACAGAGAAGGAACAGACCTCTATCTCGGGCTGAGGAGCGCCAGCAGATGCAACGTTATGTGAAATATCAATCTGCTGCTCATTTGAATGCTCTGTGGTCTTGGGCTCGGGTGAGGGCTTTGACTTTTGATGAGCTTAAGGTCCTTTATGAAAAGATGGTGAAGCGTCAGAGTCAACCTATTCCGGAAAGATTTATTTACCATCCTCGTGGTGTGACTGCTTCTATGCCTGCTGATTCTACTGGTCCTTCGTCTGTACCCACTCCTGGTTCTGATGGTAGTCCTTCTGGTTCTATTGCTACTTCTGTTGGTCCTTCTACTACACCCTTGGTTGCTCCTATGGGTTCTACTGCTGGTACTGCTACTACCATCTTTGTTACTACCACCACCACTCATGCTTCCACCACCACACCTGTTACTACTACCTCCACCCATGTTTCTGCAAGCACCTTTGTTGATACCACCATACCTACTGCTACTACATCTGATGTGCCATCTCCATCACCACAAGTTCCTACAACACAACATAATCCTACTTCTGATGCAGCTCCTAGTGGTCCTTTGGGTGGACATGTTCATGAGTCTACTTCTACTGCTTCCCCTGCTGTTGCTGGAGTTAAGGTAAAGGTTGAATCAACTCCTTCGGCTCCCACACCTCGACGTTCCATTCGCCAGAAACTTGCTCGTCGTGTTCGCCGTGGTAAGACAATTCCTTTTGAGAAGCGTGATCCTGAGAATTTAATTGATGCAGCTTCTGATAGCGATTCTGACTTACCCTTGGGCAATGGAAGCATTACGGGTTATACGGTTGAGAGTTCTACAACACTTCCTGGTGGCGTCTCCCATCGGATTACTTTGAGTGATGTGTCTGTGCGATTGGCAACGGGTTTGCAGGGTGTGTTATCGTGGGCTGACCGTATGGATCTTATGGCGTTGTTTGGGCTTGTTGATTCTAGTATGCCGTTTGACCCCATGGCGGTGTCTTCCTGGCCTGGTCTCCGTATCTGGGCTGATCTCAAGCTAATGTTGGATCCTCCTCCAAATGCTCCTGTTTCGGGCATATGGAAGGATCAATTCCAATGGGAGATTCTGCGATGGAAGCTACATGCTGGATGTGGAGTTCATATGTTGGAATTAGAATCTGGTCATATGGTGTTTATGCTGACGGATGTGGAGTATCCTTTGACTATTTCTTCCATGGAGGCGATGTTGGCAAGTCACATGCAAATTTCTACTGCTCCTTCTGGGAATGAGTCGAGTATGGCCACGGCTTTGGTAGAGGGTATTCAGGCGCGGTTGCTAGCGGATAAGAAGGCAGCTCCTGGTATGTAAGGTGATTGGGTTGTAATTGTTTATACATTGAATTTTTGTTCTTATTTTTATTATTTTCACCAATATGTACAGTGATTGGTGAATTTCATTCTTTATAGTTACAAAAAAAAAAATATATATATATATATATATATATATATATATATATATATATATATATATATATATATATATATATATATATATATATATATATATATACTTTTTATATAATATCTGCTTATACTTTAAACACAGTTTAGCTTTTATACTTGTACATAATATCCCTTGGCTGTTTCACAATGTGGTTCCTGGTTTGATTTTGTTCTGGTACTTGGTTTCACTTGGTGTTGGACGTGGTCCACACAACAAATGGTTCTCAACTTACCATGTCTAATCGACAAGTAAAAGTTGATTCACCTTGAGGGTACGGCTCCTGGTGCGATTCTCAAATCCGTTGATGGTTGCCAGGTTACCCAAAACTGGATGGTTTTCACTTGCCATAGTCTTGGACTGAAAAGTGGCTAATCCAAGGGGGTACGGCTCTTGGTAAAGATGTTATCAAATCCGTTGATAGCTGTAATAGCTTGCTTAAAGCTATAGGGTGTTCAACTCACCGATGCTTCATTGCAAAGAGTTGGCGAGTCCAGAGGGGTACGGCTTCTGATAAAGACGCATCAAATCCGTTGACGGCTGTGATGATTTGCCTAAAATCATCAGGGTACTCCCACTCACCATTGATTCACGTTCTAAGAGTTGGGCTGGGTTCTAGTCTCCCAGGGTGATGCTTATTCCACCAGAATGACTAGCTAGCCCAAGAGCGAGCAGCTACTTGGTAAAGGCTCATCAAATCTGCTCATGTTGCTGAAAAGATTCAACACGATGCTGATTTGTTACAAGCTTTGGAGAAGCTTCTAGTGTTTCATGTTGCGGCTGTTCTTCTGATTCTTATCTTGTTGATGCTGCTATTTGTTTTGCTGATACAATCCTCGGGCTTTCTTTGCACGTTTTCCAGGAAACTTGAACTCAACAGGTCAAATTCAAGTTTAGGGGAGGATTGTTAGGACCATTGTAATAGTTATATGTAATAGGTAGACTAGGAGGTATGTAGTTCCTCCTGGTCCTAGTCCTAGTAGAAGCAAGTCCTGCTCCTGGTCCTAGTCAAAGTCAAACTTTATTATTTACTTAATATTCTGTTAGGATATGCATGAGATATGTTAGGAAAGGATATGCATATCAGTTTTACACGTTTTCTTTAATGATGTATTAGGGTTTCCTGGTAGTATAAAAGGAACCTTAGGCAGAAGGGTTACACACACCTTCACAAAACGTAGTTCTAGTCATTATCAATATTAGAAATCCTTAGAAAGGATCAAGTCTTTATAGTTATTATGTTTCTCTTGATTATATTTATATTCTACATTCATATTGTGTATAGAGTCTCTTTGTGATTTGACTTGTGATTACAGAAGTCATTCACCGGTCCTGACAGGCTGTAAGATCTACATCTAGTAGACCCAACACCCACTTTAAACTCCATTGGCTTCCGCCGCACATCCGCGTAACTTTTCTGTCTACTACGGGCAGTCAACAACCTATTCTTAATCTGAACTATCATCTCCGTAGTCTCCCGGATCAATTCCGGTCCCGTAAGCTGGGTATCCCCAACTTCACTCCAACATACTAGAGATCTACACTTCCTACCATACAAAGCTTCAAACGGTGCAGCCTTAATACTAGAATGGTAACTATTGTTATACGAAAACTCTGCTAACGGCAAATGTGTATCCCAATTCTTACCAAAATCTAACACACAAGCTCTTAACATATCTTCCAGTGTTTGTATCGTCCTTTCACTCTGCCCATCAGTCTGGGGGTGATAAGGAGTGCTCATGTCGAGATTCGTTCCCAAGGATCTTTGGAGAGATTTCCAAAAATTCGATGCGAATCTAGGATCTCGATCTGAAATGATCGATACAGGCACTACATGCTTGCATACAACATTCTCAAAGTATATACGAGTCAGCTTCTCCAGTGAGAACTGCTCTTTAACCGGAATGAAGTGTGCTGATTTGGTCAGTCTGTCGACAATAACCCGAATCGAGTTGTTTCCAGATGATGTTCTAGGAAGCTTGGTGATAAAGTCCATCGTAATTCGCTCCCACTTCCATTCAGGAATCTTTGGCTGTTGAAGTAGTCCTGAGGGATTTTGATGTTCAGCTTTGACTCTAGCACAAGTCAAGCATTGAAGAACATACATAGCTATGTCAGCTTTCATATTCGACCACCAGTACAACTTCTTCAAATCATGGTACATCTTATCAGATCCCGGATGAATGGAATACTTAGATTTATGGGATTCTAACATAATCAAGTCTCTTAAGCCTCCAAACTTAGGTATCCACATACGACCTCTTAAGCATTTCACTCCATCAGCTCTAACCTCTAAAGGATCTCCTTCTCCTCAGAACCCTTCATTAACAAAATTTTCCTTCTTACAAGCTTCTATTTGCGCATTTCTAATTTGCTCAGGCAAATTATTGTGCATGGTCAAGACTAGAGAACGTACCCTGATAGGCTCTCTATCTTTCCTACTTAACGCATCGACAACAACATTGGCTTTTCCTGGGTGATATTTTATATCACAATCATAATCACTTAATAACTCTATCCATCTTCGTTGCCTCATGTTCAATTCCTTCTGATCAAGAATATACTGTAAGCTTGTGTGATCGGTGAATACCGTACACTTGGTGCCATACAGATAATGTCTCCAAAACATAAGAGCAAAGACTACAGCTCCTAACTCAAGATCATGAGTAGTATAATTCTCCTCATTCTTCCTTAATTGCCTAGAAGCATAAGCTATCACTTTCTCTCGCTGTATCAAAACAGCTCCATAACCTCTAAGAGATGCATCACAATACACTAAAAAATCTTCACTCCCGTCGGGTAATGATAAGATTGGCGCACTACATAATTTTTGCTTTAATGTCTGAAATGCTCCATCTTCATCACTTCTCCAAACGAAAGGTTTATTCTTTTGGGTAAGCTTAGTCAAGGGTTTAGCTATCAAAGAAAATTCTTTAATGAATCGCATATAATAGCCAGCCAATCCTAAGAACTGTCGCACTTCCGTTGGCGTTGTCGGTGCAGACCAATTCTTAATGGCTTCAACCTTTGCAGGATCAACATGAATTCCATCTTTGTTAATCACATGACCAAGAAATTGCACATAATCTAACCATAAATCACATTTCGAAAACTTAGCATACAACTTTTCATCCTTCAACAAATTCAAAAGTATCCTTAAATGTTCTCTATGTTCATCTTCATTCTTAGAATAGATTAGAATATCGTCAATAAACACAATCACAAATTTATCCAAATAGGGCTTGCACACTCGATTCATTAAATCCATGAAAACCGCAGGTGCGTTAGTTAACCCAAATGGCATTACTTGAAATTCATAGTGTCCATAACGAGTTCTAAATGCAGTTATAGGAATATCTTCTTCACGGACGCGAAGTTGGTGATATCCTGACCGCAAATCTATCTTAGAATACACACTAGATCCTTGTAGTTGATCAAACAAATCATCAATCCTAGGTAAAGGATATCGATTTTTAATTGTCAACTTATTCAGTTCCCTATAGTCAATGCACATACGGAAAGATCCATCCTTCTTCTTAACGGACAAGACTGGAGCTCCCCAAGGCGACGAGCTCGGTCGAATAAAAACTTTATCAGACAACTCCTTAAGTTGCTCAGATAACTCCTTTAATTCAGAAGGGGCTAATCGGTAAGGCGCACGTGCCACCGGTGCAGCACCAGGAATTAAATCGATTCGAAACTCTACTTGCCTTATCGGTGGAAGTCCGGGTAAATCTTTAGGAAATACCTCAGGAAATTCACAAATAATAGGTACATCTTCCAATCGTTTCTCCCTAGACTCATTCCCGGTCATTTGAGCTAAGAATAACTCACAACCGTTCCTGATGTACTTTTGGACTTTAATACATGAAACGATTTTCAAACGGGATTCACCTTGATTACCATCAATTACTAATGTTCTATTCCTAAGAGGAATCTTAACCTTCTTCTCTCCACATAAAATAGTAGCATTATTCAACGACAACCAATCCATACCAATAATAATATCAAAACTACCTAATTCTATCAACATCGAATCAATCAGAAAGGAATGGTTCAAGAGATTTAGAGAGCATCCTTCTAATAGCTTATTAGTTTTCACTAATTTGCCATCAGCCAATTCCACCTCGTAACTGGTATTTATCTCAACAGGTTCAATGTCAATAAGGGCACTAAATTTAGTGGATACAAAGCTCCTATCAGCACCCGAATCAAATAAAGAAACAGCATAATGATTGTTGAGTAAAAACGTACCGGTA
The DNA here is from genome assembly GCA_025667525.1 of Glebionis coronaria. Lineage (NCBI taxonomy): Eukaryota > Viridiplantae > Streptophyta > Magnoliopsida > Asterales > Asteraceae > Glebionis > Glebionis coronaria. The sequence continues at coordinate 22,522,921 of CM046879.1, read as the reverse complement.
ACGACATTCAGATCCTCTTTCTACACCTCAATTGTTCCAAGTTGATAAATACCACCCTGGGGGTTTCTTCCAGGTACAATTGCTTTCAACTTGGGGCATTCCGATTTCCTATGACCTTCTTCATTATAGTTGAAGCAAATGGTTCCCTTCATACACCTTTCAACCTTGTGTCCAAGCTTTCCGCAATTTCGGCACTTCCAGCAGTCGCCAGCATGCCTCTTGTTGCCACACTTAGGACATCTATCATCGTTGCGCGGTGTATTGTTGGTAAGAGCATTTACATTCCCCTTTCGCCTGGTTCTGACGGCGATTGAAATTCTTCCTATTATCACCTCTATCTACACGATCACCGTCTCCCTTTCTTTTCTCACCAACACGGGCTTCATCTTCCCTATCCTGAATTATCTGTCCAATGAGTTGATAAGCCATTCGAACAGCATCATCAATGGTCAGTGGTTTAGATGATGTCACGTCCCCCCGGATATTCCTTGTCAACCCTTTAATATATTGCTCAATTCGAATCTCTTCGGGTTCACCCAATCGAGGACATAGCAAGGACAACTCATGGAATCGGTTTTTGTAACTATCAATGTCCACACCTTTCATTCTCAAATGAATCAACTCTTGTTCCAACCTAATGATCACACTACGGGGACAAAACTCCATAGTCATCCACTTCTTAATTTCAGCCCAAGGAGTAGCATTAGCAACATCAAGACCCATGAAAGCAATTCTCCCGTTCCACCAAGTCCACGCACGACCTTTAAGAGTAGCCATAGCAAAAGTCACCTTATCTTCCTCCTTACACTTACTAATCCGAAACACCAACTCAGTCTTCTCAATCCATTGGCTTAATCCTACAACTCCTTCAGTTCCATTAAAAGTTAGAGGTTCACACTTCATGAACGTCACATAAGTACAGCCACCAACTTCAGGTGCATTAGTTCCAAGTCCTCCTACATTTCCTCCAGCATTAGCATTCACATTATTAGCATTCACATTCACATTAGTACCTCCAATTCCACTACCGCCAGCTCCACTACCGCCAGCTTCATTTCTAGCATTTGCCATAAATTCAGTCATAGATGCGGTAACTTGCTCCGTAATAATCCTACGTACATCATCCTCAGTGACAGCCTTCTTGGGCGGAATAGTTCTATAATTTCACAATTTCAAAGTATTAAGCATTCACCCAACAAAGAATTCATATAATATGGATTGAATTCATAATCAAGATACAAATAAGGCACAATATGGAATTCAAGACAAGATACATATTTCATTCGATTTGAAACAAAAGCATTGTCTTAGTTACATCCCATATCAAAGTTCTAGCACTATATACACTCAAAATTCGTGCCAAGTCTACTACTAACAAGTCGGTTCAGTCAAAGCTACAAAAGTACAAAAGATACAAAGGTCACTACTAAATACAGACTGGTCTACTGAGAACCGCCAGATGGTCCATCATCCATCGTCTTCTGAATCTTCGTCGGACGATCACTAGACACATCTTCAGCTGGGCGCTTACGGATCACTCCTCTTTCAACCATGTCAGCATAAAATCTACTATTCCAACCCACGAATATATTCAACTCCTTCTCAGCTTTCTCACGCATCGCACGAGCTACATTCAACTGAATCTCCATAGAACTTACCTTTCTCTTCATAGCAGCAAACTCACCACTTTCCAACACTGATAACCTCCTAAAAGCCTCATTCAAAGCACGTTCTACATCAGTCAAATCCAAACTAAGCAATTCCCGCTCTTTCTCACCAACCTTAGTCTTCGACTCCAAATAAGCAACATGAGTCTGAACAACACCTAATCCAATCTCTGTCATACTACTCTGAGCACGGGAAGCATCTAGATCACGTCTCAAGGCCCATGGTGCAAGACCATCAATATGAGTAGCCTCTCGAGCACTAGACGACTCTCCTATCTCACATCTACGAGTAGCAATACCATTAGTACCATCAGGTGCACTATCATCCTCATCCTCCTCTGATTTAGAATCAGATTCAGACGATTCAGACATTTCATCCCTAGGTAACTCAACCTCAGAATCAGACAAATAAACTGGTGGGGGTTAAAGCTCGCCCTCTGGAACATCATAAGGATAAATAAGCTCAGCTTCCTCATCATCATCGACCTCAACGTCTATACCTACATCCTCCTTGACATCCTCGTCGTCAATCTCATCATCTAAATTATCTAACCCAATCTCATCATCATTCTCAATATCAACATTCTCAATCTCATTCTATACCAAGTCAACATGAGGGGCAATCTGATCTCCTAGTCCTAACTCGGGCTCGGGATCCTCAAATGGTTCCTCCTCATCATCCATATCATAATCTACTAATTCTAAATAAGGATCATCATCTACATTAGGTTCGGGAATAGCATGGTTTTCTACAAGAATATTAGGGTCAGCCATGACAATCTGCATTTATATACATATCTCGTATTAGGATAACATACTAGTTAAACAATTACATAATGAAATCACGATATATACATATATATAAATTAAATTATATATATCAAAATATATATCTTCTCAATAGGGCTTGTTGGTAACGTCAGAGATCTCTGGCACCGTTATAGTCAAAAGATTTTTCAAATATTTTCTCAAATGTTCATAGTTAAAAGATTTTGAAAAGTTTTATTCAAAATCTTGGTTTTTAAAATCTATTGTTCTCTATAACGAGAGCTCTGGTACCAAACTGTAACACTCTCATTTTTCGTATCGCTACAGCGGAAGGGTCTTTTAGAGTGTTACGGGATAGCACAATAACTCCAATCATAGACAACACATAAAAATGGTTGTACAAGGTTCAACATACATTCATTCGATAAAAAGTTTTAAAGTGTACAACAGGTCCCAAATTATATAGGTCATTAAGTTTACGAAACATAGATCGAATGAACATTTTTAATATTATGTAGGCCATCAGAGTCGATCTCCATCCGGATTACCTTCAAGCACCTGAGATAAAAACATGCAAAAATCATATCAGCGAATGCCGAGTGAATTCATAGAGTTTAATAAAAACCGTTATATAAAACAATCGTTAAAATCAGAACACAAGTATAATATCGGAAGTAAGTCCACGTATTGCTAGTCAGGCAATATATAAATCAAGCATACATCTTTAACCGTCCATGAGACCGTAGTCTCAATATTACCAATATAGGTAATATTATCATCGTTATTAGCGTCGTTATCGTTTTGTATATAGGTTTTAGGATACATTTTTATTTGATTTGGATTATTACTAGCCGCATGACATTGTTACCTTACTATGAAAACAGCGGGCCGCGAACCCGACAAACAATTTGCCCATCTAAGTTAGCGCGTCGTCACAAAAATCACGCTATGGAAGCTTCTCATACATAAATTCGCTTACCAACCAATGTGGTACGACGGGGATCAACCGTCAAGGGGTGAACTGGGGTGATCGTCCCCGAATAGTACTATCAAATGCATAAGCGTCTACCAAATCCCGGTAGTTCACAATTCATGCTAATGGGACTTTAAGTGACATAACCTAACTACTAATAATCCTTTTTGTCTCGTTTATAGGGTCATAGCATCATTCGGGTCCATATCATTAAGCATACCATCGGGACTACTTGTGTTCTATTTTTATCAAAATCTAGCATGTTATCTCCCTCGCGGGTTTACAAATCATTTTATAAAACATTTAAAAGAGTGCGAGGATATGAACTCACGTTGATAATGAAAGGCGGATTATCGGCTACGGGCGTGCTTCGGTCACGGAAACCTATATAAATAATAATCGGTCTTAGACTCTTGTCCAATGAATTTTATCAAAATAACAATATACATATGATGATTTTGTACATATGATGATGATCAAGTGGGTTTATACATCCTTGTTTACTCATTTTAGTGTTTACGTTTTGGTAACTTTTTACTAGTTTACTAGTTTTACCTATTTACCTATTTTAAGTCTAATAAGCTTAGTATAAGTTCTTTAACTTGTTTTGATCCATTTTATACTTATATTATCAGTATCTATACTTTCCATGTTGGGCCCAAATGGGTTAAGCCCAATAAGTTCTTTTTATAAGTGTTTAACTTATTTAGTCCAATTATTAGTCCAATTATTAGTCCAATATGTTTAGTTAGCTCGTTAATGTCCGTATGTCCTATAGTTCGAGTTTTATCGGTTTTTGCTTGTATTAGATACTTATATATCAGTATATGACTTTTAAAAACTTTACATTAGACGGGTTTGATCGTCTAAGTTTTAATTGGCGAAAAACGTTAATTTTACGGTAATAGCCGAAAAAGTCGTAAAAATCAAGTTTATAGTTTTTATTACTTATAAGTATTATTCCACTACCATTTTTATAATTTATCCATTTATTTAACCTTTTACATATTTATATAAATAAAATTCATAAGTTAGTGGGTTTTTATTTTACATTTTATACAATAAAATTTGAGTTCTTATATAATAATAATAAACATTAATTCTCAAAATCTGATTTTTATTTTCATCTTCACCATTTTTATCATATCTAGAGGTCTATAATGAATTAGAAGCTCATTTTTGGGTGGCATGATCTTCATATTATGTGCTACATTTAACTTAGTTATAGCTACTGCTCATTTTAAGTTTATCTATGCTTAACAGTCCCTACAAAACAGCTTATTCAGATTAGCACACTTATTTGTTTTGATCATATCTCACTCATTATAATGATTCCATTGCATGGCCAACTCTCACATGTGTATAAAATCTTGTACTTACTGTAATGGATTCTACCATGCAATTTTATCAGTTCAAGTTTTAGTTATATACTGTTTTTATACAGCCAACTAAATAATCATGATTCTAGCCTTGTTTCTTATAGTTATTAACCTTTTTAAGCATATTTATCAACACTTGATCCCCACACAACATTTTTATCATCATATATTCATCATATACATATACAAAAAGAAAGAAAATACATTTGTTCTTTACAAAAATAACAAGAGAAAATGGAGAGGATGATCTTCTTTACCAACCAAGAGTATTTCTTGTTTTTGGAAGACAAGAACTTGATGAACACCAAGATCATCAAACACCAAGAACATAAGTTGATAAATCAGCCCTAGGACACAAGAAAATCACCTCATTTGTTGTTAAAATGGCCCCCAAAAGATCAAGGCTTCAAGATAACTCCATGATAGAGATAGATAACATGTATTTCATGGCTAGAAAAGATCAAAAGGGGTGTTTGGTGCTTTGAAGTAGACGGCAAGGGTGGGGGTTTTGAGAGAGTTTGAGGTAGTTTGCATGTATGAAATGGTGGTGTGTGTAGTAGCTAGTGGTTTTGAGTGAATGGAAAGCTTAAAGTGTAAGCTTAGCTTACACTTGTTAAATAACAAGTTAACAAGATGCCACATATTGATGTGGTGTCTTGTTGTGGCCGTCCCATGGTGCTAGTGGGGTGGGATAATGTATTTTGTCCCACCTCACTAATTTACGGGTATTCCTCGATTCTAGTTTTCTCGATTTGCGTGCCCTCGGGTCGTTTCACGAAAAACGTTTTTATAAATTATGAATCAACGTCACAAAACGAATCCAATAAAAATTGTCTCATCAAAAACGAAGTTCAAAAACGTAAATACGTAATCCTAAGGTTTCCTGTTTAGTCGTAAAGGACGCTAAATTATGCACGTAAGCCCAAATTTAAATCTGTAAATTGTGAGTTCATCAACCAACACAAATATAAGTTTCAGAATATTATACGAGAAAATAATTCACTACCTGAAAATGTTAGATTGTCACATTTACGGTCATAATTTTAACATTTGACGACTTAAGAAGAACCGATTGATCGATATTTGAGTTTTTCGAGATTTTATTTTATTATGTTTTAACTCGAGTCGGGACCATGTGTATATTCATTTTGTGTGCGTTTGAACCATTTAAAAGTATTTTCGAGTGTTTGGGATGACCCCCGACTCCCGTAAATTTTCAAAACCAACTACTAGTCATGATCTCGCTCTTTAAAAGTGGATTTGCCACTAAGGCCAAAAGATAGCTACCTTGTCAAAATTAGTCCCTCTATTATTACAAAAGAGAGAACTACACACACACACTTCATTTCCAACTTTCAAAAATTAGGGTTCATCCCCTTTTTCTCTCCATGGCCGCCGACCACCACACAACCACCACCACCATCATTTTTTTTAGGTTTTTGACAAATCTAATCAAAGACCATCCTTTATAATCACCTTGTAAGTAAATCCCACCCATAAAAACAAACATGCAACAACTTGATTTTTCCAAAAATTATGATTTTTCAAAAACGGATTTTGATCTAATTAAATGGTATACAAGTTTAATTCATGTGTCTATAATGTTAAATCTTCAATAAAACAAGTTGGAGGGGCTGTTTTCTTGGGTGTTTTGGCTACACCAAACCCACAGCCAAATGGGTTTGGTGGTGGCTTGATGATTTTGATGCTTATGTGTTATGGGTTATGTTTAGGATCATGTTTGTGATGTTTTAAATGATTAAAACCTATTGCATGTATGATTTAGGATTGGGCTTTCATGAGGGTTTGATGTTATTAGTGTGATAGGCTATTTGGGGTGTTTGGGAATGATGATAAGTGGTTAAAATTAGTCTAGGTGATGATAGAATGGATTGGAAACAAGTTTTGGAATTATTTTGGAAGGGTGATTTTAGACCAGATTGTTTAGGGCTTATTTTCGTGGGTTTAACTTTGTAAACAGGTCATAAGCATAGGATGTAGTTGTAGAGCTTTGTCTTAGCTTCGTTTCGGTATAAAGTAGAGCTTACGACTCCAAACGAGTCAAAAGTTATGTTATTTTGAAAATATGTGTACCGGGAGATGAGAACCAACACAATACGAATTTGTGTTTGGTTTTGGGTCAAATCCCGGGGACCATAGATAGAGTTTGGTAAATGATTGAAAGTTAAGTTTTGGTTTCAAACCTGCATTTGTAAGTCTATTTTTAGACATACGTTTTGCATTGGTCAATGGTGTATTTTAAATGGGTCAAACAGGTCCAACATGGTAAAAGTGCAAAATCAGTTCTAAATGTGTACGTCTAGTAATGTGATGTGTAACGAGTCATAGAAGTGAAAACTTTTCATGGGATTAAATATGGGTTTTATACAGGTCATGAGGTTTTTTGTGAATTTTCTTGAAATTTATATAGGTGCTTAAGTCATGGCAAACAGCCCGTACTTTTGGTAAGTACCGGCAAATCTATAAAATGGGAATCAACTTTAATTGCGTAGGTAAATGGTATAAGTCTAGTAACAACTACTTGTTTGATTTTGGCGTGAGTTTTCATATGCATCGAGTGTGTTTGCATATGCGTGTGTTTAGTAGAATAATGTACGCGGAGTATTGATTTGGTTTTCGTACCTTGATTTTTAGGTCAAGTGTTAGATTTTTCCGGGCATCCACGTCGTCGGTGACATTTCTCGTTACGTCTTCGCTAGAACCACTACTACTACGCCAGGTGAGTCTATAGCCTTGCTCTTTACTTATTTCAAACGTTTTTACCCGCGAGGGGGATGCATGCTATTTAAATAAAAAGAACATAAGTCATGAATGATTGTTGGACCCGAATGTTGCCTTGAATTGTGTTGAGTACCTAGTTGTAAAAGTCCCTAAATTCGTGAACTATTAACTATTGTCTTGCCCTTGTGTGGGTTGGAGATAGCCGCTTATACAATTGATAGTACTATGGGGTTGACGACCCTATCCGAGACGAGAGCTAGTACGTTGAGTACCCTTTGCGGACGGATAACTTGTGATAAGAAATAAGGTATAATTACAACTAATGCCTTTAGAAGGGACACTGGTTTCACTTATATCATGCCGGTCTATGTACACGGGTGATTGAGTTAACGGATTAGTGTCACGAGCTTAAACACAATTATTAGCTATTGCTAAAGATAATATCCTTGAATAATAGATTGTGAGTACGACAATGCTATTAAATGGTCATGATTGGTTTTAATACTTATGTTCAACTTATGATTTGATAAACCAATAGATTCGCTCAACCTTTGTGTTGACGGTTTTAAGCATGTCTTTTAGGTAACCAAGATTGATAGCAGCGGAGCATGCGAGGATGGAAGTTGTTGTGGCTTGGCGGTCTACTTTGTTTTTCCTCCCTTTTAGCACTGAAATATTTTATATTATGTCATGTGAATGAAAATGTACTTTTGGGTTGAGATTCAATGGGGACCAAAACGCGACTCTGTTTTGTATTATCTTTGGGGTTTGGAAAACACTAGACTTTGTTGTTTTAAAAAATCTTTAATTCATGTTTATATTTCTACGTCTCTTTGAGTCGTTCGAAATAGCTTATGTGTGATGATAACTGCCAAACACCCAAATGTTGTAGTTCCACTGCGCATATGATTTGGGGGTGTTATAAGTATGAAGATTAAAGGTGTACATATTTTCTTTCCTTGGTACTTTAAGCAGTATTTGCGATTACTTAGGCATCTCAAAGTCTTTAGACAGCACCAAGCAGTCTTTGTATGTGAACAACGCATTCTTCTTCTTATCACACATTTGTGATACAGAAAAGAGATTGAACTCATTCAATTCTTTTACAAAGAACACATCTTCAAATTCCAACTTTCCGGTGTTGATTTTCCCTTTGCTAGTGATTCTACCTTTGCTACCTCCAAAGGCTACTGGACCTCCTCTGAATTCTTCAAATTCAGCAAGAAAATCTTTGTTTCTTGTCATGTGTCTTGAGCATCCACTGTAAAACCCGCATGCTTTTACCATGGATAGTACCCTTAAGATCGTACGTACTAGATTAAAACTTTCCTTTTATAGTACGATTACCTTTACGTGTTAGGATATTACGTATTACGTACGTGTTAGTACACGATAAGTATTTAGTACGCACGAACACGCAATAATTATTTGACAATAATTAATCACGAACATGCGATCATGAAATCACGAACGTAATTAAATCACGAACTATTATTAATTATATATATATTTTTTACGAGCGTAAATAAATATATTAGGTCACTGATTGTAGAATTTTTACCCCTTTAGGAAAAGGAAGGCAAAAGTGGCAAGTATTAAGTGTCGGTGTTGGAAAACCGAGCACTAATGACCAAGTAAGTCCAAGTTCGTTTCCCAAGGAGGCACGTGTGTTGTGTAATGAATTGATTAATGTTTGTGATTATATTGAGAAGAAAAGAAAATAGAAATAAGAAAGAGATGACGGTTACGATGACGGATTAAACTAAGACGAAAAAGGTCGATCACGTAAAACCGTAAAAACTACCAAAATTAAAAATTTTAAACCTAATAATTAATTAAAAGCTAAAATAAGTCTAAAATAATATAAATAAGAATAAAAATCCAATAAAAGTATTTTAAAACCTTTTATTAATTAAATATTCAATTTTAAATGCTAATTAAAGCCCTAAAATTAAATATAATTAATCCAAATGTACAAAATATTATTTTATTGAACAAATAACTTACTTATATTATCTAAAGACTAAAAAGTATTTTTACTATTTTTTAAAAACTATTTTTCTATTTTTAAATTACAAAAAACTATTTTTAAACTAAAAAATTATAAAAATAATAAAATAATGGCAAAAATAATTTAACACTTTTAAAAATCCTAATTTACTCTAATGAACAGTAGAAAAATGAAAAAGTTTGCAAAATAATGAATTTTTCACTAAAAGACAAAACAGTTAATAAATAAAACCCTAATTGATCTAATTTAATTCTAAAAAAATAATTAAAAGGTGAACAGTAAAAACTTTTTATACCAAAAATCTTAAAATGTTTTTCAAAATCTAATAAAATTTTTAAATCTGAAAAATAATAGTTTTTGCCACATGCCAAAAATCAGAAATTAAAAAGTATTAAAAATAGCTAGTTAATGCAAAAAATAGTAAATGAACAGTAAATAAAAATCTAATTAAACTAAAAAATCAGAAATAAAATTAGAAAAATAACAAAACTTGTTTGAAACCCTAATTCCAATTTTAAGGCACTAAAGACAAAATAACCAAATCCTGATAGTGACACTTGGCAGATTTTTGTTTTTTAGCTGAGCAGTACTAACAATTGCACAAACAGGGGGAATGATGTTCCCACTGCTAGTGTATGTCCAAGGTCTGGTGACCTTTTGAGCTTAGGAAAGCTCTTGGATTGGTTTCTTTTGGAACAAAAGGCACCCCTATACTCAGCTGAGTATAGGGAGTCAATATAAACACAAAAACACACAAGTTCTTAGCAAGAATCAAGCACGAAATGGCATTCAAAGTTACTGAAGAAGGTTAAGTGTGTCTGATGAACAGTTGACCAATTTTACTTGCACAAATGCGAATTTTAAACCCTAAGATCTTGCACACAAATCAATAATATGGCATGCAAGCTTTCTCAAACCCTACTTAACCCTAGAATCTAACAATTACCAAGATTTGATGCACCAAGTTTTCACAAAACAGGCAGAGCAAAGGATTAACTGATTTGACTGTTTTACCAATTTTAATGCATGCAAATGTGTTTAAAAACCTATCAAACTGAAAGACAAGTACTACTATCACCTACTACTAACTTGTTGAGTGTATAAAACAGGTTTTTAACCAAGAATCTTACCAATAGACCCAAGTTAACCCCTAATCCAAACACTCCCTTTAGTTTCTGAAAATGATTTTTTCAAACAAGATCAAATCAAATCCAATCCAAACTGATTTTAAGAACTTCTAGCATGCATACGACATCAAAATAATCAATATCAAGCCAAGAAACAAACACATAACCAATTTTCATGCAAAATCACATAAAATTGAAATATATGAAAACTGAAACAAAGAACAAGGTGACTACCTTGTGGGACCCACATCCAGGCCCCATAATGGCTGCTTTGCCATCTCCAAACAGACTCGGGTCTGTGCAGACTTTTCTTTGCTGAAAACCTTTTGAAACAAGTAAAACAACAATAAAAATCAATAGAACTTCAAACAATGTAAGTAACTTGGCACTTTGTTTCTCATCACCAAACTCTAAACCATTTTTCATTCATAAAAATGGATTTACAAAGTTGTGATCAAAAGAGAAAAAACAAGGAACAAAGGGGTATGCACAGCTCGCATCCTCCTTTTATAAGCAAAGATAGAACTATCTAGATACTAAACCCTAATTAACTGAAAATCCCATAATGCCCTTGAGTCTTCTTGTTTTAAATTTGGTCAAAACTGGCATGTGAATGATTCTTGTTGTCTAGTGATGGCCAGCTGTGATTGAGTGATCTAGGACGTTCAACAAGCCTTTGTGGCCAAGGAAATCAATCCATCCGTTGGTTTTGTCTGCTCCTTGGGTTTGAGGTGAAAGAGACGGTGCAGGGGAGGTCCCACAAGACACATGGGTGTGTCTTGGTCATGGTTTTTGTGTGGGTTGTAGTGAGGATGAGGTGAATTAATGATCTGGATAATTAGGGATTAAAACCCTTTGTTTTGCTCATTGTTCATCCTGGGAAATTTAGGGTTTATTGGGTGATTAAGGAAGTGTTTAATCTGTTTTGGGGGGGGGGGGGGTTAAGATTTAAAAAATGTGTTTGGAGGGAAGTAATTAAATAACTGATTAATCAGTTATTTAAAAGGTAGTGGAAGGTGACGTGGGAGAGGAGGTGAGGTGGTGGGATGTGATTGGTGGATGGGAGTGATGTGGCTACTTGATTGGCTGGGAAGAGTTGGAGTGTTTGACAGTTTTGGCCCCGAAGGTTTCTTCCTTTGTTTAACTTGTAATAAACAGCTCATGACTCCATTTCCCTTTATAATCATCTTTGTAAACTTGCCATTTTTGGCACAACAAGTTTTTAAACTTGTTTCAAGGACTAAACATGCAAATTTATGATATTTGAAGGACTGATTTTGGCATTTTCTTCATTCTTCAAGGTTTGACTTGTTTGTTGACTTCTTGGAGGACCAATATTGACAATTTAGTTTTGTTGAGGAACTAAATTTGCCAATTCTTCAAAGTTAAGGGTCCTTTTTGTAATTTTGACAAACTTTAGGGACCAAACTTTTAATTATGAAGATACAAGGGTATAAAGTGTCAATTCTTCCATATTGGAGGACCCTTCTTCATAACTCTTCAAATCTTCAAGGGTTTTCTTTGGAAAATTCTTCTTAGGGCTTGGTTCATTGTGCGGCTTCGTTTCCCGTGTTCGTTTTTGCATGATTCTTGTGATCTTTTGTCATTTTCTCAATATCCGTACCTAAAATACACAAGTAACAAACACAAGCATATATTTGGGTATTTTAATGATATTTAATGCATTTTAAGCCCTATTTGGACGATGAGACTATGTATAAAAGCAGTCTCATCAGTCACGGTAATTATTTAACGAGAACACACAAAACGCGAACACAAATAAACACGAACAAACACGTAAAACACAAACACGAGAACACACTTATTTATTAGACACGGAAAACTTTTGGGTTACCCCTTGTAGGCCCCATTACCACGAAATTAAGGAGGGAGGATGGGCTTAGCCCATCAATTTTTACTAAAAGGGTTTAAGGGATTTTTCACTACTCATTTACAATTATAGAAGATTTTTAGCAAAAACCTAAAAACCCTCCTCCTTATCCTCTTTTGGCCGCCACCCTACAAACACCACAAGGAGGTGGTTTGTGATCTTGGATCTTGGGAATTAAGTTGGTAATCGTGTTTGTTCTTCATCCTTTTGATCCACGAATTCGGTAAATCCTTTTTAAACTTTTTCTTTTGATTTGATCTTTTAATAAATCAAGAACACGTTATGTTTTTTACAAAAACCTAATAATTAAACATGGATCTAACATGATTTGGGGTTAAATAAAATCAAAAGTATGTTTTAAGGGGTGTTGTTTTTGGCCGCAGGCTGCACCGAACCCGAAGGGGTCTCGGTTTGGCCAAACCGACCACCACCAAGACCATACGGTCTTGGTTGGTGCGTGTGGGTCAAACGGCAGCAGTAAGACACGGGGTACCCCGAGTTGGTTCGGGGTACGGTGTCGATTTCATGTCCGGTTCATTGTTTTTAGTTTGGATCTGGTTCATGGTGTATGTTTAGTTTTTTATGTTTATGATCTTATGTTAAAATTAAATTTATAAAATGATATGATTAATTTAATAACATGACTTAGGTTATTTTAATTATTATAATCATGAAATTAATTAACCTAAGTATTTTTATATTTTAGACTTATAATTAATTAATTATTTAAAACCATGGATATAATTAATTAATTAACATGACTTAGGTTATATTATTAATATATAATAATACATATTTTTAACCTAAGTATTTAACTTATTTAATTAAAAACATGTTATACTTTAATTAAATATTTTAACCTATAGTTTAATTTAATTACATGAAATAATTATTAAACTATACATTATATCATATGACTTAGGAAATAATCATAAAAACACTTAGGCTTATATACTTAGCTTATTTAACCAGCTTATTTCTAATTATGGAAACTTTCTATTTTTAGAAACTTAATTAAATAAGGCAGCAAATCTATTTATGGAAACCTTCTATTTTTTTAGAAACTTATTTATTTCAGGCAGCTAATCTATTTATGGAAACTTATTTAATTAAGGCAGCTGATCTATTTATGGAAACTTTCTATTTTTAGAAACTTATCTATTTTAAGCAGTATTTCTATTTTTGGAAACATTCTATTTTTGGAAACTTTCTATTTTTGGAAACTTTCTATTTTTAGAAACTTTCTATTTCTGGTAACTTTCTATTTTTGAAAACTTTCTATTTTTGGAAACTTTCTATTTTTGGAAACTTTCTATTTTAGGAAACTTTCTATTTTAGGAAACCTGCTATTTTTGGAAAGTTACTTATTAATACACAGTAAGTATAATAACACATGAAATACTAGAAATACTTAATCAGATTGAACAGGATATAAGATAAAACACAGTTTAAGGCTTTAAAACAGTAAAACATGGTAAGAGCACATAAAATAAGCTAACACATGACGTAAAACCAGCTACGTAATTAGTAAGCAGATACTTATTCATGTATGTATTTATGTAGCACTAGTGATTCGGAAGTAGGATTCCTCTCAGTTCATCTTCTTCGTTCACTGGATATAAGGTACGGATTCCCGTCCTTTCAGTATGGACATTCTTCCTTATTAGGATTCCCCGTATGCAGCCAACTGTTTTCCCGTAGTATAAGTTACGTGTTTGATTGCTTATGTTTAATTAAGATTACCTATAGCCATATACATGCATGACCAGTTTCACCTAGTTATGGAGGTACCATAACCATAACATTAGAGGCACTGATGTTATGACTTCACCACGGCGGAGTGATTGCTCGTGGCGTCCCTTCGGCTTTTGGCCATTTATTTATATTTATCATGTGGGGCGTATGGGTGCATCCTAATTACATGTTTTCAGTCAGGATTTCATGGTGAATGTGGTGTGTGCCTTGCATCCTTCACAAGGAGCTGATCCCTCCTACCCAAAAACCAGTATATTAAATTAGAGGCAACCCCTCTAATTTGCATGATGAGGTCACCCCTCCAGGTATTCATGCACGGTGGATTTTCATGACCTATATTGGCTAATGGTAAAATATGTTAAACAGTTTTCATAAGATAAACATAAGGCTTTTCAAACTATAAAACCAATTTTAAGAACATGTCCCAGGTTTTCCAGGACTTATACATTTCCGCTGCTATTAAGTCTCTATTATGTTTTAGTCACTTATACTATGTCTATATCCGTGCACTGAGCGTTTTGCTCAGCCGTTACTTTCCTTTCCATGTCCCAAAACGGCAGGTACCCTAGGAAAGACTCGAGCATTTGGAGGACGTGCGTAGGATGGAAGCTGCCAGAGACTTCTTTTCCTTTTTGCCTTCATATACTTATGCTTGTTTAGTCTTTCATTCATTTCTTTTACTTTATTATGTTTCGGGCTTATGTTTAGGAACCGATGTTTGATTCCGGTTATCCCTATGGTCATGTAATGTTTTATACATTTATCCTTGTATGCTTTGATGACACGCCATAATTACGCGTGACATTCCATTATCAAAATGGGGTTTTACAATTATGGTATTAGAGCCAAGGCTTCGACCTGTAGGCTCTAAAACTCGACCTGTGACTAGTGGGTAGTCACCAGGAGCTTCCTAAGCCAACGCTTGTCATTCTACGTATTGACGTTTTCAGCGCATTGTTGTTTTAACCATGATGTTTTTAGCACCTTGAGGTTTTAACCTTGATGTTTTCATCGATATTGTTTTACTAATATGGATGGACAATCGTCCTTCATATTTAGTTATGTGTCATTCTTTCATGCATAATGTTCCTCGTGAACTGTGGCTATGTGGACTGAACCCCAGTAGTTCATAATTACTCACATAAATTTTTTTTTCTGATAAGTTTTGACAGATGAGTTTCATTTATTTATGTTTCATGTATCATTGTTGCAGGGATTATGACTAGGTAATGGATGGTACAGGACTGGCCCTATTTAGTCGCATGTGCTTTTATAGAAACTTTTAACTTTGGGACCGACCCATAGGCGTCCCCTCGCCATGTCTTTTGTTTTAGAACCGACCCATAGGCGTTCCCTCGCACATATAAAGGTTTTATAAACTACATTACGCATTCATGCACTGTTTTTCATGCATAAAATTTTTCTTATGATTTAAATTGGCATAAATTTTTTTTTCATGTCCCCTCATAAGTTATTATGTTTTTATGTCAAGTATGTTTTCATACTGTCATGGTTAACTTCAGTTTCATGCTGATTATGTTATACACTTCTTCGTGATAGATGGTTTCATGTTTCTTCATGATAATTCCGTCTTCATGTTGATTATGTTTTACGCCGCTTTTGTTATTTACGTTGTCCGGCAAGACATTGTTAGATTTCATTGAATCATGCTTTCATGATAGTCATGGTTGGTTTTCATTGATCATGCTGTCAGGCAAATCATCGTTTAATTTTGTGTAACCACACTTTAACGTTTCCGTTATAACCAGAATGATGTCTATGCTAATACTGCCAGGGTATCATGATGGTTTTGTTAGGACCATTGTAATAGTTATATGTAATAGGTAGACTAGGAGGTATGTAGTTCCTCCTGGTCCTAGTAGTAGTAGGAGCAAGTCCTGCTCTGGTCCTAGTCGAAGTCAAACTTTATTATTTACTTAATATTTTGTTAGGATATGCATGAGATATGTTAGGAAAGGATATGCATATCAGTTTTACACGTTTTCTTTAATGATGTATTAGGGTTTCCTTGTAGTATAAAAGGCACCTTAGGCAGAAGGGTTAGACACACCTTCACCAAACGTAGTTCTAGTCATTATCAATATTAGAAATCCTTAGAAAGGATCAAGTCTTTATAGTTATTCTGTTCTTCTTAATTATATTTACATTCTACATTCATATTGTGTATAGAGTCTCTTTGTGATTTGACTTGTGATTACAGAAGTCATTCACCGGTCCTGACAGGCTGCAAGATCTACATCTAATAGACCCAACAAGTGGTATCAGAGCCTGGGAGGGTCTCTATACAAGAAGAATCAAGTTTTCTTATTTCTGACAGTTTGTTTATCATGTCTGCCTCAACTTCTACTCAAACAGGAGAAGACACCACTCCTAAAATTGTGCAACCTCAGCAGATCCTGGCTACGGTCTCTAACACGAATGGAAAATTCCCTCTTCTGAAGAAGGGTGAATATGATAACTGGGCAATGAAGATGGAATGGTGGATCACCAACACTGATCAAGATCTTTGGAAGATCATTCTAAATGGGAACAGCAGGAAGCTTACTGGACGAGACAAGAATGGTAATATTACCCTTCTTGACCCTAAATCTCATGAGGAAATTATAGCTATTCAGAAGGAGGTAAAAGCAAAAACGATTTTGCTTCAATCTCTTCCTGAAGATCACATGGGTGACTTCTACCATTTGGATGATGCCAGAGAGATCTGGAATGGAATAAAAGCAAGGTTCGGTGGGAATGAGGAGTCAAAGAAAATGCGAAGGTCCATGTTGAGAGATGAATTCACTGAATTCAAAATCTCAGAAACTGAAGGTCTAAATCAAGGTTATGATAGGTTCTAAAAGATATTGATCCAGCTGAATCAACTTCGGTCAAAGCCTGATGATGGTGACATTAATGCAAGGTTTCTTAAAGCCTTACCCTACTCATGGAATCAGGTGGTGATCTCTCTCAAAGCCAAAGGTGGGCTTGATTATCTCACTTTTGATGATCTGTTTCATAGGCTCAGAACTTTCGAACCTCATGTAAGAGGATTTTCAAGTGACTCTTTTCCCACTCCTGCTAATTCAGCCTTTGTGAGTTCTATGACATCTAGTCCCATGTCATATGCAAGTAGCCCTAGAAATACTGTCTCCTCTCAGCATACTGTTCAACATACTTCTGGTCCTGATCCTACTACCAAGTCTGGTAGTATGGTAGAAGCTGTTCTTCATTCCTTTGTGGCCGATGTTAATGCTGAACAACAACTTGCTTTTGATGACTTCAAACAGGTCGATAAACTTGACATGGATGAGATGGATCTTAAATGGCATATGGCCATGCTTACTCTTAGGGTTCACAAGTTTGAGAAGAAAGCAGGAAGGAAATTTAATTACAACCCTCGGGAGCCAGCAAGATTCGATAGAAGCAAGGTAAGATGCTATAACTGCCAGCAACAGGGTCACTTTGCAAGGGAGTGCCCTAGCAAGAATGATCAGGAGAAGGGCAGGTACTCCGCTTTCAAGGTTCAGGAAGTAAAAGATGACAGGAAGGCATTGGTATCTGTTGACTCTATGGTCAACTGGAATGATCAGCAGGCTTCTACTCTGGAGTCAGCTGAGTCCTTGACTGACGTGTTTGCAATGATTGCTGGGAATCTCTCTGATGCAGAAGAAGCAGACGAGTTTGCTCTTATTGGCATCTCACCTCAGGTACAACATTGTCCTCTTGGTTGTCATGATAAATACTCAGAATGATTAACAGATGCATGTGTGTCATAATAATCACAATCTTTAATTAAATGAAAGGAACTGCCACAAACAAAACATGTTTTGAAAGACCTTTTATTAGAATGAGATTGTTTCATACTGCCTACTTTATTACACACATTTCTAGGAAAAACATTCTTCCTAGGACTCAATAAACAAGGACCAGACACACTTGACTTGACAGCAACTTTTTCTTCACACTTCCTAGCACCAGTAGCAGCATGTTCAATCAACTTGGAACTTATAGGTCTTGACTCTTCACTTGAACCATTAGATGCAGAGTCACCGGCTTTGTCACTGAAAGTACATGAGACAAAGTCATTAGTATTAGTAGAACTTGTTGGGGACTCAAGCATCTGTGATTCATCCGAGTCATTATGCCATGAGGTGGGCATAAAAGTTCTAGTAAGAGGAGGAGGGACAGCATGCATTTCTGCTGCTGGTTTAAACCTATTGTAACTAGGTTTGCCCTCATCCTCTTTGTCGGAATCAAAGACACTTGAGAAAGATAAATCAAATACATCTTCTGAATCAATATATTTTTCAAATCCTAATTACTGAACCATTGCAGATTCTACACATGGACTTATTTGGTCCTACTTCCATCAGGAGTCTTGACCACAAGCAATTCTATTTGGTGGTAACTGATGGTTATAGCAGGTTTACGTAGGTGTTCTTCTTGGCTGCCAAAAGTGAGACCTACTCAATTCTTAGAGATTTTCTTACCTTGATAGAGAATCAGCTGTCCAAGAAAGTTAAAGGTATTCGTTGCGACAATGGAACCGAGTTTAAAAATAAAGACCTCATCACACTTTGCAATGCTAAGGGCATCAAAAGAGATTATAGTACTGCTAGGACTCCTCAACAGAATGGTGTGGCAGAAAGAAAGAACAGGACACTAATAGAAGCAGCAAGAACTATGCTTGCCGATTCCAAGTTTCCAACCATGTTCTGGACAGAAGCTGTTAATACTGCAAGTTATGTTTTAAATAGGGTTTCTATTACCAATCCTCACAAGAAGACTCCTTATGAGCTTCTCACGGGCAAAGTTCCAAATATTGCTCATATGAAGCCTTTTGGGTGTCCAGACACCATTCTGAATACTAGTGACTATTTGGGGAAGTTTGATGGCAAGGCAGATGAAGGACACATTGTGGGATATTCAGCTCATTCTCGGGCGTATCGTGTCTACAATCTTCAAGCCAAACGGATCATTGAAACTATTAATCTCATGTATTTTGAAGAGAAGTCAAACATCCAAGGCAAAGGTCCAGAATGGTATTTTGATCTTGATTATCTTAGTGATTCGTTAGGATATTTTCGTTTCAAAACTAACCATGCTGCAGGACCACAAGTGTTTGCAACTTCTAGTACTGGTGTTCCTTCTAGTCTTTCTGATTCAGATGATGAGGATGACATTTTTGTGGTTCCATCCTATTCCACCACGGTTTCTCCTACTCCTCCTAGTGATGCAACTCCATTGGATGTACAGGATTCCCAAGCAGCTCTTAACACTCTTCTCAAACAACAACACGAAGCAACTAAAGCAGCTGCTCACGGTAGTTTTGAGTTTCCCTTGGTTGAGCCTACTGGCAAAGTTGCTTCTGGTACTCCAGCTTCTGCTCCTAGTGCTAGCTTATCACCTACTGGTACTCCGGCTAGTGAGTCTGCTTCTAATACACGTTTCTCCGGTCCTTCTGATTTGGGGAACCATGAAAAGAAGTCTTCTACCAAGCTGGATGATATTCATAAACAACCGGTAGATGGGATTTTCCAAAATGCTTCATATGATGCTGACTTTGTTGGTGATCTCAATAACTTGGCACCAGAAGTGGAGGTTTCTTCCAATCCAGTCTTGCAATCACATAAAGATCATCCTACCACTCAAATCGTTGGAGATCCTGGTTCTACTGTCAAGACACGCAGAATGCAGTAGAAGGCCTCGTCTGATCATCATGCTCTTGTGGGCTATATTGAGGATCAAAAGCGTAATAATCATACGGACTTTCAGCACTGTTTGTTTGCTTGTTTTCTTTCACAGGTGGAACCTAGGTCTGTTTCTCATGCACATGAGGATCAAAGTTGGGTGGAGGCGATGCAGGAGGAAATGCAGCAATTCTTGTTTTAGAATGTTTGGGTTCTGGTTGACTTACCAGATGGAAAGACAGCTATCAATACCAAACGGATTCTCAAGAACAAGAAGGATGCACGGGGAATTGTCGTAAGGAATTAAGCTAGGCTTGTCGCACAAGGACACACTCAAATTGAGGGCATTGACTATACTGAAGTCTTTGCACCGGTTGCACGGATCGAGGCCATTCGTCTGTTCTTGGCCTTTGCTTCTTATGTTGGCTTTACGGTGTTCCAGATGGATGTCAAGAGTGAATTTCTCTATGGCAAAATTGACGAGGAAGTGTATGTTACTCAACCTAAGGGGTTTGTAGATCCACTTCATCCCAAGAAAGTCTACAAGGTGGTCAAGGCTCTTTATGGGTTACATCAGGCTCCTAGAGCTTGGTATGAGCGTCTTTCAACTTTCTTGTTAAAGAATGGCTATAGAAGAGGTACTATTGACAAAACACTATTTCTTTGGCGGAATTCCAAGGATATTATCCTTGTTCAGGTTTATGTGGACGACATTATCTTTGGTTCTACAAGGAAGGAGTGGTGTGATGAGTTTGAACATTTGATGAAAGTCGAATTTCAGATGAGTGCCATGGGAGAACTGTCATTTTTCCTTGGTCTTCAGGTCAAGCAACAATCGGATGGGATTTTCATCAGTCAAGATAAATATGTCCATGAGATTCTTCAGAAGTTTGACATGGATCCTCTTAGACCAGCAGCAACTCCTTATGAAGTTGCTAAAATCAAACTTAAGAATGAGCCAGACCCCCCGGTAAATGTTCACATGTACAGGTCTATGATTGGCTCTCTCATGTATTTGACTGCATCACGTCCAGACATTATGTTTGTAGTAAGTGCTTGTTCTAGACACCAGGTGACTCCAACGGTTTCGAACTTAAATGCCGTGAAGAAGATTTTCAAGTATATCAAGGCTCAACCTAAATTGGGTCTATGGTATCCTAGAGAATCTCCTTTTGTTCTAGAAGCCTATAGTGATAGTGACTATGCTGGTGCTAATAATGATAGGAAGTCTACTACTGGTGGTTGTCAATTTTTGGGTCGTCGACTTATTTCATGGCAATGCAAGAAACAGACAATCGTAGCTACTTCTTCAACAGAAGCTGAATACGTTGCGGCTGCTAGTTGTTGTGGACAAGTTTTGTGGATCCAAAATCAGATGTTGGATTATGGTTTCAATTTTATGAATACCAAAATTTTTATTGACAATCAAAGCACTATTTGCATTGTGAAGAATCCTATTTTTCATCAGCGGACGAAGCATATTGAGATTCAGCATCATTTTACACGGGATGCCAATGAGAAGAAGCTGATATAGGTTCTTAAAGTTCATACGGATGCAATGTTGCTGATTTGCTGACTAAAGCTTTTGATGGTCCTCGGTTTAACCACTTGGTGGTTCATATTGGGATGGTCAATCCTTGAGGTCTAGGATTGAGGGGAGGCAAAGCCTAAGGGGAGGCTTTGTGTACATATTAGGTCAGACTAACGTATTAATAGTATTTAACAGCATAGTTTCTTGGTTATGATGGTGTGTGGTGCTTATGATGGAGGATTTTTGCTCTCTTCTGGTGGCTATGGCCTTACATGACTGGCTTCTGGTCCTCTTTGGTCAGCTTCTAGTTATAATTGGTTGGCCTCTGGTGGTTTAAATTCTTCCATGTCAAGTGGTGTTTGGCTCCTGGTACTGGTCTGGCATACTGTTCATTCCTTTTGTCCTTTGTTAATCACGTTTTGCTCCTGGTCTGACCATTGTGTGCTTTGACTTTTGGTCAACGCTCCCATTCCTTGTATTTACAAGTTTGAATTCAGCATGTTAATTGGGAGTTGGTTATTATGTTAAAAAGGGCAAGTGGTTACTATGCAATTATGGTTTAATTTGAAAGGGCAACCCCCCATTAATAGGGGTCAATGAACAGTTACCACTTTCTTTATATATGGTCAACATACACCCTTAACTCACTCATTACAATTAACACACACACAAAACCGCTGCTACTCTTTACACCCTAATCTCAATCCTTCTTCCATCCATTCATCAAGATCCATGGCTGCTCTTGCTTACCAACCTGCTCACAACCGTGTTGCTTATCTGGGTGATGGTCCAAATCGTGAACATTTTGCTGACATCTTGGATTTCATTGAAGCTTCTAACTTAAGGTTTGCATTTACTGTTTGTCCCACCATATATGATAGTGTGATACGTCAATTTTGGGCGTCTGCTCAACTTGTGAATCTGGCTGGACGTCCACGTGCACTCCATGCTACCATAGATAGACGTGCATATGTGGTGAATGAGGCTTCTATTCGCTCTTCTCTTCATCTTCAGGATGAGGGGGGTGTTGAATCAATCCCCAATTCGGAAGTATTGGAAGGGATGGCTGCTATAGGTTATGAACATGGGGGGAAGTTTAACTTCCAGAAAAATAGGTTTTCTCCTCAATGGAAGCTTCTGGTTCACTTTTTAATCCGTTGTATGAGTCCCAAGTCTGGGAGTTGGGATGCTTTCCCTACTCCTTTGGCTACTGGTCTTATTTGCTTAGCCCAGGGTAGAGTGTTTAATTTTTCTCATTATCTATTTGAGGGGATGGTTAGTAATTTGTCTACTGCTGGTTCGAGAAAGAAGTTTTTAATGTACCCTAGGTTTCTTCAGCAAATCCTTGTTTGTATTCCTCGTGATCGGACTGAGCATGTGCCGTCTAAACTTACAGCTAAAGTATATTACAATATGATGAATGGGTTTACTGGGGACTGGAGGCCCCTGACTGAAGCCATGTTGGGATTGTCTCAGGGTCCTATGGGTGAGGAGGAGGAGGCTCCTGAGTTTGTGGTGATTGATGATGACCCAATTGAGGAGGAGGCTCCTACTGTTGGTGCCACTCCTGTGGTAGAGGAGGAGCTAGTTGAGGAGGTGGTGGTTGAAAAACCATCTCCTACCAAGGCTGGTCCTTCCTCAGTCCCACAAAGGTCTCCATTTGTGGAGACTCCACCTCCTAGTCCTGCCCCACCTTCGACTGATAAACCATTTGATGCTAATACTACACAGGTTGACCCACATGTTGCTTCGGGCTCCAATGATGCTTTCCCTGATCCAAGTTCTCTTGGTGGGTAGGCGGAGGAGCCTACTACACTGATATCTTTGCTTGATCTTATGCGCAGGTACCTAGAGCGGATGGTTTTTTTGGAGGCTGATTTAAACCAACATCGGAAGCTTACAAGGGAGTTTGTTCTTCCTCTGGCTTATCGCATCAAGGCGTTGGAAACTCAACAACGTCGTCGCAAGAAACATGTGGTCCAGTCAGAATCTGAGGATGAGGGTGCGGAGAATGTTGAGGATGGCTTGACATTGTTGGCAAAGGCTGCCTTTGCTGATAAAGTTTATGATGATTTGCCGGTTCCTCCAATGTCCTCCAATGTTCCTTCTCCTGGTGCTATTCCCCCTTCTATGGGTGGTGCTTCTGATCTTGCTGATGGTCCTCATGCTGGTCCCTCTCCTGATTTGAAGGGCAAGGCCCCAATAACTGATGCTCCATCCCCATCTCGCAAGCGTACCCGTCGCCAGATTGAAGAGGAAAGACTTGGTGAGGAGACTGCTCGTTGGGTTCAAGCTGAGATTGATGAAGCTGATAGGGCTGCTGAGGAAGAGCTTCGAGAGCGCAGGCGTGCACAAATTCAGCATGATGCCATGCATTGGAGTGATAGTGAATGGATGCAAGTGTTGACTGTTCTCACTCGGGATTATGCTCAGTTTAAAGATCTTTTGGGTGATGATGTTGATGAACACAATTTTATTCCGAGGGCAATGGTAATGATGCGTAAGCACCAGTTGGCTCTTGCTGCAGAACTTAAGAAACAGCGAAGGAGTAGACCTTTATCTCCAGCTGAGGACCGCCAGCAGATGCAACGTTATGTGAAATATCAACCTGCTGCTCATTTCAATGCTCCGTGGACTTGGGCTTGGGTGCGGGCTTTGACTTTTGATGAGCTGAAGGCCCTATATGAAAAGATGGTTAAGCGTCAGAGTCAACCTATTCCGGAAAGATTTATTTACCATCCTCGTGGTATGACTTCTTCTATGCCTGCTGATTCTACTGGTCTTTCGTCTGCTCCCACTCCTGGTTCTGCTGCTAGTCTTTCTGGTTTTGTTGATACTTCCGTTGGTCCTTCTACTACACCTTTGGTTGCTCCTTTGGGTTCTACTGCTGGTCTTGCTACTACCATCTTTGTTACTACCACCACCACTCATGCTTCCGCCACCACACATGTTCCTGCAAGCACCTTTGTTGATACCACCATCCCTACTACTCTTCCATCTGCTGTGCCATCTCCATCACCACCAGTTCCTGGAACACAACCTACTCCTACTTCTGATGCAGCTCCTAGTGGTCTATTGGGTTGACACATTCATGAGTCTACTTCTACTGCTTCCCCTACTGCTGTTGCGGTTAAGGTAAAAGTTGAATCAACACCTACTGATCCCACACCGAGACGATCTCTTCGCCAGAAACAGGCTCGTCGTATTCGCTGTGGTAAGACATTTCCGTTTGAGAAGCGAGATCCTGAGAATTTAATTGATGCAGCTTCTGACAGCGATTCTGACTTACCCTTGGGCAATGGGAGCATTACTGGTTATACGGTTGAGCGTTCTACAACACTTCCTGGTGGTGTATCCCATCGGATTACTTTGAGTGATGAGTCTGTGCGATTGGCAACGGGTTTGCAGGGTGTGTTGTCTTGGGCTGACCGTATGGATCTTATGGCGTTGTATGGACTTGTTGATTCTAGTATGCCGTTTAACCCAATGGCTGTGTCTTCATGGCCTGGTCTCCGTATCTGGGCTGATCTCAAGCTGATGTTGGATCCTCCTCCAAATGCTCCTGTTTCGGGCATATGGAAGGATCAAATGCAATGGGAGATTCTGCGCTGGAAGCTATATGCTGGATGTGGAGTTCATATGTTGGAATTAGAATCTGGTCATATGGTGTTTATGCTGACGGATGTGGAGTATCCTTTGACTATTTCTTCCATGGAGGCGATGTTGGCGAGTCACTTGCAAATTTCTACTGCTCCTTCTGGGAATGAGTCAAGTATGGCCACGGCGTTGGTAGAGGGTATTCAAGCACGGTTGCTAGCAGCTAAGAAGGCTGCTTCTGGTATGTAAGGTGATTGGGTTGTAAGTGTTTATGCTTTGTATTTTTGTTCGTTTGTTCTTATTTTCATTCTTTTCACCAATATGTACAGTGATTGGTGAACTTCATTCTTTATAGTTAAAAAAAAATAATAAAAAAAGAATAATAATAATAATAATAAAAAAAAAACTATACCTTTTATATAATATCTGCTTATACTTTCAACACAGTTTAGATTTTATACTTGTACA
The DNA here is from genome assembly GCA_025667525.1 of Glebionis coronaria. NCBI lineage: Eukaryota > Viridiplantae > Streptophyta > Magnoliopsida > Asterales > Asteraceae > Glebionis > Glebionis coronaria. Next base: position 22,497,319 of record CM046879.1, on the reverse strand, counting down.
AAATATCCCTTGGCTGCTTCACAATGTGGTTCCTGATTTGAGCTTGTCCTGGTACTTGGTTTCATTTGGTGTTGGATGTGGTCAACACAACAAATGGTTCTCAACTTACCATGTCTAATCGACAAGAAAAAGTTGATTCACCTTGAGGGTATGGCTCCTAGTGCGATTCTCAAATCCGTTGATGGTTGCCAGGTTACCCAAAACTGGATGGTTTTCACTTGCCATAGTCTTGGACTGAAAAGTGGCTAATCCAAGGGGGTACGGCTCTTGGTAAAGATCTTATCAAATCCGTTGATAGCTGTTATAGCTTGCTTAAAGCTATAGGGTGTTCAACTCACCGATGCTTCATTGCTAAGAGTTGGCGAGTCCAAAGGGGTACGGCTTCTGGTAAAGACGCATCAAATCCGTTGACGGCTGTGATGATTTGCCTAAAATCATCAGGGTACTCCCACTCACCATTGATTCACGTTCTAAGAGTTAGGCTGGGTTCTAGTCTCCCAGGGTGATGCTTATTCCACCAGAATGACTAGCTAGCCCAAGAGCGAGCAGCTACTTGGTAAAGGCTCATCAAATCTGCTCATGTTGCCGCAAAGATTCAACACGATGCTGATTTGTTACAAGCTTTGGAGAAGCTTCTAGTGTTTCATGTTGCGGCTGTTCCTCTGATTCTTATCTTGTTGATGCTGCTATTTGTTTTGATGATACCATCCTCGGGCTTTCTTTGCACGTTTTCCAGGAAACTTGAACTCAACAGGTCAAATTCAAGTTTAGGGGAGGATTGTTAGGGCCATTGTAATAGTTATATGTAATAGGTAGACTAGGAGGTATGTAGTTCCTCCTGGTCCTAGTAGTAGTAGGAGCAAGTCCTGCTCCTGGTCCTAGTCGAAGTCAAACTTTATTATTTACTTAATATTCTGTTAGGATATGCATGAGATATGTCAGGAAAGGATATGCATATCAGTTTTACACGTTTTCTTTAGTGATGTATTAGGGGTTCCTTGTAGTATAAAAGGAACCTTAGGCAGAAGGGTTAGACACACCTTCACCAAACGTAGTTCTAGTCATTATCAATATTAGAAATCCTTAGAAAGGATCAAGTCTTTATAGTTATTCTGTTCTTCTTAATTATATTTACATTCTACATTCATATTGTGTATAGAGTCTCTTTGTGATTTGACTTGTGATTACAGAAGTCATTCACTGGTCCTGACAGGCTGCAAGATCTACATCTAATAGACCCAACAGGTTTTCCTAACCGTTTAACCAGTATACTTTCCTTAAATCATGACAAATGATCGACCCCATACCGATCATTTCATGTGCATTCAACGTGTACTCCATGTACCGTATTCCATGTGTATTACACGTACCTAAATCCATGTGTATTTTACTTGCAATACTTCACGAGTATTCGCTAGTCGATTCTAAATCATCTCACGTGTATGTTCACTTGCTGATATTCTACAAGATTGCCGATGCCGCTCATAGCTTGGAGATGTTACTAAAGGTTGATGCTGCTGACGATCGGAGACGTTACGAGATGCGGATGCTGTTCACAACCTGGAGATCCTAAAAGACGAAGACAAAGGCGTCAGAGCAAAGCAATTGGACGAGAATATTCTTCACCATCAGACGATTTCCATCAATCATTGTCCCTAATTCTTAGTTACATGTCACACGTCATTCGGCTGTCATTTCAGCCATATGAGTGCAGACCGGTACCAGCCGGCCACTCAGCTGAATAGTTACATGAATCACGGTCATGAGAATGACCGTCATGGAACTGAGAGACAAGACGATAGTAACCACTACTATGACAGAACTATCCTAGAAATCGCAACCGAGGCTCCAACCGCGGACGTGATCAGACATACAAATGATCAATAGTCCAACCGATCCGCCAATTCTTGAATAATAACCTAATATTGTAGTTCTACTGTTTTACGTCTCGAGACACATGTCAAGACATCCGTCAAGACACATGTCTCACGTATAATTTCTGGAGACACATGTCAAGACATCAGTCAAGATACATGTCTCATGTATACATTCTGAAGACACATGTCAAGACATCAGTCAAGACACATGTCTCACGTATACTTTCTGAAGACACATGTCAAGACATCAGTCAAGACACATGTCTCACGTATACTTTCTGAAGACACATGTCAAGACACCAGTCAAGACATATGTCATGCTTATAGTTCCAAGAAACAAGTCAAGACACATGACTCACGTCCAACTATGGAACATTTCTAAGAAATTCAAGGTACCCTCCAAGGGTATATCCATTTTGTGTGCCATGTATTAATCAGGCCACAAGAATTTCAATACCATTATCGGCGCATCAGTGAGAACTGTCGCGTTACCGGTGTCACTTTCATTTCTTTCACCATAGTTCATATATTCATGACCATGAAGGACGCCTTTCGTATTCCCACGCATACGAAGGTTTTCCTTCAGTTTAATGATGAGATCCAACTGCTAACGCCTTTCCTCGGACAGACACGAGATGAATTTTATCCTAATTATGGACTATGAACAGCACACCATGCTACGATTCATAATTATGTACAGTAGTGTTCAGGCCCCTGAATACATTCAGCTTGATTCTCCATCAGGAAAATCGGTACAAATTATCTATGCTTTCCAAGCATGTGCTTTGTTAGCCATGATTACTAAAATTTTCTAGGGGTCAGTAAGACACGACTACTAAAGTCCTTTTACGCATAACTAACGGATTATTCCAAAATTGTTCCTATACATTCTAGAAGAACTTACAAGGAAAAGGACGGTACCATGAGATTATGTGTCGACTACCCGTCGGCTTAAACAAATCACCATTCATGACCGTTATTCTCCTCCACGTATTGACAACATATCCAATCGACCTTATAGTGTTAATCACTTTTCCAAGACTGAACTCATGATCATGCTGCCAATAGTGACGAGGGAAAGAGCAGGACATGTCCATGACTGCTATTCGTACACGACTCGGTCATGCTAGATTTATGATTTTGAATTAGTCTCATCAATGCTCCAACGGCATTATAAGAATGAGTTCCCATGAACTCATAGCAAATTCATCAGTGTTTTTCATTGAGGATAACCTGATTTCCTTTAAGCCAAGAGAAGAGCAGGAAGACCATATTTGCACGATGTTGCAAATTCTATGACAAGAGAAATTTTACCCTGGAAAATTTTCCAATATCAATTCTGTTTGATTACAGTGACACGCTGGATCACATGGATTTGCATGGTTAATCTTACCATGACTCAGCTTATGCGTAAAGGAGAGAACCCTACACTACATTAGGTGTTCTAGGAAATCCTACGCTAGGAGAAGTCTGGATTCAGAGATTCAGTATTTCGCAACCTTTTATGTATCAAGTTTCTACGATGCAGGATACAGCTACGTCCATATCTATGTACCTGACATACCAACAGGCTAAGATAGGACACCAACAAACTGGGATGTTTTATCATCTGAATTTGTGAACTAAAATGGGACAAGATCTCCATGGATTTTGGTTACCAGATTAATGCAAACTCAGAAGAAGCATGATGCTATCTGGGTTATTGCAAACAGTTTGATCAAGTCTGCAGAATCCTTACATCCGCAAGGATTGCAGAACCAACAGATTGATCAGACATGTTCCATCCAAGGCTCATCCGACCACTTGGTAATCCCTCAGCTATCGGGTAAGACAAAGATTCGCAATTGTACTCCTAAATTACTTCACGTCTTCATTCGGATTCCACGACTTGCTTTCGCGCTCGCGTTCATGACACTATTCATGTTCATGATCGTATCTAGGCTTACGATTTTACGTTCATTTCATTCTGGGAAGTTTTGCAAGAACTTGAGAGACCAGACCCAAGTTTAGTATAACTCTCCATAATCAGATAGACGTTTCACGTCATATTCCACGTCTCACCTTGTAGCGTTTGGCGTTACCGCCATTATATTCTATGATCACGATATGTTTCACATGTCATGTTCATTCCACGTTCCTCATATCATGATCAAGATATGCTACACGTATCATGGATCACGGTATGTTTACTCATACTACACTCGCCATATCTCCACGTAGCACGTTCAAAATTTGTCACGTATCACGTTCAAAATTTTTCACGTACTACGTTTCTTTATGTCAAGCGCATCGTTTCTAATTATCTGTTAAGTCAGATTGTCTTGCATAGTAACGTTTCAGTTACCCTAGCACGTTAACTCTTATTTTCCTCGATCGAATTTAGGGGATCTACCTTCCGTTGATAACCAAGAATTTCTTCGTATTCCAAGTCAAGGTCAGGAGGACCAAGATTTATCATTAGTGTCAAGATCTTTTGAAGGAACCGTTTCAAGAGGGTGGCCACTTGGAAACGGACAAGTTCATCCGGACTTTTATCCGTTTTCTCTTATCGATTAGATATGTCCTTTCAGTCACGTCACGTTCCATGTCTTTTCAAGACATGTCACGTTCCACGTTCCCTTCTACCATGTCACCTTCATTTCCGTTATTTTGCATACCTTTCTAGTCTGATTCGGGTATGTTTCGCTTCCAGTTACGTTATCTATAATTCGGGGACAAATTATTTTTTTTATGGTCGAAGAGTTGTAAAACCCGCATGCTTTTACCATGGATAGTACCCTTAAGATCGTACGTACTAGATTAAAACTTTCCTTTTATAGTACGATTACGTTTACGTGTTAGGATATTACGTATTACGTACGTGTTAGTACACGATAAGTATTTACTACGCATGAACACGCAATAATTATTTGACAATAATTAATCACGAACATGCGATCATGAAATCACGAACGTAATTAAATCACGAACTATTATTAATTATATATATATATATTTATTACGAGCGTAAATAAATATATTAGGTCACGATAATTATTTAACGAGAACACACAAAACGCGAACATAAATAAACACGAACAAACACGTAAAACACGAACACGAGAACACACTTATTTATTAGACACGGAAAACATTCGGGTTACCCCTTGTGGGCCCCATTACCACGAAATTAAGGAGGGAGGATGGGCTTAGCCCATCAATTTTTACTAAAAGGGTTTAAGGGATTTTTCACTACTCATTTACAATTATAGAAGATTTTTAGCAAAAACCTAAAAACCCTCCTCCTTCTCCTCTTTTGGCTGCCATCCTACAAACACCACAAGGAGGTGGTTTGTGATCTTGGATATGGGAATTAAGTTGGTGATCGTGTTTGTTCTTCATCCTTTTGATCCACGAATTCGGTAAATCCTTTTTAAACTTTTGATTTTGATTTGATCTTTTAATAAATCAAGAACATGTTATGTTTTTTACAAAAACCTAATAATTAAACATGGATCTAACATGATTTGGGGTTAAATAAAATCAAAAGTATGTTTTAAGGGGTGTTGTTTTTGGCCGCAGGCTGCACCGAACCCGAAGGGGTCTTGGTTTGGCCAAACCGACCACCACCAAGACCATACGGTCTTGGTTGGTGCGTGTGGGTTCCACGGCAGCAGTAAGACACGGGGTACCCCGAGTTGGTTCGGGGTACGGTGTCGATTTCATGTCTGGTTCATTGTTTTTAGTTTGGATCCGGTTCATGGTGTATGTTTAGTTTTTTATGTTTATGATCTTATGTTAAAATTAAATTAATAAAATGATATGATTAATTTAATAACATGACTTAGGTTATTTTAATTATTATAATCATGAAATTAATTAACCTAAGTATTTTTATATTTTAGACTTATAATTAATTAATTATTTAAAACCAAGGATATAATTAATTAATTAACATGACTTAGGTTATATTATTAATATATAATAATACATATTTTTAACCTAAGTATTTAACTTATTTAATTAAAAACATGTTATACTTTAATTAAATATTTTAACCTATAGTTTAATTTAATTACATGAAATAATTATTAAACTATACATTATATCATATGACTTAGGAAATAATCATGAAAACACTTAGGCTTATATACTTAGCTTATTTAACCAGCTTATTTTCTATTTTTAGAAACTTAATTAAATAAGGCAGCTAATCTATTTATGGAAACCTTCTATTTTTTTAGAAACTTATTTATTTCAGGTAGCTAATCTATTTATGGAAACTTATTTAATTAAGGCAGCTGATCTATTTATGGAAACTTTCTATTTTTAGAAACTTATCTATTTTAAGCAGTAATTCTATTTTTGGAAACATTCTATTTTTGGAAACTTTCTATTTTTGGAAACTTTCTATTTTTGAAAACTTTCTACTTTTGGTAACTTTCTATTTTTGGAAACTTTCTATTTTTGGAAACTTTCTATTTTTGGAAACTTTCTATTTTAGGAACTTTCTATTTTAGGAAACCTGCTATTTTTGGAAAGTTACTTATTAATACACAGTAAGTATAATAACACATGAAATACCAGAAACACTTAATCAGATTGAACAGGATATAAGATAAAACATAATTTAAGGCTTTAAAACAGTAAAACATGGTAAGAACACATAAAATAAGCTAAGACATGACGTAAAACCAGCTACGTAATTAGTAAGAAGATACTTATTCATGTATGTATTTATGTAGCACTAGTGATTCGGAAGTAGGATTCCTCTCAGTTCATCTTCTTCGTTCACTGGACATAAGGTACGGATTCCCGTCCTTTCTGTATGGACATTCTTCCTTATTAGGATTCCCTGTATGCAGCCAACTGCTTTCCCGTAGTATAAGTTACGTGTTTGATTGCTTATGTTTAATTAAGATTACCTATAGCCATATACATGCATGACCAGTTTCACCTAGTTATGGAGGTACCATAACCATAACATTAGAGGCACTGATGTTATGACTTCACCACGGCGAAGTGATTGCTCGTGGCGTCCCTTCAGCTTTTGGCCATTTATTTATATTTATCATGTGGGACGTATGGGTGCATCCTAGTTACATGTTTTCAGTCAGGATTTCATGGTGAATGTGGTGTGTGCCTTACATCTTTCACAAGGAGCTGATCCCTCCTACCCAAAAACCAGTATATTAAATTAGAGACATCCCCTCTAATTTGCATGATGAGGTCACCCCTCCAGGTATTCATGCACGGTGGATTTTCATGACCTATATTGGCTAATGGTAAAATATGTTAAACCGTTTTCATAAGATAAACATAAGGCTTTTCAAACTATAAAACCAGTTTAATGAACATGTCCCAGGTTTTCCAAGACTTATACATTTCCGCTGCTATTAAGTCTCTATTATGTTTTAGTCACTTATACTATGTCTATATTCGTGCACTGAGCGTTTTGCTCAGCCGTTACTTTCCTTTCCATGTCCCAAAACGGAAGGTACCCTAGGAAAGACTCGAGCATTTGGAGGACGTGCGTAGGATGGAAGCTGCCAGAGACTTCTTTTCCTTTTTTCCTTCATATACTTATGCTTGTTTAGTCTTTCATTCATTTCTTTTACTTTATTATGTTTCGGGCTTATGTTTGGGAACCGATGTTTGATTCCGGTTATCCCTATGGTCATGTAATGTTTTATACATTTATCCTTGTATGCTTTGATGACACGCCATAATTACGCGTGACATTCCATTATCAAAATGGGGTGTTACATCCAATATCTACTATACCTTTATCTTTTAATTCATCAATTAGATGCCCCTGCACACAAATAGAACTCATTAGTTTTTAACAGGGGCCAAAGCCACATTTGGCTCGGATCTTGTGGGACCTACACATTTAAGAGTTTATTCTGAAGCATTCCCAGTAATGATACTTTTGCTCTTATATTTCATGGTTTCATTTATGTAGTCAAAGACATAGGGTGACTCTATGTGCTCAGACTTCTTTGCCTTAAGTACTGCTTTAGCGGTACTTGCTTTAACACATGATTTATCTCTTTTAGGAACCCACATTTGCACTGGTTTGTTTTTATTTTTACTTATAGGTGTTTTAACTTTTTCAAAAACCTTCTTAGAAGTCTTAGAGAACTTTGGTTTTATAGACTTTAGACCAACAGTACTTAAGTTTGGTCTAGTAGTACTTGCAGGTCTAGACTTGCCGGTACTTGATTTACCAGACTTTAAAGGTACTAGACCTTGTTTCATAAGTACTGCCCTAGGAACAAATCTTTTGGCAGGGATATATTTAATCCGTTTGGCTACCCTTGAGTGATCAAACATAGGTTTGTCATTCTTAAGTTTCTGATTCCTATTAACCTATGCATTTTTCCCATTACTATTTTTCATGACATTTTGTGTAGTCTTTTGTTTCACAATCTTATCTTCATGTAGAGTACAATCTTTGATAAAATGACTTAGACTACCACAATCATAACATCCTTTTCTTCTTAAAGAAGACCCAAAAGGTTGTTTTGACTTAACTTTCTCAAAACCTATCCCAGCCCTTTTGGCTTTATTATGTTTTACATTGTTTTCCAATATCTTGCTAGGAGTTTTTACCTGCTTGGGAGTCGAACTAGTCTTAGATTCTTCATTAACAAAGTTGTTCATTAAAGGTGGATAAACAATGTTTTTGGTCACAACAGTCTTTTCTTGGGACAAAGTACTAGAGTTTAAGGTATTTTTAACCTTTGGTTCTTCTAACTCTATACTTGTGTCATTACTAGGGGGCATGAAAATTCCTGATAGTGGTGGAGGAACTACCTTCATTCCTTCAGCATATCTATCATTTTCAGGTGTATCATCTACCTCACTAGAACTATGAAAAATCCCTTTTGATAAGTCCTTGCCAGTTAAAGTTATCCCAGGTTGGTCCTCAATATATCCTAGGCCTGATTTATCATTGTTGATCCCAAACTTAGATCGATTAGCTTTGTGTATACGAGATTAGATCAAGTATAAAACGTAGAGAAACCTTTTTTATATGCTTTGTGAATCTAAGTATTATGCGGAATTTAATACTTAAACAAGAACACAAGATGTAAACAAAACATTCACTATGATTATCAATGTCGAACTTGCTTACAATGTAAGATGTTTACGAATGAAAACTTAATGAAAACTTGATATTAAACATTAACCTAAAGGCCTTCTTTTACAGACTAAGAAGCCTTGTACAATAAGCTACGTATCAACTATTCTAGGTAAAGATAAACATAGAAAATACATTGTCATTTCTATCCTTACTAGAAGTATTCTAGAACATAATAAACGTGTAGCTCATATCTTCCATCAGTGCTTGTCTTCAATCTGTCAACGCTTGACTTTAACTTGTCAACGCTTAAGTTGTCAGCGCTCACTTTGCTCTTGTCAACGCTTGAGTTGTTCTTGTCAGCGTTCAAGTGATCTGGCCTTAATTTATTCCCAACAATCCTCCCCTAAACTTGATATCCACTCTTATGATCAAGTTTCTGAATAAACATTAAGAACTTGGAGGAGTCTGACAAACCTTATCATATTGGTAATAAATAAATCTGATCAAATTCTTTGCCACGTCACTTGTGTAATCTATCTCCAACTGGGTGTCCTTCATCTTTTCCAAAACAGCATTGGATATGAAATACTAAGCATCTACAAGTAAATACTCAGCAAACTTTGTAGAACTCAAATGGTATACACCAGCAGCTGAATATAACCTCCATTGAAGACCACTGAGATCATCTTCAAGATCCTTCCATATTTCAGGATCTTCCTCATTTGTCCCACACATTCTTTTGAATGTGGTCCAAAGTTTTATTCCATTAGCTGAAGTTGGTGCTTCAGCCTCATACTTGGTCTCTAGCAACCTCCAAAGGTCCACCAAGTCTTCTCTATCACAACTTGCAAATAAAGATATGAGAGTGGTAAAAGTGTGTACCTCCTTGCCATATCTTCCAATCTTCCAGAATCCACATTCATCCTCATCATAACTCACAATTAGATTCCTGGAATCTAGTGGTAACACATGCACCATATCTGAAGCTTCTAATGGGGAGAGATTGAGGCTCTTTCTAATAACTGCTTCACTTGGATATAGTTGATTCATATCTTTTGGAAACTCAAGTGTAAATCCCTTCTTCACTGGTCTGGGAACTATCATAGCTTTCTTGATTTCCATCTCTTCTGCAAGTTGCTCCTTTCTTTCATTTGAAAGAAGTCTGAAAGTGTTTTCTTCCTGCACTTTCACCCAAATAGGATAAGCCCTATGTTCCAACTCATCAAATGTCAAAGCCTTCAACTTCTGATGTGTCCATCCAACTCCATGACATCTGAGCAACATAAAGTAGAGCTTCCTTCTATCCATTTTCAACTCAGAGAGAATGTTGCTTGCCTTGTGCTTCAAAATCACCTTACAATCCTTCTGAACTCAAAGAAGAATTTCCAAACCCCATATCTGATCTGAAATGGTCAAGTCTGGATTATCCATACAGCTTTCTTCCCAAGAATTGTACATCTGAACCACCTCTGGCATATCAAAATCAATCTGCAACTTCAAATCTCTCAGCTTTTCCCTAGCAAGCTCATCACCATACTCAAGCCTTTCTGGTTCAATAATCATCACACTTGAGTCTGAGCTAGCTTCATCACTTTCTTCTTCAGAAGTCACAACAAATGGTGACTTTTCCTTTTCACCTTGTTCCATCATTTGCTCAGCCAATCTTCTATCAAATTCAACCTGAGCTGCATTCTTTGGAACAATTTCTTCTACCAACTTACCCTTACCCTTATCTGATGGTGCAATTGTTGGTAAGGTAGATGGTAATACCTGAGTAGGAACATCCTTGATGATAGATGATGACTGGAATACATCACCTCCATATGCAGATCTGTCAACGCCCAAATTTCCTCTATCAGCGCTCAAAATACTTCTATCAGCGTCCAAACTTGTCTTGTCAACGCTCAAATATTTTCCCTCAGCGCCTTGTGTAACCTCTCTCAACATTGCTGTAAATGATAAATTTAGATTGGTTGGAGAGATTAAGGACGTATCAAAACCTGTTTGTTCCTTCAAAGTAGTAAGAGCTTCAGCAACATCCAATGATTGACCATCTTGACTGCTCTTATCACTCAGATTTCTTTGATCTTCCTCCCCTTTGGAAGACTCCTCCATACCTCCCTTTGCATGAGAACTCTCCAAAACAACAATCCTCTCCCTCAATTCCTTGAGTTCAAGGCCTTGTTTGCTGACAATTTCTACTAAGTCTGCATTCTGCTTTTGCAAGCTAATGCAGACAGCCGTCAATTCCAAAAGAGTCATTGGTTCCAGTCTGCCCTCTTCTGAAATGGGGATTTGACCTCCCAAGTCAGGTTCATAGGGCATGGATGAGGACTTAATTATGGTGGGACTGCCTTGGCCAGCTTCTAAGCCAGAACCAATAGTCCCAGCCTCATCCAGGTCACCAGCCACACTTGTGGTGGTGGTTCTCTCTACTTCATGGCTAGGACCACCAGAGGAGAACACTCCAGCAGTCCTTTGGCGTTTAATCAACCTATATTCAGGTGGTGTGGAAGATGGTGTGGAAGAATGGGTAGATGTGGGTTGGTTAAGGGGTGTTTGGGATTGTGATGGTTGGGTGTCAGCATTGGAAATAGGCACATCAACGCCCACATTAGATGTGTCAGCGTCAAAGGGTTCTTGGTCTATTTGCATTTGGTCAGGTGAGGGTAAAGGTTCAGGGATAGGTTCAAGTTGTGGATGAGGGTCAATATGAGGTTGGGGGTCTGGTTGGGGTTGTGCTGCTGCAATAACAGCAAGCATGGCTGGGGTTAAAGGTAAGTCCCTATGAGGTGGTGAATTCATCTTGGTAAAAATAGCTTTCTTTTGTTCAGTGATTTTATAAAAATCATTGTGATCCCTTGAACAATATCTTTGATCATCAAAAATCATTTGCAGAAAACGGGGATAAGCTAAAGTCATTTTTGTCCCCTTGTTTTTACACATCCCTTCAAAAATCATTTTAGAATAGTTATATTTTTGCCCTGTTGCAATACACACAATAGCAGTCGCAATGGACCTATTGATCTCATTGTGTGCAGTACATTTGGGACTCAAACATTGAAGGAGAATGTGAATGAGGTACTTCCAGGCTGGGGGGAAATTCCTGCTTATGGTACTTATTAAGAGTACCTTCATCAGGAATAGGGTATCCCAAAGCCGTAAGCCCATGTTCTATTTCAGTTATGGGAAGAATGGTTATACCATCAGCATCATCAAGATGCAAGGCCTGGCGTACCAAGGCCTCAGTAACCACCCAAGATCTCCCATGAACAATAGAAGTTAATGTGGTCACTCCATTAACTGTTGAGGAACTGACAGTGTTCCAAAACTGTTTAATGTGTGTGACTGGAATGAGTGGTGCATGAGAAAGAGCATACCTTAATGGGGATGCGTTCAAATACGCCACCATTTGTGTGTATTGAGGGAACAAAGTATTATCAGCAACAAGATAAGCAATCATGTTGTGTTGAGACTTGAACCCCAAATCCAATTCTGCTGAGTTAAATCTTGGTGCCATTGATGAAAGCTGTTAATTTGAAGTATAGAAGATGAAGGTTGATAAGAGAAAAGTGTTAGACAAGAATTATAGATACCCTGTTTAAAAATAGGAGCCAAATTTATAGGAGTGGATGAATGCATGTGATTGGCCCAAAAATAGGCAAAGATTTTCAAAAACTAATCATGAAAATATTGAAAAAGTTATAAGTTATCTCATGCATTTATGAAAGTAACAACTCCTAAAATTACGGCTTGAAAATATGTCAAAAAGTAACAACTGGGTAGGTCCCATTGAGTGTCAACGGTCAAATATAACCCATCAACGCCCAACAGCTATAATCTTGTCAACGTTCGCCTAAAGCCATGTCAGCGTCCAATTTGGTCACAACAACGCTTGGAAAAATCTTGTCAGCGTCCAAAAATAAAACTGTTCTTAAAAAGTGAAAAATGACCTTAACAAGTAATTTATCCTAGAGAAAGTAACCAAAAGCTGATAATTATTATAGGGCTGCAAGCACTGTCCAGTTATGCACACTTGCATAAGCAAGATAGACATAACAGTCCTCTAGTGTCCCTTGCTAACCAAAATTCTTAACAACCAAGTTACCTTATAAAATCCTTGTTACTCCCAGGTAAATCCCATATCAAAATGATTCCCAAGTCTCCCAACAGACCACAACCAATTCTAGGCCAAAAATGTCTTGGCAGCATGCAAAGTTGATATACTATGCATGCTACAGTGCCTCATGGTTTAGTAAAACTAACCCATACTCACCTGTGGACACAATCTAGAATTGTGATAAGAGTATCATATGGATACCCAAAAATCCTAAAGGTTCCTAAAACCTCCCCTTAAACAAAGATACAAAGAGTTTGCTAAAAATATGCATGAACATAAAAAATTTATGTCAAGATAGGAATGAAACATTCCAACCATCATCCATAAACAAAAACATGTCCAAATGCTTCTCCTTTGATCCATAAGCAACTCTGTATCCAATGGTATACTACTAACACCATCTGCACATTTAGATTGAAAACCACAAAACTAACATTGTTGCTGACAACGCCCCGATAACACATAACAGCGTTGAAGAAATCTTTGTCAGCGTTAGACAACTATATTGCTGACAACGTTGCAAAAACACTTATCAGTGTTCAAACAACCTTTGTCAGTGTTAGAAAAATATAGTGGAAAATCTAAATTATCAATAAGACCAATAATAATAATGCATCATCCTGTACATACTTTTACAAAAAGAATCCAAAACACATACTTAAGTGAGATTAACCATTCCAATACTTGTTACCAAGTACTGAAATCTTCCAGCATCAAAAGGTTTAGTTAATAAATCTGACACATTTTCCTCAGTGTCAACCCTATCTGGTTGTATTAAACCTTTCTCAAAGCAATCTCTTATAAAATGGTGTCTAATTTCTATGTGTTTAGTTTTAGAATGATGCACAGGATTCTTAATGATGCATAAAGTACTATTATTGTCAACAAATATCTTAGTATGCATGAAGTTATACCCATAATCCAACAGCTGGTTCTGAATCCACAACACTTGACCACAACATGCTGCTGCAGCCACATATTCTGCTTTAGTTGTAGAGTTAGCCACCACTGTTTGTTTCTTGCATTGCCAAGATATTAATCTGCTCCCAAGAAATTGACATCCACTAGTTGTGGATTTCCTATCAAACTTGTCACCACCATAATCACTATCTGAATATGCAATCAGCTCCAATGGTGAATCCTTTGGGTACCACAAACCAAGAGTAGGCAAACATCTTAGGTACCTAAAGATCCTCTTCACAGCATAAATGTGACATTCTTTAGGAGTCACTTGATGGCGTGCACATGCACACACAACAAACATGATATCAGGTCTGGAAGCAGTAAGATACATCAAGGATCCAATCATGGATCTATAATGCCTGACATCAACATCTTTCCCATCTCCAATCTTTCCCCAAGGGTGTTCTCTATCCATAGGAGTAGAAGCCCTCTTTTCATGTGGAGAAAAGCCAAACTTCTTCAAGATTTCAGCAACATATTTGTCTTGGGAGATGAAGATACCATCTTCTTTCTGCTGAACTTGTAAACCAAGAAAGAAGTTCATCTCCCCCATAACACTCATCTTGAATTTGTCTGTCATGAGCTTGGAGAAATCCTCACTCATCTTTGGATCAGTAGACCCAAAAATGATATCATCAACATAGACCTGCACAAGCAACACATCTTTGCCTTTCTTCTTTGTAAATAGTGTCTGATCTATGGTGCCCCTCTTGAATCCATTATCCACCAAGTAAGTGGACAAAGTACCATACCATGCTCTAGGGGCTTGATGAAGGCCATACATAGCCTTTTTGACTCTATACACTTTATCTGGATGCTCTAGATCCTCAAAACCAGGAGGTTGCATGACATAAACTTCCTCAACTATGGTGCCATACAAGAATGCACTCTTTACATCCATTTGATAGACTGTGAAGCCCATGCAAGATGCATAGGCTAGAAAAATCCTAATAGCTTCAATCCTTGCAACTGGTGCAAAGACTTCTTCATAGTCTATCCCCTCCTCTTGTGTATAACCTTGAGCCACTAACCTTGCCTTGTTTCTGACCACAATACCTCTTTCATCTCTTTTGTTCCTGAGAACCCATCTTGTCCCTATTGGTCTGACATACCTAGGACAATCAACCAGCTCCCAAACATCCTGAATAGCAAATTGGTGAAGCTCATCCTGCATTGCTTCCACCCAACTTGGTTCTTTGAGAGCATCAAATATCTTCTTGGGTTCTTCTTGTGACAGAAAACATGCAAACAAACATGCTTGTACAAGAGGGGTATCAACCTTCTTGTGTATATTGGCAATAAATCCACCAAGACTTTGATGGGATCTTCTTGTCTGAACTGGAGTCATAACATCACCAATGATCTGAGATGGGGGGTGATTCTTCATTGTGGAAGTAAGAACTCCTCCTTCAAAAAGTCTGGTGTCCTCAACTTCACGTTCCATGTTGCCAATATCTTCTTCATCAGACTCTCTTTGAGCAACAGGAATCTCTTCATGGACATTGGAAGGTCCACCTTGTTCAAAACTGGAAGAGAAAAGATGCCCATAAGTATTGTCAACGTTTGAATCTTGGTTTTCAGCGTCAGGGCTGACAGCGCCTGAAATGTTGTTGTCAACGTCTGAATTTGTCTTGTCAGCGCTGGATTTTCCTTTGTCAGCGCCTGAAGAACCATGCATGTTTGTATTTGGTGTTATTTGGAAACCACCATTATCTTGTCCAGCAGCAGCAGCAGCAGCAAAAGCATCAGTCCAAATGGGAATAGTAACATATTCAAATGTAGGAGATGCCTTTTCTGCTTGTGATCCAACCCTTTCATCAACCTGTGTACCTGAAACATGAACAACTTGTTCCTCCATAACGTTTGAAGTTACCTTCATAATGTCTGGATTAGTGACAGGCATATAATTTAAAGTTCTAGATAAGGGTTCCAAATCAAACAACCAATTAGGACCACTTTAAGGATCACTAGGTTTATTCTCTAAGAACCTAACATGTACTCTTTCAACAATACGTTTGTCCTCCTTAAGATAAACCCTATAACCCTTGCTCTGCACTGAATACCCCATGAAGTAACCTTCATCACATTTTGCACTAAATTTCCCTAAGGCATCACTAGTGTCTAAGACTACTACATGACATCCAAAAGGTCTGAGAAAACCAATATTAGGTTATCTTCCCCAAAGTAACTCATAAGGTGTCTTGTTCTGAATTTTGTTAACCAATGCTCTATTTTGCACATAGCATGCTGTATTAACAGCCTCAGCCCAAAAGGCTATGGGAAAGTGAGCATCAGCCAACATTGTTCTGGCTGCTTCAATTAGGGTTCTATTCTTCCTTTCAGCAACCCCATTTTGTTGTGGGGTTCTAGCAATACTAAACTGCCTAGTAATTCCCTTCCTGGCACAAAAATCATCTAGCTTCTTGTTCCTAAATTCTCCACCATTATCACTCCTAAGCATCTTAACCTCATTGCCAGACCTTTTCTCAATTTGAGTGATAAATTCAATAAGAACATCAGCTGTGTCACTCTTCATAGCTAGAAAGAATGTCCAAGTAAACCTAGAAAAGTCATCAGTGACAACAAAACAATATGATTTTCCATTCAAACTTTCTATATTAGTTGGACCAAAGAGGTCCATGTGAAGCATATGAAGAGGTCTAGAACTAGTATGCACCTGCTTGGACTTGAATGAGACCTTGTGCTGCTTGCCTTTAAGACATGCAACACAAGAGTGGTCATTGTGGAAGGCCTTCTCAGGCAAACCATCAACTAAACCAAGCCTCACAAGTCTATTTATGTTTTTAAAATTTATGTGCCCTAGTCTCCTGTGCCACAAATTACTTTCATCTACTGAGGCCTTAGCATAAAAACAAGACATATTTGTATTCACTTTAATCCCATTTAAATTCACATTGTATATGTCCTTATGCCTAGGTGTTCTATACTCAATATACTTCTCATCAGGGATCTTAAAATCCTTGCTTAACACCAAACACTCAGTATCAGTGAAAAGAACCTTATTTTTGTTATCACACACTTGTGATACACTAAACAGATTATAATCCAGTTCTTTTACCAGGAAGACATTTTCAAAACGTAGATTATTGGTGAGAAGGGTTCCTTTGCCAGTAATGGTGCCGTATCCACCTCCAAAGTATACCTTATCACCATCTTGAATAGTAGTGAAGTTCGTCAGATAGTCTTCCTTTCCTGTCATGTGCCTTGAGCATCCACTATCCCAATATCCATAATCATTGATCTGCTTTTGAATGCCCTGCACATAAAGAAAACAAATTAGTTTTCTTTGGGAACCCAAGTCTCAGAAGACTTGGATTCATCTGGTTGTTCAATAAGAATAGACTTAGTTCTCACAACAACCCCATTCTCATCCCTTTTAGGATGAAATACCCAGTTAACCCCAATTGGTTTTGTAATGACTTTTGAAATATAATTAAACCTGTTGCAAGTCATTGAAATTCCATTATTATTAGGGTTTTGATTTTTCTTGGGTCTCCATGTTAAGCTTGAAGAAGCTTTAGACCCCTTACCTTGTGGCTGCATATACTTAGGTCTGGTCACGTTTCTGTCAGCGTTGGATTTTGTCTTGTCAACGCTGAAATTACGCTTGTCAGCGTTGAACCTAGGGTTTGCTACAGGAACCCATTGCCTATTTGACCAGGTGTTTGTCTTTTGAAAAGGTCTTTGTCCATGAGTGTTAGACCTTCTAGTAAAGAATGGGGCTGGTCTAATCACTTGTGGATTTTGCTGCACACAAGGTCTGGGTCTGACAACGTTTGACTTCCTAACAACGTTGACTTTCTTCCTATCAGCACTGAAATTGTTCCTATCAGCGCTGGCTTTCGAAGCGTTGACACACTTGTATGCCAAATGTGAAAAGCTACCACAAGTAAAACAGGCTTTCTTAGACACATTCTTAGGTCTAGAAGCAAAGAAACCTGTTCCATGATTGTTAACTTGGCTCTTGGGTGACCTATTATTCCTATACATCTCTGCATATTTAATGGTAGGTTTTCTAACAGTGTTGGAGCCTAGGTCAACAGCTTCACAAGTAACTGGGTGAGTAACCTTAATGGGTGGGGATTCATTGGGACTTTCACATAGCAAACCTCCCTTAACAAATAAAGTAGGGTTAGCTTTCTTCCACTCATTTAGGTCAGTCAGTTTTTGTTGATACTCTTCTACTGGGGTGACAATTCTTGGTGGAGGAATGAATTCCTCTTCTTGGCATTCTGGTATACCAGTCCAAGATAAATCCTTTCTAAGGACACCATAGAAGTCACCAGCTGGTGGTGGAACCAGAGAGTAATCATTCTCATTCATCCCAAGCCCAGTCATATCCTTAGGATCTCTTTGTTTAGCTACACAGTCTCCTAGGGCTTGGGTGGCTCTATCAAATCTTTGAATCTTGAGGTCAACATTATCTTTATTCTTAATGGCCTCATCTAACTTAGCCTGTAGGTCTTTATTGACCTTTGACATGATATTTCTAATATCCATACTACCCTCTAGCTCATGTTTTAAGATATTTATCTTATCTTTTAAATCAAATTCCATTTTCTTGTATTCAGAAACGGTTTTCTCAGTTTCAGTAAAAGCTAGTTGGTAATTGGATAATTTACACCTTTCAGTGCTCATATCCTCTTTTAGTTTTAACACTTCTTTGTTAAGTCTGTCAGTGTTTAACCTACAACCTTTGCTACAAAAAGCATCATCATATACCTCATTATCAGATGAAGAGGAGGAGTGTGCCATGAGAGCATATTCAACATGCTCTTCTTCTTCAATATCAACAATCAAAGCTTTTTCCTCTTCAACATCCTTAGCCAGATAGCTCCAATCCCATCCAGTACCATCAATTCCTTGAACTGCAACCATGTCTTTGGAGTCTTGAGCTTTAACAACCTGACTTGAGGGTTTACCAGCATCAGATCTTCTAGGAGATCTGCATTCCCTCATGAAGTGCCCCATGCGATAACAGTTGTAGCACTCAACTTTGGATTTATCAAATCCAGCAGTGTCTTTAGCATTGAAGGTCATCTTCTTCTTGAACCTTCTATTCCACCTATTTGCTCTTATACTAGCAAGAGCCATGTTCCACTTGATGTCCATCTCTTCCAAGTGTTCATCACTTATCTGCTCAAGGTCCTCATATGTAATCACTGAACCATTGGGCAAAGAAGCAATGTAAGCACAAACAGTATCCAAATCCAAACCAGCAGGTTTAACTCTTGGGGAGTCATTTATGAATGTGTCAGCGTCTGAAAAGGAGACGTTGACAGGACTTGTCCCAGCGCTGACAAATGATGATCCAGTAACTGGATGCATAAAAGAGTCCTTCTGATTGAATTGACCTTCACTATGAGAGAAGAAGGCCATGTTGCTAGTGCTAGCTTTGCTTGAAAGAGTTTCATCTTCCAACAGTCTTAGTTTGTTGTAGATGTCATCAAACGAAGAGCTCTTGTGAGTATTATTGGCAAGAATAGATCTTGCCTCAATCTTCCATGTCTCACCAAGACTTTTCAGAAAAGTAGCATTGGTGTCAATATCACCAACTTGTGTCCTCATGAAGGACAATTTGCTTGTGATGTCAAGCAATCTGCTTCTCACACTGCTCAGTTTCTCATTGGGCTGAGCTTTGAAGACAGCATAATCATGCAGAAGTTGCTTTTTCTTTTCTTCCTTAGTTTCTGCATTACCACCATATGCAACTTCAATTGCTTCCCAAAGATCCTTAGCAGATTCATAGCTTCTATATTTGTGCTGATTTTCTTGTCCCAAAGATACTTTCAGAATATTTAGGGCTTTCATGTCAGCCCTTTTCTTTGCAATATCTTCAGCACTTACAGCTCTACCATCTCCAGGTTTTTCTTTCTTTTCTTCATCAAGACATCCTTCAACAGCTGTTCTTGTCGCAATGGCATTCAGAATCTTTTGAGCTTTATTGAATGAGTTTCCATATTCAATGATGTCCCAGAGTGTGTAGTCAAAGATCCCCAGATATTGTTCAAAGTTGAACCTCCATAAGTCAAAGTTGGTTGCATCAAGCATGGGAATCTTGATGTTTGGTAAGGATGAGGAGGAGGAGGTTATTGCTTCACACATGATGTTTTTAGGGTTTTGAGAAAATTAGGGTTTTGGTGTTCGTATATCGTTCTGGTGTTCTTCAAAGATCAAAAGTTCCTCAACAAGCTCTGATACCACTTGTTGATCCCAAACTTAGATCGATTAGCTTTGTGTATACGAGATTAGATCAAGTATAACACGTAGAGAAACCTTTGTTATATGCTTTGTGAATCTAAGTATTATGCGGAATTTAATACTTAAACAAGAACACAAGATGTAAACAAAACTTTCACTATGATTATCAATGTCGAACTTGCTTACAATGAAAGATGTTTACGAATGAAAACTTAGTGAAAACTTGATATTAAACATTAACCTAAAGGCCTTCTTTTATAGACTAAGAAGCCTTGTACAATAAGCTACGTATCAACTATTCTAGGTAAAGATAAACATAGAAAATACATTGTCGTTTCTATCCTTACTAGAAGTATTCTAGAACATAATAAACGTGTAGCTCATATCTTCCATCAGTGCTTGTCTTCAATTTGTCAACGCTTGACTTTAACTTGTCAACGCTTAAGCTGTCAGCGCTCACTTTGCTCTTGTCAACGCTTGAGTTGTTCTTGTCAGCGTTCAAGTGATCTGGCCTTAATTTATTCCCAACAATCATAATACCTCATTTGTGAATTAATCAATTTTCCTAATCCTTTAGAGGATTTTTGCCAATGATTCATCACTTCCCTTTCATTATAAAGACTTGCTTTTAAAGCTTCATTTTTTTTGATATTTTTAACAGTTTCCTTTCAAAAGCTTTTATTTCCACATCTTTTACCCTCATTTGAAGAGTTAAAATTCTTATTTTCTCTTCATAGTTTTCTTGAGCCTTTTTATACAAAACTATAATTTCGTCTAATTTAACAACACCCTGCTTAAAAGCATTTAGTTCTACGGTGCATGTGTTAACCTTTTGATACTGTTCCTCTAGTTCTACTTTTAGGCTATTAAATTTAAGAACAATGTTTTAGAACAAGGATGTACCTCAGTAGCTTCATGTGAGAGAGACATTAGACCAAGCTCTTCTTCTTCTTCATCTTCAGCCCAGTTCACCACTCCATCTATAGTAACCATTGCTTTGGTTCCTTTAGGACTCCTGATGTTTCCTTTTGGAAAGCTTTCAGTTATTCTTGGACTGGTTCTATAGCTGTGCTTAGACTTCTGATTGCTATTCTCAGCTTTGTCTCTAGAGCATTCTCTTGGAAAGTGTCCATTCCTTCCACAGTTATAGCATTCAACTTTGGACTTGTCATATCCTAATGGCTTATTAGGATCAACAGTCATTTTTCTTCCAGTCTTCTTGAAGAACCTATTAGATCTTACTGACACCATAGCAGCTTGCCATTTAAGATCCACTTCTTCAACATCAGCATCATCCATTTGGAACAAGTCATTGAGTGTTAATCTTGGCCTGTTGTTTTATCCAACAAAGAATGAGAAGGCATCATTGTCACTAAACAATGGTGAAGACCTTCCATGTGGATTTTGAGAGACTATAGGGTTGCCTTCAATACTTTGTGGGTAAGTACTGCTTGTAAGTCCTCCAGCGGTATTTGTGAAGTATGTACCGCTTCTAGATCCACTAGCGGTATTATGAAAGTCAGTACCGCTGTTTCCATCTGACACAAAAGCCAAGTTAGACTCTATAGTAGTCGCTACCTTTACTTCAATGCCTTTCACATCCATCTCGTATGCTCTAAGATTGTTGTAGAGATGATCAAAAGGAATTGTTTCCAGATCATCTCTTGTGATGAAGTGCATAGCCATTACTTTCCACTCTGGTGGAACACTTCTTAAGAATTTCAAATTAGCTTCTTTATTAGGAATTACTTGTCCATAAACTACCAACTGAATAAGAAGCTTACTGAACCTCCCATAGCCACCATGTATCCCCTTTATACTAGTTATTGAGAAGTTATCAAATTCTTGCTTAAGAACAATCTTCTTTATCTTCTTAGATTTGTCATTACCCCCAAATCTAAGTTTTATAGCATCCCACATAGCTTTAGCGTCCTTATAATGATGAAAGCTTGGTAGGATGTCTTTAGAAAGAGCCATAGCCAAAGCAGTTCTGGCTTTTCTCTCTCTGATCTCTGCTTGTACCTCCTCAGCAGTCACAGCAGGTAGAGCATAGCATGTACCGTCTGGCAACCAGTGTAGCTTCTTTGGTGTGTTCCAATTCTTGATAACTTCCCACATAGTGTGATCTGTGTTATTCAAGTAATGTTCCATCTGCATAGCCCATGTCTCATAATTGTCACCTTTGAGAACTGGGAGTTTAAAAGCAGACAAAGTATGCATAGGAGTTGTTGTAGAGGTAGCTATTGCATTCACGGCTTGAACACCTTGTACTGGTGCAGGATGCACAACTACTGGTTGTCCTTGTGGTATAGGATCAGGGTTCTGAACATCATCCATGTGAGCATCATCACCATCTGGTTGAGACATTGATTTTTGGCATGTGTAGAGTGTTTGGGGTTGAGTTCTTCTTTTTCAGAGTTTCTATAAAAGCTATGATGGCACTTGTTGATCCCTTTGATTGGATCTATATTCTGTTAAGAATTAGTATAGTAGTTTGTAATCAAACTAAAACACTTTGAGCACTCTTACTAACACTAAATAAGTTATGCAGAATCTAACTTATAAAGCACAGAAGAACATAATTACTTTTAACTATTCGATTCTCTTATTAATCGACTTGAATGAGGTACATGAAAGACATTGTACCTATGTTCCTTTTATAGAGTAAGGAACCCTAGAAACCTTAGAATATTCTATAAAGATAACTATATCACAGACGATATATTATCAATATTCAAACTATTTAGGTATATCACATAAGATATACTCTTACTATAACTATGACATACCTTATACAAAGATATATTCGGCCTAATCAGTATAGCAGTACTTACTTTATAAGTAGCAGTACATACTATGTACCGCGTTAACACTAACGGTACTTACATAACACTGATAGTACTTAAAATACACTGACGGTACTTGACACTTAACAAATAATTCCCAACACCTTGAGCCACTAATCGGGCTTTATATCGACCAATAGTCCCATCAGACCGATATTTTATGCGATAAGCCCATTTAGAACCAACAATATTTGAGGCATTCGGGTGAGGGACCAAATCCTACGTATCACTATGTTTAAGAGTAGCCATTTCCTCCTTTATTGCGGTTTTCCACTTAGAATGTTTGGCAACGGATATGTAGACCGTGGGTTCTTTGTGAGAAAGTAAAGCAACATGAAGAGAGTTCTAATTTCGTGAAACAAGATCAGCAAAGGGTCATGGTTTAAAAATACAATCCTTAGCACGTGTAGTCATAGTGTGGTTGTTGGCTGGTGACTGAGTAGGAGATGTAATAGGCAGGGGTATAGGCGATGGCATAGGTGATGATATAGGCGATGTCATAGGTGCTTGTGGATATGTAGGAACTGGAGGCATGACCGTTGTTGGAGAGGTTGTAAAGTGTCATCATGACAAAGATGACAAGATGAAGGCGATGAGGGGTTGGTTGATATAACATCCAGTAGTTTTGGTTAATGTAATATCCATGTTCATAAATAAAGAGGTGATTTTACTCAAAAAATTTTGCATTTTCACTATACTACATGACTGACTTATGGATCTGACTATCACAATTGCCACATCAACATATGCCTATATAATGTAAACACTATGTATATATAAAATCTGAGTTCTAAAAGTTATCATATGAATAAACAATGAATAAGAACAACTCAAATATAACAAGGACACGTAAGTTACCATAGAAACCCTAGAAATCCCTTATAAACTAATATTTCAAGCAATGTAACCAAAAAATGACTATGAAATATTATTAAAAAATTTACACTAATTCTAATCCACCATATAAAGAAAAGGTAAACAATCATAAAATACTAATATTCACTAATTAGAAGCTAATTACAAAAAAATGACCTAAAACCAAGATTAGCATATAAAATCCAACCTATAATGAAATAGACTATAATCTTTTTCAACGAACTATAAAACTCAACTTAGTATCATAATATAATCATACATTTATCTTGAACTAACTTACAATATTAAAGCATAAAGTACACGTTTTTAAAGCATAGAACCTTAAGCTTGCTTAAATAACCCTAGAATGTGATCAACTCATATAAACCCTCAAACTAAGAATGTGGAACCCATAGAATTCATAAACATACTATATAAGAGATAGAATAAGTGTAGATTAAGATATAAACCCTAATTACCCAAAATGAAAAGTCATTAGGCTTAATGATATAAAAACCCTTATAATAAGAAATCTACATGGAATCATCACCAAGTTCTTTAAGGACAAGTCTGCAAATACTCATAGGACTTTCAACACTGTTTGATGATCAGACGAGGCCTTCTGCTGCATTCTGCGTGTCTTGACGGTAGAACCAGGATCTCCAATAATTTGAGTGGTAGGATGATCTTTATGTGATTGCAAGACTGGATTGGAAGAAACCTCCACTTCTGGTGCCAAGTTATTGAGATCACCAACAAAATCAGCATCATATGAAGCATTTTGGAAAATCCCGTCTACCGGTTGTTTATGTATATCATCCAGCGTGGTAGAAGACTTCTTTGCATGGTTCCCCAAATCAGAAGGACTGGAGAAACGTGTATTGGAAGCAGACTCCCTAGCCGGAGTACCAGTAGTTGAGAGGCTAGCATTAGGAGCAGAAGCTGGAGTACCAGGAGCAGCTTTGTCAGTAGGCTCAACCAAGGGAAACTCAAAACTACCTTGAGCAGCTGCTTTAGTAGCTTCTTGTTGTTGCTTGAGAAGAGTGTCAAGAGCTGCTTGGGAATCCTGTACATCCAATGGAGTTGCATCACAAGGAGGAGTAGGAGAAACCATGGTGGAATAGGATGGAACCACAAAAATGTCATCCTCATCATCTGAATCAGAAAGACTAGAAGGAACACCAGTACTAGAAGTTGCAAACACTTGTGGTCCTGCATCATGGTTAGTTTTGAAACGAAAATATCCTAACGAATCACTAAGATAATCAAGATCAAAATACCATTCTGGAACTTTTCCTTGTATGTTTGTCTTCTCCTCAAAATACCTGAGATTAATAGTTTCAATTATCTGTTTGGCTTGAAGATTTTAGACACGATACGCCCAAGAATGAGCTGAATATCCCATAATGTATCCTTCATCTGCCTTGCCATCAAACTTCCCCAAATAGTCACTAGTATTTAGAATGCTGACTAGACACCCAAAAGGCTTCAAATGAGCAATATTTGGAACTTTGCCCGTAAGCAGCTCATAAGGAGTTTTCTTATGAGGATTGGTAATAGAAACCCT
Organism: Glebionis coronaria; assembly: GCA_025667525.1. NCBI lineage: Eukaryota > Viridiplantae > Streptophyta > Magnoliopsida > Asterales > Asteraceae > Glebionis > Glebionis coronaria. The sequence continues at coordinate 22,471,800 of CM046879.1, read as the reverse complement.
ATTCAAAACATAACTTGCAGTATTAACAGCTTCTTTCCAGAACATGGTCGGAAGTTTGGAATCGGCAAGCATAGTTCTTGCTGCTTCTATTAGTGTCCGGTTTTTTCTTTCTGCCACACCATTCTGTTGAGGAGTCCGAGCAGCACTATAATCTCTTTTGATGCCCTTAGCATTACAAAGTGCGATGAGGTCTCTATTTTTAAACTCGGTTCCATTGTCGCAACGAATACCTTTAACTTTCTTGGACAACTGATTCTCTATCAAGGTAAGAAAATCTCGAAGAATTGAGTAGGTCTCACTCTTGGCAGCCATGAAGAACACCCACGTAAACCTGCTATAACCATCAGTCACCACCAAACAGTATTGCTTGTGGTCAATGCTTCTGATGGAAGTAGGACCAAATAAGTCCATGTGTAGAAGCTGCAATGGTTCAGTAATAAGACTTAAAGCAGTAATGGCCTTGAAGGATGCTTTGTGTTGTTTGCCTTTGCTGCAGGCAATACAATTTATATCATTTCTAAACGTCTTGGGAGGTAAACCAGAGACCAGATTCAGATTGGCAAGTTTGTGAATGGTCTTGAAATTCACATGTCCCATTCGTCGATGCCATTTAGTGGCTTCATCTTCTGAGGCTTTTGCAACCAGACATGCTAGTTGACCAGTAGGGTTGACTTCATTCAACTTGATACTATATAGATTGTGTCTTCTAGGGATTCTGAGTAAAACTTGTGAGTCATCTGGAAGCTGAAAATCTCTGGAAAGCACAAGTGCATCAGTATCGGTGAAGAGTACAAACTGCTTCTTGTCACAAATCTGAGAGACCGATATCAAGTTGAAGTGTTGAAGTGCTTCCACATAGTAGACCTGCTCAAAATTTAGATTTGGAGTCTTTATCGTTCCTTTGCCAGTGATTCTGCCTTCACCTCCACCAAAATAGACCTTGCCACCATGAAATGGTACAAAGTTAGAGAGAAGACTTTTATTGCCAGTCATGCTCCTGGAGCAACCACTATCAACAATGCCTAGACTAGGATCCTGGTATGGAGTAACCTACAACAACAAGATAATAAAAATGCAAAAGTTAGTGTCTTAAGGGGACCCAAACCTTTTCAGGTTTGAGCCTTCCTTGTGGATCATTAGAAGAATGCCAAGAAGATTGATGAGATCCTTGGTTGTCTATGCATCATATGGGTATTATTATTTGACCAAGAACAACCTGCTGAGGGCTTAACAGCAGTTTCCAAATTTCCCAAACCAAAATACGTGTGGTCTAAATGATGCGGATATATTGGATTAAAATTTTGAAAAAAATTACTGGTTGGTTGGAATCCACTTTCTCTCCAATAATCAGACGTGAAAGGAGAGGATACTCTAGAAGTATTAAACATTGGAGCACTAGGATTAAGTCTTCTAGAAGCATAGGAAGCAGCTCCTGGTGAACCAGGAGCTAGAAAAGCATGATTAACAGATGCACGTGTGTCATAATAATCACAATCTTTAATTAAATGAAAGGAACTGCCACAAACAAAACATGTTTTGAAAGACCTTTTATTAGAATGAGATTGTTTCATACTGCCTACTTTATTACACACATTTCTAGGAAAAACATTCTTCCTAGGACTCAATAAACAAGGACCAGACACACTTGACTTGACAGCAACTTTTTCTTCACTCTTCCTAGCACCAGTAACAGCATGTTCATTCGACTCGGAACTTGTAGGTCTTGACTCTTCACTTGTACCATTAGATGCAGAGTCACCGGCTTTGTCACTGAAAGTACATGAGACAAAGTCATTAGTATTAATAGAACTTGTTGGGGACTTAAGCATCTGTGATCCATCCGAGTCATTATGCCATGAGATGGGCATAAAAGTTCCAGTAAGAGGAGGAGGGACAGCATGCATTTCTGCTGCTGGTTTAAACCTATTGTAACTAGGTTTGCCCTCATCCTCTTTGTCGGCATCAAAGATACTTGAGAAAGATAAATCAAATACATCTTCAGAATCAATATATTTTTCAAATCCTAAACCTCTTTTAGTTCTGCCAGACATGCTACTATCAATTAATTTTGAAAGATTTTTAGGTGCCTTTTGCCATTTGTCAAATCTTAACATTGTAGCATCTAATTTAGCTTGCATCTCCTCTTTTTCTTTGATACTAGCATCTCTTTCAGTTTCTGTATATTTAAGCATATTTGTAGTGTTTTCTAAATCAATGCTTAGTATCCTGATTTTATCCTCATACGTACGTTGTGTATCTTGTAACCACCTCTTTTGTTGTTCCAATGTGTTTAATGAAGCCTTATAGGCTTGTACCTCTAAAAAATACTTATCATTTTGATCATTTACTTCATTAATCTGGGACAACAATTCTGTGTATTTATCATGACAACCAAGAGGACAATGTTGTACCTGAAGTGAGATGCCCATAAGAGCAAACTCGTCTGCTTCTTCTGCATCAGAGAGATTCCCAACAATCATTGCTAACACGTCAGTCGAGGATTCAACTGATTCCAGAGTAGAAGCCTGATGATCATTCCAGTTGACCATAGAGTCAACAGATACCAATGCCTTCCTGTCATCTTTAACCTCCTGAACCTTGAAAGCGGAGTACCTGCTCTTCTCCTGATCATTCTTGCTAGGGCACTCCCTTGCAAAGTGACCCTGTTGCTGGCAGTTATAGCATCATACCTTGATTCTATCGAATCTTGCTGGCTCCTTAGGGTTGTAATTAAATTTCCTTCCAGCTTTCTTCTCAAACTTGTGATCCCTAAGAGTAAGCATGGCCATCTGCCATTTAAGATCCATCTCATCTAGATCAAGTTTATCGACCTGTTTGAAGTCATCAAAAGCAAGTTGTTGTTCAGCATTAACATCAGCCACACAAGAAAGAAGAACAGCTTCTACCATACTACCAGACTTGGCAGTAGGATCAGGAGCAGAGGTATACTGAGTAGTATGTTGAGAGGAGACAGTATTGCTTGGGCTACTTGCATATGACATGGGACTAGATGCCATAGAACTCACAAAGGCTGAATTAGCAGGGGTGGGAAAAGAGTCACTAGGATATCCTCTTACATGGGGTTCGAATGTTCTGAGCCTATGAAATAGATCATCAAAGGTGAGATAGTCAAGCCCACCTTTGGCTTTGAGTGAGATCACCACCTGGTTCCATGAGTAGGGTAGGGCTTTAAGAAACCTTGCATTAATGTCACCATCATTAGGTTTTGACCGAAGTTGATTCAATTGGCTCAAGATCTTCTGGAACCTATCATACCCTTGATTTAGACCTTCAGTTTCTGAGATTTTGAATTTGGTAAATTCATCTCTCAGCATGGACCTTCGCATTTTCTTTGACTCCTCATTCCCGCCAAACCTTGCTTTTATGCCATTCCAGATCTCTCTGGCATCATCCAAATGGTAGAAGTCACCCATGTGATCTTCAGGAAGAGATTGAAGCAAAATTGTTTTTGCTTTTACCTCCTTCTGAATAGCTATGATTTCCTCATGAGATTTAGGGTCAAGAAGAGTAATATTACCGTTCTTGTCTCGTCCAGTAAGCTTCCTGCTGTTTCCATTCAGAATGATCTTCCAAAGATCTTGATCAGTGTTGGTGATCCACCATTCCATCTTCATTGCCCAGTTATCATATTCACCCTTCTTCAGAAGAGGGAATTTTCCATTCGTGTTGGAGACCGTAGCCAGGATCTGCTGAGGTTGCACAATTTTGGGAGTGATTTCTTCTCCTGTTTGAGTAGAAGTTGAGGCAGACATGATAAACAGATTGTGAGTAATAAGAGAACTTGATTCTTCTTGTATAGAGACCCTTCCAGGCTCTGATACCACTTGTTGGGTCTACTAGATGTAGATCTTGCAGCCTGTCAGGACCGGTGAATGACTTCTGTAATCACAAGTCAAATCACAAAGAGACTCTATACACAATATGAATGTAGAATATAAATATAATCAAGAGAAATAGAATAACTATAAAGACTTGATCCTTTCTAAGGATTTCTAATATTGATAATGACTAGAACTACGTTTTGTGAAGGTGTGCGTAACCCTTCTGCCTAAGGTTCCTTTTATACTACCAGGAAACCCTAATACATCATTAAAGAAAACGTGTAAAACTGATATGCATATCCTTTCCTAACATATCTCATGCATATCCTAACAGAATATTATGTAAATAATAAAGTTTGACTTCGACTAGGACCAGGAGCAGGACTTGCTCCTACTAGGACTAGGACCAGGAGGAACTACATACCTCCTAGTCTACCTATTACATATAACTATTACAATGGTCCTAACAGTGGGTGACCAAGTAATGTTGAAAGTATCGCCATGGAAAGGCGTTATAAGATTTGGAAAGCGAGGGAAATTGAATCCCCGTTATATTAGACCCTTTAAGATTTTATCTAGAGTAGGTCCGGTGGCTTACAAACTAGAGTTACCCCCAGAACTTCATGGTGTTCACAACGCATTCCATGTATCTAATCTGAAGAAATGTCTAGCAGTGAGTGATGAGAAAATTTCGTTAGATAAGGTTCGAATAGATGGGAAGTTGCATTTTATCGAAGAGCCCGTAGAAGTTATGGATCGTGAGGTAAAGCAACTGAAACAAAGTCGGATACCTATTGTCAAGATCCGATGGAATTCAAAGCATGGACCGGAGTATACTTGGGAACCAGAGGATGAAATGTGGAAGAAATATCCGCACCTCTTCGATTTCTATAAGAAACTGACATCCAAATGAAATGGATCACGAGGACGTTGATCCCTTTTAGGAGGAAAAGCTATGACAATCTAACATTTTCAGGTAGTGAATTATTTTCTCGTATAATATTTTGAAACTTCTTTTTGTGTTGGTTGATGAACTCACAATTTACGGATTTAAATTTGGGCTTACGTGCATAATTTAGCGGCCTTTACGACTAAACAGGAAACCTTAGGATTACGTATTTACGTTTTTGAACTCCGTTTTTGATGAGACAATTTTTATTGGATTCGTTTTGTGACGTTGATTCATAATTTATAAAAATGTTTTTTGTGAAACGACCCGAGGGCATGCAAATCGAGAAAACTAGAATCGAGGAATACCCGTAAATTAGTGAGGTGGGACAAAATACATTATCCCACCCCACTAGCACCATGGGACGGCACAACAAGACACCACATCAATATGTGGCATCATGGTAACTTGTTATTTAACAAGTGTAAGCTAAGCTTACACTTTAACCTTTCCATTCACTCAAAACCACTAGCTACTACACACACCACCATTTCATACATGCAAACTACCTCAAACTCTCTCAAAACCCCCACCCTTGCCGTCTACTTCAAAGCACCAAACACCCCTTTTGATCTTTTCTAGCCATGAAATACATGTTATCTATCTCTATCATGGAGTTATCTTGAAGCCTTGATCTTTTGGGGGCCATTTTAACAACAAAGGAGGTGATTTGCTTGTGTCCTAGGGCTGATTTCTCAACTTATGTTCTTGGTGTTTGATGATCTTGGAGTTACTTTTGGTGTTCATCAAGTTCTTGTCTTCCAAAAACAAGAAATACTCTTGGTTGGTAAAGAAGATCATCCTCTCCATTTTCTCTTGTTATTTTTGTAAAGAACAAACGTATTTTCTTTCTTTCTGTATATGTATATGATGAATATATGATGATAAAAATGTTGTGTGGGGATCAAGTGTTGATGAATATGCTTAAAAAGGTTAATAACTATAAGAAACAAGGCTAAAATCATGATTATTTAGTTGGCTGTATAAAAACAGTATATAACTAAAACTTGAACTGATAAAATTGCATGTTAGAATCCATTTACAGTAAGTACAAGATGTTATACACATGTGAGAGTTGGCCATGCAATGGAATCATTATAATGAATGAGATATGATCAAAACAAAATAAGTGTGCTAATCTGAATAAGCTGTTTTGTAGGGACTGTTACGCATAGATAAACTTAAAATGAGCAATAGCTATAACTAAGTTAAATGTAGCACATAATATGAAGATCATGCCACCCAAAAATGAGCTTCTAATTCATTATAGAACTCTAGATATGATAAAAATGGTGAAGATGAACATAAAAATCAGATTTTGAGAATTAATGTTTATTATTATTATATAAGCACTCAAATTTTATTGTATAAAATGTAAAATAAAAACCCACTAACTTATGAATTTTATTTATATAAATATGTAAAAGGTTAAATAAATGGATAAATTATAAAAATGGTAGTGGAATAATACTTATAAGTAATAAAAACTATAAACTTGATTTTTACGACTTTTTCGGCTATTACCGTAAAATTAACGTTTTTTGCCAATTAAAACTTAGACGATCAAACCCGTCTAATGTAAAGTTTTAAAAAGTCATATACTGATATATAAGTATCTAATACAAGTAAAAACCGATAAAACCCGAACTATAGGACATACGGACATTAACGAGCTAACTAAACATATTGGACTAATAATTGGACTAAATAAGTTAAACACTTATAAAAAGAACTTATTGGGCTTAACCCATTTGGGCCCAACATGGAAAGTATAGATACTGATAATATAAGTATAAAATAGATCAAAACAAGTTAAAGAACTTATACTAAGCTTATTGGACTTAAAATAGGTAAATAGGTAAAACTAGTAAACTAGTAAAAAGTTACCAAAACGTAAACACTAAAATGAGTAAACAAGGTTGTACAAACCCACTTGATCATCATCATATGTACAAAATCATCATATGTATATTGTTATTTTGATAAAAGTCATTGGACAAGAGTCTAAGACCGATTATTATTTATATAGGTTTCCGTGACTGAAGCACGCCTGTAGGCGATAATCCGCCTTTCATTATCAACGTGAGTTCATAGCCTCGCACTCTTTTAAATGTTTTATAAAATGATTTGTAAACCCGCGAGGGAGATAACATGCTAGATTTTGATAAAAATAGAACACAAGTAGTCCCGATGGTACGCCTAATGATATGGACCCGAATGATGCTATGACCCTATAAACGAGACAAAAAGGATTATTAGTAGTTAGGTTATGTCACTTAAAGTCCCATTAGCATGAATTGTGAACTACCGGGATTTGGTAGACGCTTATGCATTTGATAGTACTATTTGGGGACGATCACCCCAGTTCGCGCCTTGACGGTTGATCCCCGTCGTACCACATTGATTGGTAAGCGAATTTATGTATGAGAAGATTCCATAGCGTGATTTTTGTGACGACGCGCTAACTTAGATGGGCAAATTGTTTGTCGGGTTCGCGGCCCGCTGTTTTCATAGTAAGGTAACAATGTCATGCGGCTAGTAATAATCCAAATAAAATAAAAATGTATCCTAAAACCTATATACAAAACGATAACGACGCTAATAACGATGATAATATTACCTATAATGGTAATATTGAGACTACGGTCTCATGGACGGTTTAAGATGTATGCTTCATTTATATATTGCCTGACTAGCAATACGTGGACTTACTTCCGATATTATACTTGTGTTCTGATTTTAACGTTTGTTTTATATAACGGTTTTTATTAAACTCTATGAATTCACTCGGCATTCGCTGATATGATTTTTGCATGTTTTTATCTCAGGTGCTTGAAGGTAATCCGGATGGAGATCGACTCTGATGACCCACATAATATTAAAAATGTTCATTCGGTCTATGTTTTGTAAACTTAATGACCTGTATAATTTGGGACCTGTTGTACACTTTAAAACTTTTTCTCGAATGAATGTATGTTGAACCTTGTACAACCATTTTTATGTGTTGTCTATGATTGGAGTTATTGTGCTATCCCGTAACACTCTAAAAGACCCTTCCGCTGTACCGATACAAAAAATGAGAGTGTTACAGTAAACGTTGGTTTCAAATTAAACCGTCAAATATATAGCAAACGAAATTTCTTAAAAATTTCAAAAATATTCGTAAAATAGGATTAAATAAACGACGTTGGGCTCGGGATATCACATCCTCAAGTGAGTCGCAACTTAAGAGAGATTCACATACTGAACAGCTCTTGAGACAATAACTTAGCATCGTACGACACATTCACGGGTATCACATCCTCCCCTCCTTAAGGGAGCGACCTCCCGGCGCTCTCCAGTTCTTATGCTCGCATTCCGTACTACTAGAAAGATGAGGGTAATACTTCCTAAAGAGGTCTTCACATTCCGATGTGGACTTCGGTTCACGTATCGGATTCCATCACACCTTCACGATGAGTATTATACCTTGCTTCAATCTCTTAACATCTCGATCCATGGTCTCCACTTCATATTCCCAATTTCTTCCTACGGTTATCAACACATCCCTCCTCACAGCTTCTCGTGGTTAGCAAGTGATTCTTAATCTACACCATCTCTTCCATAGCCTCTCGAATCATTTCAAGTCCATTCAACTGACTTTTTCCTACTTCATTCTATCCAACTGGCGATCTACCTTTTCATCAACATAATTCTTCAAATCTTGCATCTTCATTGTTAACATGGTAAATGTCGTTGTAGAAAGTACTACCAACGGCAAGTGTCGATCTCAACAACTATCAAAATCAATCACACACGCTCGGAGCATGTCGTCCAACTTTTGAATCGTCCTTTCACTTGGTTCATCGTCTCATAAACACATCATATAGAAAATCACACATATCGCACCTAACCCCATCGAAAACGTTCCGAATATACAAAACGAAGTAATTAATACTAGTCGTACAAATCTACTTATTTCAATATTACGTACATACAACCTATTTTGTCAAAAACGAATTCATCGATACAAAATCATCCGACATATACATAACTCTCTTGAAGACATCACAATCCAATCAAACTCAAAATCCATAATAAAACACATACAACCACATTACGACATGTTTGCAACATAGCCAAACCATCCCAAGTCAATCAGTTCAATCGAGTTAACTCATGCTTGCTAATCAGCCAAGCCAGGATAAAATAAGGATATTTGAGATGATTCTCGGAAGAGTCCAGTCAAAAAGAAAATTGCAAGTTTAAGAAGGTTCACAGGCTTGCTAGCTATGGATGCATATCCAAAAAGAAATAAAATACAAACATATGCCATCGTAGGGTGCTCACACACGGATCCATACCCAATATATATATATATATATATATATATATATATATATATATATATATATATATATATATATATATATATGTATATATATATATATATGTATATATATATATATATATATATATATATATATATATATATATATATATATATATATATATATATATATATATATATATATATATATATATATATATATATATATATATATATATATATATATATATATATATATATATATATATATATATATATATATATATATATATATATATATATATATATATATATATATATATATATATATATATATATATATATATATATATATATATATATATATATATATATATATATATATATATATATATATATATATATATATATATAATACAAGAACACCATCTTACTTTCGTCCCAAACGTGGTCAAAATCTCAATAAGCATCTCTGTTCACAGTTAAAAAAAATATATTACACGGCACGTGTTCTCCATGATCGGACGTCATTGGACAATGTCTTCTCAAGTTCTCACAACTTTCGATCACTCGACTAGATCACATACAACATAAACACATAAAAGACAAGGGTTCACCAAAAAAACATCGACTATGTTTTTATTCATCATTTAACCATCGATAATTATGGATGGTTGAGTCAAGCAAAGAGGATTCCTCACTTAAATAAACGAAGACGGCAATGGAATTGTCTTCCAACGACCGATGCACAGTTGGTAAACTTCAACATATCGCGTGTCGTTAAACATATCAAAAGAACAAGAAAAGATAATAATTAAGGTACGATGTATTTGATGTAAGAGAAGTCTTCGTTATTCCCCTCGGAGTTACTTGAACTCGGATTTCCTCTACTTCGGCATTTTTCTATTTTTGTTAAAATTCCTTCTTAGTGTCGATATGAACCCCTTTGGTATATCATCAATACCCTAGCGGTTCCGATAAACATCACACATTACACACAACACATAAAAACATTTTCCATAACTACTCGGCCAAGGTGACTTACTAAGCCAACGCAAAATGAAAGAAAAGATTTCAAGAAACACAAGAAAAATAAAAAAAAATTCTTTAGGAATCAACGAGAATACGATTACTTGCATAAGGATCCACCATTTTAAAAACGTTCTCATCCAAATATCTATCAAAAACACTACCGGTTTTAAAGATGACATTTCCCTTCCTAAACTATGCATAATTATTTAGATCATGCATACTTAAGGACCAAGCAACGACAACCAACAAAATAGGACTCTTCCCGAATTATGCATAGTTAGCTAAGCTGTGCATAATTGAGGATCGAGTGACGACACAATCATTATTATTACACACCAAATATGACTATGAAAGTTTTCGACCTAATCTTCAAAATAATTAAATCATTTGAAATGGAATCTGAAATGGGAAAATATTGTTACTATCGTTTTAAGAAACACATCAAACATTTTTCGTCGACTTTGGAAGCATACTTTTGCTTTGCCTTTTTATGAGAAAATAAATAAATAAATAAATCGACACCATTCGCATCTGGTTGAACGAACCATTTGACACACTCATACCTATTTTCACAATAGACTATTCACAAAATAACGGTAAGGTGGTTCATGATTAAAGATCATTGCAAGCACAACAAGTAATAAAATCAAAAAACAATGAGATCGAACGAGGTAAACGAGCAATATAATTGCCAACTAAAATTTAACTACATTAGAAATGAAAATACTTCAAATATATGACAAAAGTCTCGGGATAACAACAGCGATCTACGAATACATAGAGTAAAAATGGAATATCAACACAAGCGTCAAAAATAAAACAACGATCATAATTCCCATCGTCTCGAGTTGCACACACATTCCACCAAGGGTATACGGAGAGAGAGGAGAATAATCACTTGGTCGAATAGAAACAATTTCACCAGGAAGACGGAGTTCTTTCACCTCTACAATTTGGTAAAGCGGCTTCGCCTCCTCGCGTTTGTTCCATTATAAATAAATAACCACTTTAATGAAGATTTATAGCATCATTCAAGTAAATACAAAAATTTTAGGTTCCATTAACCGAAAGAAGAAAAGTTACGGCGTCCATGAACATGAAAAAAATACACCAGGTGACATACCCTTATTATCATGTAATCGTGAAGTAGCAATCCAAAAATAGATATAATAATAATGGTTTCATACCATAGACAATATTAAAATAAACAATCACATGACTACTCAAGTTTAGATATAGACTTGCAAAATCAAAGAAGTGATGATGTACGATCGAACCATCGTGACTCAAAATATTACGTCTTAAGAAAATAATACAAATATGTGTTTGTTGGGTAATCCATTTTCACTTTCTAATTAATGTTACCATGTACCTTGTAAAAGCGAGCATTTACACATTTTTAATTTGTGTTACACCATTAAAGAATTTATACCTTTCATTTTTCAATCTTTACGAAGTTTTCATTTCTGGAAAAATTTCAATCTCTCAGAAATTATTAACATTAGTAGATGCGGTGACTCGGTTATCATAATCGACAATCATTAGGTTTGAAGATCTCCATACTTGTGTCAAAATCTCGTTAATGTTCATATCTTAAGTACAAAAAACGTACATAGTAAGAATTTTCAAAGTTTCACGTTATTATTATTACGACTTATCCTATCACATATATACCTATCCAACATGACTCAAACTAGTCCAATTAATTCATAAAATTACCCTTTGACTTTTTATTATACACATATCTTCCTTAAAACTGATTTGTTAAATCATATTCGCGCAATTCGACTCAAATGCTAAAGAGGTTTCATGTAGTTTTATCTCGGATAAATTACTGATTTTTGTCAAGACTTGAATCTCAATAATAATAATAAATAATCAAAATGCTTATTTTAATAATTCTAAAATGTAGAAAGTTCAACCTTCGATTCTTAGCCCATTATACAACGATTTAAAATTAACACATCTCGTAGCCGAATAAAATGACGTTCCATCAACGTTCAATAATTTGTTTCAAGTGTTAGAATTTCTCACTTAAAGTGTATATTTTAAATTTTATCCCAGTATATTCACTACAACAAGTAATGAGTTCTATTTTACACCAATGCATATGATGAGACTGCTTTTATACATAGTCTAATCGTCCAAATAGTGATTAAAATGCATTAAATATCATCAAAATACCCATATATATGCTTGTGTTTGTTGCTTGTGTATTTTAGGTACGGATATTGAGAAAATGACAAAAGATCACAAGAATCATGCAAAAACGAACACGGGAAACCAAGCAGCACAATGAACCAAGCCCTAATGAAGACTTTCCCAAGAAAAACCCTTGAAGATTTGAAGAATTATGAAGAAGGGTCCTCCAATATGGAAGAATTGACACTTTATACCCTTGTATCTTCATAATTACAAGTTTGGTCCCTAAAGTTTGTCAAAATTGCAAAAAGGGCCCTCCACTTTGAAGAATTGAGAAGTTTAGCCCCTCAACAAAGCTAAATTGTCAACAATTATCCTCCATAAAGTCAAATATATCATGAAGACCTTCAAAGTACTAGAAATTACAACTTTGGTCTCTTGAAAATCCCAAAATTACAAAAAGGACCCTTAACTTTAAACATTTGGCAAGAATGGTCCCTCAATCATTATGACTTGGCAATTTCAGTCCTCTAAAATATCAAATATGCAAGTCAAGACCATTATCCAATAACAAAATGCCAAAACAGCCCTTTAAGAATCACAAATTGGCAAGAAATGCCCCTGAATTCACTTTGCAAAATGTTTTAGGGCAAAAGTGTAAAGAATGAAAAGTTGTTATATCTTAAATGGGCGTTGACAGATTTTGGAATGCAAATGACAAGTATTGCAAAGTTGGAGGTTTAATGCTGGCAGACACAATTCTTACCTAGACCAACCAATGGGTGACACCTGTCCCACTTACTTCTCTCCTCCAATCACATCCCACCAATCCTCCACATCACCTTTCCACTCACCACCGGATTAAATAAACTAACAAAACCTTGGCGCCTTAACATTTATTTAAATGTTAATCACCCCTTAATCAGATCAAAACCACCACTATTTACTCCAAGAACACATTTGGGTATTTTTGATTGTGTTGTAATTAAGGGATAATCTGCTCAAGAATGATGATTAACCATCTCATAATCACATCCCAAACCTTAAACATTGCACCCAACCAACCCACATGCTACATGGGACCTCCCCTGCTACGTTTTCGAAGAAGAAGACAAGAGTGGGACAATCATCCAACGTCCCACATTATGGCTTACTTTCTAAGCATCATACAAACCGTTTGATCACATTTTCACATGCCAACTCATGCAAACAGCCAAGTATCCGTCACATGATTCCAAGTTATTCAAACTCCACAAGGGCAAATTGGGGACTTCAAGCATTAGGGTTTAGTGTTTTTATCTGTTCCTAGTTCAACTATAAGGCTCTATATAAAGCCATAGGGTCTCATTTTCACAACTGCTTTTGGTTTTTCCTTGTTCAAGCACTTGTAAATCCTCTTTTTAGTATTAATGAAATTGTGTTAAGTTTGTTGGAGAATGTGACAACCGTGGTTTTGAGGTTCGTCACTTAATTTTATTTTGTGCTAGTTACATGTCTTTACGTGTTTATGTGCTTATTGGTGTGTATAGATTGTGGTTTGGATATCGTTTCCAGTACGGGGTACCTTGTGAGTGAAACGATGTGTGATGATTTCATGTTCATGAGCTCACATGGTAGTGACTATGAAGTGAAATGGTGTTATTTAGTGGTTTTACGTATACGTATATGTATTATAGAAAATCGTATTTTTTACGATTTACGGTTTAGCATTTTGAGGTCTCGGAAGAGGTATTTAGTCACGGGAATACTTTTCGGGATGGTTTTAAGTCATTTAGGACTTAGTTATAAAGTTTATTTCAAAATTTGAGATTTTTTTTAAAAGTGTATATTTTACGACTTTTACGGTAAAACACGTAAAAATTGACTAGTTTTACGGTTTTGAGGTTTTGGAGGTTTTAGGAGCTGAAATAAATTAAGGTAAATTAAGGTATTGTTAATAACATAATATTAAACAATAAAAAGAAAAAAAACCGAAATTTAATGGATATGGAAAGGGTATAGACGGTTGGAAAAGAGAAAAAAAAGAAAAAAAGGAAAAAAGGAAAAAAAGGAGAAAAAGGAAACATTGTATTGGACTAGGATTAGTATGGTAATTATATAAAGACTTTTATTAACTAAAAACACATCATAATCCCCTGGAGATCAAGCTTAGGTCGAATTTAATGGAGAATATTAGGGTTCTTCATAAAATTTTGGGGTTTTCATAAATCAAAGTTAAATATTCAAATCCCTTTTTAATTTAATTGTTTTTATGTTTTGTTTAATCATCTTATGATGGAATTAGGTTAGGGTTTAATTTAAAAACAGTAAATTAATGTTATAATAATGAGGTTATAATGATTACATAAGTTAGGGTTTGTAATTAGTGGGGTCAGGGTTAATTAATTAGTTTAATTTGATTAAACCCGTTTTTAAAAACTGGGAAGAATTTTGAGTCAATTGTTTTGATCATATTGGGAGTTCTACAAACTATTATTTTGCGATCCAAGTATCCCTGAAAAGGTAATTGAAGTGGCTTTCCAATGCAAGAAAGGAGAACTAAATTGGAGGTGGGGAAGTAGGTCAAAAACAGGTTACAACAGTAGGAGTTCTAAACAGTTTTGAAGTCAGCCTGTTTTTTTTTTTAAGTTTTGGGTTGTTTTGGGTACTTAGGTTTGCATTGGGATCTTCTAACGAACATAAGAGATGGTTTATATATTATAGTAAGTATATGCACTTGGGCTAAGGTTGTGGTTTAGGGTAAGACCCCGTAATCCTAACAAACTTTTTGTAAGTTTAAAATCAGTAAATCTGGAGTGACAAAAGTATATATATATATATATATATATATATATATATATATATATATATATATATATATATATATATATATATATATATATATATATATATATATATCAGGGCCTTAACAGTATCTTTAAGGTTAGGGAAAGTGGGATATTGTAGCTAACATATGTAAGGGTATAAATATTCCCTTTATAGAGATCATGGGTGTGTTTAGGTGGGTGTTTGGCTTATAGTTTGGAGACCTAAAACTGTGACTGTTTTTGATAAAATGTTAACGGGAGGTGTTATGAAGTAAAACGAGTTAAGGGCTTTATAGAGGGGTGTAATGAGATTCTTAGAGCATATATATGAGGTATATATATGGGAGAAGGTTAGATGTCCATCATAGGTTGATGAGCCATTTTAGTGTTTGGTTCATGTTTTGATTATGTGTTTATGGTTGTTAGCTTTTTGCTAGTGCGTAGATGTTTGGGGAAGCTCAATCAGGTGAGTTTCATAGTCCCATGTTTACTATTGATTTTGACTTCCAGATGGGATGGAAGAGACACTGTGTTAGTTATTCTCTAAATTGATGTTGTGAATGTGTTTGTGATTTGAGATGGACTTGTGTGTACATTATGTGATTAACTGCTGTGTGATTTTTGATTGTGTATGATTTGGATCGGGGGACACGTGTCGTCTCAGTTATTGTGGTTTGACAAGGTAGTGGCCTTGAGGTTTGACAAGGTAGTGGCCTTGTGGTTTGCCAAGGTAGTAGCCTTGGGATAGGTACATAGTGTGATCATCTATGGTACCATGTTGTTTGGCAAGGTAGGAGCCTTGGATTTTGGTTTGGAATGATTGATCTTGAATGCTAGTTGTTAATACATAATTGTAGCACATTGTCCATATGTTCTTTTGTTGATGGTTGTTATTCACAGCTTGTAACTGATTTTAGCATTGGAGTCTAAACCTATGACTCTCACCAACTTTATGTTGACGCGTTTTAGTGTCTCTTTCAAGTGAGAATGTGGTTAAGCTTGAGGATAGAAGTGGCTAGACTTGGATGCCTTAGGATTGCATATAGAAGGAGATCCCCGTTCCTTCTTAGCTTTGTTTGTTCATTTATCTAGTGATACTGTTGGCACCTATATGTTTGTTTGTTTGTGTTATTTGTTTGTCTTGGGTAAGAGGTAGGACTGTTACCTACTTACCTAGACTCTTGCATTGTTGGGATATTGTCATGACATTTGTGTCACCATTTTATGACATTTCTTATATCATTTAGTTATCTCTATAGACACGCTATTGTTGTGATGATATCCATACGTCGTGCCCCATATTCCGCCATGGTGGGGTGTGACAGAATGGTATCAGAGACAATGGTTATAGAGAATTAGGTTGCCTAGTCGCGTAGCCTAGTCTATAGCTTAAGGGTCCCTGCATATAGGCGTCATAGGAGTATGTGTGCATTTTACATAAATTGATGTGTTGGGATGTTATTTATTGCGATGTTTTGACTAGTATGAATTGAACCATAGTAAGTTCATACTTAGCCACATGTTATTTTCTTTTCGGGTTGTGACTAGTGTGGGTTGAACCATAATCGTCCACGCTAGTCATTGTCGTATTTTGCTTAAATTGTACATTATAGTACATAATTTGGCACATGGTAGTTTCTATCTTTTGTCGAGTTATTTTACATACCTGAGATATGTTATTTTTCTTTTGATGTTTAAGTCATGTTCCCTAAGAATCGTGTGGTGGTTCGATGTACTAGGAGTACATGGGTAGGAAGGATTTTAAGCTGTTTCCACTCTTATAGGCGACATGACTTATATCTGATTATGTTTTCGTTTTGGATTTAGTCTATGTTGTTTTAGCTAGACTATGGATTTCGGTATTCCAAGAGTTTTACTATGTTATTTTAATAGATGGGGTTTTGGACCTATTTGGTTATGTGGTTATGAGCTTATGTGAGTAGATGGATTTATGTGTTATATGTTGTATTGATTCTTATAAGTGTCATCATAGGAGGGAGTGCATTGGGGAAAGGGTAATTGTATAAGTATGGTGGCCAACATAGTTATACAAGTACCACAACTTCAATGGGTTCTCAAGTATGATTGCATGAAAGAGGGTTAGTACATGCTTGTATATGATGAGATGTGGATTTTGGGTATATTTATAATATATGGGTATATGTAACGGCTGCCTATGATATGGCTATTTTTTTAGTGTGTTATATGTTTTGAGTTATAGTCGTGTTATGTGATTATGAGGTCACACGATATGGGTTGGTTTTGGTAATGGGTTTTGTGCCTTGTTGTGGCATGGTGAGATGGTGAGATGGGGATTACTCGTATGGAAAAACGAGTGTATGACGCGATTGGTTGATCTGATATGTATAGTAATGAGTATGTTTTGGGTGATTTAATAGGTATATATATGCGGATGTATATATACTACTATGTGTTAAGTTATGGTATATGGTCGTTCACTAGTTAAAATAACTTGAACGTACCTTGTGTTTGCTCGTGTTTTATGGTGTTGGAGTTTAATGGAGTTCCAACGACGTTTTGAATCTTTTGAAGTGTGTCTGGTAGCGTATTCTTTGAGTTTCGTATTTCACGTGTACGTTTTAAAATGGTGTTCTTGGTTTTAAGTCTATTGAAATAACTTGGGATTCCTTTTGAGATAATGAAATCTTTTGTGTTGGGTCTTACATTTCTTTTTGTCGGTATATGTTGAGAAAAAGGGGGACTTGGAAATCTATTATAAGGTTAGATAGTTGGTTGTATTCGGTAAAATAAGGGTAAGGTGTTGAAGTCATGTTTCAAACAAGATGTAACATAAGATTTCATTTTAATAAACACTTATATATTTCAAATTCTAAAAGACTTTCTTTGAAATAAAACGAAATAAAAATTTCTTTCTACCTACATAGTTTATATAATTGAGTTCGACCGATTTATGTCATTTATAATTATTTATACAAGGTTAAATTGAGTTTATGAAGATTTCACGTACAATTATATCTGTCATTTAAAAGGATTACATTAATCACTAAGTTTATTCTTTAGTTTTTTTAAAACAACTAGTATAAAACTATTTTGGTCATAACTTGTTCGTTTTTAGAGCTTTTTGAGTGATTCAAAAGCCAAAAAATATGTACTCGGAACGTAATTTTCAAATATTCAGAAAGTATACTCATGGGAGGTCAGTGGACTGGTCGGAATTGTTGTACAAGTGTCGGGTTCAAGGTTGAGTTTTGAATAGTAGTTTATTTTTATTTGGGGTGCACGGGATATCTAGTCTTTGGGCTGAGTTTTGAGATCGCCTAGAAGGTTGTTGGTATATTGTTTGAGTCACATAGATGTGGGAGGTAATAATAATAAAAAAAAGATATATATTCTTTTGGAAAAGTCGATCTTTTGCACGGTTTAAATAATACGTCGCGGGGCGTAATATGTTTGGTTGCCATTGGGTGTTTCTTGGATTATTTTTCGTTGTCATGGGTCATTTTGAATTGATACACGTTTTGGGTTTGAGTTTTCTTTCGAGTCTGATGGTTTTGACTTGTTTTAACTGGTGCACGTGAAATGTCGTTAGTTATCCGTTGGTTTGATTTGTTGATCGTATCTGATGGATTCAGGATGTAGTTTTGGTTTCGTATTGTTCGGGAGCGTTGAGGTAGTCATATGAAAGACTTGGTCGCGCCTACACGCTTAAGTAGGTGACCATGAGAGAACGGTCGGAATACCCTTAGTGGGGAGGAAAGAAGTTCGTAGACAAACTAATGTGGTCATGAGGTCTCTTAGGAGTACCAAGGAGATGAATAGAGATTTGTGGGATACTAGCACAAGTAACGCGCCATAGAGAGTGTTGGAAGGGGATACAATACCTCAAAGGTATTTATGATTGTTCGTAGGGCATGTAAGTTTTCCGAAAATTTCCTGAAATTTAGTAGGTTTGCCAATTACCGTGAGGTAGAACCATAAATAGAGCAAGTAGGAGAAGTGAGAGGAGTTGTAGTTAATGCCTTTCCAAGGCAAATCGTTGATGGAGTGATTTAAAAACAAGAGCTGTTAGAAATTGCAAGGAATGCCGGATAGAAGTTGAGTTGCTTAGTAGTAGATTGGATGAGGAAATAGGTTGAGTGGTCCGATGAGAGGAAGTACCGATCTTAAAAATGCGTGTAGAATTTTGCAAGTAGAACGAGGTAGGAAATTATTCGTATTGCCGCTAAGAGAGGGTGCAAGGAGGACATAGTTGAAACTGCTAAGGATGTTGTATGAACGCTTTGGGTTTACGGTTATGCATTTGGTTTCGCCAAAGCACTAGCGGTTTTCATAGAGTCAATGAACCGATTGTGCATGAACGTGTATAAACGAGTTGTCATCGGGAGCATAAACGACATCTTGATCTACTCAAAGTCTAAGAAGGAGAGTGAGGCGAAGTATGTGTTGGTTTTGGAGTGGAATTATACGTGAGATTTTCAAGTGTGAGTTTTAGTATTAAGTCTACCATGATGAGTAGTTAGAGATGATGGCATATCATGGAACCAGCAAGGGGCGAAGTGAAGAAGGATGAGGAAGCATTTTGGAGGCTGAAGAGGTGGATTGCATAGTGAGCCGATCCTGGCATTATCAGAAGGACTGGATGAATTCGCGAAGCATGACGATACGTGGAGCAAGGACTTGGACGCGTACGAGGACGAAAAAGAAAGGTGATCGCTTATACGTTGCAGGAACTGAAGATTTGGAAGAACTGGATAGACTTAGTTAGTGAAGCTGAGACAAACTTGAACTATATGGATGACGTATTAGGGTGGTTTGGATGAAGGATGTAGGTTGCACGAGTTGAGTTGTCTAAAGCAGAGAACGCGTCAACATGTATGTTGCGTGGCTTGGACAACCATATGGAGAAAGGGACGTAGACTATACTTCCTACATAGATAGGAGTAGCTTAGAAAGGGGCGATGTAAGGACGAAATTGGTGAAAGGGATACATAATGGGGTGGAGGAATAAGTAAGACGAGAGTTGGGTGATAGTCGATAGACTGACTAATCCATCTCATATTTCAAGAGGAATGAGAAGTCACGTGGTTGAGAAGTTGGAAGTATTGCGTACGGATGTGATGGAATAGAGGGTTTTGCGTAAAGGTTAGCCTAATATGTATGGAGTGCCTTATGAAGGATTATGGCAAGGGAAGAAACGAAGGGAAACATCACATCGTGATGTATGGTAGGAGTTGAGGAAGAAGAAGGAAGTGTGTATAGAAGCGAAGCATGAATGAAATAGGTCGAGATAGGAACCGGAGGTAAAACTTTGGTAGAGCTTAATGAGTAGAATGAGAGCAACAAGGTATGCTATGTAGAAAAGGAGGAAACCACTAGATTTAGTGACAAAGTTATGTAGGGAGTTTCACCCATAGTAACGGGTGGTATGTTTTGGTAAAATGGAAGAGTTGATGTAGAGTTTTGTAGGTCCATTTATGATCTTTGGAAAGATCGGACCATTAGCTTATGAGTATAGAATTACCTGGGGAAAGTGAGTTGTATACATGATACATTTCATGTATTGAGATTGGTAAAGGTTGTTTGAGAATGCATTTTGCATGTACGGTTATTCGGGACTTGTATTAATAAGAGTCTTTGTTTTATCAAAGAGTCATCTATGAGATTTATTGACTGTGAGGTCAAGAGTTTGGCAATGAGTTTAATTATTTTTGGTTTGTATATGTGGTATTTTGAAACTTGAACTAAAGTTCACGTGGAAATGAGGAGAGTTCGTTTAGAACAAGTATCCTCATGTGATTTGTAGTTTGTGTGTTTGATCCTAAGGAGTAAATCTCGGGACGAGATTTCTATTAGGAGGGAGTGATGTGACAACCGTGGTTTTGAGGTTCGTCACTTAATTTTATTTTGTGCTAGTTACATGTCTTTACGTGTTTATGTGCTTATTGGTGTGTATAGATTGTGGTTTGGATATCGTTTCCAGTACGGGGTACCTTGTGAGTGAAACGATGTGTGATGATTTCATGTTCATGAGCTCACATGGTAGTGACTATGAAGTGAAATGGTGTTATTTAGTGGTTTTACGTATACGTATATGTATTATAGAAAATCGTATTTTTTAAGATTTACGGTTTAGCATTTTGAGGTCTCGGAAGAGATATTTAGTCACGGGAATATTTTTCGGGATGGTTTTAAGTCATTTAGGACTTAGTTATAAAGTTTATTTCAAAATTTGAGATTTTTTTTAAAAGTGTATATTTTACGACTTTTACGGTAAAACGCGTAAAAATTGACTAGTTTTACGGTTTTGAGGTTTTGGAGGTTTTAGGAGCTGAAATAAATTAAGGTAAATTAAGGTATTGTTAATAACATAATATTAAACAATAAAAAGAAAAAAAACGAAATTTAATGGATATGGAAAGGGTATAGACGGTTGGAAAAGAGAAAAAAAAGAAAAAAAGGAAAAAAAGAAAAAAAAGGAGAAAAAGGAAACATTGTATTGGACTAGGATTAGTATGGTAATTATATAAAGACTTTTATTAACTAAAAACACATCATAATCCCCTGGAGATCAAGCTTAGGTCGAATTTAATGGAGAATATTAGGGTTCTTCATAAAATTTTGGGGTTTTCATAAATCAAAGGTAAATATTCAAATCCCTTTTTAATTTAATTGTTTTTATGTTTTGTTTAATCATCTTATGATGGAATTAGGTTAGGGTTTAATTTAAAAACAGTAAATTAATGTTATAATAATGAGGTTATAATGATTACATAAGTTAGGGTTTGTAATTAGTGGGGTAAGGGTTAATTAATTAGTTTAATTTGATTAAACCCGTTTTTAAAACTGGGAAGAATTTTAAGTCAATTGTTTTGATCATATTGGGAGTTCTACAAACTATTATTTTGTGATCCAAGTATCCCTGAAAAGGTAATTGAAGTGGCTTTCCAATGCAAGAAAGGAGAACTAAATTGGAGGTGGGGAAGTAGGTCAAAAATAGGTTACAACAGTAGGAGTTCAAAACAGTTTTGAAGTCAGCCTGTTTTTTTTTAAGTTTTGGGTTGTTTGGGGTACTTAGGTTTGCATTGGGATCTTCTAATGAACATGAGAGATGGTTTATATATTATAGTAAGTATATGCACTTGGCCTAAGGTTGTGGTTTAGGGTAAGACCCCTAATCCTAACAAACTTTTTGTAAGTTTAAAATCAGTAAATCTGGAGTGACAAAAGTATATATATATATATATATATATATATATCAGGGCCTTAACAGTATCTTTAAGGTTAGGGAAAGTGGGATATTGTAGCTAACATATGTAAGGGCATAAATACCCTTTACAGAGATCATGGGTGTGTTTAGGTGGGTGTTTGGCTTATAGTTTGGAGACCTAAAACTGTGACTGTTTTTGATAAAATGTTAACAGGAGGTGTTATGAAGTAAAATGAGTTAAGGGCTTTATAGAGGGGTGTAATGAGATTTTTAGAGCATATATATGAGGTATATATATGGGAGAAGGTTAGATGTCCATCATAGGTTGATGAGCCATTTTAGTGTTTGGTTCATGTTTTGATTATGTGTTTATGGTTGTTAGCTTTTTGCTAGTGCGCAGATGTTTGGGGAAGCTCAATCAGGTGAGTTTCATAGTCCCATGTTTACTATTGATTTTGACTTCCAGATGGGATGGAAGAGACACTGTGTTGAGTTATTTTCTAAATTGATGTTGTGAATGTGTTTGTGATTTGAGATGGACTTGTGTGTACATTATGTGATTAACTGCTATGTGATTTTTGATTGTGTATGATTTGGATCGGGGGACACGTGCCGTTTCAGTTATTGTGGTTTGACAAGGTAGTGGCCTTGAGGTTTGACAAGGTAGTGGCCTTGTTGTTTGCCAAGGTAGTAGCCTTGGGATAGGTACATAGTGTGATCATCTATGGTACCATGTTGTTTGGCAAGGTAGGAGCCTTGGATTTTGGTTTGGAATGATTGATCTTGAATGCTAGTTGTTAATACATAATTGTAGCACATTGTCCATATGTTCTTTTGTTGATGGTTGTTATTCACAGCTTGTAACTGATTTTAGCATTGGAGTCTAAACCTATGACTCTCACCAACTTTATGTTGACGCGTTTTAGTGTCTCTTTCAAGTGAGAATGTGGTTAAGCTTGAGGATAGAAGTGGCTAGACTTGGATGCCTTAGGATTGCATATAGAAGGAGATCCCCGTTCCTTCTTAGCTTTGTTTGTTCATTTATCTAGTGATACTGTTGGCACCTATATGTTTGTTTGTTTGTGTTATTTGTTTGTCTTGGGTAAGAGGTAGGACTGTTACCTACTTACCTAGACTCTTGCATTGTTGGGATATTGTCATGACATTTGTGTCACCATTTTATGACATTTCTTATATCATTTAGTTATCTCTATAGACACGTTATTGTTGTGATGATATCCATACGTCGTGCCCCATATTCCGCCATGGTGGGGTGTGACAGAGAAAGACCAAGTGCCATCTTATTTTATGCTTATTTATGTTATTTTTTCACTGAAATTGAATCTCAAAACCTGTTTTTAAGGAGAGTGCAAAAGTTTGCATTTTTCCTTCAAGCTTGATATTTTGCTAAGTTCTTGTTTCAACCTTGGAATTCTTGGGTTATAGGGCTGATCATAGCATCCTAATTGTGATAATTAAGGTGTGGTGAGGCTTATAACTTGGGGATAATCAAGTGTGGGGTAACAAGGTTGCATTAATCAAGGCTTTTTAAGTTTCTATTTTGATAATCTTGCTTCTAACCTTGTTGAATCTTAGCAGAGGTGTTATTGAAAGCTTGTGCTTGTTCTAGCTAGCACATAAGCTCATAAATTCGTGGGTGTGGATGTACATCCATGAGGTTTGTCTAAAATCCTTGAAAATCTGATAAATATTGGAATTTTTGTGGATTTGTGCTCTATTGGTGTTCTTGTTGATTTCTTGGCTTGAATCTGCTTAGCTTGCATGATAATGTTGTTTGTATGCTAGATTAATCATTGGGTAAACTGAATCACACTTTTTCTTGTTTAAAATTGGATTTGAAAAGATAAAAGGGTGTTTGGGACTACCTGTTTAAGTTGAAATCTTGTTATTGTGTTGTGGAAAGTTTGTGTTTGTGCTCTATATCTGATATATGCCTTGTTGAGAGTGTTTTGCTGCAAGTTTTTAGGTTTGAAACCTTGAATCAAACAATCTGCTATAAAATCTTTGTTATTGCCTGTTTTGACCTAGGATTTTGGGAACACTTAGGGTGTATGCATGCTTAGGGCTAAAATTGGTTTAAACAAAGTCATTGTAACCTGTTTGAGAGATTTGAGGTGTTGAATCTAGCTTGTGTGTCAAATACATTAGCAAAGTAAAAAACTGCATGTGTTAGTGTTCATTAGTAACATTCATCAGCTTAGATCTTGCTTAATTCTTTGAATCATTGCATGAAACCTGTTTAGACTTGTTCATTTGAGTTTATAATAGCTTGTGTATGCATTTGGTTGAATTTGGATGGCTGAATTGTGCTCTAAGTGCTTTTTGAACCTAAACTGCTTATTGTTTCATGTCTGTGCTAGATCTGGTACTTTATTGATTAAATTGTATCAATTGGGTGATTGTGTTTGTGATATTTTGATTGTTATTGACTCCTTTTAATCCAAAGATCATTTGGGTGTCTTTGTGTAATCTGAATCTCAAAAAAGTTCACTAAAGAGAAAAAGACAAACAAGTCAAGCAGTGGAAAAAGTTTCCACTGGTCAACACTTAAAACTAGCCCCTGCTAGTGTTAAATTGAACTCAGCTTATCAATAAGCTATTCTAGCTTATCCAGACCTGCAACAACTTATTTTTTGTGATAGATCTTCATTATTTGACCCATTTGATTAGACGGGAGCTTATTGGACTTTGACTTTTTGCTAGAAAACCAACTTATTTGACTTTTCGATAAGTGCTTATTTTCTTTTTCCAGCTTATTGAGTCAGCTTATTTGAAAACTCTTTGTTGATTTTGCTTAATTAAGTCATTTAAAAGCTTTAGAAACTTGAATCAGCTTTTGGGGTGGCCTAGAACTCAAAAACGACTATTTTGTCGTTTTCTGTAGATTGCTTATTGCATTTTCAGGCTTATTCCTTGGGCTTATTTCAAATTTCTTTTTACAGAAGTCTTATTTAGGACAAAATAAGCTTGTGTGTCAAATTTTAGCTTATGGCATTGGCTTATAGCTTAATGGGCCAAAAAGCCCATTAAGAATAAGTTGTTTGGTATAAGCTAGCTTATTTCACACTTTCAGCTTTCGGGCCTTTGGAAAAAGTTGTTTAAAATCAAATTTTGAGTCAAGTAGTGCTTTTTGGCCTTATTTTGGACACTTTTTTATATTGGGCCCAAATTTGACCCAATAGTGATCTGTTTTGGGTTTAGCCCACTTTTTAGGCCCATTAAGGGTATTTAGGTAATTTCACTTTCATTTCTGAGTTATTTAGGTTAAATTAAGCTAGTTTGCAACTTTTTAGAATTTTTAATGATTTTTGGATTTTTAATAATATTTTAATATTATTTTATTGTTAAAAAATTAAAAGTCTGATTTTCTAAGTTTTTATATTTTTCCTAGATTATAGACACTTAATTAGGAATTTTTCAACTTTCCAAATATTTTTAGAGTCTTTTAATTATTTTCTAGAATTAATTCGAATTTTAATTTATTTTAATAGTTTTTAAGTGTTTAAAAATAGCTTTTAGTGGTTTTAAAATTTTGAAAAATAATTTTTAGCTTAATTAGGGTATTTTTGAGGTTTACAAACTTTAAGATCTTGTTGTGGACTTTTTAATAGTTAATTTTGATTTTTAGGGCTTTAATTAGCATTAAAAAGTCATTATTTAATTAATTAAAAGGTTTTGGCATGTTTGGATTTTTTGAAAACTCTTAGAATATTTTTGTGGATTTTTAGTAATTTTTAGGAATTTTTAGGGTAAAATTTTAATTTTTGTGCTTTTTACGGTTTTACGTGTACACCTTTTTCGTCTTAGTTTAATATGACATCGTAACCGTCTTTCTCTTCTTATCCCCTTTCTATTTTTCTTTCTCAAATATAATCACAAAGATAATCAGTTCATTTCACACAAACTAAGCCTCCTTGAGAACGATCCCCATTTTTGGGTCATTAGTGCTTGGTTTTCCTAAACCGACACTTAATACTTGCCACTTTTGCTCTCTTTACCTAAAGAGTAGTAAAACCACTACATCATTTTGGCGCCGCTGCCGGCGAGGCGTGTTGTGTTTTGATTTGGAATTGTTGTTTTTATATACTAACCAAAATAGTATTTGTATTAGTAGCACTCTACTAATACGTATTATCGGTTTTCGATTTTTGTGTGAATACTATTACTATATTGTATATGTAGAACAATAAATTCACAAGTACTCCAATCATTGTATTCGAATCTCAAACCAAAGAAAAAGGCAAAAATAGATAAATACTTTCGTGAGGCTCAATCTTGAAAAATACAAACTATAAGGTGTGTATAAGGCGGATATTATAAAATATATCCAAAGGAAAAAGGCTCTTAAGTGCTTCGCGCCGCCTCGTTTCCCCGCTTGCTTGTGAGTATTTGATTTTGAGAGCTAATCGAGGGCTTTGCCGCCCAAAGTATTACTAAGTATCATATATATTTTCTTGGTTTCATTGATTAAACCCTCTTGAACGTTTTGGTGTTCCACCAACGTTCTAAAGTCATCGAAGGCGTTCACTTCACATGATCGTTTTCATTCCTTGAGGCTTCTTTAATCAAGAGATTTGATTAAGGAGGAGATTTGTAGATTTGTGTCTACTTAATACATTCACCAAAATCAAAAAGGTTAATACAATCAAAAACCACAAAAAAATTGAAAACACCAAAAAGAATCTTCTTTGCTCGTCCCCTCGTTGTACGTGACATTTATGATAAATCGTAATCAAGCAAGACGTGCATGTAGACGAAAGAACAAAACTCCCACTCCCAATCTTTCTAGTGAGGTGTCTCCTATTGACGAACCCATTGTAAGAGAAGCACCAACCATGGCGAATAGAACTATGATGGAGTTACTTCAAGCACCCACCGAGGGTTATGGAGAGGCTATTGTGATTCCTGCTATCCTTGCGGAGAATTTTGAGGTGAAAACGGGTTTGTTATCGATGATCCAAAACAACAAATTCCGTGGTGATGAGAAGGACAATCCACACAACCATATCCGCCAATTCAATCGTCTTACCGCCACTTGCAAGTTTAAGGATGTCTCGAATGACTGGATTAAGATGATGCTTTTTCCTTTTTCCGTATTCCTTAGCGGGGCCCGCAAAAATTTGGTTGGAGAAAGAGCCACCAAATTCTATATTGACGTGGAAGGATCTCGTGTCTAAGTTTGTGAACCCATTTTTTCCGCCCTCTAAGACTACGCATTTGAAAAACGAGATTTCAAAATTTTCACAAGAGTTTAATGAAAGTTTTTCAACGGCTTGGAATAGGTTTAAGGAGATGTTACATGAATGTCCTCATCACGGTTTTTCCGACTTGCATCAAATTGACACGTTTTACAATGGACTTAATGATCATGAAAGGGATTATTTAAATGCCGCCGCGGGTGGTAATTTTTTGTGTAAAACGGTTGAGGAAGCTTTGGTGATAATTGAGAATAGATCTAAGGTGTATAGTCCTCGTAGCACGTCTAGTGTTCGTAAGGCTTCGTCTTCGGCTTCACCTTCTTTGTATACTACCATAGATGCTTGCCAAATTGAGGTGAACTTGGAAAACAAGATTTTTGATAAGCTTAAAGGACTTTTGATTGAGTTTAAAGTTGGTGAACCAAGTGCTCCCGCTACGGCTAAAGCGGTTGAGGTTTCATGCATGTATTGTGAAGGATGTCATGATTTCTCCGAGTGCATTACCAACGATGGTAACACTTCGAGTGCCTACGCGGCCACGGGAAATTACACCCAAAACGGTCAAGATTCCCGCTCTAATCAATTGACTCCACCGGGTTTTGGTTCAAATCAAAATGCTAACAACAACTATCACAACAATCAAGTTGGTTTCAAAAACAATTTCAACAAGGGTAATTATGGTAATGAAGGGGCTAATAATCAAGTTTCAAACAAAAATCAAAATGATTTTCAAAACAACAACAAAGGTTTGCAAACGTTGAAAGATCTTCCAAATGAATTTGTTGAATACGCTAATGGGAATGATGCTATGTTTGACAATATTCAAAGAGAAATCATTAGCCTAAGATTCGAGTTTAAGAACGACTTGAAGAAAGAGTTGAAAAATGAGTTAGCTAATGAACTTAAGATCCATACCAACAAGATAGAAGGAACCGTAACTAGGTTACAACAAAACCAACAAAAAATGGAACAAGGGCAACATAAGATAAAACAAGAAATGGTTAAAGCCGAGAAGAGGCAATCAAAGTTTGAAGATAAAATCTCATCTATGTTTGAGGCAATTATGTGTAAACTGTCTTCGAGTAGTCTTCCTAGCAACACCGTATCAAACCCTAAGGGTGAGATGAAAGTGATTACCACACGTAGTGGTAAGACACTTAAGGAATCGACTCCTCAACCAATTGCTCCTACGGAGGAAGCAATTGAGGAAGAACCCCAGGTGGTGGTCCAAAAGGAGCATGTCCCAATCCCATGAAGTACCGCTCATGCCACACCTACGGTTGACCCTTTACCAACATTAGAACCCGAGATTCCAAAAGCTATGCCTACTATGCCTCAACCCACACCACCTTTGCCCTATCCATCGAGACTTAGAAAGGAGAAACGTCAAGAGCGCGACAATTACCAATTTGAGCTTTTTATGAAAATGTTTCGTGATTTGCACTTTAATGTGAGTTTCACCGATGCTTTGGTCATGATGCCTCGATTTGCCGCTAACTTTAAGAGTATGTTGAACAACAAGGAGAAATTGCACCAATTGTCTAGTTGTTCGTCGGTTTATCTTAATCGCATACCTCAAAAAGTATGTGATCCCGGTAAATTCTTAATCCCTTGTGCAATCCAAGATATGGAGGAATGCTTTGCCTTGGCCAATCTTGGTGCTACCATTAACTTGATGCCACTTGCAATCTTCAAGTCGCTCAATCTTCCTAATCTTACTCCTTCACTAATTTCTATCGAGTTGGCCAACCATTCCACGATTCCCGCATGTGGATTGGCGGAAGACGTTTTGGTGAAATTGGGTAAGTTCTACTATCCCGTAGACTTTATCGTTGTTGATATCCCCACGGATCCTCAAGTTCCTCTTATTTTAGGTCGTTCATTTTTAGATACGTCTATGGCTTTGATCGATGTTCATGCTAGAAAGATCACCTTACGTTTCAACGACGAGGAACTTGTTATAAACGCAACTCAAAACTCTCAAATTTCTCATGTTTATTCCGTTGCAACCATAAACGTCATTGATATGATCGACGTGGTTTGCGAGGAATTTTCACAAGATGTTCTAGGTTTTGGTGATGAAGAAACTAGTGGCAATCCCACTATGTTAGATCCAATTCTTGATAATTCGACACCAACCTTCACCCCATTTGAAGGAGGTGGTTTTACGTTGGAAGAATTCGATGTTCCACGTACTTGTAACGAAGACCTCGACAACGATGAGGACTTCTCGATTATCAAGGATTTTCTCAACGATTTCCCATTTCCTCCACCCGAGGAGGTTATGAGTATCGAGCCCAAATCTTCACTTGAGGAACCACCTATCTTCGAGTTGAAAGATTTACCTCCTCATCTCGAATATTTCTATTTGGAGGAGGACGACAAGTTGCCGGTTATTATTGCGAAGGAACTTTCGAATGATGAAAAACCGCACTTGTCGATGTTCTAAAGGATCACAAAGGGGCAATTGCGTGGAAGTTATCCGACATTAAGGGAATCGATCCCAAATTTTTTACCCACAAAATCTTAATGAAGGAGGATTACAAGCCCGCAATCCAATGTCAAAGGAGGGTGAACCCCAAAATTCACGACGTCATCAAAAAGGAAGTCCTTAAACTCCTTGACGCGGGAATGATTTACCCTATTTCCGATAGCCCTTGGGTGAGTCCTATTCATTGTGTCCCCCAAAAGGGAGGAATGACCGTTGTGCCAAACGATGCCAACGAGTTAATTCCCACTAGACTCGTGACCGGATGGAGAATGTGCATTGACTATCGTAAGTTGAATGAAGCCACTCAAAAAGACCATTTTCCCTTGCCCTTCATGGACCAAATGTTGGAGCGTCTTGCGGGAAACGATTTCTATTGCTTTTTAGATGGTTTCTCCGGTTACTTCCAAATTCCCATCGATCCTCGTCATCAAGAAAAAACTACGTTTACGTGTCCATATGGAACGTTTGCCTATCGTAGAATGCCATTCGGACTTTGTAATCCACCGGGAACCTTTCAAAGGTGCATGATGGCTATTTTTCATGACATGATCGAGAAGACGATGGAAGTCTTCATGGATGACTTTTCCGTTTCTGGTAACTCGTCCACTTCGTGTTTGTCGAATCTTGAGAGAATGTTGAAACGTTGTGAGGAAACCAACCTTGTGCTCAATCTAGAAAAGTGTCATTTTATGGTTAAGAGTGGAATTGTCTTAGGGCACAAGGTTTCGAAAGCAGGGATTGAGGTAGATCAAGCTAAGGTAGACGTCATCGCCAAATTACCTCATCCCAAAACCGTTAAGGGAGTTAGGAGTTTCCTAGGCCACGTGGGCTTTTATCGTCGATTCATCAAGGATTTTTCAAAGATCTCTCGACCCATTACATATCTTCTTGAAAAAGAGGCACGTTTTGTCTTTGACGAAGATTGTGTACGAGCCTTTGAAATCCTTAAGAGGAAACTTACCGAAGCTCCCATTCTCGTTGCTCCCAATTGGAACCTCCCCTTTGAGCTCATGTGTGATGCTAGTGATTACGCTATTGGGGCTGTATTGGGGCAACGCCATGAAAAGCACTTCTTGCCGATTCACTATGCTAGCAAGACGATGACCGAAGCTCAACTTAAATACACTACAACGGAGAAGGAGTTCCTTGCCGTGGTTTATGCATTTGAGAAATTCCGACCTTATCTCGTCTTGACGAAATGCATAGTGTATACGGATCATTCGGCTATCAAGTATCTTATGGCTAAAAAAGATGCAAAGCCGAGATTACTTCGTTGGATTCTCCTCCTTCAATAATTTGATCACAAAATTTTTGACAAAAAAGGAGCCGAGAATCTAGAGGTCGATCATCTTTCTCGTTTGGAAGATCCTCACCAAAGTGTTTACGAGCCCAAGGAAATCACCGAAACATATCTGCTCGAGAGACTTGGTGTAGTGAATTCTAAGATTGATTCTTCCACCCCATGGTTTGCGGATTTTGCAAATTACCATGCGTGTAACTTCATCATCAAGTGTATGACGACTCAAGAAAAACAAAAATTCTTTCGTGACGTCAAGTTCTACTTTTGGAACGACCCTTACTTGTTTCGAACTTGTGCGGATCAAATCATCCGATGTTGTGTATTCGGCACCGAAGCTTCTAACATCCTTAGAGCTTTCCATGAGGGACCCACGGGTGGTCACCACGGTGCTAATCTCACGGCTAAGAAGGTGTTTGATGCCGGCTTCTTTTGGCCTACTATTTACCGAGATGCACAAGATCTTGTGAAGTCATGTGATTCATGCCAACGACAAGGAAAAGCCTCACAAAAAGATGAGATGCCACAAAACATCATCCAAGTGTGTGAGATCTTTGACGTTTGGGGTATAGACTTTATGGGGCCGTTCCCATCATCTCGTGGTAATAAGTATATCCTCGTTGCGGTTGACTACCTATCTAAGTGGGTGGAAGTTAAGGCTTTGCCAACCAATGATGCTCGTGTGGTAGTCAAGTTTTTGAAAAGCTTGTTTTCTCGGTTTGGAACCCCTCGTGCGATCATAAGCGATCATGGAACCCATTTTTGTAACGACCAATTCGAAAGGGTCCTAAGGAAATATGGGGTTACACATCGGCTTTCTACGGCTTATCACCCACAAACGAGTGGGCAAGTCGAGGTTTCAAACCGAGCGTTGAAGAGGATCTTGGAGAGATCCGTTGGGGAAAAACGACAATCTTGGTCGGATAAGTTGGACGATGCTTTATGGGCCTTTAGGACCGCTCATAAGACGCCCATTGGGTGCACTCCCTATAAGCTTGTGTATGGGAAAAATTGTCATTTGCCAATCGAATTGGAACACAAGGCTTATTGGGCCCTAAAGCATTGTAATGATGATATGGAGACCGCGGGAAAACACCGGAAAATGCAATTAAATGAATTGGATGAATTGAGGGACATTTCTTATGAAAATTCATTGATTTACAAAGAAAAAACTAAAAAGTGGCATGATTCTAAAATTAAAAACCGGGTTTTTAACATTGGGGATCAAGTTTTGCTTTTTAATTCTCGCTTGAAAATCTTTTCCGGTAAGTTGAAATCCCGTTGGTCCGGTCCATTCACCGTGACTCAAGTATCTCCATATGGGACCATCGAGCTAGCTCAAAATGATGGCCTCAATTTCAAGGTGAATGGACATAGGTTGAAGCACTACTTTGGCGGGGAAGTTCCATCCTTGAACTACCTCGACCAAGTCACCTTCCCCAATGATAATTAGTATTGAGGGGATCGAGTCGAGCTCATGACTCGGTAATAAAAAACGAGGTGCCTCTTGGGGGAGTCCCATGCTTATCCTATGTATATATTATCACTTTCTAATGTAGTTAACGTGTGGGGATTTGTGCCCTTCCAACCTTTGTTCCGTGGTTGTTTGTGAATTGTGGACTTTAGATGATCATGATCTTCACGATCGGAGCCTCTCGTGTTCGTTTTATGGGAGCACTCGATCGTTTGCTTCAAAGACTTTCTCAATATCCATGATATATCCTTTGATGTTCTAACCTTAGGTTTATAGCACATTTCATAAACGGCTTTAAATTAAACGTTTACACCCTTTCCATGATAGATTAGGCATTCGACTACGTCTCTAGTATGGGGGTGTTTGCACCCCTAGACTCGAAACATTAAGGACAATGTTTAACTTTAGTATGGGGGATGAATAGATACTTGCCTTGCCAAACCTTCACGCTTTCTAAAGTTTATCTTTTTGTTTATCGTTTTGTTGCAAAATAAGGCTAAAAATGGCAAAATTTTAAAATTTTTCTCATGTTTTATAAGTGTTTGAAGACACGAATGTAGGTTTTCCGATGGCGAGAATAAGAGTAATTTTTGACTCGACCATGCGTGTTGAGCACTTAGCTTTGATTCCTTAACTTCACATTAGGCTAAGTCTCTTAAATGAGGACGAGAAATGATAGGGTTAATTATAAGTTACTATGCTAAACGTAGAGTACTCATGTTCTTTCAAAAACTCATGTGTTCTCGTTGTTTGCTTATTCTCCCTTCGCATGTAAATATTTTTTGCTTAATAAATATTGACTTAGCGGTTTAGTTGGGATTGTTGGGTTTCTAGTCTTTTCTAGTAGCATCCGTGTAATTAAATTGGGAAGACATTAAGGTATCGCCAGTGTAACACCCCCAAATTTATACAACTCAATACAGCGGAAGACTAGTTGGTGTTATGGGTTATCACATTACTCACATCATAGACAACGCATAAAAATCGCGTCGTTTATTAATAAAGCATTTCCATTCATAAATATCAAAGTTACATAGGTCCCAAGTCATTATATTTCATAAAAAGTTTTACAAAGTATTTGAATGGAAAATATTGTTTAAGTGCGGGCCATGAATTCTTGTCGTCTTCCCGAGAATTACCTTCAAGTACCTGAGATAAAACATGTTAAAAGAAAAGGTCAGCGATAACGCCGAGTGAATTCATAGAGTTTAATAAATTCCATCAATATAATATCAATATAAAAGTATTACTGAAAATCATTTTGTACAAATCGTTTTTATAGGCCATGAAACAACCAAAATCATTTCATACAAATCCTTACCGAAAACCATAATATAGGCATTTGCCTTAAAAATCATCATACGAGCCAATGTCGTAAAAACATCATACAATACGTCTTATAACGTTGTATGAAAATAAAAACCGTTATATGAATATGGTTATAAAAACCAAAATACAAACATAATATCAATAGTATGACCCTGTATTGCTAGTCAGGCAATACATCATAATTCGGAGCGTCTATTAGTAATTTGTTAATTTTTGGATTATTATAAGCCGCATGACATTGTTACCTTACTAAACAAACAACGGGTAGCTAACCCGATACCAATTTTGCCCATCTAAAGTAGTGTGTCGTCACAAAGGTCACGCTATGGAAATCTTCTCATACATAAATTCGCTTACCAATCAATGTGGCACGACGGGGATCAACCGTCAAGGCGCGAACTGGGGTGATCGTCCCCAAATAGTACTATTAAATGCATAAGCGTCTACCAACTCCCGCTAGTTCACAGTTCATGCTAATGGGACTTTTAGTGACATAACCTAACTTTAATAATCCATTTTATTTCATCTATCGGGTCCATCAATCATTTATCGGGTCATACAATCGGGTCATTCAATCATTCGGGTCCAAAATCAATAAACAAACAATCGGGACAAATGGTGTCCTATTTTATAAAAACTAACATGTAATCTCCCTCGCGGGTTTATAAAACATTTATAAAAACATTTAAAAGAGTGCGAGGCTATGAACTCACGTTGATATGGGAAGGCGGGTTATCGGCAATTCAGACGTACGGTACGTACTTCAATCACGGAAACCTAGACAAATAATACTCGGTCTTATACTCATGTCCAATGACTTTATAAAAATACCAATTATGTATACATATGATGATTATATATATATGATGATCAAGTGGGTTTACATATTCTCGTTTACTCATTTTAGAGTTATGTGTTGATAACTTTTATACTAGTTTTCTCGTTTTACCTATTTACGTGTTTTAGGTCCAATAAGCCTATTATAAGTTCTTAACTTGTATTAATCCTTTTTGTACTTATATTATCAGTACATACACTTTCAAGTTTGGCCCAAATGGGTTAATCCCAATAAGTTCTTTTTATGGGTGTTTATCTTATTTAGTCCAATTATTAGCCCAATATGTTTAGTTAGCTCGTAAATGTCCGTAATTCTTATAGTTCGGGTTTTATCGGTTTTTACTTGTATTAGTTATCTATACATCAGTATATGAATTTTATAAACTTTACATTAGACGGGTTTGGTCGTCTAAGTTTTATTTGGCGAAAAACGTTAATTTTACGGCAATAGCCGAAAAAGTCGTAAAAATCAAGTTTATAGTTTTTATTACTTATAAATATTATTTCACCACCATTTATATAATTTATTCATTTGATTAACTTTTTATAAATTTATATAAATAAGTTTTATAAGTTAGCGGGTTTATATTTTTACATTTTATACATTATAATGTGAGTGCTTATATAATAATAATAAACATTATTTCCAAAATCTGATTTTTAACTTCATGTTCACCATTTTTACCATATCTAGAGTTCTATAATGACTTAGAAGCTCATTTTTGGATGACATGTTCTTCATAATATGTGCTACATATAAATTAGTTATAGCTACTGCCCATTTTGAGTTTAAGTTGCCTTCACTGTCCCTACAAAACTGCTTATTCAGATTACACCACCTAACTTGTTTTGATCATATCTCGCTCATTATTTTGATTCCATTGCATGGCCAACTCTCACATGTGTATAACATCATCTACTTACTGTAAATGGATCAAACCATGCAATTTTATCAGTTCATCTTTTAGTTATCTACTGCTTTTATACAGCCAACTAAATAGTCAAGATTTTAGCTTCATTTCTTATAGTTATCATCATTTTTAAGCATATTTATCAACACTTGATCCCCACACAACATTTTTATCATCATATATACATCATATACATATACAAAATGAAAGAAAATACATTTGTTCTTTACAAAATAACAAGAGAAAAATGGAGAGGATGATCTTCTTTACCAACCAAGTGGATTTCTTGTTTTAGGAAGACAAGAACTTGATGAACACAACAAGTATCTCCAAGACCATCAAATATCAAGAACATAGGTTGGAAAATCAGCCCTAGGACACAAGCAAATCACCTCCAAAGTTGTTAATATGGCCACCAAATGATCAAGGCTTCAAGAGAACTACTTAATAGAGCTAGTAAACATGTTGTTCATGGCTAGAAGAGATCAAATGGGGTGTTTGTTGGTTTATTTGGGACGGCAAGAAGAGTGGTTTTGAGAGAGTTGTTGGTGTTGATTGCATGTAATAATGATGGAAATGAAAACAAGTTTCTAGTTTAGCTAGTTAGTGGTAAAGTTGGTGCTTAAAGTGTAAGCTAAGCTTACACTTGTTATGTGTTAGCTTAACTTGATGCCACCTTAGTGTGTGGTGTCAAGTGTGCCGTCCATAATAAGCTAGTGGGGTGGGACAAAGTGTTTTGTCCCATCTCACTAGTTTACGGGTATTTCTCGATTCTAGTTTTCTCGATTTGCGTGCCCTCGGGTCGTTTTACGAAAAACGTTTTTATAAATAATGAATCACCGTCACAAAACGAATCCAATAAAAATTGTCTCATCAAAAACGGAGTTCGAAAACGTAAATACGTAATCCTAAGGTTTACGGTTTAGTCGTAAAGGACGTTAAAATAAAATCGTAAGTCCTAGTCTCTTCTCGTAAATTTGTGAGTTTATGAACCAACACAAATTTAAAACTCCAAAATAATATTCACGGACAAATTTATTTTCTGAAATGTCGGACTGTCACCAAAGACGGTGTATGTAAACGTAAGCACGTAACGTTGAATCCTCCGGTTTAGACGTAGTCGATGCTACTCCAAGACGTAAATCTAAATTTCTTCCCAAAAATATGTGAGTTCATATTGTAACATTAAAATAATGTTTTTAAATAATATTCGAGAATAAAATATCAACCATAAATTGACGGATTGTCACAGCATTTACCCCTAAACAGGATCTTTGTCCTCAAAGATCATCTTACTACTCGCTTCTTATAGAGTTAAAGCCATGTGGGTATTTCCTCCACATTCGGTCTTTTCTCACAAGTGCAATTCATTACAATACGCGAGTTCTATCAAACGTAACTACGGGAATAAGATCAGGCTAAATGTTGACTTACTTTCTCTATCCATGATGTTCACGGGTTTCTGATGAATGCAACTTTTTGCCGATCTAAGCTTTACTAAGAACAATCAGATTCTCACTTGATAGATATTCCATCAAGTTCGATATACGAAACATAATTCACGCAGTCTTTAAAGTCCTAGGGTAGATCCAGCTTATATGCCTTTCAATCCCAACTTTTACATCATCTCAATGGTCCCAAACAACGGGGACTTATATCCCATGATTTGTCAGATCATGAATTCATTTTCCCAAGTTTAAAAATTGTGGCATAACTTTGCTACCCATTTGGCACTTCAAGATCTACATTTCATATTCACATAACCTCTTGCCCACTATCAGCAGTCAATAATCAAATCCTAATTTCAACAATCATTTCAGATTTCGCGGGTCGGGTAGTTTGCAAGGTTAGGTTCGCCATCATAGGAACCTTAAACCTAAAAGACATGTCCAACTCACAATGGGTGTATGTCGGATGTCTCCATCTCAACTCTTGCTTACGGATGCTCTAAGATTCAGATCCTAACAAGATTCGATCTCGATCCTAATACGATAATTATCAATGATAATCCTTCCAAAGGAAAACGATTATACGGTTTATTACCAAAGGTCAATCATTCAAACATAGAACAGTGCTTATATTACTTTGTATCGTTACTTTACCTCGTCCCTTCGATTTGGGGTGGTACATAGTACTCTCATCAAGGTTCGTTCTCAATGATTTCTGAGCAAATCTCTAGAAATTCGATGCGAAGCGAGGATCTTGATATAGATGATCGATACATGCATGCTACGTTTACATAACTCTTTTGCATTTATCATTAACGAGAATGATATTAGCAGATTTGGTCAGTCTGTCGACGATGACCCAAATCGAATCAAATTCAGATGATGACCTTTGCAATAGCTAGACGTTTACTAATGTATGAGGCGATGTCTGCCTTCATAATTGCCATTAGTACAACTTCTTCAGACAAAGATACTTTTAGTCATAAAATGACATACATATAATACTTATACTTACAAATTCCAACATAACTATATCTCACAATCCTCCATATTTAGACAATCACATGTGGTCTTTAAAATATTTAACGCCATTGGCTTCTCAAATCTGTTGGTTCACATTAGCCGTGAAACCCTTCACTATTTATATCATCCTTTTTTTTTTTTTTTTACAAACATTGCTTATTTTTATATCGTTCGGCAATTTATTCTGCACCTTCATTATTAAGGAACACGTCCTAACTGGTTCTTTATCTTTTATACATAATGCGTCGGTATCTATATTCACTTCACATGATGATATAAGTATCATGTCCACAATTTACTCAGATATTCTTTCTATATTATGCGTCAGTAATTACGTTCACCTTCCTGATGAAATTGTTATCATGTCCGTATGTATTCAAAAATCATTTCTTCACATTTTCTCTGTTTTTGTTTCGTCTCATCTATCATTTTTATCAGTTTTTCTCAATCCGACGTTTTAAAGCGTCGATAATCATTACAATTAATTAAATAATAATTAGTTATTATTTATGAAACGTAAACGTAAAAAATTTAAATTTTCTTAGTTTGACCAAGTATATAAAATGTTCAAATTAAATTTGAGTTTAATTAACAAGATTTTTGTTGATTTATCGAAAATATTTAATAAGATTCGTAAATGTTCGAAAAACCTTTGTTTATACTTTGGTCAAAGTATTCTTAGTTGAAAACCAAAAATTGTCTTTTTAAGTTTTCAGGTTATGGTATAAATGGTTTTACTCAATCTTTCTTAAGTTATCTTGAGGTATACACAAACATTTACCCCTAAACAGAAGTTTAGTTAAATGGTTTGTGTATAAGGGAATAATCCCTTAAAATTCTTTGTTAAAATATTTGTCAAAACATATTTCCATTTCTTTTTGGTAATATCCAAAGTCTTAAAAGGGCTCTTAATTTTTGAAGAGTCAATTTATATTCCATTATCCTTTTAATCACATAGTCAAATCATGTAAAGGTTCAAGTCTTTAATCATGTGTTAATTATTCAAGGTTCAGGTTTACACTGTTCGGCCAATTCAGGGTAGTCTATAAATAATTATTAACTCATTCTTATACTTACAAACAAACAAATGGTCCTTAATGATCACGAGCATGAATTTATCAAATTACAGCCTACACACGAGATTCACCAAATTTATGAATACTACATGTGCATTAGTCAATCCAAACGACATCACGTGAAACTCATAATGTTCATTACAAGTACCGGATGTAGTGATTGGAATACATAATCTTTTCCGCAGATGCGAAGTTGATGATAACCATGTTATGGATCAAATTGCTAGAACCTTGTAAATGATCGAACAAATCTTCCATTTCGAGTTATGGATATCGTTTTCGATTGTCAATTTACTCAGTCACAGTAATCTATAAATATAAGGAAAGATAACACCATAGCTCTTCAGGATGACAGGCTTGGTATAATAAAATCTTTCTCCGACAACTCTCTTAGTTGTATGGTAATTCCTTTAATTTCAGATGGTGCTGACATACAGTGCACAAGCCACAGGTGCAGCACCGGGAATAGAATTAATACCAATTTCAACTTGCCTTAATGGCAAAAGTCTAGGTAATTTACCAACAAATATCTCCTAAAGTTTCAGATAACGGAAACATCTTTTAATACATTCATTTTAAGTTCCTTCTAGATTATAATATCTATGATTAATTCACAACCGTTTACGGTATAATTTCAAGTCTAAATGCAGGATAAAATCATCCATCAAGAATTATTTAGATCACCTTTGATAATCAACATCTTATCATTTAGGGGAATTCTACTCGAGTTCCCATCAATTAAGACAATGTCGTCATGTCATAATCAATCAATCCATTCTACTGGCACTATCAACTTCCCAGTTTCATTGTCGTCGATAAGATGTGAACTTCTCAAAAGACCAATAATAACTCATAATCCTTCACAAATTCAAGGATATTAGGATACACAACTACTATTAAAAGAGTAAAGTCAACGCATAATCTACGCGAGAGAATTTCAAATCAGATACAGACGAAAACATTTAACGAATATGAATATATCCCATGTTTTCATAATTTGAGTACGCATTCGAAAGCTCCTCGGACCGTTACCCAGGTCATTCAAATGAAATCAAATCAAAAGAAATGATAAGAACGTCAATACATCCAGTCGGGTATCAACACTCGGTAATCAAGTACTTTTCCTAAAAATCTCACTACGGGAGAATTGGACAAGAAAGAATTGTCAATTATCAAGTAAGACAATTTCCACAGATGAGTAAATTCGACTCAGAAGAATAGATACTACAGGCACATATGTAGGTGTCCCTAACACTATGTCCCTATTTTTCACTTCTTGCAGATCTCATTAAATTTAATCTTTCACAATCTTCAAAGAAAATGTAGTGTTTATTCATTAGTTTTATGGTGACTACTAATCAGCCTTGCATGGTCCATTCCAAATAGTATGTAGGCGCGCAACTATATACAATTTCAAGATTAACGATGGAATACTCAGTTCGTTAAAATTTTATCATCATATTTATAAAAACATTTTCATGCTTAATTCTTAAATAAGAA
Source organism: Glebionis coronaria (assembly GCA_025667525.1). NCBI lineage: Eukaryota > Viridiplantae > Streptophyta > Magnoliopsida > Asterales > Asteraceae > Glebionis > Glebionis coronaria. The sequence goes on along the minus strand of CM046879.1, from coordinate 22,430,925 downwards.
TCAAAAATAAATTTACAATGATTTTCTTTGTTATGGAAACAGTTAAATTTTCCAAAGCGTGTCGTAAACAACTTCATTTTGATATCAATTACTTATAAATCTCACTTTGAATAATCCTTATAGTGATGAAAATTCAATTTTTTTCAAGGGATACGGTTTTGTCTTATAAAAACAATGAGTGATCTGCAAAAGAGTGATGAAAAGTCGTTCACCAAGAACTAACTACAATAAGATAGGAAATGAGCCTTAGCCAAATAATCATGAGGTTCATGATCTTAATGGCACTCAAAAGAATAATCCACAACGTTACTCAATTCAAGATGAGTACTTGTTCAATGGTTGCATCACTAATGCGAACATTAGGATGAAGCAAGAAAAGATAGATATCATCGATACTTGTAGAATTTAGCAATCAAAGGTAGTCTTTTTATTAATCACAAACAAGTCAAAATTGTACCGTAACACATTATGTGTCACTATGTCATACAATTCTCAGAACTCATCCTACCAACTGATATCTCAGTTAAGTTAGAGATTCTTAAAAGATACCACAATGAATACTAATCACAAGAGTTATGGGGGTTCCACCTGTCCCAGAAGATCCATCGGTCTCAATTCAGAAGAAGATTTCTTCAATTAATTTCTTGGACACTGGGCATCCTCATTAGTGGACAATGGCCTAGGAACAACCCTTAACACAAACCTACAATCAATTAAAACCTTATAATTCAATCACAAAACTTAACGACTTCCTCTTAGCAATCTTATATCCCATACAAGTTAAATTTTACAACCTTATTCTTCGGCCTTGTAAAGGCAATACAATCTCAATATGAATCAACACTTAATTTCCAATCCTATTAGCTCTTACAACAACAATTATCAAATGAGTCATTAATATGAAATGACTTGATCTTTCAACTAGACTTCTCGGAAAGGTATTAGTGGCATGAGGCTTTTGGGTAATGGTTCCAATAACAGCCTCAAGTGTAACATTCACCCTTTCGATTTCAATTTGAGAATTGGATGACAACGAATCAGATGACATCTTTCCAGGTGATAACGTTTTGTCAAACTCCACTCTATAAGGAAAGATCGTCATGACATCGATATCAGATTTAATCTCGCCAATTCTTTTTCAAAATCACAATCAACTAATATCTACACTTCTACGAATATCAACCATTTGTTGGGATCATAAATATCCACAACTTGGTTTAGATCTAGGATAGCTAGAATTTCTACGAGAATAGCTTCGATTAATTTACTAGAGGAGTTAGGGTTTCTTGTGACAATCTACGTCGTATAAATACCTCGTATAAAAATCAAAAATAATCATCAAACAATCATGTAATAAAATTACATCATATATATATATAATCCAAGTTATATATATATTAAAATAACACTTCTCAGTCTTGGCCTTGTCGGTAACTCGGGAATTCTTCGGCACCGTTATAGTCAAAAGATTTTTAGACATTTTTAGAAAAATGTTTATAGTTAAAAGATTTTGAAATGTTTTATTCAAAACCTTGGTTTTAAAAATATTTCGTTCTCTATAACGAGAGCTCTGGTACCAAACTGTAACACCCCCAAATTTATACAACTCAATACAGCGGAAGACTAGTTGGTGTTACGGGTTAGCACATTACTCACATCATAGACAACGCATAAAAATCGCGTCGTTTATTAATAAAGCATTTCCATTCATAAATATCAAAGTTACATAGGTCCCAAGTCATTATATTTCATACAAAGTTTTACAAAGTATTTGAATGGAAAATATTGTTTAAGTGCGGGCCATGAATTCTTGTCGTCTTCCCGAGAATTACCTTCAAGTACCTGAGATAAAACATGTTAAAAGAAAAGGTCAGCGATAACGCCGAGTGAATTCATAGAGTTTAATAAATTCCATCAATATAATATCAGTATAAAAGTATTACTGAAAATCATTTTGTACAAATCGTTTTGATAGGCCATGAAACAGCCAAAATCATTTCATACAAATCCTTATCGAAAATCATAATATAGGCATTTGCCTTAAAAATCATCATACGAGCCAATGTCGTAAAAAAATCATACAATACGTCTTATAACGTTGTATGAAAATAAAAACCGTTATATGAATATGGTTATAAAAACCAAAATACAAACATAATATCAATAGTATGACCCTGTATTGCTAGTCAGGCAATACATCGTAATTCGGAGCGTCTATTAGTAATTCGTTAATTTTTGGATTATTATAAGCCGCATGACATTGTTACCTTACTAAACAAACAACGGGTAGCTAACCCGATACCAATTTTGCCCATCTAAAGTAGCGTGTCGTCACAAAGGTCACGCTATGGAAATCTTCTCATACATAAATTCGCTTACCAATCAATGTGGCACGACGGGGATCAACCGTCAAGGCGCGAACTGGGGTGATCGTCCCCAAATAGTACTATTAAATGCATAAGCGTCTACCAACTCCCAGTAGTTCACAATTCATGCTAATGGGACTTTTAGTGACATAACCTAACTTTAATAATCCATTTTATTTCATCTATCGGGTCCATCAATCATTTATCGGGTCATACAATCGGGTCATTCAATCATTCGGGTCCAAAATCAATAAACAAACAATCGGGACAAATGGTGTCCTATTTTATAAAAACTAACATGTAATCTCCCTCGCGGGTTTATAAAACATTTATAAAAACATTTAAAAGAGTGCGAGGCTATGAACTCACGTTGATATGGGAAGGCGGGTTATCGGCAATTCAGACGTACGGTACGTGCTTCAATCACGGAAACCTAGACAAATAATACTCGGTCTTAGACTCATGTCCAATGACTTTATAAAAATAACAATTATGTATACATATGATGATTATATATATATGATGATCAAGTGGGTTTACATATTCTCCTTTACTCATTTTAGAGTTATGTGTTGATAACTTTTATACTAGTTTTCTCGTTTTACCTATTTACGTGTTTTAGGTCCAATAAGCCTATTATAAGTTCTTAACTTGTATTAATCCTTTTTGTACTTATATTATCAGTACATACACTTTCAAGTTGGGCCCAAATGGGTTAAGCCCAATAAGTTTTTTTTATGGGTGTTTATCTTATTTAGTCCAATTATTAGCCCAATATGTTTAGTTAGCTCATAAATGTCCGTAATTCTTATAGTTCGGGTTTTATCGGTTTTTACTTGTATTAGTTATCTATACATCATTATATGACTTTTATAAACTTTACATTAGACGGGTTTGGTCGTCTAAGTTTTATTTGGCGAAAAACGTTAATTTTACGGCAATAGCCGAAAAAGTCGTAAAAATCAAGTTTATAGTTTTTATTACTTATAAATATTATTTCACCACCATTTATATAATTTATTCATTTGATTAACTTTTTATACATTTATATAAATAATTTTTATAAGTTAGTGGGTTTATATTTTTACATTTTATACATTATAATGTGAGTGCTTATATAATAATAATAAACATTATTTCCAAAATCTGATTTTTAACTTCATGTTCACCATTTTTACCATATCTAGAGTTCTATAATGACTTAGAAGCTCATTTTTGGATGACATGTTCTTCATAATATGTGATACATATAACTTAGTTATAGCTACTGCCCATTTTGAGTTTAAGTTGCCTTAACAGTCCCTACAAAACTGCTTATTCAGATTACACCACCTAACTTGTTTTGATCATATCTCACTCATTATTTTGATTCCATTGCATGGCCAACTCTCACATGTGTATAACATCATCTACTTACTGTAAATGGATCAAACCATGCAATTTTATCAGTTCATATTTTAGTTATCTACTGTTTTTATACAGCCAACTAAATAGTCAAGATTTTAGCTTCATTTCTTATAGTTATCATCATTTTTAAGCATATTTATCAACACTTGATCCCCACACAACATTTTTATCATCATATATACATCATATACATATACAAAATGAAAGAAAATACATTTGTTCTTTACAAAATAACAAGAGAAAAATGGAGAGGATGATCTTCTTTACCAACCAAGTGGATTTCTTGTTTTAGGAAGACACAAACTTGATGAACACAACAAGTATCTCCAAGACCATCAAATATCAAGAACATAGGTTGGAAAATCAGCCCTAGGACACAAGCAAATCACCTCCAAAGTTGTTAATATGGCCACCAAATGATCAAAGCTTCAAGAGAACTCCTTAATAGAGCTAGTAAACATGTTGTTCATGGCTAGAAGAGATCAAATGGGGTGTTTGTTGGTTTATTTGGGACGGCAAGAAGAGTGGTTTTGAGAGAGTTGTTGGTGTTGATTGCATGTAAGAATGATGGAAATGAAAACAAGTTTCTAGTTTAGCTAGTTAGTGGTAAAGTTGGTGCTTAAAGTGTAAGCTAAGCTTACACTTGTTATGTGTTAGCTTAACTTGATGCCACCTTAGTGTGTGGTGTCAAGTGTGCCGTCCATAATAAGCTAGTGGGGTGGGACAAAGTGTTTTGTCCCATCTCACTACTTTACGGGTATTTCTCGATTCTAGTTTTCTCGATTTGCGTGCCCTCGGGTCGTTTTACGAAAAACGTTTTTATAAATTATGAATCACCGTCACAAAACGAATCCAATAAAAATTGTCTCATCAAAAACGGAGTTCGAAAACGTAAATACGTAATCCTAAGGTTTCCGGTTTAGTCGTAAAGGACGTTAAAATAAAATCGTAAGTCCTAGCTCTTCTCGTAAATTTGTGAGTTTATGAACCAACACAAATTTAAAACTCCAAAATAATATTCACGGACAAATTTATTTTCTGAAATGTCGGACTGTCACCAAAGACGGTGTATGTAAACGTAAGCACGTAACGTTGAATCCTCCGGTTTAGACGTAGTCGATGCTACTCCAAGACGTAAATCCAAATTTCTTCCCAAAAATATGTGAGTTCATATTGTAACATTAAAATAATGTTTTTAAATAATATTCGAGAATAAAATATCAACCATAAATTGACGGATTGTCACAGCCAGCGTCACAGTTTTGAAGTATTGGCACCCGAATAATCAAAAGCTTCACCCAATAATAAGATTTCAAGTGCTCACCTAAATCAAGCAAACAATTTGAAGCCCCACAAGGCCGAAAAATCTATGCAAAATTGAAAATGAATCAAGCCTTAATCTTTGAAGCTTTAAAGTTCCAAAATTCGCCTTAGCGTGAGGATATACGTCTTTGGCTAATAAAACTACCGATGAGGTGGATAATAAAAGGCAAGGCAAGACCGAAGTCATAATAAAAGCTTCATGGCGAAGTTGAATAAAAGATGGAGGTAAACCAAAGATAATAAGGCCCTTTCGTTAGGGGGCGTATAAAAGTATTGGTAATAAGTCTCATGTTCAAAACCGTTATAAAACCGTGTTTATCGATTCTTCTTGTCGACTTAATTTTTTGACATCGTTGTCTATTGGGATAGGTTATTGATTTGATGGTCTTGGTTACACCGTTAGGACTCTATTTTTAGACCTAAATCTCTATTATCGCATAAGTCAAACAATGTATCCTCGTGAAACATTCAAGAGAATATAAAATATAAGAGATACAACTTAGGAAATTGGGAGGATAAGTACGTGATTAGGGCATATGAGTAGTGTTAGCATTACTAACTTATAATGACAATGATCTCGTTGCACGCTTGGCATGTAATTGAGGTGAAAATCGAGGATGATGAAATTATTTCTAACGAAGCATTCACATGTTCTTATTCTATGAACCTAAATGTCCCATTTTGCGATGAAAATCATACATTATGTCCGAAACGCAAGTAGTAGTAGCAATAGTAGTAGTGTAGCTAGTTTATCATTCAATAAAGTAAATAAAAATGAGGTTTGGAGGTGCTATGATACTTTATTCAAGCATTGCGTGAGGGCACGGCAATTGTTTAGTATGGGAGAGTGATGAGACTGCTTTTATACATAGTCTCATCGTCCAAATTGGGCTTAAAAAGCATTAAATATCATCAAAATACCCATATATATGCTTGTGTTTTTGCTTGTGTATTTTAGGTACGGATATTGAGAAAATGACAAAAGATCACAAGAATCATACAAAAACGAACACGGGAAACGAAGCAACATAATGAACCAAGCCCTAATGAAGACTTTCCCAAGAAAAACCCTTGAAGATTTGAAGAATTATGAAGAAGGGCCCTCCAATATGGAAGAATTGACACTTTATACCCTTGTATCTTCATAATAACAAGTTTGGTCCCTAAAGTTTGTCAAAATTGCAAAAAGGGCCCTCCACTTTGAAGAATTGACAAGTTTAGCCACTCAACAAAGCTAAATTGTCAACCATTATCCTCCACAAAGTCAAATATATCATGAAGACCTTCAAAGTAAAATAAATTACAAGTTTGGTCCTTTGAAAATCCCAAAATTACAACAAGCACCCTTAACTTTAAACATTTGGCAAGAATGGTCCCTCAATCATTATGACATGGCAATTTCAGTCCTCCAAAATATCAAATATGCAAGCCAAAACCATTATCCATTAACATAATGCCAAAACAGCCCTTCAAGAATCACAAATTGGCAAGAAATACCCCTGAATTCACCTTGCAAAATGTTTTGGGGCAAAAGTGTAAAGAATGAAAAGTTGTTATAGCTTAAATGGGCGTTGACAGATTTTGTAATGCAAATGACAAGTATTGCAAAGTTGGAGGTTTAATGCTGGCAGACACAATTCTTACCTAGACCAACCAATGGGTGACACCTGTCCCACTTACTCCTCTCCTCCAATCACATCCCACCAATCCTCCACATCACCTTTCCACTCACCACCTGATTAAATAAACTAACAACACCTTGGCGCCTTAACATTTATTTAAATGTTAATCACCCCTTAATCAGATCAAAACCACCACTATTTACTCCAAGAACACATTTGGGTATTTTTGATTGTGTTGTAATTAAGGGATAATCTGCTCCAGAATGATGATTAACCATCTCATAATCACATCCCAAACCTTAAAAATTTCACCCCACCAACCCACATGCTACATGCGACCTCCCCTGCTACGTTTTAGAAGAAGAAGAAAAGAGTGGGACAGTCATCCAACGTCCCACATTATGGCTTACTTTCTAAGCTTCATACAAACCCTTTGATCACATTTTCACATGCCAACTCATGTAAACAGCTAAGAATCCGTCACATGATTCCAAGTTATTCAAACTCCACAAGGGAAAATTGGGGACTTCAAGCATTAGGGTTTAGTGTTTTTATCTATTCCTAGTTCACATGTAAGGCTCTATATAAAGCCATAGGGTCTCATTTTCATAGCTGCTTTTGGTTTTTCCTTGTTTAAGCACTTGTAAATCCTCTTTTCAGTATTAATGAAATTGCGTTAAGTGTGTTGAAGAAAGACCAAGTGCCATCTTATTTTATGCTTGTTTATGTTATTTGTTCACTGAAATTGAATCTTAAAACCTGTTTTTAAAGAGAGTGCAAAAGTTTGCATTTTTCCTTCAAGCTTGATATTTTGCTAAGTTCTTGTTTCAACCTTGGAATTCTTGGGTTATTGGGCTGATCATAGCATCCTCATTGTGATATTAAGGTGTGGTGAGGCTTATAACTTGGGGATAATCAAGTGTAGGGTAGCAAGATTGCATTAATCAAGGCTTTTTAAGTTTCTTTTTTGATAATCTTGCTTCAACCTTGTTGAATCTTAGCAGGGGTGTTATTGGAAGCTTGTGCTTGTTCTAGCTAGAACATAAGCTCATAAATTCGTGGGTATGGATGTACATCCATGAGGTTTGTCTAAAATCCTTGAAAATCTAATAAATATTGGAATTATTGTGGATTTGTGCTCTATTGGTGTTCTTGTTGATTTTTTTGCTTGAATCTGCTTAGTCTTGCATGATAATGTTGTTTGTATGCTAGATTAATCATTGGGTAAACTGAATCACACTTTTTATTGTTTAAAATTGGATTTGAAAAGATAAAAGGGTGTTTGGGACTACCTGTTTAAGTTGAAATCTTGTTATTGTGTTGTGGAAAGTTTGTGTTTGTGCTCTATATCTGATATATGCCTTGTTGAGAGTGTTTTGCTGCAAGTTTTTGGGTTTGAAACCTTGAATCAAACAATCTGCTATAAAATCTTTGTTATTGCCTGTTTTGACCTAGGATTTTGGGAACACTTAGGGTGTATGCATGCTTAGGGCTAAAAGTGGTTTAAAAAAAGTCATTGTAACTTGTTTGAGAGATTTGAGGTGTTGAATCTGGCTTGTGTGTCAAATACATCAGCAAGTAAAAAACTGCATGTGTTAGTGTTCATTAGTAACATTCATCAGCGTAGATCTTGCTTAATTCTTTGAATCATTGCATGAAACCTGTTTAGACTTGTTCATTTGAGTTTATAATAGTTTGTGTATGTATTTGGCTGAATTTGGCTAGCTGAATTGTGCTCTAAGTGCTTTTTGAACCTAAACTGCTTATCGTTTCATGTATGTGCTAAATCTGGTACTTTATTGATTATACTATATCAATTGGGTGATTGTGTTTGTGATATTTTGATTGTTACTGGCTCCTTTTGATCCAAAGATCATTTGGGTGTCTATGTGTAATCTGAATCTCAAAAAAGTTCACTAAAGACAAAAAGTCAAACAAGTCAAGCAGTGGAAAAAAATTCCACTACTCAACACTCAAAACTAGCCCCTACTAGTGTTAAATTGAACTCAGCTTATCAATAAGCTAATCTAGCTTATCCAGATCTGCAATAACTTATTTTTTGTGATAGATCTTCATTATTTGACCCATTTGATTAGACTGGAGCTTATTGGACTTTGACTTTGACTTTGACTTTTTGCTAGAAAACCAACTTATTTGACTTTTACATAAGTGCTTAATTGCTTTTTCTAGCTTATTGAGTCAGCTTATTTGAAAACTCTTTGTTGATTTTTCTTAATTAAGTCATTTAAAAGCTTTAGAAACTTGAATCAGCTTTTGGGGTGGCCTAGAACTCAAAAACGACTATTTTGTCGTTTTCTGCAGATTGCTTATTGCGTTTTCAGGCTTATTCCTTGGGCTTATTTCAAATTTCTTTTTACAGAAGTCTTATTTAGGACAAAAGAAGCTTGTGTGTCAAATTTTAGCTTATGGCATTGGCTTATAGCTTAATGGGCCAAAAAGCCCATTAAGAATAAGCTGTTTGGTATAATCTAGCTTATTTCACACTTTCAGCTTTTGGGCCTTTGAAAAAAGTTGTTTAAAAACAAATTTTGAGTCAAGTAGTTCTTTTTGGGCTTATTTTGGACACTTTTTTATATTGGGCCCAAATTTGGCCCAATAGTGATCCGTTTTGGGTTTAGCCCACTTTTTAGGCCCATTAAGGGTATTTAGGTAAATTCACTTTCATTTCTGAGTTATTTAGGTTAAATAAAGCTAGTTTGCAACTTTTTAGAATTTTTAATGATTTTTGGATTTTAAATAATATTTTAATATTATTTTATTGTTAAAAAATTAAAAGTCTGATTTTCTAAGTTTTTATATTTTTCCTAGATTGTAGACACTTAATTAGTAATTTTGCAACTTTCCAAATATTTTTAGAGTCTTTTAATTATTTTCTAGAATTAATTTAAATTTTAATTGATTTTAATTGATTTTAATAGTTTTTAAGTGTTTAAAAATAGCTTTTAGTGGTTTTAAAATTTTGAAAAATACTTTTTAGCTTAATTAGGGTATTTTTGAGGTTTACAAACTTTAAGATCTTTTTGTGGACTTTTTAATAGTTAATTTTGATTTTTAGGGCTTTAATTAGCATTAAAAAGTCATTATTTAATTAATTAAAAGGTTTTGGCAAGTTTTGATTTTTTGTAAACTCTTACAATATTTTTGTGGATTTTTAGTAATTTTTAGGAATTTTTAGGGTAAAATTTTAATTTTAGTGCTTTTTACGGTTTTACGTGTACACCTTTTTCGTCTTAGTTTAATACGACATCGTAACCGTCTTTCTCTTCTTATCCCCTTTCTGTTTTTCTTTCTCAAATATAATCACAAAGCCTCCTTGAGAACGATCCCCATTTTTGGGTCATTAGTGCTTGGTTTTCCTAAACCGACACTTAATACTTCCCACTTTTGCTCTCTTTACCTAAAGAGTAGTAAAACCACTACATCATATATAACATGACCTCATGTTTAAAATAAAACCAATTTTTCAAAGTCTCTAACTATAAAAAACATGAACAATTTTTCTACTCATGTTTTATATTACAAAATACGCCAAAAGATTGCCATAATGACCCAAAAATTTAATTCATATCAAGTCCACAACTACATATGCTCAATAGTCATATCGTAAATTTTACCAATAACTCTTTTTTTTTAAAATTATATTAGGCAAATTTTTGACAGTTCCATCACAAGCTTTTAGTATCAAATCATTAATGTATGAAAACAAGGATTTTACGAGTAATATAGATTACTTATTATGATTTACCAACCAAGGTTGAAGGAAAAATAATTTCACATTGTCACTTTACTCTCTATAAGAGTTTTACTTGTTACAAGACATATCATAGGTCATTTTTATCCAAAACTTTCATTCACCATTTATTTAATATGTAAAACACTTTATGTTTAAATCAATCCATCAACAAAATTTAATGCTTATTTAACTCACACAAATGACGGATGACAGTTGTAAATTAGCACTTGTTTAGGAAAACAAGGCAATTAGGGCAAGTATTAACAAGTAGTTTAGGAAAACCACAAGTTATGACCCTAAGTGGGGATCGTTCTCAAGGAGGCTTAGTGTGTGTGTAATGAATTGATTATATTTGTGATTATATTTTTGAGAAAGAAAAATAGAAATGAGATTAGAAGAGAATGACGGTTACGAAGACGAATTAAACTAAGACGAAAAAGGTGTACACGTAAAACCGTAAAAAGCACTAAAATTAAAATTTTACCCTAAAAATTACCAAAAATCACTATAAATCCACAAAAATATTCTAAGAGTTTACAAAAAATCCAAACTTGCCAAAACCTTTTAATTAAGTAAATAATGACTTTTTAATGCTAATTAAAGCCCTAAAAATTAATATTAACTATTAAAAAGTCCAAAACAAGATCTTAAAGTTTGTAAACCTCAAAAATAACCTAATTGAGCTAAAAAGTATTTTTCAAAATTTTAAAACCACTAAAAACTATTTTTTAACAATTAAAAACTATTAAAATCAATTAAAACTTAAATTAATTATAGAAAATAATTAAAAGACTCTAAAAATATTTGGAAAGTTGCAAAATTCCTAATTAAGTGTCTACAATCTAGGAAAAATATAAAAAACTTAGAAAATCAGACTTTTAATTTTTAACAATAAAATAATATTAAAATATTATTAAAAATCCAAAAATCATAAAAAATTCTAAAAACTTGCAAACTAGCTTAATTTAACATAAATAACTAAGAATTGAAAGTGAAATTACCTAAATACCCTTAATGGGCCTAAAAAGTGGGCTAAACCCAAAACAGATCATAATTGGGCCAAATATAAAAAAAGTGTCCAAAATAAGCCCAAAAAGCACTACTTGACTCAAAATTTGATTTTAAACAACTTTTTCCAAAGGCCCAAAAGCTGAAAGTGTGAAATAAACTAGCTTATACCAAACAGCTTATTCTTAATGGGCTTTTTGGCCCATTAAGCTATACGCCAATGCCATAAGCTGAAATTAGACACACAAGCTTCTTTTGTCCTAAATAATACTTCTGTAAAAATAATTTTGAAATAAGCCCAAGCAATAAGCCTGAAAATGCAATAAGCAATCTACAGAAAATGACAAAAGAGTCGTTTTTGAGTTCTACGCCACCCCAAGTGCTGATTCAAGTTTCTATAGCTTTCAAATGACTTAATTAAGCAAAATCAACAAAGAGTTTTCAAATAAGCTGACTCAATAAGCTGGAAAAAGCAAATAAGCACTTATGTAAAAGTAAAATAAGTTGGTTTTCTAGTAAAAAGTCAAAGTCAAAGTCAAAGTCCAATAAGCTCCAGTCTAATCAAATGGGTCAAATAATGAAGATCTATCACAAAAAATAAGTTGTTGCAGGTCTGGATAAGCTAAAATAGCTTATTGATAAGCTGAGTTCAATTTTACACTAGCATGCACGAATACTAGATTTCACCAAAATCTTAGGTCAAAAATAGTTAAATTCACCAAGTTATAGCAGATTGTTTGATTTGAAGTTTCAAACCCAAAAACTTGCAGCAAAACACTCTCAACAAGGCATATATCAGATACCAAGCACAAACAACACCTTCTAACAACACAATACCAAGATTCAAGCTTAAACAAGTAGTCCCAAACACCCTTTTAACTTTTCAAAACCAAGTTTTTCAAATCAAAAGCAAGATCCAGTTAACCCAATGATCAATCTAGCATATAAATAACATTATCATGCAAGACTAAGCAGATTTAAGCCAAGAAATCAACAAGAACAATAGTATAGCACAAATCCACAAAAATTCCAATATTTATCAGATTTGCAAGGATTTTAGACAAACCTCATGGATGTACATCCACACCCACAAATTTATGAGCTTATGTGCTAGCTAGAACAAGCACAAGCTTCCAATAACACCCCTGCTAAGATTCAACAAGGTTATAAGCAAGATTATCAAAACATAAACTTAAAAAGCCTTGATTAATGCAACCTTGTTACCCCACACTTGATTATCCCCAAGTTATAAGCCTCACCACACCTTAATTATCACAATTAGGATGCTATGATCAGCCCTATAACCCAAGAATTCCAAGGTTGAACAAGAACTTAGCAAAATATCAAGCTTGAAGGAAAAATGCAAACTTTTGCACTCTCCTTAAAAACAGGTTTTGAGATTCAAATTCAGTAAACAAATAACATAAACAAGCATAAAATGAGATGGCACTTGGTCTTTCTTCAACACACTTAACACAATTTCATTAATCTGAAAATAAGATTTACAAGTGTTTGAACAAGGAAAAACCAAAAGCAAACGTAAATGAAGGACCCTATACCCTTTATATAGAGGGTGTACATGGTCTGCATTAGCTAAAAACTTAAAACCCTAACTTGTGGAAGTCCCAAAATGTCCCTTGTCTTGTTTTGAGTTGTGAAGAACTTGTGACATTTTCTTGGCAGTTTGTGGAGCTGGCAATGTAGAAAGTTGATCAAAGGGTTCCAAATGAGCTTAACTTCAAAGCTATGTTGTGGGACGTTGGATGAGTGCCACTGTTTTGGCATCTTCTTCAAAGGGTGAAAAGTAGGGGAAAGCATGTGACCTTGTGCTGATGTGGCAAGTCTTTTAAAAGTGGGGTTAAGGTTATTAGTCCCTTAATCTTAAATCTGGAAGAGATTAAGGGCTAATTTCAAGTGTTAAGAAAATACCCAATTTTCATAAGAACACCAAGAACACCTCATTTGATATGTTTTCATGTTTAAACATGTGTTAGGCGCCATAATCTTTATTTAAATAAAGATTAGTTAATACGGGTGTAAGTGGGATGTGATGTGGCACCAGGGAGAGAGTTGATTGGTGGAGAGAGTTAGTGGGGCACGTGTCACCCCACCACTGGTCTAGGTAATAATCTTTGTCTGCCATGATTTGTTGGGAATAAATCTATGCTTAGTTTGTTTCCACTGCTAGTTGATTATTCGTACCCCTGCTAGAGTAAGTTCCCCCTGCTAAATAACAAAAGCAGGGGGATTGGTTCCCCTGCTGAAGTCAAAGGCCTTGCTGTCAAAGATAAACATGGAATAGATTTTTACGCGTTTCAGTTATTATTCCTTAATACTTTCCATAGTTTGTTAGTAGTGATCTTATACGTGAGTCCTTATGGCTATAAAAGGACTCACTAGGTTAGCATGTAAAGTGTGTCTTTTCTCATTTGTCTTTCATTATTATTACTTTAAGGTTTTGTAAACCCTAATACCACTTTGGGTATTCGTATATCTTTGATATATTAAAGTTCAACGTTTGAATCACATTTGTTCTTGTGCTAAACATTACATTCCGCATCTTGTTTAGTTACTTTGCTTTGCAAAGTTTCTCTAGTGTTAGATTGAATTCTTTCTCTCTATCACAACCCTTAAACAAGCTATTAAGGTTTAAGATCTGACTTTGGGATCAACAAGTGGTATCAGAGCTTGTTGAGAAACTTTGTCTAAATCAAGAACAAAATCCTCATAGCAAACATGTCTTCAGACTCATCCTCAAACAGCAACAATCACAATAACCTCAAGTTACCCATGTTGGATCCTAAAAACTTTGAATTATGGGAATTCAGAATCCAACAATACCTGAAAATGGAACACTATGTTCTTTGGGAGATCATAGATTTTGGTGATCAATTCAACAAAATGGTGGCAGTTGAAGAGGGCATGAAAGAAGGTGAAAGTTCCAAAGGAAAGGACAAGAAGAAATCTGCTGCTCTGTGTGATAAGGAAATACTGGCTAGAAGGCATGATGTCAGGGCTCACAGCTCATTGCTGTTGGCCCTACCTGATAGACATCAACTCAGATTCAGGAAATACAAAGCAGCTAAAGATCTATGGGAAGCCATAGGCAAAACCTTTGGAGGAAATGAAGCCACAAAGAAGAAGAAAAAAAATCAAATGCTGAATGATTTTGCTTCTTTCAAAGCAATTGGTGATGAATAAATTGGAGCTATTTACAATAGGCTTCAAGACATGGTGGCCCAGTTGGAATTCTTTGATATTGAGGTATCAAAAGAGCAGGTGAATACCAGGTTCCTTAACAACCTCCAAAAAGAATGGTTTGTCTATAAGGCAATTTGGCAGATAAGGATGACTTGGACAAAAAAGACATTGATGACATATATAATAACTTAAAAGTTTTTGAACCTGTTGTCAATGAGATGAAGTCAAAAGGAACAATTCCCACCAACTCAAGTGGAATCATTGATTCCCCTGCTAACATGGCATTCATTTCACAAAGCAGTGGAATCTCCAAGAACAGTGGAATTGAAGCAGCCCCTGCTACTTATTCCCCTGCTACCAGGTCTGGACCTTCCTATGATGAAGAAAGACCAGCTACATTCAGCCTTGATACTGCTTGTGCTTTTATAGCATCTCAAGGGCCACAAGGATCTATAGTGTTACATGAAGATCTAAGTCAAATCAGTAAGAAAGGGCTATAAGAAATGGATATCAAGTGGAATATGGCTCTGCTCAGCATGAGAGCCAACAGGTTCTACAAGAAGTATGGGAAGAAGATCTCAATTAATCCCTCTGATGTGGCTGGGTTTGATAAAACAAAAGTTGAATGCTACAATTGTGGCAAGAAGGGTCATTTTGACAGGGAGTGTAGAGGACCTAAGACTGGAAATAGCTACAGAAAGGAAACAAGAGATGACGATTCTAGTGCTAAAGCCATGGTAGCCATGCAAGGGATAGATGGAGCAAGTGGATGGGACTGGAGTGCTATGACAGAAAATGTGGAAAGAAATCAAGCTTTGATTGCTGAGGAAAAGGAAGAAGACTTGCACTTATGGCTATGTCAAGTTCCAGCTATGACAATGAGGTATATGATGACTCATACTGTACTAAAACTTGTAGGAAAAATACTGAATCTTTGAATGATCAAATCAGAAAGGTAAAAGCTGACTATATCAATTGTGATAATGATCTTGATAATTATAAACGTGCTTTAGAACAGTTAGAGTCCACCATAAGAGAGTATAGGCAAAGAGAAAGTGATTATAGGGATCACATTGTGATTCTAGAAAGGGATGCTAAGGAGAATAACCAATCTATAAAGGTATTGACTGCTGAACTTGAAACTTTCAAAGCTAACCAAAAGATAGATGAAGAAACTGTTGAAAAATTTGGAAAAGCTTCAAAAGATTTAACCAAAGCAGTTGAAATTGGTCAATCTCCTAGGGACAAAACAGGGTTTGGGATTAAAAATATGCATGCTACCATACCACCACCCCCTGCTAACATCCATGCTCCTTCTCCTAGAAAAGACCTGTCCTGGACTGGTCTCCCTTGTTTTGAAAAACAGGATGACATTGAGTTTGACTTGAGTGCTTATATACCTAATAATCTTGATACAGAAGAGTCTCTAGTTAAAACTAGTGTTATTAGGGATGTTGAAAAGGAACAGGTTGTTTTAAAACAAATTGATAACCCTGTTAAATTTTCAAGAGAAGGAATTGTTGGCAGAAATTCCAGCTCTAAAAGTAGCTCCCCCAAGTCTACCATTAAATATGCTAGTATGTACAGGAATGTCAGAGGTAATCAAAGAAATTAGAATGACCAAAAGTCTCATCAATTAGGAGAAGACTTTGTGATTAATACCAAGCCCTGCTTCACATGTGGCAGCTTTGAACACACTTATCAAGAGTGTAAGGCACAAATGGAGATGGTGGCTGCACATCCCTTAAAGGATATGAAACCTAAAACCATTCTTCTAAATGCAGGGGCAAAATCCTTTTCCCCTACCAAGTATGTTGCCCCTGCCTTGAGAAATAGGGTGACTGATAAATATGTTGTTCCTTCCCTTAGGAAGGAGAATGATGTTCACCCAAAGCCCAACACTTCTGTGACCACCCCAACACCTTATACTGCATATAGATCTGGCTCTAGACCTTACCAACACATGAATAGAGGCCAAAACAAAAGGTGGGTTCCCTCTGCTAAGCATAGGGATTCCCCTGCTAAAACTGGGGTATCCCCTGCTAGAAAAGTTTTACATTCTAGGAACAGGGGAAGATGGGGAAAAGCTGTGAAAGCCTCAGCTCGTTGGGTTTGGGCACCCAAAAGGGGTACTCAATCTAATGGTGTATCTCTAGTTTTTGATAAGCTATCCTACATTGATACACGAGGTAGATCCAAGTCTGTAATGGCTTGGGTCCCCAAGAAAAACTAATTTGTTTTTCTTTTTGCAGGTGACAAAGAAGACAAGGGATGATAGATCATATTGGGATAGTGGATGCTCAAGAAGTATGACTGGACAAAAAGCGTACTTGTCTAATTTTGTACCCCTACATGACAATGATGGTGTTTCTTTTAGAGATGGGCATGGAACTATTACAGGAAAAGGAACTATTGTCACTAATGGGATGACCTTTGACAATGTGTACTTGGTGAAAGAACTCAAGTACAATCTCTTCAGTGTGTCAAAGATGACTAATAACAAGAATTTTGTCTTGTTTACTGACACTGAATGCTTGGTATTAGGAAAGGAGTTTGTCTTGCCAAAAGACACTCCTATTGTACTCAGAACACCAAGACAGAAGAATATGTACACAATTGATCTCAAGGACATATCTCTCCAAGACAATGAAACATGTTTCATTGCCAAAGCTTCAGCAGATGAATGTAAGAAATGGCACAGAAGAATTGGTCATCTTAATTTCAAGAACATGAAAAAACTAGTAAAGCATAATCTGGTTCATGGTCTTCCTTCCAAGTCTTTTTCCAATGAACATACTTGTGCAGCATGTCTGAAAGGGAAGCAACACAGAGCATCTTCCAAATCAAAAACAAGTATGTCCACCACCAAGCCATTGGAACTACTTCATATGGATCTTTTTGGTCCTACTTCCGTGGCAAGCATAATGAAGAAATGGTACTGCTTAGTGATTACTGATGATTTTTCAAGGTTTAAATGGACATTCTTTCAATTTGAAAAGAGTGACACAGCTGATGTACTCATTGGGTTCATCAATCAAATTGAACTATCAAAAAGCATGAAGGTAGTTACCATAAGATCAGAAAATGGTGGTGAATTCAGAAATCAGAAACTGGACTCTTTCTACATAAACAAAGGCATCAAGAGGCAATTCAACATTGCTAGAACACCTCAACAGAATGGAGTGGCAGAAAGAAGGAATAGGACACTCATTGAAGCTGCAAGAACTATGCTGTCTGATTCCAAACTTCCAGTTATCTTTTGGGCTGAAGCTGTATCCACTGCTTGTTATGTACAAAACAGGGCCTTAGTAATTAAGGCACACAACAAGACCCCTTATCAGCTGTTCAATGGAAGACCTCCTTTAATTGACTTTTTCAGACCCTTTGGATGTCATGTGATCATCTTGAACACTATTGATAATCTATGTAAATTCAGTGAAAAGGGTGATGATGGATACTTTGTGGGTTATTCATTAAACAACAAGGGATATAGGGTCTTCAACAAGAAGACAAGCAAAATCACAGAAAATCTTCATGTGAACTTTCTTGAAGACAAACCTAAAGATGTTCAAACAGGTCCTGACTGGTTCTTTGATATAGATGTACTTTCAAAGTCCATGAATTATGTACCTGTTGTTTTGCAGAACACTAACACTTCAGGTACTCAAGAAACAACTGGTGCAGAGAAGTCACCCCTGAGGTACATGAATGTACCCTCATTGTTTCCTATTGAAGCTGATGTTCAAGAAGATAATTCTTCTCTAGGAAAAGAACAGCCAATCTCATCCCCTGCTATGGCTGAAGGCAGTGGAATGGCTGAAAGCAGTGGAATCCAGGATTCCCCTGCTAGACCAATTGATTCCTCTTTCACAAAGGATCATGATGCTAATGAGACTACTGATGCAGAAAGAGAATCCCCACCGTCTTTAACAGGTACACAGCAACGACAGGAATAAAATGGCTTTGAACATTTTATTCTAATTCGGTAGCATTTTACCTCCGGTCGGTGAAGACCGTTGGACGATATTAGATATCGTACCCGTGGCGGATAGTTTCATTTAAGTAACTTCCTGACAGGATTTCGCGGGTAAACCCGTTCTCTTCACTCGACCGTCCAAAGCTGACTGCGAACATAAAGAGTGAATCACTTGGATAAATTATCCTTGTGATTTGAAGCCGTCAATTGATGAAACCTGGAACAAGTGAATTTCAATTAAGATTTTCACCATCGTTGCTTTCCAGTTGTCACGAGCTCAATTCATAAAGAATCTTGCACGTTACCTACCAAGTGCTGTTTGATGTTAACACTAGAAGGATTTCCACTCGTCACTGTGATCAATAAAGAGTCACTCTGAGTGTTCTGGCAAGATCATATGATATTGCGAAGAGGCCTGGAACAAGTTTAAGTTCAATTAAGAATTAAACCACTGTTTCCTTCCAGTTTTTCACAAGATTGGTTCTAAAAGAACTGCACGTGTAACCTACCATGAGCTTGTTTGATGTTGGCTCAAGCAGGATTTCCATCTTCATTGTAATACTTACGTATTACTCGGATGTTCTGGCAATATTACAGGAATATTGCGTAGGACTCATGAAAATCTCTTACTTTTCACAGTGTGTGAGAAAGCAAGGAATAAATGGAAAGTGTCCTAATGAGACTTTTGATGATCTCTTGGCTCTAGACTCGATTGTGCGTTTTGATTTAGTGAGCGATGGCTGGAGAGGAGTGCCACCTTTTCAATACCAGTCTATTCGGAGTGAATAAACCATTAGATAACGTGTTGATCTCCGTGTGATTAAAACAAATAACTTTTGAGAGATATTTGAGTTAGCTGGGAAGGGTTGTGCATTGCATCACTGGGTCCATGATGTCTTTCTTTAATACCGAGAATCATTAGCAAAAATGACCTCAATAGCATATGTATTGACCCGGTTTCTGCCTAAAGTTGTAAGGAGGGCTTCTTTCTTTACACCCTTTATCTTTACAATTCTTTTTCATTCTTCAACCCCTTCAATGCTTACCAATACGTCATCACTAGCACCTTGTTGTGATTGTTCCAGTGCTAGCTTAAGTACTTGGTCGGCATTCAGCTACGTTCACATTCTTTCTCCATCTTTCCTAGGACTTCTAATTCTATCTAGGGAATTGTCCTTGGGAAGATTCCATCGGCTCTGATGAATCATTGGACTAAACCTATTCCTACCACCCTTTTGTCACCACATTCGTCGTGAATTAAGCGTGTTTTGGGAAGGAATTGCCACCATGAAAAATCATTGAAAATCACATAAGGTACTTGTGATATTAAAATCAAAAGTTTTGTACCTTAGGTGTTTTGGTCATCAAAAACGCTCCCCCTTAACACGTGCTTAACACATATTAAGTTGGATTATCGTTAAGTCTTTTTCATCTTTTAGCCAAGTATCACTTAAGTCTCCTTAATCCCATTTTCTCCCCTTATCCAAAATGTTAACCATTAATATTTGGGATATTGAATGGATTAACCGGTCTTTGGGTAAAAATGAAATCGATGTTTGGCCATAGAACAAGTTATTGCTCCCCCTTAATTTAATAAGGGATAGTTGTAGTGCTTTAGTATGATATATTTTGAAAGATTTAGAATCTCGTGAGAAATTCTTGAAAAATTATCATACCTTAACACTACATCAAGCCATACAAGCACAATATTCACAAATATACATATTCACAATTGAAAACCAATATAAAGTGGACCTGAAATGTACGACCCATTAGATGGATCGTTGCAGTAGCTTGTGGTGCACTAAATATGGTCTTCCACCAACGAACCTTTCCAAGCTCCTCATCAATCTACGTTCACGGAGCTTTTGATCTATCTTCTTGATCACGTACTTCGCCATCTGCCGGTAACCCGGATGCCAATCCTCCGTCATTTCTGGCAAAGTCCCACCCGAGTTCAGATGCTCCAACTTTCCTCTGACTTGTAGAAGAGTCCCATCACTGTACTTATGGAGCTCACCCACCCTCATAAACTTCATTAAACCTCGACTGTTCAAGTAGAAAATGCCGTAATTCGGGACAGAAATGCCGGTATAGGGACATCTTTCTACATGTTGAGGTAGCACTTGATTCACTGGACGGGTTAGGTTAAGCTTCCTTTGATAGCTTTCGACTCCCAACTGAAGATCTTCAACTCGTGTCTTGATGACAACGCTTCGTGTGAACATACGAAGTGCTGTATTCAAAGCAATGAGGTCTTCACGAGGAATATGTGTGAGTTGATCTCGGGTCATCAGAAGCAGCATATCTTCGATATCCTCAAGGCGAATGATGGAAAAATCTCCCTGCTGGATTTTGTATTCCCTGTCATCCTCCCTTTTCAAACGAATCTCCGTCACATGATAATAGCCGTTCTTGGCTTCAGTTTTCAACCCTAAAATGCTGGAGATGCGGATATCAGATCTAACGATACTTCCAGAATTGACTAGGCAGCAACCCCTGTACGCCCTTCGAACTCGTTCGTCCCAATGAGATGCACCTATGACAGCATACATATCATAATTACGATTTACCTTTGGGACCCAGAGTCGGTTTACCTTTTCCTCGATAAAGGGTATTGTCCCCCAGTTGGCAGCTTTCAGCAATGTCAGGGAGGTTGCGTACTTTGATGACCCCTTCAGAAGATACACAAGATCATTGGTGACGAAGAAGTCAAGAGCAATCTGATTATCTTGAGAGGGATCCATTGGAGGTGGAGCTCTTTCTGATTCATGAAGGCCTGGCCGTTGAACGATATTCAGAGCCTTCAGGATCTCATCGGCATAATACTCGAACTCCATTCGGGTTAACCGGGTTTTGGCATGAAGTCTCTTATCCTTCAGCGCTTTCTTCACCAAGGATGGAGTAACCGAAGTCTTATAATCATGAGCAAGAAATGCACATAAGTCAATCGGACTGCGGATACGGAGATACAACACATCTTTGTCAGCATCTGTGATCGGATCATATTGTGCTGCTGCCGTGATCCAAGCCTGTGGTGGTGCAGTCTCGTCTATCTCCAACGTGTCTGCCCAGTCTCGTGTGCTTGGTTCAGGAACCGTAGATTGTTGTGCTTGTTGTAGAGGAGTAGAAGCTCGAACATCTGCTGGTTCTGATTCAGGCATTTCGGCAGCGTCGTGAACTGGTGAGTGTTGTGCAGCTTCGGGTTCCGTTACTGATTCTGCAATCACAGGAGCAACAACAACAGAACTAATGGGGTTAGTGGTAATAGGTAAAGATACAGCGATAGAGGTACCGGGAACCGATGACGCTGTAGTGGCATTCACATCGTGGCGCCACTTAGATCGTCTTGATTCCGATGATGTTGATTTGTCCTTCTGTGCTGCATCTTTCTTGGACTTGGTTCCAGACTTAGCAGGTTTCTTGGAGTTGGTAACCTTGTCTCCCTCTTTAGGCTGTTCACCCCCATCATCATCCTCATTGTTATCCCCGTTACTCCCCCTAGCACTCTCCTCATTCCCATCACCACCATCATTGCCATCATCATCATCATCGTCATCATCATCCTCATCCTTATCCTCATCATCACCATCATCGTCATCCTTTTCCTCTTCTTCTCCTTCTTCTTCCTCTTCCTCTTCACCAGTACCCTCTTCCTGCTCACTTTCTTCCCTTTCTTCTTCAGGTAGAATGTGATAAGGTACCACACTTCCAAACGTTTTGAATAACCTATCATCCTCCATGATAGCGTCATTTAGGGATATGTATAGAGCCCGTTGAATCCTAGACTTATCAAACGATCCAAGTTCCACCATACGAGCCTTAAGGATCTTCTTCAATTCAAAATCCGTCAAGTCATAAGCAATCTTGTAGGCGGATTCTGAAGGATTGGATGACTTGATCAACAAGTTATCAGCTGCTAGCGTCTTCAACTCATCACGCAGTTTAGGCATAATGGATTCAACGGATTCTTGCACTCTTTCTTCCACAGAGGCTTCAAGTGCTTCTTTTTGCTCCTTATATTTATCCCTCATCGCTTGAAGTCTGGTGATACGTGCAGCATGCTTATCAGCCTCAGCCTGCTTAACCCGAGCTAGTTCTTCTGCATGTGCTTTTCGAGTCAACTCCATATCTGCAGCGAACCTAGCAATCATCTCCTCTTGGGCTCTCCTAGATGCTTCTTCACTTTGAGCTCGTCTTTTAACTCTTGGCGAAGTTCATCCATTTCTCGTTTGTGATTATCCACATGTTTATCCAACATTTCGGCCATCACCAATGCAGCCATTGTAGATGTTGCAGAGTTGCTCTGGGTTGATTGAAGAGGCTTGGTTGTTACTGCGGTACTAAGGATGGGAAATATAGGTGGTGGAAGAAATGGTGTTGAAGCCGGTCTGGTTGGTAAGGGTTGTATTGGTGGAGGTTGAGTTGCTAAAGGTTGAGTTGACACCATGATCGTAGGAGCAACAGACTCCTTTTCCACACTTGCTGGAATAGGGATTGATGGCTCCTTCGAAGTGGAATAATTTTCAGGTGACCCAAATTCATAAACATCATCTGGTTCCTGGTACTCTTCTTCAACATTTACCCTTGCTCCTGAACCACTACCGCCAGTATCTTTCCTACTCCTTTGAATTGCTATCTTCATCATTTGTTTCTCTGTCTTGTCAAGAGCATGATCCACAACATCTTCTTCGTCACGTAAAACCATCTCATCAGCCTTACCCTTTCCCTTCTTACCCTCATTCTTCTTCTTCTTGGTTTCGGGTTCAGGTAACGCAGCTGGTTGTTTGCGTCTACCTTTACTCTTGACCGTTGTAGACGAGTCTTCTCCAGTTTGAAGGTTTGCTTTCAGCTTCTTGATTTCTAGCTGCAGTAGCTTGTAATCAGCAGAACCTTTGATTTTCTCCGTCAGAAGATAATCGGGAATAGGACCAGGAATCACACCACCAGACGGTCCTTCATGCCTTAGATCCACAGTATCATCAGCTTCTTCAGTGTGATAACGACTTGCTGCACGCCTATCAATAGTAGCATCATTTTTCATAAAATAATTAATGATAAGCTTGATAAACCTTGGATAAGGAAAGAAATTTGTCTTCAGCTTCTTGTTTTGGAAGAGTTGAAAGGTGAATTCTTCCCATATCAGCAATGCATAATCTGCATTTGCAGCTTTGTACATGCCATAGAACAGGTTTATTATAGGACTGCGCGGAGCATCATGGCCACTTGTTTTTGGTGTAAGACATCTACTGAGAATACCCATCAATGCTCTCCAAGGTTGTCCTACTTTAAAAGTGGTAAACTCAGATGCAACTCGTATGTCAGGACATCCAAGAGCGTCAAATAACTCCATGAGTTCATCTTTAGTAGGATCCCTTGAAAATGACATGCCTTTGGGTGTATCCCGTATACTAAAAGTCTTACGGAAGTCTGAAACTGTGAGCGTCTGCTGCTTGTTGTCGATGGTGAAAGTGATCTTGTTTGAAGTGATTTCCTTGGTAGCCCAAAATTCATACATATAATCATAAGGCACCGAGGCACTACTTCTTAAAGCATTCTTAAAATGGGATTGATCAAGGATTGCGATGGCTACTTTAAATCCATGGTGAGTGGATTTTGAGACTTGCTTCAGTCGGTAATTGTTGGGTATGAACTTAAGGGTTCGAGCTTTAGCAATAGCGGCTTCTCTAGAGTCTTGGATTGCTTGTACTGTTGGATTAGTCATTGTATCTGCTTAAGATAAGACATGAAAGGTTGATGCACAAAAACATATAGAAATATATCATTCTTACTTCTAAGCATAACACTTTTCATAACATAATACAACAAGTACATATAACATGCAAACAATAATAATCAAACAACTCTTCATCCGGAACATTCCTTCATTCGGAACTTCTTCATTCGGAACATTCCTTCATTCGGAACTTCCTTCATCCGGAAGTTCTTCATTCGGAACTTCCATCATCCGGAAGTTCTTCATTCGGAACTTCCTTCATCCGGAAGTTCTTCGAACTTCCTTCATTCGGAAGTTCTTCATTCGTAACTTCTTCATTCGGAACTTCCTTCATTCGGAAGTTCTTCATTCGGAACTTCTTCATTTGGAAGTTCTTCATTCGGAACTTCTTCATTCGGAACATTCCTTCATCCGGAACTTCCTTCATCCGGAACATTCCTTCATTCGGAACTTCTTCATTCGGAAGTTATTCATTCGGAACTTCTTCATTCGGAAGTTCTTCATTCGGAACTTCTTCATTCGGAAGTTCTTCATTCGGAACTTCCTTCATTCGGAAGTTCTTCATTCGGAACTTCTTCATTCGGAAGTCCTTTATTCAGAACTTCTTCATTCGGAAGTTCTTCATTCGGAACTTCCTTCATTCGGAAGTTCTTCATTCGGAACTTCCTTCATTCGGAAGTTCTTCATTCGGAACTTCCTTCATTCGGAAGTCCTTCATTCGGAACTTCCTCATTCGGAAGTTTTTCAGAAAAAATCCTTCATTCGGAAGTTCATATCCATGTTCATCCGGAACTTTTTCAAACGTAGCTAAGATGATTAATCTATGCGCGTTTGTGAGTTTCTAAGGCAATCTAAGGCAATGAAACATCATCTAATGATAATCCGCACAAAACCCACCACTAATCCTAATCAATTACTGTTTAATTAGACATAAAACCCTAATTTGGACTTAATCTAAATTAAACGAATCGTTTACCAGGAGATAGTGAAGAATTAGACGAATAATGAGTTTAAGTATTGATGTATTTACCTTATTAAGCGAATGAACAGGATTGGATGAATAAACGAAAGATTTTTAGAGCTTGTGTGTGTGATTCAACAATGGCGGCAAAGAATAGTGATACAGTGAAAAGAAAGGGGGGCGGGGGGGCTTAGTTTTGACTTAGGTCAATTTTTGACTTTTCATTCTTTTCCTTAAGTCCCTACATTTTCTCATTCTTTTCCTTAAGTCCCTTCATTTTCTCATTCTTTTCCTTTTTGTTTATAATTTTTCATTTTTCTTATCCCTTGTTTAACTTACACACAACTTAGCAAACGCAATCTATTAGCATATCTCCAATATCTAAAAGCAATGCCTATCACATAGAACGAACACAAGTCGTATTCTAAAGCAAGACCACTCAATTACCATTTAGCCATTAATTTTTCACAATCACTTTTGAAAATCAATTTAATGACGAAGATGATTTTAATATTTTCTCCCCCTTAAACGATGACCCGTTTTCTATTTAAAGAGCTGTAGTCATTGTTTAAAGAGTCAAATATTGATGAAAGCATTTCCAATTTATATCTTGAAAAAAGTTTGATTCGTGGTGTCAATAAGATTTCTCTTATATTAACAAATTAATGCACTGAGACGTACATAAATTCGTGTTAGACCAAGTTATAAAGTAAACTTGATCCCTTTGCATCATTTGGCTTGTAAATCACGCCCGAGAAAAATAATTCCCGTTCTGAGCCAACGTTTTCCAAGGAAATACGTGACTTTAATATGAAAACCGGGTTGCAGTCAGAAATAACTACAAGCCATAGTGGGCATGTTTTAAAAATGTACAACTTTTATACGGACTCTATTTATGGCACCGTGTCAATATTGATCGACATTTCTAAGGCCGTAAATATTACCGTACTAAAAGACATGCCCGTTTTAAAAACGAAAAATATTTTTGGTTTTTCTTGATTTTATAATTTTTATGGTTTTTCTAGGTTTTATATTTTTTATGGTTTTTCTTGGTTTTATATTTTTGTATTTTGCTTTTGTGGTTTATATATTTACTATAATATACATCATCACGAACAAAGGATACTCTGAATAGTTTACCACGACTATTCAGCTGATTCTTCTGCCAACTCTTTGAGAGTCGCTGGAGTGAATGATTTCATGCCAAGCTTGTCGATCAAAAACTCGATTCGTCCTCGATCTAAGGCTTTGGTGAACATATCCGCCAGCTGGTACTCAGTAGTGACAAAATACAGCTCGATCACTCCGTTCTCCACCTGCTCTTTAATGAAATGGTAGCGAATGTCTATGTGCTTGGCCCGGGAGTGTTGAACATAGTTGCAGCAAAGGGCAATGGCGCTCTTGTTGTCACAATACATCGGGATTTTGTTAAATCCCAAACCGTAGTCAGTTAATTGTGATCTCATCCAAAGGACTTGAGCACAACAACCGGACATGGCGATGTATTCAGCCTCCGTGCTTGATATTGCAGCGCTTTTCTGCCTATTTGAAGACCAACTGATCAATCTATCTCCAAGGAGTTGCACAGATCCAGAAGTGCTACGCCTCGTGTCTTGACATCCAGCATGATCGGCATCTGCGTATGATATTAAAGCAATAGAGGAATCTTTCGGATACCATAGACCACGATGAAGTGTTCCTTTTAGATACCGAAAGATCCTTTTCACAACATGTAGGTGCTTTTCGGTAGGCCGAGCCTGATACCGGGCACACATGCATACAGCAAATTGCAAATCAGGCCTGCTAGCAGTCAGATATAGAAGGGTGCCGATCATCCCACGGTAAAGTTTTGGATCGACAATAGTCCCATTCCTATCTTCATCTAACTTGGATTTCTCCACCATTGGAGTGTCCACGGGGTCACAATTTTCAAAGTTATATTTCTTAAGAGATTCTAGAGCATATTTGGATTGATTAATAAAGATGCCTCTGGGATTCTGAGAAATCTGTAATCCTAAGAAAAATGAAATTTTTCCCATCATCGACATATGAAAGCGTGTGGACATTATCTTCTCAAATCGATTTGACAATTCTATGTTAGTGGCAGCAAATATTATATCATCAACATAAATTTTTACCATAATCATGTCGTTGCCTTCCTTGAGAGTGAATAGAGTGGGGTCCACCTTGCCTTTGGAGAAGCCTTCTGAAATGAGATATGTTGACAGAAGATCATACCACGCGCGTGGAGCTTGTTTCAACCCATAGAGAGCCTTCTTAAGCTTGTACACATGATTAGGAAACTCCGTACTGACGAACCAATCCGGCTGACTAACATAGACTTCTTCCCTTAGTTCACCGTTCAAAAATGCCGTCTTCACATCCATTTGATAGACGATCATGTTCATATGAGCAGCATACGCAAGGAATAGTCTAATCGCCTCCAATCTTGCCACAGGAGCAAAAGATTCTTCAAAGTCTATACCCAAGGCTTGTTTATATCCTCTAGCAACCAATCTAGCCTTATTCTTCAATACCGCACCCATCTCATCAAGTTTAACCTTATAAACCCATAACAAGTAAGGATGTTGACCTTGTCAGGGAGAGGAACCAATTCCCATACTTCAAGTCGTTGGAATTCATTTAGTTCCTACTGCATAGCTTCAATCCAAGATGATTGGGTCATAGCCTGCTGCCAATTTTTAGGTTCAACTTCAGAGAGAAATGCATCAAAGTAGCAATAAAGTGCACTCTCTTGTAATTGATGGCGTGTAGAGACTGGTCGATCTGGATCTCCAATAACATTCCTAATTGGGTGATCTTTTGTCCATTTAGTGCTATGGTTTTCAATCCTAGGTGGTCTGGAGTGAACAATAGAAGGAGCTTCTTCTGAGGTAGACGCGGCTGAAGGGTTTTCAGGTATCGCTACACCAAAGAAAGGAAGCTCTTGCAGATGAGCATATTCCAAGTCGTGATCAATAGAATCCTCTTCCACATCATTAGGCACAAGTAGGGGTGACGATTCAGGTGTAGTTTGAGAATCACTTGGTGAAGGTGCATCCGGTTCAATGTGAATTGTAGATGCATTAGATAAAGGTTCATTAGCTTGAGCAACCACTTCAGGGATTGGGGCGATTACTACAGGTGCTAGAACTTCATCAGTCGGGGGATCGAAGAATTCATCAAACAACGGTTGAAACAGTTTATCCCACTCGGGCCTTGATGGTGTTAAAAATGATGTAGAAGTAGGATTATTGGGAACTAATCCGGAACTAATAGCACCGGTTCCCATCTCATGAAGCGCGGGTTCAGAGCTGTGTTGCTCAGAAGCCATCGCTGTCAGCTCATCGAAATCTGCGTCCATAGTTTCTACAATCTTGCCAAGACGACGGTTATAGATTCGGTATGCTTTCTTGGACGATGAGTAACCAATGAAAATACCTATATCGGCTTTCGGTTGAAGCTTACCCAAGTTCTCACTATTAATGTTTGGATAACAAAGAGCACCAAACACATGAAAAAATGAAACATCGGGTTTACGGTCATGTAAAAGCTCATAAGGTGTTTTTCCATGGCGTTTCCGAAGGATAGAACGGTGTTGGGTGAAACATGCAGTAGATATAGCCTCTGCCCACAAGAACAATGGAGCATTCGCGTAAATAAGCATAGTCCTAGCAGCTTCCATAAGTGTACGATTCCGTCTTTCAACGACACCGTTTTGTTGTGGAGTGCGTGCAGCGGATGTTTCATGTGAGATACCAACTCCCTCATAGTAATCACGGAGAGTCTGGTTGACGAACTCTGTACCATTGTCTGTACGAATACGACGGACAGTAGTATTCAAACGTACCTGAATGAATTTCAGAAAGGTGATGATAGCCTTCGGTGCTTCATCCTTTGTACGTAGAAATCTAACCCATGTAAACCTGGAGAAATCATCCACAATTACCAGAATGAATTTCTTACCGCTCACACTTTCAGTTCTCATTGGCCCACAAAGATCCATATGCAAAAGATGAAGTTTTTCTTGATTGGTGTCTTCAGCTTTGGGCTTGTAAGATTTCTTGGTACTTTTCCCCCTTGAACACGCGGAACATAAATGGTCCTTGTGAAATTTAAGCTTTGGAAGACCACGAACTAAATCGTTTTTAGCCAGATGATTGATAGCATCAATGTTAAGATGAGATAACCTGCGATGCCATAACCATGACTTGGTCTTCGATGCTTTAGAGAGAAGACATACTGGAGAGGCGGCCATCATGTCTTGTAAGGACAAGGTATAGAGATTTGCACCACGAGATCCCTTCAACAAATCTTTTCCTTCCAAGTTGCGGATGAAACAAGTGTGTTGTCGAAAAGCAACCTCAAGGTTGGAATCACAAAACTGTCCTACGGAGAATAATTTATGACCAAGACCTTCTACATAGTATACCCTTGAAATCGTCACGTTTCCAATCTGATATTCACCATACCCCATTATCTTTGCAATATGATCATTCCCGAACTTAACCGTACCAAGAAACTTGCTGACGAAATTTCGGAGCATCGAGCGATTTCTGGTCATATGTTTTGAACAACCGGAGTCCAAATACCACAGGATGATTTGGACCACCTGAAAATATCACCACACGAAGACAATGTAGAGGTATCGGAATCTGAGTGTTCCTTGTTATTAGCAGGTACAGATTTAATAATCTTAGATTTGCTAACTCTAGGTTTCTTAGATTTCCTAGCCTTCTTTTTCTTAATAGGTGGTGTAGATTCTAGTTGGCTTAAATCCTGAGGTATCTCTTCACTGATAGGCACTATAGTGGGGGCTGACCTAATTAAAGGGCGCTGTTTCCATACTTGAGTGCGAGTGTTCCTATCTAAAGGACGCTTAGACCTAACCTCAATGGATGCATTCCTAGTTAAAGGGCACATTTTTCCATCTAATGTAAAGGTCCTACCAGTGGGACGCCATTGCCAGCCAACTTGGGCACGAGTTCTACCCGTTGGCTTCCATTCAAGACCATTCTTAATAGCATTCATTTCATTCACGTGATCAATCAGACACAAATCATGACGTTGGGAAAACATACATTCATTACAATTCCAACAATTCAAATCAGAATTCACGAATGGTTTAGGCTGCTGCACAGGCGCAAAGCTTTTAGTCTTAACATGATTCTTTTTATTTAAAACTGAACTAGCATTCCTATTGTGAACTTCTACTTTCTTCTTTTTGGCACTACTAGTGGAGGGCTTGATCTTATCTTTCTTGAGTGGCGATCCTTTAGCCTTAGTAGTCTCTTTTAATCCTGTAGAAGGCAAAGTGGGAATATTAGCAACAGATTTTAAAGGTGCCTTACTTGATTGTGCCAATGACGGTTTTGCTCCTGGAGTCTTATTAAATGGAGTTACAGCAATGGGCCTATTATTAAGTATTGCAGAACCTGGTGTACCTATGTATTGCAAATATGGTAAGCAATATTGAACTCGCTTAATATATTCATGAGCCGAATAATAGTCGCTACTTGAGGGATCTAAGGCATAAAGATCATCTAAAATATCCCTAAGAAGATCGACATGCTTAATGGCATTAATGTTGAGATTTTACTAGTTGAAAGTTCGTTTCTCGGTATCTTCTCGAATTGATCACGGTTCAAAGTGCGACTCAGTTGTTCTTGGTGGCAAATAAAATGGTTTGGTTATCTATTCTACTTAAAAGGTAATTGCACAAAATAAAAACAATAAACTAAAAGCGATTAATTAATAAAAACAAAACAATTTAAATAATAAAACGTAATTTAAGGTGAATATTAAAAACTAAAAATTAAAACGATATTAAAACTAATAGTAAAACAAATAATAAAACGTAATTTAAAGCGAAACAATTAATAAAAATAAATCTAAAAGACGAAATTAACTATCGACTTGAAAATAAAGTTTACTAAATGAAAAAGGAGAAAATAAAACTAAAATGGTACTTTAAAGCTAAACGAGGCAAAACCAAAACCGGGTACTAAATAAAAGATAAAACTTAAACTTTACGAAAAAATATTAATTTTAAAATTAGACGAAAAATTCAACTAAAAATACGTAACTTTCAGAAATAAAATCGGAACAACTTTTAGATTAAACTGAACAATTACGGAAAAAAAATAATAAATAAACAAGCTAGCAGGCAGCTAGCTCAAGCTAGCAGCCTACTAGCTCATTTTGGCGCCAAAAATGTCTAAGCATGCAAGCATGCTGGTGGTTTTTGTCGGAATGTTGTTTTGAAATTGGAACTGTCGCAATGTGTATTAGACATTCCATCGGAATGTGTTTTTGTAGTATCGGAATAATTTTTTTTTTTATTTTTTTTTATTTTAAACTATCGGAATGTGAAAAAGAGAATCTATCGGAATGTCTAAAAATAAAAATTGTCAGAACAACTAAGTGTCAAATTCTATCCGAATGTGGTTGTCAAAATTTGGGCAGCACTTCGTCGCAATATACCTTAAGCTCCGTCGGAATATGCGATCGCAATGAGCGATCGCAATCCCGATCGGAATAAGGGGGATTTACCAACCTATCGCAAAGTAGAACCCACACTTGGGTTATTGCGATACAAATCAAGAAACCGTCGGAATGTGATAAAACCCTTATATTGCGATGAACACCAACAAATCCGAAAATGGAGATAAGCAAAAATCTCAATAAGCACTTTCAATAAGCACACTAAACCAAAACTTGAACAACTTAATAAGCATAAATTTGAAAGCTTTTAAAAGACGAAATTCATAAACTTTATAAAAACACAAAATAAGAAAACAAAATAAGCAAACTTTAAAGGTATACAAACTTTTTAGAAAACTTTAAAATCAAATAAGCTAAACACAAAATAAGCAATAAGATTGTCAAACTTATAGCTTAATTCGTATGAAAGCTTAAATAGAAATAAAAAGGTGAACTTTTTAATCAAATAAGCAAAGAGATTAAGCAATATCTTGCTTAATCCGAAATTGAGATAGACCAAAAACAAGAAAAGTAGGATGAGAAAGTTAAAGAAAAGCTTAATTAAAAGTGAAGATTAAGATCCAACAATTAAATTAACTTACTTGGAATTAAACGGTACGAAATTTAAGACATGTAATTAAAGTGACAAGAAATTAAAAGGTACAAGTAATGAAAATGGTGGAAAGACTAATTTTGTCAAAATTAGCTAACAAGAATGAAATGTACATCCTAATGACTATTTATAGGGGAGGATTAAGGAAGCTTCCTCCCCTCTTTCCTTTTCTCTTAATTGCGTCATTAAGTCCCTCCTTCTTTTAATCTTCATTAATTGCATACTTAGTCCTTTTCTTCTAATCTTCTTTAAACTTGGACTTAAGGGACTTTTGGCTTCGGGATTTCTTTGAACTCGTCTTTAAATTCTTCAATAAAATAGACTTGAATTCTTCGGCTTTTGATAAACTTCCGTCTTTTGACTTTTTCTTCGATAAATCTTCAGAATTGGTCTTGGACTTCCGTTCTTTTTGCACTCTTGACTTCTTGACTTCGTCTTTCATCTTTTTCTTCAATAAAAGCCCGTGAATGCCGTGTTTTCTCCACTTTTCACCTTTTCGTCCTAAATCACAACAAAAACACAAACCACGCATAATTCCGACATAAATGACATAAAATACACGTTTTGGCTCGGTTATTATTGTAATTAAGTGGTAAAAAGGATGGGTGTTTTCACACCTATCAAATCCCCTACACTTAACCATTGCAATGTCCTCATGCAATGCATTAGTTACAAAGCACGTTTTACACTTTCCATCATAATCAACCTACCTTGGCCTTTATTAAACAACTAAGGAAAATCAAAAAGATAGAAAATAACAAGATGCAACAAGGAAGAAACTTGTAAAGAAATCTAAGACTCACATTAGGGCTTGTGTGTCATGAATGTTCATCACCCTCAAGTTTCACGTTCCCCATGCCAAGCTTAAAAACAAGATCATTGTTAGTACAAGTTAGCATAATTAACATTTACTCATGTGGTTCAATTAATCACTTAAACTCCCTTATTCCTACGAGTATCTCTTATATTTTATTGATGTCTTGAATGATCACGAGGATGCATTGTTGACTTATTTCGATAATTTATTTAGGCTTAAAGCAAAGTAGGACGATTTGATCAATAGTTAGCTAAAGGACAAAATCTCTTAAAACTGCTTCTCGGGATATCAAAAAGTTCATATCTTGGCATAACTTGGTTCGCGATTTGAGACCTTTCTCGGGCCGATATTTGGCATGTACTTCATACTTCATATCTTGAGAGACGTTCTTGAGATAATGGTCTTCTCATCGTAATAGAGTTTCTTCACTTGGAGACTTTTGAGGGGTACTCCAACTTTGTTGACCACGACTTCATGATTATTCTTCAATCTCTAATTGGGATTTTGAGATACAACGATCCGCCTCCTTTTCGGACTTGGATCTATTTATCCTCATACCTTGTTAGGGTCTTTTCGGATAGACTTCTCCATGATCTTTATGGGAGTTGATTGCTTTTCGTCGTGAGTCTTGATCCTTCATTTTGATTTTGGGAATAATGCTTTTCACATCACTTTGGATCTTCAGCAATAAAATGGAATCCTCATGCCTTGTTAGGGCCTTTTCGGACTCGCCAATCTTCGCGCCCCGCTTCATAAGTTATGCCTTGGCTATGAACTCTTATCATTACCGAGCAACTTTTAAACGATCTTGGGCTAGAAGCTAAGTAACTTTTCAAATCGTACGACCTTACTTATTGCAGATAATTTATTAGCAAGTGATGGGAGAAAAAGATCATAATTAACTCACATAAGTTAATGAGAGAATACCAAACTTGTAACCAACTCTATCATTTCTCGTTCTCCACAATTTAAAATCTCAAGGAATGAGACTCGTGGATGCTTAGCCTAATAAACCAATTAAGGTCTATATGGTTAAGGATACTAGCTAGAGTGAACTTGGATAAGTAAACTCGGGTTGAGTCAAAATATTCACAACGGGCCTAATATATCTAAGATATCTAAACTTGCTAAAACCATTTTATTAAAATTCTAGAAAGTAACAAAAATAAAGGAGACTACAACTAGGCCAAAATAGATTAAAAATTTTGAAAAATGTCGAAAAATTGATTTTCCGGTTAAAATGAGGGCAAATACAAGGAAAAGACCACTTAACTTCGATAGAAGTCCCCCCTACACTTAATATAAACATTGTCCTCAATGTTTAAGCATGTGGGAGTAAACTCCCCTACACTTAGGACATTGTGCACTTTGTTTAAATCTCGTTAAGGAAAAGACAACTAAAGAGATTCCTATTTTAATATTGAGAAATATAAAATAGTGAATCGAAAAGAGTTTAGGATAGAACCGGGAAGAAGGGAACACGGAATCACGGTTCGTCAAAAGTCATCAAGAGTGTGTCTTTGAAGCTCTAATCCCTGCACATGATAAGAAAGAGAACAAGAAACACCAACGGGGCTCCCCCTACACTTATGGTGAAAACAGGAAAGAGAGATAGATAATTGGGTTGCCTCCCAAAAAGTGCTTGTTTATATTAACCGAGTCACGAGCCTGACTCGTCCCCGAATTAAATGGTCCATGGGGAAGCCTCGTATGTAATACCGGGATCAAAGACCTTGTCCTCGTTCCCGGAGGACGTCAATAAAGGAGAGGCAGGAGGATAAGTCTTGAATGGTAAAAAGGTTCTCTCAATACCAGAAAAGCAAGTGAAGTCCAGATTGACGGGAGGTGGGGTGGGTAAGGGAATCACATTGTCATCCTCCAAAGACAATGGAGGCAGACCAATTGGCAAAGCCGTAGAAGTATCAATCATAGAATGGTCCATGTCACCTCCCGGGTCAAAGCATTTATCCTCATGATCGTAGAGAAGGAGTGTAGAAACTCGTTTGAGAAGACCACGATCAAGTACGAAACCATCATTCATTTGTGGGGATTGTTGATAAGTTAAATCCTCACGAATGTGGTAAACGTAATTCTCATAAGAGGAGTGTTGATTAGGTAACTCCTCGAGAATAGGATGTTTGGGCATGTGAGTTGGTTCGTCATTATTATGAAAAATAAGACGTTCCAACTCATCAAGTTCGGCATCGATTTTGGAAAAGTCGACCTCGCTTGTATGTGGAAGCGGAGGCAAGAGAGCTAGCTCTCGGTCGATAATTTCCGCAATCTCAGGCTCGAAGACGAAATCATCATACTCACCACATGTTGAACTCTCGTTGGGAGGATCAAATATCGGATGTGGAGTTGTGAGTATGTGATCATTGACTAGCGAAGCAAACTTGTCCGTAAGCTCCACAAAAGTCGACACATCACACAAATTTTCCGGAACACCCGCGGGCTCACTTGGGATGACGACAAGTTCCTCGACACTAGACTTTAGGGATTTGTCCGATTCCATAGCCGAGATAATGTCAAGATGCTGATCCTTCATTATGAGAGAGCCAACGGGCTCCTCGGGTGTGATAGCAATAGACGAAGGAGGAAGGGGAGAAGTTTTGCTTTGCTTTAGAAATTCCTCCTCGTCGAAAATAACCTCAATATCGTCATCGCTCTCCTCATTACCTAAAGGGCCAATAATAAGCTCAGGGATATGAGTACTCGTCTGATCTCGCTGCTGTAAAAATGTCTCCATATAAGTTTGCAGCGTGTGTAAAAGCTCTTTGCTTTGTTCTTGAAAAGCTGCAGCAAGATCGTTTCTTTGTTCTTGCAAGGCTGTAGCAAGATCGTTAATTGGTTCTTGGTAACTCATCCCGTGACGAGGCTGATGATCAATTGGGTATTGCAGGGGTTGGTCAAAACTGGAAGGGGTATAATTATAGTAATTTTGATCCCCCGTTGGACAGTGAAAACTTTCGTGAGGACCCCCACACTTATAACACCACGGGGATGGAGAAAAATCCGGTGCATTTTGAGGGTAAGGATCGTCATAGACGGGAGAGAGTGAGAAAGTATTGTAAGAGGAGAAGTACGAATTTGTTGAATTGCAAAATGGACAAAATCCAAATTGTGTATCGTCGATATCAGAACCACACCGCTCACAAGTACACCATTGACATGTTTGAAAACCATGCCATGGTCTCCCACACCGTACACAAGACGAATCCATGAAGAAAAATAGACAAGCAAGAAGAATATTTTTGGTGCAAAACTTTGAAAAAGAAATGCTTTTTATGATTTTTCAAATGTTTTTGGATTTTTGAAAATTTAGGACACAAAAAATAACGTTCACAAGTGAACGGATCCCAAAAGCCAACGCGTCTCTCACAAAAAACCGTTAATCTTCACGAAAAGAGCCGGCAGCGGCGCCATTTTAATGTTGAGATTTTACTAGTTGAAAGTTCGTTTCTCGGTATCTTCTCGAATTGATCACGGTTCAAAGTGCGACTCAGTTGTTCTTGGTGGCAAATAAAATGGTTTGGTTATCTATTCTACTTAAAAGGTAATTGCACAAAATAAAAACAATAAACTAAAAGCGATTAATTAATAAAAACAAAACAATTTAAATAATAAAACGTAATTTAAGGTGAATATTAAAAACTAAAAATTAAAACGATATTAAAACTAATAGTAAAACAAATAATAAAACGTAATTTAAAGCGAAACAATTAATAAAAATAAATCTAAAAGACGAAATTAACTATCGACTTGAAAATAAAGTTTACTAAATGAAAAAGGAGAAAATAAAACTAAAATGGTACTTTAAAGCTAAACGAGGCAAAACCAAAACCGGGTACTAAATAAAAGATAAAACTTAAACTTTACGAAAAATATTAATTTTAAAATTAGACGAAAAATTCAACTAAAAATACGTAACTTTCAGAAATAAAATCGGAACAACTTTTAGATTAAACTGAACAATTACGGAAAAAAAATAATAAATAAACAAGCTAGCAGGCAGCTAGCTCAAGCTAGCAGCCTACTAGCTCATTTTGGTGCCAAAAATGTCTAAGCATGCAAGCATGCTGGTGGTTTTTGTCGGAATGTTGTTTTGAAATTGGAACTGTCGCAATGTGTATTAGACATTCCATCGGAATGTGTTTTTGTAGTATCGGAATAATTTTTTTTTTTATTTTTTTTTTATTTTAAACTATCGGAATGTGAAAAAGAGAATCTATCGGAATGTCTAAAAATAAAAATTGTCAGAACAACTAAGTGTCAAATTCTATCCGAATGTGGTTGTCAAAATTTGGGCAGCACTTCGTCGCAATATACCTTAAGCTCCGTCGGAATATGCGATCGCAATGAGCGATCGCAATCCCGATCGGAATAAGGGGGATTTACCAACCTATCGCAAAGTAGAACCCACACTTGGGTTATTGCGATACAAATCAAGAAACCGTCGGAATGTGATAAAACCCTTATATTGCGATGAACACCAACAAATCCGAAAATGGAGATAAGCAAAAATCTCAATAAGCACTTTCAATAAGCACACTAAACCAAAACTTGAACAACTTAATAAGCATAAATTTGAAAGCTTTTAAAAGACGAAATTCATAAACTTTATAAAAACACAAAATAAGAAAAACAAAATAAGCAAACTTTAAAGGTATACAAACTTTTTAGAAAACTTTAAAATCAAATAAGCTAAACACAAAATAAGCAATAAGATTGTCAAACTTATAGCTTAATTCGTATGAAAGCTTAAATAGAAATAAAAAGGTGAACTTTTTAATCAAATAAGCAAAGAGATTAAGCAATATCTTGCTTAATCCGAAATTGAGATAGACCAAAAACAAGAAAAGTAGGATGAGAAAGTTAAAGAAAAGCTTAATTAAAAGTGAAGATTAAGATCCAACAATTAAATTAACTTACTTGGAATTAAACGGTACGAAATTTAAGACATGTAATTAAAGTGACAAGAAATTAAAAGGTACAAGTAATGAAAATGGTGGAAAGACTAATTTTGTCAAAATTAGCTAACAAGAATGAAATGTACATCCTAATGACTATTTATAGGGGAGGATTAAGGAAGCTTCCTCCCCTCTTTCCTTTTCTCTTAATTGCGTCATTAAGTCCCTCCTTCTTTTAATCTTCATTAATTGCATACTTAGTCCTTTTCTTCTAATCTTCTTTAAACTTGGACTTAAGGGACTTTTGGCTTCGGGATTTCTTTGAACTCGTCTTTAAATTCTTCAATAAAATAGACTTGAATTCTTCGGCTTTTGATAAACTTCCGTCTTTTGACTTTTTCTTCGATAAATCTTCAGAATTGGTCTTGGACTTCCGTTCTTTTTGCACTCTTGACTTCTTGACTTCGTCTTTCATCTTTTTCTTCAATAAAAGCCCGTGAATGCCGTGTTTTCTCCACTTTTCACCTTTTCGTCCTAAATCACAACAAAAACACAAACCACGCATAATTCCGACATAAATGACATAAAATACACGTTTTGGCTCGGTTATTATTGTAATTAAGTGGTAAAAAGGATGGGTGTTTTCACACCTATCAGGCATTCCTCATATAATCATCATAGGTAACCGGGTTTCTCTTATGAAGCGGATTCTTATAAAGCACTACTGACTTGGTTGTTAGAGCACTAGTGGACGGTGCAGAGTCGGTAGCTAAGTTATCAACAACTTCTTGTCGGGTGAGAAGAAGTGTCTCCTTTAACTCAGCCAAAACCATATTTTTGTCAATGAGCAGGATGTTCAAATCAGAGATTTCCTCGCACTTTTGGTTCAGTTGTTCAACATAAGATTGTTGTTGTGCCGCATTAAAAGCGAAGCATTCTTCTAGTGAACCATAAAGAGCGGATAATCCCTGTCTTGTCCGATCCATCTCCCCTAGAACAGACGAAAGTCTAATTTCTAAGACTTGGCTTTTAGACTCTGCAGCCTCTAGTTCCAATTTTAATGTTTCATTTGATGACACCTCTCTCTTCAATTTCATGATTTCTTCCTCTAATGTCTTAACAATTGCAATCATCTTGTCACTAGTCTCAACACCGTTTTCACAACCATTTGATATCAAAAGATCCTCATTTTGAGTTTGTTGTTTTAATTCTAAAGATATACAATGTTGTTCTAGTTGATTAAAGCGTTTTGAAAGTAAATTGTAAGAATCTTGTAGCTTTAAAAACTCAGCGTTAGATTCGTGACAAGAATGATTATCTACCTCATTTACAGTACCAGCAACATTTATAGAGAGATCACAAACATCATCACATATATGCACAGCATCACAATTAATCATAGCGGATGTAAGCTCATTCGAATAATTAACATTTACAGTAGTAAGCACATCACACGAGATTACTGTAGACAAGAATCGGTCATATTCGGTTAAAATCTTTTCTTTTTCAATTAGTTGTAGTTCGTAAGCGGTGTCCATTTCATAAAACACTTTTTGAACTTCACCAATTTCAAACACAAGATTTTCCTTAAGAGATGCAAAAGTTCCTTTTAGACGTTCGACAAACGGATTGATCTCATTTTTAAACACCTCGTTCATATGTTCGAAAGCCCATTCTCCGGCATTTAAGCCATTTGAAGTCGTACTATCCAAAATGACCTTGTCAAAATTAGTAAAGTATTGATTAATCTCTTGCAAGTTTAACCATACAGTGCTAACAGGTGGAAGATCCTTTGGAATTTCCTTAGGACCTTCCATATTGACAAGTGTAGGAAATGTACTAGGGTTTTCTTCATCTAATATGTAGGTCGGTGCTGTTATGAGATCTTTGTCCATATGGAAGCGAATTCTAAAATCCGTTTTTGCAAGCTCCTTATTCAATTTAAAATAATCACACTCGGGATATTTTGCAGAATTGTATGACCGATCCTCATCAACTAGATCCTTACTTGTTCGATCATCGGGAAAAACAATCGGGTCTAAGGCTAATCCTAATTGAGTTGCATTATAAAGTCTAGGACTATGTCTTAAAGCTTGTTTTGCATACCGTGGATTAGGGGGGAGGCCTTTTTGACGAGATAAGTTAAATTCTCTAAACGAAGCATCAAATAAGTGCACTAGTTGAGAAGCAGCGTATTGTCTTAACAGCAAGTAATCTAGACTTCTAATCTGTTAGTGGCATTAATCTCCATTTCATTCTTCTTAGACTCGAGTGATTCAAAATCCGTTTGAAGTTTTTGAAAATTAGTGACCACTAACTCCTTTTCTTTAAGTTCATTAGACAGATTTGCTCTTAAGTTTTCAATTTCTTGCAAGTGACCCATTTGTTTGTTTCTAAAATGATCATTTTCGGGATTAGTTAGAACACTAGACGAAGGCACTAATTCCAAGGTTTGAACTTTCTCATTGCTTAAGGCAAGCTCATCAGACAAATTCTTATTCTTAGCTAAGGTTTCTAAGAGTGCAGCATTCATTTGGCTAAGTAATGTAGCAGGAACCATGACCAAATCTTGTTGAGCAGGAGTAGGTGTATGCGAAATGGGTCCCGGTTGTGATTCACTCAAATTCTGGGGACTCACATTGATATTGCTATCATTGTTTGTCTCCTCAATTGAAAGACTCACCACCGAAGATTCATTCGAATCAGCACTCTCTTGCACAACTTGATGTGGTTGAATACTAGCATCAGTGGTATTATCGGTGGTATTAATAAGTACCTCAGATCTCTTTTCTGGCCCTAAGCTGGAGATAGTTGCCATGAGAGCAGCCTTTGCAGATTGAAAGTCATCACAGTCTGAGTCATAGGCATCAAGATCATCGGCTTGGTAAGCTGCATTCTGTGTAGTGACAACGTCTTGTTCAGCAATCCCTGGATCAGCAAGAAATGCAAGCTCCTCTTCATCAAGTTCCTTTCCTTGTGCCTGAGCATTTACCAGATAGATCTTTTCTGCAAACCATTGTCCATCCCTTCTCCTCTTGGGTTTCTTACAATCCCTGGACATGTGACCCTCTTCCTTGCAGTTGTAGCATGTAATCATTCGCAACTTGCCCGTAGAATTAGCCCTTGGAGCAGGATTGACCATTGGAGCCTGATTGACCGTGCGAGCATTGGTGGTTGATGTGGTAGGTCTCCCCTGATATGGTGGAATAGGCTGAACCATTACCCTGCCACTCTCAATAGTAGCTTGTTGGCGAGAATTGGATGAATTCCTCAACTGATTGTTGGTAGGAGCTGATCCCCTAAATCCTCGTTTGCTTAAAGTCCTTGTGAGAT
Organism: Glebionis coronaria; assembly: GCA_025667525.1. Classification (NCBI taxonomy): domain Eukaryota; kingdom Viridiplantae; phylum Streptophyta; class Magnoliopsida; order Asterales; family Asteraceae; genus Glebionis; species Glebionis coronaria. The sequence goes on along the minus strand of CM046879.1, from coordinate 22,389,414 downwards.
AAGCAGACATAGTGGTTAACACTTCAACTGGATCAGCACCTTGTTTGAATACAGGAACGGGGACTTCCTCATCATCACAGTACATTGCTTGGTCTTGATGAGCTGCATAATCACTAGAAGGAATACTCATTTGATCAGGGTAGCTTGTTGGATATGCTGCATTCTCTTGATAAGAAGAATATGAAGATTGAGCATAAGGTGCAATACTTGCTGGGTGAGGTTGTGTAGCATATTGTGATGAAGGTGCACTAAACCGATATTGTTGCTGATGTGAGGTGGGTGGTTGTGGTAGAATCGAGTATTGGGGAAAGGTTGGTGTCATGTAAGGTGATGGATGATAGGCTTGATGTCCCAAAATATAAGGAGTGTTGTTGTGAGACAAGCTTGGTTGATTCGCCATCAAAGCTAATGAATCAGGGTACATACCTCGTGGAGAACGGTGCATGATCACATGTTTATCATGCTGCTGAAGAAAAGCATATAGTTGATCCAAATTGCACTTATGCAGATCCCTGGTTAACTTAACATCGGTAATATACTCACCCCATTCAGCTTGAGGTAAAGTATTCAAGAATTTGGTGTTAACCTGGAATGGAGCAATCACCAGACTGTATACATTCAGATCATTCATGAGTGTGGTGAATCTGAAGTAATAATCGTGAAGCGTTTCCCCTGGGTTGTAAGTGAATCTGTCAAACAGGTCATACAACTGACATTCCCTTTCCTGTTTGGTGAGAGACGTACCTTGTAGCAACACCTTAAGACGTTCCCATAAATCCTTTGCCACCGTATACTGACTTACCATCCTATAGATGTCATGGGGAAGAGCTTGGAGAATTGTTTGAAGAGCTTTCTCGTCTGCATCGGCAACAAGTTGTTGAGCTGGTGTAAGTTCTTCAAATTCTCTTGGTCGAGACACATTGTTATCCATGATGGTACCATAGTCAAGTGGACCATTTAAGATTGACTTAACCATAAGCCTCCCATAAACCGATTTTCCCTTAAGATAAGACATCATCCAGCCTTGCCATGCTTCAAAAACTTCTTTGATGAGCATTGGCGGGCGATTATCCGTTCCCGTAATGACGGAAATATCCGTAAGTGATGTCATCTGAGGCATTACTGAATTCGGATTCATTTTGTTAACATCAAAGAAACAAATATTATCGGTTGATCGAGCAGTGAAGTAAAGCTTGTGAATTGTGTTGAGTTTTTGTTGTAAGAAACCAAGATTAAATCCTCTAAAAATCGTCGAAAAAACAAGCAAAATAACCCTTGATTCGGAACTTTTGTTGATTCGGAAGTGTTGATTCGGAAGATTTGGCTTGGAATTACCTTGATTCGGAACTTTTGGCTTGATCCGGAACTTCTTGATCCGGAACTTCTTGGTTCGGAACTTTTGGCTTGATCCGGAACTTCTTGGTTCGGAAGTTCTTGGTTCGGAACTTTTGGCTTGATCCGGAACTTCTTGGTTCGGAAGTTCTTGGTTCGGAACTTCTTGATCCGGAACTTCTTGGTTCGGAAGTTCTTGGTTCGGAACTTCTTGATCCGGAACTTCTTGGTTCGGAACTTTTGGCTTGATCCGGAACTTCTTGGTTCGGAAGTTCTTGGTTCGGAACTTTTGGCTTGATCCGGAACTTCTTGGTTCGGAATTTCTTGGTTCGGAACTTTCCTTGGTTGATCCGGAACTTGTTGGTTCGGAACTTTTGCTGGGTAATCAGAAACCTTTTACCGATGAACAGTCGACCACTAATATGAAGATTAAACCCAGATTTTGACCAGATAACCCAAAAAGTTTTGTGATTTCTACAATAATAAGTAAAAACTAATACTTATCCACTAATCCCAATCACAAAAACACCAAAAACACCAAGAATCAAGGTGAATCTTTTTAAAGAACACTAATACAATCAAAAACTAAAAAACCACACAAATCACTAGCTTAAATCACCCCATAGCTCTTGATACCAAATGTAGAATATTGATAATCTATGAATCTATGAAGGGGTTTGTTGTTTTCTAGAGAGAGAAACAAGAGACAGAAAGTGAGAGAAAACTATGTGTATTTTATTAAGTGGAACTGGAACAAATGACAACAACCAACCCCTTTCCATGGTGGAAAGGGGTATTTATACTTCCAAGCTTACATTGGGCTTGGGCCGGTCCATGACAAGCCCATGGACCGGTTCTTACTTAACTTAATAAGCAACTAATAACTATTTGTTAACTACGAGCTATTACAACATAACTAATATTATGGAGTGACCGATACTTCTAATATACGTAAAACGTATTTCCAACACGTTTCATCATCTACACCCATAAATGATGGTCCTATTATATCCAGCAGTGGAAGCAGAATCATCAGGAGTGGAGGTCCTAGTTATTCAGAGCTTCATTCTGCTCACCAGCACCCATCTCTAGGTCATGCTGTATCATTTGGAAGTTCCTTTGAGGACTTCTTTCCTAATCAAAATAGCCCCATCAATTCTGATTTGGAAGAAGATGAAACAGAAGTCATCATGTAGCCTACCTACAGAATCAATAAGGATCATCCTATCTCTCAGATCATTGGCAATCCTGAAGCCCCCAGACATACAAGGTATACAGCAAAGGAGCACAGCTTCATTGCTAATATCACCATGAAGTTCAATCATGACAACATGCAATGTTGTCTGTTTACTGCATTTTTGTCACAAGAAGAGCCAAAGAAGATTTTTCAGGCTTTAAATGACCCAAGCTGGGTTGAAGCCATGCAAGAGGAGCTCTTACAATTTGACATACAAGAGGTTTGGATTCTGGTTGATTGTCCCAAATGGGCAAGGCCTATTGGGACAAAGTGGGTACTCAGGAACAAAAAGGATGAAAGGGGAATAGTTGTCAGGAACAAAGAAAGATTAGTGGCACAAGGGTATACTCAAGAAGAAGGAAACGATTATGAAGAGGTGTTTGCTCCAGTGGCCAGGATTGAAGCTATTAGATTATTTCTTGCTTATGCCTCATTCAAGGACTTCACTGTTTTCCAGATGGATGTGAAAAGTGCCTTCCTATATGGAACCATTGATGAAGAAGTCTATATCATGCAACCTTCAGGGTTTGAAGATCCAGAACATCCTGACAAAGTATACAAAGTGAAAAAGGCCATGTATGGACTTCACCAAGCTCCCGGAGCCTGGTATGGTACTCTCTCTAAATATCTCTTAGACAATGGATTCAGCAGGGGGAAGATTGATCAGGCCATGTTTACCAAGAAACAAAAGGGTGACCTTCTGCTAGTACAAGTCTATGTGGATGACATCATTTTTGGATCAACTAACTCTATGCTTAGCAAAGAGTTTGCCAAATTGATGCAGGATAAATTCCAAATGAGTGCCATGAGAGAACTAAACTTCTTTTTGGGTTTACAAGTTCAGCAGCGGAAAGATGGGATATTTATCTCACAAGACAAATATGTGGCTGAGATTGTAAAGAAGTTTGGCATGTCTGATGGAAAGAAGGTGTCCACTCCAATGGACAAGGATCATCCATGGGGCAAGGATGGTCCTGGAAAGCCTATAGATGTCAGGAATTACAGGTCTATGATTGGGTCTCTTATGTATCTCACTGCTTCAAGACCTGACATCATGTTTGCAGTCTGCTTATGTGCAAGATACCAGGTGTCACCAACAGAGTGTCACTTATTTGCTGTGAAAAGGATTTTTAGGTATCTAAAATGTAATCCTACCTTAGGACTCTGGTATCCAAAGGAGTCACCATTTGAGCTGATAGCCTATTCAGATAGTGATTATGCTGGTGACAACAATGATAGGAAGTCTACAACAGGGGGATGCCAATTTTTGTGGAGCAGGCTTATATCTTGGCAATGTAAGAAGCAGACTATCATGGCAACATCCACAACTGAAGCTGAGTATGTAGCAGCTGCTGCATGCTGTGGTCAAGTTCTTTGGGTGCAAAATCAATTGCTTGATTATGGGTATAACTTTCTTAAAACCAAGATATTCATTGACAACAACAGCACTATTTGCATTATAAAGAACCCTGTTTTTCATAGCAAGACAAAACACATTGAAATTAGACATCACTTTATCAGAGATTGTTTTGAAAAAGGACAGATTGTCCCTGAGAAAATTGATACAGAACTTAATGTTTCTGATCTTTTAACAAAAGCTTTTGATGTAGGGAGGTTTCAGTATCTGGTTGCAGGTATTGGAATGGTTACTCCTTAAAATCTGATGTCTATTTTGTCATGTATAATCAGGGTTACTTCATTGCTGTTGTTGTATAATTGTTAGTCCATTTTTCCATCTCTTTCATTCCACTGCTTTTTAACACAAATTCCCCTTCTGAGGTACATTCCCCTGCCAAGCGAATTTTTTCTCTTAAGCTGGGTGTGTTCTTTTTACAAAAGTGGTTCTATGTGGTTTTAGACTAACAATGCAGAGGTTCAGATGGTGCATACTATTCTCATTGGTGTATCAGGTATATACTCTATGTTTCAGGGGAGGTTAGGTCACATCTTTGGGACTCAGGGTATCCTTAGGATACTCATATATGATCTTAGATCATATCCACTGGTGAGTGAGGGTTCAGGGTAATGATGACTTGCTGCAAAGCTTGTCAGAACTCTGAAACCTTGAGGCACTATAGTGTGTGCTTACATCTCTCTATTAAAACAGCTTGCTGTTCAAATACAGAGGTGTGACACGCACTGCCAAGACTGCCTGACCATAGGTAAGGGACAAGGTTGGGATGGTGACTGGGGTATGCATGTTTTCTTGGGATAACCTGGTGTAGGGGGACTTATGTATTAACTTTTTGTATTGGGACCATTGCTGAATAGAGGACTCTTGAGTTTCTATGTATCTATCTTGTGTATGCAAGTGTGTGCATTAGAGCAGAGCTAGTTAGCATTAGTCTCTCCATGACTAGTTCAATACCCCTAGGAAAGTTTCCCCTGCTTTTATCTTTTATTCCCCTGCTATCATACAATTCCCCTGTTTGACCGTTGACCGACAATACCGTTACCCTGTTCATAGCCGTTGGGCCTGCTTGATTAAATTTTGGTTAGGGAATATTTTATTATTTTTAAAAGATATTTAAGGCGTTTTCTTCGCTGATTGGTAATCTTTTCCTTCGATTTCAAATAAATTAATTTTTTATCAAGATTTATCTTTGATATTTTTGCAATTTGAAAATTTTGGTCCAATCACAGCTCTTCAATTCGCCTATAAAAACTTAATTCCCTTTACCAGCAGGTCCATCTTTCTCCCTCGACTTAATCCCACTTACCTCTCATTTCTATAAACCTTCAAACTATTTTGAAAATTCATCATGACTCTTAAAATTGCCCCTAATCATAACCAAATCGCTTTGCTTCATGATGAACCAGCCGAGTTTACTGATGCTGTGGCCTTTCTAAAGTCTTCGTACTTCAGAGTGGCCCTTCTCATCAATCCTCGAATCTATACCTCACACATTCACCAGTTCTGGTCTAAAGCAATGACCAAAACAGTGAATGGAGAGGTTATAATTCAAAGCACGGTTGATGGTCATTCCAAGGTAATCACACTTGCCTCCATCATGGAGAATCTTCTCCTTGATGATGAGGATGGAATAACCAACTTTTCTGAGGCTGAAATTTTTGTAGGTCTTGTTAAATTGGGGTACAAACTTTCTGAAAATAAAAAATGTAAGTTTGCTAAAGGCCAGTTTGCCCCTCATTGGAAATATTTGATTCATACAATTATGCAATGTTTGTCACCAAAAACCACTGCTTTTAATGAGGTTGGTTGTGAGATAGCTTCTGCCCTTATCTGCTTTGCAACAGGGAGGAAGTATTGTTTTTCTCAAATGATTTTTAAAGGCATGGTTAAAAATGTTTCAAGCACCTCAAAGTTTTGTATGTATCCAAGGTTTATAGAAATTCTGCTGAATATGAGTGATCATGGTCCCATTAAACACAAACACTATTTTTCAGCAACCCAACACACCATCAAACTCTTCACCACGCTACTTGCACCATCACCTTTGTTTTCTGGCAAAACCATTCCACTCACTTCAATTATGATGGACCAAATCAGACGAGAAGAAGCCAAAAATCAAACAGCCATAAATCAACCTTCTGATTCCCCTGCCAAAAACCTACCACCTGCTGATCCACAACAAGAAAGGCGTTCAAAATCCAGGTTTGCCAGGTCTCCCTTGCCTGGTAAATCTTCACAAGCAGCAGAAAGGAGAGTCTCCAAGAGTTTGGAGCAACCTGGGGGTTTGGCTGCCACTACTGTCTCATCCTCAAGGGGTGAGCAGGATAGTGACACCATCAATAAGTCCTCTCCCCCACTCCATGATATCCAAAAAGGGGAGAAATTACCTTCTAGGATTGAGAGCAGTATGAAACCTTTGACAAATTTGGAATTGACGAAAATGTGTATGAGTCTGAAAAGGCAGAATGCACAACTAGTACAAGATGTCAAAAAGCAAGGTCTGGTTATCTCTCACTTGGAAACCAGACTTGCTACTCTTGAGGGGAGGAGAAAGCCCAGACTGATTCTTTCAACAGATGAGGATGCTTCCAAAGGGGATGAAATTCCACACACAGAAGGGTCTACTGAGTATTATTCATATCCTAGTGGGGAACATGGAAAGATAACAAGTGCTCAGAAAGGGATGGAGAAAGGAAGTGCTGATAAGGGAAGTGACAAGGGGAGTGCAACCAAAGATATTGCTCAAACATTGCTCACCATGGGCAATCCAGAAGAAGCCCCTGCTTCAAAAGTTTCCCCTGCCATTGCTGATCCCACTGCTGTAAGTTTATCCCCTGCTAAGAATATTACTCAAACATTTGTTAGGAAGAACAGAAAGCAACCAGCTCAGAAGGGGATTACAATCAAAGAACCTGCATATAAAGCGAAACCAGCACCAGCAGTGGATCCAAAAGACAAAGGAAAAGGAATCATGGTGCAACAGCCCAAGAGAAAATACAAGCATTTAACTCCTGAACAACAAAGGGCTCAAGAAGCACATGATGCACAAGTAGCTCTCAGGCTACAACAAGAGGAGATGGATATGCAGGACCAAAGAATGGAGAAGATGAGGCCCAAAGATATGCTCAAGCAGGTTGACATTATGCATAGAGAACTAGATGACAGGGTACCTCATGTTGGAGAGTTTCTTGATCAATGGGTGAAGGAGTTGAAAAATGCTCCTTTGGAAGACAGGTATGAGTTGACTTGCCTTGTTTACAAATATCAAAATGAGTATCTGGAAAGAAGGGCAATTCAAATTCAGAGTGAGAAGTATCTAACTTCAGAGAAAGGGCAACTTGATCACTACAAAGTTCTGCTTAAGAGACATAGAAAGTGGAAGGATGGTGACTTCAGTGATATGAGCTTTGAAGCCATAAAAAGAGCAGTCAGACCAGTTCTAAAATTGTATGATGTGGAGGATTGGATGACTATCAACACTCCTGAGGAAGCTGAGTATCTTAGGAGACAAAGTGAAATGCTACAGAAAGCTAGAGAATCAAAGAAAAGAAAAGCTGGAGAGACATCTTGGGAAACTACACAAGCAGGTGCATCATCCCAAGCAGGTGCATCATCACAAGCAGGGGCATCGCATCAAGCAGGTGGAACTTTTCCAGAAGTACTTGAGAAGTCTGTACTTAATGTACAAAGAGCAGCAAAGAGACTCAAGAGAATGGAGAAAGTAGGCATAGTTACTAAAGAGTCTCAAAGGCCTTCAAATGATGAGATTGATAAACAGCTAATTCTGCAGGAAAATGATGATATTTCACCTAGTGAACTTGGAAAGAAGTTTGCTATCATAGAGTATGCTGTTTATGAACACAAAGGGAGGACTTGGTGGAAGCTTACAAGGGCTGACAATACAGCACAGACATTTCTAAGTCTAGATGTCATGTTTCAAATTTTAGATAGTGAAGACTTAGAAGATCTGTCGAAAATATTAAAGAAAACGTTTGCTGCAAAACCTCCTACCATGGATGGTGTGGAGAAGGATTGGGTAATCTGGGAGTGCATGCATAGGATGTATGAGCATGAGTTATTTGATGCCATATTTGATGCAGTGAATAAAGGAGATTTGTTGTATTGGAAGTTGTTTACCAATTCTGGGGTTTATGAGGTAGTGATGGAAGGTGTGAGTGTGTACTTGCTCAATCATAGGTATTATCCCTTCTCTCAGGACACCTTGAAGAAACTAGCACAGGCTAACCTAATTGTAGATGCTAAAAAGCCTGTTGCTTATGATCTGGTAAGAATGGTTCATAGTCAGATTTGGCCAGAGAGTTTGTAAGCATCCTCATCAACTAGTATTTATTCAGAAACTTGTCTTTAGGGGAAAGCACAAGTTTAGGGGAGGATTGTTGGGAATAAATCTATGCTTAGTTTGTTTCCCCTGCTAGTTGATTATTCGTACCCCTGCTAGAGTAAGTTCCCCCTGCTAAATAACAAAAGCAGGGGGATTGGTTCCCCTGCTGAAGTCAAAGGCCCTGCTGTCAAAGATAAACATGGAATAGATTTTTACGCATTTCAGTTATTATTCCTTAATACTTTCCATAGTTTGTTAGTAGTGATCTTGTACGTGAGTCCTTATGGCTATAAAAGGACTCACTAGGTTAGCATGTAAAGTGTGTCTTTTCTCATTTGTCTTTCATTATTATTACTTTAAGGTTTTGTAAACCCTAATACCACTTTGGGTATTCGTATATCTTTGATATATTAAATTTCAACGTTTGAATCACATTTGTTCTTGTGCTAAACATTACATTCCGCATCTTGTTTAGTTACTTTTCTTTGCAAAGTTTCTCTAGTGTTAGATTGAATTCTTTCTCTCTATCACAACCCTTAAACAAGCTATTAAGGTTTAAGATCTGACTTTGGGATCAACATGATTCACCCCCAATCTTTCATAAACTTGTCACTTTGTAAATAATAGCCAAAAATATGTTTTCCTTTGTATTTGAAGTTTTTTTTTCAAACTTTTGCCCCAAAATGTTTTGCAATGTATTTTCAGGGGTATTTCTTGCCATTTTGTGATTCTCGAAGGACTGAATTGGCATTTTGTTGATGGATTATGGTCTTGACTTGTATGATTGGAATTTTGGAGGACTGAATTTGCCAAGTCTTCATTTATGAGGGACCATTTTTGCCAATTGTAGAAAGTTAAGGGTCCTTTTTTGTATTTTTGGGATTTTCAAAGGACCAAACTTGTAATTTCTTGTACTTTGAAGGACTTCATGATGTATTTGATTTTGTGGAGGATAATGGTTGACAATTTAGCTTTGTTGAGGGGATAAACTTGTCAAATCTTCAATGTGGAGGGCCCTTTTTGTAATTTTGACAAACATTAGGGACCAATCTTGTAATTATGAAGATACAAGGGTATAAAGTGTCAATTCTTCCATATTGGAGGACCCTTCTTCATAATTCTTCAAATCTTCAAGGGTTTTTCTTGGGAAAGTCTTCATTAGGGCTTGGTTCATTGTGCGGCTTCGTTTCCCGTGTTTGTTTTTGCATGATTCTTGTGATCTTTTGTCATTTTTTCAATATCCGTACGTAAGATACACAAGCAACAAACACAATCATATATATGGGTATTTTGATGATATTTAATGCATTTTAAGCCCTATTTGTACGATGAGACTATGTATAAAAGCAATCTTATCACTCCCCCATACTAAACCATTGTCGTGCCCTCACGCAATGCTAGAATAAAGTATCGTAGCACCTCCAAAATTCATTTTTATTCACTTTATTGAACGATAAACTAGCTACACTATTACTATTGCTACTACTACTTGCGTTTTAGACATAATGTATGATTTTCATCGCAAAATGGGACGTTTAGGTTCATAGAATAAGAACACGTGAATGCTTCGTTAGAAATAATTTCATCGTCCTCGATTTTCACCCCAATTCCATGCCAAGCGTGCAATGAGATCATTGTCATTATAAGTTAGTAATGCTAACACTACTCATATGCCCTAATCACGTGCTTATCCTCCCATTATTCCTAAGTTGTATCTCTTATATTTTATATTATCTTGAATGTTTCACGAGGATACATTGTTTGACTTATGCAATAATAGAGATTTAGGTCTAAAAATAGAGTCCTAACGGTGTAACCAAGACCATCAAATCAATAACCCCTCCCAATAGACAACGATGTCAAAAAATAAAGTCAACAAGAAGAATCGATAAACACGGTTTTATAACGGTTTTGAACATGAGACTTATTACCAAGAATTTTATACGCCCCCTAACGGAAGGGCCTTATTATCTTTGGTTTACCTCCATCTTTTATTCAACTTCGCCATGAAGCTTTTATTATGACTTCGCTCTTGCCTTGCCTTTTATTATCCACCTCATCGGTAGTTTTATTAGCCAAAGACGTATATCCTCACGCTAAGGCGAATGTTGGATCTTTAAAGCTTCGAAGATTAAGGCTTGATTCACTTTCAATTTTGCATAGATTTTTCGGCCTTGTAGGGCTTCAAATTGTTTGCTTGATTTAGGTGAGCACTTGAAATCTTATTATTGGGTGAAGCTTTTGATTATTCGGGTGCCAATACTTCAAAACCGTGACACTGGCGATACCTTAATGTCTTCCCAATTTAATTACACGGAAGCTACTAGAAAAGACTAGAAACCCAACAATCAAGACTAAACCGCTAAGTCAATACTTATTAAGCAAAAAAAATATATACATGCGAATGGAGAATAAGCAAACAACGAGAACACATGAGTTTTTGAAAGAATACGAGTATTCTACGTTTAGCATAATAACTTATAATTAACCCTATCATTTCTCGTCCTCATTTAAGAGACTTATCCTAATGTGAAGTTAAGGAATCAAAGTTAAGTGCTCAACACGCACGGTCGAGTTAAAAATTACTCTTATTCTCTCATCGGAAAACCTACATTCGTGTCTTCAAACACTTATAAAATATGAGAAAAATTTTAAAATTTGGCCATTTTTAGCATTATTTTGCAACAAAATGATAAACAAAAAGATAAACTTTGGAAAGCGTGAAGGTTTGGCAAGGCAAGTATCTATTCACCCCCCCCCCATACTAAAGTTAAACATTTTCCTCAATGTTTCGAGTCTAGGGGTGCAAACACCCCCATACTAGAAACGTAGTCGAATGCCTAATCTAGCATGGAAAGGGTGTAACCATTAAATTTAAAGCCGTTTATGAAGTGTGCTATAAACCTAAGGTTAGAATATCAAAGGATATATCATGGATATTGAGAAAGTCTTCAAAGGAAACGATCAAGTGCTCCCATAAAACGAACACGAGAGGCTTCAATCGTGAAGATCATGATCATCTAAAGTCCACAATTCACAAACAACCACGGAACAAAGGTTGGAAGGGCACAAATCCCCACACGTTAACTACATTAGAAAGCGATAATATGTACATAGGATAAGCATGAGACTCCCCTACGAGGCACCTCGTTTTTGATTACCGAGTCATGAGCTCTACTCGATCCCCTCAATACTAATTATCATTGGGGAAGGTGACTTGGTCGAGGTAGTTCAAGGATGGAACTTCCCCGCCAAAGTAGTGCTTCAACCTATGTCCATTCACCTTGAAATTGGGGCCATCATTTTGAGCTAGCTCGATGGTCCCATATGGAAAAACTTGAGTCACGGTGAATGGACCGGACCAACGGGATTTTAACTTACCGGAAAAGATTTTCAAGCGAGAAATAAAAAGCAAAACTTGATCCCCAATGTTAAAAACCCTGTTTTTAATTTTAGAATCATGCAACTTTTTAGTTTTTTCTTTATAAATCAATGAACTTTCATAAGCAATGTCCCTCAATTCATCCAATTCATTTAATTGCATTTTCTGGTGTTTTCCCGCAGTCTCCATATCATCATTACAATGCTTTAGGGCCCAATAAGCCTTGTGTTCTAATTCGATCGGCAAATGCCAATTCTTTCCATACACAAGCTTATAGGGAGTGCACCCAATGGGCGTCTTATGAGCGGTCCTAAAGGCCCATAAAGCATCGTCCAACTTATCCGACCATGATTGTCGGTTTTCCCCAACGGATCTCTCCAAGATCCTCTTCCACGCTCGGTTTGAAACCTCGACTTGCCCACTCATTTGTGGGTGATAAGCCGTAGAAAGACGATGTGTAACCCCATATTTCCTTAGGACCCTTTCGAATTGGTCGTTACAAAAATGGGTTCCACGATCGCTTATGATCGCACGAGGGGTTCCAAACCGAGAAAACAAGCTTTTCAAAAACTTGACTACCACACGAGAATCATTGGTGGGCAAATCCTTAGCTTCCACCCACTTAGATATGTAGTCAACCGCAACGAGGATGTACTTATTACCACGAGATGATGGGAACGACCCCATAAAGTCTATACCCCAAACGTCAAAGATCTCACACACTTGGATGATATTTTGTGGCATTTCATCTTTTTGTGAGGCTTTTCCTTGTCGTTGGCATGAATCACATGACTTCACAAGATCTTGTGCATCTCGGTAAATAGTAGGCCAAAAGAAGCCGGCATCAAACACCTTTTTAGCCGTGAGATTAGCACCGTGGTGACCACCCGTGGGTCCCTCATGGCAAGCTCTAAGGATGTTAGAAGCTTCGGTGCCAAATACACAACGTCGGATGATTTGATCCGCACAAGTTCGAAACAAGTAAGGTTCGTTCCAAAAGTAGAACTTGACGTCACGAAATAATTTTCGTTTTTATTGAGTCGTCATACCCTTGATGATGAAGTTACCCGCATGGTAATTTGCAAAGTCTACAAACCATGGGGTGTAAGAATCAAGCTTAGAATTCACTACACCAAGTGTCTCAAGCGGAAATGTTTCGGTGATTTCCTTGGGCTCGTAAACACTTTGGTAAGGATCTTCCAAACGAGAAAGATGATCGGCCGCTAGATTCTCGGCTCCTTTTTTGTCAACAATTTTGTGGTCAAATTCTTGAAGGAGGAGAATCCAACGAAGTGATCTCGGCTTTGCATCTTGTTTAGCCATGAGATACTTGATAGCCGAATGATCCGTATACACTATGCATTTAGCTAAGACGAGATAAGGTTGGAACTTCTCAAATGCATACACCACGGCAAGGAACTCCTTCTCTGTTGTAGTGTATTTTAGTTGAGCCTCGGTCATCGTCTTGCTAGCATAGTGAATAGGCAAGAAGTTCTTATCATGACATTTCCCCAATACGGCCCCAATAGCGTAATCACTAGCATCACACATGAGCTCAAAGGGGAGGTTCCAATTGGGAGCAACAAGAATGGGAGCTTCGGTAAGTTTCCTCTTAAGGATTTCAAAGGCTCGTACACAATCTTCGTCAAAGACAAAACGTGCCTCTTTTTCAAGAAGATGTGTAATGGGTCGAGAGATCTTTGAAAAATCCTTGATGAATCGACGATAAAAGCCCGCGTGGCCTAGGAAACTCCTCACTCCCTTAACGGTTTTGGGATGAGGTAATTTAGCGTTGACGTCTACCTTAGCTTGATCTACCTCAATCCCCGCTTTCGAGACCTTGTTCCCTAAGACGATTCCACTCTTAACCATAAAATGACACTTTTCCCTATTGAGCACAAGGTTGGTTTCCTCACAACGTTTCAACATTCTCTCTAGATTCGACAAACACGAAGTGAACGAATTACCAAACACGGAAAAGTCATCCATGAAGACTTCCATCATCTTCTCGATCATGTCATGAAAAATAGCCATCATGCACCTTTGAAAGGTTCCCGGTGCATTACAAAGTCCGAATGGCATTCTACGATAGGCAAACGTTCCATATGGACACGTAAACGTAGTTTTTTCTTGATCACGAGGATCGATGGGGATTTGGAAGTAACCGGAAAAACCATCTAAAAAGCAATAGAAATCGTTTCCCGCAAGACGCTCCAACATTTGGTCCATGAAGGGCAAGGGAAAATGGTCTTTTCGAGTGGCTTCATTCAACTTACGATAGTCAATGCACACTCTCCATCCGGTCACGAGTCTAATGGGAATCAACTCGTTGGCATCGTTTGGCACAACAGCCATTCCTCCCTTTTTAGGGACACAATGAATAGGGCTCACCCAAGGGCTATCGGAAATAGGGTAAATCGTTCCCGCGTCAAGGAGTTTAAGGACCTCCTTTTTGATGACGTCGTGAATTTTGGGGTTCACCCTCCTTTGATTTTGGATTGCGGGCTTGTAATCCTCCTCCATTAAGATTTTGTGGGTACAAAATTTGGGATCAATTCCCTTAATGTTGGATAACTTCCACGCAATTGCCCCTTTGTGATCCTTTAGAATATCGACAAGTACGGTTTTTTCATCATTCGAAAGTTCCTTCGGAATAATAACCGGCAACTTGTCGCCCTCCTCCAGATAGACATATTCGAGATGAGGAGGTAAATCTTTCAACTCGAGGATAGGTGGTTCCTCAAGTGAAGATTTGGGCTCGATACTCATAACCTCCTCGGGTGGAGGAAATGGGAAATCGTAAGAAAATCCTTGTTAATCGAGAAGTCCTCATCGTTGTCGAGGTCTTCGTTACAAGTACGTGGAACATCGAATTCTTCCAACGTAAAACCACCACCTTCAAATGGAGTGAAGGTTGGTGTCGAATTATCAAGAATTGGATCTAACATAGTGGGATTGCCACTAGTTTCTTCATCACCAAAACCTAGAACTTCTTGTGAAAATTCCTCGCAAACCACGTCAATCATATCAACGAGGTTTATGGTTGCAACAGAATAAACATGAGAAATTTGAGAGTTTTGAGTTGCGTTTATAACAAGTTCCTCGTCGTTGACACGTAAGGTGATCTTTCTAGCATGAACATCGATCAAAGCCATAGACGTATCTAAAAACGAACGACCTAAAATGAGAGGAACTTGAGGATCCGTGGGGATATCAACAACGATAAAGTCTACGAGATAGTAGAACTTCCCCACTTTTACAAAAACGTCTTCCGCCAATCCACATGCGGCAATCGTGGAATGGTCGGCCAACTCGATAGACATTAGTGAAGGAGTAAGATTAGGAAGATTGAGCGACTTGAAGATTTCAAGTGGTATCAAGTTAATGCTAGCACCAAGATTGGCCAAGGCGAAGCATTCCTCCATATCTTGGATTGCACAAGGGATCAAAAATTTACCAGGATCATCGACTTTTTGAGGTATGCGATTAAGATAAACCGATGAACAACTAGACAATTGGTGCAATTTCTCCTTGTTGTTCAACATACTCGTAAAGTTAGCGGCAAATCGAGGCATCATGACCAAAGCATCGGCGAAACTCACATTAAAGTGCAAATCACGAAACATTTTCATAAAAAGCTCAAATTGATAATTGTCGCGCTCTTGACGTTTCTCCTTCCTAAGTCTCGATGGATAGGGCAAAGGTGGTGTGGGTTGAGGCATAGGCATAGCCTTTGGAATCTCGGGTTCCAATGGTGGTAAAGGGTCAACCGTAGGTGTGGCATGAGCGGTACTTCGTGGGATTGGGACATGCTCCTTTTGGACCACCACCTCGGGTTCTTCATCAATTGCTTCCTCCGTAGGAGCAATTGGTTGAGGATTCGGTTCCTTAAGTGTCTTACCACTACGTGTGGTAATTACTTTCATCTCACCGTTAGGGTTTGATACGGTGTTGCTAGGAAGACTACTCGAAGACGGTTTACACATTATTGCCTCAAACATAGACGAGATTTTATCTTCAAACACGGATTGCCTCAATACGGCCTCAGATTGCCTCTTCTCGGCCTTAATCATCTCTTGTTTAATCTCATGTTGCCCTTGTTCCATTTTTTGTCGGTTTTGTTGTAACCTTGTGACATTTCCTTCCATCTTGTTGGTGTGGATTTTAAGTTCATTAGCTAACTCATTTTTCAACTATTTCTTCAAGTCGTTCTTAAACTCGGATCTTAGGCTAATGATTTCTCTTTGAAATTGTCAAACCTAGCATCATTCCCATTAGCGTATTCAACAAATTCATTTGGAAGATCTTTCAAAGTTTACAAACCTTTGTTGTTGTTTTGAAAATCATTTTGATTCTTGTTTGAAACTTGATTATTAGCCCCTTGATTCCCATAGTTTCCCTTGTTGAAATTGTTTTTGAAACCAACTTGATTGTTGTGATAGTTGTTGTTAAAATTTTGATTTAAACCGAAACCCTGTGGAGTCAATTGATTAGAGCGGGAAACTTGACCGTTTTGGTTGTAATTTCCCGTGGCCGCGAAGGCACTCGAAGTGTTACCACCGTTGGTAATGCACTCAGAGAAATCATGACCTCCACCACAATACATGCACGAAACCTCAACCGCTTTAGCCGTAGCGGGAGCACTTGGTTCACCAACCTTAAACTCAATCAAAAGTCCTTTTAGCTTATCAAAAATCTTGTTTTGCAAGTTCGCCTCAATTTGGCAAGCATCGATGGTAGTAGACAAAGAAGGTGAAGCCGAAGACGAAGCCTTACGAACACTAGACGTGCTACGAGGACTATACACCTTAGATCTATTCTCAATTATCACCAAAGCTTCCTCAACCGTTTTAGACAAAAAATTACCACCCGCGGCTGCATTTAAATAATCCCTTTCATGATCATTAAGTCCATTGTAAAACGTGTCAATTTGATGCAAGTCTAAAAAACCGTGATGAGGACATTCATGTAACATCTCCTTAAACCTATTCCAAGCCGATGAAAAACTTCCATTAAACTCTTGTGATAATTTTGAAATCTCGTTTTTCAAGTGCGTAGTCTTAGAGGGCGGAAAAATTTGGTTCACAAACTTAGACACGAGATCCTTCCATGTCAATATAGAATTGGGTGGCTCTTTCTCTAACCAAATTTTAGCGGGCCCCGCTAAGGAATACGGAAAAAGCATCATCTTAATCGAGTCATTCGAGACATCCTTAAACTTGCAAGTGGTGGTAAGACGGTTGAATTGGCGGATATGGTTGTGTGGATTGTCCTTCTCATCACCACGGAATTTGTTGTTTTGGATCATCGACAACAAACCCGTTTTCACCTCAAAATTCTCCGCAAGGATAGCGGGAATCACAATAGCCTCTCCATAACCCTCGTTGGGTGCTTGAAGTAACTCCATCATAGTTCGATTCGCCATGGTTGGTGCTTCTCTTACAATGGGTTCGTCAATATGAGACTCCTCACTAGAAAGATTGGGAGTGGCAGTTTTGTTCTTTCGTTTACGTGCACATCTTGCTTGATTACGAGTTAGCATAAACGTCACGTACAACGAGGGGACGAGCAAAGAAGATTCTTTTTGGTGTTTTGTATTTTTCAATTTTTTTGTGGTTTTTTATTATATTAACCTTTTTGGATTTTGGTGAATGTATTAAGTAGACACAAATCTACAAATCTCCTCCTTAATCAAATCTATCGATTAAAGAAGCCTCAAGGAATGAAAACGATCACTTGAAGTGAACGCCTTAGATGAATTTAGAACGTTGGTGGAACACCAAAACGT
Organism: Glebionis coronaria; assembly: GCA_025667525.1. NCBI lineage: Eukaryota > Viridiplantae > Streptophyta > Magnoliopsida > Asterales > Asteraceae > Glebionis > Glebionis coronaria. The sequence goes on along the minus strand of CM046879.1, from coordinate 22,371,919 downwards.
TCAAGAGGGTTTAATCAATGGAAACCAAGAAAATATATATGATACTTAGTAATAATTTGGGCGGCAAAACCCTCGATTAGCTCTCAAAATCAAATACTCACAAGCAAGCGGGGAAACGAGGCGGCGCGAAGCACTTAAGAGCCTTTTTCCTTAGGATATATTTTATAATATCGGCCTTATACCCACCTTATAGTTTGTATTTTTCAAAATTGAGCTTCACGAAAGTATTTATCTATTTTTGCCTTTTTCTTTGGTTTGAGATTCGAATACAGTGATTGGGTAATGACCTCCCAAGTCAAGGTTGTGATTTCTCACGTATTTGGATTACTTGTGAATTTATTGTTCTACGTATACAATATAGTAATAGTATTCACACAAAAATTGAAAACCGATAATACGTATTAGTAGAGTGCTACTAATACAAATACTATTTATGGTTAGTATAAAAACAACAATTCCAAATCAAAATACAACACGCCTCCCCGGAAGCGGCGCCAAAATGATAGTTGTAAATTAGCACTTATTTAGGAAAACAAGGCAATTAGGGCAAGTATTAACACGTAGTTTAGGAAAACCACAAAGTTATGACCCTAAGTGGGGAACGTTCTCAAGGAGGCTTAGTGTGTGTGTAATGAACTGATTATCTTTGAGATTATATTTTTGAGAAAGAAAAATAGAAATGAGATTAGAAGAGAATGATGGTTACGAAGACGGATTAAACTAAGACGAAAAAGGTGTACACGTAAAACCGTAAAAAGCACTAAAATTAAAATTTTACCCTAAAAATTACCAAAAATCACTATAAATCCACAAAAATATTCTAAGAGTTTACAAAAAATCCAAACTCGCCAAAACCTTTTAATTAATTAAATAATGACTTTTTAATGCTAATTAAAGCACTAAAAATCAATATTAACTATTAAAAAGTCCAAAACAAGATCTTAAAGTTTGTAAACCTCAAAAATACCCTAATTAAGCTAAAAAGTATTTTCAAAATTTTAAAACCACTAAAAACTATTTTTTAAGAATTAAAAACTATTAAAATATTTGGAAAGTTGAAAAATTCCTAATTAGGTGTCTACAATCTAGGAAAAATATAAAAACTTAGAAAATCATACTTTTAATTTTTAACAATAAAATAATATTAAATTTTATTAAAAATCCAAAAATCATAAAAAATCTAAAAACTTGCAAACTAGCTTAATTTAACCTAAATAACTCAAAAATGAAAGTGAAATTACCTAAATACCCTTAATGGGCCTAAAAAGTGGGCTAAACCCAAAACAGATCCTAATTGGGCCAAATTTGGGCCCAATATAAAAAGTGTCCAAAATAAGCCCAAAAAGCACTACTTGACTCAAAATTTGATTTTAAACAACTTTTTCCAAAGGGCCAAAAGCTGAAAGTGTGAAATAAGCTAGCTTATACCAAACAACTTATTCTTAATGGGCTTTTTGGCCCATTAAGCTATAAGCCAATGCCATAAGCTGAAATTAGACACACAAGCTTCTTTTGTCCTAAATAAGACTTCTGTAAAAAGAAATTTGAAATAAGCCCAAGGAATAAGCCTGAAAATGCAGTAAGCAATCTATAGAAAACGACAAAAGAGTCGTTTTTGAGTTCTAGGCCACCCCAAGTGCTGATTCAAGTTTCTATAGCTTTCAAATGACTTAATTAGGCAAAATCAACAAAGATTTTTCAAATAAGCTGACTCAATAAGCTGGAAAAAGCAAATAAGCACTTATGTAAAAGTCAAATAAGTTGGTTTTCCAGTAAAAAGTCAAAGTCAAAGTCCAATAAGCTCCAGTCTAATCAAATGGGTCAAATAATGAAGATCTATCACAAAAAATAAGTTGTTGCAGGTCTGGATAAGCTAAAATAGCTTATTGATAAGCTGAGTTCAATTTTACACTAGCAGGGGCTAGTTTAGGGTGTTGAGCAGTGGAAACTTTTTCCAGTGCTTGACTTGTTTGACTTTTTGTCTTTAGTGACTTTTTTGGATATTTAGATTACACAAAGGTACCCAAATGCTCTTTGGATCAAAAGGAGTCAATAACAATCAAAATATCACAACCACAAACACCCAATTGATATAGTTTAATCAATAAAGTACCAGATATAGCACATACATGAAACAATAAGTAGTTAAGCACTTATAAGCAGTTTTAGCAATAATCAGCCAACCAAATTCAACCAAATGCATACACAAGCTGTTATAAACTCTAATTAACAAGTTTAAATAGTTTTCATGCAATGGCTTAAAGCCTAAATCAAGATTCAAGATTATGAATGTTACTGATGAACACTAACACATGCAGTTTTGCACTTTGCTGATGTATTTGACCAATAAGCCAGATTCAACACTCAATATCTGTCAAATAAGTTATTATAATGATGTTTTAACAACTTTCAACCCTAAGCATGCACAAATACTAGATTTCACCAAAATCTTGGGTCAAAAACAGTTAAATTCACCAAGTTATAGCATATTGTTTGATTTGAAGTTTCAAACCCAAAAACTTGCAGCAAAACACTCTCGACAAGGCATATATCAGATACCCAGCACAAACAACACCTTCTAACAACACAATACCAAGATTCAATGTAACACTCTCATTTTTCGTATCGGTACAGCGGAAGGGTCTTTCAGAGTGTTACGGGATAGCACAATAACTCCAATCATAGACAACACATAAAAATGGTTGTACAAGGTTTAACAAACATTCATTCGATAAAAAGGTTTAAAAGTGTACAACAGGTCCCAAATTATACAGGTCATTAAGTTTACAAAACACAGATCGAATGAACATTTTTAATATTAAGTGTGGGCCATCAGAGTCGATCTCCATCCGGATTACCTTCAAGCACCTGAGATAGAAAACATGCAAAAATCATATCAGCGAATGCTGAGTGAATTCATAGAGTTTAATGAAAACCGTTATATAAAACAATCATTTACAATCATTTAAAATCAGAACACAAGTATAATATCGGAAGTAAGTCCACATATTGCTAGTCAGGCAATATATAAATCAAGCATACATCTGAAACCGTCCATGAGACCGTAGTCTCTATATTACCATGATAGGTAATATATTCATCGTAATAGCGTCGTTGTCGTTTATTAATTATGTCTTATAGCATACGTTGTATATTGTATAGGATTATTATTAGCCGCATGACATTGTTACCTTACTGTGAAAACAGCGGGCCGCGAACCCGACAAACAATTTGCCCATCTAAGTTAGCGTGTCGTCACAAAAATCACGCTATGGAATCTTCTCATACATAAATTCGCTTACCAATCAATGTGGTACGACGGGGATCAACCGTCAAGGCGCGAACTGGGGTGATCGTCCCCAAATAGTACTATCAAATGCATAAGCGTCTACCAAAACCCGGTAGTTCACAATTCATGCTAATGGGACTTTAAGTGACATAACCTAACTACTAATAATCCTTTTAGTCTCGAATATAGGGTCATAGCATCATTCGGGTCCATCTCATTAAGCATACAATCGGGACTACTTGTGTTCTATTTTTATAAAAATCTAGCATGTTATCTCCCTCGCGGGTTTACAAATCATTTTATAAAACATTTAAAAGAGTGCGAGGCTATGAACTCACGTTGTTAATGAAAGGCGGATTATCGGCTACGGGCGTGCTTCGGTCACGGAAACCTATATAAATAATAATCGGTCTTAGACTCGGTCCAATGACTTTTGTCAAAATAACAATATACATATATATGATTATTGTACATATGATGATGATCAAGTGGGTTTATAAATCCTCATTTACTCATTTTAGTGTTTACGTTTTAGTATCGTCTTACTAGTTCACTAGTTTTACCGATTTTACCTATTTTAAGTTCATTAAGTCTTTTATAAGTTCTTTTACTTGTTTTTACCCATTTTATACTTATATGATCAGTGTATATACTTTTCATGTTGGGCCCTATTGGGTTAAGCCCAAATAATTCTTTTTACAAGTATTTATCTTATTAAGTCCAATTATTAGTCTAATAGGTTTAGTTAGCTCGTAATTGTCCGTAATTCTTATAGTTCGGGTTTTATCGGTTTTTACTTGTCTTAGTTACTTATACATCAGTATACATCTTTTATAAACTTTACATTAGACGGGTTTGGTCGTCTAAGTTTTATTTGATGAAAAACGTTAATTTCACGGCGATAGCCGAAAAAGTCGTAAAAATAAAGTTTATAGTTTTTATTACTTATAAATATTACTTTTACCACCATTTATACATTTTACCCATTTAATTAACCTTTTATACATTTATATAATTAAGTTTTACAAGTTAGTGGGTTTGTACTTTACATTTTATAAATTATAAAGTGAGTGCTTATATAATAATAATAAACATTATTTCCAAAAATCTGATTTTTAACTTCACATTCACCATTTTTATCATATCTAGAGTTCTACAATGACTTAGAAGCTCATTTTTAAATGACAACTTCTTCATGATATGTGCTAAATATAACTTAGTTATAGCTACTGCCCATTTTAAGCTTAAGTTGTCTTAACAGTCCCTACAAAACTGCTTATTCAGATTGTACCACCTAACTTGTTTTGATCATATCTCACTCATTATTTTGATTCCATTGCATGGCCAACTCTCACATGTGTATAACATCATCTACTTTACTGTAAATAGATTAAACCATGCATTTTTATCAGTTCTTCATTTAGTTATCTACTGTTTTTATACAGCCAACTATTTAGACATGATTTTAGCTTCATTTCTTATGGTTATCATCATTTTTAAGCATGTTTATCAACACTTGATCCCCACACAACATTTTTATCATCATATATACATCATATACATATACAAAATGAAAGAAAATACATTTGTTCTTTACAAAATAATAAGAGAAAAATGTAGAGGATGATCTTCTTTACCAATCCAAGTGGATTTCTTGTTTTAAGAAGGCAAGAACTTGATGAACACAACAAGTATCTCCAAGACCATCAAATAGCAAGATCATATGTTGGAAAATCAGCCCTAGGACACAAGCAAATCACCTCCAAAGTTGGTTATATGGCCACCAAATGATCAAGGTTTCAAGGAATCACCTTAATATGACTAGTAAACATGTGGTTTGTAGTTGGAAGAGATCAAAAATGGTGTTTGTTGTTTGATGTGGGACGGCATATAGGGTGAAGTAGAGAGAGTTTGAGAGTAAATTGCATGGATGAAAATGGTTAAGTGAAACCATTTGTTGGTTTTGATAAGTTTGGTGGTAGTTTAGCCTAAAGTGTAAGCTAAGGCTTACACTTGTAACTAAACAAGTTAAGTTAGTGCCACCTAATGGTGGTGAGGTGTTTTGGCCGTCCCTTAATAGCTAGTGGGATGGGGCAATGTGTTTTGTCCCATCTCACTAGTTTACGGGTATTTCTCGATTCTAGTTTTCTCGATTTGCGTGCCCTCGGGTCGTTTTACGAAAAACGTTTTTATAAATTATGAATCACCGTCACAAAACGAATCCAATAAAAATTGTCTCATCAAAAACGGAGTTCAAAAACGTAAATACGTAATCCTAAGGTTTCCGGTTTAGTCGTAAAAGACGCCAAATTATGCACGTAAGCCCAAATTTAAATCCGTAAATTGTGAGTTCGTCAACCAACATAAAAATAAGTTTCAAAATATTATACGAGAAAATATTTAACTACCTGAAAATGTTAGATTTGTCACAGCTTTTCCTCCTAAAAGGGATCAACGTCCTCGTGATCCATTTCATTTGGATGTCCGTTTCTTATTGAAATCGAAGAGGTGCGGATATTTCTTCCACATTTCATCCTCTCGTTCCCAAGTATACTCCGGTCCATGCCTTGAATTCCATCGGATCTTGACAATAGGTATCCGACTTTGTTTCAGTTGCTTTACCTCACGGTCCATAACTTCTACGGGCTCTTCGATAAAATGCAACTTCCCATCTATTCGAACCTTACCTAACGGAATTTTCTCATCACTCACTGCTAGACATTTCTTCAGATTAGATACATGGAATGTGTTGTGAACACCATGAAGTTCTGGGGGTAACTCTAGTTTGTAAGCCACCGGACCTACCCTAGATAGAATCTTAAAGGGTCCAATATAACGGGGATTCAATTTTCCTCGTTTTCCAAATCTTATAACGCCTTTCCATGGCGATACTTTCAACATTACTCGGTCACCCACTTCAAACTCCATTGGCTTCCGCCGCACATCCGCGTAACTTTTCTGTCTACTACGGGCAGTCAACAACCTCTTCTTAATTTGAACTATCATCTCTGTAGTCTCCCGGATCAATTCCGGTCCCGTGAGCTGGGTATCCCCAACTTCACTCCAACATACAGGAGATCTACACTTCCTACCATACAAAGCTTCAAACGGTGCAGCCTTAATACTAGAATGGTAACTATTGTTATACGAAAACTCTGCTAACGACAAATGTTTATCCCAATTCTTACCAAAATCTAACACACAAGCTCTCAACATATCTTCCAGTGTTTGTATCGTCCTTTCACTCTGCCCATCAGTCTGGGGGTGATAAGCAGTGCTCATATCGAGATTCGTTCCCAAAGATCTTTGGAGGGATTTCCAAAAATTCGATGCGAATCTAGGATCTCGATCTGAAATGATCGATACAGGCACTCCATGCTTGCATACAACATTATCCATGTATATTCGAGTCAGCTTCTCCAGTGAGAACTGCTCCTTAACCGGAATGAAGTGTGCTGATTTGGTCAGTCTATCGACAATAACCCAAATCGAATTGTTTCCAGATGATGTTCTAGGAAGCTTGGTGATAAAGTCCATCGTAATTCGCTCCCACTTCCATTCAGGAATCTTTGGTTGTTGAAGTAGTCCTGATGGCTTTTGATGTTCAGCTTTAACTCTAGCACAAGTCAAGCATTGAAGAACATACATAGCTATGTCAGCTTTCATATTCGGCCACCAATACAACTTCTTCAAATCATGGTACATCTTATCAGATCCTGGATGAATGGAATACTTAGATTTATGGGATTCTAACATAATCAAATCTCTTAAGCCTCCAAACTTAGGTATCCACATACGACCTCTTAAACATTTCACTCCATCAGCTCTAACCTCTAAAGGATCTCCTTCTCCTCGGAACCCTTCATTAACAAAATTCTCCTTCTTACAAGCTTCTATTTGTGCATTTCTAATTTGCTCAGGCAAATTATTGTGCACGGTCAAGACTAGAGAACGCACCCTGATAGGCTCTCTATCTTTCCTACTCAACGCATCAGCAACAACATTGGCTTTTCCTGGGTGATATTTTATATCACAATCATAATCACTTAACAACTCTATCCATCTTCGTTGCCTCATGTTCAACTCTTTCTGGTCGAGAATATACTGTAGGCTTTTGTGATCGGTGAATACCGTACACTTGGTGCCATACAGATAATGCCTCCACAACCTAAGAGCAAAGACCACCGCTCCTAGCTCAAGATCGTGAGTAGCATAATTCTCCTCATTCTTCCTTAATTGCCTAGAAGCATAAGCTATCACTTTCTCTCTCTGCATCAAAACAGCTCCATAACCTCTAAGAGATGCATCACAATACACTACAAAATCTTCACTCCCTTCGGGTAATGATAAGATTGGCGCACTACATAATTTTTGCTTCAATGTCTGAAATGCTCCATCTTCATCACTTCCCCAAACGAAAGATTTATTCTTCTGAGTAAGCTTAGTCAAGGGTTTAGCTATTAAAGAAAATTCTTTAATGAATCGCCTATAATAGCCAGCTAATCCTAAGAACTGTCGCACTTCCGTTGGCGTTGTCGGTGCAGACCAATTCTTAATAGCTTCAACCTTTGCAGGATCAACATGAATTCCATCTTTGTTAATCACATGACCAAGAAATTGCACAGAATCCAACCAGAAATCACACTTCGAAAACTTAGCATACAACCTTTCATCCTTCAACAACTTCAAAACAATCCTCAAATGTTCTCTATGCTCATCTTCATTCTTAGAATAGATTAGAATATCGTCAATAAACACAATCACAAATTTATCCAAGTAGGGCTTGCACACTCGATTCATTAAATCCATGAAAACCGCAGGTGCGTTAGTTAACCCAAATGGCATTACTTGAAATTCATAGTGTCCATAACGAGTTCTAAATGCAGTTATAGGAATATCTTCTTCACGGACGCGAAGTTGGTGATATCCTGACCGCAAATCTATCTTAGAATACACACTAGATCCTTGCAGTTGATCAAACAAATCATCAATCCTAGGTAAAGGATATCGATTCTTGATTGTCAACTTATTCAGTTCCCTATAATCAATGCACATACGAAAAGATCCATCCTTCTTCTTAACGAACAAGACTGGAGCTCCCCAAGGCGACGAGCTTGGTCGAATAAAACCTTTATCGGACAACTCCTTAAGTTGCTCATATAACTCCTTTAATTCAGAAGGGGCTAATCGGTAAGGCGCACGTGCCACCGGTGCAGCACCAGGAATTAAATCGATTCGAAACTCTACTTGCCTTATCGGTGGAAGTCCTGGTAAATCTTTAGGAAATACCTCAGGAAATTCACAAATAATAGGTACATCTTCCAATCGTTTCTCCCTAGACTCATTCCCGGTCACTTGAGCTAAGAATAACTCACAACCGTTCCTGATGTACTTTTGGACTTTAATACATGAAACGATTTTCAAACGGGATTCACCTCGACTACCATCAATTACTAACGTTCTATTCCTAAGAGGAATCTTAACCTTCTTCTCTCCACATAAAATAGTAGCATTATTCAACGACAACCAATCCATACCAATAATAATATCGAAACTACCTAATTCTATCAACATCAAATCAATCGGAAAGGAATGATTCAAGAGATTTAGAGAGCATCCTTCTAATAGCTTATTAGTTTTCACTAATTTACCATCAGCCAATTCCACCTCGTAACTGGTACTTATCTCAACAGGTTCAATATCAATAAGGGCACTAAATTTAGTGGATACAAAGCTCCTATCGGCACCCGAATCGAATAAAGCAACAGCATAATGATTGTTGAGTAAAAACGTACCGGTAACGACATTCGGATCCTCTTTCTTCACCTCAATTGTTCCAAGTTGGTAGATACCACCCTGGGGGTTTCTTCCAGGTACAATCGCTTTCAACTTGGGGCATTCCGATTTCCTATGACCTTCTTCATTACAGTTGAAGCAAATCGTTCCCTTCTTACACCTTTCAACCTTGTGTCCAAGCTTTCCGCAATTTCGGCACTTCCAGCAGTCGCCAGGATGCCTCTTGTTGCCACACTTAGGACATCTATCATCGTTGCGCGGTGCATTGTTGGTAATAGCATTTGCATTCCCCTTTCTCTGGTTCTGACGGCGATTGAAATTCTTCCTATAATCACCTCTATCTACACGCTCACCGTCTCCCTTTCTTTTCTCACCTACACGGGCTTCATCTTCCTTATCCTGAATTATCTGTCTAATGAGTCGGTAAGCCATTCGAACAGCATCATCAATGGTCAGTGGTTTCGATGATGTCACGTCCCCCCGGATATTCCTTGTCAACCCTTTCACATATTGCTCAATTCGGATCTCTTCGGGTTCAACCAATCGAGGACATAGCAAGGCCAACTCATGGAATCGATTCGTGTAACTATCAATGTCCACACCTTTCATTCTCAAATGAATCAACTCCTGTTCTAACCTAATAATCACACTACGAGGACAAAACTCCAAAGTCATCCACTTCTTGATTTCAGCCCAAGGAGTAGCATTAGCAGCATCAAGACCCATGAAAGCAATTCTCCCGTTCCACCAAGTCAACGCACGACCTTTAAGAGTAGCCATAGCAAAAGTCACCTTATCTTCCTCCTTACACTTACTAATCCTAAACACCGATTCAATCTTCTCGATCCACTGGCTTAATCCTACAGCACCTTCAGTTCCATTAAAAGGTAGAGGTTCACACTTCATGAACGTCACATAAGTACAACCACCAACTTCAGGTGCATTAGTTCCAAGTCCTCCTATATTTCCTCCAGCATTAGCATTCACATTATTAGCATTCACATTCACATTAGTACCGCCAATTCCACTACCGCCAGCTCCACTACCGCCAGCTCCACTACCGCCAGCTCCACTACCGCCAGCTCCACTACCGCCAGCTTCATTTCTAGCATTTGCCATGAATTCAGTCATAGATGCGGTAACTTGCTCCGTAATAATCCTACGTACATCATCCTCAGTCACAGCCTTCTTGGGCGGCATAGTTCTATAATTCCACAATTTCAAAGCATTAAGCATTCACCCAACAAAGGATTCATATAATATGGATCGAATTCATAATCAAGATACAAATAGGGCACAATATGGAATTCAAGACAAGATACATATTTCATTCGATCTGAAACAAAAGTATTGTCTTAGTACATCCATATCAAAGTTCTAACACTATATACACTCAAAATTCGTGCCAAGTCTACAACTAACAAGTCGGTTCAGTCAAAGCTATAAACACAAAAGATCTAAAGGTCACTACTAAATACAGACTGGTCTACTGAGAACCGCCAGATGGTCCATCATCCATCGTCTTCTGGATCTTTGCCGGACGATCACTAGACACATCTTCAGCTGGGCGCTTACGGATTACTCCTCTTTCAACCATGTCGGCATAAAATCTACTGTTCCAACCCACGGATATATTCAACTCCTTTTCAGCTTTCTCACGCATCGCACGAGCCACACTCAACTGAATCTCCAAAGAATTCACCTTTTTCTTCATAGCCACATACTCACCACTTTCCAACACCGATAACCTCCTAAAAGCCTCATTCAAACCACGTTCTACATCACTCAAATCCAAACTAAGCAATTCTCGCTCTTTCTCGCCAACCTTAGCCTTCGACTCCAAATAAGCAACCTGAGTCTGAACAACACCTAATCCAACCTCTGTCACACAACTCCTAACACGGGAAGCATCTAGATCACGTCTCAAGGCCCATGGTGCAAGACCATCAATATGAGTAGCCTCTCGAGCACTAGACGACTCTCCTATCTCATGTCTACGAGCAGCAATACCGTCGGTACCGTCAGGTGCATCGTCATCCTCATCCTCCTCTGATTCAGAATCAGATTCAGACGATTCAGACATTTCATCCCTAGGTAACTCATCCTCGGAATCAGACAAACAAACTGGTGGGGGCAAAGGCTCGCCCTCTGGAACATCATACGGATATATAAGCTCAGCTTCCTCATCGTCATCAACCTCAACATCTATACCTACATCCTCCTCGACATCCTCGTCGTCAATCTCATCATCTAACTCATCTAACCCAATCTCATTCTCATTCTCAATATCAACATTCTCAATATCCACGTCCTCATTACCCACATTCTCAGTCTCATTCTCTACTAAGTCTTCCTGAGGGGCAATCTGATCTCCTAGTCCTAACTCGGGCTCGGGATCCTCAAATGGTTCCTCCTCGTCATCAATATCAAAATCTACTAAGTCTAAATAAGGATCATCTTCTATATTAGGTTCGGGAATAGCATGGTTTTCTACAGGAATATTAGGGTCAGCCATGACAATCTGCATTTATATATATTTATCTCGTATTAGGATAACATACTAGTTAAACAATTACATAATGAAATCACGATATATACATATATATAAATTAAATTATATATATCAAAATATATATCTTCTCAATAAGGCTTGTTGGTAACGTCGGAGATCTCTGGCACCGTTATAGTCAAAAGATTTTTCAAATATTTTCTCAAATGTTCATTGTCAAAAGATTTTGAAAAGTTTTGTTCAAAACCTTGGTTTTTTTTTTTTAAAATCTTTTGTTCTCTACAACGAGAGCTCTGGTACCAAACTGTAACACTCTCATTTTTCGTATCGGTACAGCGGAAGGGTCTTTCAGAGTGTTACGGGATAGCACAATAACTCCAATCATAGACAACACATAAAAATGGTTGTACAAGGTTTAACAAACATTCATTCGATAAAAAGGTTTAAAAGTGTACAACAGGTCCCAAATTATACAGGTCATTAAGTTTACAAAACACAGATCGAATGAACATTTTTAATATTAAGTGTGGGCCATCAGAGTCGATCTCCATCCGGATTACCTTCAAGCACCTGAGATAGAAAACATGCAAAAATCATATCAGCGAATGCTGAGTGAATTCATAGAGTTTAATGAAAACCGTTATATAAAACAATCATTTACAATCATTTAAAATCAGAACACAAGTATAATATCGGAAGTAAGTCCACATATTGCTAGTCAGGCAATATATAAATCAAGCATACATCTGAAACCGTCCATGAGACCGTAGTCTCTATATTACCATGATAGGTAATATATTCATCGTAATAGCGTCGTTGTCGTTTATTAATTATGTCTTATAGCATACGTTGTATATTGTATAGGATTATTATTAGCCGCATGACATTGTTACCTTACTGTGAAAACAGCGGGCCGCGAACCCGACAAACAATTTGCCCATCTAAGTTAGCGTGTCGTCACAAAAATCACGCTATGGAATCTTCTCATACATAAATTCGCTTACCAATCAATGTGGTACGACGGGGATCAACCGTCAAGGCGCGAACTGGGGTGATCGTCCCCAAATAGTACTATCAAATGCATAAGCGTCTACCAAAACCCGGTAGTTCACAATTCATGCTAATGGGACTTTAAGTGACATAACCTAACTACTAATAATCCTTTTAGTCTCGAATATAGGGTCATAGCATCATTCGGGTCCATCTCATTAAGCATACAATCGGGACTACTTGTGTTCTATTTTTATAAAAATCTAGCATGTTATCTCCCTCGCGGGTTTACAAATCATTTTATAAAACATTTAAAAGAGTGCGAGGCTATGAACTCACGTTGTTAATGAAAGGCGGATTATCGGCTACGGGCGTGCTTCGGTCACGGAAACCTATATAAATAATAATCGGTCTTAGACTCGGTCCAATGACTTTTGTCAAAATAACAATATACATATATATGATTATTGTACATATGATGATGATCAAGTGGGTTTATAAATCCTCATTTACTCATTTTAGTGTTTACGTTTTAGTATCGTCTTACTAGTTCACTAGTTTTACCGATTTTACCTATTTTAAGTTCATTAAGTCTTTTATAAGTTCTTTTACTTGTTTTTACCCATTTTATACTTATATGATCAGTGTATATACTTTTCATGTTGGGCCCTATTGGGTTAAGCCCAAATAATTCTTTTTACAAGTATTTATCTTATTAAGTCCAATTATTAGTCTAATAGGTTTAGTTAGCTCGTAATTGTCCGTAATTCTTATAGTTCGGGTTTTATCGGTTTTTACTTGTCTTAGTTACTTATACATCAGTATACATCTTTTATAAACTTTACATTAGACGGGTTTGGTCGTCTAAGTTTTATTTGATGAAAAACGTTAATTTCACGGCGATAGCCGAAAAAGTCGTAAAAATAAAGTTTATAGTTTTTATTACTTATAAATATTACTTTTACCACCATTTATACATTTTACCCATTTAATTAACCTTTTATACATTTATATAATTAAGTTTTACAAGTTAGTGGGTTTGTACTTTACATTTTATAAATTATAAAGTGAGTGCTTATATAATAATAATAAACATTATTTCCAAAAATCTGATTTTTAACTTCACATTCACCATTTTTATCATATCTAGAGTTCTACAATGACTTAGAAGCTCATTTTTAAATGACAACTTCTTCATGATATGTGCTAAATATAACTTAGTTATAGCTACTGCCCATTTTAAGCTTAAGTTGTCTTAACAGTCCCTACAAAACTGCTTATTCAGATTGTACCACCTAACTTGTTTTGATCATATCTCACTCATTATTTTGATTCCATTGCATGGCCAACTCTCACATGTGTATAACATCATCTACTTTACTGTAAATAGATTAAACCATGCATTTTTATCAGTTCTTCATTTAGTTATCTACTGTTTTTATACAGCCAACTATTTAGACATGATTTTAGCTTCATTTCTTATGGTTATCATCATTTTTAAGCATGTTTATCAACACTTGATCCCCACACAACATTTTTATCATCATATATACATCATATACATATACAAAATGAAAGAAAATACATTTGTTCTTTACAAAATAATAAGAGAAAAATGTAGAGGATGATCTTCTTTACCAATCCAAGTGGATTTCTTGTTTTAAGAAGGCAAGAACTTGATGAACACAACAAGTATCTCCAAGACCATCAAATAGCAAGATCATATGTTGGAAAATCAGCCCTAGGACACAAGCAAATCACCTCCAAAGTTGGTTATATGGCCACCAAATGATCAAGGTTTCAAGGAATCACCTTAATATGACTAGTAAACATGTGGTTTGTAGTTGGAAGAGATCAAAAATGGTGTTTGTTGTTTGATGTGGGACGGCATATAGGGTGAAGTAGAGAGAGTTTGAGAGTAAATTGCATGGATGAAAATGGTTAAGTGAAACCATTTGTTGGTTTTGATAAGTTTGGTGGTAGTTTAGCCTAAAGTGTAAGCTAAGGCTTACACTTGTAACTAAACAAGTTAAGTTAGTGCCACCTAATGGTGGTGAGGTGTTTTGGCCGTCCCTTAATAGCTAGTGGGATGGGGCAATGTGTTTTGTCCCATCTCACTAGTTTACGGGTATTTCTCGATTCTAGTTTTCTCGATTTGCGTGCCCTCGGGTCGTTTTACGAAAAACGTTTTTATAAATTATGAATCACCGTCACAAAACGAATCCAATAAAAATTGTCTCATCAAAAACGGAGTTCAAAAACGTAAATACGTAATCCTAAGGTTTCCGGTTTAGTCGTAAAAGACGCCAAATTATGCACGTAAGCCCAAATTTAAATCCGTAAATTGTGAGTTCGTCAACCAACATAAAAATAAGTTTCAAAATATTATACGAGAAAATATTTAACTACCTGAAAATGTTAGATTTGTCACATTCAAGCTTAAACAGGTAGTCCCAAACACCCTTTTAACTTTTCAAAACCAAGTTTTTCAAATCAAAAGCAAGATTCAGTTAACCCAATGATCAATCTAGCATATAAATAACATTATCATGCAAGACTAAGCAGATTTAAGCCAAGAAATCAACAAGAACAATAGTATAGCACAAATCCACAAAAATTCCAATATTTAACAGATTTTCAAGGATTTTAGACAAACCTCATGGATGTACATCCACACCCACGAATTTATGAGCTTATGTGCTTGCTAGAACAAGCCCAAGCTTCCAATAACACCCCTGCTAAGATTCAACAAGGTTAGAAGCAAGATTATCAAAACAGAAACTTAAAAAGCCTTGATTACCCCACACTTGATTATCCCCAAGTTATAAGCCTCACCACACCTTAATTATCACAATTAGGATGCTATGATCAGCCCTATAACCCAAGAATTCCAAGGTTGAAACAAGAACTTAGCAAAATATCAAGCTTGAAGGAAAAATGCAAACTTTTGCACTCTCCTTAAAAACAGGTTTTGAGATTCAAATTCAGTAAACAAATAACATAAACAAGCATAAAATGAGATGGCACTTGGTCTTTCTTCAACACACTTAACACAATTTCATTAATCTGAAAATAGGATTTACAAGTGTTTGAACAAGGAAAAACCAAAAGCAAACGTAAATGAAGGACCCTATACCCTTAATATAGAGGGTGTACTTGGTATGCATTAGCTAAAAACTTAAAACCCTAACTTGTGGAAGTCCCAAAATGCCCCTTGTCTTGTTTTGAGTTGTAACACCCCCAAATTTACATAATTTAATACAGCGGAAGACTCGTTGGTGTTACGGGATAGCACATTACTCACATCATAGACAACGCTTAAAAATCGTGTCGTTTAATAATAAAGCATTTCCATTCATAAATATCAAATTTTACATAGGTCCCAAGTCATAGTCATTTCATACAATTTTACAAAAGATTTGAATGGAAATTGTTATTTAAGTGGGGGCCATGAATTCTTGTTGTCTTCCCGAGAATTACCTTCAAGTACTTGAGATAAAACATGTTAAAAGAAAAGGTCAACGATAACGCTGAGTGAATTCATAGAGTTTAATAAAATCCATCAATATAACATCGGTATAAAATTATTACCGAAAATCATTTCGTACAAATCTTTGTAATAGGCCATAAAATCGCCAAAGTCATTTTATACAAATCCTTATCAAAATCATAATATAGGCTTTCGCCTTCAAAATTATTATGCGTATCATTGTCGTAAAAACATCATACAATACGTTTCATAACGTTGTATAAAGTTAAATAAAACCCGTTATATGAATATGGTTATGTAAAACCAAAACACGAACATAACATCAATAAGAGACCCTGTATTGCTAGTCAGGCAATATATCATAATTCAGTGCGTATAGCAGTATTTCGTTATTTGGATTATTATAAGCCGCATGACATTGTTACCATACTAAAACAAACAACGGCTAGCTAGCCCGAAACTCATTTGCCCATCTAAATTAGCGTGTCGTCATAAAGGTCACGCTATGGAAATCTTCTCATACATAAATTCGCTTACCAATCAATGTGGCACGACGGGGATCAACCGTCAAGGCGTGAACTGGGGTGATCGTCCCCAAATAGTACTATTATATGCATAAGCGTCTACCAAATCCCGGTAGTTCACAATTCATGCTAATGGGACTTTTAGTGACATAACCTAACTTTAATAATCCATTTTATTTCATACAATCGGGTCATTTGATCATTCATCGGGTCATAAAATCATTCGGGTCCAAATCAATAAACAAACAATCAGGACAAATGGTGTCCTATTTTATCAAAACTAACATGTTATCTCCCTCGCGGGTTTATAAAACATTTCATAAAAACATTTAAAAGAGTGCGAGGCTATGAACTCACGTTGATGTGGGAAGGCGGGTTATCGGCAATTCGGACGTACGGTACGTGCTTCAATCACGGAAACCTAGACAAATAACACTCGTCTTAGACTCTTGTCCAATGACTTTATAAAAATAACAAATATACATATGCTGATTTTGTACATATGATGATGATCAAGTGCGTTTATATATTCTTATTTACTCATTTTAGTGTTTATGTATTGGTAACTTTTTACTAGTTTACTAGTTTTACCTATTTACATGTTTTAGGTCCAATAAGCCTATTATAAGTTCATTAACTTGTATTAATCTATTTTATACTTGTATTATCAGTATTTATACTTTACATGTTGAGCCCAAATGGGTTAAGCCCAATAAGTAATTTTTATAAGTGTTTAACTTATTTAGTCAATTTTTTTATTTTTTTTCAAATATTGATTTATACTTTCAACATATGGGTTTATGATCAAATATTAGATTTACATATTAGGATAAGGCAAACGGGCAACAAGATGCGCCGCTAGCCCTTTTTGTATAGCAAAACCAAGTCTATTAAATACAACGTTTGTGGATTTAGGAGTCAAAACATTACTATTCATAACACGTTGTATTCTCGTTAATGTCCGTATGTCATATAGTTCGGGTTTTATCGGTTTTTTACTTGTATTAGGTACTTATACATCAGTATATGACTTTTAAAAACTTTACATTAGACGGGTTTGATCGGCTAAGTTTAATTGGCGAAAAACGTTAATTTTAAGGTAATAGCCGAAAAAGTCGTAAAAATCATGTTTATAGTTTTTATAACTTATAAATCTTATTCAACTACCATTTTTATAAAGTGTCCATTTATTTAACCTTATACATATTTATATAAATGAAATTTATAAGTTAGTGGGTTTCAATTCACATTTTATACTATATTAGTTTGAGTGCTTATATAATACTACTAAACATTAATTCTTCAAAATCTGATTTTTAGTTTCATCTTCACCATTTTTATCATATCTTGAGTTCTATAAGGAGATAGAAGCTCATTTTTGGATGGAATAAACTTCTTATTATGTGCTACAAATAAGTTAGTTATAGCTACTGCTCATTCCATGTCTAACTATCAGTAACAGTCCCTACAAAACAGACTATTCAGATTGGTGCACTCATCTTGTTTTGATCATATCTCACTCATTTTGATGATTCCATTGTATGGCCAACTCTCACATGTGTATAACACATAATAATTACTGTATATTGATTCCAATTTACCATTTTATCAGTTTATCATTTGGTTACTTACTGTTTTTATACAGCCATCTTTTTAAGTAAGATTTAACCATTTTTACATGTGGTTTTTCCATCTTTTTACCCATGTTTATCAAATCTATCAACACCAAATCCCCACATAATATTTTTAATCATCATTCATCATCATATACATATACATAAATAAAGAAAATAAAAGATTACATAATCAAAATAACAAGAGGATAGGAAGAAACAATCTCTATACCACCATTAGTGATGAAAAGATGAGTTTTTGATGAACAAGGCATGGATTTTGATGGCAAAACTTGTGATAAACCAATATCATCTTCAAGTTCACCAAGCTTTATGAACTCCTTGTGGTAAATCAGCCATATGACACCAAGAAATATCCTCTTTGGATGTTAAAATCACCTCCAATCTTCATATCTTCAAAGGGTTTTCATCATATGCAAGTTATACATATGATTTGTGGTTAATATTTTTCATCAGTGGTGATGTTTTTGGTGTATATGGGACGTTCAAGGAGAGACTAGAGAGAAAAATGGAGTGGTTTTGCATGTTGCAAATGAGTTAGCTAGTTTTTTTGGTGGTTTTATGTGTCTAGTGGTTTTGTGTGTAACTAAGGACAAGTGTCCTTAGTTATCATGCATTGTGACACCTCAAAGTGTGTTAGTAAAGCTTGCTATTTTATTTAGTGGGGATAGGACAAGAGTTATCTTGTCTCATCCCCATTTATTTACGGGTATTCCTCGATTCTAGTTTCCTCGATTTGCGTACCCTCGGGTCGTTTTACGAAAAATGTTTTTATAAATTATGAATCAACGGCACAAAACGAATCTAATAAAAATTGTCTCATCAAAAACGGAGTTCAAAAACGTAAATACGTAATCCTAAGGTTTCCGGTTTAGTTGTAAAGGACGTTAAATTATAATCGTAAGTCCTAATCTCTTCTCGTAAATTTGTGAGTTTATTAACCAACACAAATTTAAAATTCCAAAATAATATTCACGGATAAATTTATTTCCTGAAATGTCGGACTGTCACCAAAACGGTGTATGTAAACGTTAGCACGCAACGTAGAATCCTCCGGTTTAGACGTAGTCGATGCTACTTCAAGATGTAAATCCAAATTTCTTCCCAAAAATAAGTGAGTTCATAATATAACATTAAAATAATGTTTTTAAATAATATTTGAGAATAAAATATTAACCATAAATTGACGGATTGTCACAGCATTTACCCCTAAACAGGATCTTTGTCCTCAAAGATCATCTTATCTTACTACTCCCTTCTTATAGAGTTAAAGCCATGTAGGTATTTCCTCCACATTTGGTCTTTTCTCACAAGTGTAATTCATTACAATACGCGAGTTTCATCAAACATAACAACGGGAATAAGATCAGGCTTAATGTTGAATTACTTTCTCTATCCATGATGTTTACGGGTTTTTGATGAATGCAACTTTTCGCCGATCTAAACTTCATTAAGGATTAGTCAGATTTTCACTTGATAGGCATTTTTTCAAGTTCGATATACGAAACATAATTCACGCAGCTCTTGAAGTCCTAGGGTAGATCCAGCTTATATGCCCTTCAATCCAATCTTTTTACATCATCTCAATAGTCCCATACAACGGGGACTTATATCCCATGATCTTTCAGATCATCAATTCATTTTTTTTTCAAGGTGAAAATTTTGGCATAACTTCGCTACCCATCAGGCACTTCAAGATCTACACTTCATATTCACATAACCTCCTGCCCACTACCGGCAATCAATAATCAGATCCTAATTTTAACAATCATTTCAGGTCTCGAGGGTCGGGTATTTTGTAAGGTTAGGTTCGCCATCATCGGAAACCTTAAACCTAAAAGACATGTCCAACTCACAATGGGTGTATGTCGGGTGTCTTCATCCCAACTCCTGCTTACAGATGCTCTAATATATATCCTCACAAGATTCGATCTCGATCCTAATACGATAGTTTTCAATGATAATCTCTCCAAAGGAAAACGATTATACGGTTCATTACCAAAGGTCAATCATTCAAACATAAAACAAGACTTCTAGTGTTTTGTATTGTTACTTTACCTCGTCCCTTCAATTTGGGGTGGTAAACAGTACTCTCATCAAGGTTCGTTCCCAATTATTTATGAGCAAATCTCTAGAAACTCGATGCGATGCGAGGATCTTGATAAAGATGTTCGATACAGGCACACTATTTTTATATAACTCCTTTAAATACAAAAGAGTCAATTTCTTCCTCGAGAATTTATCATTAACAGGAATGATATTAGCATATTTGGTCAGTCTGTCGACGATGACCCAAATCGAATCAAATTCAGATGATGACCTTTGCAATAGCTAGTCGTTTACTAATGTATGAGGCGATGTCTGCCTTCATAATTTTCCATTAGTACAACTTCTTCTAATAATGATACATTAAATCAGAAATGACAGGAATAAAATACTTATACTTACGAGATTCCAACATAACTATATCTCACAATCTCCATATTTAGGCAACCACAAATGGCCTTTTAAAACATTTAACGCCATTGGCTTCTCAGTTCTAATGGTTCACATTAGCCGTGAACCCCCTTTTTATTATCTATATTATCCTTTTTACAAACATCATTTATTTTTAAATTGTTTGGGCAATTTATTTTCCACAGTCATTATTGAGGAACACATCCTAATTGATTCTTTATCCTTTTTACATTATGTGTCAGTAATTACGTTCACCTTCCTTCATATTTTCTAAGTTTCAGTTTCGTTTCAGCTATCATTTTTATCAGTTTTGCTTAAATCCGACATCTAAAGCGTAGATATTATTACAATTAATTAAATAATAATTATTAAATTTTTATGAAACGTAAACGTAAAAATTTTAAATTTCTTAGTTCGACCAATTATATAAAATGTTCAAAATACATTTGAATTTAATTAACACTATTTTTGATGATTTATCAAAAATAATTAGTAAGATCCGTAAATGTTCAAAAAACCTTCGTTTATACTTTGGTCAAAGTTTTCTTAGTTGAAAAGCAAAATTTATCGTTTCAAATTTCAATTCATGGTTTAAAAGGTTTCCTCAATCCCTCTTAGGTTGTTTTGAGGTATACATGAACATTTACCCCTAAACAGGAGTTTAGTTAAATGATTTATGTATAAGGAAATAATCCCTTAAAAGTTTCTTTGATACAATATTTGTCAAAACATATTTCTATTTCTTTTTGGTAAAATCCAAAGTCTTAAAAGGGCTCTAATTTTTAAGAGTCAACATAGATTCCATTATCTTATTAATCACACGGTCAAATAATGTAAAGGATTAAGTCTTTAATCATATGTTAATTATTCAAGGTACATGTTTTTATTGTTCAGCCAATTCAGGGCAATCTATAAATAATTATTAACTCCTTCTTATTCTTAGAAACAAACAAATGGTACTTAATGATCACGAGCATGAATTTATCAAATTAAAGCCTACACACGTGATTCACCTAATTTATGAATACTACATGTGTATTAGTCAATCCAAATGTCATCACATGAAACTTATAATGTTCATTACATGTTCTGGATGTAGTGATTGGAATAGATAATCTTCTTCGCGGACGCGAAGTTGATAATAACCATGCCGTGGATCAAATCTTTAGAACATACGCTACAACCTTGTAAATGATCAAACAAATCTTCAGTTCACAGTAATCTATAAATATAAGGAATGATAACACCATAGCTCTTCATGATGACGAGCTTGATAGAATAAAATCTTTCTCCGACAACTCTCTTAGTTGTACGGTAATTCCTTTAATTCAGATGGTGCTGACGTACAGTGCACAAGCCACAGGTGCAACACCGGGAATATAATCAATACCAATTTCAACTTGCTTTAATGGCAAAAGTCTAGGTAATTTACCAACAAATACCTCCTAAAGTTCAGATAACATAAATATCTTTTAATAAATTCATATTAGGTTCTTTCTAGATTATACTATCTATGATTAATTCACAACCATTCACGGTATAATTTCAAGTCTAAATGTAGGATATGGTCATCCATCAAGAATTATTTAGATCACTTTTGATAATCAACATCTTATCATTTAGGGGAATTCTATTCGAGTTCCCATCAATTAAGACAATGTCGTCATGTCATAATCAATCAATCCATTCTACTGGAACTATTAACTTTCTAGTTTTATTGTCGTCGATAAGATGTGATCTTCTCAAAAGACTAATAATAAATCATAATCCTTCGCAAATTCAAGGATATCTGGATACATAAATAACCTTAAAAGAGTAAGGTCAACGCATAATCTATGCGAGAGAATTTCAAATCAGATACAGACGAAAACATTTAACGAATATGAATATATCCCATGTTTTCATAATTTGAGTACGCATTCGAAAGCTCCTCGGATCGTTACCCAGGTCATTAAAATGAAATAAAATCATAAGAAATAATAAGAACGTCAATACATCCAGTCGGGTATCAACACTCGGTAATCAGATACTTTTCCTAAGAATCTCACTACGGGAGAATTGGACAAGAAAGAATTGTCAATTGTCAAATAAGACAATTTCCACAGATGAGTAAATTCGACTCAGAAGATTAGATGCTACAGGCACATATGTAGGTGTCCCTAACACTATGTCCCTATTCTTCACTTCTTGCAGATCTTATAAAATTTAATCTTTCACAATCTTTAAAGAAAATGTAGTGTTTATTAATCAGCTTTATGGTGACTACTAATCAGCCTTGCATGGTTCATTCCAAATTGTATGTAGGCGCGCAACTATATACAATTTCAAGATTAACGATGAAATACTCAGTTCGTCAAAACTTTATCATCATGTTTATAATAAAAACATTTTCATGCTTAATTCTTAAATAAGAATCAAAAATAAATTTACAAAGATTTTCTTTGTCATGAAAACAATTAAGTTTTCCAAAGGGTTTCATAAACAACTTCATTTCGATAACAATCACTTATAAATCTCACTTTGAATAATCCTTATAGTGATGAAAATTCAATTTTTCTCAAGGGATACTATTTTATCTTATAAAAACAATGAGTGATCTGCAAAAGAGTGATGAAAAGTGGTTCACCCAGAACTAACTTCAATATAATAGGAAATGAGCTTAGCCAATTAATCATGAGGTTCATGACTTTTATGGCACTAAAAAAGAATAACCCATAATGTAACTCAAATCGAGATGAGTACTTGCTCATTGGTTGCATCACTAATGCAAGCATTAGGATGAAGATGAAGCAAGAAAAGATAGATAACATCGATACATGTAGAATTTAGCAATCAAAGGTAGTCTTTTCATTAATCACAAACAAGTCTAAATTGTACCGTAACACATTACGTGTCACTATGTCATACAATACTCAGAACTCATCCTACCAACTGATATCTCAGTTAAGTTAGGGATTTTTAAAAGATACCAGAATGAATACTAACCTACAAGAGTCATTAGGTGTTCCATATGTCCCGGAAGATCCATCGGTCCCAATTCAGAAGAAGAATTCTTCTATTTATTTCTTGGACACTGGGCATCCTCATAAGTGGACAATGGTATAGGAACAACCCTTAACACGAACTAACAATCATTTAAAACCTTATAATTCAATACAGGACTCAACAACTTCCTCTTAGCAGTTTCTTATTCCATATGTGTTAAATTTTACTTTATTAAAGTTTTAACCAAGTTATACTCAATTCGATATCCTACCTCATTCTCCAATACTTTCAACCTTATTCATAAACCTTAATAGGGCAATAAAATCTCGATATGATCAACACTTAATTTCCAATCCTATAGCTCTTACAACAATAGTTATCAAATGAGTCACTAGTATGAGATGACTCATACATTCAATTAGACTTCTTGGAAAGGTATTAGTGGCATGAGGCTTTTGGGTAATGGTTCCAATGACAGCCACAAGTGCAACATTCACCCTTTCGATTTCAATTTAAGAATTGGGTGACAACGAATCAGATGACACCTTTCCAGGTGGTAACGTTTTGTCAAACTACACTCTATAAGGAAAGATCATCATGACATCGATATCAGTTTTAATCTCGCCAATTCTTCTTCAATATCACAATCAACTAATATCTACATTTCTACGAATATCAACCGTTTTGTTGGGATCATAAATATCCTCAACTTGGTTTAGATCTAGAATAGCTAGAATTCCTACGAGAATAGCTTCGATTAATTTACTAGGGGATTTTGGGTTCCTTGTGACAATCTACGTCGTATAAATACCTCGTATAATTATCAAAATAATCATCAAACAATCATGTAATAAAATTACATCATATATATATATATATATATATATATATATATATATATATATATATATATATATATATATATATATATATATATATATATATATATATATATATATATATATATATATATATATATATATATATATATATATATATATATATATATATATATATATATATATATATATATATATATATATATATATATATATATAATCCAAGTTATATATATATTAAAATAACATTTCTCAGTCTGGCCTTGTCGGTAACTCGGGAATTCTTCGGCACCGTTATAGTCAAAAGATTTTTAGACATTTTCAGAAAAATGTTTTTAGTTAAAAGATTTTGATATATTTTATTCAAAACCATTGGTTTTAAAAATCTTTCGTTCTCTATAACGAGACCTCTGGTACCAAACTGTAACACCCCCAAATTTACAAAATTTAATACAGCGGAAGACTCGTTGGTGTTACGGGATAGAACATTACTCACATCATAGACAACGCTTAAAAATCGCGTCGTTTAATAATAAAGCATTTCCATTCATAAATTTCAAATTTTACATAGGTCCCAAGTCATAGTCATTTCATACAATTTTACAAAATATTTGAATGGAAATTGTTATTTAAGTGCGGGCCATGAATTCTACTTGAGATAAAACATGTTAAAAGAAAAGGTCAGCGATAACGCCGAGTGAATTCATAGAGTTTAATAAAATCCATCAATATAACATCGGTATAAAATTATTACCGAAAATCATTTCGTACAAATCTTTGTAATAGGCCATAAAATCGCCAAAGTCATTTTATACAAATCCTTATCAAAATCATAATATAGGCTTTCGCCTTCAAAATTATTATACGAATCATTGTCGTAAAAACATCATACAATACGTTTCATAACGTTGTATAAAGTTAAATAAAAACCGTTATATGAATATGGTTATGTAAAACCAAAACACGAACATAACATCAATAATGAGACCCCGTTTTGCTAGTCAGGCAATATATCGTAATTCAGTGCGTATAGCAGTATTTCGTTATTTGGATTATTATAAGCCGCATGACATTGTTAACTTACTACAACAAACAACGGGTAGCTAGCCCGAAACTCATTTGCCCATCTAAATTAGCGTGTCGTCACAAAGGTCACGCTATTGAAATCTTCTCATACATAAATTCGCTTACCAATCAATGTGGCACGACGGGGATCAACCGTCAAGGCGCGAACTGGGGTGATCGTCCCCAAATAGTACTATTATATGCATAAGCGTCTACCAAGTCCCGGTAGTTCTTAATTCATGCTAATGGGACTTTTAGTGACATAGCCTAACTTTAATAATCCATTTTATTTCATAAAATCGGGTCATTTAATCATTCATCGGTTGATACAATCATTTGGGTCCAAATCAATAAACAAACAATCAGGACAAATGGTGTCCTCGTTTATCAAAACTAACATGTTATCTCCCTCGCGGGTTTATAAAACATTTCATAAAAACATTTAAAAGAGTGCGAGGCTATGAACTCACGTTGATGTGGGAAGGCGGGTTATCGGCAATTCGGACGTACGGTACGTGCTTCAATCACGGAAACCTAGACAAATAATACTCGTCTTAGACTCTTGTCCAATGACTTTATAAAAATAACAAATATACATATGATGATTTTGTACATATGATGATGATCAAGTGGGTTTATATATTCTTATTTACTCATTTTAGTGTTTATGTATTGGTAACTTTTTACTAGTTTACTAGTTTTACCTATTTACATGTTTTAGGTCCAATAAGCCTATTATAAGTTCATTAACTTGTATTAATCTATTTTATACTTGTATTATCAGTATTTATACTTTACATGTTGAGCCCAAATGGGTTAAGCCCAATAAGTAATTTTTATAAGTGTTTAACTTATTTAGTTAAATTATTAGTCCAAATATGCTAACTTAGCTCGTTAATGTCCGTATGTCATATAGTTCGGGTTTTATCGGTTTTTTACTTGTATTAGGTACTTATACATCAGTATATGACTATTAAAAACTTTACATTAGACGGGTTTGATCGTCTAAGTTTTAATTGGCGAAAAACGTTAATTTTAAGGTAATAGCCGAAAAAGTCGTAAAAATCATGTTTATAGTTTTTATAACTTATAAATCTTATTCAACTACCATTTTTATAAAGCGTCCATTTATTTAACTTTATACATATTTATATAAATGAAATTTATAAGTTAGTGGGTTTTAATTCACATTTTATACTATATTAGTTTGAGTGCTTATATAATACTATTAAACATTAATTCTTCAAAATCTGATTTTTAGTTTCATCTTCACCATTTTTATCATATCTTGAGTTCTATAAGGAGATAGAAGCTCATTTTTGGATGGCATAAACTTCATATTATGTGCTACAAGTAAGTTAGTTATAGCTAATGCTCATTCCATGTCTAACTATCATTAACAGTCCCTACAAAACAGACTATTCAGATTGGTGCATTCATCTTGTTTTGATCATATCTCACTCATTTTGATGATTCCATTGTATGGCCAACTCTCACATGTGTATAACACCTAATACTTACTGTATATTGATTCCACTTTAAAATTTTATCAGTTTATCATTTGGTTACTTACTGTTTTTATACAGCCATCTTTTTAAGTAAGATTTAACCATTTTTACATGTGGTTTTTCCATCTTTTTACCCATGTTTATCAAATCTATCAACACCAAATCCCCACATAATATTTTTAATCATCATTAATCATCATATAAATATACATAAATAAATAAAATAAAAGATTACATAATCAAAATAACAAGAGGATAGGAAGAAACAATCTCTATACCACCATTAGTGATGGAAAGATGAGTTTTTGATGAACAAGGCATGGATTTTGATGGAAAAACTTGTGATAAACCAATATCATCTTCAAGTTCAGCAAGCTTTATGAACTCCTTGTGGGAAATCAGCCCTATGACACCAAGAAATCTCCACTTTGGATGTTAGAATCACCTCCAATCTTCATATCTTAAAAGGGTTTTCATCATATGCAAGTTATACATATGATTTGTGGTTAATATTTTTCATCAATGGTGATGTTTTTGGTGTATATGGGACGTTCAAGGAGAGACTAGAGAGAAAAATAGAGTGGTTTTGCATGTTGCAAATGACAAGTGTCCTTAGTTATCATGCATTATGACACCTCAAAGTGTGTTAGTAAATGATGACGTATAGTCCCCAACCGGGTCATGAGCCCGACTCACGGGTACTACCCGTATCCGGCCCATCACAGATGGGTGGATAAATGTCATTCAGGCTTATGGGCTTGAGTGAACAGTGCCCGCACATGTGTGCGGCCCACGGCCCAAGGCGGCCGACATAAGATCAGACAGAATAATATTCTGTCTAGGTATATCTTAATCCCAATACGATGAGATATTCATTACCAGAATTAGAAGATAACAATCATTCTAATTCTGGTGTTTATCTCTTCCTTGGGGCCGAAGGATCAGTGAAAGCCCAATGGGGTTTCACTGCCTATAAAAGGAACCCCCAAGGGTTCCACAAAGGTATTACGACTCACTCTAAACTCATATAACCCTAAACCGATTACTTACTCTCACGCCGGAGTCTAATCGTGGGAAACCTTCCCACGGTAAGCTTAACGCGTGCTGTTTAGTGTGCAGGATCCCAACCAGACGATTCACTTGGTGCAGGAGCCGGAGCCCAGCCAACCCGAATTAAGCCTAATTCGGGTCTAGCAAGGATCAACCAACTTTTGCATCAACAAGTTGGCGCCATCCGTGGGACCAGTAACACTAAGCTAGAACAAAACCTCATCTTAAATCTCCAATGACGAAGGGACATCCGCCAACTTACCCCAGGAATGTGAATCCTGGGAACCGGAAGTCCCAAGGGGAAGGGATTCTCATCCCCAACCAATCACCTAACCGCCTCGCAGGCGGGCTGGGTAACCGTAGCGGTTTTCAACCTGAGGGGGTGACGAGCACGATCTCGGTGACACCCCCGCCTACTTCAACCCTGGACAACCCTGATCCAGGGAGTGCGCCAGACCCTCCTAACAAGGAACCGCGCAGACCTTCGACGGAGGAAGAAGTGGAAGCCCTACCACTCAGTGAGGAGGATCTTACTCGAGTTCTCACTCAGAACTTCGAAAGGATCGTCCCAGGGATCGCATCAAGATTGAGTCTGGGGAGGAACCTCCAAGCCAGACTCAACTTTGGTGACAGTGGACCATCCACCCCTTCCCAAAACCGGAGAAAAAGGAGGATTCGGCCTCAGGAGCAGGGAACCTTTGAGGAAAACCCTCAACCCCGGAATGTGTTTGAGCCCATAGGAGATCGCCTTATGCAAGAATTAACGCAGTCTCAAGATGGAGAAAGGTCGGATGGCTCACCCGAGCGGCCAGATCGAGAGCTGACCAGAACCACACGCCGCCCAAGTGTGTGGGATAGAATGAACACTGGGAGAAAGGCTCCTGGTTCGTCTCAGAAAAGTGGTCCCTATTCAAAAGGCGGGGCACCACCGCCGTCCCCAGATCCGTCTGGGGAGGACTCAGATGACCATCCGCCCAAGCGCCGCCGGCCTAGGCGCACGCCTCCACCACCAAACAATGAGGAGTATTATGGTGGCCCTTACTATCGGGATACGGAATCAGAGGACCTCTCGCGTCCATGGTGTGAACCATGGGATGATCCTAGGCTCACACGGCCATGGGCGGATCCCAGGGAAGATCCGTTCACCCTCCGCATACGGAACTATTCTAAGGACACCAAACGTCGCATGCCGGCGTGCATCAAGACTTATGATGGGTCCGGTGATCCTGTGGATCACCTCAAAATATTCGACACTCAGGCTAAAATTGAGCGATGGCCCATGCCTATATGGTTCCAAATGTTCAATTCGACCTTGATTGGAAACGCCCGTGACTGGTTCGAGGCGCTCCCCCCACGGAGCATTGATAGTTTCACGGAACTACGCACTGCGTTCGAGAACAATTATACTCAAAGGAAGAAGTATAATAGGGATCCGGTCTCATTGGCAACCGTTAAGCAACGACCGGGGGAGTCCACAGAAGCCTTCACTGAGCGCTTCAATGATGAGTGCACACGCACAAGAACCATTCCAGAGCTCCTGAAAATTTCTGACTACATGCACGCCATAACAGACAGAGAACTGATCAGGCGTCTCAACGACAAGCGCCCAGAGAGATATGATGACCTCATGGAAAGGGTCAGAAATTTCATAGAGGGAGAAACAGCTGTTGCCGCGGCCTACCCATCCCGAGGAAATGGGTACCGGTCAAATGACCAGTCCCGGAGACAGTCGGGCGGTCAAGGCAACCAGAACAATAAGGGCTCAGACTATAAGATGTCCTACCGGGAGATCTTGTTGACTGAAGGGGTGAACTTTCCAAGGCCTCCCCCAATGACCACTCCCCCGGAACATCGGCAAGGAAGTCGCTTCTGCGAGTTCCATAATGACAAAGGACACGGCACGGAGGAGTGTATCCAGCTCAAGAAGCATATTGAGTCGCTAATCAAATCAGGCAAACTCAAGCACCTAGTTAAGGATTGGAAAGATGGAAAAGACAACAACAAGAAGTATGACAAGAAGGATCCCCAAAAGGACAAGCCTTCTACCATATACATGATCCAATCCAGACAGCGCCGCACGAGACAAAAAATTGGCCAAAAATTTTCACGCGGCAGGGAAATCTCATTCCCTCCCATCACGGCAAGCGATGTGATTGATGCGCCTCTCACTATTGAGATAAGCATTGGAACACACAATGTTCGTCGCATGTATGTGGATGGAGGGTCGTCAGCAGAGGTACTGTATGAACACTGCTTTGTGCAGTTATGTCCAGAAATAAGAAGCCAATTAGTACCGTCCACGTCGCCGCTTACTGGCTTTAGTGGAGACACCATCTGGCCGATAGGGCAATTGCGTTTGCTTGTCACCATTGGGAATGAGGAACATTCCACTACGAAGTGGATGAACTTCATGGTGATACGTTCACACTCTCCGTATAATGGAATCATAGGCAGACCAGGCATTTTGGCTATCCGGGCGGTACCCTCTACAGCACACGGAATGATCAAATTCCCCGTTGAGGGGGGAATCGTTACCATTTACAACACAGTCGTACCAACATCCGAGTGTCACACCGTGACAACACCGGCTCCACCTGTCCCACCCAAGGATGGGGCACCACCACCCAATTGGAAGGTGGCCATTCACCCTGACTACCCGGAACATGAGGTATCCATAGGAGGGGCGCTCTCGGATAGCGGCAAAAGGGCCATGTGCTCTCTTTTAAGTGCAAACCTGGACATATTCGCATGGGAACCAAAACATATGACGGGTGTGCCCCGTGCGATAGCAGAGCATAGGCTCCAGATCCGCCAAGGGTACCAACCCATCAAGCAGAAAAAGCGCGGCCAGGCGCCCGAGCGCAGCCAAGTGATACTGGAGGAGGTACGGAAGCTAGTGGACGGAGGCATCATGCGCGAGGTATACTACCACGAGTGGTTATCTAATCCGGTCATGGTCAAGAAACATGACGGGAGTTGGCGCATGTGTGTGGATTTCATGGATCTGAACAAGGCCTGCCCACAGGACTGTTACCCGTTACCAGAAATCGACTGGAAGGTGGAGTCCTTGTGTGGATATCCTTTCAAATGCTTCTTGGATGCATATAAAGGGTATCATCAAATCCAGATGGCGGAGGAGGATGCAGAAAAAACGGCGTTCCACACGAGCCATGGCGTATATTGCTATACAAAAATGTCGTTTGGATTGAAGAACGCCGGCGCTACGTATCAGCGGTTGGTGGATAAAGCTTTCGAATCACAAATAGGACGCAACTTGGAAGTATATGTTGATGACTTGGTGATAAAAAGACACACGGAGGAGGCACTTCTCCGGGATGTCCAGGAGACATTCGACACACTGAGAAGGATTAACATGAAGTTAAATCCAAAGAAATGTACGTTTGGTGCAACAGAAGGAATGTTCCTGGGATATTTGATTGACCCAAACGGCATCAAGCCGTGTCTAGAAAAGACGGACGCAGTGATACGACTACCGTCCCCGCAGACACGGAAGGTGGTGCAGTCCCTGAATGGGAAGTTAGCCGGGCTGAATAGATTTCTATCTGAATCCGCAGAGAAGTCATTACCCCTATTTAAGACACTCAAGAAGTGTATTAGAAAGGGAGACTTCCGTTGGACGAAGGAAGCTGAGGAAGCCTTTGGCCAACTCAAGCAGCATCTCGCATCTCTCCCCATGTTGGTAGCTCCCCGGCCAAAGGAGGAACTCGTTATGTATCTCTCAGCTACCCATGGCGCAATAAGCGCGGTACTGATGACCGATAGAGATACAATACAAACTCCGGTCTACTTTATAAGTAGGACACTACAAGGGGCGGAGTTGAATTATTCCTCCATGGAAAAATTGGTGCTAGCACTAGTATTTGCTACAAAGCGGTTGCGCCGGTACTTTCAGGCGCACCCAATTGTGGTGATCACGGATCAGCCAATTAAGCAGGTTATCTCTAGACCAGACGTGGCAGGGAGGCTAGAGAAGTGGAGTATCCTATTGGGAGGGCATAATATATCTTACAGACCAAGGACGGCTGTTAAAGGCTAGATCTTGGCAGATTTCCTGATCGAGAAGCCGGATGAGGAAGAACCAATCACTAAGCAAGACGAGGTCCAGCGGAACCTTGGGTGCTATTCACAGACGGATCCTCATGCACAGACGGGTCCGGGGCAGGTCTCATCCTCACAAATCCAGAAGGAATGGAATTCACATACGCCCTCCGTTTTGAGTTCACGGCCACCAATAACGAAGCGGAATATGAAGCATTAATTGCGGGTTTAAAAATCGCCGCTAGAATGGGAGTCCGCAACCTTGAGGCCTACGTGGACTCACGGCTTGTCGCGAACCATATTCTAGGTGGGTATGTGGCTAAGGAGGACAACATGGTTAGGTATTTGGAAAAAGTCAAGTCGTTAATCACGACTTTCAGTAAGTTTTCCATCAAGCAGGTGCCAAGGGGCGAGAACAAGAAAGCGGACGCTCTCAGCAAGATCGCATCCACGAGCTTCGCCCACTTGTCTAAACAGGTTTTGGTGGAAATACTCAAGGAGAAATCTATCACAGAAAGGGAAGTGGCCGCTATAGTTGAGGAGGAGGGACCTACGTGGATGACCCCAATCATCAACTATTTGACTAATGAAACCCTTCCAGACGAGGAAAAAGCAGCAAGGCGCGTTAAAAGGAAGTCACAACATTTCGAACTCCGAGAAGGCATCCTTTACAAACGCTCTTTCTTGCAGCCGTGGCTGCGGTGTGTTGGACCACGCCAGGCGGCTTACGTCATCAGTGACATACACGAAGGGTTGTGCGGCATGCATGCAGGCCCATGATCCGTGGTAGCCCGAGCCTTATGAACAGGATACTATTGGCCCACTATGCACAGAGACGCGCGCGACATGATTCGCAGGTGCAATGATTGCCAAGTACATAGGCCAGTACCGCGGCACCCGCAGCAGGAGCTTACACCTATCACGTCCCCATGGCCATTTTACAAGTGGGGAATTGACATTGCAGGACCATTTCCTGTAGCTGCGGGAGGGGTTAAATTCTTGATTGTTGCAATGGACTACTTCACACGATGGATAGAAGCCAAGGCAGTCAAGTCTATCACAGGTAAGCAGGTCAAGAAGTTTGTGTGGGAACACATCGTGTGCCGTTTCGGTCTACCAGGGGAAATTATCTCGGACAACGGCAAGCAGTTCACGGACAACCCGTTCAAAGACTGGTGTGCATCATTGAACATCAAACGACGCTTCGCGTCCGTTAAGCATCCACAAACGAACGGCCTTGTCGAACGAGCAAATAGGAGCTTGGGGAATGGAATCAAGGCGCGGCTGGATGAACGACAGGGCAAATGGGTCGATGAGTTGTCACACGTGCTATGGGCACATAGAACCATGATAAAAACAGCCAAAGGAGATACTCCATTTGCATTGGCTTACGGCACTGAAGCCGTTATACCAGCAGAAATAGGGATGCCAACCATCCGCACGGCGGAGGTTAATGTCGTCACAAACGATGAACAGCTGCGAGTCAACCTGGATCTGTTGGAAGAGAAAAGGGAAATAGCAGCCATCAATGAGGCTAAGTCCAAGGCTAAGATGAAGGCTTATTATGACGCCAAGGTCAAGGGTGTTTCTTTTCGACCGGGAGACTACGTCTATCGTGCTAACGAAGCGAGCCGAGTGGAGAATACAGGGAAACTGGGCCCTAAATGGGAAGGACCGTATGAAGTCACTGAAACCTTGGGACGAGGCGCGTACAAGTTACGTGACATGGATGGCCGCGACCTAGAGCGCACATGGACCATCTCCAATCTAAAAAGGTGCTATCTTTGAAAGCTACGGCTTCCGCATGGGTACTTCGCTATAGGCGGTCTTAATAAAGAACCATGCGGGTTATTTGTTTTGTTTGTTCTTCTTATGATTGTTTAAGTTTTCTTTCTTGTTTTTTAGGACTTGTCGTCATTACTCAAACAAAAGTGTAAACGTTCTAATAAAATGCCGTGGTGCCTAGCTAGCTCCACGGCCTGTTTCGTGCAAACCATTTTCCTTTCTTTGTTAGATTCTTTGTTAGCCGTATAAATTTTACTTGTATTATAATATGCCATGTTTCATTCGTGTGCATTCTCTCAAATTACTGTACATGTACCATACGCCCCCAGGTGGGGTAAGAGGATTAAGTGAACCTACTAATTCAACTTGCCACGTAAGAGGGATGCAACCCCAGCCGCACGGATCATGTATCCTTACTAGACACCTTACCCACAAGACGTTGGGGTAAGTTTCATATGCTATAGCCATACGGTGCTCCGCATAGTAAAGACGCACGTCGCATGTCTAGTAAATTAGACTTGTACGTAAGACGTGATACGTCACGCGACATTGGAGTACAATGATATACACAAGTTTCAAAATTAACAATCAACAAAATGGCCGTGGTTGTCACGGACTTCTAAAATAAAAGGACAAGTTATTACATATATGTCTTAGCCGTGTATATACACGGACGAATATAATCACAAATGTTTACAACATATAAGTTACAAGGGGGGGAGGAATTCTTCTAGATCCTTCTTCCCTTCCTCAATTAAAGCACGAAGGGCCTCCCCGCGAGCATCCTTCCCGTCCTGAACTTTGACTGCAAGAGCGTCTAAAGCTTCACCAAGCGGCTTCTCACCTGACATGGCTTTGGATACGAAATCATAGGTAGCCAGCATCAAGGGAATTGGGTCAGCACTCAGCCGGGACATTATTGTTTCAATGGGAGCATCTTTCAGGGCTTCAAGCTCGTCCAGAAGGGGGTGTTGAAGGTCTGCCAAGGCATCCATGGACGCAGTCATCTTGCCCGCTGCAGAGGGATTGTCATACGGATGCTGGGT
Organism: Glebionis coronaria; assembly: GCA_025667525.1. Lineage (NCBI taxonomy): Eukaryota > Viridiplantae > Streptophyta > Magnoliopsida > Asterales > Asteraceae > Glebionis > Glebionis coronaria. Next base: position 22,336,893 of record CM046879.1, on the reverse strand, counting down.
GATATCTTCACCTTTTGTGATCATCTCCGCACCTTGGACCATGCCTTCATGCCTACCACGGTCGATCCCGTCAGATACAACCCTAGCAAAGGCCTGCAATAGATGTGGAGCGTTAAGGGCCCCGCTTACGGCAAGCCGCAGTCCTTGCCCGATAATCCACCTACGACCGGCTGTCGCGGTCAGTAGGGGGGGCATACACTCTCCGCACAGCTGACGACCACCTTGCTCAACTCTTCATCAGCAGCGACAACTTGATTTTCAAGGTTGTTTTGAGCCTGCTTCAATTCCTCCTTCAGTGCGTCGCGCTCTTGAGCAATGCTGAATGATTGCACGGTCACCGCCTTAGTAGCAGCCTCAGCCGCAGACACCTACGTATGAAATTTGGAGTTAGTACACGAATATATATCTTTGGGCTACATACACACAAGGAGTAGGAATATATGAACAACATGTTTGAAAGTTTACCTTCTCGTTTGATGCGGCTACGAAGGGCCTCCAACTCAGCGATACGCTTCTCTCTTGTCTCGGCATGAAGCGCCTGCTCCTTCACCGTTGCCTCAGCAGTCAATAACGCCGCTTGCAAGGATGCGATGGTCTTCTCGCTCTTTACGACCAATGCCTCCCGGCGGGCGATCCTTTTGTCGGCACGGCTCACATTGGTGAGGGCCTTGATCAGTCGGCGTCTCAATGCGGCGCCCACCGTTACCTGATGTGCGGATGACACATCAAACTGTTCAATCAGGGCCTCATGGTCTAGTTCATCTAAATCCTGGGCGAGGACAGGCGGGGTGATGTGTTCGATGAATTCCGAACACTCTGATTCGGCCTCCAGCCGTGTCAAGCTTGATAGGTTCTATGCTAGACGCAAGCTCTCTTCTGGCCCCTCGGGGCACGGTTCCTTGGCACGGGTGGTGATGGGTGAAGGGGGATTGTTAGTAGCCACAGGGGATGGATTTCTCCCCACCTCTTCTCCTTGAGCTGCGACCGCTGGATTCACCCTGTCATTAAAAAAAGGGGGGGAAAATTTTTTAGTCTACATATATCATACGAAGATATAAGTCATAATCGTGAGGGGTACTTACGAGGTGCCAATAGCAGGGTCTGGGCCGGTAGGAGCTACGGCGCTCACAGGGGCGACTCGCAGAACTGGCCCTTCCATGATCGGGGTAGGGTCGGCTTGACCAGTCATGGTGCTGCCTTCTTCTTGATACTGAGGATGGTCTTTCCGCAACTTCTTGGGAGGAGCATTCGCAACTCCGGCATCTTCCCCAGTCTTTTTCACACGCCTGGTTGTTTTTCTCTTTTTTGAAGTAAGTGTGGTGGATCCGGAAGCTTGCGTGGTGTCTTCATTCGGATCGCGCTCCTCCTCCTGGTTGATGGTGCCTCCCTCCAGCAAGGGGTCGTCGCCATCTTCGTTATGAAAGTCCAATGGGGACTTCTCGATAACAGGCTCTTCTTCGTCCGACCTGGGTTCGGTTGTCTCCTCTAGCGGAATCGTACGATCGGCTAAAGCTTCTAGCAAGGGGAACTCATTCGGCTTTAACGGCCGGAATCCTTCCCTCACCTTCATGGGGTCGCCTTGACGAATTAATCCGTGGAGGTTCATCTCTACAAATGATTGTAGAAGTATATGGGTTAGTAACGTTTTAAACATATGTGATAGATCAAATTTACAAGATATATATGACCTACCCTCGCCCTGTTCCGTTAAGAAGCACGGATATAAGTCATCCCTCCCAAAGTAACGGCGGCTTATCCCTACCAAGCACAGAAAGTTCTCCGGCAACCCTCTATGAAATTCCGTGCGATGGGTATCTAGTATTTTCAGGTCCCGGCTACTATAATCTTTGGGTTTGGGCGGATAGTCTTTTGGGGCCTTGGTTTTAAGTACGAAGGGGGTGGGGAATACTTTCTCATCTACAAAGAAGTAATGGTCGTACCAATTCTTCAGGGAGTCAAGGGGTTTCCTATATGTCATCGGGGCATTGCCGGGTCGTTTCTTGAACGACAACCACCCGTTCACTAACTGGGGAAAGTAGAAAGCCCTAAAAAGGTTCACGGTGGGGGTTACCCTACAGGTATGGCATGTAATCTCAAACTGGTTGATTTTACACGCCCCTATACAGTGGAGCTGGGTGATATGAAAGTCATAGTACAAAAGAAGGTCTACTAAGAACTTAGACAACGGAATACGGTAGTTGGCTGAGTCAAACAGGCGTGTGTATATGCCTATTTTCCCCGCCGGTGCGTCCGTAATAGCTTCACCATCACCCAGAAAGGTGGGGTGTACGCTTTCGGGCACATAATACTTTGACAGGAAGTCGAGGTATTTCTCCCCCGACATCACATTCAGGACGTCCGTGATGAGGGGGTTATCCTTGACCATAATTTATGAAAAGGTTTTTAAAGGAGTGGTAATCTAACCTGCGGTGACGGATATCCGTGGAAAAGAAGGCAAACGTTTTGAAGGAAAAAGCTTGAAGTTAACAATGGCGGAAGAATGAGTGAGTTGTGTGTGTAACATACACGCATACTCACTCTTATATAGGGTGGCCTCGGTTTCCGAGGTGCCATGGATCTTTGACACGTGTCAGTCACATTCCCTATCCAATGGATAGGGTTTCTGACATTTCTGTAACGTCAGTGGGGGACCCACGGGTCACTTCTTAAATAGTTTCGCGTGGCTCGAGGGTGATCAGTAATCATGCACTTTTTGCAGACATGCGACTGGATTGTGGAATATCATTAATGCGACTGGATTCTTGTCGGGTTATGCGGCTCTTACGTAAGACCGTATTAAATGTTGCATTTAATTTGTCTCAGCCATTGCGTGCGGCTGAGGTAATATTTATTAAAGTATATTCCTACGACCGGTTGCCACGTGCGACCGGAACAAATTTTCCAGTGTCATTTCCTAGGCCTTTCTTGATATGACCGGAGAGCAGCTTGTTAGTCTAGAGGTTACGCCTACGGCTGTAACAACTAGACTGGGGGGACATGATGACGTATAGTCCCCAACCGGGTCATGAGCCCGACTCACGGGTATTACCCGTATCCGGCCCATCACAGATGGGTGGATAAATGTCATTCAGGCTTATGGGCTTCAGTGAACAGTGCCCGCACATGTGTGCGGCCCACGGCCCAAGGCGGCCGACATAAGATCAGACAGAATAATATTCTGTCTAGGTATATCTTAATCCCAATACGATGAGATATTCATTACCAGAATTAGAAGATAACAATCATTCTAATTCTGGTGTTTATCTCTTCCTTGGGGCCGAAGGATCAGTGAAAGCCCACTAGGGTTTCACTGCCTATAAAAGGAACCCCCAAGGGTTCCACAAAGGTATTACGACTCACTCTAAACTCATATAACCCTAAACCGATTACTTACTCTCACGCCGGAGTCTAATCGTGGGAAACCTTCCCACGGTAAGCTTAACGCGTGCTGTTTAGTGTGCAGGATCCCAACCAGACGATTCACTTGGTGCAGGAGCCGGAGCCCAGCCAACCCGAATTAAGCCTAATTCGGGTCTAGCAAGGATCAACCAACTTTTGCATCAACAGTAAAGCTTCCTATTTGATTTAGTGGGGATAGGACAAGAGTTATCTTGTCTCATCCCCATTTATTTACGGGTATTCCTCGATTCTAGTTTCCTCGATTTGCGTACCCTCGGGTCGTTTTATGAAAAATGTTTTTATAAATTATGAATCAACGGCACAAAACGAATATAATAAAAACTGTCTCATCAAAAACGGAGTTCAAAAACGTAAATACGTAATCCTAAGGTTTCCGGTTTAGTCGTAAAGGACGTTAAATTATAATTGTAAGTCCTAATCTCTTCTCGTAAATTTGTGAGTTTATGAACCAACACAAATTTAAAATTCAAAAATAATATTCACGGATAAGTTTATTTCCTAAAATGTCAGACTGTCACCAAAACGGTGTATGTAAACGTTAGCACGTAACGTAGAATCCTACGGTTTAGACGTAGTCGATGCTACTTCAAGATGTAAATCCAAATTTCTTCCCAAAAATAAGTGAGTTCATAATATAACATTAAAATAATGTTTTTAAATAATATTTGAGAATAAAATATAAACCATAAATTGACGGATTGTCACATGAGTTGTGAAGAACATGTGACATTTTCTTGGCAGTTTGTGGAGCTGGCAATGTAGAAAGTTGATCAAAGGTCTCCAAATGAGCTTAACTTCAAAGCTATATTGTGGGACGTTGGATGAGGGCCACTGTTTTGGCATCTTCTTCAAAGGGTGAAAAGCAGCGGAAAGCATGTGACCTTGTGCTGATGTGGCAATCTTTTGAAAGTGGGGTTAAGGTTATTAGTCCCTTAATCTTAAATCTGGAAGAGATTAAGGGCTAATTTCAAGTGTTAAGAAAATACCCAATTTTCATAAGAACACCAAGAACACCTCATTTGATCTGTTTAAACATGTGTTAGGCGCCATAATCTTTATTTAAATAAAGATTAGTTAATACGGGTGTAAGTGGGATGTGATGTGGCACCAGGGAGAGAGTTGATTGGTGGAGAGAGTGTGTGGGGCACGTGTCACCCCACCACTGGTCTAGGTAATAATCTTTGTCTGCCATGATTCACCCCCAATCTTTCATAAACTTGTCACTTTGTAAATAATAGCAAAAAATCTGTTTTCCTTTGTATTTGAAGTTTGCTTTTTCACACTTTTGCCCCAAAATGTTTTGCAATGTATTTTCAGGGGTATTTCTTGCCATTTTGTGATTCTTGAAAGACTGAATTGGCATTTCGTTGATGTATTATGGTCTTGACTTGTATGATTGGCATTTTGGAGGAATGAATTAGCCAAGTCTTCATTTATGAGGGACCATTTTTGCCAATTGTAGAAAGTTAAGGGTCCTTTTTGTAATTTTGGGATTTTCGAAGGACCAAACTTGTACTTTCTTGTACTTTGAAGGACTTCATGATGTATTTGACTTTGTGGAGGATAATGGTTGACAATTTAGCTTTGTTGAGGGGCTAAACTTGTCAAATCTTCAAAGTGGAGGGCCCTTTTTGTAATTTTGACAAACTTTAGGGACCAATCTTTTAATTATGAAGATATAAGGGTATAAAGTGTCAATTCTTACATATTGGAGGACCCTTCTTCATAATTCTTCAAATCTTCAAGGGTTTTTCTTGGGAAAGTCTTTATTAGGGTTTGGTTCATTGTGTGGCTTCGTTTCCCGTGTTCGTTTTTGCATGATTCTTGTGATCTTTTGTCATTTTCTCAATAACCGTACACTAAGATACACAAGCAACAAACACAAACATATATATGGGTATTTTGATGATATTTAATGCATCTTAAGCCCTATTTGGACGATGAGACTATGTATAAAAGCAGTCTCATCACTGGACCTCGTCATGTATAATATCGAATTCAAAATAATGAAACAACAAAAACAAAATGAAATAAACGAAGCGAGAATACGTATGTCAACTAAATGTTGTTATCGGCCTCGGATGAGTCTCGAAATCGTACACCACAAAATTAACACAAACCAACCAAATTTCAAGCTATCACGCTTGATCACAACGCTAGTCTATTTTTTTTTAAACGCATATTTAAGTTCAAGCGGGATGATAAAAACGATTAAATGGCGATACGCCTCAACCACGTTTCATAATATACACACATGATTCACCGCTACGATGTACGCATCGTTGATTATACTTCGTCTATGTTATAGTTACGCCAACCAATATATCAAACCCATAAGGAATAAGGAAATAAAATAATATGTGTGGAAACCTTGGTTTCCGGATCTTTTAAGCTACTAGGAATGATCATTGTTCATATGATTAACATAATCAAAGCGGAATTATAACAACAACCATTAACAAGGTGTTTAGACACGAATAACATGAATTAAAACAATTGGATTGCTCATTATATTAATAACGAACAACCACTAGACGTGTATACATTGAATCCCACGTCTAGTGCACACACACTTTTAGGTTTACATTGTGAATGAATTATATATATAAAACCTATGACCCTTGGTTCCTTTTATAGTGTAAGGATTAGGGTTTACAAGAGATAAGAATGAATAAACAAGTAAATCTTCTATTTAAATAAACTTATGCAGAATATCTTTTGCATGTTTATCTAAATAGAAGCTTCCATAAGCTTCTTTGTCTACGTTTTGTCAATGCTTGAATTGCATGTGACAATGCTTGGATTGCACACGACAATGCTTGAGCCATCAACGCCTAATTAACTCTTGTCAACGCTTAAATTAGTCTTGACATCGCTTAGACAATAAATTCACGTTTTCTTCAATTTTTGAGTTTCTGCCACATCAACTTTTTGACCCAACAATCTTCCCCTAGTTGATAGTGGCAAAACTCTATGTGTATCTCTTGTAAGTTGTACATGATCTTCAAATTGCTTCCCCTCAAGTGTAGCATGTATATCTTCCCCTTTTTGTCACATCAACAAGGAAGTAAACAATGTTGCAATGTTGAAGATTCTCCATATGTAGGCTTTGTGTAATGATGTTGAAGAAAAATAAATAAAGTATTCTTGATGTAGAAGTAGAATAACCCAAACCTATGTTCCATGTCTTGTACTATCCATGTGGCTAAGAACTTATACTCATGGAGCTAAGTATAAGTAGACCTCGATCTCTTGTCAATATTCTCATCCTTTGTGAGACACTGAGTACGATAATGTAACTCCTTCAAGTGTTATGACAAGTCTTCGTCACCAACAATATAAGCACGAACAAGTTATCTTTAAAGTCTATGGCACTTTAAGATATGATAGAACACAAACTCGCGAAAAACTTCTTCAATCATCAAACTTACCATAAGAATTCTTCCCCTTAAGCTAACACCTCTTCATGACCAATTTAATGAAATAACATCTTCATACCATATGTAAAAGTTCCTGATGGATAACTCTTTCACAAGGCTATCCCGATTACATAGTTTAAATATCCATCAAATTCCCATAAAAAGTTGCTAACTCGCTTTAAGATCATTAATCCCTTTAAAAATATCCGAGCCATAAATATCATCATGATATTCTAAATTAAAATGGAGATTCCATGTACCTTCGTGTGTATAATCCACCTTTTTGTGTGCTTAAAACGTACCAATTTTCTCAAACAGCAGCCTTCCTTGTGTTGTCCAATATCCTCTTCTGTTCAATATCTTTACCAGATGTATTGTCCAATATCGGACAATACTTATCAGCGCTTGAAATACCATATATCGGACAACACTGTCAACCTATCAGCGTTGACTTATTCTGTCAGCGTCAAAATTAAGTGTGTCAGCGCCTAAATAACAAACGTCAGCGTCAACTTTAAACCTTGTCAGCGTCTTGTCCCAAACGCTGACGTCATCAGCGTCTCATCCATGCCTTGTCAGCGTCACACCAACATCTATCAGCGTCACAATAACTCCCATCAGCGGCTAATTGATCTAGGGTTTTATAAACCCTAAATCATTATTTCATGTGAAAATCCATAAACTGCAGTGAACTTCGACAGCGAATAACTTCTTCATAAATGCTCAGATCGAAGATCCCTTCGGTGAGATACTAGATATAAGTGTCAAGAACCTACAGATCAAATTTCACGACAATCCAACGGTTAACGAAGGAGAAATCGCGTTTTTACTATTACTGTTCACAGAAAACAGCATATGACCCCTGCTGACTTCGACGCTTAATAACTTTTTCTTGGGGATAGATCTCGACAATCCCTCCAGTGGATATCTAGATATATGTATGTAGAACAAACATATAAAATTTCGTGACGATCCAACGGTTCAATCAAAAGTTATGACCTTCTGAATACTGCTGCGCACACAAAAACGTCCAGAAAAACCCTAGACGGATTTTTCTTCTTTTCACCATACACGAACACCTTTTTGGTCCTAGCATCACGAGCCACGAGACTCTGATACCAATTGTGGAAACCTTGGTTTCCGGATCTTTTAAGCTACTAGGAATGATCATTGTTCATATGATTAACATAATCAAAGCGGAATTAGAACAACAACCATTAACAAGGTGTTTAGACACGAATAACATGAATTAAAACAATTGGATTGCTCATTATATTAATAACGAACAACCACTAGACGTGTATACATTGAATCCCACGTCTAGTGCACACACACTTTTAGGTTTACATTGTGAATGAATTATATATATAAAACCTATGACCCTTGGTTCCTTTTATAGTGTAAGGATTAGGGTTTACAAGAGATAAGAATGAATAAACAAGTAAATCTTCTATTTAAATAAACTTATGCAGAATATCTTTTGCATGTTTATCTAAATAGAAGCTTCCATAAGCTTCTTTGTCTACGTTTTGTCAATGCTTGAATTGCATGTGACAATGCTTGGATTGCACACGACAATGCTTGAGCCATCAACGCCTAATTAACTCTTGTCAATGCTTAAATTAGTCTTGACAACGCATAGACAATAACTTCACGTTTTCTTCATTTTTGAGTTTCTGCCACATCAACTTTTTGACCCAACAATATATAAGTAAATTACGTTTCAAAAGAAGATGTCCAAGAATGACACATCAGGGTGCGATAACGACAATCGAGATCAATCTAGTCGATATACAATATGTTACGAAGAATTATTTACGTATCTAGAGTATCAAACGAGGTTCACACTCGGTTATTCGATCAATAAATTAATTATCAAGATTGATAATTAGCGGTGAGGCTGAATTCTCAACAAAACCGCATTGTAAAATGTACGACAATCACACAAGGACCATTGCTTCACGTGCAATGCCTAAAAATACCATAGTATATACATACTTATACATACAATCATTCCTACATACACGTAGGATCACAACGCAGTGTTGCCATGTAATGCAATGTAGCCCGTATGCCAGTTACATGCAACATATATGATAGCCGTATAAATGTTTGCAAATTACGATGATAAGTACTCAACGTACACAATAATATACCTCAATATATATCATTGTATTTACTTACTAAATACTAGAGAATTCATATCAATTTTGAGGGATACATCTAGAATATAAAGCAATGCTAAAGAAATCTTACCGGAGCCGTGCAGGATAGTTGTGTGCTTGGACAATTTCTTACGACACCAAAAGTTATGGTTTAGGATTTTTTCAAAATGACCTAGTTCTCTATAACTCATGGCTCTGATACCAATCTATAACACCCCCAAATCATATGCGCAGCGGAACTACAACATTTGGGTGTTAGGCAGTTATCATCACACATAAGCTATTTCGAACGACTCAAAGAGACGTAGAAATTTAAACATAAATTAAAGATTGTGTGAAACAACAAAGTCTACTGTTTTCCAAACCCCAAAGATAATAAAAAATAGAGTCGCGTTTTGGTCCCCATTGAATCTCAACCCAAAAGTACATTTTCGTTCACATGACATAATATAAAATATTTCAGTGCTAAAAGGGAGGAAAAACAAAGTAGACCGCCAAGCCACAACAACTTCCATCCTCGCATGCTCCGTTGATATCAATCTTGGTTACCTGAAACACATGCTTAAAACCGTCAACACAAAGGTTGAGCGAATCTATAGGTTTATCAAATCATAAGTTGAACATAAGTATTAAAACCAATCATGACCATTCAATAGCTTGTCGTACTCACAATCTATTATTCAAGGATATTATCTTTAGCAATAGATAATAATTGTGTTTAAGTTCGTGACACTAATCCGTTAACTTAATCACCCGCGTACGTAGACCGGCATGATTTAAGTGAAACCAGTGCCCCTTCTAAAGGCATTAGTTGTAATTATACCTTATTTCTTATCACAAGTTATCTGTCCGCTGAGGGTACTCAATGTACTAGCTCTCGTCTCGGATAGTTTCGTCAACCCCATAGTACTATCAATTGTATAAGCGGCTATCTCCAACCCACACAAGGGCAATAAAATAGTTAATAGTCCACGAATTTAGGGACTTTTACAACTAGGTACTCAACACAATTCAAGGCAACATTCGGGTCCAACAATCATTAATGACTTATGTTCTTTTTATTTAAATAGCATGCATCCCCCTTGCGGGTAAAAACGTTTGAAATAAGTAAAGAGCGAGGCTATAGACTCACCTGGCATAGTAGTAGTGGTTCTAGCGAAGACGTAACGAGAAATGTCACAGACGACGTGGATGACCCGGAAAATCTAACACTTGACCTAAAAATCAAGGTACGAAAACCAAATCAATACTCCGTGTACATTATTGTACTAAACACACGCATATGCAAACATACTCAATTCTTATGAAAACTCACGCCAAAGTCAAACAAGTAGTTGTTACTAGACTTATACCATTTACCTACGTAATTAAAGTTGATTCCCATTTTATAGATTTGCCGGTACTTACCAAAAGTACGGGCTGTTTTCCATGACTTAAGCACCTATATAAATTTCAAGAAAATTCACAAAAGTACCTCATGACCTGTATAAAATCCATATTTAATCCCATGAAAAGTTTTCACTTCTATGACTCGTTACACATCACATTACTAGACGTACACATTTAGGACTGATTTTGCACTTTGACCATGTTGGACCTGTTTGACCAATTTAAAATACACCATTGACCAATCCAAAACCTAAGTCTAAAAATAGACTCACAAATGCAGGTTTGAAACCAAAAATTAACTTTCAATCATTTACCAAACACTATCTATGGTCCCCGGTATTTGACCCAAAACCAAACACAAATTCGGATTGTGTTGGTTCTCATCTCCCGGTACACGTATTTTCAAAATAACATAACTTTTGACTCGTTTAGAGTCGTAAGCTCTACTTTATACCGAAACGAAGCTAAGACAAAGCTCTACAACTACATCCTAGGCTTATGACGTTTTTACAAAGTTAGACCCACGAAAATAAGGCATAAACATTCTGGTCTAAAATCACCCTTCCAAAATCATTCCAAAACTTGTTTCCAATCCATTCTATCATCACCTAGACCAATTTTAACCACTTATGATCATTCCCAAACACCCAACACAGCCTATAACACTAATAACATCAAACCCTCATGAAAGCCCAATCCTAAATCATACATGCAATAGGTTTTAATCATTTAAAATATCACAAACATGATCCTAAACATAATCCACAACACATAAGCATCAAAATCATCAAGCCACCACCAAACCCATTTGGCCGTGGGTTTGGTGTAGCCAAAACACCCAAGAAAACAACCCATCCAACTTATTTTATTGATGATTTAACATTATAGACACATGAATTAAACTTGTATACCATTTATTTAGATCAAAATCCCTTTTTGAAAAATCATAATTTTTGAAAAAATCAAGTTGTTGCATGTTTGTTTTTGTGGGTGGGATTTACTTACAAGATGATTATAAAGGATGGTCTTTGATTAGATTTGTCAAAAACCTAAAAAAATGATGGTGGTGCAGGTTGTGTGGTGGTCGGCGGCCATGGAGAGAAAAAGGGGATGAACCCTAATTTTTTAAAGTTGGAAATGAAGTGTGTGTGTGTAGTTCTCTCTTTTGTAAAAATAGAGGGACTAATTTTGACAAGGTAGCTATCTTTTGGCCTTAGTGGCAAATCCACTTTTAAAGAGCGGTATTATGACTAGTAGTCGGTTTTGAAAATTTACGAGAGTCGGGGGTCGTCCCGAACACTCGAAAATACTTTAAAATGGTTCAAACGCACACAAAACGAATATACACATGGTCCCGACTCGACTTAAAACATAATAAAATAAAATCTCGAAAAACTCAAATATCGATCAATCGATAACAAAAGATAAATTTTGGGCATTCGTCGGTATCGTAGTCGTCATCGGTTCTTCTTAAGTCGTCAAATGTTAAAATTACGACCGTAAACGTGGGTTTCAAATTAAACCGTCAAATATATAGCAAACGAAATTTCTTAAAAATTTCAAAAATATTCGTAAAATAGGATTAAATAAATGACGTTGGGCTCGGGATATCACATCCTCAAGTGAGTCACAACTTAAGAGAGATTCTCATACTGAACAGCTCTTGAGACAATAACTTAGCATCGTACGGCACATTCACGGGTATCACAATACTATTACTCCAACAGGTGGTATTACATGTTTGCTAGCTAAGGCTTCTTTTGATGAGTCAAATTTTTGGCATAGAAGGTTAGGTCATGTGAATTTCCAGAATCTTAATAGATTAGTGAATAGGAATTTGGTTAGAGGTTTACCTAACAACTCTTTTCAAAATGATTTCACATGTGCTGCCTGTTAAATAGGTAAACAACATAGAGCCTCTTGTAAGACCAAGACTGTCAACACTATGACAAAACCTTAGCAGCTTTTGCATATGGATTTGTTTGGTCTAGTTTCTATAAGAAGCATTAGTCATAAGACCTTTTGTCTATTCATAACTGATGATAATAGTAGATTCAGTTGGGTTTTCTTTTTTGCTCTTAAAAGTGAAACAAATGAATTACTTAAGGATTTTATCACTTTAGTTGAAAAGCAGTTCACTAAATAGGTTTTAATCATTAGGACTGATAATGGGACATAATTCAAGAATGCTGATTTTGATGAATTATGTAGGTCTAAAGGAGTTAAGAGACAATTTAGTAATCCTAGGACTCCACAACAAAATGGAGTAGCTGAAAGGAAGAATAGGACACTGATTGACGCTGCTAGAACTATGCTGGCTGATTCTATTTTGCCAAATACCTTTTGGGTAGAAGCAATCAACACTGCATGTTATGTGTTAAATAAAGTCCTAGTAACCAAGCCTCAAAACAAAACAACTTATGAACTTTTGACTAGTGGTGAAGCCTACCATAAGTCATTTAAGACCTTTTCGGTGTCATGTGTCTATACTAAATACTCTTGATTATTTGGGAAAGTTTGATGGAAAGTCTGATCCAGGATATCTTGTAGGATATTCAGTGTAAAGTAAAGCATATAGGGTTTATAATTTGGCATCTAAGAACCTTGAAGAAAATGCTCATCTTAATTTCTTAGAAAATAAACTCAATGTCCCAGGAATAGGTTATGCTTGGATGTTTGATTTAGATTATCTAACTAGCTCCATGGATTACTATTCTTTGCAAAAGGATTGTCAAACTAACAATTCAGGTGAGGAGTCAAGTGAAACTAATGTAGGTACTCAAGAAGATTTTTCTTCATCAGATGATGATGTTCATATCTATGTGCCCAATATGCCTACTGTTACTCCCATGTCTGCCACTCCCAAGAAGCAAACCATGCCATCAAAAGATGATCAAGCCTTCCAAGAGCTTCAGAGGCTTCAAGATCAAGAAAATAATGCTACATCTACCAATAAGCATTCAGGAGAAGAATCTTTTGAGTCACAACACTGAGCAGTACATACTACACCTAGCGATACTTCATCTACAAGTACTGCTAAGTTAGAAACTGCCAAATCTGTTGACTCACTAGAAGAGATTTTACAAGCTATGGACGATGACGACTTATATGCTAGTCCAGCTGAAGGAATCTTCTCTAAAGCTTCCGATGATGAGAAGGGTGCAGTAACTGATTTCAATAATTTGGAATCAGAAATTCCAGTCAGTTCTATTCCCACTTATAAAGTCAACAACAACCATCCTACTACACAGATCACTAGAGATCCCAAATCTGCTATGCAAACCAGAAGACAACTTCAAACCAATATTGAAACTCATGCACTTGTGAGTTATGTCAAACAACAGGAGAGAACAAATCATAAAGATACTTAGCATCGTTGGTTTGCCTGTTTCTTATCACAAGTAGAGCCTAAAAACATTTCTCAGGCTCTTGATGAAGAAAGATGGGTAGATGCCATGCAAGAAGAATTAACACAGTTCGAGCTACAAAAAGTTTGGATTCTTGTGGATCTTCCCTCAAGTAAGAGAGTAATTTGTACTAGATGGGTTTTTAGGAACAAGAAGGACGAAAGAGGAGTTGTTGTAAGGAACAAGGAAAGACTTGTTGCTCAAGGCTATAGACAGGAAGAAGGGATAGACTATGATGAGGTTTTTGCACCAGTGGCAAGGATAGAAGCCATTAGGTTATTTTTGGCCTTTGCATCATATATGGGATTTATAGTCTATCAAATGGATGTGAAAAGTGCCTTTCTATATGGTACTATTTCAGAGGAGGTATATGTCTCACAACCTCCAGGTTTTGTAGATCGTAAATTCCCCAATAGAGTCTACAAGGTTATCAAAGCACTTTATGGTCTGCATCAAGCTCCGAAAGCCTGTGGAAACCTTGGTTTCCGGATCTTTGAAGCTACTAGGAATGCATTATGTTCATATGATTATACAATCAAAGCGGAATTAGAACATAACACATAAACAAGGTGTTTAGGCAATGATAGGTGTGTAAACACCCATCCTTTTACAACTTAATTCTGGCTAAAACAAGACCAAAACCAGTATTTAATATCATTTGTTTGGAATTATGCGTGGTTTTTGTGTTTATTGTGTTTTCAGAGCCAACCAGATGGATAATGGAGAAAACATGGGATTGCACGCGTTTTACCGAAGAAAAAGACTCAAGATGAAGTCTATTGTCCAAGAGATGCAAAAGATTTGAAGTCACTGGGCCTATTCGAAGATTTATCGAAGAAAAGGACCAAAGATGGAAGATTTACATAAGTCGAAGAAACTCAAGTCTATTAACCGAAGAAATTAAAAGACGAGTTAAATTTAATCGACGACAAATCCCGAATCAGAATCGAAAACTTTTCTGAAAAGACGAGAAGACAAGAAGAACGGGAGAAAGCCCACTCACCAACCAAAGGGAACACCTATATAAAGGGTTCCCCTCACACTTTTCATCCAGTTTTTTAGTTTTTTCATCTCCTTCTTTTTCTCCCTTTCTGTTCGTAGACATCACCAACACCACTAGGGTGTTTGGTGATTTTGATCTTTGTTTTTCAATCTTGTAATTTCATCCTTGTTTTGTGATTGTTAAAACCTTATTCTATCAATTAAATCTTTCCATTTCATCTTGTTCATCTTCATCTATTTTTGTTAAAAGTTTAAGTTCTTATTTGATTGATTTGATCTTTAAAAGTTGTTGGGATTTATGTTTTTATTGATGGGATTTTTAGTTAATGGTTAGTAGATGCTTGGTGATTAGTTTATTTAAGTTTTTGGTTAGAAACTTGGTGATTTTCGGCCTAAAACGTATTTCCCCTGTTTTTCGGTAAGTTACTGTTCTTGAGTATTCCCAGGTTCCGAATGAACAAAAGTTCCGGATGAACACAAACTTCCGGATGAACACAAACTTCCGAATGAGTCTTAGAAGTTCCGAATGAAAGTGTTTTCAAAAGGTCCGGATGAGTCTTAAAAGTTCCGAATAAATTTCCTTTCAAAAATTTCCGAATCAATTTTTAGAAGTTCCGAATGAATGCTCTTTTCAAATCTTCCGGATAAACTTCCGGGTCAAAAGTTCCGAGTAAACTTCCGGATAAACTTCTGGACCAAAAGTTCCGGACGAACTTCCGGATCACCAAACTTCCGGGTGAAGTTCCGAATCAAGTTCCGACTCAAAGTTCCGGGTGAACTTCCGAACTAACTTCCGAATCAAAGCTCCGCATGAAGGTTCCGAGTAAAGTTCCGAGTGAAGGTTCCGGATCAAGTTCCGAATCAAGGTCAACTTCCGAACCAATTTTCTTTTGAGCAATTTTTAGTCTTACTTACTGTTTCTTTTTGAGCATTTTTAAGGGATACTACTTACTGTTTCTTCATTTCATATTTATATTTTAATTTTAAATTTTAATTTTAATTCAAGGTTTATTAATTGTTATTAATTGAATTGCTTTTAGATTTAAGTTACATTTTCGTGCATTTAAAACTTTTAGTGGATTAGAAAATCACTCCCCTTCTTAGCAACCAAGAACAATCATTCCACTTAGAACCGAGATCAATTCGAGAGGATATCAAGAGAATTTAGAGAACCCATTGCAAAATCCTAGCATCAAATGGCGCCGCTGCCGGCTCTTCTCGTTAAGATCAAAAGTTTTTTGTGAGAACTTGGATTTTGGGATTCGTTCCCCGTGAACGTTACTTTTTCATAAAAATTTTCAAAAACCCTAAAAAAAATATAGAATTTTCAAAAATACAAAAAAATTAAAAAACATAAAAACCAAAAATATTTTTGCTTTGTTCTTCCCTTGTTAGTTCTTTTGCAGGTGTATGCGCACTCGATCCACGTCTTATCAAGAGCTCGAGCCTCTCAAAGACTTAGACATGGCGGGTGTACAAAACAACAACAACATACCACCTCAAAACAACAATAATAACAACAACAACCCACCTTTCAACAACATGAATAATAACAACAACAATGAGCCTCTACCGGATAATCGCCCGATGATTGAACTGCTGCAAGCTCATGTAGATGGCAACACTGATCCAATTGTTATACCAGCGATTGCAACCAACAATTTTGAGCTCAAATCCGGCTTTATCGAGATGGTCTCTGCTCAACCATTCTTGGGGCGTACCATTGATGATCCACATGACCACATCAAGAGATTCTTACAACTCACTAATACGGTCAAGTTCAATGGTGTTCCACAAGAGGTAATCCGTCTACAACTTTTTCCCTTTTCTTTAGAGGGACAAGCCCGGCATTGGTTTGCTAAGGAACCGCCACAAAGTATTCTTTCGTGGACGGATTTGGAAACCAAGTTCATCAATTACTTTTTCCCACCCTCTCGTACTACCGCTTTGCGGAATGAAATCATAAATTTTGAACAAAAGTACGATGAGTCGTTCAGTGAATCTTGGGATCGTTTTAAAGATCTTTTAAGAAAATGCCCACAACATGGTTTTACCAAAGTGCACCAAATTAACACTTTTTACAATGGTTTAAGCATGAGTGACCAAGATTCACTAAACAGTGCCTCGGGGGGTAATCTTTTGGCTAAGACTTCCAATGCTGCTTGGGATATCAGTGAGAATAAGTCTCGTGTGCAAACCAAGAGTGTTCGGACCAATGTTGCTAGTGCTAATACTAGTGACAGCGATAAGCGACTTGACAAAATCACTACGCTTCTTGAATCGCTTGCTACCCAAACCGCCAACAACACCAACAGCATCAACGCTAGAAACGCCAAAGACGCTCAAGTCAATGCTGTTAGCCAACCATGCGAGATATGCGGGGGTCCTCACTCTTATACCACTTGTACTGCCACCCAAGACTACCCTTCTGAGAATGTGAATGCAGCTTATGGCACCTATCCTCAACCCGCTTATCAAGCACGTCCTCAAGGTGACCGTAATTTGCTTAGCTACCGCTCCAACAACTACCTCTCACCACCCGGTTTTCCTCCAAACAACCCAAACCAACAACAAAACCTCAATCGCCCTCCTCAACAACAACAACAACCTCGTACACCATACATCCCACCTCACAAGCAGCAACAACCACCTCAACGAAACAACCAAGTATACCAGCAACCTGCTTATCAACCACCCGCATACAATGCTCCTCCCAACCAACCCACCGCTCTTCACCAAGAAGTGGAAACTTATATGAGGACTAACGATGTGATCATGGGAAATATTCAGCGGGAAGTGCTCAACCTGAAAGCAGACCTGGTCAAACAAGGGAACGATCTGAGAGCTGACATGAGAAACACGTTGGATAGTCAAACGAATGAATTGAAGAACATGATGGCTAGTTTCTTCCAAGGTAATCAACCCTCTTCTTCGGGTACTCTTCCGAGTAACACCGTTGCGAATCCAAGAGGGGAGATGAAAGCAATCACTACTCGCAGTGGTAAAGGTACCAAGGAACCCGAGCTTCCTATACCTCCACCGGTGGTTGTGACTAAGGAGAACGAGTCACCTGCTCCTATTCCTCATCCTTCTCCATCCCCAATTTCTCCGCCTCTTACTTCTACCCCTCCTCCACCCAAGGATGTGAGTGATCCTATTCTCCCGAAGCCTTCCTCTTCTTCCAATATACCTTATCCATCTAGGTTGAGGAAAGAGAAGCTCAAAAGCAAGGACGATATTCAGGTTTCGAACTTTCTTAAAATGTTCAAACAATTGAATTTCAACATCTCCTTCGCTGAGGCTCTCGCTCACATGCCTAAGTATGCGAAAATGTTTAAAGATCTTCTGAGTGACAAGGAAATGTTTCTTGATATCGCCAACACCCAACTTAATGAGAATTGCTCTGCAGTGCTCTTAAGGAAATTGCCAACCAAGCTTGGTGATCCGGGTCGTTTCTTAATCCCTTGCAATTTCCTGGGAGTAGAGAGTTGCATGGCCCTAGCCGATCTAGGTTCCAATATTAATCTTATGCCTCTAAGCGTTTGGAAGCAATTATCTCTCCCTGAGCTAGTCCCCACCAAAATGACTTTGGAATTAGCTAACCGTACGGTTGCTTATCCAGTGGGGATAGCCGAAGACGTCTTTGTAGGAGTCGACAAATTCACTTTTCGTGCCGATTTCGTCGTCGTCGACTACGAGATGGACCCTCGTGTTCCCTTGATCGTGGGTCGTCCATTCCTGAGTACCGGTCGCACTCTCATCGATGTTGAAGCCGATGAGCTTATCATGAGAGTGGGTGAAGATAAAATCGTCTTCAACATGGGAAAGTTGTCTAAACAACCTTATTCATACGAGAGTGTTAATTGTATTGACCTTCTTGATGAGGCTTGTGAAGAACACTTTAATGATGCTTGTAAAAATATTCCTACCTCTCTTCCCAATGTTGAAACCGTTTCCTCTATTGATTCATCACTGTCTCTATTTGGATAAAGTGATTTGTTTTGGAACAATCTTGAAGCCACCATGGGAGATGTGAACTTAGCTAATGATGATTCTCCCAACGATGGGGATGAAGACATGCATTTCTTTGAAAACCTTCTCAACGAAGACAATCTTTCTCCACCATCTCCCACGGTTATTGCTATCGATACTCCGACTTTGAAAACGCCTCCCATCGAAAATCCTCCGGATTTAGAACTTAAGGAGTTGCCGCCCCATCTCGAGTATGTGTTCCTTGAAGAAGAGAAGAAGTCGCCCGTCATCATCGCGAAGGACTTGAAGGAAGAAGAAAAATCTCGCCTCATCGCCGTGCTTAAGGATCACAAAAAGGCGATTGCTTGGAAAATTTCTGACATTCGCGGAATTGACCCTCACTTCTGCACACACAAAATTCTCATGGAGGACGACTTTAAGCCCACAATTCAAAGCCAACGAAGGGTGAATCCAAAAATCCATAAAGTCATCAAAACAGAGGTTATCAAACTTCTTGATGCGGGTATGATTTACCCTATTTCGGATTCACCATGGGTTAGTCCAGTCCATTGTGTGCCCAAGAAGGGCGGAATAACCGTTGTTCCCAATGAACACAACGAGTTGATTTCCACTCGTCTCGTTACTGGGTGGAGAGTTTGTATAGACTACCACAAACTCAATGATGCCACGAGAAAGGATCATTTCCCTCTACCTTTTATGGACCAAATGCTTGAACGTTTAGCGGGTAATGAATATTACTGCTTTCTTGATGGTTTCTCGGGTTATTTCCAAATACCCATGGATCCCCAAGATCAAGAGAAGACAACATTCACTTGTCCCTATGGCACATTTGCTTACAAAAGAATGCCTTTTGTCTTATGCAATGCCCCCGGGACTTTCCAAAGGTGCATGTTAGCTATCTTCCATGACATGGTTGAACAAACCATGGAAGTCTTCATGGATGATTTCTCGGTCTTCGGGGATTCCTTCTCTTCTTGCCTTGCCAATTTGGAACGTATGCTTAAGCGGTGTGAAGACACTCGCCTGGTTCTGAATTGGGAAAAATGCCATTTTATGGTAAAAGAAGGCATCGTGCTGGGACACAAGATTTCCAAAGCCGGTCTTGAATTAGACCGTGCTAAAGTCGATGTTATCGCTAAGTTGCCTCCACCTTCAACCGTGAAGGGTGTGAGAAGTTTTCTGGGTCATGCGGGCTTCTACCGACGATTCATCAAAGATTTTTCTCAAATCGCTCGCCCGATGACCCACCTCTTGGAAAAAGATACTCCTTTTATCTTTTCTAAAGAGTGTCTTGAAGCCTTCAACTCGCTTAAGGATAAGCTAACTAAGGCACCTGTCTTGGTTACCCCTAATTGGGAGCTGCCTTTCGAATTTATGTGCGATGCTAGTGATTTTGCTATTGGAGCGGTTCTGGGAAAAAGAGTGAATAAACACTTCCAACCGATCCATTACGCTAGCAAGACAATGACGGGGGCACAATTGCATTATACGACAACCGAAAAAGAACTTTTAGCTGTTGTCTATGCCTTTGAAAAGTTCCGCCCCTATCTTGTCCTTTCCACCACAATCGTTTACACCGATCATTCCGCGTTGAAGTACTTGTTGACAAAGCAAGATTCCAAACCAAGACTTCTTCGCTGGGTTTTGCTACTCCAAGAATTTAAAATCGAAATTCGCGATAAAAAAGGAGCTGAAAAATTAGCCGCGGATCATCTCAGTAGACTTGAGGATCCATACCAAGGGGATCATCCGAACAAAGACATCAATGATTCTTTTCCCTTGGAGACCTTAATGTCTATCAATTCAAATTCTGATGAAACCCCGTGGTTTGCGGACATTGCAAACTACTTAGCGGGTGGAATTCTCAAGGAAGGGTTAACATCCCAACAAAAGAAAAAGTTCTTCACCGACATTAAGACTTACTTTTGGGATGACCCTTACCTATTCAAAAAATGTGCTGATTTGATAATTCGCTGATGTGTTGATGGACCGGCAGCTTTAGAAATCCTTGATGCTTGCCACAAAGGACCCACCGGTGGTCACTTTGGTCCCAACTACATCGCCAAAAAAGTGTTTGACTCGGGATTTTATTGGCCCTCCATATATCGTGACGCTCACAATATGGTTAAACGATGTGATGCTTGCCAAAAACAAGGTAAGATCACACATAAAGACGAGATGCCTCAGAATTTCATTCAAGAATGTGAAATCTTTGATGTTTGGGGTATCGACTTTATGGGGCCATTCCCTTCTTCTAAAGGAAACAAATACATCCTTGTAGCCGTTGACTACGTTTCAAAGTGGGTTGAAGCCAAAGCTTTACCCACTAATGACGCAAGGGTGGTTTGTAAATTTTTGAAATCTCTATTCGCTAGATTCGGTATGCCTCGTGCCATTATAAGTGATCGTGGGACTCATTTTTGCAATGACCAATTCGCAAGAGTCATGGCTAAGTATGGTGTAAATCATCGTCTTTCCACAGCCTACCACCCACAAACTAATGGCCAGGCTGAGATATCCAACCGAGGATTAAAGCGAATTCTGGAAAGAACCATCGGAGAGCATCGTGCCTTATGGGCTGATAAACTTGATGATGCTTTGTGGGCTTTTCGTACTGCATACAAGACTCCGATTGGTTGCACACCATATCGTTTCGTGAACGGGAAAGCGTGCCACCTCCCCATTGAGTTGGAGCACAAGGCTTACTGGGCCTTGAAGTGGGCTAATTTTGATATCAACAAAGCCGATGACCTACGCAAGATCCAACTCAATGAGCTGAATGAACTCCGTGATGAGGCTTATGAAAATTCTTTGATCTATAAGGAGAAGACTAAGCTCATTCACGACTCCAAGTTTAAAAACCGAGAGTTCCATGTTGGAGACAAATTTTTACTCTTTAACTCTCGGTTGAAAATCTTTTCGGGCAAGCTGAAATCTCGTTGGTCCGGCCCATTCACCATTGCCCAAATTTTTCCATATGGTACTCTCGAGCTCGCTCAACCTTATGGACCTAATTTTAAGGTGAATGGCCAACGAGTGAAGTTGTACTTTGGTGAGGACACCTCTCAGGAGATGATTCCATCCATCACCACGTTCCCCATGAACTAATTTTAGGTCGAGTCAGGCTCGTGACTCGGTTATCAAAAACAAGCGCTCCTCGGGAGGCAACCCGAGTATCTATCCTTTTATGTTTTAACCTCCTAAGTGTAGGGAGACCTCTATAGGTGTTTGTATTTGTGTGGTGATGTGATTACAGGGATGAATGCACTCTTGGAATCTTTGAAGAACCGTGCTCCCGTGTTATCCGAAATCCGGTTCTATCTCTCAACTATCATGATTCAATTTTCTTCATACTCACATTTGAAATTGATCACTTTAGTCGTCTCTTCCTTAACTTGAGTTAACCAACGTGCACAATGTCATAAGTGTAGGGGAGACTTTTCCCACATGCTTAAACATTGAGGACAATGTTTATCTTAAGTGTAGGGGGGACTTCTATCGAAGTTTTAAGTGGACTTTTCCATGAAAATGCCTTCATTTAACCGGAAAATCATCTTTTTCAACATTTTTCAAATTTTTTATTAACTTTGGCCATTTCACGTCGTAATTTTTAAATTTTTATCGTTGCTTTCATATGTATATATCTCGCAATAAAGTCAAAAATATTAATAAAGTGGTGTAGCTAGTTTAGAAGTCTTTGACATATTAGGCCCGTTGCGTTTATTTTGACTCAACCCGAATAGACTTATCCAAGTTTATTCTAGCTAGTATCCTTAACCATGTAGACCTTAATTGGTTTATTAGGCTAAGTATCCACGAGTCTCATTACTTGAGATTTTAAATTGTGGAGGACGAGAAATGATAGAGTCAATTATAAGTCGGTATTCTTGCACAAGCTCACTTGGTGTAATTATTTGACTATTCTCCCATCACTTGCTAATAATTTATCTGCAATAAGTAAGGTCGTACGATTTGAAAAGTTACTTAGCTTCTAGCCCAAGATCGTTTAAAAGTTGCTCGGTAATGATAAGAGTTCATAGCCAAGGCATAACTTATGAAGCGGGGCGCGAAGATTGGCGAGTCTGAAAAGGCCCTAACAAGGCATGAGGATTCCATTTTATTGCTAAAGATCCAAGGTGATGTGAAAAGCATTATTCTAAAAGTCAATATGAAGGATCAAGACTCACGACGAAAAGCAATCAACTCCCATAAAGATCATGGAGAAGTCTATCCGAAAAGACCCTAACAAGGTATGAGGATAAATAGATCCAAGTCCGAAAAGGAGGCGGATCGTTGTATCTCAAAATCCCAATTAGAGATTGAAGAATAATCATGAAGTCGTGGTCAACAAAGTTGGAGTACCTCTCAAAAGTCTCCAAGTGAAGAAACTCTATGAACGATGAGAAGAACATTATCTCAAGCACGTCTCTCAAGATATGAAGTATGAAGTACATGCCAAATATCGGCCCGAGAAAGGTCTCAAATCGTGAACTGAGTTATGCCAAGATATGAACTTTTTGATACCCCGAGAAGCAGTTTTAAGAGATTTTGTCCTTTAGCTAACTATTGATCAAATCGTCCTACTTTGCTTTCAACCTAAATAAACTATCGAAATAAGTCCAAAAATGCATCTTCATGATCATTCTAAGACAAAAATAAAATATAAGAGATACACCTAGGAATAAAGGAGTTTAAGCATTTAATTAAGCCATGTGTGTAAGTGTTTGATTTGCTAACTTATAATAACAATGATCTCGTTTTTAAGCTTAGTTTGGGGAACGTGAAACTTGAGGATGATAAATCTTCGCAGCACCAAAGCCCTAATGTAAGTCCTTGATTTCTTTGCAAGTTATTTCCATGTAGCTATTTTCAAGAGAAAATGGATTTCTATCCTTTTGTTTACTTTAAGGATTTTAATTTCTCTTAGTACTTTAATTTTTGTTTAGTAATGTTTTAATAAGGCCAAGGTTGATTGATTATGAGAAAAGTGTAAATTTGCTTTATCACTAAGCATTGCATGAGGGCATGGCAATGGTTAAGTGTAGGGGATTTGATAGGTGTGTAAACACCCATCCTTTTACCACTTAATTCTGGCTAAAACAAGACCAAAACGCGTATTTAATATCATTTGTTTGGAATTATGCGTGGTTTTTGTGTTTATTGTGTTTTCAGAGCCAACCGGATGGATAATGGAGAAAACATGGGATTGCACGGGTTTTACCGAAGAAAAAGACTCAAGATGAAGTCTATTGTCCAAGAGATGCAAAAGATTTGAAGTCACCGGGCCTATTCGAAGATTTATCGAAGAAAAGGACCAAAGATGGAAGATTTACATAAGTCGAAGAAACTCAAGTCTATTAACCGAAGAAATTAAAAGACGAGTTAAATTTAATCGACGACAAATCCCGAATCAGAATCGAAAAGGTCAACTTTTCTGAAAAGACGAGAAGACAAGAAGAACGGGAGAAAGCACACTCACCAACCAAAGGGAACACCTATATAAAGGGTTCCCCTCACACTTTTCATCCAGTTTTTTAGTTTTTTCATCTCCTTCTTTTTCTCCCTTTCTGTTCGTAGACATCACCAACACCACTAGGGTGTTCGGTGATTTTGATCTTTGTTTTTCAATCTTGTAATTTCATCCTTGTTTTGTGATTGTTAAAACCTTATTCTATCAATTAAATCTTTCAATTTCATCTTGTTCATCTTCATCTATTTGGTTAAAAGTTTAAGTTCTTATTTGATTGATTTGATCTTTAAAAGTTGTTGGGATTTATGTTTTTATTGATGGGATTTGTAGTTAATGGTTAGTAGATGCTTGGTGATTAGTTTATTTAAGTTTTTGGTTAGAAACTTGGTGATTTTCGGCCTAAAACATATTTCCCCTGTTTTTCGGTAAGTTACTGTTCTTGAGTATTCCCAGGTTCCGAATGAACAAAAGTTCCGGATGAACACAAACTTCCGGATGAACACAAACTTCCGAATGAGTCTTAGAAGTTCCGAATGAAAGTGTTTTCAAAAGTTCCGGATGAGTCTTAAAAGTTCCGAATAAATTTCCTTTCAAAAAGTTCCGAATCAATTTTTAGAAGTTCCGAATGATGCTCTTTTCAAATCTTCCGGATAAACTTCCGGGTCAAAAGTTCCGAGTAAACTTCCGGATAAACTTCCGGACCAAAAGTTCCGGACGAACTTCCGGATCACCAAACTTCCGGGTGAAGTTCCGAATCAAGTTCCGACTCAAAGTTCCGGGTGAACTTTCGAATCAAAGTTCCGCATGAAGGTTCCGAGTAAAGTTCCGAGTGAAGGTTCCGGATCAAGTTCCGAATCAAGGTCAACTTCCGAACCAATTTTCTTTTGAGCAATTTTTAGTCTTACTTACTGTTTCTTTTTGAGCATTTTTAAGGGATACTACTTACTATTTCTTCATTTCATATTTATATTTTAATTTTAAATTTTAATTTTAATTCAAGTTTTATTAATTGTTATTAATTGAATTGCTTTTAGATTTAAGTTACATTTTCGTGCATTTAAAACTTTTAGTGGATTAGAAAATCACTAACCTTCTTAGAACCCAAGAACAATCATTCCACTTAGAACCGAGATCAATTCAAGAGGATATCGAGAGAATTTAGAGAACCCATTGCAAAATCCTAGTATCAGGCACGATAACATGAATTAAAACAAATGGGATGTTCATTATATTAATAACAAACATCCACTAGACGTGTATACATTGAATCCCACGTCTAGTGCACACACACTTTTAGGTTTACATTGTGAATATGAATTGATAATTAAAACCTAAGACCCTTGGTTCCTTTTATAGTGTAAGGATTAGGGTTTACAAGAGATAAGACTAAATAAACATGTAAATCTTCTATTTAGATAAACTTATGCAGAATATCTTTGCATGTTTATCTAAATAGAAGCTTCCATAAGCTTCTTTGTCTACGTTTTGTCAATGCTTGAATTGCATGTAACAATGCTTAGATTGTACATGACAACTCTTGAGCCAACAACGTTGGATTTGTTCTTGTCAACGCCTAAATTGCTCTTGACAATGCTTAGACAAAATCTTCATGTTTTCTTTGTTTTTGAGTTTCTGCCACATCAACTTTTTGACCCAACAATCTTCCCCTACTTGATAGTGGCAAAACTCTATGTGTATCTCTTGTAAGTTGTACATGATCTTCAGATTGCTTCCCCTCAAGTGTAGCATGTATTTCTTCCCCTTTTTGTTACATCAACAAGGAAGTAAACAATGTATGCAATGTTGAAGATTCTCCAAATGTAGCTCTATGTAATGACCTTGAAGAACAATTAATAAAATATTTTTGATGTAGAAGTAGAGTAACCCAAACCTATGTTCCATATCTTGTACGATGATGTGATAAAGTATGTTGCTGATACCAAAATCCTCATCCTTCGTGAGACACTGAGCACGATAATGTAACTCCTTCAAGTGATAGAAAATATGTGCATAAAGAACCATAAGAAAAATCACATATTCCTAGACCTTGTATCACTTCATCAGTAACCATGTAAGCATAAACAAGATATCTTTAAACTCTATGACTGGGAGTGCACGACTTTAAGATATGATAGAACACAAACTCGCGAAAATCTTCTTCAATCATCAAACTTACCATAAGAATTCTTCCTCTTAAGTCAACACCTCTTCATGACGAATTTTAATGGAATAACATCTTCATACCATATGTAAAAGTCTTACTACGGATAACTCTTTTACAAGGCTATCCCAATTACATAGTTTAAAATATCCATCAAATTCTCATGAACAATTGCTAACTCGCTTTAAGATCATTAATCCCTTTTAAAAGTATCCAAGCCATAAATATCAACATGATATTCTAAATTAAAACGGAGATTCCATGTACCTTCGTGTGTAAATACCACCTTTTTGTGTGCTAAAAAGGTACCAATTTTCTCAACAGCAGCCTTCCTTGTGTTGTCCAATATCCTCTTCTGTCCAATATCTCTATCAGTTGTATTGTCCGATATCGGACAATACCTATCAGCGATTGAAATACCATATATCGGACAACACTGTCAACCTATCAGCGTTGACTTATTCTGTCAGCGTCAAATTCCAACTCGTCAGCGTCTACTCCACTCTTGTCAGCGCCTCTTTCTGCTGACGTCATCTAGTGCTCTGAATTTCAACAGTGTCAATCCATACGTTTGAAAATCTCCTAAACTTTAAGAAAGTCAATTGTGATCTATAGTAATCATAACCCATATCATGGGTATTAATCTTCTCACGTATTAGTAGGACCACTCAAAAATAGAATCAAATCATGAAATCACATCCAAAAATAGCTCATGTCTGCTCCATTATTTACGTATGAAGAATAAATGCGTATCCCATGCTTGATATAAAACCTCCGGTTTTTAAGAGAGTCCCACGTATATCCAGTACACATTACACAACAACTCCTGAATTGTAGGGAGTCCCACGTCTGAAGTGTATCAAATATTTTATATGAAAATTCATATCTCACTTGCTGGTATCAGGTGAAATCTGAATCACACCTCAAAACTTCCTAAATTCATGCGATCAATAAACACGTCCCATTGAATAAGCTGTTATGGACCACCAATAACCATGTGAACGCATATGATTGACCAATCACAATTGCATCATCGTGTGAACTCCTAAACGCTGAAACACAAGCAGGTCTACCATAACCATGTGAACATACAAAATTTCCACCAATTATAGAATTAGAATCGTGTGAACATAGACTGAAGCTTTTCTTGATCGTGTGAACACACAACAAATAATAAGTAAAACTGCTCACGATTTGCTCTTCGTTAAACATCAGACCTGGTGATTTATAGGATACAGTCGCTTTTTCTTTGTCAAAGGTCATGGGACCACTTATATTTTCGACATGAGTCTGTATGCAACCATATCCTCACATTAGCAAATCAAACGTCCAGCAACATGTCATTAAATCCTTCATGGCCATAGATCTAGGGTTTGTATAAACCCTAATATCCAACATCCATGCTGCCCACTATTCGATCTGCTGCAATCATGTTGCTAGGGTTCATCACCAATTCATGAAGAACTGATTCCCCAAAGCTAACAACATGTCTTCTTCTCTGTATAGAATCGATCTAGGGTTTGTTGAAATCCTAAATCATGATTTTATGCAAATAAGAAAATCTGGAAATCAACTCATCACCCCACTTCGACACTTACTAACTTTTGATTGGGAATAAAACAGGACAATCCCTCCGGTGGATGTTTAGATATATGTATGTAGAACACACATATAAAATTTCGTGACGATCCAATGGTTCAATCAAAAGTTATGACCTTCTGAATACTGCTGCGTACACAAAAACGTCCAGAAAAACCCTAGACGGATTTTTCTTCTTTTCACCATACACGAACACCTTGTTGGTCCTAGCATCACGAGCCACGAGGCTCTGATACCTATTGTGGAAACCTTGGTTTCCGGATCTTTGAAGCTACTAGGAATGCATTATGTTCATATGATTATACAATCAAAGCGGAATTAGAACATAACACATAAACAAGGTGTTTAGGCACAATAACATGAATTAATACAAATGGAATGTTCATTATATTAATAACAAACATCCACTAGACGTGTATACATTGAATCCCAGGTCTAGTGCACACACACTTTTAGGTTTACATTGTGAATATGAATTGATAATTAAAACCTAAGACCCTTGGTTCCTTTTATAGTGTAAGGATTAGGGTTTACAAGAGATAAGACTAAATAAACATGTAAATCTTCTATTTAAATAAACTTATGCAGAATATCTTTGCATGTTTATCTAAATAGAAGCTTCCATAAGCTTCTTTGTCTACGTTTTGTCAATGCTTGAATTACACGTAACAATGCTTAGATTATACATGACAACTCTTGAGCCAACAACGCCGGATTTGTTCTTGTCAACGCCTAAATTGCTCTTGACAACGCTTAGACAAAATCTTCATGTTTTCTTCGTTTTTGAGTTTCTGCCACATCAACTTTTTGACCCAACAAATCCTGGTATGCAACCTTATCCAATTTTCTGCTAGAACATGCATATAGGAGAGGAACCATTGACAAAACTCTGTTCATCAAGAAGAATGCTAAGGATATCATTCTAGGTCAAGTTTATGTTGATGACATCATTTTTGGTTCTACCAAGAATACATGGTGTGAAGAGTTTGAAGCTTTGACGAATGGAAGATTTCAAATGAGTTCTATGGGAGAACTAACCTTCTTTTCGGGAATGAAAGTCAAACAAAGGAAAGATGGAATATTTATCAGCCAAGATAAATATGTTGCTGAAATCTTGAAGAAATTTTTATGTATGGATACAAGGAGTACAAGCACACCTTTTGAAGCTAAGAAGTCTTTATCAAAAGATGAACATGGAGAAAATGTTGATATTTATCTATACAGATCAATGATTGGTTCATTGATGTATGATACTGCTTCAAGGCTAGATATTATGTTTCTTGTGTGTGCATGTTCAAGGTTCCAAGTTCATACAAAAGTGTCACATCTGCATACTGTCAAGAAGATTTTTAAATATCTTAAAAGTCAACCCAATTTAGGATTATGGTATCCTAGAGATACCACCTTTGAATTGGAAGCTTACTCAGACAATGATTATTCTAGAGCCAATCATGATAGGAAATTCACAACAGGAGGTTGTCAATTCCTAGGTAGAAGACTCCTATCGTGGCAGTGTAAGAAGAAAACCATTGTTGCTACTTCTACAACTGAAGCAAAATATGTAGTTGCTGCTCATTACTGTGGCCAAGTACTTTGGATTCAAAATCAACTGTTAGATTATAGGTGTAACTTCAAGAACACCAAGATTTACATTGATAACGAAAGTACTATATGCATTGTCAAGAATCATGTATTTCACTCCAAGACCAAGCATATTAAAATAAGACATCACTTTATAAGAGATGCTTATGACAAAAAGCTTATTCAAGTCTTGAAGATTCCTACAGACAACAATGTAGCTGATTTGTTGACCAAGGCATTTGATGCAAAGAGATTTGAATTATTGGTGAGACACATTGGTATGCTCAACTAATAACCTGATGCATATGTTGAGGGGAGGTAATAGTTGTACAAATTTTTATAATTTTTATTGTATAGTCGATGTTTTGTGTTTTTGATGTAATGAAGGTTAATAGAAAAAGATAAAAGAGGTTACATTGATAGTGGAAAGCATGAACTGGTCAAAATTGTGAGGTACCATTATAACCCCAAGTACCGCTAGCACAAATTCAAGTACCGCTTATGTTCCATGTATCGCTACATGTCCGTTGTACTGTTAAGGGTCTCTTTTGTAAATTTGGTGGTTTCTTCGCGCTTGGGTTTGTTATTTACTTAAATACTTACTCCCATTATACAATTGATTCACCTAATATTTTATTTTTATCTCTTGATTCTATAACCTTCTCTCTAATTTTTCGATCATCAAAAATACTAATGGCTGCTTTATAAGTGATCTCTAAGCATAATTTGGTTACGAATCCTGCTAAGAATGATGACTCTCTTGGTTTCCATGAGATTCTTGGTTTCCTATCTCGAAGTCATGTTCGTTTTTCACTCACTGTAAGTCCAGTTGTCTCTATTTCCATTGTTGAACAATTTTGGAATACTGTTGTATTAGGTACTCGATTTAATCAACCTTGCATTAAGGCTAGGGTGAATCATAGAAATATATATGTAACTGAGGTACTGCTAAGAGCAAGTTTGAGATTAAATGATGAAAATGGACTTAGTATGCTTAATAATACAAAGATTCATGATGGCCTTGCAGCCATGGGTTATGGAGGTGGTAGGGAAAGTCTTACTTTGTTTAAAGCTTTATTTTCACCTCAATGGAAACTGCTTTTTCATGCTATTATTCACTGTTTAAGCTCAAAAAGTACATCTTTGATCAAATTCCTGCTGCATTGGCATCAGCTGGTATTTCTCTAGCAAATAATAGAGCTTTTAATTTTTCAAGATTAATTTTTGAAGGAATGACTAGGAATTTGGAAGGGACTAAAAAGTTTTTGATGTATCCTAGATTAATTCAGACTTTAGTTAGTGACCAAATACCTAACCTACCAGAGTTAACTGATACATGGGATGTTCCTACATTCACAAAGAGAACTTTCTCTTTCTTGGCCAAACAAGGCAATGCCTTTACATGAACAGTTACACCATTGTTTGCTCATATGTTAGCCCAACATGCAAATCAAGAAGGTGAGGAACCTAGCTGTTGATGCAAAAGTTGGGTGATCCTTGCTTGACCCGAATTAGGCTTAATTCGGGCTGGCTTGGGCTCTGGCTCCTGCACCAAGTGAACTGTTTGGTTGAGATCCTGCACACTAAACAACACGCGTTAGGCTTACCGTCGGAATGTTTCCCACGATTAGACTCTAGCGTGAGAGTAAGTAATCGGTTAGGGTTTATAGGAGTTGAGTGAGTTGAGAGTATAGAACGTAATACCTTTGTGGAACCCTTGGGGGTTCCTTTTATAGGCAGTGAAACCCTAGTGGGCTGTCACTGATACTTCGGCCCCAAGGAAAGGATAAGAACCAGAATTAGATTGATTGTTATCTTTTAATTATGGTGAGTGAATATCCTCTTCTTTAGGGTAAATCCTATTCATAGACAGAATATGATTCTGTCTAACCCTGTACCGGTCGTGTCGGGCCATGGGCCGCACACGTGTGTGCGGTTACTGTTCATCCAAGCCCATAATCTTAAATGACATTATTCCCACCCATCTGTGATGGGCCGGATACGGGTAGTACCCGTGGGCCGGGTTTCTGACCCGGCTGGGGACTATACGTCATCATGTCCTCCCAGTCTAGTTGTTACAGCCGTAGGCGTAACCTCTAGACTATCAAGATGCTCTCCGAACATACCAAGAAGTACCTAGGGAATGAGAAATATTGAAAATTTTGCTTTGGCCGCACGTGGCTGCCTGCCTTAGGAATATTATTCTAATAGCACCTCAGCCGCACGTACCGGCAGAGACAAATTAAATGTAGCATTGAATATGGTCTTACGTAAGACCGCATATCCCGACACAAGAATAAATGCATTAATGGTAGTCAACTGGTCAGCCACACTTCTGCAAAAGTGCACCATTAATGCCCACCATTGAGCCACGTAAAACTGCCAAGAAGTGACCCGTGGGCCCCTTCTGACTTTGCAGAAGTGTCAGAAATCCCATCCGTTGGATAGGCGTAGTGGCCTACACGTGTCAAACATCCACGTTACCTCGGAAACCGAGGCAACCCTATATAAGAGTTGGTGTGTGTGTTTGTTACACACACAATTCATACTCTCTTCCGCCATTTTTATTTCCAAGCTCCATACTTAAAACTTTTGCCTTCTATTCCACGGATTTCCTCCGCCGCAGGTTAGATCATCACGCCTTTCAAACGCTTTTTATAAAACATGGTAAAGGACAACCCACTTATCACGGATGTCCTTAACGTGATGTTGGCGGAAAAATACATAGACTTTTTGTCGAAGTATTACATTCCCGAAAGCGTACACCCCACCTATCCAGGTGAAGGTGAGGCAATTACGGATGCACCGGCGGGGAAAATAGGCGTGTACACGCGCCTATTTGACTCGGCCAACTATCGTATCCCCCTGTCAAAATTCTTGGTAGATCTGCTATTTTATTATGACTTCCACATAACCCAGCTTCACTACATAGGGGCGTGTAAAATCAACCAGTTTGAAATTACATGCCATACCTGCGGAGTGACTCCGACCGTGAACCTATTTAGGTCTTTTTACTTCCCCCAACTAGTGAATGGGTGGCTATCGTTTAAAAAACGACCCGAGAACGCCCCCATGACGTATAGGAAGCCTTTAGACTCCCTTAAGAACTGGTACGACCATTACTTCTTTGTTGATGAGAAGGTATTCCCTACTCCTTTCATACTCAAAACCAGAGCACCCAAAGATTTTCCGCCAAAATCCAAAGACTATAGCAGCAAAGACTTAAAAATACTAGATACCCACCGCACATAATTCCATAGGGGGTTGCCGGAACATTTTCTGTGCTTAGTAGGATTAAGCCGCCGCTACTTTGGGAGGGATGACTTATATCCGTGCTTCCTGACGGAACAGGGAGAGGGTAGGTTTACTTATACCTTGTGAATGTGAAATGTCATTTGTATTGTAGAACCGTACTAACCCGTGAATTTATAAACGTCCGCAGAAATGAACCTACACGGATTACTATGCCAGGGCGACCCAATGAATGTCCCTGAAGGGTTCCGCCCTCTGAAGGAGAATGAACTCCCCCTTCTCGATGTGACCGCGTACCGCACCATTCCACTCGAAGAAATGTCCGAGCAAAGATCAGATGAAGAGGAGCCTATCATCGAGAAATCCCCATTGGACTTCCATAATGAAGATGGTGGAGAGCTACTATTGGAGGGAACCGCGACCCACCAGGAAGATGAAAACGATTTCCTCAACAAAGACATCACTCAAGCTTCCGGGTCCGCCCCGCCCACATCTAGAAAAAGAAAGACCACAGGGAGGGTGGCAAAGACAATAGGAGATGAGGTCGGGGCCTCGAATGCTGCCCCAAAGAAACTGAGGAAGGACCATCCGCAGTACCAGGAGGGAAGTGGTACTACAACTGCTCAGGCCGACCCTACCCCGCACATGGAAGAACAAGTATGGCGAGCTACCCCTGTGAGTGCCGTAGCTCCTACCGCCAGAACCTGCACTTGGTACCACGTAAGTACCCTTCGTATGTCAGTCGTGCCATTTTGCTTGTGAAATACATAATGCCTAAACAAAATTTGCAATGTCAATAACAGGGCGGATCCGTCGGCCGTAGCCCAAGAGGAAGAAGTGGAGATGAATCCATCCCCCGCACCATCAAACAGACCCCCATCCCCTGCTGCGACACACGCCGAGGAGCCTCTCGAGTTTAACAAGGTTGGAGGCGGAATCTGAGTGTTCGGAATTCATCGAGCACATTACCCCTCCAGCCCTTGCACAAGACCTAGATGAGCTGGATCATGAATCCTTGTTGGAGCAGTTTGACGTGTCGTCCGCGCATCAAGTGATGGTGGGTGCCGCTCTAAGATGCCACATGATCAAGGCCCTGGCGAATGCGAAGCGGGCCGATAAAAGGATAGCTCGTCGGGAGGCAATGGTTGTGAAGAATGAGAAGACCATGGCGTCACTACAAACGGCGCTGGTAACGACCGAGGCTACAGTGAAAGAGCAAGCTCATCATGCCGACAGCCGAGAAAAGCGTATCGCCGAGCTCGAAGCTCTTGTAGCCGCATCGAATGAGAAGGTACACTTTCGAAAATTTTATACATATACTCTTTCCTCGATTTTATATTTGACCCAAGAAAAAGAACATATTATCCTCGTGATAACTCGAAGTTCCATATGCAGGTGTCTGCGGCCGAAGCTTCCACCAAGGTCGTAACCGTACAAGCCTTCAACATCGCCCAAGAGCGTGATGCGCTGAAGGATGAGCTAACACAAGTGCGGGACAAGTTGGAAGAGCAAACTGCAACGGCGGAGGAGGAACTGAGCAAGATGGCCACAAGTTGTGCTGAAAGACTATGTCCTCCCATGCTATCCGCCATAGCTGGACGCAAGTGGATGATTGGACAAGGGATGCGCCTCGCCGTAAGAAAGGCCATGGAAGCTCCACACCTACTGCAAGCATTCGCTGGGGTCGTGTCGGATGGAATCGACCGTGGTAGGCATGAGGGTTTGGTCAAGGCTGCGGAATTGATAAGGAAGAACAAAGACATCATGCAGCATCCCTACCATAACCCTTCAGTTGCGGACAATATGACCGCGTCGATGGATGCACTGGCGGAGATCCAACACCCTCTTTTGGATGAACTTGAGGCGCTTAAGGATGCTCCGAACGAGGCGGTAATGTCCAAGCTTACTGCGGATCCCATCCCCTTGACCCTGCCTACTTACGACTCCGTATCTAAAGTAATGAAAGGTGAAAAACTACTTGCGGAGGCATTGGATGCGATTGCGATCAAGGCACAGGATGGTAAGGACACTCGCGGGGAGGCCCTCCGTGCTCTGATCGAAGAAGGAAAGAAAAACATAGGGGAATTCCTACCCCCCTTGTAATTTATCTTGTAAACATTTGTAGCTTTTATTCGTCTGTGCATGTACATGGCTAAGACATGTGTGAAACAACTGTCCTTTGTATGTAAGTCCGTGATGACCACGGCTATTTTGTTATTATTTGGAAACTTGTGTATTTTTATTTTGTTAAATATCGATTATCGATACTGCATGTGTGACAATCCGTCAATTTATGATTGATATTTTATTCTCAATACTTATTTGAAAATATTATTTTATGAACTCACTTATTTTTTGGAAGAAATTTGGATTTACGTCTTGAAGTAGCATCGACTACGTCTAAACCGGAGGATTC
Organism: Glebionis coronaria; assembly: GCA_025667525.1. NCBI lineage: Eukaryota > Viridiplantae > Streptophyta > Magnoliopsida > Asterales > Asteraceae > Glebionis > Glebionis coronaria. The sequence goes on along the minus strand of CM046879.1, from coordinate 22,301,619 downwards.
TACGTTACGTGCTTACGTTTACATACACCGTCTTTGGTGACAGTCCGACATTTCAGGAAATAAATTTATCCGTGAATATTATTTTCGAATTTTAAATTTGTGTTGGTTCATAATCTCACAAATTTACGAAAAGAGATTAGGACTTACGATTTTAATTTAACGTCCTTACGACTAAACCGGAAACCTTAGGATTACGAATTTACGTTTTCGAACTCCGTTTTTGATGAGACAAATTTTATTAGATTAATTTTGTGCCGTTGATTCATAATTAATAATAACGTTTTTCGTAAAAAGACCAGAGAGCACGCAAATCGAGGAAACTAGAATCGAGGAATACCCGTAAATTAGCGGGATGGGACAAAACTAGTTTATCCCACCCCACTAACTAGGGACACCACATCAAAGATGTGGCATCCTTACACTAAACTAAGTTACACTTGTAACTTAGCTTCATTTTGAAGCTTCTCTTCCCACTAAACTAACAAAACCACTAGACATTACAATTTCCTTCCATTTTCACATGCAAACCACCATAAACACTCTCCTCTCTCTCTAAATTCGTCCCATATTCATCAAGAACAACCCTAATTTGATCAAATTTAACCATGAAATCATATGTTATTTACATATATGATGATGCCCTTTTGAAAGCCCTATTGATTGGTGCAAGTTATAACATCCAAAGAGGAGTTTCTATGGAGTATTGGGGCTGATTTTCCACAAGGTGTTCATGAAGAATGGTGGTCTTGAAGATGGTCTTGGTTATTCACAAGTTTCTCCATCAAAATCCATGTTTTGATCACAACCTACATCATCATGGTGGTATAAAGATTGTTCTCCTCATCCTCTTGTTATTTTTGATTATGTAATCTTGTATTTCTTTTACTTATGTATATGTATATGATGATGAATGATGATTAAAAATATTGTGTGGGGATTTGGTGTTAATAAACATGCTTAAAAAGATGAAAAACTATAAGAAACAAGGCTAAAATCTTGTTTAAATTGTTGGCTGTATAAAACAGTAAAGAATCATATGATGAACTGATAAAAATGGCATAGATTAATGGATATACAGTAAGTAATATGTCTTTTTCACATGTGAGAGTTGGCCATGCAATGGAATCATTAGGATGAGCGAGATATGATCAAAACAAGTTTAAAGTACAAATCTGAGTTCACTGTTTTGGATAATTTTTAGAAAATACTTAGAAGATGATGCAACAGTAGCTATAGAAGAGTTAAATGGAGCACATATCATGTAGTTTATGTCATAAAAATTTGAGCTTCTATCTGCATATAGAACTCTAGATATGGAAGTTTTGGTGAACATGAAAATAAAAATCAGATTTTGGAAATTAAAGTATAATAGTATTATATAAGCACTCAAATAAAAATAGTATAAAATATGAATTAAAACCCACAAACTCATATTAAACGACGAGATTTTTAAGCGTTGTCTATGATGTGAGTAATGTGCTATCCCGTAACACCAACGAGTCTTCCGTTGTATTGAATTGTGTAAATTTGGGGGTGTTACAGTTTGGTATCGGAGCTCTCGTTATAGAGAACGAAAGATTTTTAAAACTAAGGTTTTGAATAAAACATTTCAAAATCTTTTAACTATAAACATTTTTCTAAAAATGTCTAAAAATCTTTTGACTATAACCGTGTTGAAGAATTCCCGAGTTACCGACAAGGCCAGACTGAGAAGTGTTATTTTAATATATATATATATATATATAACTTGGATTATATATATATATATATATATATATATATATGATGTAATTTTATTACATAATTGTTTGATGATTATTTTGATATTTATACGAGGTATTTTTATGACGTAGATTGTCACAAGGAACCCTAAATCCCCTAGTAAATTAATCGAAGCTATTCTCGTAGGAATTCTAGCTATCCTAGATCTAAACCAAGTTGTGGATATTTATGATCCCAACAAATGGTTAATATTCGCAGAAATGTAGATATTAGTTGATTGTGAAATTGAAGAAGAATTGGCGAGATTAAATCTGATATCGATGTCATGACGCTCTTTCCTTATAGAGTGGAGTTTGACAAAACGTTACCACCTAGAAAGTTGTCATCTGATTCGTTGTCATCCAATTCTTAAATTTGAAATCGAAAGGGTGAATGTTGCACTTGAGGCTATCATTGGAACCATTACCCAAAAGCCTCATGCCACTAATACCTTTTCAAGAAGTCTAATTGAATGTATGAGTCATCTCATACCAGTGACTCATTTGATAATTGTTGTTGTAAGAGCTATATGATTGGAAATTAAGTGATGTTCATATTGAACTTTTATTGCCCTATTAAGGTCGAAGAATAAGGTTGAAAGTATTGGAAAATGAGGTAGGATATTGCATTGAGTATAAGTTGATTGAAACTTGAATGAAGTAAAATTTAACCCGTATGGAATATGAGATTGTTAAGAGGAAGTCATTAAGTCCTGTTATTGAATTATAAGGTTTTAATTGATTGTTGATTCGTGTTAAGTGTTGTTCCTAGGCCATTCTCCACTAACGAGGATGCCCAGTGTCCAAGAAATAAATTGAAGAAATCTTCTTCTGAATTGAGACCGATGGATCTTCGGGGACATGTGGAACACCTAATGACTCTTGTAGATTAGTATTCATTGTGGTATCTTTTAAAAATAATCCCTAACTTAACTGAGACATCAGTTGGTAGGATGAGTTCTTGGAATTGTATGACATAGTGACAAGTAATGTGTTACGGTACAATTTGACTTGTTTGTGATTAATGAAAAGACTACATTTGATTGCTAAACTCTACATGTATCGATGATATCTATCTTTTCTTGCTTCTTCCTAATCCTCGCATTAGTGATGCAACCATTGAACAAGTACTCATCTTGACGTGAGTTACGTTGTGGATTATTCTTTTTGAGCGCCATCGAGGTCATGAACCTCATGATTATTTGGCAAAAGCTCATTTCCTATCATATTGTAGTTAGTTCTTGGTGAACAACTTTCCATCACTCTTTTGCAGATCACTCAGTGTTTTTATAAAGTTAAAACAATATCCTTTGAGAAAATTGAATTTTCATCACTATATGGATTATTTAAAGTGAGACTTATAAATAATCATTATTGAAATAAAGTTGAATATGAAATACCTTGGAAAACTTAATTGTTTTCATAACAAAGAAAATCTTTGTAAATTTATTCTTGATTCTTATTTAAGAATTAAGCATGAAAATGTTTTTATGATGATAAAATTTTGACGAACTGAGTATTGCATCGTTAATCTTAAAATTGTATATAGTTGCGCGCCTACATACAATTTGGAAGGGACCATGCAAGGCTGATTAGTAGTCACCATGAAATTATTAATAAACACTATATTTTCTTTGAAGATTGTGAAAGATTAAATTTTGTGAGATCCTACAAGAAGTGAAAAATAGGGACATAGTGTTAGGGACACCTACATATGTGCCTGTAGCATCTGTTCTTCTGAGTCGAATTTACTCATCTGTGGAAATTGTCTTATTTGACAATTGACAATTCTTTCTTGTCCAATTCTCTCGCAGTGAGATTCTTAGGAAAAGTATCTGATTACCGAGTGTTGATACCCGACTGGATGTATCGACGTTCCTATCATTTCTTTTGATTTGATTTCATTTGAATGACCTGGGTAACGATCCGAGGAGCTTTCGAATGCGTACTCAAATTATGAAAACATGGGATATATTCATATTCGTTAAATGTTTTCGTCTGTATCCGATTTGAAATTCTCTCGCATAGATTATGCGTTGACCTTACTCTTTTAATAGTAGTTGTGTCTCCATATATCCTTGAACTTGTGAAGGATAATGAGTTATTATTAGTCTTTTGAGAAGTTCACATCTTATCGACGACAATAAAACTGGAAAGTTGATAGTGCCACTAGAATGGATTGATTAATTATGACATGGCGACATTGTCTTAATTGATGGGAAATCGAATAAGAATTCCCCTAAAAGATAAGATGTTGATCATCAAAAGTGATCTAAATAATTCTTGATGGATGATTATATCCTGCATTTAGACTTGAAATTATACCATGAATGGTTATGAACTAGTCATAAATATTATAATCTAGAAAGAACCTAATATGAATTTATCAAAAGATGTTTCTGTTATCTAAAACTTTAGGAGGTATTTGTTGATGAATTACCTAGACTTTCGCCATTAAGGCATGTTGAATTTGGTATTGATTCTATTCCTGGTGCTGCACCTGTGGCATGTGCACTGTACGTCAGCACCATCTGAATTAAAGGAATTACCGTGCAACTGAGAGAGTTGTCGGAGAAAGATTTTATTCTACCAAGCTCGTTGATGTAGTGTTTTTGTACCCTTTAGGAAAAGGATGACAAATAGTGGTAGGATTAAGCGTCGGTTTAGGAAAACCGAGCACTAATGACCAAACAAGTTCGTTTCCCAAGGAGGCAAGTGCGTTGTGTGATGATGATTTTGATTGATGATTTTATTAAGAAGAAAAGATAAAAGAAATGAAAGAAAAGACGGTTACGAAAACGAACTAAACTACGACGAAAAAGGCGTAAACGTAAAACCGTAAATAGTAAAAAAATTAAAATTTTAACCTAAAAATTCCTAAAAATTACTAAAAATCCAAAATAAAATTCTAAGAGTTTACGAAAAATCAAAACTTGCTAAAACCTTTTAATTAATTAAATAATGACTTTTTAATGCTAATTAAAGCCCTAAAAATCACAATTAATTATTAAAAAGCCCTAAACAAGATCTAATAGTTTCTAAACCTCAAAAATGACCTAATTAAGCTAAAAACTATTTTTAAAAATTTTAAAACCAAATTAAACTATTTTTAATTACTTAAAAACTATTAAAATCTATTAAATCTTAAATTAATTCTAGAAAATAAAAGAAAAGCCCTAAAAAGATTTGGAAAGTTACAAAGTTCCTAATTTAATGTCTACAATATAGGAAAATGAAAAAAGTAGAAAAAACCAACTTTCTATTTTTAGTAATAAAATAATATTAAAATATTCTAAAAAATAAAAAGTTTAAAAATAAATTCTAAAAAATTAACAAAAATCCTAAATAATGTAACTAGAACAAAAATGCAAATTAAAGTTCCTAAAACCTTTTTATTAATTTTATATTAAATTTTAAAGTTGTCTAAAAACCCTAAAATCAAATAAAATTAAAAATAAGACTTTTTGAAAACTTTTTTATATGTAAACCTCAAATTACTTAAATAAAACCTAAAAACTATTTTTTTGGATTTTTAAAATGCTTTTTACTATTTTTAAACTACTTATCTAAAAACGGCTAATTAAAAATTAATAAAAAATGAATAAAGAAAGGGAAAAATTGAGACTTGGTGTAGAAAAATCCTAAACTATATAACTTTCCTAGGAAAAATGAAAATGAGCCAATAAGCTTAACCAATAAGCTAAAATAAGCTAAAACAGTCACGGCTTATTTATGAAAAGCCAAAACCAAACCTCCTTAAATACAATTCAAAAGCAACCCTAGCAGTCAAAGACCCTAGGGCGCAATGGTAACTTGTGTGTGTTGTGAGAGGAGTGGCACAGGTTCGAGTCCTGGCCACGTCCTTTTTGGTTTTAATTTTTTTTTCTTTTAAGCTCTTAAAAACACAATCCAGTAACCTTGTTTATCTCAAAAACACAAACCAAATCAAATTTCAACCAAGATTAAATCAAAAAGAAACCAAAACGTGCCCAGTTCTCTTTTGGTGAACACAAAGAAGACTGTTATATCTTCACTTGTGCAGTTAAACCAAGAGGAGCTTGATTCTTGCTTTTTGTGGTGAATTGTTGGACAAAGGGGGCACCCTTATACTCTTTGGAGTATAAGGAGTCAATAATCACACAAACAATCAAGTACTAACACACAAAATCAAACAAGAATAAGCATATTAAGGTTACTGTTTAAGCTTACTTAGGTCTGAGGTATTTTACTGATTCAAATGACACACCAATTGATTTCAAGCCACAAGATCTTGCAAATAAGTTGATAACACTCATATAAGCAAATGCAAAACCCTCAAATGACCTAAGACCTAACAGATTATCAATCTTGGTGCACAAACTTCACAAAAACAAGCAGAAAAGATGACTGGCAGATTAATGCTATCTTTTTTTAGTTTTATCATGCAAATTGGTTCAAAATCCCACACAACTGAAAAATAAACTACCAAGCAACCTATTCTACCCTAATAAGTGTATTAAACAGGTTTTCAACACTCAAACTTGTCACAAAATCTGCATAAAACACAAATCCAAACACCCCTTTAATATTGAAAACCAATCTTTTACAAACCAAATCCTTTCAAAACACACTCAAACTAATTTTTGTCTATTCTAGCATGCATACAATCCTATCATGAGCTATATTTAACAACTTAAACAAACAAAAAGCACCTTTCATGCAATAAGCACATAAACACAAAAATTAACTGAAAATGAAAAATGAGAAAAGGTTTTTACCTCAAGGGACCTACATCCAGGTCCCTAGTGGTTGAAAAACCACCTCCTTATAGGCCCGGGCCTATGCTGACACTTGATCAACAAGCAAACCTCAAACCTACTAAGAAAAATAAGAAAAACAAGCAATACACAATATGCAGTTTCTGTTTTCTTTCTTCCTTAAAAACCTTTTTCAAATCTTTCTCAAAAACTTCTTACACGTTTCTCTTTCAAAAACACTAACACCAATCACTTAAAATCCATAAATTTCAAACCATGCAACAAATTTCACCAAGAATCTCCCAAATTTCAGAAACTTTCTGAAAAACTTCAAAACACAAGTGTTTTGCACAATTAAGATGGAACTCAGTCAAGCAATCAAACACACACCAACTTTTTAAAATCAATAAAAGGAATTATAATTTTAAGAAAAATACCAAACTTTATAAATTTGTAAAAAAGGAATTACAAGAGTTGATTGATAGAAACTGGAACAAGGAAAATGAGTAAGCTAAGGTGCCTTATATACTGGCTACAAGATCCTACTAGAAGCTTAAACAAATGCTAACCCTAATTCTGGATTTCCCTGAAATGCCCTTGGGTCTTTTGAAATTGTTGACTGAGAATTGGGTCAAAAATGAACCCATGTGATTGACAGCTCCCTTTGTTGATCTTGGACGTCAAATACTCCTTGGAGGCCAAGTAGAAAGATCTTGCACGTTCAATTGGTCGGGTTTTGAGTGACGTTGCAGGGGAGGTACGGGGTGGGGTCCACAAGGCATGTGAGGGTGTTTTTTGAGGTGGGATAAGGTGAGGTGGAGGTTAATTAAAGATCTGGAGGGAATTAGCAAATATCCCTTTGTTTTGAGTGTGATTGAGTCTGGAAGTAATTAGGGTTTATGGGGGTTAAGAGGGGGTATTTAATCTGAAAAGGGGATTAACAAATTTAAATTAGGTGTTAGGAGGGAAGGGGGGGTTTGACTGGGAGGTTTGACCTTGTTTATTAAATAAAACCAGGTTGGTGGGTTTGGTAGTGGGTAGGGTATGGGTAAATGGGTTTTTGGGTGGGTATTTGTGACGTGGCAGGGTCTGAGTGGTGGTGGGGGTTTGGTTAGTTGGCAGTTTTGACCCCCAATCTTCTCTCTTTTGTTCACTTTGTAAATAATAGCCATCAACGCCTAATTTCCCTTTAACAACTTTTGGCAAGTTGTCAAATTTGGCACAAATACTTCCAAAACTTTTTCCAAGGGTTTTAAATGCATTTCTTGGATTCTTCAAGGACTGATCTTGTATAGTCTTCAAACTTTAGGGACCCTATTCATAGTGTAAATCTTCAAAAGTTGAGGGACCAAAGTTGCCAATCTTCAATTCTTCAAGGGCATTTTTGTAAAATCCAAACTTGGGCCCGGTTCATTGTGCGGCTTCGTTTCTCGTGTTCGTTTTTGAATGATTCTTGTGATCTTTTGCCATTTCCTAAATATCCGTACCTAAAAATACACAAGTAACAAACACGAGCATATATTTGGTATATTTGATGATATTTTATGCATTTTAAGCCCGATTTGGACGATGAGACCATGTATAAAAGCAGTCTCATCACTCCCCCATACTAAAATATTTTCGTGCCCTCACGCAATGCTAGAATAAAGTATCAAAGCATCTCCAAAATTCAATTTTTATTCACTTTATTGAAATGATAAACTAGCTATACTACTACTAATACTACTACTTGCGTTTTAGACATAATGTATGATTTTCATCGCAAAATGGGACGTTTAGGTTCATAGAAAAAGAACACGTGAATGCTTCGTTAGAAATAATTTCATCGTCCTCGATTTTCACCCCAATTCCATGCTAAGCGTGCAACGAGATCATTGTCATTATAAGTTAGTAATGCTAACACTACTCATATGCCCTAATCACGTACTTATCCTCCCATTATTCCTAAGTTGTATCTCTTATAATTTATTTTGTCTTAATGATCACGAGGATACATTGTTGACTTATGCGATAATAGAGATTTAGGTCTAAAAATAGAGTCCTAACGGTGTAACTAAGACCATCAAATCAATAACCCCTCCTAATAGACAACGATGTTAAAAAATTAAGTTGACAAGAAGAATCGATAAACACGGTTTTATAACGGTTTTGAACATGAGACTTATTACCAAGACTTTTATACGCCCCCTAACGGAAGGACCTTATTATCTTTGGTTTACCTCCATCTTTTATTCAACTTCGCCATGAAGCTTTTATTATGACTTCGGTCTTGCCTTGCCTTTTATTATCCGCCATCATCGGTGGTTTTATTAGCCAAAGACGTATATCCTCACGCTAAAGCGAATTTTGGATCTTTAAAGCTTTGAAGATTACGCTTTGAAGATTACGCTTTGATTCACTTTCAATTTTGCATAGATTTTAGGCCTTGTGGGGCTTCAAATTGTTTGCTAGATTTAGGTGAGCACTTGAAATCTTATTATTAGGTGAAGCTTTCGATTATTAGGGTGCCAATACTTCAAAACCGTGACGCTGGCACCTTAATGTCTTCCCAATTTAATTACACGGAAGCTACTAGAAAAGACTAGAAACCCAACAATCCTAACTAAACCGCTAAATCAATATTTATTAATCAAAAAATATTTACATGCGAAGGGAGAATAAGCAAACAACGAGAACACATGATTTTTTGAAAGAATACGAGTACTCTACGTTTAGCATAGTAACTTATAATTAACTCTATCATTTCTCGTCCTCATTTAAGAGACTTAGCCTAATGTGTAGTTAAGGAATCAAAGCTAAGTGCTCAACACGCACGGTCGAGTCAAAAATTACTCTTATTCTCGCCATCAGAAAACCTACATTCGTGTCTTCAAACACTTATGAAACATGAGAAAAATTTTAAAATTTGGCCATTTTTAGCCTTATTTTGCAACAAAACGATAATCAAAAAGATGAATATTGGATTGCGTGGTGACGTAAGCAAGGTGAAGTATCTACTCACCCCCATACTAAAACTAAACATTGTCCTCAATGTTTCGAGTCTATGGGTGTAAACACCCCCATACTAGAGACGTAGTCGAATGCCTAATCTAGCATGGAAAGGGTGTAACCAATAAGTAATAGTCGTTTATGAAGTGTGCTAAAAACCTAAGGTTAGAACATAAAAGGATATATCATTTGGATATTGGAAAGGCCTCCAAAGCAAACGATCGAGTGCTCTCATAAAACGAACACGAGAGGCTCCAATCGTGAAGATCATGATCTAAAAACCACAATGCACAAACAACCACGGAACAAAGGTTGGAAGGGCACAAATCCCCTCACATTAAACTAATTAGAAAGCAATAACATGTACATGGATAAGCATGGGTCTCCCCCACGAGGCACCTTGTTTTTGATAATCGAGTCAAAAGCTCGACTCGAATCCCCATAAATGTGATAATTTAGGGATAATCATGGTATGGTCAATTTTTGGTGGGGCTTACATGATAAACAAGGCCCAAAAACAACCGGTATAAAGGACTAAGTCCTTTGATGATGAAATACCGGGATCGAAGATGGCGTTCTCGTTTTCATTGGAAAAACAAATCAACGCCACTTCATCAATGGTCAACAAAAACTCAAAGAGTTTCAAGAAAATAGGAGAGAAGAAATAGAAGGGTGGGACAATGGGTAAGTCTCTAAAAACATGAGCTACTCGAGGTAGACTCGCACCAATCAAATGAAAAGATTTTCTATTTATTGCATCGGTGGAAGACCGAGATTTCCCTATATAAGCAATTCCAGGATCAAATATCTCGTCCTCGGTGGAGAAAGGGGAGGGAACATATGGGGAGTCCCCCACACTAAGTCCACACAAAGCATCGTCAAAAGGAGAAGACGAGCTTGCAGTACTTAATACACGCGGTGATGACGGAGTTAGAGTTGTAGAAAAATCTTTTAAATTCAATTCAAAATCTTTTCCTTTTGTATCTTTAAAACTCTCCTTGTGAAAACCCGCTTTAATTATGTCAAAAATAATTGGTGTATCTAAAGCAATGTTAGTCACACTAAAAATTCTCACATTTTGAAATCTTTTTGGTTTAGGTGGTGGCAAGTTTTCAAATCTTTTGTCAACAAAGAAAACCTCCCCATCGGGATCAACGTATTCATCATCCGAAGAATCACTCGATATTGGAATTGTAGGCTTAACACTCTTAACCTCCACCGGCGGAGGGGACGGAACTTCATTTTTATCAACAACTCCTAAAACTCTATTGGAAATCTTTTTGCAAATGCTTTTGATGGGATTAACATTGTACAAAGATGTGATAGAATACACATGAGAAAGAGTGGAGTTTTGGGTTGCATTAATGACGAGTTCTTCCTCATTGAAACAAAGAGTGATTTTTCTTGCATGCACATCGATAAGTGCTCTCGAGGTATCCAAAAAAGATCGACCTAAAATTAACGGAACTTTAGGATCGATAGGAATATCAACAACAATAAAGTCTACAGGATAGTAGAACTTTCCAACTTTCACAAAGACGTCCTCGGCAACTCCACAAGCTAGAATTGTAGAATGATCGGCCATTTCGATTGACATTCTTGAAGGAGTGAGATTTGGAAGATTGAGCGATTTAAAAATCCCAAGAGGCATCAAATTAATACTAGCACCAAGATCGGCCAAGGCGTAGCATTCTTCCATGTCTTGTATAGCACATGGGATTAAAAACTTGCCAGGATCACCGACTTTTTGAGGTATGCGGCTTAGAAAAACCGAAGAACAACTAGACGATTTTTGCAATTTCTCTTTGTTATTCAACATACTTTTGAAGTTCGCGGCAAATCGAGGCATCATGACTAAGGCGTCGGCAAAACTTATATTAAAATGCAAGTTACGAAAATTTTTCATAAAGAGTTCAAATTGATAATTATTTCGTTCTTGTGCCTTTTCCTTGTCTCGTCTTGAAGGGTAGGGTAAAGGTGGTGTGGGTTGGGGCAAAGTAGGCATAGGCATCGGCCTTGGAATCTCGGGTTCCATGATAGGTATGGGTTCAACCGTAGGTGTGGTTTGAGCGGTACTTCGTGGGCTTGTAATTTGCTCCTTTTCAACCACAACCTCGGGTTCTTTCTCTTTTTCCTTCTCCATAGAAGTACTTGGACGAGAAATGGGTTCTTTGAAAGTTTTACCACTACGAGTAGTAATAACCTTCAATTCTCCTTTCGGGTTCACGATGGTATCACTAGGAAGACCACCCGAAGAAGAGGGCTTACACATGATAGCTTCAACCATTTTAGCCATTCGGTCCTCAAACTTAGATTGCCTAGCATCCGCTTTTAACAACTCTTGCTTAATCTCATGTTGTCCTAGCTCCATTTTTTGTTGATTTTGTTGGAGACGTGTGACATTTCCTTCCATTTTATTAGCATGAGTTTTAAGTTCATTAGCAAGTTCGTTTTTAAGCTCGTTTTTCAACTCGGATCTTAAGCTAACCATTTCACGTTGCATATTGTCAAACTATCATTAGCCTTAGCATAATTCAAAAATTCTCCTTGAAGATTTTTGGTGTGATCATTTTGAAAACCTTGTGAAGTAGTTTGAAAATCACGGTTTTGGTTTTGGTTTGAAATTTGCCCATTACCACTTTGATAATTACCCTTGTTATAATTCTTTTGATTTCCTTGGTAATTTCCACCTTGGTTGTTGTTTCGATAGTTATTAGCATTTTGATTTGGTGGAGCTTGATTTTGGCGAGAACCTTAACCGATTTGGTTATAAGTTCCCGTGGCTACATAAGCACTCGAAGTGTTACCATCCGCGGTAATGCACTCGGAAAGATCATGAGCTCCCCCACACGACAAACAACTCTTAGAAACCGCTTTAACCGAAGCGGAATTCGAAGCTTCTTGAGCTTTCCAATGGGACATAAGAGTCGAAAACCTATCGAAAAACCGATTCTCCTCATTTGCTTCATCTTGCAAATCATTGATACTACGAGACAATGATGAGCCCATTTTGGCAACACTCGGTGTGTTACGAGGGCTATAAACCTTAGACCTATTCTCAATTATGACCAAAGCTTCTTCAACCGTTTTACACAAAAAATTACCACCCGCCGCGGCATTCAAATAATCTCTTTCAGGATCGTTATGTCCATTGTAAAACGTGTCTATTTGGTGCAAATCGGAAAAACCGTGATGAGGACATTCATGTAACATCTCCTTAAACCTATTCCAAGCCGTAGAAAAACTTTCATTTGATTCTTGTGAAAATTTAGAAATCTCATTTTTCAAATGCGTAGTCTTAGAGGGCGGAAAAAATTGGTTCACAAACTTTGAAACGAGATCCTTCCACGTCAATATAGAATTGGGTGGCTCTTTCTCTAACCAAATTTTAGCGGGCCCCGCTAAGGAATACGGAAAAAGCATCATCTTAATCGAGTCATTCGAGACATCCTTAAATTTGCACGTGGCGGTAAGACGATTAAATTGGCGGATATGGTTGTGAGGATTGTCCTTCTCATCACCACGGAATTTGTTGTTTTGGATCATCGACAACAAACCCGTTTTCACCTCAAAAATCTCCGCAAGGATGGCGGGAATCATAATAGCTTCTCCATAACCCTCGGTGGGTGCTTGAAGTAACTCCATCATAGTTCGATTCGCCATGGTAGGTGCTTCTCGTACAATGGGTTCGTCAATAGGAGACTCCTCACTAGAATGACTTGGAGTGGGAGTTTTGTTCTTTCGTCTACGTGCACGTTTTGCTTGATTACGAGTTAGCATAAACGTCACGTACAACGTGGAGACGAGCAAAGAAGATTCTTTTTGGTATTTTGTGTTTTTCAATTTTTTTTGGGATTTTTTATTGTATTAACTTTTTTGGAAATTGGTGAAATGTATTAAGTAGACAAAAATCTACAAATCTCCTCCTTAATCAAATCTCTTGATTAAAGAAGCCTCAAGGAATGAAAACAATCACGTGGAGTGAACGCCTTCGATGACTTTAGAACGATGGTGGAACACCAAATTGTTCAAGAGGGTTTAATCAAATGAAACCAAGAAAATATATATGATATGTAATAATACTTTGGGCGGCAAAAACCCTCGATTCACTCTCAAAATCAAATACGCACAAGCAAGCGGAGGAAACGAGGCGGCGCGAAGCACTTAAGAGCCTTTTTCCTTTAGGTCGTGAAATACAACCGCCTTATACCCACCTTATAGTTTGTATTATCAAGATTAAACTTCACGAAAGTATTTATCTATTTTTGCCTTTTTCTTTGGTTTGAGATTCGAATACAATGATTGGGTAATGACCTCCCAAGTCAAGGTTGTAATTGCTCACGTATTTGGAGTACTTGTGAATTTATTGTTCTACATATACAATATATTAATAATATTCACACAAAAACCGAAAAACGATAATACGTATTAGTAGAGTGCTACTAATACAAATACTATTTGTGGCTAAAAAAAAAACAATGTTCAATCAAAACACAACACGCCTCCCCGGCAGCGGCGCCAAAAATTGATGTAGTGTTTTTGTACCCTTTAGGAAAAGGATGACAAATAGTGGTAGGATTAAGTGTCGGTTTAGGAAAACCGAGCACTAATGACCAAACAAGTTCGTTTCCCAAGGAGGCAAGTGCGTTATGTGATGATGTGGATTTTGATTGATGATTTTATTAAGAACAAAAGAGAAAAGAAATGAAAGAAAAGACGGTTACGGAAACGAACTAAACTACGACGAAAAAGGTGTAAACGTAAAACCGTAAATAGTACAAAAATTAAGATTTTAACCTAAAAATTCCTAAAAATTACTAAAAATCCACAATAAAATTCTAAGAGTTTACAAAAAATCCAAACTTGCTAAAACCTTTTAATTAATTAAATAATGACTTTTTAATGCTAATTAAAGCCCTAAAAATCACAATTAATTATTAAAAAGCCCTAAACAAGATCTAATAGTTTGTAAACCTCAAAAATGACCTAATTAAGCTAAAAACTATTTTAAAAATTTTAAAACCAAATTAAACTATTTTTAATTACTTAAAAACTATTAAAATCTATTAAATCTTAAATTAATTCTAGAAACTAAAAGAAAAGCCCTAAAAAGATTTGGAAAGTTACAAAGTTCCTAAAATATTACCAAAAATCCTAAATAATGTAACTAGAACAAAAATGTAAATTAAAGTTCCTAAAACCTTTTTATTAATTTTATATAAAATTTTAAAGTTGTCTAAAAACCCTAAAATCAAATAAAATTAAAAATAAGACTTTTTGAAAACTTTTTGATATGTAAACCTCAAATTACTTAAATAAAACCTAAAAACTATTTTTTTGGATTTTTAAAATGCTTTTTACTATTTTTAAACTACTTATCTAAAAACGGCTAATTAAAAATTAATAAAAAATGAATAAAGAAAGGGAAAAATTGAGACTTGGTGTAGAAAAATCCTAAACTATATAACTTTCCTAGGAAAAATGAAAATGAGCCAATAAGCTTAACCAATAAGCTAAAATAAGCTAAAACAGTCACGGCTTATTTATGAAAAGCCAAAACCAAACCTCCTTAAATACAATTCAAAAGCAACCCTAGCAGTCAAAGACCCTAGGGCGCAATGGTAACTTGTGTGTGTTGTGAGAGGAGTGGCGCATGTTCGAGTCCTGGCCACGTCCTTTTTGGTTTTAATTTTTTTTTCTTTTAAGCTCTTAAAAACACAATCCAGTAACCTTGTTTATCTCAAAAACACAAACCAAATCAAATTTCAACCAAGATTAAATCAAAAAGAAACCAAAACGTGCCCAGTTCTCTTTTGGTGAACACAAAGAAGACTGTTATATCTTCACTTGTGCAGTTAAACCAAGAGGAGCTTGATTCTTGCTTTTTGTGGTGAATTGTTGGACAAAGGGGGCACCCTTATACTCTTTGGAGTATAAGGAGTCAATAATCACACAAACAATCAAGTACTAACACACAAAATCAAACAAGAATAAGAAGATTAAGGTTACTGTTTAAGCTTACTTAGGTCTGAGGTATTTTACTGATTCAAATGACACACCAATTGATTTCAAGCCACAAGATCTTGCAAATAAGTTGATAACACTCATATAAGCAAATGCAAAACCCTCAAATGACCTAAGACCTAATAGGTTATCAATCTTGGTGCACAAACTTCACAAAAACAAGCAGAAAAGATGACTGGCAGATTAATGCTATCTTTTTTTAGTTTTATCATGCAAATTGGTTCAAAATCCCACACAACTGAAAAATAAACTACCAAGCAACCTATTCTACCCTAATAAGTGTATTAAACAGGTTTTCAACACTCAAACTTGTCACAAAATCTGCATAAAACACAAATCCAAACACACCTTTAATATTGAAAGCAAATCTTTTACAAACCAAATCCTTTCAAAACACACTCAAACTGATTTTTATCTATTCTAGCATGCATACAATCCTATCATGAGCTATATTTAACAGCTTAAACAAACAAAAAGAACCTTTCATGCAATAAGCACATAAACACCAAAAATAACTGAAAAATGAAAAATGAGAAAAGGTTTTTACCTCAAGGGACCTACATCCAGGTCCCTAGTGGTTGAAAAACCACCTCCTTATAGGCCCGGGCCTATGCTGACACTTGATCAACAAGCAAACCTCAAACCTGCTAAGAAAAATAAGAAAAACAAGCAATACACAATATGCAGTTTCTGTTTTCTTTCTTCCTTAAAAACCTTTTTCAAATCTTTCTCAAAAACTTCTTACACGTTTCTCTTTCAAAAACACTTACACCAATCACTTAAAATCCATAAATTTCAAACCATGCAACAAATTTCACCAAGAATCTCCCAAATTTCAGAAACTTTCTGAAAAACTTCAAAACACAAGTGTTTTGCACAATTAAGATGGAACTTAGTCAAGCAATCAAACACACACCAACTTTTTAAAATCAATAAAAGGAATTACAATTTTAGGAAAAATACCAAACTTTATAAATTTGTAAAAAAGGAATTACAAGAGTTGATTGCTAGAAACTGGAACAAGGAAAATGAGTAAGCTAAGGTGCCTTATATACTGGCTACAAGATCCTACTAGAATCTTAAACAAATTCTAACCCTAATTCTGGATTTCCCTGAAATGCCCTTGGGTCTTTTGAAATTATTGACTGAGAATTGGGTCAAAAATGAACCCATGTGATTGACAGCTCCCTTTGTTGATCTTGGACGTCAAATACTCCTTGGAGGCCAAGTAGAAAGATCTTGCACGTTCAATTGGTCGGGTTTTGGGGTTTTGGTGAGAGTGACGTTGCAGGGGAGGTACGGGGTGGGGTACACAAGGCATGTGAGGGTGTTTTGTGAGGTGGGATAAGGTGAGGTGGAGGGTAATTAAAGATCTGGAGGGAATTAGCAAATATCCCTTTGTTTTGAGTGTGATTGAGTCTGGAAGTAATTAGGGTTTATGGGGGTTAAGAGGGGGTATTTAATCTGAAAAGGGGATTAACAAATTTAAATTAGGTGTTAGGAGGGAAGGGGGGGGGGGGGGGTTTGACTGGGAGGTTTGACCTTGTTTATTAAATAAAACCGGGTTGGTGGGTTTGGTAGTGGGTAGGGTATGGGTAAATGGGTTTTTGGGTGGGTATTTGTGACGTGGCAGGGTCTGAGTGGTGGTGGGGGTTTGGTTAGTTGGCAGTTTTGACCCCCAATCTTCTCTCTTTTGTTCACTTTGTAAATAATAGCCATCAACGCCTAATTTCCCTTTAACAACTTTTGGCAAGTTGTCAAATTTGGCAAAAATACTTCCAAAACTTTTTCCAAGGGTTTTAAATGCATTTCTTGGATTCTTCAAGGACTGATCTTGTATAGTCTTCAAACTTTAGGGACCCTATTCATAGTGTAAATCTTCAAAATTTGAGGGACCAAAGTTGCCAATCTTCAATTCTTCAAGGGCATTTTTGTAAAATCCAAACTTAGGCCCGATTCATTGTGCGGCTTTGTTTCCCGTGTTCGTTTTTGAATGATTCTTGTGATCTTTTGCCATTTCCTCAATATCCGTACCTAAAAATACACAAGTAACAAACACGAGCATATATTTGGTATATTTGATGATATTTTATGCATTTTAAGCCCGATTTGGACGATAAGACCATGTATAAAAGCAGTCTCATCACTCGTCATCATGAAGAGCTATGGTGTTATCATTCCTTATATTTATAGATTAATGTGAACTGAGTAAATTGACAATCAAAAACGATATCCATGACTCGAAATGGAAGATTTGTTCGATCATTTACAAGGTTCTAGCGTATGTTTTAAAAATTTGATCCACAACATGGTTAACATCAACTTCGCATCCGCGAAGAAGATTATCTACTCCAATCACTACATCCGGTACTTGTAATAAACGTTATGAGTTTCACGTGATGTCGTTTGAATTGACTAAACCACATGTAGCATTAATAAAGTTGGTGAATCACGTGTGTAGGCTGTAATTTGATAAATTCATGCTTGTGATCATTAAGGACCATTTGTTTAGTTATAAAAATAAGAAGGAGTTAATAATTATTTGTAGACTGCCCTGAGTCGGCCGAGTAGTGAAAACCTGTACCTTGACTAACTAATATGTGATTTAAGACTTAATCCTTTACATGATTTGACCGTGTGATTAATAAGATAATGGAATCTATAATGAATTTTCAAAGATTAGAAGTCATTTAAGACTTTGGGTTTTACTAAAAAGAAAATGGAAATATGTTTTGACAAATTTTTTAACAAAGGATTTTTAAGGGATTATTCCCTTATACCTAGAACATTTAACTAAACTCCTTTTTACGGGTAAATGTTCGTGTATACCTAAAGACAACCTAAGAAGGATTGAGGAAACCATATAAACCATGACTTAAATTTTGAAACGATAATTTTTGCTTTTCAACTAAGAAAATTTTGACCAAAGTATAACCAAAGATTTTTCAAACATTTACGAATCTTATCAATTCTTTTCGATAAATCAACAAAAATTGTGTTAACTAAATTCAAATTTGTTTTGAACACTTTATTATAATTGGTCGAACTAAGAAATTTAAACTTTTAACGCTTACGTTTCATAAAAACTTAATATTTATTGTTAATTTACGTGTAATAATTATCGACGCTTTAAAACGTCGAATTGAGCAAAATTGATAAAAACGATAGTTGAGACGAAAATAAAACTTAGGAAATGTGAAGAAAGAATTTCTGAGTAAATTGTAGACATGATAATTATTCCATCAGGAAAGATGAATGTAGATACTGACACGTTATGTAGAAAAGGATAAAGAACCAATTAGGACACGCTCCTTAATAATGAAGGTGCAAAATAAATTTCTGAACAATTTAAAAATAGCCGATGATTGTAAAAAGGATAATATAGATAATAAAAAGTGGTTCGCGGCTAATGTGAACCATTAGAATTGAGAAGCCGATAGCGTTAAATGTTTTAAAGGACCACTTGTGATTGCCTAAATATGGAGATTTTGAAATGTAGTCATATTGGAATCTTGTAAGTATAAGTATTCTATTCATGTCATTTCTGACTAAGTGTATCTTTATCTGAAGAAGTTGTACTAATGACAAATTATGAAGGCAGACACCGCCTCATACATTAGTAAACGTCTAGCTATTGCAAAGGTCATCATCTGAATTTGATTCAATTTGGGTCATCGTCGACAAACTGACCAAATCTGCAAATATGATTCCTGTTAATGATAGAATCTTGATGAAGAAATTGACTCTTTTGTATTTAAAGGAGTTATGTAAACATAGTGTGCCTGTATAGAACATCTTTATCAAGATCCTCGCTTCGCATTGAATTTCTAGAGATTTGCTCAGAAGTCATTGGGAACGAACCTTGATGAGAGTACTGTTTACCACCCCCAAATCAAAGGGACGAGGTAAAGTAGCAATACAAAATACTATAAGTGTTGTTTTATGTTTGAATGATTGACCTTTGGTAATAAACCGTATAATCGCTTTCTTTTGGAGAGATCATCATTGATAGTTATTGTGTTAGTATCGAGATCGAATCTTGTTAGGATCTATATTAGAGCATCTGTAAGCAGGAGTTGGGATGAAGACACCCGACATACACCCACTGTGAGTTGGTCATGTCTTTTAGGTTTAAGGTTTCCTATGATGGCGAACCTAACCTTACAAAATACTCGACCCGCGAGACCTGAAATGATTGTTGAAATTAGGATCTGATTATTGACTGCCGGTAGTGGGCAGGAGGTTATGTGAATATGAAATGTAGATCTTGAAGTGCCAGATGGGTAGCGAAGTTATTCCAAAAATTTTAACTATGGAAAAATGAATTGATGATCTGAAAGATCATGGGATATAAGTCCCCATTGTATGGGACCATAGAGATGATGTAAAAGTTGGTATAAAAGGCATATAAGCTGGATCTACCTTAGGACTTCAAGAGCTGCGTGAATTATGTTTCGTAAATCGAACTTGATAAAATGCCTATCAAGTGAAAATCTGACTATTCCTTAATGAAGCTTAGATCGGCAAAAAGTTGCATTCATCAAAAACCCGTGAACATCATGGATAGTGAAAGTAAGTCAACATTAAACCTGATCTTATTCCCGTAGTTATGTTTGATGAAACTCGCGTATTGTAATGAATTACACTTGTAAGAAAAGACCGAATGTGGAGGAAATACCCACATGGCATTAACTCTATAAGAAGCGAGTATTAAGATGATCTTTGAGGACAAAGATCCTGTTTAGGGGTAAATGCTGTGACAATCCGTCAATTTATGATTGATATTTTATTCTCAATACTTATTTGAAAATATTATTTTATGAACTCACTTATTTTTGGGAAGAAATTTGGATTTACGTCTTGAAGTAGCATCGACTACGTCTAAACCGGAGGATTCTACGTTACGTGCTTACGTTTACATACACCGTCTTTGGTGACAGTCCGACATTTCAGGAAATAAATTTATCCGTGAATATTATTTTCGAATTTTAAATTTGTGTTGGTTCATAATCTCACAAATTTACGAAAAGAGATTAGGACTTACGATTTTAATTTAACGTCCTTACGACTAAACCGGAAACCTTAGGATTACGAATTTACGTTTTCGAACTACGTTTTTGATGAGACAAATTTTATTAGATTAATTTTGTGCCGTTGATTCATAATTTATAATAACGTTTTTCGTAAAACGACCAGAGAGCACGCAAATCGAGGAAACTAGAATCGAGGAATACCCGTAAATTAGCGGGATGGGACAAAACTAGTTTATCCCACCCCACTAACTAGGGACACCACATCAAAGATGTGGCATCCTTACACTAAACTAAGTTACACTTGTAACTTAGCTTCATTTTGAAGCTTCTCTTCCCACTAAACTAACAAAACCACTAGACATTACAATTTCCTTCCATTTTCACATGCAAACCACCATAAACACTCTCCTCTCTCTCTAAATTCATCCCATATTCATCAAGAACAACCCTAATTTGATCAAATTTAACCATGAAATCATATGTTATTTACATATATGATGATGCCCTTTTGAAAGCCCTATTGATTGGTGCAAGTTATAACATCCAAAGAGGAGTTTCTATGGAGTATTGGGGCTGATTTTCCACAAGGTGTTCATGAAGAATGGTGGTCTTGAAGATGGTCTTGGTTATTCACAAGTTTCTCCATCAAAATCCATGTTTTGATCACAACCTACATCATCATGGTGGTATAAAGATTGTTCTCCTCATCCTCTTGTTACTTTTTATTATGTAATCTTGTATTTCTTTTACTTATGTATACGTATATGATGATGAAGGATGATTAAAAATATTGTGTGGGTATTTGGTGTTAATAAACATGCTTAAAAAGATGAAAAACTATAAGAAACAAGGCTAAAATCTTGTTTAAATTGTTGGCTGTATAAAACAGTAAAGAATCATATGATGAACTGATAAAAATGGCATAGATTAATGGATATAAAGTAAGTAATATTTCTTGTTCACATGTGAGGGTTGGCCATGCAATGGAATCATTAGGATGAGTGAGATATGATCAAAACAAGTTTAAAGTACAAATCTGAGTTCACTGTTTTGGATAATTTTTAGAAAATACTTAGAGGATGATTCAACAGTAGCTATAGTAGGGTTAAATGGAGCACATATCATGTAGTTTATGTCATAAAAATTTGAGCTTTTATCTCCATATAGAACTCTAGATATGGCAGTTTTGGTGAACATAAAATAAAAATCAGATTTTGGAAATTAAAGTATAATAGTATTATATAAGCACTCAAATAAAAATAGTATAAAATATGAATTAAAACCCACTAACTCATATAATAAATTTATATAAATATGTATAAGGATAAATAAATGATACATTTTATAAAAATGGTAATTTGATAAGTTTTATAAGTTATAAAACTATAAACATGATTTTTACGACTTTTTCGGCTATTACCGTAAAATTAAGGTTTTTGTTAAATAAAATTTAGACGGTTGGACCCGTCTAATGTAAACTTTATAAAACTCATATACTGATATATAAACATATATAACAAGTAAAAACCGATAAATCCCGAACTATATAACATACGGACATTAACGGGCTAAGTTAACGTTATTGGACTAATAATACAACAAAATGGGCTAAAACACTTATAAACTTATTTATTTGGCTTAACCCATTTGGGCCCAACATGTAAAGTGTAAATACTGATAATAAAAGTATGAAATGGATTAATACAAGTTAATGAACTTATAATAGGCTTATTTGACCTAAAACACGTAAATAAGTAAAACTAGTAAACTAGTAAGAAGTTACTAATACGTAAACACTAAAATGAGTAAAAGAGAATATGTAAACCCACTTGATCATCATATATATAAAATCATCATATGTATATGATGTAGTGTTTTTGTACACCTTTAGGAAAAGGATAACAAAAGTGGCAAGTATTAAGTGTCGGTTTAGGAAAACCAAGCACTAATGACCAATTAGGTTCAAGTTCGTTCACGAGGAGGCTAGTGTGTTATGTGTGTAATGACTTGGATTAATTTGTGATTATATTTGAGAAAAGAAAAATAGAAAAGGGATTAGAAAAGAATGACGGTTATGAAGACGGATTTAACTAAGTCTAAAAAGGCGTACACGTAAAGTCGTAAAAACCACCAAAATTAAAATTAATTCCTAAAAATTCCTAAAAATCACCAAAAATCCTTAATAATATTCTAAGAGTTTACAAAAAATCAAAACTTGCAAAAACCTTTTAATTAATTAGATAATGACTTTTTAATGCTAATTAAAGCCCTAAAAATCAAAATTAATTATTAAAAAGTCCTAAACAAGATTTTCAAGTTTGTAAACCTCAAAAATACTCTAATTAAGCTAAAAACTGTTTTTCAAAATTTTAAAACCAATTAATACTATTTTTAAATAATTAAAAACTCCTAAAATCAATTAAATCTTAAATTAATTATAAAAAATGATTAAAAGACCTAAAAAATATTTGGAAAGTTGCAAAAATCCTAATTAAGTATTTAGAACCTAGGAAAAATATAAAACCTAGAAAATCAGACGTTTAATTTTTAATAATAAAATAATATTAAAATAATATTAAAAATCCAAAAATTATAAAAAATTCTAAAAACTTGCAAACTAGCTTAATTTAACCTAAATAACTCAGAAATGAAAGTGAAATTACCTAAATACCCCTATTGGGCCTAGAAAATGGGCCAAACCCTAAACAGTCCCTTATTGGGCTTAATTAAGGCCCAATAAGAAAAAGTGCTCAAAATAAGCTCAAAAAGCACAGGTTGACTCAAAATTTGATTTTAAACAACTTTTTCCAAAGGCCCAAAAGCTGAAAATGTGAAATAAGCTAACTTATAATAAGCAGCTTATTCTTAATGGGCTTTTTGGCCCATTAAGCTATAAGCTGTTGCCATAAGCTAAAATTTAACACACAACCTTCTTTTGACCTAACAAAGACTTCTGTAAAAAGAAATTTCAAATAAGACCACTCAATAAGCCAGAAACAAGTCAACAACTTATTCACAAAACGACAAAATAGTCGTTTTTATGATCTAGACCACCTCAGAAGCTGATTCAAGTTGCAAAATGTTTCTTTTGACAAAACTAAGCTTAAAAACCAAAGAACTTTCAAATAAGCACACTCAATAAGCTGGAAAATCAAATAAGCACTTATCTTAAAAGTCAAACAAGTTGGTTTTCTAGTGAAAAGTCAAAGTCAAAGTCTGATAAGCTCCAGTTCACTTAAATGGGTCAAATAATGAAGATCTATTACAAAAAATAAGTTGTTGCAAGTCAGAATAAGCTAGAATAGCTTATTGATAAGCTGAAGATAAAATTGCACTAGCAGGGGCTAGTTTTGGATGTTGAGCAGTGGGAACTTTTCCCACTGCTTGACTATTTTGACTTGTTGTCTTTAGTGACTTTTTCTTGGATTCAGTTTTCACAAAGGCACCCAATTGATCTTTGGATCAAAAGGAGTCAATAACAAGCAAAATAACACAATCACAAACAGCCAATTGATACAGTTTAATCAATTTATCACCAAATATAGCACAGACATGAACAATGAGCAGTTTAGCATTCAAGAGCAATTTTAGCACAAATCAGCCAACCAAATTCAACCAAATGCACACACAAGCTATAATAAACTCCAATAAGCAAGTCTAAACAGGTTTCATGCACTGGTTCAAAGAATTAAGCAAGATCCAAGCTATCAAAGTTACTGATGAACACTACACAAGCAGATTTATACTTTTGCTGATGTATTTGACACACAAGCCAATTTCAACACCTCAAATCTTTCAAACAGGTTATGTTAACTTTGTTTAAACCACTTTTATCCCTAAGCATGCATACACACACTATTTGTTCCCAAAATCCTAGGTCAAAACAAGCAGAAACAAGGTCTTAATAGCAGATTGATCAATTCAAGTGTTCAAACCCAATAACTTGCAGCAAACCACTCTCAAACAAAGGTATATCAGATACAAAGCATAAACAACACTTTCCCTTAACACAAAATCAGATTACAAGCATAAATCAGTAGACCCAAACACCCCTTTAACTTTTTCAAATCAAGATTTTCAAAAGCAAAACAAGATTTCAGGCCAACCAAGCATCAATTAACACTCTAACAAGTCTAAATAACAGATTCAAGCAAGAACAAGCCACAAAATTCACAAGAACAACAGTTTCATACAAATATCACCAAAAATCACAATTTATGCAGATTTGGAGATTAAGTAAGCAAACCTCATGGATGTACATCCACACCCACGAATTTTGAGCTTATGTGCTAGCAAGAACAAGCACAAGCTTCCACAAAAGCCTGCTAAGATTCAACAAGGGTTAAGCACAATAACATGTAAAATCAGAAACTTGGAAAAATCTTGATTGATGCAAACTTGTTACCCCACACTTGATTATCCCCAAGTTATAAGCCTCACCACACCTTAACCAACTCAGTTAGGATGCTATGATCAGCCCTATAGCCCAAGAATTCCAAGATTGGAACAAGACTTAGCAAAATATCAAGAAAATGAGGAAAATATGCAAACTTGTGCACACTCCTCTTTTGAAAACAGGTTTTAAACTTTAAAAGCAGTAAACTAAGAACATAAACAACAGAAATAAAGGTGGCACTTGGTCTTTCTTCAAATCACTTAACTCAAATTCATATAACTGAAAAAGGATTTACAAGTGTTTGAACAAAGGAAAAACCAAAAGCAGGAACAAATGAAATGAACTAGACCCTTTATATAGAGGGTGTACAAGGTCCTAGCAAGCTGCAAAACGTGTAAACCCTAATGCTAAAGTCCCAAAAATGCCCTTGAGGTCTTTGTCTTCTTTGGAGAATCATGTGACTTTTCTTGTTGTGTAGTGGTAGCTGGCATGTGTGAGAGCATCCAAGGGTGTATATGCAGTTTAGAAAGTAAGCATGTATCTCAAACGTTGGATTGCTGCCACCTTTTTGGCAGTATGCATGGGTGGGGAGCAGGGGAGTCACAAGGAGACAAATGGGGTGGTGAGGTGTCAAGTTTTAAGGTTGGGTTGTGATTATAGGACCCTTAATCACAAATCTGCACATTATGGGAGTTTAATTGTTGGTGATTAGTGAATGCCCAATTTTTGCCAAGAACACCAAGAACATGTTTTTAATCCGTTTGGTTTTTAAATTGGGTGTTTAGCGCCAGTTTAAACTAATCTGTTAGGATTAGTTTAATGAATAAATGTGAGTGGATGGTGAGGTGGAAGCAGGGAGCAATGTGATTGGTGGAGAGGTGGTAGTGGGGCACGTGTCACCCCACTACTGGTTAAGGTATCTATTGTGTCACCCAGGTTTAACCCCTCACTTCTTTCCCTTTTGTCATTTGCAAACAAAACTCCATCAGCGCCCAATTAAGCCTTATCAACTTTGGACTTTTTGCATTTTTGGCCCAAAAACTTTCACAAAGTGTAATCAGGGGTATTTCTTGCCATATTTGAATTCTTCAAGGGTTGGTTTGGTATTTTCTTCAAAGGTAATGGTCTTGACTTGTATGGTTGTCATCTTGGAGGACTGAAATTGCCAAGTCTTGATAATTGAGGGACCATTTTTGCCAATTGTTGAAAGTTGAGGGTCCTTTTTGTAATTTTGGATTTTTCAAAGGACCAATCTTGTAATTTCTTGTACTTTGAAGGACTTCATGATATATTTGACTTTGTGGATGATATTGATTGACAATTTAGCTTTGTTGAGGGGCTAAACTTGCCAATTCTTCAAAGTTAAGGGCGCTTTTGGTAATTTTGACAAACTTTAGGGACCAAACTTGTAATTATGAGGATACAAGGGTATAAAGTGTCAATTCTTCATAATTGGAGGACCCTTCTTCATAATTCTTCAAATCTTCAAGGGTTGATCTTGGGAAAGTCTTCACTAGGGCTTGGTTCATTGTGCGGCTTCGTTTCTCGTGTTCGTTTTTGCATGATTCTTGTGATCTTTTGTCATTATCTCAATATCCGTACCTAAAATACACAAGCAACAAACACATGCATATATTTGGGTATTTTGATGATATTTAATGCATTTTAAGCCCTATTTGGAAGATGAGACTATGTATAAAAGCAGTCTCATCACTCCCCCATACTAAACCATTGCCGTGCCCTCACGCAATGCTAGAATAAAGTATCAAAGCATCTCCAAAATTCATTTTATTTACTTTATTGGAATGATAAACTAGCTATACTACTACTATTACTACTACTTGTGTTATAGACATAATGTATGATTTTCATCACAAAATGGGACGTTTAGGTTCATAGAATAAGAACACGTGAATGCTTCGTTAGAAATAATTTCGTCATCCTCGATTTTCACTCCAATTCCATGCCAAGCGTGCAACGAGATCATTGTCATTATAAGTTAGTAATGCTAACACTACTCATATGCCCTAATCACGTACTTATTCTCCCATTATTCCTAAGTTGTATCTCTTATATTTTATGATGTCTTGAATGTTTCACGAGGGTACATTGTTTGACTTATGCGATAATAGAGATTTAGGTCTAAAAATAGAGTCCTAACGGTGTAGCTAAGACCATCAAATCAATAACCCCTCCTAATAGACAACGATGTTAAAAAATTAAGTTGACAAGAAGAATCGATAAACACGGTTTTATAAAGGTTTTGAACATGAGACTTATTACCAAGACTTTTATACGCCCCCTAACGGAAGGGCCTTATTATCTTTGGTTTACCTCCATCTTTTATTCAACTTCGCCATGAAGCTTTTATTATGACTTCGGTCTTGCCTTGCCTTTTATTATCCGCCTCATCGGTGGTTTTATTAGCCAAAGACGTATATCCTCACGCTAAGGCGAATTTTGGATCTTTAAAGCTTCGAAGATTAAGGCTTGATTCACTTTCAATTTTGCATAGATTTTAGGCCTTGTGGGGCTTCAAATTGTTTGCTTGATTTAGGTGAGCACTTGAAATCTTATTATTGGGTGAAGCTTTCGATTATTAGGGTGCCAATACTTCAAAACCGTGACGCTGGCGATACCTTAATGTCTTCCCAATTTAATTACACGGAAGCTACTAGAAAAGACTAGAAACCCAACAATCCTAACTAAACCGCTAAGTCAATATTTATTAAGCAAAAAATATTTACATGCGAAGGGAGAATAAGCAAACAACGAGAACACATGAGTTTTTGAAAGAATACGAGTACTCTACGTTTAGCATAGTAACTTATAATTAACCCTATCATTTCTCGTCCTCATTTAAGAGACTTAGCCTAATGTGTAGTTAAGGAATCAAAGCTAAGTGCTCAACACGCACGGTCGAGTCAAAAATTACTCTTATTCTCGCCATCGGAAAACCTACATTCGTGTCTTCAAACACTTATAAAACATGAGAAAAATTTAAAATTTGGCCATTTTTAGCCTTATTTTGCAACAAAAATGATAAACAAAACGATAAACTTTGGAAAGCGTGAAGGTTTGGCAAGGCAAGTATCTATTCACCCCCCATACTAAAGTTAAACATTGTCCTCAATGTTTCGAGTCTAGGGGTGCGAACACCCCCATACTAGAGACGTAGTCGAATGCCTAATCTAGCATGGAAAGGGTGTAACCATTAAATTAATAGCCGTTTATGAAGTGTGCTAAAAACCTAAGGTTAGAACAATAAAGGATATATCATGGATATTGAGAAATGTCTCCAAAGCAAACGATCGAGTGCTCCCATAAAACGAACACGAGAGGCTCCAATCGTGAAGATCATGATCTAAAAACCACATATCACAAACAACCACGGAACAAAGGTTGGAAGGGCACAAATCCCCACACGTAAGCTACATTAGACTAAGAAAGCGATAATATGTACATAGGATAAGCATGGGACTCCCCCACGAGGCACCTCGTTTTTGATTATCGAGTCATGAGCTCGACTCGATCCCCTCAACACTAATTATCATTGGGGAAGGTGACTTGGTCGAGGTAGTTCAAGGATGGAACTTCCCCACCAAAGTAGTGCTTCAACCTATGTCCATTCACCTTGAAGTTAGGACCATCATCTTGAGCTAGCTCGATGGTCCCATAAGGAAAAACTTGAGTCACGGTGAATGGACCGGACCAACGGGATTTCAATTTACCGGAAAATATTTTCAATCTTGAATTAAAAAGTAAAACTTGATCCCCAATGTTAAAAACCCGGTTTTTAATTTTTGAATCATGCAACTTTTTAGTTTTCTCTTTGTAAATCAATGAATTTTCATAAGCAATGTCTCTTAATTCATCCAATTCGTTTAATTGCATTTTCCGGTGTTTCCCCGCGGTCTCCATGTCATCATTACAATGCTTTAGGGCCCAATAAGCCTTGTGTTCTAACTCGATAGGCAAATGACAATTCTTTCCATACACAAGCTTATAGGGAGTGCACCCAATGGGTGTCTTATGAGCGGTCCTAAAGGCCCATAAAGCATCGTCTAACTTATCCGACCAAGATTGTCGGTTTTCCCCTACGGACCTCTCCAAGATCCTCTTCAATGCTCGGTTTGAAACCTCGACTTGCTCACTCGTTTGTGGGTGATAAGCCGTAGAAAGACGTTGTGTAACCCCATATTTCCTTAAGACTCTTTCGAATTGGTCATTACAAAAATGGGTTCCACGATCGCTTATGATCGCACGAGGGGTTCCAAACCTAGCAAACAAACTTTTCAAGAACTTAACTACCACACGAGCATCATTAGTGGGAAAGGCCTTCGCCTCCACCCACTTAGATAGGTAGTCAACCGCAACGAGAATATACTTATTACCACGAGATGATGGGAATGGCCCCATAAAGTCTATACCCCAAACGTCAAAGATCTCACATACTTGAATGATATTTTGTGGCATTTCATCTTTTTGTGAGGCTTTTCCTTGTCGTTGGCATGCATCACAAGACTTCACAAGGAATTGTGCATCTCGGTAAATAGTAGGCCAAAAGAAGCCGGCATCAAACACCTTCTTAGCCGTGAGATTAGCACCGTGGTGACCACCCGTGGGTCCCTCATGGCAAGCCCTAAGGATGTTAGAAGCTTCGGTGCCAAATACACAACGTCGGATGATTTGATCCGCACAAGTTCGAAACAAGTAAGGGTCGTTCCAAAAGTAGAACTTGACATCACGAAAGAATTTTCGTTTTTCTTGAGTTGTCATACCCTTAACAATGAAGTTACCCGCATGGTAATTTGCAAAATCCGCAAACCATGGGGTAGAAGAATCAAGCTTAGAATTCACTAAACCAAGTGTCTCGAGCGGAAATGTTTCGGTGATTTCCTTGGGCTCGTAAACACTTTGGTGAGGATCTTCCAAACGAGAGAGATGATCGGCCGCTAGATTCTCGGCTCCTTTTTTGTCAACAATGGTGTGATCAAATTCTTGAAGGAGGAGAATCCAACGAAGTAATCTCGGCTTTGCATCTTGTTTAGCCATGAGATACTTGATAGCCGAATGGTCCGTATACACTATGCATTTTGTCAAGACGAGGTAAGGTCGGAATTTCTCAAATGCATACACCACGGCAAGGAACTCCTTTTCCGTTGTAGTGTATTTAAGTTGAGCCTCGGTCATCGTCTTGCTAGCATAGTGTATAGGCAAGAAATGCTTATCATGACGTTGCCCCAAAACGGCCCCAATAGCGTAATCACTAGCATCACACATAAGCTCAAAGGGGAGGTTCCAATTTGGAGCAACAAGAATGGGAGCTTCGGTAAGTTTCCTCTTAAGGATCTCAAAGGCTCGTACACAATCTTCGTCAAAGACAAAACGTGCCTCTTTTTCAAGAAGATGTGTAATGGGTCGAGAAATCTTCGAGAAATCCTTGATGAATCGTCGATAAAAGCCCGCGTGGCCTAGGAAACTCCTAACTCCCTTGACGGTTTTGGGATGAGGTAATTTGGCGATGACGTCTACCTTAGCTTGATCTACCTCAATCCCCGCTTTCGAGACCTTGTGCCCTAAGACAATTCCACTCTTAACCATAAAATGACACTTTTCCCAATTGAGCACAAGGTTGGTTTCCTCACAACGTTTTAACATTCTCTCAAGGTTCGACAAACACGAAGTAAAGGAATCACCAAACACGGAAAAGTCATCCATGAAGACTTCCATCGTCTTTTCGATCATATCATGAAAAATAGCCATCATGCATCGTTGAAAAGTTCCCGGTGCATTGCAAAGTCCGAATGGCATTCTACGATAGGCAAACGTTCCATATGGACACGTAAACGTAGTTTTTTCTTGATCACGAGGATCGATGGGAATTTGGAAGTAACCGGAAAAACCATCTAGAAAGCAATAGAAATCGTTTCCCGCAAGACGCTCCAACATTTGGTCCATGAAGGGCAAGGGAAAATGGTCTTTACGAGTGGCTTCATTCAACTTTCGATAGTCAATGCACACTCTCCATCCGGTCACGAGTCTCGTGGGAATCAACTCGTTGGCATCGTTTGGCACAACGGTCATCCCTCCCTTTTTAGGGACACAATGAATAGGACTCACCCAAGGGCTATCGGATATAGGGTAAATCATTCCCGCGTCAAGGAGTTTAAGGACCTCCTTTTTGATGACGTCGTGAATTTTGGGGTTCACCCTCCTTTGACTTTGGATTGTTGGCTTGAAATCTTCCTCCATTAAGATTTTGTGGGTACAAAATTTGGGATCGATCCCTTTAATGTCGGATAACTTCCACGCAATCGCCTCTTTGTGAGCCTTAAGAACATCGACAAGTGCGGTTTTTTCATCATTCGAAAGTTCCTTCGCAATAATAACCGGCAACTTGTCGTCCTCCTCCAAATAGACATATTCGAGGTGCGGAGGTAAATCTTTCAACTCGAGGATAGGTGGTTCCTCAAGTGAAGATTTGGGCTCGATACTCATAACCTCCTCGGGTGGAGGAAATGGGAAATCGTTGAGAAAATCCTTGATAATCGAGAAGTCCTCATAGTTGTCGAGGTCTTCGTCACAAGTACGTGGAACATCGAATTCTTCCAACGTAAAACCACCACCTTCGAAAGGAGTGAAGGTTGGTGTCGAATTATCAAGAATTGGATCTAACATAGTGGGATTGCCACTAGTTTCTTCATCACCAAAACCTAGAACTTCTTGTGAAAATTCCTCGCAAACCACTTCGATCATATCAACGAGGTTTATGGTTGCAACGGAATAAACATGAGAAATTTGAGAGTTTTGAGTTGCGTTTATAACAAGTTCCTCGTCGTTGAAACGTAAGGTGATCTTTCTAGCATGCACATCAATCAAAGCCATAGACGTATCTAAAAACGAACGACCTAAAATAAGAGGAACTTGAGGATCCGTGGGAATGTCAACAACAATGAAGTCTACGGGATAGTAGAACTTCCCCACTTTCACAAAAACGTCTTCCGCCAAACCACATGCAAGAATCGTGGAATGGTCGGCCAACTCAATAGACATTCGTGAAGGAGTAAGATTAGGAAGATTGAGCGACTTGTAGATTGCAAGTGGCATCAAGTTAATGCTAGCACCAAGATCGGCCAAGGCATAGCATTCTTCCATATCTTGAATTGCACAAGGGATCAAAAATTTACCGGGATCACCGACTTTTTGAGGTATGCGATTAAGATAAACCGACGAACAACTAGACTTTTGGTGTAATTTCTCCTTGTTGTTCAACATATTCTTAAAGTTAGCGGCAAATCGAGGCATCATGACCAAGGCATCGGCGAAACTCACATTAAAGTGCAAATCACGAAACATTTTCATAAAAAGCTCAAATTGATAGTTGTCGCGCTCTTGTCGTTTCTCCTTCCTAAGTCTCGATGGGTAGGGCAAAGGTGGTGTGGGTTGAGGCATAGTAGGCATAGCCTTTGGAATCTCGGGTTCCAATGATGGTAATGGGTCAACCGTAGGTGTGGCATGAGCGGTACTTTGTGGGCTTGAAATATGCTCCTTTTCGACCACCACCTCGGGTTCTTCCTCAATTGCTTCCTCCGTAGGAGCAATTGGTTGAGGAATCGGCTCCTTAAGTGTCTTACCACTACGTGTGGTAATCACTTTCATCTCACCCTTAGGGTTGGATATGGTGTTACTAGGAAGACCACTTGACGACGGTTTACACATTATTGCCTCAAACATAGACGAGATTTTATCTTCAAAATTAGATTGCCTCAATACGGCTTCGGTTTGCCTTTTCTCGGCCTTAAGCATCTCTTGTTTAATCTCATGTTGCCCTTGTTCCATCTTTTGTTGGTTTTGTTGCAACCTAGTGACATTTCCTTCCATCTTGTTGGTGTGGATTTTAAGTTCATTAGCTAACTCATTTTTCAACTCTTTCTTCAAGTCGTTTTTGAACTCGGATCTTAGGCTAATTATTTCTCTTTGAATGTTGTCAAACCTAGCATCATTACCACTAGCATATTCAACAAACTTACTTGGAAGATCTTTCAATGTTTGCAAACTTTTGTTGTTATTTTGAAAATCATTTTTGTTTGAAACTTGATTATTAGCCCCTTGATTCCCATAATTACCCTTGTTGTAATTGTTCTTAAAACCAACTTGATTGTTGCGATAATTGTTAGCATTTTGATTTGATCCAAAACCCGGTGGAGTCATTTGATTAGAGCGGGAAACTTGACCGTTTTGGTTGTAATTTCCCGTGGCCGCAAAGGCACTCGAAGTGTTACCACCGTTGGTAATGCACTCGGAAAAATCATGACCTCCACCACAATACATGCAAGAAACCTCAACCGCTTTAACCGTAGCGGGAGCACTTGGTTCACCAACTTTAAACTCAATCAAAAGTCCTTTCAACTTATCAAAAATTTTGTTCTCCAAATTCGCCTCAATTTGGCAAGCATCGATGGTATTAGACAAAGAAGGTGAAGCCGAAGACGAAGCCTTGCGAACACTAGACGTGCTACGAGGACTATACACCTTAGATCTATTTTCAATAATCACCAAAGCTTCCTCAACCGTTTTACACAAAAAATTACCACCCGCGGCGGCGTTCAAATAATCCCTTTCATGATCATTAAGTCCATTGTAAAACGTGTCACTTTGATGCAAATCGGAAAAACCGTGATGAGGACACTCATGTAACATTTCCTTAAACCTATTCCAAGCCGTTGAAAAACTTTCATTAAATTCTTGTGAAAACTTTGAAATCTCGTTTTTCAAGTGCGTAGTCTTAGAGGGCGGAAAAAATTGGTTCACAAACTTAGACACGAGATCCTTCCACGTCAATATAGAATTGGGTGGCTCTTTCTCTAACCAAATTTTTGCGGGCCCCGCTAAGGAATACGGAAAAAGCATCATCTTAATCTAGTCGTTAGATACATCCTTAAACTTGCAAGTAGCGGTAAGACGATTGAATTGGCGGATATGCTTGTGAGGATTGTCCTTCTCATCACCACGGAATTTGTTGTTTTGAATCATGGACAACAAACCCGTCTTAACCTCAAAATTCTCCGCAAGGATAGCGGGAATTACAATAGCCTCTCCATAACCCTCGGTGGGTGCTTGAAGTAACTCCATCATAGTTCGATTCGCCATGGTTGGTGCTTCTCTTACAATGGGTTCGTCAATAGGAGACTCCTCACTAGAATTGTTTGGAATGATAGATTTGTTTTTTCGTTTACGAGCACGTCTTGCTTGATTTCGAGTTAGCATAAACGTCACGTACAACGAGGGGATGAGCAAAGAAGATTCTTTTTGGTGTTTTGTATTTTTTCAATTTTTTTTTGTGGTTTTTGATTGTATTAACCTTTTTTGGAACTTGGTGAAATGTATTAGGTAGACAAAAAGTCCACAAATCTCCTCACTAATCAAATCTCTTGATTAACGAAGCCTCAAGGAATGAAAACGAACACGAGGAGTGAACGCCTTCGATGACTTTAGAACGATGGTGGAACACCAAATCGTTCAAGAGGGTTTAATGAAATTGAAACCAAGAAAATATATATGATACTTAGTAATACTTTGGGCGGCAAAACCCTCGATTCACTCTCACAATCAAATACTCACAAGCAAGCGGGGAAACGAGGCGGCGCGAAGCACTTAAGAGCCTTTTTCCTTAGGATATATTTTATAATATCCGCCTTATACCCACCTTATAGTTTGTATTTTCAAGATTAAGTTTCACGAAAGTAATTATCTATTTTTGCCTTTTTCTTTGGTTTGAGATTCGAATACAATGATTGGGTAATGACCTCCCAAGTCAAGGTTGTGATTGCTCACGTATTTGGAGTACTTGTGTATTTATTGTTCTACGTATACAATATAGTAATAATATTCACACAAAAACCGAAAAACGATAATACGTATTAGTAGAGTGCTACTAATACAAATACTAATTATGGTTAGTATAAAAACAACAATGCCAAATCAAAACACAACACGCCTCCCCGGCAGCGGCGCCAAAATGATGTAGTGTTTTTGTACACCTTTAGGAAAAGGATAACAAAAGTGGCAAGTATTAAGTGTCGGTTTAGGAAAACCAAGCACTAATGACCAATTAGGTTCAAGTTCGTTCACGAGGAGGCTAGTGTGTTATGTGTGTAATGACTTGGATTAATTTGTGATTATATTTGAGAAAAGAAAAATAGAAAAGGGATTAGAAAAGAATGACGGTTATGAAGACGGATTTAACTAAGTCTAAAAAGGCGTACACGTAAAGTCGTAAAAACCACCAAAATTAAAATTAATTCCTAAAAATTCCTAAAAATCACCAAAAATCCTTAATAATATTCTAAGAGTTTACAAAAAATCAAAACTTGCAAAAACCTTTTAATTAATTAGATAATGACTTTTTAATGCTAATTAAAGCCCTAAAAATCAAAATTAATTATTAAAAAGTCCTAAACAAGATTTTCAAGTTTGTAAACCTCAAAAATACTCTAATTAAGCTAAAAACTATTTTTCAAAATTTTAAAACCAATTAAAACTATTTTTAAATAATTAAAAACTCCTAAAATAAATTAAATCTTAAATTAATTATAACAAATGATTAAAAGACCTAAAAAATATTTGGAAAGTTGCAAAAATCCTAATTAAGTATTTAGAACCTAGGAAAAATATAAAAACCTAGAAAATCAGACGTTTAATTTTTAATAATAAAATAATATTAAAATAGTATTACAAATCCAAAAATTATAAAAAATTCTAAAAACTTGCAAACTAGCTTAATTTAACCTAAATAACTCAGAAATGAAAGTGAAATTACCTAAATACCCCTATTGGGCCTAGAAAATGGGCCAAACCCTAAACAGTCCCTTATTAGGCTTAATTAAGGCCCAATAAGAAAAAGTGCTCAAAATAAGCTCAAAAAGCACAGGTTGACTCAAAATTTGATTTTAAACAACTTTTTCCAAAGGCCCAAAAGCTGAAAATGTGAAATAAGCTAACTTATAATAAGCAGCTTATTCTTAATGGGCTTTTTGGCCCATTAAGCTATAAGCTGTTGCCATAAGCTAAAATTTAACACACAACCTTCTTTTGACCTAACAAAGACTTCTGTAAAAAGAAATTTCAAATAAGACCACTCAATAAGCCAGAAACAAGTCAACAACTTATTCACAAAACGACAAAATAGTCGTTTTTATGATCTAGACCACCTCAGAAGCTGATTCAAGTTGCAAAATGTTTCTTTTGACAAAACTAAGCTTAAAAACCAAAGAAATTTCAAATAAGCACACTCAATAAGCTGGAAAATCAAATAAGCACTTATCTTAAAAGTCAAACAAGTTGGTTTTCTAGTGAAAAGTCAAAGTCAAAGTCTGATAAGCTCCAGTTCACTTAAATGGGTCAAATAATGAAGATCTATTACAAAAAATAAGTTGTTGCAAGTCAGAATAAGCTAGAATAGCTTATTGATAAGCTGAGGATAAAATTGCACTAGCAGGGGCTAGTTTTGGATGTTGAGCAGTGGGAACTTTTCCCACTGCTTGACTATTTTGACTTGTTGTCTTTAGTGACTTTTTCTTGGATTCAGTTTTCACAAAGGCACCCAATTGATCTTTGGATCAAAAGGAGTCAATAACAAGCAAAATAACACAATCACAAATAGCCAATTGATACAATTTAATCAATTTATCACCA
Organism: Glebionis coronaria; assembly: GCA_025667525.1. Classification (NCBI taxonomy): domain Eukaryota; kingdom Viridiplantae; phylum Streptophyta; class Magnoliopsida; order Asterales; family Asteraceae; genus Glebionis; species Glebionis coronaria. Next base: position 22,264,985 of record CM046879.1, on the reverse strand, counting down.
GATATAGCACAGACATGAACAATGAGCAGTTTAGCATTCAAGAGCAATTTTAGCACAAATCAGCCAACCAAATTCAACCAAATGCACACAAAAGCTATAATAAACTCCAATAAGCAAGTCTAAACAGGTTTCATGCACTGGTTCAAAGAATTAAGCAAGATCCAAGCTATCAAAGTTACTGATGAACACTACACAAGCAGATTTATACTTTTGCTGATGTATTTGACACACAAGCCAATTTCAACACCTCAAATCTTTCAAACAGGTTATGTTAACTTTATTTAAACCACTTTTATCCCTAAGCATGCATACACACTAAGTGTTCCCAAAATCCTAGGTCAAAACAAGCAGAAACAAGGTCTTAATAGCAGATTGATCAATTCAAGTGTTCAAACCCAATAACTTGCAGCAAACCACTCTCAAACAAAGGTATATCAGATACAAAGCATAAACAACACTTTCCCTTAACACAAAATCAGATTACAAGCATAAATCAGTAGACCCAAACACCCCTTTAACTTTTTCAAATCAAGATTTTCAAAAGCAAAACAAGATTTCAGACCAACCAAGCATCAATTAACACTCTAACAAGTCTAAATAACAGATTCAAGCAAGAACAAGCCACAAAATTCACAAGAACAACAGTTTCATACAAATATCACCAAAAATCACAATTTATGCAGATTTGGAGATTAAGTAAGCAAACCTCATGGATGTACATCCACACCCACGAATTTTGAGCTTATGTGCTAGCAAGAACAAGCACAAGCTTCCACAAAAGCCTGCTAAGATTCAGCAAGGGTTAAGCACAATAACATGTAAAATCAGAAACTTGGAAAAATCTTGATTGATGCAAACTTGTTACCCCACACTTGATTATCCCCAAGTTATAAGCCTCACCACACCTTAAACAACTCAGTTAGGATGCTATGATCAGCCATATAGCCCAAGAATTCCAAGATTGGAACAAGACTTAGCAAAATATCAAGAAAATGAGGAAAATATGCAAACTTGTGCACACTCTTCTTTTGAAAACAGGTTTTAAACTTTAAAAGCAGTAAACTAAGAACATAAACAACAGAAATAAAGGTGGCACTTGGTCTTTCTTCAAATCACTTAACTCAAATTCATATAACTGAAAAAGGATTTACAAGTGTTTGAACAAAGGAAAAACCAAAAGCAGGAACAAATGAAATGAACTAGACCCTTTATATAGAGGGTGTACAAGGTCCTAGCAAGCTGCAAAACGTGTAAACCCTAATGCTAAAGTCCCAAAAATGCCCTTGAGGTCTTTGTCTTCTTTGGAGAATCATGTGACTTTTCTTGTTGTGTAGTGGTAGCTGGCATGTGTGAGAGCATCCAAGGGTGTATATGCAGCTTAGAAAGTAAGCATGTATCTCAAACGTTGGATTGCTGCCACCTTTTTGGCAGTATGCATGGGTGGGGAGCAGGGGAGTCACAAGGAGACAAATGGGGTGGTGAGGTGTCAAGTTTTAAGGTTGGGTTGTGATTATAGGACCCTTAATCACAAATCTGCACATTATGGGAGTTTAATTGTTGGTGATTAGTGAATGCCCAATTTTTGCCAAGAACACCAAGAACATGTTTTTAATCCGTTTGGTTTTTAAATTGGGTGTTTAGCGCCAGTTTAAACTAATCTGTTAGGATTAGTTTAATGAATAAATGTGAGTGGATGGTGAGGTGGAAGCAGGGAGCAATGTGATTGGTGGAGAGGTGGTAGTGGGGCACGTGTCACCCCACTACTGGTTAAGGTATCTATTGTGTCGCCCAGGTTTAACCCCTCACTTCTTTCCCTTTTGTCATTTGCAAACAAAACTCCATCAGCGCCCAATTAAGCCTTATCAACTTTGGACTTTTTGCATTTTTGGCCCAAAAACTTTCACAAAGTGTAATCAGGGGTATTTCTTGCCATATTTGAATTCTTCAAGGGTTGGTTTGGTATTTTATTAAAAGGTAATGGTCTTGACTTGTATGGTTGTCATCTTGGAGGACTGAAATTGCCAAGTCTTGATAATTGAGGGACCATTTTTGCCAATTGTTGAAAGTTGAGGGTCCTTTTTGTAATTTTGGATTTTTCAAAGGACCAATCTTGTCATTTCTTGTAATTTGAAGGACTTCATGATATATTTGACTTTGTGGATGATATTGATTGACAATTTAGCTTTGTTGAGGGGCTAAACTTGCCAATTCTTCAAAGTTAAGGGCCCTTTTGGTAATTTTGACAAACTTTAGGGACCAAACTTTTAATTATGAGGATACAAGGGTATAAAGGGTCAATTCTTCATAATTGGAGGACCCTTCTTCATAATTCTTCAAATCTTCAAGGGTTGATCTTGGGAAAGTCTTCACTAGGGCTTGGTTCATTGTGCGGCTTCGTTTCCCGTGTTCGTTTTTGCATGATTCTTGTGATCTTTTGTCATTATCTCAATATCCGTACCTAAAATACACAAGCAACAAACACAAGCATATATTTGGGTATTTTGATGATATTTAATGCATTTTAAGCCCTATTTGGAAGATGAGACTATGTATAAAAGCAGTCTCATCAGTATACATAATTGTTATTTTTATAAAGTCACTGGACAAGAGTGTAAGACAAGTATTATTTGTCTAGGTTTCCGTGATTGAAGCAAGCACCGTACGTCCGAATTGCCGATAACCCACCTTCCTACATCAACGTGAGTTCATAGCCTCGCACTCTTTTAAATGTATTATGAAATGTTTTATAAACCCGTGAGGGAGATAACATGTTAGTTTTGATAAAATAGGACACCATTTGTCCCGATTGTTTGTTTATTGATTTGGACCCGAATGATTGTATGACCCGATGAATGAATAAATGACCCGATAGATGAAATGAAATGGATTATTAAAGTTCGGTTATGTCACTAAAAGTCCCATTAGCATGAATTGTGAACTACCGGAATTTGGTAGACGCTTATGCATATAATAGTACTATTTGGGGACGATCACCCCAGTTCGCGCCTTGACGGTTGATCCCCGTCGTGCCACATTGATTGCTAAGCGAATTTATGTATGAGAAGATTTACATAACGCGACCTTTGTGACGACACGCTAATTTAGATGGGCAAATGAGTTTCGGGCTAGCTACCCGTTGTTTGTTTTAGTAAGGTAACAATGTCATGCGGCTTATAATAATCCAAAAATAACGAAATACTGCTATACGCACCGAATTACGATATATTGCCTGACTAGCAATACGGGGTCATATTATTGATATTATGTTTGTGTTTTGGTTTTACATAGCCATATTCATATAACGGTTTTTATTTAACTCTACACGACGTTATAAAACGTATTGTATGATATTTTTATGACATTGATTCGTATAATGATTTTGAAGGCGAAAGCCTTATTGTGATTTTGACAAGGATTTGTATAAAATGTTTTTGGCCTATTTCATGGTCTACTATAAAGATTTGTTCAAAAATGATTTTCGGTAATAATTATATACCGATGATACATTGATGGTTTTATTAAACTCTATGAATTCACTAGGCGTTATCGTTGACCTTTTCTTTTAACATGTTTTATCTCAGGTACTTGAAGGTAATTCTCGGGAAAACAACAAGAATTCATGGCCCGCACTTAAACAATAATTTCCATTCAAATACTTTGTAAAACCTGTATGAATTAATATGACTTGGGACCTATGTAAATTTGATATTTATGAATGGAAATGCTTTATTATTAAACGACGCGATTTTTAAGCGTTGTCTATGATGTGAGTAATGTGCTATCCCGTAACACCAACGAGTCTTCCGCTGTATTGAATTGTGTAAATTTGGGGGTGTTACAGCATGACATGTCACGTCTTACCCAAAAGAGAAAATACATTCAAGTCTATAATTTACTAGACATGCGACGTGCGTCTTTATTATGCAAAGCACTACGTGAGTACGGCATACGGAAACTTATCACAACGTCTTGTGAGTAAGGTGTCTAGTAAGGATAAATGATCCGCGTCACTGGGGTTGCATCCCTCTTACGCGGCAAGTTGAATTAGTAGGTTCACTTAATCCTCTTACCCCGCCTGGAGGCGTATAGTACATGTACGGTGATTGAATGAATGCATATGAATGAAACATGGCATATTATAATAATAACTAATATTCATATGACTAACAAAATCCTAAAAAATAATTTGCACAAAACAAGCCGTGGAGCTAGCTAGGCACCACGACATTTTATTAGAACGTTTACATTTTTTGTTTGAACAAGAATGATAAGTCCTAAGAAACAAAAGAGGAACCTAGACAAAACATAAGAAGCAAAACAGATAGAGTGCATGGATCTTCATTACAGCCACATATAGAGAAGTACCCATGCGGAAGCCGTAGCTTTCAAAGATATCACCTTTTGAGATTGGAGATGTTCCATGTGCGTTCCAGATCGCGGCCATCCATGTCACGTAACTTGTACGCGCCTCGTCCTAAGGCTTCCGTGACCTCATACGGTCCTTTCCACTTAGGGCCCAACTTTCCTGTATTCTCCGCTCGACTTGCTTCGTTAGCACGATAGACATAATCTCTCGGTCGAAAAGAAACCCCTTTAACCTTGGCGTCATAATAAGCCTTCATTTTAGCCTTAGACTTAGCCTCATTGATGGTTGCTATCTCCCTTTTTTCTGCCAACAGATCCAGGTTGATTCGCAGCTGCTCGTCGTTCGTGACGACATTAACCTCCGCCGTGCGGATGGTAGGCATTCCTACTTCTACTGGTATAACAGCTTCAGTGCCGTAGGCTAATGCAAATGGAGTATCTCTGTTGGCTGTTTTGATCATAGTCCTATGTGCCCATAGAACATGTGGTAGCTCATCCACCCATTTGGCACTTCGTTCATCCAGACGTGCCTTGATGCCGTTTCCCAAGCTTCTATTTGCTCGTTCCACAAGGCCATTTGTCTGCGGCTGCTTAACAGACGCGAAGCGCCGTTTGATATTCAATGATGCACACCAGTCCTTGAATGGATTATCCGTGAACTGTTATCGTTGTCCGAGATGATTTCTCCTGGTAAGCCAAAACGGCACACAATGTTCTCCCAAACAAAATTTTCAACCTGTTTGCCCGTGATGGATTTGACTGCCTTGGCCTCTATCCATCAGATGATGTAGTCCATCCCAACAATCAAGAACTTAACTCCCCCCGCAGCTACAGGAAATGGTCCTGCGATGTCGATTCCCCACTTATAGAATGGCCATGGGGATGTAATAGGTGTAAGCTCCTGCTGCGGGTGTCGCGGCACTAGTCTATGCACTTGGCAATCATTACACTTGTGAATCATGTCGCGTGCGTCCCTATACATGGTAGGCCAATAATATCTTGTACGTAGGGCTCGAGCTACCACGGATCGTGGACCTGCATGCATGCCGCATAACCCTTCATGTATCTCACTAGTACATAAGTGGCCTGACGTAGTCCAACACACCGCAACCACGGCTGCAAGAAAGAACGTTTATAGAGGATACCTTCTCGAAGTTCGAAGTGCTGCGACTTCCTTCTTGTGCGTCGCGCCGCTTTTTCATCGTCCGGAAGGGTTTCACTAGTCAAATAGTTGACGATCGGGGTCATCCATTTAGGTCCATCCTCCTCAAGAATAGTAGCGACCTCCCCTTCTGTTATAGACTTTTCCTTGATTATTTCCACCAAGACTTGCTTGGACAAGTGGGCGAAGCTTGTGGATGCGATCTTGCTAAGAGCGTCTGCCTTCTTGTTCTCACCTCTTGGCACCTGCTTGATGGAAAACTTGCTGAAAGCCGCGATGATTGACTTGACTTTCTCCAAGTATCGGACCATGTTGTCCTCCTTAGCCACATATCCACCTAGAATGTTGTTCGCGACAAGCCGTGAGTCCACGTAGGCCTCAAGGTTGCGGACTCCCATTCTAGCGGCGATTTTTAAACCCGCAATTAATGCTTCATATTCCGCTTCGTAGTTGGTGGCTGTGTACTCAAAACGGAGGGCGTACGTAAACTCCATTCCTTCCAGAATTGTGAGGATGAGACCAGCTCCTGACCCATCAGTACACGAAGATCCGTCCATAAATAACACCCATGGTTCTGTTGGAGTCTCGTCTTGTTTAGCGTTTGGTCCTTCCTCATCCGGCTTCTCTATCAAGAAATCTGCCAAGATCTGGCCTTTAACAGCCGTCCTTGGCCTATAAGATATATTATGCTCCCCCAATAGAATGCTCCATTTTTGTAGCCTTCCTGCCACATCCGGTCTAGAGATGACTTGCTTTATTGGTTGGTCCGTAATGACTACAATTGGGTGCGCCTGAAAGTATCGGCGCAACTGCTTTGTAGCAAACACTAGTGCCAAAACCAATTTTTCCATAGAGGAGTAATTCAACTCCGGCCATTGTAATGTTCTACTTATGAAGTAGACCGGAGTTTGTACCGTATCCCTATCCGTCATGAGTATCGCACTTATTGCTCCATGTGTGGCTTAGAGATACATAATGAGTTCCTCCTTTGGCCGGGGAGCTACTAGCATAGGGAGAGATGCAAGGTGCTGCTTGAGTTGGCGAGAGGCTTCCTCGGCTTCCTTTGTCCACCGGAAGTCTCCCTTCCTAATGCACTTCTTGAGTGTCTTAAATAGGGGTAATGACTTCTCTGCGGACTTTGATAGGAACCTATTTAGCCCGGCCAGCTTCCCATTTAAGGATTGCACCTCCTTCCGTGTCTGAGGGGATGACAGTTGTATTACTGCGTCCGTTTTTTCTGGACAAGGTTTGATGCCATTTGGATCAATCATATATCCAAGGAACATTCCCTCCGTTGCCCCAAACGTGCATTTCTTTGGATTTAGCTTCATATTAATCCTCCTCAGTGTGTCGAATGTCTCTTGGACATCCCGAAGAAGTGCATCCTCCGTATGACTTTTTATTACTAAGTCATCCACATAGACTTCCAGGTTGCGGCCTATTTGTGAGTTAAAGGCTTTGTCCACAAGCCGCTGGTATGTAGCACCGGCGTTCTTTAGTCCAAACGGCATTTTCGTATAACAATATACGCCTTGACTATTTGTGAGTCAAAGGCTTTGTCCACAAGCCGCTGCTATGTAGCACTGGCATTCTTTAGTCCAAACGGCATTTTCGTATAACAATATACGCCTTGACTAGTATGGAACGCCGTCTTTTCTGCGTCCTCCTCCGCCATCTGGATCTGGTGGTATCCTTTATATGCGTCTAGGAAGCACTTAAAGGGATATCCACATAGGGACTCCACCTTCCAGTCAATCTCTGGTAACGGGTAACAATCACGTGGACAGGCTTTGTTCAGATCCGTGAAATCCACACACATGCGCCAACTTCCGTCATGTTTCTTGACCATGACCGGATTGGATAACCACTCGTGGTAGTATACCTCGCGCATGATACCTGCGTCCACTAGCTTCCGTACTTCCTCCAATATCACTTGGTTGCGCTCAGGCGCCTGGCCGCGCTTCTTTTGCTTGACGGGTTGGTACCCCTGGCGGATTTGGAGCTTATGTTCCGCTATCGCGCGTGGTACACCTGTCATATGCTTTGGCTCCCATGCGAATATGTAACACCCCCAAATTTATACAACTCAATACAGCGGAAGACTAGTTGGTGTTACGGGATAGCACATTACTCACATCATAGACAACTCATAAAAATCGCGTCGTTTATTAATAAAGCATTTCCATTCATAAATATCAAAGTTACATCGGTCCCAAGTCATATTATTTCATACAAAGTTTTACAAAGTATTTGAATGGAAAATATTGTTTAAGTGCGGGCCATGAATTCTTGTTGTCTTCCCGAGAATTACCTTCAAGTACCTGAGATAAAACATGTTAAAAGAAAAGGGTCAGCGATAACGCCGAGTGAATTCATAGAGTTTAATAAATTCCATCAATATAGATTTGGTATAAAATTAGTACCAAAAATAATTTCCTACAAATCATTGTAATAGGCCATAAAATAGCCAAAATCATTTTATACAAATCTTTATCAAAATCATAATATATGCGTTTGCCTTAAAAATCATTATACGAGCCAATGTCGTAAAAACGTCATACAATACGTCTTATGACGTTGTATGAAAATAAAAACCGTTATATGAATATGGTTATGAAAACCAAAACACAAACATAATATCAATAGTATGACCCAGTATTGCTCGTCAGGCAATACATCGTAAGTCGAAGCGTCTAGTAATATTTCGTTAGTTTGGATTATTATAAGCCGCATGACATTGTTACCTTACTAAACCAACAACGGGTAGCTAACCCGATACTCAATTTGCCCATCTAAAGTAGCGTGTCGTCACAAAGGTCACGCTATGGAAATCTTCTCATACATAAATTCGCTTACCAATCAATGTGGCACGACGGGGATCCACCGTCATGGCGCGAACTGGGGTGATCGTCCCCAAATAGTACTATTAAATGCATAAGCGTCTACCAAATACCGGTAGTTCACAATTCTTGCTAATGGGACTTTTAGTGACATAACCTAACTTTAATAATCCATTTAATTTCATCTATCGGGTCCTTTAATCATTTATCGGGTCATACAATCGGGTCTTTCAATCATTCGGGTCCAAAATCAATAAACAAACAATCGGGACAAATGGTGTCCTATTTCATAAAAACTAACATGTTATCTCCCTCGCGGGTTTATAAAACATTTATAAAAACATTTAAAAGAGTGTGAGGCTATGAACTCACGTTGATGTGGGAAGGAGGGTTATCGGCAACTCGGACATACGGTACGTGCTTCAATCACGGAAACCTAGACAAATAATACTCGTCTTAGACTCATGTCCAATAACTTTATAAAAATAACAATTATGTATACATATGATGATTATATATATATGATGATCAAGTGGGTTTACATATTCTCGTTTACTCATTTTAGAGTTATGTGTCAGTAACGTTTATACTAGTTTACTAGTTTTACCTATTTACGTGTTTTAAGTCCAATAAACTTATTATAAGTTCTTCAACTTGTTTTAATCCCTTTTATACCTATATTATCAGTATGTATACTTTCCATGTTGGGCCCAAATGGGTTAAGCCCAATAAGTTCTTTTTACAAGTTTTTATCTTATTTAGTCCAATTATTAGTCCAATATGCTTAATTAGCTCGTAAATGTCCGTATTTCTTATAGTTCGGGTTCTATCGGTTTTTACTTGTATTAGATACTTATATATCAGTGTATGACTTTTATAAACTTTACATTAGACGGGTTTGGTCGTCTAAGTTTAATTTGGCGAAAAACGTTAATTTTACGGCGATAGCCGAAAAAGTCGTAAAAATCAAGTTTATAGTTTTTATTACTTATAAATATTATTTCACCACCATTTATATAATTTATCCATTTAATTAACCTTTAATATATTTATATAAATAAGTTTTATAAGTTAGTGGGTTTTTATTATACATTTTATAAAATAAAATGTGAGTGCTTATATAATAATAATAAACATTAATTCTAAAAAATCTGATTTTTATCTTCATGTTCACCATTTTTAACATATCTAGAGTTCTATAATGAATTAGAAGCTCATTTTTGGGTGACATGTTCTTCATATTATGTGCTACATTTAACTTAGTTATAGCTACTGCCCATTTTAAGTTTATCATGCCTTAACAGTCCTTCCAAAACTGCTTATTCAGATTAGACCACCTAACTTGTTTTGATCATATCTCACTCATTATTTTGATTCCATTGCATAGACAACTCTCACATGTGTATAACATCTTCTAATTACTGTAAATGGATCGAACCATGCAATTTTATCAGTTCATCTTTTAATTACATACTGTTTTTACACAGCCAACTAAATAATCAAGATTTTAGCCTTATTTCTTATAGTTATCAACCTTTTTAAGCATATCTATCAACACTTGATCCCCACACAACATTTTTATCAACATATATACATCATATACATATACAAAATGAAAGAAAATACATTTGTTCTTTAGAAAATAACAAGAGAAAAATGGAGAGGATGGTCTTCTTTACCAACCAAGTGTTTTCCTTGTTTTTGGAAGACAAGGACTTGATGAACACAACAAGTATCTCCAAGACCATCAAATATCAAGAAAATATGTTGGAAAATCAGCCCTAGGACACAAGCAAATCACCTCCAATGATGTTAATATGGCCACCAAATGATCAAGGCTTCAAGAGAACTCCTTAATAGAGCTAGTAAACATGTGTTTCATGGCTAGAAGAGATCAAAATGGGTGTTTGTTGGTTTATTTTGGACGGCAAAGGGGGAGAGTATTGAGAGGATTTTGAGAGGATTTTTCATGTAAGAAATGGTGGAATGAGAAAACTAGTAGCTAGTTTTGAGAGTTAGTGGAAGGTAAAATGCTTAAGATGTAAGCTAGCTTACACATGTAATGTGTTAGCTTAACTTGATGCCACCTTAGTGTGTGGTGTCAAGTTGTGCCGTCCCATATAGCTAGTGGGGTGGGACAATGTGTTTTGTCCCATCTCACTAGTTTACGGGTATTTCTCGATTCTAGTTTTCTCGATTTGCGTGCCCTCGGGTCGTTTTACGAAAAACGTTTTTATAAATTATGAATCAACGTCACAAAACGAATCCAATAAAAATTGTCTCATCAAAAACGGAGTTCGAAAACGTAAATACGTAATCCTAAGGTTTCCGGTTTAGTCATAAAAGACGTTAAAAATAAAATCGTAAGTCCTAATCTCTTCTCGTAAATTTGTGAGTTTATGAACCAACACAAATTTAAAACTCCAAAATAATATTCACGGATAAATTTATTTTCTGAAATGTCGGACTGTCACCAAAGACGGTGTATGTAAACGTAAGCACGTAACGTTGAATCCTCCGGTTTAGACGTAGTCGATGTTACTTCAAGACGTAAATCCAAATTTCTTCCCAAAATAAGTGAGCTCATAAAATAATATTTTCAAATAAATATTTGAGAATAAAATATCAACCATAAATTGACGGATTCTCACAATCTTCCATATTTAGGCAACCATAAGTGGTCTTTAAAATATTTAACGTTATCGGCTTCTCAATTTTTAATGGTTCATATTAGTCGTGAACCCCTTTTTATTATCTATATTATCCTTTTAACAATCATTGTTTATTTTTATATCGTTCGGCAATTTATTTTGCACCTTCATTAATAAGGAACATGTCCTAACTGGTTCTTTATCTTTTCTACATAATGCATCGGTATCTATATTCACTTCTCATGATGATATAATTATCATGTCCACAATTCACTCAGATATTCTTTCTATATTATGCGTCAGTAATTACGTTCACTTTCTCCTGATGAAATAAATATCATAACTGTATTTATTCAAAATTCTTTCTTCATATCTTTTATGTTTCAGTTTTGTCTCAACTATCATTTTTATCAGTTTTTCTCAATCCGACGTCTAAAGCGTCAATTATTATTACAACTAATTAAATATTAAATATTCAATTTTTATGAAAGGTAAACATAAAGATTTTTAAATTTTCTCAGTTTGTCCAATTATATTAAAATGTTCCAAATAAATTTGAATTTAATTAACAAAATTTTTGCTGATTTATCGAAAATAATTAAAATATTTAATAAGATCCGTAAATGTTCGAAAAACCTTTGTTTATACTTTGGTCAAGATTTTCTTAGTTAAAAAGCAAAAATTGTCATTTCAAATTTTAAGTCATGGTTTAAATGTTTTCCTAAATCCTTCTTAAGTTGTCTTAAGGTATGCAAAAACATTTACCCCTAAACAGGAGTTTAGTTAAATGTTTTGGTTATAAGGGAATAATCTCTTAAAAATCCTTTGTTAAAACATTTGTCAAAACATATTTCCATTTTCTTTTTGGTAAAACCCAAAATCTTAAAAGGGCTCTTAATCTTTGAAGAGTCAATATATTCCATTATCAATTAATCACACTGTCAATTAATATAAAATATTAAGTCTTAAATCACATGTAAATTATTCAAGGTACAAGTTTCAATTGTTCGGCCAATTTAGGGCAATATATAAATAATTACTAACTCCTTCTTATACTTATAAACAAACAAATAGTCCTTAATCATCACAAGCATGAATTTATCAAATTACAGCCTACACACGTGATTCACCAAATTTATGAATGCTACATGTGTATTAGTCAATCCAAACGACATCACGTGAAACTCATAATGTTCATTACAACTACCAGATGTAGTGATTGGAATACATAATCTTTTTCGCAGATGCGAAGTTGATGATAACCATGCCATGGATCAAATCTCTAAAATATACGCTAGAACCTTGTAAATGATCGAACAAATTTTCCATTTCGAGTTATGGATATTGTTTTCGATTGTCAGTTTACTCAGTCATAGTAATCTATAAATATAAGGAATGATATCACCATAGCTCTTCATGATGACAGGCTTGGTATAATAAAATCTTTCTCCGACAACTCTCTTAGTTGTACGGTAATTCCTTTAATTTAGATGGTGCTGACGTACAGTGCACAAGCCACAGGTGCAGCACCGAGAATATAATCAATACCAATTTCAACTTGCCTTAATGGCGAAAGTCTAGGTAACTCATCAACAAACACATCCTAAGGTTTCAGATAACAGAAACATCTTTTAGTAAATCATATTAGGTTCTTTCTAGATTACAATATCTATGACTAATTCACAACCATTCATGGTAATATTTCAAATCTTAATACAGGATATGGTCATCCATCAATAATTATTTAGATCACTTTTGATAATCAACATCTTATCATTTAGGGGAATTCTACTCGAGTTCCCATCAATTAAGACAATGTCGTCATGTCATAATCAATCAATCCATTCTACCGGCACTTATCAACCTTTCAGTTTTATTGCCGTTGATAAGATGTGAACTTCTCAAAAGACTAATAATAACTCTTAATCCTTCACAAATTCAAGGATATATGGAGACATAACTACCCTTAAAAGAGTAAGGTCAACGCACAATTTACGCGAGAGAACTTCAAATCAGATACAGACGAAAACATTTAATGAATATGAATATATCCCATGTTTTCATAATTTGAGTACGAATTCGAAAGCTCCTCGGATCGTTACCCAGGTCATTCAAATGAAATCAAATCATAAGAAATGATAAGAACGTCGATACATCCAGTCGGGTATCAACACTCGGTAATCATATAGTTTCCTAAGAATCTCACTACGGGAGAATTGGACAAGAAAGAATTGTCAATTGTCAAATAAGACAATTTCCATACATGAGTAAATTCGACTCAGAAGAATAAATGCTACAGGCACATATGTAGGTGTCCCTAACACTATGTCCTTATTTTTCGCTTCTTGCAGATCTCATAAATTTTAATCTTTCACAATCTTCAAAGAAAATTTAGTGCTTATTCATTAGTTTTACGGTGACTACTAATCAGTCTTGCATAGTCCATTCCAAATTGTATGTAGGCGCGCAACTATATACAATTTCAAGATTAACGATGCAATACTCAGTTCGTCAAAATTTTATCATCATGTTTATAATAAAAACATTTTCATGCTTAATTCTTAAATAAGAATCAAAAAATAAATTTACAAAGAATTTCTTTGTTATGGAAATAATTAAGTTTCCAAAGCATCTCATAAACAACTTCATTTTGATATCAACCACTTATAAATCTCATTTTGAATAATCCTTTTAAGGATGAGAATTCAAAATTTTTTTTTCTCAAGGAGTACTGTTTTATCTTTTAAAAACAATCAGTGATCTGCAAAAGAGTTATGAAGAGTTGTTCACCAAGAACTAACTACAATATAATAGGAAATGAGCTTAGCCAAATAATCATGAGGTTCATGATCTTGATGGCACTCAAAAGAATAATACACAACGTAACTCAAATCAATATGAGTAATTGTTCAATGGTTGCATCACTAATGCGAACATTAGGATGAAGCAAGAAAAGATAGATAACATCGATACATGTAGGATTTAGCAATCAAAGGTAGTCTTTTTCATTAATCACAAACAAGTCAAAATTGTACCGTAACACATTACGTGTCACTATGTCATACAATTCTCAGAACTCATCCTACCAACTGATATCTCAGTTAAGTTAGGGATTATTTTTAAAAGATACCACAATGAATACTAATCTACAAGAGTCATTAGGTGTTCCACATGTCCCAGAAGATCCATCGATCTCAATTCAGAAGAAGATTTCTTCAATTTATTTCTTGGACACTAGGCATCCTCGTTAGTGGACAATGGCCTAGGAACAACCCTTAACACGAATCAACAATCATTTAAAACCTTATAATTCAATCACAGAACTTAATGACTTCCTCTTAACAATTTTTTATTCCATACGGGTTAAATTTTACTTTATTCAAGTTTTTAACCAATTTTATACTCAATTCGATATCCTACATCATTTTCCAATACTTTCAATTTTATTCATAAACCTTAAAAGGGCAATAAAAGCTCAATATGGTCAACACTTAATTCCAATCCTATAGCTCTTACAACAACAATTATCAAATGAGTCACTAGTATGAAATGACTCACACATTCAATTAGACTTCTCAGAAAGGTATTAGTGGCATGAGGCTTTTGAGTAATGGTTCCAATAACAGCCTCAAGTGCAACATTCACCCTTTCGATTTCAATTTAAGAATTGGATGACAACGAATCATATGACATCTTTCTAGATGGAAATGTTTTGTCAAACTCCACTCTATAAGGAAATATCGTCATGACATCGATATCAGTTTTAATCTCGCCATATCTTTTTCAATATCACAATCAACTACTATCTATATTTCTACGAATATCAACCATTTGTTGGGATCATAAATATCCACAACTTGGTTTAGATCTAGGATAGCTAGAATTCCTACGAGAATAGCTTCGATTAATTTACTAGGGGATTTAGGGTTACTTGTGACAATCGACGTCGTATAAATACCTCGTATAAAAATCAAAATAATCATCAAACAATCATGTAATAAAATTACATCATATATATATATATATATATATATATATATATATATATATATATATATATATATATATATATATATATATATATATATATATATATATATATATATATATATATATATATATATATATATATATATATATATATATATATATATATATATATATATATATATATATATATATATATATATATATATATATATATATATATATATATATATATAATCCAAGTTATATATATTAAAATAACACTTCTCAGTCTGGCCTTGTCGGTAACTCGGGAATTCTTCGGCACCGTTATAGTCAAAAGATTTTTAGACATTTTGTGAAAAATGTTTATAGTTAAAAGATTTTGAAATGTTTTATTCAAAACCTTGGTTTTAAAAATCTTTCGTTCTCTATAACGAGAGCTCTGGAACCAAACTGTAACACCCCCAAATTTATACAACTCAATACAGCAGAAGACTAGTTGGTGTTACGGGATAGCACATTACTCACATCATAGACAACGCATAAAAATCACGTCGTTTATTAATAAAGCATTTCCATTCATAAATATCAAAGTTACATCGGTCCCAAGTCATATTATTTCATACAAAGTTTTACAAAGTATTTGAATGGAAAATATTGTTTAAGTGCGGGCCATGAATTCTTGTTGTCTTCCCGAGAATTACCTTCAAGTACCTGAGATAAAACATGTTAAAAGAAAAGGGTCAGCGATAACGCCGAGTGAATTCATAGAGTTTAATAAATTCCATCAATATAACTTTGGTATAAAATTAGTACCAAAAATCATTTCGTACAACTCATTGTAATAGGCCATAAAATAGCCAAAATCATTTTATACAAATCTTTATCAAAATCATAATATATGCGTTTGCCTTAAAAATCATTATACGAGCCAATGTCGTAAAAACGTCATACAATACGTCTTATGACGTTGTATGAAAATAAAAACCGTTATATGAATATGGTTATGAAAACCAAAACACAAACATAATATCAATAGTATGACCCAGTATTGCTAGTCAGGCAATACATCGTAATTTGAAGCGTCTAGTAATATTTCGTTAGTTTGGATTATTATAAGCCGCATGACATTGTTACCTTACTAAACCAACAACGGGTAGCTAACCCGATACTCAATTTGCCCATCTAAAGTAGCGTGTCGTCACAAAGGTCACGCTATGGAAATCTTCTCATACATAAATTCGCTTACCAATCAATGTGGCACGACGGGGATCAACAGTCAAGGCGCGAACTGGGGTGATCGTCCCCAAATAGTACTATTAAATGCATAAGCGTCTACCAAATCCCGGTAGTTCACAATTGATGCTAATGGGACTTTTAGTGACATAACCTAACTATAATAATCCATTTAATTTCATCTATAGGGTCCTTTAATCATTTATCGGGTCATACAATCGGGTCATTCAATCATTCGGGTCCAAAATCAATAAACAAACAATCGGGACAAATGGTGTCCTATTTCATAAAAACTAACATGGTATCTCCCTCGCGGGTTTATAAAAACATTTAAAAGAGTGTGAGGCTATGAACTCACGTTGATGTGGGAAGGAGGGTTATCGGTAACTCGGACGTACGGTACGTGCTTCAATCACGGAAACCTAGACAAATAATACTCGTCTTAGACTCATGTCCAATAACTTTAAAAAAATAACAATTATGTATACATATGATGATTATATATATATGATGATCAAGTGGGTTTACATATTCTCGTTTACTCATTTTAGAGTTATGTGTTAGTAACGTTTATACTAGTTTACTAGTTTTACCTATTTACGTGTTTTAAGTCCAATAAACTTATTATAAGTTCTTTAACTTGTTTTAATCCCTTTTATACCTATATTATCAGTATGTATACTTTCCATGTTGGGCCCAAATGGGTTAAGCCCAATAAGTTCTTTTTACAAGTTTTTATCTTATTTAGTCCAATTATTAGTCCAATATGCTTAATTAGCTCGTAAATGTCCGTATTTCTTATAGTTCGGGTTTTATCGGTTTTTACTTGTATTAGATACTTATATATCAGTGCATGACTTTTATAAACTTTACATTAGACGGGTTTGGTCGTCTAAGTTTAATTTGGCGAAAAACGTTAATTTTACGGCGATAGCCGAAAAAGTCGTAAAAATCAAGTTTATAGTTTTTATTACTTATAAATATTATTTCACCACCATTTATATGATTTATCCATTTAATTAACCTTTTATATATTTATATAAATAAGTTTTATAAGTTTGTGGGTTTTTATTATACATTTTATAAAATAAAATGTGAGTGCTTATATAATAATAATAGACATTAATTCTAAAAAATCTGATTTTTATCTTCATGTTCACCATTTTTAACATATCTAGAGTTCTATAATGAATTAGAAGCTCATTTTTGGGTGACATGTTCTTCATATTATGTGCTACATTTAACTTAGTTATAGCTACTGCCCATTTTAAGTTTATCATCCCTTAACAGTCCTTCCAAAACTGCTTATTCAGATTAGACCACCTAACTTGTTTTGATCATATCTCACTCATTATTTTGATTCCATTGCATGGCCAACTCTCACATGTGTATAACATCTTGTACTTACTGTAAATGGATCAAACCATGCAATTTTATCAGTTAGTCTTTTAGTTACATACTGTTTTTACACAGCCAACTAAATAATCAAGATTTTAGCCTTATTTCTTATAGTTATCAACCTTTTTAAGCATATCTATCAACACTTGATCCCCACAAAACATTTTTATCATCATATATACATCATATACATATACAAAATGAAAGAAAATACATTTGTTCTTTACAAAGTAACAAGAGAAAAATGGAAAGGATGATCTTCTTTACCAACCAAGTGTTTTCCTTGTTTTTGGAAGACAAGGACTTGATGAACACAACAAGTATCTCCAAGACCATCAAATATCAAGAACATATGTTGGAAAATCAGCCCTAGGACACAAGAAAATCACCTCCAATGATGTTAATATGGCCACCAAATGATCAAGGCTTCAAGAGAACTCCTTAATAGAGCTAGTAAACATGTGTTTCATGGCTAGAAGAGATCAAAATGGGTGTTTGTTGGTTTATTTTGGACGGCAAAGGGGGAGAGTATTGAGAGGATTTTGAGAGGATTTTGCATGTAAGAAATGGTGGAATGAGAAAACTAGTAGCTAGTTTTGAGAGTTAGTGGAAGGTAAAATGCTTAAGATGTAAGCTAGGTTACACATGTAATGTGTTAGCTTAACTTGATGCCACCTTAGTGTGTGGTGTCAAGTTGTGCCGTCCCATATAGCTAGTGGGGTGGGACAATGTGTTTTGTCCCATCTCACTAGTTTATGGGTATTTCTCGATTCTAGTTTTCTCGATTTGCGTGCCCTCAGGTTCGTTTTACGAAAAACGTTTTTACAAATTATGAATCAACGTCACAAAACGAATCCAATAAAATTGTCTCATCAAAAACGGAGTTCGAAAACGTAAATACGTAATCCTAAGGTTTCCGGTTTAGTCGTAAAAGACGTTAAAAATAAAATCGTAAGTCCTAATCTCTTCTCGTAAATTTGTGAGTTTATGAACCAACACAAATTTAAAACTCCAAAATAATATTCACGGATAAATTTATTTTCTGAAATGTCGGACTGTCACCAAAGACGGTGTATGTAAACGTAAGCACGTAACGTTGAATCCTCCGGTTTAGACGTAGTCGATGTTACTTCAAGACGTAAATCCAAATTTCTTCCCAAAATAAGTGAGCTCATAAAATAATATTTTCAAATAAATATTTGAGAATAAAATATCAACCATAAATTGACGGATTGTCACAGCATTTACCCCTAAACAGGATCTTTGTCCTCAAAGATCATCTTACCATACTACTCGCTTCTTATAGAGTTAAAGCCATGTGGGTATTTCTTCCACATTCGGTCTTTTCTCACAAGTGTAATCCATTATAATATGCGAGTTTCATCAAACATAACTACGGGAATAAGATCAGGCTTAATGTTGACTTACTTTCTCTATCCATGATGTTCACGGGTTTTTGATGAATGCAACTTTTCACTGATCTAAGCTCTACTAAGAATAATCAGATTCTCACTTGATAGATATTCCATCAAGTTCGATATACGAAACATAATTCACGCAGTCTTTGAAGTCCTAGGGTAGATCCAGCTTATATGCCTTTCAAACCAATCTTTTATATCATCTCAATGGTCCCATACAACGGGGACTTATATCCCATGATTTGTCAGATCATGAATTCATTTTTCCAAGGTTAAAAATTTTGGCATATCTTCGCTACCCATTTGGCACTTCAAGATCTACATTTCATATTCACATAACCTCTTGCCCAATATCGGCAGTCAATAATCAATTCCTAATTTCAGCAATCATTTCAGATTTCGCAGGTCGGGTATTTTGCAAGGTTAGGTTCGCCATCATAGGAAACCTTAAACCTAAAAGACATGTCCAACTTACAATGGATGTATGTCGGGTGTCTTCATCTCAACTCCGGCTTACAAATGCTCTAATATTTAGATCCTAACAAGATTCGATCTCAATCCTAATACGATGATTATCAATGATAATCTTTCCAAAGGAAAACGATTATACGGTTTATTACCAAAGGTCATTCATTCAAACATAAAACAACACTTATATTATTTTGTATCGTTACCTTACCTCGTCCCTTCGATTGGGGTGGTACATAGTACTCTCATCAAGGTTCGTTCTAAATGATTTCTGAGCAGATCTCTAGAAATTCGATGCGAAGCGAGGATCTTGATAAATATGTTCGATACAGGCACACTATGTTTACATAACTCTTTTGCATTTATCATTAACGGGAATGATATTGGCAGATTTGGTCAGTCTGTCGACGATGACCCAAATCGAATCAAATTTATATGATGACCTTTGCAATAGCTAGACGTTTACTAATGTATGAGGCGATGTCTGCCTTCATAATTTGTTATTAGTACAACTTCTTCAGACAAAGATACTTTTAGTCAAAAATGACATACATATAATACTTATACTTACAAGATTTCCAATTTAACTACATCTCACAATCTTCCATATTTAGGCAACCATAAGTGGTCTTTAAAATATTTAACGTTATCGGCTTCTCAATTTTTAATGGTTCATATTAGTCGTGAACCCCTTTTTATTATCTATATTATCCTTTTAACAATCATTGTTTATTTTTATATCGTTCGGCAATTTATTTTGCACCTTCATTAATAAGGAACATGTCCTAACTGGTTCTTTATCTTTTCTACATAATGCATCGGTATCTATATTCACTTCTCATGATGATATAATTATCATGTCCACAATTCACTCATATATTCTTTCTATATTATGCGTCAGTAATTACGTTCACTTTCTCCTGATGAAATAAATATCATAACTGTATTTATTCAAAATTCTTTCTTCATATCTTTTATGTTTCAGTTTTGTCTCAACTATCATTTTTATCAGTTTTTCTCAATCTGACGTCTAAAGCGTCGATTATTATTACAACTAATTAAATATTAAATATTCAATTTTTATGAAAGGTTAACATAAAGATTTTTAAATTTTCTCAGTTTCTCCAATTATATTAAAATGTTCAAAATAAATTTGAATTTAATTAACCAAATTTTTGCTGATTTATCGAAAATAATTAAAATATTTAATAAGATCCGTAAATGTTCGAAAAACCTTTGTTTATACTTTGGTCAAGATTTTCTTAGTTAAAAAGCAAAAATTGTCATTTCAAATTTAAGTCATGGTTTAAATGTTTTACTCAATCCTTCTTAAGTTGTCTTAAGGTATGCAAAAACATTTACCCCTAAACAGGAGTTTAGTTAAATGTTTTGGTTATAAGGGAATAATCTCTTAAAAATCATTTGTTAAACATTTGTCAAAACATATTTCCATTTTCTTTTTGGTAATACCTAAAATCTTAAAAGGGCTCTTAATCTTTGAAGAGTCAATATATTCCATTATCTATTAATCACACGGTCAATTAATATAAAAGATTAAGTCTTAAATCACATGTAAATTATTCAAGGTACAAGTTTCAATTGTTCTGCCAATTTAGGGCAATCTATAAATAATTACTAACTCCTTCTTATACTTATAAACAAACAAATAGTCCTTAATGATCAAAAGCATGAATTTATCAAATTAAAGCCTACACACGTGATTCACCAAATTTATGAATGCTACATGTGTATTAGTCAATCCAAACGACATCACGTGAAACTCATAATGTTCATTACAAGTACCGGATGTAGTGATTGGAATACATAATCTTTTTCGCAGATGCGAAGTTGATGATAACCATGCCATGGATCAAATCTCTAAAATATACGCTAGAACCTTGTAAATGATCGAACAAATTTTCCATTTCGAGTTATGGATATTGTTTTCGATTGTCAATTTACTCAGTCATAGTAATCTATAAATATAAGGAATGATATCACAATAGCTCTTCATGATGACAGGCTTGGTATAATAAAATCTTTCTCCGGCAACTCTCTTAGTTGTACGGTAATTCCTTTAATTTAGATGGTGCTGACGTACAATGCACAAGCCACAGGTGCAGCACCGAGAATATAATCAATACCAATTTCAACTTGCCTTAATGGCGAAAGTCTAGGTAACTCATCAACAAACACATCCTAAGGTTTCAGATAACAAAAACATCTTTTAGTAAATCATATTAGGTTCTTTCTAGATTACAATATGTATGACTAATTCACAACCATTCATGGTAATATTTCAAATCTTAATACAGGATATGGTCATCCATCAAGAATTATTTAGATCACTTTTGATAATCAACATCTTATCATTTAGGGGAATTCTACTCGAGTTCCCATCAATTAAGACAATGTCGTCATGTCATAATCAATCAATCCATTCTACCGGCACTTATCAACCTTTCAGTTTTATTGCCGTTGATAAGATGTGAACTTCTCAAAAGACTAATAATAACTCATAATCCTTCACAAATTCAAGGATATATGGAGACATAACTACCCTTAAAAGAGTAAGGTCAACGCACAATTTACACGAGAGAACTTCAAATCAGATACAGACGAAAACATTTAATGAATATGAATATATCCCATGTTTTCATAATTTGAGTACGCATTTGAAAGCTCCTCGGATCGTTACCCAGGTCATTCAAATGAAATCAAATCATAAGAAATGATAAGAACGTCGATACATCCAGTCGGGTATCAACACTCGGTAATCAGATACTTTTCCTAAGAATCTCACTACGGGAGAATTGGACAAGAAAGAATTGTCAATTGTCAAATAAGACAATTTCCATAGATGAGTAAATTCGACTCAGAAGAATAGATGCTACAGGCACATATGTAGGTGTCCCTAACACTATGTCCTTATTTTTCGCTTCTTGCTAAATTTTAATCTTTCACAATCTTCAAAGAAAATTTAGTGCTTATTCATTAGTTTTACGGTGACTACTAATCAGTCTTGCATAGTCCATTCCAAATTGTATGTATGCGCGCAACTATATACAATTTCAAGATTAACGATGCAATACTCAGTTCGTCAAAATTTTATCATCATGTTTATAATAAAAACATTTTCATGCTTAATTCTTAAATAAGAATCAAAAAATAAATTTACAAAGAATTTCTTTGTTATGGAAATAATTAAGTTTCCAAAGCGTCTCATAAACAACTTCATGTTGATATCAATCACTTATAAATCTCATTTTGAATAATCCTTTTAGTGATGAGAATTCAATTTTTTTTTCTCAAGGAGTACTGTTTTATCTTTTAAAAACAATCAGTGATCTGCAAAAGAGTGATGAAGAGTTGTTCACCAAGAACTAACTACAATATAATAGGAAATGAGCTTAGCCAAATAATCATGAGGTTCATGATCTTGATGGCACTCAAAAGAATAATTCACAACGTAACTCAAATCAATATGAGTAATTGTTCAATGGTTGCATCACTAATGCGAACATTAGGATGAAGCAAGAAAAGATAGATAACATCGATACATGTAGGATTTAGCAATCAAAGGTAGTCTTTTTCATTAATCACAAACAAGTCAAAATTGTACCGTAACACATTACGTGTCACTATGTCATACAATTCTCAGAACTCATCCTACCAACTGATATCTCAGTTAAGTTAGGGATTATTTTTAAAAGATACCACAATGAATACTAATCTACAAGAGTCATTAGGTGTTCCACATGTCCCAGAAGATCCATCGATCTCAATTCAGAAGAAGATTTCTTCAATTTATTTCTTGGACACTCGGCATCCTCGTTAGTGGACAATGGCCTAGGAACAACCTTTAACACGAATCAACAATCATTTAAAACCTTATAATTCAATCACAGAACTTAATGACTTCCTCTTAACAATTTCTTATTCCATACGGGTTAAATTTTACTTTATTCAAGTTTTTAACCAATTTTATACTCAATTCGTTATCCTACCTCATTTTCCAATACTTTCAATTTTATTCATAAACCTTAAAAGGGCAATAAAAGCTCAATATGGTCAACACTTAATTCCAATCCTATAGCTCTTACAACAACAATTATCAAATGAGTCACTAGTATGAAATGACTCACACATTCAATTAGACTTCTCGGAAAGGTATTAGTGGCATGAGGCTTTTGGGTAATGGTTCCAATAACAGCCTCAAGTGCAACATTCACCCTTTCGATTTCAATTTAAGAATTGGATGACAACGAATCATATGACATCTTTCTAGGTGGAAATGTTTTGTCAAACTCCACTCTATAAGGAAAGATCGTCATGACATCGATATCAGTTTTAATCTCGCCAATTCTTATTCAATATCACAATCAACTACTATCTATATTTCTACGAATATCAACCATTTGTTGGGATCATAAATATCCACAACTTGGTTTAGATTTAGGATAGCTATAATTCCTACGAGAATAGCTTCGATTAATTTACTAGGGGATTTAGGGTTACTTGTGACAATCGACGTCGTATAAATACCTCGTATAAAAATCAAAATAATCATCAAACAATCATGTAATAAAATTACATCATATATATATATATATATATATACATATATATATATATATATATATATATATATATATATATATATATATATATATATATATATATATATATATATATATATATATATATATATATATATATATATATATATATATATATATATATATATATATATATATATATATATATATATATATATATATATATATATATATATATATATATATATATATATATATATATATATATATATATATATATATATATATATATATATATATATATATATATATATATATATAATCCAAGTTATATATATTAAAATAACACTTCTCAGTATGGCCTTGTCGGTAACTCGGGAATTCTTCGGCACCGTTATAGTCAAAAGATTTTTAGACATTTTGTGAAAAATGTTTATACTTAAAAGATTTTGAAATGTTTTATTCAAAACCTTGGTTTTAAAAATCTTTCGTTCTCTATAACGAGAGCTCTGGTACCAAACTGTAACACCCCCAAATTTATACAACTCAATACAGCGGAAGACTAGTTGGTGTTACGGGATAGCACATTACTCACATCATAGACAACGCATAAAAATCGCGTCGTTTATTAATAAAGCATTTCCATTCATAAATATCAAAGTTACATCGGTCCCAAGTCATATTATTTCATACAAAGTTTTACAAAGTATTTGAATGGAAAATATTGTTTAAGTGCGGGCCATGAATTCTTGTTGTCTTCCCGAGAATTACCTTCAAGTACCTGAGATAAAACATGTTAAAAGAAAAGGGTCAGCGATAACGCCGAGTGAATTCATAGAGTTTAATAAATTCCATCAATATAACTTTGGTATAAAATTAGTACCAAAAATCATTTCGTACAACTCATTGTAATAGGCCATAAAATAGCCAAAATCATTTTATACAAATCTTTATCAAAATCATAATATATGCGTTTGCCTTAAAAATCATTATACGAGCCAATGTCGTAAAACCGTCATACAATACGTCTTATGACGTTGTATGAAAATAAAAACCGTTATATGAATATGGTTATGAAAACCAAAACACAAACATAATATCAATAGTATGACCCAGTATTGCTAGTCAGGCAATACATCGTAATTCGAAGCGTCTAGTAATATTTCGTTAGTTTGGATTATTATAAGCCGCATGACATTGTTACCTTACTAAACCAACAACGGGTAGCTAACCCGATACTCAATTTGCCCATCTAAAGTAGCGTGTCGTCACAAAGGTCACGCTATGGAAATCTTCTCATACATAAATTCGCTTACCAATCAATGTGGCACGATGGGGATCAACCGTCAAGGCGCGAACTGGGGTGATCGTCCCCAAATAGTACTATTAAATGCATAAGCGTCTACCAAATCACGGTAGTTCACAATTCATGCTAATGGTACTTTTAGTGACATAACCTAACTTTAAGAATCCATTTAATTTCATCTATCGGGTCCTTTAATCATTTATCGGGTCATACAATTGGGTCATTCAATCATTCGGGTCCAAAATCAATAAACAAACAATCGGGACAAATGGTGTCCTATTTCATAAAAACTAACATGTTATCTCCCTCGCGGGTTTATAAAACATTTATAAAAACATTTAAAAGAGTGTGAGGCTATGAACTCACGTTGATGTGGGAAGGAGGGTTATCGGCAACTCGGACGTACGGTACGTGCTTCAATCACGGAAACCTAGACAAATAATACTCGTCTTAGACTCATGTCCAATGACTTTATAAAAATAACAATTATGTATACATATGCTGATTATATATATATAATGATCAAGTGGGTTTACATATTCTCGTTTACTCATTTTAGAGTTATGTGTCAGTAACGTTTATACTAGTTTACTAGTTTTACCTATTTACGTGTTTTAAGTCCAATAAACTTATTATAAGTTCTTTAACTTGTTTTAATCCCTTTTATACCTATATTATCAGTATGTATACTTTCCATGTTGGGCCCAAATGGGTTAAGCCCAATAAGTTCTTTTTACAAGTTTTTATCTTATTTAGTCCAATTATTAGTCCAATATGCTTAATTAGCTCGTAAATGTCCGTATTTCTTATAGTTCGGGTTTTATCGGTTTTTACTTGTATTAGATACTTATATATCAGTGTATGACTTTTATAAACTTTACATTAGAAGGGTTTGGTCGTCTATGTTTTATTTGGCGAAAAACGTTAATTTTACGACGATAGCCGAAAAAGACGTAAAAATCAAGTTTATAGTTTTTATTACTTATAAATATTATTTCACCACCATTTATATAATTTATCCATTTAATTAACCTTTTACATATTTATATAAATAAGTTTTATAAGTTAGTGGGTTTTTATTATACATTTTATAAAATAAAATGTGAGTGCTTATATAATAATAATAAACATTAATTCTAAAAAATCTGATTTTTATCTTCATGTTCACCATTTTTAACATATCTAGAGTTCTATAATGAATTAGAAGCTCATTTTTGGGTGACATGTTCTTCATATTATGTGCTACATTTAACTTAGTTATAGCTACTGCCCATTTTAAGTTTATCATGCCTTAACAGTCCTCAAAAAACTGCTTATTCAGATTAGACCACCTAACTTGTTTTGATCATATCTCACTCATTATTTTGATTCCATTGCATGGCCAACTATCACATGTGTATAACATCTTGTACTTACTGTAAATGGATCAAACCATGCAATTTTATCAGTTCATCTTTTAGTTACATACTGTTTTTACACAGCCAACTAAATAATCAAGATTTTAGCCTTATTTCTTATAGTTATCAACCTTTTTAAGCATATCTATCAACACTTGATCCCCACACAACATTTTTATCATCATATATACATCATATACATATACAAAATGAAAGAAAATACATTTGTTCTTTACAAAATAACAACAGAAAAATGGAGAGGATGATCTTCTTTACCAACCAAGTGTTTTCCATGTTTTTGGAAGACAAGGACTTGATGAACACAACAAATATCTCCAAGACCATCAAATATCAAGAACATATGTTGGAAAATCAGCCCTAGGACACAAGAAAATCACCTCCAATGATGTTAATATTGCCACCAAATGATCAAGGCTTCAAGAGAACTCCTTAATAGAGCTAGTAAACATGTGTTTCATGGCTAGAAGAGATCAAAATGGGTGTTTGTTGGTTTATTTTGGACGGCAAAGGGGGAGAGTATTGAGAGGATTTTGAGAGGATTTTGCATGTAAGAAATGGTGGAATGAGAAAACTAGTAGCTAGTTTTGAGAGTTAGTGGAAGGTAAAATGCTTAAGATGTAAGCTAGCTTACACATGTAATGTGTTAGCTTAACTTGATGCCAACTTAGTGTGTGGTGTCAAGTTGTGCTGTCCCATATAGCTAGTGGGGTGGGACAATGTGTTTTGTCCCATCTCACTAGTTTACGGGTATTTCTCGATTCTAGTTTTCTCGATTTGCGTGCCCTCATGTCGTTTTACGAAAAACGTTTTTATAAATTATGAATCAACGTCCCAAAACGAATCGAATAAAAATTGTCTCATCAAAAACGGAGTTCGAAAACGTAAATACGTAATCCTAAGGTTTCCGGTTTAGTCGTAAAAGACGTTAAAAATAAAATCGTAAGTCCTAATCTCTTCTCGTAAATTTGTGAGTTTATGAACCAACACAAATTTAAAACTCCAAAATAATATTCACGGATAAATTTATTTTCTGAAATGTCGGACTATCACCAAAGACGGTGTATGTAAACGTAAGCACGTAACGTTGAATCCTCCGGTTTAGACGTAGTCGATGTTACTTCAAGACGTAAATCCAAATTTCTTCCCAAAATAAGTGAGCTCATAAAATAACATTTTCAAATAAATATTTGAGAATAAAATATCAACCATAAATTGACGGATTGTCACAGAATATATCTAGATTTGCGCTAAAAAGAGAGCACATGGCCCTTTTTGCCGCTATCCGAGAGCGCCCCCCTATGGATACTTCCTGTTCCGGGTAATCAGGATGGATTGCCACCCTCCAATTGGGAGGTGGTGATCCATCCTTGGGTGGAACAGGTGGAGCCGGTGTTGTCACGGTATGACACTCGGATGCTGGTACGATTGTGTTGTAAATGGTGACGATTCCTCCCTCAACAGGGAACTTGATCATTCCGTGTGTCGTGGAAGGTACCGTCCGTATAGCCAGAATACTTGGTCTGCCTATGATCCCATTGTACGGAGAATGTGAGCGTATTACCATGAAGTTCATCCACGCAGTAGTGGAGTGTTCCTCATTCCCAATGGTTACAAGCAGACGCAGTTGCCCTATCGGCCAGATGGTGTCTCCACTAAAGCCAGTGAGCGGCACCGTGGCCGGTACTAATTGGCTTCTTATTTCTGGCCGTAACTGCACAAAACCGTTTTTGTACAGTACTTCTACTGATGACCCTCCATCCACATACATGCGACGAACATTGTGTGTTCCAATGCTTATCTCAATAGTGAGAGGCGCATCAATCACATCGCTTGCTGTGATGGGAGGGAATGAGATTTCCCTGCCGGGTGAAAATTTTTGGCCAATTTTCTTCCTCGTGCGGCGTTTTCTGGATTGGATCATGTATATGGTCGAAGGTTTTTCCTTTTGGGGATCCTTCTTGTCATATTTCTTGTTGTATTTTCCATCCTTCCAATCCTTAACCAAATGCTTGAGTTTACCTGACTTGATCAATGACTCAATGTGCTTCTTGAGCTGGATACACTCCTCCGTGCCATGGCCCTTGTCATTATGGAACTCGCAGAAACGATTTCCTTGACGACGGTCTGGCGGAGTTGTCATTGGGGTAGGTATCGGAAAATTTTCCCCTTCCGTCAGCAAGATCTCCCGGTAGGACATCTTTAGGGGGTAAACTTATCATCCGACCGTCCTCCTTTGTTTTGGCTCTTGTAGTCTGAGCCCCTACTATTGTTTTGATTGCTTTGACCGCCCGACTGTCTCCGGGACTGGTCGTTTGATCGGTAGCTGTATCCTTTGGAAGGGTAAGCCGCGGCAACCGTTGTTTCTCCCTCTATGAAATTTCTGACCCTTTCCATGAGATCATCATACTTCTCTGGACGCTTGTCATTGAGACGCCTGATTAACTCCCTATCTGTTATGGCGTGCATGTAGTCGGAGATTTTCAGGAGTTCCATCATCGTCTTTGTGCGTGTGCACTCGTCGTTGAAGCGTTCAGTGAAGGCTTCTGTAGACTCCCCCGGTCGTTGCTTGACAGTTGCCAATGAGACCGGATCCCTATTATACTTCTTCCGCTGAGTATAATTATTCTTGAACGCAGTGCGTAGTTCCGTGAAGCTGTCAATGCTTCGTGGAGGGAGTCCCCCAAACCAGTCACGGGCATTGCCGATCAAAGTTGAATTGAACATTTGGCACCATATAGGCATGGGCCATCGCTCAATTTTAGCCTGCGTATCGAATATTTTGAGGTGATCATCCGGATCACCGGTTCCATCATAGGTCTTGACACACGCCGGCATGCGACGCTTTGCGTCTTCGGAGTAGTTCCGTATACGGTGAGTAAAAGGATCTTCCCTGGGTTCCGCCCATGGACGAGTGAGCCTAGGGTCTTCCCATCGGTCACACCATGGGCGGGAAAGATCCTCCGCTTCTGTCTCTCGATAATAGGGGCCACCATAATACTCATCATTGTTTGGTGGTGGTGGAGGAGTACGCCTAGGTCGGCGACGTTTGGGCGGATGGTCATCCGAGTCCTCTCCTGATGGATCTGGAGACGGGGGTGGTGCCCCATATCTTGGGTGAGGACCACTCTTCTGAGAAGAACCGAGAGCCTTCTTCCAAGTGTCCATCCTATCCCACACACTTGTCCGGCGAGCGGCTCTGGTCAGCTCTCGGTCTGGTCGATCGGGCGAACCGTCAGACTTCTCTCCCCTTTCTCGAGACTGCGTTAGTTCCTGTATGAGGCGATCTCCTATGCCCTCGAACACATTCCTATGTTGAGGGGTTTCCTTGAAGATGCTCTGCTCCTGAGGTCGGGTTTTCCTTTTCCTCTGATTTTGGGAAGAGGAGATTGGTCCGGCATGGCCAAAGTTGAGTCTAGATTGGAGGTTTCTCCCTAGATTCAACCTTGATGCAATCCCTGGGACGATCCTATCAAAGTTCTGCGTGAGAACTCGAGTGAGATCCTCCTCGCTGAGTGGTTGGACTTCTATTTCCTCCTCAATCGATGGTTTGCGCGGCTCCTTGTTAGGGGGATTGGGCGCACTCCCTGGATCAGGGTTGTCCAGGGTTGAAGTGGGTGGGGGAGTTATGGAGATCGTGCTCGTCACCCCCATGGACTGAAAACCACCGCGGTTACTTGGTCCGCCCGCTGGGCGGCTAGGGGATGAGTATCCCTTCCCCTTGGGACTTCCGATTTCCAGGATTCGTGTTCCTGGAATTAGCTTGCGGATGCCCCTTCGTCATTGAGAGTTGAAGATGAGATTTTGCTCTAGCTTAGTGTAATGGGTCCCACGGAAGGCGCCAACTTGTTGATGCAAAAGTTGGGTTATCCTTGCTTGACCCGAATTAGGCTTAATTCGGGCTGGCTTGGGCTTCGGCTCCTGCACCAAGTGAACTGTTTGGTTGAGATCCTGCACACTAAACAACACGCGTTAGGCTTACCATGGGAATGTTTCCCACGATTAGACTCTAGCGTGAGAGTAAGTAATCGGTTAGGGTTTATAAGAGTGGAGTGAGTTGAGAGTATAGAACGTAATACCTTTGTGGAACCCTTGGGGGTTCCTTTTATAGGCAGTGAAACCCTAGTGGGCTGTCACTGATACTTCAGCCCCAAGGAAAGGATAAGTACCTGATAGGTGTGTAAACACCCATCCTTTTACCACTTAATTCTGGCTAAAACAAGACCAAAACACGTAATTAATATCATTTGTTTGGAATTATGCGTGGTTTTTGTGTTTATTGTGTTTTCAGAGCTAACCGGATGAATATTAAAGAAAACATGGGATTGCACGGGTTTCATCAAGGAAAAAGACTCAAGATAAAGTCTATTGTCCAAGACGTGCAAAAGATTTGAAGTTACTAGGCCTATTCGAAGATTTATCGAAGAAAAGGACTAAAGACGGAAGATTTTCATAAGTCGAAGAAACTCAAGTCTATTTAACGAAGAAATTAAAAGACGAGTTGGATTTAATCGACAACAAATCCCGAATCAGAATCAAAAACGTCAACTTTTCTGAAAAGACGAGAAGACAAGAAGAAAGGGAGAAAGCCCACTCACCAACCAACCATTAGGACTATAAATAGATCACTCCCTTCACATTGAAGGGAGTTAGCTTCATTTTTCCTTTTTCCCAGGCTTTGTAGTTCGTCCCATCACAAACTCCATTAGGGAGTTTGGTGATTTTCATCTTTTTCTTTTCATCTTGTAACCATTAATCTTGTTATTTTTACATTAATCAATCCATTCCATCTTTTCATTAATCTTGTTCTTCATCATCTCTTTTTGCAAGTTCTTAAGTTTTTATTTGATTCAAGTTTGATCTTAAAAAGTTGTTGATTTAGTGTTTTTATTAGTGGGATTTGTTCCTTATGGTATGTTAATGATTATTGGTTAGTTTGGTTAAACCTTTTTGAGTATTTGATTTGATTTTGGATTTTTGATTGAGTTCCCAGTTCGTGTCTACTGCTACTGTTCTTCAACCCCAGGTTTTCCGAATAGACCATTTTGTGTTCCCTTATTCGGAACTTTTCAATTATTCCGAATAGGGGTGTTCTCGTTTCCTTATTCGGAACTTTTATAATTTTCCGCATAGCTTTATTTTGTTTCCCTATTCGGAACATTTTTCCGAATAGACATTATTTTCCGAACAGTATTATTTTTCCGAATAGCCTTATTTTTATATTATTCCGAATAGCCATATTTCTGTTTCCCTATTCGGAACATTTTCCGAATAGCTTTAATATTCAGAATAGCAATTTTAATTTTTCCTTATTCGGAATATTTTCCGAATAGCCTTGTTTTTCCGAATAGCATAATATTCCGAGTAGGGGTTACTTTCCGCATAGACTGGTTTTACCGAGTAGAGCAATTTTTCCGCATAGAGCTTTTTCCGAATCATACAATTTATTCCGCATAGAGCAACATTCCGCATAAGGGTTATTTTCAGCATAGGGCATTTTTCAGTAAGAGTATTTTTCTGCCTTATCATTTAACTGCTTTTATCTACTGTTTCCAGCTTTAATCTTTAATCTTTTATTCACTTATCTGTTTAATAGACTAGAAAACCAAATCCACTTTTGGTCACCAAGAACAAATCATTCCACTTTTAACTGAGATCAATTCGAGAGGATTCCGAGAATTATTCTGAACCCTAGCAAAAATCTAATATCAAATGGCGCCGCTGCCGGCTCCTCTCGTTAAGATCAAAAGTTTTTTGTAGAATTTGGATTTTGGGATCCGTTCCCCGTGAACGTTACTTTTTCATAAAATTTTCAAAAACACTAAAAAATATAAAATTTTCAAAAATCCTAAAAAGTAAAAAACAATAAAAACCAAAAATATTTTTGCTTTTTGTTCGTTCTTTTGTAGGTGTATGCGCACTCGATCCACGTCCTATCAAGAGCCCGAGCCTCTCGATAACCTAGACATGGCTGGTGTACAAAACAACAATAACATACCACCTCCGAACAACAATAATAACAACAACAACCCGCCTTTCAACAACATGAATAACAACAACAATGAGCACCTTCCGGATAATCGTCCAATGATTGAACTGCTGCAAGCTCATGTTGATGGCAACACGGATCCAATTGTTATACCACCAATTGCCGCCAACAATTTCGAGCTCAAGTCAGGCTTTATCCAGATGGTCTCCGCTCAGCCATTCTTGGGACGCACCATTGATGACCCACACGACCATATCAAGAGATTTCTACAACTCACCAACACGGTCAAGTTCAATGGAGTTCCACAGGAGGTTATAAGGTTACAACTTTTTCCCATTTCTTTAGAGGGACAAGCCCGGCATTGGCTTGCTAAGGAACCGCCATAGAGTATTCTCTCGTGGACGGATTTGGAAACAAAGTTTATTAACTACTTTTTTCCACCCTCTCGTACTACCGCTTTGCGGAATGAGATTATAAACTTTGAACAAAAGTACGATGAGTCATTCAGTGAATCTTGGGATCGTTTTAAAGATCTTTTAAGAAAATGCCCACAACATGGTTTTACCAAAGTACATCAAATTAATACTTTTTACAATGGTTTAAGCATGAGTGACCAAGATTCACTGAATAGTGCCTCAGGGGGTAATTTATTGGCTAAGACTTCCAATGCTGCTTGGGATATCATTGAGAACAAGTCTCGTGTGCAAACCAAGAGCGTTAGGACCAATGTTGCTAGTGCTAGCACTAATGACAGCGACAAGCGATTAGACAAAATCACTACGCTTCTTGAATCGCTTGTCACCCACACCGTCAGCAACAACAACAGCAACAACGCTAAGAACGCACAAATCAACGCTGTCAGCCAACCTTGTGAGATATGCGGTGGTCCCCACTCATACACAACTTGTACCGCCACCCAAGATTATCCTGCTGAGAATGTGAATGCGGCATATGGCACCTACCAACAACCCGCTTATCAAGCAAAACCCCAAGGTGACCGTAACTTGCTTAGCTATCGCAGCAACAACTATCTTTCCCCACCTGGTTTTCCTCCAACCAACCCAAACCAACAACAAAACCTTAATCGCCCTCCTCAACAACAACAACAACCTCGACAACCATACATCCCACCTCACAAGCAGCAACAACCTCCTCAAAGAAACAATCAAGTCTACCAACAACCTGCTTACCAACCACCTGCATACAATGCTCCTCCCAACCAACCCACCGCTCTTCACCAAGAAGTGGAAACTTATATGAGGACTAACGATGCGATAGTGGGAAATCTTCAGAGAGAAGTGCTCAACCTGAAAGCCGACTTGGTCAAGCAAGGAAATGATTTGAGAGCCGATATGCGAAACACGTTGGATAGTCAGACGAATGACTTGAGGAACATGATGGCTAGTTTCTTCCAAAGTAGTCAACCCTCTTCTTCAGGTACTCTTCCGAGTAACACCGTTGCGAACCCAAGAGGGGAGATGAAAGCAATCACCACTCGAAGTGGTAAAGGTACAAAGGAACCCGAGCTTCCTATACCCCCACCGGTGGTTGTGACTAAGGAGAACGAGTCGCCTGCTCCTATTCCTCCTCCTTCTCCTTCCCAAATTTCTCCACCTCTTCTTCCTACCCCTCCTCCACCCGTGGTTGTGAGTGACCCTATTCCCCTAAAGCCTTCCTCTTCTTCCAATATACCTTATCCTTCAAGGTTGAGGAAAGAGAAGCAAAAGAGCAAGGATGATATTCAGGTTTCTAACTTTCTTAAAATGTTTAAACAACTGAATTTCAATATCTCCTTCGCCGAGGCTCTCGCTCACATGCCCAAGTATGCTAATATGTTTAAAGATCTTCTGAGCGACAAGGAAAAGCTCCTCGATCTCGCCAACACCCAACTTAATGAGAACTGCTCTGTCGTGCTCTTAAGGAAATTGCCAATCAAGCTTGGTGATCCGGGTCGTTTTCTTATCCCTTGCAATTTCCCGGGAGTAGAGAATTGCATGGCCCTAGCCGATCTAGGTGCCAGTATTAATCTCATGCCTCTAAGTGTTTGGAAGCAATTATCTCTCCCAGAGCTAGTCCCCACCAAAATGACTTTGGAATTGGCCAACCGTACGGTTGCTTATCCAGTGGGGATAGCCGAAGATGTCATTGTAGGAGTCGACAAATTCACCTTCCCTGCTGATTTTGTTGTCGTCGACTACGAGATGGACCCCCGTGTGCCACTTATTGTTGGTCGTCCATTCCTTAGGACCGATCGCACTCTCATTGATGTTGAAGCCGGTGAGCTTATCATGAGAGTGGGTGACGACAAAGTAGTCTTCAACATGGGTAAGTTGTCTAAACAGCCTTATTCTTATGAGAGCGTTAATTGTATTGACGTTCTTGATGAGGCTTGTGAAGAACACTTTAATGATGCTTGCAAAAGTATTCCTACCTCTCTTCCCACTGTTGAGACCGTGTCCTCCATTGATTCCTCGTTGTCTCTATTTGGAGATAGTGATTTATTCTGGAACAATCTTGAAGATGCCATGGGAGATGCGAATTTAGCTACTAATGATTCTCCCACCGAGGGGGATGAAGATATGAGTTTCTTTGACAATCTTCTCACCGAAGACAATCCTTCGCCTCCATCTCCCACGGTCATTGCTATCGATACTCCGACATTGAAAACGCCTCCCGTCGAAAATCCTCCGGATTTGGAACTTAAGGAGTTGCCGCCTCATCTCGAGTACGTGTTCCTTGACGACAACAAGAAGTCGCCCGTCATTATTGCAAAGGATTTGAAAGATGAAGAGAAGACTCGCCTCGTTGCTGTGTTGAAAGCTCACAAGAAGGCTATTGCTTAGAAAATCTCGGATATTCGTGGAATTGATCCTCACTTCTGCACACACAAAATTCTCATGGAGGACGACTTCAAGCCCACTATTCAAAGCCAACGAAGGGTGAATCCAAAAATACATGACGTCATCAAAACAGAGGTTATCAAACTTCTTGATGCGGGTATGATTTACCCTATTTCGGATTCACCGTGGGTTAGTCCAATCCATTGTGTGCCCAAGAAGGGCGGAATAACCGTTGTTCCCAATGAACACAACGAGTTAATTCCCACTCGTCTCGTTACTGGGTGGAGAGTTTGTATAGACTACCGCAAACTCAATGATGCCACGAGAAAGGATCATTTCCCTTTACCTTTCATGGACCAAATGCTTGAACGATTAGCCGGTAATGAATATTACTGCTTTCTTGATGGTTTCTCGGGTTATTTTCAAATACCCATCGATCCCCAAGATCAAGAGAAGACCACATTCACTTGTCCCTATGGCACTTTCGCTTACAAAAGAATGCCTTTTGGCTTATGTAATGCGCCAGGGACTTTCCAAAGGTGCATGTTAGCTATCTTCCATGACATGGTTGAACAAACCATGGAAGTCTTCATGGATGATTTCTCGGTCTTCGGGGATTCCTTCTCATCTTGCCTTGCCAATTTAGAACGTATGCTAAAGCGGTGCGAAGACACTCGCCTTGTTCTAAATTGGAAAAAATGCCATTTCATGGTAAAAGAAGGCGTCGTGCTTGGACATAAGATCTCGAAAGCCGGTCTTGAAGTAGACCGTGCTAAAGTTGACGTTATAGCAAAGTTGCCTCCACCTTCCACTGTGAAGGGTGTGAGAAGTTTCTTGGGTCATGCGGGCTTCTATCGTCGATTCATCAAAGATTTTTCTCAAATCGCTCGCCCGATGACCCACCTCTTGGAAAAAGATACTCCTTTTATCTTTTCCAACGAGTGCCTTGAAGCCTTTAACTCACTTAAGGATAAGCTAACTAAGGCACCCGTCTTGGTTACCCCTAATTGGGAGCTGCCCTTTGAGTTGATGTGCGATGCTAGCGATTTTGCTATTGGAGCGGTTCTTGGACAAAGAGTGAACAGACACTTCCAACCGATCCACTACGCTAGCAAGACAATGACGGGGGCACAATTGCATTATACGACAACTGAGAAAGAGCTTTTAGCTGTTGTCTATGCTTTTGAAAAATTCCGCCCCTATCTTGTCCTTTCCACCACCATCGTGTATACCGATCATTCCGCGTTGAAGTACTTGTTGACAAAGCAAGATTCCAAACCAAGACTTCTTCGCTGGGTTTTGCTGCTCCAGGAATTTAAAATCGACATCCGCGATAAAAAAGGAGCAGAAAACCTAGCCGCGGACCATCTTAGTAGACTTGAGGATCCATACCAAGGGGATCATCCGACCAAAGAGATCAATGATTCTTTTCCCTTGGAGACCTTAATGTCTATAAACTCGAAGCCAAATGAAACCCCGTGGTTTGCGGACTTTGCAAACTACTTGGCGGGTGGAATTCTCAAGGAAGGGTTGACGTCCCAGCAAAAGAAGAAGTTCTTTACCGACATTAAGACTTACTTTTGGGACGACCCTTACCTATTCAAACAATGTGCTGATTTGATAATTCGCCGATGTGTTGATGGACCGGCAGCGTTGGACATCCTTGATGCTTGCCATAAAGGACCCACCGGTGGTCACTTTGGTCCCAACTACACTGCTAAGAAAGTGTTTGATTCGGGGTTTTATTGGCCCTCCATATACCGTGACGCTCACGATATGGTCAAAAGATGTGATGTTTGCCAAAAGCAAGGCAAAATCACACATAAAGACGAGATGCCTCAGAATTTCATTCAAGAGTGTGAAATTTTTGATGTATGGGGTATCGACTTTATGGGGCCATTCCCTTCATCTAAAGGAAACAAATACATCCTTGTAGCCGTTGACTATGTTTCCAAGTGGGTTGAAGCCAAAGCTTTGCCTACTAATGACGCAAGGGTGGTTTGTAACTTTTTGAAAGCTTTATTCGCTCGCTTCGGTGTGCCTCGTGCCATTATTAGTGATCGTGGGACTCATTTCTGCAATGACCAATTTGCTAGAGTCATGGCTAAGTACGGTGTAAACCATCGTCTTTCCACAGCCTACCACCCACAAACTAATGGCCAGGCTGAAATATCCAACCGAGGACTGAAGCGAATTTTGGAAAGAACCGTGGGAGAGCATCGTGCCGCATGGGCTGATAAACTCGATGATGCTTTGTGGGCTTTCCGTACTGCTTACAAGACCCCGATCGGCTGTACGCCTTATCGTCTTGTGTACGGGAAAGCGTGCCACCTCCCCATTGAGTTGGAGCACAAGGCTTATTGGGCCTTGAAGTGGGCCAATTTTGATATCAACAAAGCCGGTGACCTACGCAAGATCCAACTCAATGAGCTGAATGAACTTCGGAATGAGGCTTATGAAAATTCTTTGATCTATAAGGAACGAACTAAGCTCATTCACGACTCCAAGATCAAAAACCGAGAGTTCCATGTTGGAGACAAAGTCTTACTTTTTAACTCTCGGTTGAAAATCTTTTCGGGCAAGCTTAAATCTCGTTGGTCCGGCCCATTCACCATCACCCAAATTTTTCCATATGGTACTCTCGAGCTCGCTCAACCTAATGGACCAAATTTTAAGGTGAATGGCCAACGAGTGAAGTTGTACTTTGGTGAGGACACCTCTTACGAGGTGATTCCATCCCTCACCACGTTCCCCATGAACTAATTTTGGGTCGAGTCAGGCTCGTGACTCGGTTATCAAAAATAAGCGCTCCTCGGGAGGCAGCCCGAGTATCTATCCCTTTAACCCCCTAAGTGTAGGGGAGGACCTATTTTGGTCGTTTGTGTTTGTGTGGTGATGTGCTTACAGGGATTACTGCAATCTTGGAAACTTTGAAGAACCGTGCTCCCGTGTTATCCGAAACCCGGTTCTATCTCTCAACTATCGTGATTCAATTTTCTTCATACTCACATTTGAAATTGATCACTTTAGTCGTCTCTTCCTTAACTCGAGTTAACCAATGTGCACAATGTCATAAGTGTAGGGGAGACTTCTCCCACATGCTTAAACATTGAGGACAATGTTTATCTTAAGTGTAGGGGAGACTTCTATCGAAGTTTTAAGTGGACTTTTCCATGAAAATGCCTTCATTTAACCGGAAAATCCTATTTTTCAGCATTTTTTCAAATTTTTTATTAACTTTGGCCATTTAGTCGTAATTTTTAAATTTTTATCGTTGCTTTCATATGTATATATCCCGCAATAAAGTCAAAAATATTAATAAATTGGTGTAGCTAGTTTAGATATCTTTGACATATTAGGCTCGTTGCGTTTACTTTGACTCAACCCGAATAAACTTATCCAAGTTTATTCTAGCTAGTATCCTTAACCATGTAGACCTTAATTGGTTTATTAGGCTAAGTGTCCACGAGTCTCATTATTTGAGATTTTAAATTGTGGAGGACGAGAAATGATAGAGTCAATTATAAGTCGGTAATCTTGCGCAAGCTCACTTGGTGTAATTATTCACCTATTCTCCCATCACTTGCTAATAATTTATCTGCAATAAGTAAGGTCTTACGATTTGAAAAGTTACTTAGCTTCTAGCCCAAGATCGTTTAAAAGTTGCTCGGTAATGATAAGAGTTCATAGCCAAGGCATAACTTATGAAGCGGGGCGCGAAGATTGGCGAGTCCGAAAAGGCCCTAACAAGGCATGAGGATTCAATTTTATTGCTGAAGATCCAAAGTGATGTGAAAAGCATTATTCCTAAAGTCAATATGAAGGATCAAGACTCACGACGAAAAGCAATCAACTCCCATAAAGATCATGGAGAAGTCTATCCGAAAAGACCCTAACAAGGTATGAGGATAAATAGATCCAAGTCCGAAAAGGAGGCGGATCGTTGTATCTCAAAATCCCAAATAGAGATTGAAGAAATAATCATGAAGTCGTGGTCAACAAAGTTGGAGTACCCCTCAAAAGTCTCCAAGTGAAGAAACTCTATTATGATGAGAAGACCATTATCTCAAGAACGTCTCTCGAAGATATGAAGTATGAAGTACATGCCAAATATCAGCCCGAGAAAGGTCTCAAATCGTGAACCAAGTTATGCCAAGATATGAACTTTTTGATATCCCGAGAAGCAGTTTTAAGAGATTTTGTCCTTTAGCTAACTATTGATCAAATCGTCCTACTTTGCTTTCAGCCTTAATAAACTATCGAAATAAGTCCAAAAATGCATCTTCATGATCATTCTAAGACAAAAATAAAATATAAGAGATACAACTAGGAATAAGGGAGTTTAAGCATTTAATTAAGCCATGTGTGTAAGTGTTTGATTTACTAACTTATAATAACAATGATCTCGTTTTTAAGCTTAGTGTGGGGAACGTGAAACTTGAGGGTGATAAATCTTCGCAACACCAAAGCCCTAATGTAAGTCCTTGATTTCTTTGCAAGTTATTTCCATTCTTCTGCTTACTTTAAAGTTTTAAGTTCTCTTAGTATTTTAATTGTTGTTTAGTAGAATTTAAATAAGGCCAAGGTTGATTAATTATGAGAAAAATGTAAAATTGCTTTATCACTAAGCATTGCATGAGGGCATGGCAATGGTTAAGTGTAGGGGATTTGATAGGTGTGTAAACACCCATCCTTTTACCACTTAATTCTGGCTAAAACAAGACCAAAACACGTAATTAATATCATTTGTTTGGAATTATGCGTGGTTTTTGTGTTTATTGTGTTTTCAGAGCTAACCGGATGAATATTAAAGAAAACATGGGATTGCACGGGTTTCATCAAGGAAAAAGACTCAAGATAAAGTCTATTGTCCAAGACGTGCAAAAGATTTGAAGTCACTAGGCCTATTCGAAGATTTATCGAAGAAAAGGACTAAAGACGGAAGATTTTCATAAGTCGAAGAAACTCAAGTCTATTTAACGAAGAAATTAAAAGACGAGTTGGATTTAATCGACAACAAATCCCGAATCAGAATCAAAAACGTCAACTTTTCTGAAAAGACGAGAAGACAAGAAGAAAGGGAGAAAGCCCACTCACCAACCAACCATTAGGACTATAAATAGATCACTCCCTTCACATTGAAGGGAGTTAGCTTCATTTTTCCTTTTTCCCAGGCTTTGTAGTTCGTCCCATCACAAACTCCATTAGGGAGTTTGGTGATTTTCATCTTTTTCTTTTCATCTTGTAACCATTAATCTCGTTATTTTTACATTAATCAATCCATTCCATCTTTTCATTAATCTTGTTCTTCATCATCTCTTTTTGCAAGTTCTTAAGTTTTTATTTGATTCAAGTTTGATCTTAAAAAGTTGTTGATTTAGTGTTTTTATTAGTGGATTTGTTCCTTATGGTATGTTAATGATTATTGACTAGTTTGGTTAAACCTTTTTGAGTATTTGATTTGATTTTGGATTTTTGATTGAGTTCCCAGTTCGTGTCTGCTGCTACTGTTCTTCAACCCCAGGTTTTCCGAATAGACCATTTTGTGTTCCCTTATTCGGAACTTTTCAATTATTCCGAATAGGGGTGTTCTCGTTTCCTTATTCGGAACTTTTATAATTTTCCGCATAGCTTTATTTTGTTTCCCTATTCGGAACATTTTTCCGAATAGACATTATTTTCCGAACAGTATTATTTTTCCGAATAGCCTTATTTTTATATTATTCCGAATAGCCATATTTCTGTTTCCCTATTCGGAACATTTTCCGAATAGCTTTAATATTCAGAATAGCAATTTTAATTTTTCCTTATTCGGAATATTTTCCGAATAGCCTTGTTTTTCCGAATAGCATAATATTCCGAGTAGGGGTTACTTTCCGCATAGACTGGTTTTTCCGAGTAGAGCAATTTTTCCGCATAGAGCTTTTTCCGAATCATACAATTTATTCCGCATAGAGCAACATTCCGCATAAGGGTTATTTTCAGCATAGGGCATTTTTCAGTAAGAGTATTTTTCTGCCTTATCATTTAACTGCTTTTATCTACTGTTTCCAGCTTTAATCTTTAATCTTTTATTCACTTATCTGTTTAATAGACTAGAAAACCAAATCCACTTTTGGTCACCAAGAACAAATCATTCCACTTTTAACTGAGATCAATTCGAGAGGATTCCGAGAAATATTAATTGAACCCCATTGCAAATCCTAATATCAGTACCAGAATTATATTGATTGTTATCTTCTGATTATGGTGAGTGAATATCCTCTTCTTTAGGGTAAATCCTATTCATAGACAGAATATGATTCTGTCTAACCCTGTACCGGCCGTGCCGGGCCGTGGGCCGCACACGTGTGTGCGGTTACTGTTCATCCAAGCCCATAAGCTTAAATGACATTATTCCCACCCATCTGTGATGGGCCGGATACGGGTAGTACCCGTGGGCCGGGTTCCTGACCCGGCTGGGGACTATACGTCATCACTAGCAATACTAGTGCTTCTCAGCAAACTCCTTCTCACCAGAGTTCCCATTCCCTAGAAGATTCACAATCTTCTTCTCACTATGTTGGTGCTCCACACACATGCTGCTTCTATTGCTGCTAGTGGTTCACCACAAGCACACGCACCAGAGGTGATGGATGTTGCAAATTTAACTGCTTTGTGTACTAGTTTGTCCCAACAGGTATAGGTGTTGCAGAAAGAAAAGCTTGTTCGAGACAAGAAAATTGCAGAATTAGAAGCTAGCCTAATCAAGTTGAGGAACAAAGTGTCACCTTGGATGAGGCAACATAGATCCATTCAGACGTCTACAATCAAGAAGCAAAGATTCAGGAACCACAAGAAAAGGCAACTGAATGCAACCAAACAGGGGAGGAATTATGAAGAACAACCACCTTCTTCTGATAATCAGACAAGGATCTCTTTAAATGACATCAATTTTGAGTTGGATGAAGATGTCATGGGGACTTATGAAGATGAAACTGGTTTAGAGACTGGTGTGGATGGACCTTTGAATATGGAGATTCAACAGGAATAACCACAACCTACTCATGAGGAGCTACAAGTTGAAGAAATGATGGTAACTCAGCCAGCACCAATACCTCAATCACCACTTCAATTAAATTGGAGTACTTTATATGAGAATTTGGAGGAAATTGACATTCAGTTTCCAGTATCTTCAACTCCACCACCACAAAGACTAGTATGGTTTCAAAGGAAACAGACTTTGCAAGTACTGTCTAGATCAAGAATGAGCAATAAATCAGACAAGACTAAAGAGGTGCAAGTTGAAATGATGGATTCTATGGAAGAAAGTGTATATGGGGATACACAAGTGATTGAAGAAACAAGTGTGTCTAATACTGGTTAAAGATCCAAGTACTGCTAAGCCAACTAAGCCGACTACAAGTACTGCTGACATTGTTGAAGACCCAAGTACTGCTAAGCTAACTAAGCCGATTGCAAGTACCGTTGGTGATCATCCTTCACTAGAAAGTCAAACTCCTTTTGGAGAGGATGAGACTTTAGCCCAATTACTGTTTGACTTAAGAAAGAAGAATTTAGTTGAGAAGACTAAACAAGCAGAGACAGAGAAAAAGACACAACAAGAAGTTCTTGCCAAAAAAAACAAATTCAAGGTAAGAAAGTTCAAGCTTCACACCCTAATAAAGGTATAGTTATTCAACAGCAAGCTAATGAGGAAAGATCTACCAAGCTGAAGAAAAATCTACCTAAGATTGATCCAAAAGATAAGGGGAAGAAGCAAATATTATAAGAATCTGAAGATGAAAGTGATTCAGATGATTATATAAACAAAGTCATGTACAGATTTAATCAATTGGACCATGATGAGGAATATGCTTACAGAATGCAAGCAAAAATTCATGAAGATGAATTACAAGAAGAACTTGCAGCAAAACAACATTTGTTAGAAGCTAAGAGAATACATCAAGAATGGAACATACAAGAGTATGATAGAATTAAAGCTGAATTACATGCAAGTGAGCTTCTTGCAGACCCATTGATAGCTGAAGAGAGAGATGCATATGATGAAGAAGAGAAATCAAAGTTGATTGATGATCTGGTAAGGGAGCAACAAAGATTCTTTGCTAAAAAGAGAAGAAGAGAAAAGATTAAGCCTCTAGCTACTATGTAGATTAGGAATCAAATGATGAATTTTCTTAAGAGAGTTAAGGGTTTTTCTCATATTCAGCTAGTCAAGAAGAATTTTGAAGAAATCAAGAATTTGTATGAGCAAAATAGGAGAACTGGATTGAATTTTGTTGAGATTGGATCTAAAGTAGATAAAAAAGCCGTTGAAGAGCTTAAAAGACATCTGCAACAACAAAGGCAATTTGGAAGTACTTCTAGAATTGAGCCAAGTACTGTTGAACCTACAAATACATCTCCAACTATCAAGACCACTTATGTGAGGAAGAATAGAAAGGAGAAGTTAAGTTCAAGGGGGAAGAGACTGCTC
Source organism: Glebionis coronaria (assembly GCA_025667525.1). Lineage (NCBI taxonomy): Eukaryota > Viridiplantae > Streptophyta > Magnoliopsida > Asterales > Asteraceae > Glebionis > Glebionis coronaria. The sequence continues at coordinate 22,220,893 of CM046879.1, read as the reverse complement.
AAAGAATGAATACAGGATTTGAAGCTCAAGATATTGCTCAGACTAAAAATGTACAAGCAGTACATACACAGTCAACAATACATACAACATTACATACTGAGGAGATGGTACATACAAACTTGGAAGAGGATTTAACAGAATTTAGGGAATCTCCAAGGGTGTTAAAAGGAAAAGGTCAACAAAGACAAAGAAGAAAGCCAAGAGGGCTAAGCCAACAGTAGAAGATAGTGATGATGATGAGAGCTTGAAGAAGTACTTGAAGATTGTAAAATTTGAAGATCAATGTATTGATACAGAGATTTGAAGATCAATGTACTTGAAGAGATCATCTATTGCTAGATGGATTTACTCTATAGATCAAGGACTTGAAGCTCATGGAATTCAAAGAACTGATGGCACAACAAGGATATTCAGACTTTTGGAGGATATTCTTCACATTCTTGACAAATAAAATATTCAGGATCTTTTCAGGTTAGTTCAAGAAGCTAGTGCAGGTAAAGCTGAAGTATCACTATTATACATGGAATTTAACTTTATGTATGAGCCACACAATTGTGATCAAGAAATGTTGAAGGAATTAGAGAATCATGTTCCTAGTTACTGGAGATATTATAGGTCATGTGGATTGCATATTTTGGATATAGATGATGTTACATACTATATGCTGCAAGAGAAGACTTACCCTTTCAAAAGAAGATTGTTTGAAAGGATTTTAGAACAACAATTGGAAGTTACAGAAGAATCTGTTGATGCTTTGGAGTTGATCAGAATGGTTAAACAACAAATGAAGGATTTGAAAGATGAGGAAGAAGCTGAGAAAGATCCTTAAGTGTTTGACTTTCAGTCACACTTCACAAATGGTTCTTAGTTCACCATGTCTAACACACATAAGAACTGGCTAGTACATAAGAAAATGGTTTATGGTAAAGACTTATCAAATCCGTTGAAAGCTGATAGTTTGCTAAAAACTATATGGTTCTAACTCACCTTGTTTTGAGACAAAGAGTTGGATAGTCCTAGACAAACGGTACTAGGTAAAGACTTCATCAAATCCGTTGATGGTTGACAATTTACCAAAAATTCTAAGGTTATCAGTACACCTTATTCTTTATGAATAAAGTATTGGCTATTCTAGAGTGTATGGCTAACTGGTAAAGAATTTATCAAATACGTTTATAGCTGGTGATTTGCTAAAAATCATGAAACCAATACAGATTTGTTTTTGTTGTTAACTATTTTATTTCATGTATGAAGATTGCAAGCAAAGAAGTATTCGAAGAAAAATACTTAGAAGGTTTTGTATCATCAAATCAAGACTAAGGTTCATGATTCAGAGTTCAAAGATGTAACTCAAGAAGAGAATGACTGATGCTGCAAAGATAAATGAATGTTTAGAAGACACAAAGAAGATCATAGTTTGAAGACAAAGATGATACTCATGATGTTTGAAGATTATCTTATCAGAAGAAGATCTACATTTGAAGTCTTTAGCTACATTCAGTTGGATACAAATACAAATTACCAAGTTCAATCCAAGGATGAAGAAAAGACTGACGACATGTATTTTAATACATCAAGTACAAGAGAAATAAGAAGACAACAAGTTATCATTCTTGTTTAGGGGAGGATTGTTGGGAATTATTTGTTAAGTGTCAAGTACCATCAGTGTATTTTAAGTACTGTCAGTGTTATGTAAGTATCGTTAGTGTTAACGCGGTACATAGTAAGTACTGCTACTTATAAAGCAAGTACTGCTATACTGATTAGGACGAATATATCTTTGTATAAGATATGTCATAGTTATAGTTAGAGTATATCGTATGTGATATATTTAAATAGTTAGAATATTGATAATATATCGTCTGTGATATAGTTATCATCATAGAATATTATAAGGTTTCTAGGGTTCCTTACTCTATAAAAGGAACATAGGTACAATGTCTTTCATGTACCTCATTCAAGTCGATTAATAAGAGAATAGAATAGTTAAAAGTAATTATGTTCTTATGTGCTTTATAAGTTAGATTTTGCATAACTTATTTAGTGTTAGTAAGAGTGCTCAAAGTGTTTTATTTTGATTACAAACTACTATGCTAATTCTTAACAGAATATAGATCCAATCAAAGGGATCAACACAAGATTTCACTAAAATACTAGGTTTGGACTACTCTCACACTTTCAGTCCGGTTGTTAAGGCGTAAACTGTTCACATATGTTTTCTTTAGTCGTTTTAAATAACTGGCCTCGACATCAGCTACGCGTAAAAAATGCCTTTTTAAATGGTAATTTGACTGAAGTTGTGTTCATGGAGCAACCACCAGGGTTCCTTGATGTAAACCACCAAAATCTTGTTTTTCGTTTAAAAAAGGCGCTTTATGGTCTTAAACAAACACCTCTTGCGTGGTTTCACCGTTTGAGCTCTTAAACCATCCCCTCACCGCCTTCACCATGCCATCTTTTCCCTGATGACACTCTACAACCATCTCCTACAACGGTCATTCGTCCAACTCCTCCATCTCCACAAGCACCCACGACATCGCCTATACTGCTGCCTATTACATCTCTTACTCAGCCACCAGCCAACACCCACAATATGACTACACATGCTAAGGATGGTATTTTTAAACCACGACAGTTTGTTGATCTTGGTTCACTAAATCAAAACCCTCTTCATGTTGCTTTACTTGCTCACAAAGAACCCAAAGGCTACAAATCCGCTGCCTGACACTATTTGGAACACCACATTGAAGGAGGAAATTGATGCTCTTAAAAATAATGATACGTGAGATTTGGTCCTTCACCCGAATGCCTCAAACATTGTTGGTTCTAAATGGGTTTATCGCATAAAATATCGGTCTGATGGCAATATTAATCGATATAAAGACCTATTAGTGGCTCAAAGCTTCACTCAAATACCAGGTTTGGACTACTCTCACACTTTTAGTCCAGTTGTTATGGCATCAACTGTTCGCATTGTGTTTTCTTTAGCCGTTTTAAATAACTGGCATCTACATCAGCTAGGAGTAAAAAATGCTTTTTTAAATTGTAATTTGACTAAAACTATGTTGATGGAGCAACCACCGGGTTTCATTGATGTAAACCACCCAAATCATGTTTGTCATTTAAAAAGGCGCTTTATGGTCTTAAATAAGCACCTCGTGCGTGGTTTCAACGTTTGAGCTCTTTTCTTACTCATCTTGGATTTACATCAGTCCAACCGATACATCTTTGTTTGTTTTTCAACGTGAGAATTGCTTGCTACATCTCCTTGTTTATGTTGATGATATAATTCTCATCCGAAATTACAATGTTCTCATTTCATAGTTCATCTCAAGACTTAACAAAGAATTTGTTAAAAAAGACTTAGGCAAACTAAGTTATTTTTCGTTCTTGAAGTGGCTTATACCGAAAAAGGTTTGTTACTTACACAATCCAAGTATGCTCATGATATACTCTCTCGTGCGGGTTTCATAAACTCAAAGTTGGGTCCACTCCTCTCAGTACTTATGCAAATCTCACAATTAATTTTGATCCTATTCCGATCCCACATTATATCGTTCGCTAGTTGGTGCACTTCAATACTTGACCATCACCATACCTAACTTGTCTTATGCGGTAATTCAAGTAAGTCAATTTCTTCATGGTCCAAACAATGATCATTTTCAATCTGTAAAACAGATTCTCCGATACGTTAAAGGAACTATGTCGTTTGGTCATGCATTCAGTCGATCTCCAAGTTCTTCGTTAACAGCCTTTTCTAATGCTGATTGGGCACCTACTGATATGCGACGTTCCACATATGGGTACTCTATATTTCTTGGTGGAAATCTTGTCTCGTGGTGTGATAAAAAGCAACCAACAGTTTCACATTCCAGTTGTGAGTCTGAATATCATACTCGCTCTTGCAAATATAGCCTTTGAAGTCGTTTAGCTCACTTCACATATCCACGAGCTACAAGTTCCTTTTCCATCAATACAAGTTTTGTATTGTGACATTAAGAGTGCCCTCTTTCCTAGTCAAAATCTAGTTGCTCATAAGCGGGCTAAGCAGATCCATATAGACTATCACTTTATTAGGGAACTTGTTTCTCACAAGAAACTCAACACTCAGTTTGTCCCATATTGTAAAACATGCATTAAAATACCATGAACAGTAACTATGACAGTAAAAATAAAACTTTCCATTTATATATATATTACATGTATCACGACATTAAATAACAAGTACTATGTATATTATAAATGCACCATGAAAAATTACGTATAACATTTATTTCACGACACTTTATGACAATCTAACATTTTCAGGTTGTAAATTTATTCTCGTATATAATTTTTATATTTTATTTTTTTGTCGGTTCATGAACTCACATATTTACAGGATGAAATTAGGGCTTACGTTCATAATATAACGTCTTTTACGATTAAACCAGAAACCCTGGGTTTACGTATTTACGCTTTTGTGCTTCATTTTTTATGAGACAATTTTTATTAGAATCGTTTAGTGTCATAGTTTCCTAATTTGCAAAAACGTTTTTTCGTAAATCGACCCGAGGGCACGTAAATCGAGGAAACTAGGATCGAGGAGTACCCGTAAATTAATAGGGGATGAAACAAGTTTACACTTGTCCCACTCCCCACTATGGGCGAACACAACAAAGGGGTGACACCCTTTGGTGTCAAAACATGATGCCTTCATGAGACACTTGTCTCATAAACCCATTTGAACAAAACCCCATTTGCTCTCACACACTCACACATACATGCAAGCTTCACCAAAAAGTTTCCCAAATCTCTCTTCTCTCTCTCTTTTGGCCGTCCAACACCATCACCAAATCACTATATTCATCAATTTTTAACCAACAACTTAAGCTACAATCAACATATGTTGATAACTACTTAAAAGGATGATGATTGGAGGTGATTACAACTTGTGAAAAGGAGTTTTCATGGATTTCTAGGGCTGATTTTCAAGAAGGAGTTTATATATTTGAATATCACAATAAGTTGTCTTGCAAAGTTAAAGATTTGGTTACAAGACCAAGCCTTGTTCATCAAAATCTCATCTTTTCTATCACTTTGGTTGGTACAAAGATCATTTTCTTTCTATCATCCTATTATTTTTGTAGAATTACTTGTATATTTACTTCAAAATATATATGTATGATGATGATGAACGATGATCCAAGTATTGTGTGGGGATTTTGTGTCACTAGATTAAGATAGCAAGGCTAAATCTACAATAAAAGTGATAAAATCTTGACTAGTCATGTAGGCTGTTTAAAACAATAGGTTTCAATATTTTCACTTAGTTAAATGGATTGGATTATTTGATATAAAGATAGATAATTGATTTTTACAGAAGTGGTGAATTGGCCACACAATGTAATGTTAAAAATGAGCAAGATATGGCCAAAACACTTTCGAGGTACTAATATGGCTGGTCTGTTTTGGACGAATTAAAACCGATACTTAGAGGCTGTTTGAGAAGGAGCCACATTAGAGTTATTTGTATCACATATCATGTAGCTTAAGCAGTTTAAATTTGGGGTTCTAACTCATTGTAGAACATAAGATATGATAAAACTGGTGGACTTGACTTTTGACACCAGATTTTACACTAAGTTATATAATATTAAAAGGCCACTTGGAGTAAAATAGTATATAAAACAAGTATGTATAAGTAATTAATTGATATAACTATTATAAATGTTATACACTATAATGAATAAGTATTACATTTTATAAAAATAAAACTCAACTAGTTTTCTAAACTACCAACTATATATAACTTTTATGTCTTTTTGGCTAAAACCGAAAAGATGGCGTTTTCACCTAATAAAACTTAGATCGTCGGACCCATCTAATGTAACATTTTTATAAAACATCTACTGATTATTAAACACATTTAACAAGTAAAAACCGACAACCCCGAGCTATGTAACATATGGACACATATTGGACCAAAGTAGCCTTGTTGGACCACTAGGCCCAACTAGTTTGGTTTAGCACTATTGGACTTGCTCATGGGCTTAACCCACTTGGACTCTTACTGGGCCTATTGGGCCTTAACATATACATGGGATAAAACTAGTATAATAAGACTAAGTTAACAATATACTTAACAACTAATAATGTTGTATAAGGTGATAAAATCCCACGTGATCATCATGTTTATGACATCATTACATATACATAACAACTTTTATAAAGTTATTTGACAAAATCTAAGATCGAGTATTATTTGTTTAGGTTTCCCGTGATCGAGTCACGCACCGTACGCTCTAGTTGCCGAAACCCGCCTTTCCCAACAAATTTGAGTTCATAGCCTCGCACTCTTTTAAATGTTTTATGAAATGTTTTATAAACCCGCGAGGAAGATAACATGCTGGTTTTAATAAAATAGGACACAAGTGATCCTGATTGTATGCTTATTGATATGGACCCGATTTATTATATCACCCAATAAATGATTTAAATGGATTATTATTAGTTAGGTTATGTCACTATAAGTCCCATTAGCATGAATTGTAAACTACCGGGAGTTGGTAGACGCTTATGCATATAATAGTACTATTTTGGGAAGATCACCCCAGTTCGCGCCTTGACGGTTGATCCCCGTCGTGCCACATTGATTGGTAAGCGAATTTATGTATGAGAGGATTTATATAGCGTGATTTTTGTGACGACACACTGATTTAAATGGGAAAATATTTGTCGGATTCACGGCCCGCTGTATATTATAGAAAGGTAGGAATGTCATGCGGCTTATAATAATCCGATAATAATGATACCTATAATGGTAATATTGAGGTTGCGGTCTCATGGACGGTGTAAGATATATGACTTGAGTTATAATATATTGCCTAACTAGCAATATGGGGTCTTAATACTGACAGTTTATCGTAATCCTTGGATTATCTAACTATGGAGGTGATTATTAGAAAAAGAGATAGATGAATATGTAGAGAGAGAAAGTAGAGAGAGGTTGGAGAGAATAATGAAAGATTAGATTAGAAGTGTGTAATGTGTGTACCAACCCCTCCTAACATGCTAAGAGGGGGTATATATAGCCCACCCCTACATGTGGGCTTCATGGGTTATATTGTTACATATTGGATCACGAGCCCATACTACGTATATATCGTGGGAGTGACCGATCCTTCTTAAATACGTAAAAACGTATTTCCAACAATCTCCCCCTAAGGGAGGTCACTCCAAGTTACAATGTCCTAATAGTCTATAGCTTGTGATCTATGCTAACAATGATGTGACCGAGACTTTCTTTGGAAAAAACGTATTTCCAACAATCTCCCTTCAAGGGAGGTCACACCATTTTACAAAATCTTAAACCTAGAATACTACGCTTTAGTCTTAGATCTTGTTCTTGTGAATATGCTTGATGTGATCTTTGACTTTAGTCTTGAGCATGGTTCCTTGCCTTGACCTTGTGCATTCATCACTTGTGATATTCGCATCCTCGTGACTTCATGTTCCACATACTTTAACCTTAATAATTCTAGAAAGCTTCAGAGTTTGATACTACGGAAGACTTGACTTTTAGGCTTTCTTGTATTTGTTGAAGTATTAAGTACAGAAAGCATAAGCATGTGTTGACGACTTCTTCTCGATTGTACGCCGTAATGCCACCTTCTTGTTACGCTGCATAAGATAGTTAGCAACAAAACATATACACGGATGAAATGGCCTTGAACATTTCATTCTAATTTTTTATCATTTTACCTCCGGTCGGTGAAGACCGTTGGACGATATTAAATATCGTACTTGTGGCAGGTAGTTTTAATTAAGAACCTCCTTGTCAAAATTTTGCGGGTAAACCCGTTCACTTTATTCGACCGTCCAAAGCTGACTGCGAACATAAAGAGTGAATCATTTGGATAATAATATCCGCATGATTTGAAGCCGTCAATTCATGTTCCTGAAACAAGTGAAATTCAATTAAGAACCGCACCATCGTTGCTTTCCAATTATCACAAGCTTGATTCGTATAGAATCTTGCAAGTTACCTACCAAGTGGTGTTTGAGGTTAACACTAGAAGGATTTTCACTCATCACTGTGAACACTGAGGTATCACTCTGAGTGTTCTGGAAAGATCACTAAGATATTGCGTAAAGTCCTGGAACGTGTTTAAATTCAGTTAAGAATTAAGCCACTGTTGCTTTCCAGTTATCACAAGCTTGATTAATAAAGAGTCGCACAAGTCACCTACCATGAGCTTTTTTATATTCGCTCAAGAAGAATTTCCATCTTCATTGTAAATACTTTCGTATTACTCAGATGTTCAGGCAAGATCATGAAGATTTCACGTAGGACTCTTAAGATCTTTCTTACTTTTCATAGTGTGTGAAGAAGCAAGGAATTATGAAAGTGTGTCCTAATGAGATATTTGATGATCTCAAATGGCTCTAGACTCGATCGTGCATTGTGGATTTTAGTTATCAGAGGCTGGAGTAGAGTGCCACTATTTCAATACCAAATTATTCGGAGTGAATAAATCAATAGATAATGTGTTGTCTCTGTGTGATTAAAACAAATATCTTTTGAGAGATATCTAAGTTAGATGGGATGGGTTGTACATTGCATCACTGGGTCCATGATGTTTGTCTTCAATATCAAGAATCTTTAAAAATGATCTCAATAGCATATGTATTGACCCGGTTTCTGCCTAAGGTTGTAAGGAGGGCTTTTTTCTTTACACCATTTATCTTTACAATTCTTTTTCATTCTTCAACCCCTTCAATACTTACCAATACGTCATAACTAGCACCTTGTTGTTATTGTTCTAGTGCTAACTTAAGTACTTGGTTGGCATTCAGCTACGTTCACAATCTTTCTCCATCTTTCTTAAGGACTACTATTTCTAGTTATGGAATGTCTTGGGAAGATTCCTCCGGTTTAAGAAAAATCATTGGACTTAACCTATCCTACCATCCTTATGTCACCACAATCTTCATCGTCATGAAATAAATGGGTTTTGGGTAAGTATATGTCACCATGAAAATCCATTTTTATATGCAAATCCGTTTTGCTCCTCCTTAACATATGCCACGATATTCGGAAACATTTTGCATATGTCGGGATGAGCTAGCACATTAATTCGAACCATTGAATTGATTGATCTCATTATTAAATCACATTTTCTCCCCCATATTAAAAATATTAACCCAATCAATGTTTTTAATATCAATTGATTTAATAACATTTTAAGAAAATTTAGGAAGAAAAATGCGAATCCAATTATCTCCATGATTTTCACAAGATCCCCCTCAAATTAATGAGGGTGTACTTGAAACGTAAATTAAATACCTTTTAAACACAAGTGTAAGGTATTTATCACGTGCAAAGATCATATATGATAACGTACTCACAAGATTAGTGATTTATGAGGTTGGACCTGAATGATGGAGAACATCATATGAAAGAAGCACATGGTTCTTGTTCCCGAATGTTGGTCGCCTCATCACGTTTGAAGTTATCTCTTGACTCCATGTGTATGATTGATATCGTTGTCTTGACACCAACATGTGAACTTGGCACTTTCAGCGTCAAAGATTCTGAATGATGGACAATTAGTCCCCCTAAATTGTTGACCCGTGTTCTATTGAAAGAGTTGTAGTCGTCGTTTAAGTAGTCGCATCGAGTATGTAGATACCAGTTGTAAATTGCTACGGTTGGTGGAGATAATAACTTCATAAAAATAAGATTTCTCTTGTTTTAACAAATAAATGCACTGACACGTACATATATTCGTGTTAGATTGTGTTATTACGTAAACAAAATCCCTTACATGATTATAAATAAACCATGCCCAAGAAAATTAATTCCCGTTGTTGAGTCAAAGCTTTCCGGTGAAAAGCTTGACTTGAGTATGAAAATCGGGTTACTATCTGAAATAATAGCAAGCCATTTTGAGCATGTTTTAAATCATTTAAACTTCTGCTCGAACTTTATTTACAACCCCGTGTCATTATTGAATGACATTTATAGTATCGTAAATATTATAGATTCCAGAAGACATGCTCCTTTTATCAAAACATGTTTTAACACACAATTTTGAAAGATTTAGAAAAACCTTTTGAAAAATTCTTGAAAAAGTGTGTTCAACGTTTTGGAAATCAATTACTTGAGCTTAAGATGTTGAATATCTTACAAAACGAGCTCAAGTCCGAGAAGTTGTAAACTTCCCGTTGTTATGGTTAAGTTACCATCGGCGATAAACTTTCCTTTTAACTGAAGAACGAGTTCTAAGTTGACAATTACTTAGAAGTCGTTTTCATGAGCTTGAAAAACTTTTGAATGTTTTCACGTAAAGCTCATGACCGAGAAAGATGAATTTCTCGTTATGATGAAAACTTCTCTTATTTAAAAGATACACTTTCCTTTCTGAGCTTAACACTTGGAATGTTTTAATACAATCTCATGACCGAGAAAATTTAATTTCCCGTTACGAGGATAAGATATCTTTAAAGATAAGCTATCCTAAATATTGAAGTCCGAGTTACAGTTTGATATTTAATTGTAAGTCATATACACGAGCTTAAAACTTTTGAATAGTTTAAAATTTAGCTCGTGTCCGAGAAAAAATAATTTTTTGTTTTGAGGGTAAGTTATCGTTGACGAGATAGACTTCCCTTTCTATGAAGTTCGGGTAACAGACTGTGATTTGACTGTGAGCCATTGTTGTTAGCTTAATCGTAAATCCTCTGAAACACTTTACTCGTAGATATCAGCTTCTTCAGCAACCAAACGCTAAGAGTGTCCTTAGTTGAATGGTATACAGAGATTTGACAGGTTTGTTGTTGTTGATGCTTGACGTTGGTACCTGTACTGGAACCAACAATTTTTATACTTTCACATGGGTTAGCGATATCTATTTTATAACCATGCGGGGGTTCACAGCCAACATTGGTAGTGCTAGAGGGAAACATCCTTCCTGTAGGAACCGATTGAAGATTAACTGATTTGATAATCCTACCTGTGGGTTGCCACCTAAGATTGGATTTAGGCGACATGGTTTTCTTATGAAGAGTGGAAAACTTAGCGGTAGAAAACCTATTTCCTTTGTAATTCCCTCTGTTATCACGGGAGTTTGACTCCTTCAAGACTTTAGAAACATAAGCGACATGAGTTTTTGTGAAAACACTCTTCATGCATATGGAACAAACACTGTGTTTTAGATCCGAATGATATCTAGAAATCCTAGTTCTTGCTTGTGTCATTTTCTTAGATGCATATACATAGTGATTATTAGGCATGCTATTGGACCTATGTTGTAACACTCTCAATTTTCGTATCGGTACAGCGGAAGGGTCTTTTAGAGTGTTACGGGATAGCACAATAACTCCAATCATAGACAACACATAAAAATGGTTGTACAAGGTTCAACATACATTCATTCGATATAAAGTTTTAAAGTGTACAACAGGTCCCAAATTATACAGGTCATTTAGTTTACAAAACATAGATCGAATGAACATTTTTAATATTATGTGGGCCATCAGAGTCAATCTCCATTCGGATTACCTTCAAGCACCTGAGATAAAAACATGCAAAAATCATATCAGCGAATGCCGAGTGAATTCATAGATTTTAATAAAAATCGTTATATAAAACAATCTTTAAAATCAAAACACAAGTATAATATCGGAAGTAAGTCCACGTATTGCTAGTCAGGCAATATATAAATCAAGCATACATCTTAAACCGTCCATGAGACCGTAGCCTCAATATTACCATAATAGGTAATATATTCATCGTTATTAGCATCGTTATTGGATTACATTATGTATAGGATACATTTTATTTGATTTGGATTATTACCAGCAGCATGACATTATTACCTTACTATGAAAACAGCGGGCCGCGAACCCGACAAACAATTTGACCATCTAAGTTAGCGTGTCGTCACAAAAATCACGCTTTGGAATCTTCTCATACATAAATTCGCTTACCAATCAATGTGGTACGACGGGGATCAACCGTCAAGGCGTGAAATGGGGTGATCGTCCCCAAATAGTACTATCAAATGCATAAGCGTCTACCAAATCCCGGTAGTTCACAATTCATGCTAATGGGACTTTAAGTGACATAACCTAACTACTAATAATCCTTTTTGTCTCGTTTATAGGGTCATAGCATCATTCGGGTCCATATCATTAAGCATACCATCGGGACTACTTGTGTTCTATTTTTTATCAAAATGTAACATGTTATATCCCTCGCGGGTGTACAAATCATTTTATAAAACATTTAAAAGAGTGTGAGGCTATGAACTCACGTTGATAATCAAAGGCGGATTATCGGCTACGGGCGTGCTTCGGTCACGGAAACCTATATAAATAATAATCGGTCTTAGACTTTGTCCAATAACTTTTATCAAAATAACAATATACATATGATGATTTTTGTACATATGATGATGATCAAGTGGGTTTATACATCCTTGTTTACTAATTTTAGTGTTTACGTTTTGGTAACTTTTTACTAGTTTACTAGTTTTACCTATTTACCTATTTTAAGTTCAATAAGCTTAGTATAAGTTCTATAACTTGTTTTATTTCATTTTATACTTATATTATCAGTATCTATTCTTTCCATGTTGGGCCCAAATGGGTTAAGCCCAATAAGTTCTTTTTATAAGTATTTATCTTATTTAGTCAAATTATTAGTCCAATATGCTTAGTTAGCTCGTTAATGTCCGTATGTCCTATAGTTCGAGTTTTATCGGTTTTTACTTATATTAGTTACTTATATATCAGTATATGACTTTTAAAAACTTTACATTAGACGGGTTTGATCGTCTAAGTTTTAATTGGCGAAAAACGTTAATTTTACGGTAATAACCGAAAAAGTCGTAAAAATCAAGTTTATAGTTTTTATTACTTATAAGTATTATTCCACTACCATTTTTATAATTTATCCATTTATTTAACCTTTTACATATTTATATAAATAAATTTCATAAGTTAGTGGGTTTTTATTTTACATTTTATACAATAAAATTTGAGTGCTTATATAATAATAATAAACATTAATTCTTAAAATCTGATTTTTATTTTCATGTTCACCATTTTTATCATATCTAGAGTTCTATAATGAATTAGAAGCTCATTTTTGGATGGCATGATCTTCATATTATGTCCTACATTTAACTTAGTTATAGCTACTGCTCATTTTAAGTTTATCTTGCCTTAACATTCTCTACAAAACAGCTTATTCAGATTAGCACACTTATTTTGTTTTGATCATATCTCACTCATTATAATGATTCCATTGCATGGCCAACTCTCACATGTGTATAACATCTTTTACTTACTGTAAATAGATTATACCACAAGTTTATCAGTTCAAGTTTCAGTTATATACTGTTTTTATACAGCCAACTAAATAAGCATCATTTTAGCCTTATTTCTTATAGTTATTAACCTTTTAAGCATATTTATCAACACTTGATCCCCACACAACATTTTTATCATCATATATACATCATATACATATACAATAAGAAAAAAAATACATTTTTTCTTTACAAAAATAACAAGAGAAAATGGAGAGGATGATCTTATTTACCAACCAAGTGTATTTCTTGTTTTTGGAAGACAAGAACTTGATGAACACCAAAAGTAACTCCAAGATCATCAAACACCAAGAACAATAGTTGATAAATCAGCCCTAGGACACAAGCAAATCACCTCCTATGTTGTTAATATGGCCACCAAATGATCAAGGCTTCAAGATAACTCCATGATAGAGCTAGATTACATGTATTTCATGGCTAGAAAAGATCAAAAGGGGTGTTTTTTGCTTCAAAGTGGACGGAAATGGTGAAGGTTTTTGAGAGGATTTGAAGTAGTTTACATGTGTAGAAAGATGGTAATGAGAAGTGGTTGAAGGTTTGATGGTTTTAGCAAGTGTGTAGCTTAAAGTGTAAGCTTAGTCTTACACTTGTAGCTAACAAGTTAACAAGATGCCACATATTGATGTGGTGTCTTGTTTGTGCCGTCCCATGGTGCTAGTGGGGTGGGATAATGTATTTTTTCCCACCTCACTAATTTACGGGTATTCCTCGATTCTAGTTTTCTCGATTTGCGTGCCCTCGGGTCGTTTTACGAAAAACGTTTTTATAAATTATGAATCGACGACACAAAACGAATCCAATAAAATTTTCTCATCAAAAACAGAGTTAAAAAACGTAAATACGTAATCCTAAGGTTTCCGGTTTAGTCGTAAAATAAGCTAAATTATGCACGTAAGCCCAAATTTAAATACGTAAATTGTGAGTTCGTCAACCAACACAAAAATAAGTTTCAAAATATTATACGAGAAAATATTTCACTACCTGAAAATGTTAGATTGTCACAGCTTTTCCTCCTAAAAGGGATCAACGTCCTCGTGATCCATTTCATTTGGATGTCCGTTTCTTATTGAAATCGAAGAGGTGCGGATATTTCTTCCACATTTCATCCTCTCGTTCCCAAGTATACTCCGGTCCATGCTTTGAATTCCATCGGATCTTGACAATAGGTATCCGACTTTGTTTCAGTTGCTTTACCTCATGATCCATAACCTCTACGGGTTCTTTGATAAAATGCAACTTCCCATCTATTCGAACCTTATCTAACGAAATTTTCTCATCACTCACTGCTGGACATTTCTTTAGATTAGATACATGGAATGTGTTGTGAACACCATGAAGTTCTAGGGGTAACTCTAGTTTGTAAGCCACCGGACCTACTCTAGATAAAATCTTAAAGGGTCCAATATAACGGGGATTCAATTTCCCTCGCTTTCCAAATCTTATAACGCCTTTCCATGGCGATACTTTCAACATTACTTGGTCACCCACTTTAAACTCCATTGGCTTCCGCCGCACATCCGCGTAACTTTTCTGTCTACTACGGGCAGTCAACAACCTATTCTTAATCTGAACTATCATCTCCGTAGTCTCTCGGATCAATTCCGGTCCCGTGAGCTGGGTATCCCCAACTTCACTCCAACATACAGGAGATCTACACTTCCTACCATATAAAGCTTCAAACGGTGCAGCCTTAATACTAGAATGGTAACTATTGTTATACGAAAACTCTACTAACGGCAAATGTTTATCCCAATTCTTACCAAAATCTAACACACAAGCTCTCAACATATCTTCTAGTGTTTGTATCGTCCTTTCACTCTGCCCATCAGTCTGGGGGTGATAAGCAGTGCTCATGTCGAGATTCGTTCCCAAAGATCTTTGGAGAGATTTCCAAAAATTCGATGCGAATCTAGGATCTCGATCTTAAATGATCGATACAGGCACTCCATGCTTGCATACAACATTCTCAAGGTATATACGAGTCAGCTTCTCCAGTGAGAACTACTCCTTAACCGGAATGAAGTGTGCTGATTTGGTCAGTCTATCGACAATAACCCAAATCGAGTTGTTTCCAGATGATGTTCTAGGAAGCTTGGTGATAAAGTCCATCGTAATTCGATCCCACTTCCATTCAGGAATCTTTGGTTGTTGAAGTAGTCCTGATGGCTTTTGATGTTCAGCTTTGACCCTAGCACAAGTCAAGCATTGAAGAACATACATAGCTATGTCAGCTTTCATATTCGGCCACCAGTACACCTTCTTCAAATCATGGTACATCTTATCAGATCCCGGATGAATGGAATACTTAGATTTATGGGATTCTAACATAATCAAGTCTCTTAAGCCTCAAAACTTAGGTATCCACATACGACCTCTTAAGCATTTCACTCCATCAGCTCTAACCTCTAAAGGATCTCCTTCTCCTCGGAACCCTTCATTAACAAAATTTTCCTTCTTACAAGCTTCTATTTGCGAATTTCTAATTTGCTCAGGCAAATTATTGTGCACGGTCAAGACTAGAGAACGTACCCTGATAGGCTCTCTATCTTTCCTACTTAACGCATCGGCAACAACATTGGCTTTTCCTGGGTGATATTTTATATCACAATCATAATCACTTAACAACTCTATCCATCCTCGTTGCCTCATGTTCAATTCCTTCTGGTCGAGAATATACTGTAGGCTTTTGTGATCGGTGAATACCGTACACTTGGTGCCATACAGATAATGTCTCCACAACCTAAGAGCAAAGACTACAGCTCCTAACTCAAGATCATGAGTAGTATAATTCTCCTCATTCTTCCTTAATTGCCTAGAAGCATAAGCTATCACTTTCTCTCGTTGCATCAAAATAGCTCCATAGCCTCTAAGAGATGCATCACAATACACTACAAAATCTTCACTCCCGTCGGGTAATGATAAGATTGGCGCACTACATAATTTTTGCTTCAATGTCTGAAATGCTCCATCTTCATCACATCCCCAAACGTAAGGTTTATTCTTCTGGGTAAGCTTAGTCAAGGGTTTAGCTATCAAAGAAAATTCTTTAATGAATCGCCTATAATAGCCAGCCAATCTTAAGAACTGTCGCACTTCCGTTGGCGTTGTCGGTGCAGACCAATTCTTAATAGCTTCAACCTTTGTAGGATCAACATGGATTCCATCTTTGTTAATCACATGACCAAGAAATTGTATAGAATCTAACCAGAAATCACATTTCGAAAACTTAGCATACAACTTTTCATCCTTCAACAAAATCAAAACAATCCTTAAATGTTCTCTATGTTCATCTTCATTCTTAGAATAGATTAGAATATCGTCAATAAACACAATCACAAATTTATCCAAGTAGGGCTTGCACACTCGATTCATTAAATCCATGAAAACCGCAGGTGCGTTAGTTAACCCAAATGGCATTACTTGAAATTCATAGTGTCCATAACGAGTTCTAAATGCAGTTATAGGAATATATTCTTCACGGACGCGAAGTTGGTAATATCCTGACCGCAAATCTATCTTAGAATACACACTAGATCCTTGTAGTTTATCAAACAAACCATCAATCCTAGGTAAAGGATATCGATTTTTAATTGTCAACTTATTCGGTTCCCTATAATCAATGCACATACGAAAAGATCCATCCTTCTTCTTAATGAACAAGACTGGAGCTCCCCAAGGCGACGAGCTCGGTCGAATAAAACCTTTATCAGCCAACTCCTTAAGTTGCTCAGATAACTCCTTTAATTCGGAAGGGGCTAATCGGTAAGGCACACGTGCCACCGGTGCAACACCAGGAATTAAATCGATTTAAAACTCTACTTGCCTTATCGGTGGAAGTCCGGGTAAATATTTAGGAAATACCTCAGGAAATTCACAAATAATAGGTACATCTTCCAATCGTTTCTCCCTAGATTCATTCCCGGTCACTTGAACTAAGAATAACTCACAACCGTTCCTGATGTACTTTTGGACTTTAATACATGAAACGATTTTCAAACGGGATTCACCTCGACTACCATCAATTACTAACGTCCTATTCCTAAGAGGAATCTTAACCTTCTTCTCTCCACATAAAATAGTAGCATTATTAAACGACAACCAATCCATACCAATAATAATAACAAAACTACCTAATTCTATCAACATCAAATCAATCGAAAAGGAATGGTTTAAGAAATTTAGAGAGCATCCTTCTAATAGCTTATTAGTTTTCACTAATTTACCATTAGCCAACTCCACCTCGTAACTGGTATTTATCTCAACAGGTTCAATGTCAATAAGGGCACTAAATTTAGTGGATACAAGGCTCCTATCAACACCCGAATCAAATAAAGCAACAACATAATGATTGTTGAGTAAAAACGTACCGGTAACGACATTCGGATCCTCTTTCTTCACCTCAATTGTTCCAAGTTGATAGATACCACCCTGGGGGTTTCTTCCAGGTACAATCGCTTTCAACTTGGGGCATTCCGATTTCATATGACCTTCTTCATTACAGTTGAAGCAAATGGTTCCCTTCTTACACCTTTCAACCTCGTGTCCAAGATTTCTGCAATTTCGGCACTTCCAGCAGTCGCCAACATGCCTCTTGTTGCCACACTTAGGACATCTATCATCGTTGCGCGGTGTGTTGTAGGTAAGAGCATTTGCATTCCCCTTTCTCTGGTTCTAACGGAGATTGAAATTCTTCCTATTATCACCTCTATCTACACAATCACCGTCGCCCTTTCTTTTCTCACCAACACGGGCTTCATCTTCCCTATCCTGAATTATCTGTCCAATGAGTTGGTAGGCCATTCTAACAGCATCATCAATGGTCAGTGGTTTAGATGATGTCACGTCCCCCCGGATATTTTTGGTCAACCCTTTAATATATTGCTCAATTCGGATCTCTTCGGGTTCAACCAATCGAGGACATAGCAAGGCCAACTCATGGAATCAGTTCGTGTAACTATCAATGTCCACACCTTTCATTCTCAAATGAATCAACTCTTGTTCTAACCTAATGATCACACTACGAGGAAAAAACTCCAAAGTCATCCACTTGTTAATTTCAGCCCAAGGAGTAGCATTAGCAGCATCAAGACCCATGAAAGCAATTCTCCCGTTCCACCAAGTCAACGCACGACCTTTAAGAGTAGCCATAGGAAAAGTCACCTTATCTTCCTCCTTACACTTACTAATCCGAAACACCGACTCAATCTTCTCAATCCACTGGCTTAATCCTACAACACCTTTAGTTCCATTAAAAGGTAGAGGTTCACACTTCATAAACGTCACATAAGTACAGCCACCAACTTCAAGTGCGTTAGCTCCAAGTCCTCCTACATTTCCTCCAGCATTAGCATTTACATTATTAGCATTCACATTCACATTAGTACCGCCAATTCCACTTCCGCCAGCTCCACTACCGCCAGCTCCACTACCGCCAGCTCCACTACCGCCAGCTCCACTACCGCCAGCTCCACTACCGCCAGCTCCACTACCGCCAGCTCCACTACCGCCAGCTCCACTACCGCCAGCTTCATTTCTTGCGTTTGCCATAAATTCAGTCATAGATACGGTAACTTGCTCTGTAATAATCCTACGTACATCATCTTCAGTCACAGTCTTCTTGGGCGGCATAGTTCTATAATTTAACAATTTCAAAGTATTAAGCATTCACCCAACAAGGATTCATATAATATGGATTGAATTCATAATCAAGATACAAATAAGGCACAATATGGAATTCAAGACAAGATACATATTTCATTCGATTTGAAACAAAAGTATTGTCTTAGTTACATCCCATATCAAAGTTATAGCACTATACACACTCAAAATTCGTGCCAAGTCTACTACTAACAAGTCGGTTCAGTCAAAGCTACAAAAGTACAAAAGATACAAAGGTCACTACTAAATACAGATTGGTCTACTGAGAACCGCCAGATGGTCCATCATCCATCGTCTTCTGAATCTTCGTCGGACGATCACTAGACACATCTTCAGGTGGGCGCTTACGGATCACTCCTCTTTTAACCATGTCAGTATAAAATCTACTATTCCATCCCACAGATATATTCAGCTCCTTTTCAGCTTTCTCACGCATCGCACGAGCTACACTCAACTGAATCTCCATAGAATTCACCTTTCTCTTCATAGCAGCAAACTCACCACTTTCCAACACCGATAACCTCCAAAAAGCCTCATTCAAACCACGTTCTACATCAGTCAAATCCAAACTAAGCAATTCCCGCTCTTTCTCACCAACCTTAGTCTTCGACTCCAAATAAGCAACATGAGTCTGAACAACACCTAATCCAATCTTTGTCATACTACTCTTAACACGGGAAGCATCTAGATCACGTCTCAAGGCCCATGGTGCAAGACCATCAATATGAGTAGCTTCTCGAGCACTAGACGACTCTCCTATCTCACGTCTACGAGTAGTAATACCATCAGTACCATCAGGTGCATTATCATCCTCATCCTCCTCTGATTCAGAATCAGATTCAGACGATTCAGACATTTCATCCCTAAAACTTAACCTCAGAATCAGACAAATCAACTGGTGAGGGTAAAGGCTCGCCCTCTGGATCATCATAAGGATAAATAAGCTCAGCTTCCTCATCATCATCGACCTCAACGTCTATACCTATGTCCTCCTCGACATCCTTGTTGTCAATCTCATCATCTAAATTATCTAACCCAATCTCCTCATCATTCTCTATATCAACATTCTCAATCTCATTCTCTACCATGTGAACCTGAGGGGCAATCGGATCTCCTAGTCCTAACTCGGGCTCGGGATCCTCAAATGGTTCCTCCTCATCATCCATATCATAATCTACTAAGTCTAAATAAGGATCATCATCTACATTAGGTTCGGGAATAGCATGGTTTTCTACAGGAATATTAGGGTCAGCCATGACAATCTGCATTTATATATATATATATCTCGTATTAAGATAACATACTAGTTAAACAATTACATACTAAAATCACGATATATATATATATATATATATATATATATATATATATATATATATATATATATATATATATATATATATATATATATATATATATATATATATATATATATATATATATATATATATAAATTATATATATCAAAATATATATCTTCTCAATAGGGCTTGTTGGTAACGTCGGAGATCTCTGGCACCGCTATAGTCAAAAGATTTTTCAAATATTTTCTTAAATGTTCATTGTCAAAAGATTTTGAAAAGTTTTGTTCAAAACCTTGGTTTTTAAAATCTTTTGTTCTCTATAACGAGAGCTCTTGTTCCAAACTGTAACACTCTCAATTTTCGTATCGGTACAGCGGAAGGGTCTTTTAGAGTGTTACGGGATAGCACAATAACTCCAATCATAGACAACACGTAAAAATGGTTGTATAAGGTTCAACATACATTCATTCGATAAAAAGTTTTAAAGTGTACAACAGGTCCCAAATTATACAGGTCATTTAGTTTACAAAACATAGATCGAATGAACATTTTTAATATTATGTGGGCCATCAGAGTCGATCTCCATCCGGATTACCTTCTTGCACCTGAGATAAAAACATGCAAAAATCATATCAGCGAATGCCGAGTGAATTCATAGAGTTTAATAAAAACCGTTATATAAAACAATCGTTAAAATCAGAACACAAGTATAATATCGGAAGTAAGTCCACGTATTGCTAGTCAGGCAATATATAAATCATGCATACATCTTAAACCGTCCATGAGACCGTAGCCTCAATATTACCATAATAGGTAATATATTCATCGTTATTAGCGTCGTTATTGGATTACATTATGCACATGATACATTTTATTTGATTTGGATTATTACTAGCCGCATGACATTGTTACCTTACTATGAAAACAGCGGGCCGCGAACCCGACAAACAATTTGCCCATCTAAGTTAGCGTGTCGTCACAAAAATCACGCTATGGAATCTTCTCATACATAAATTCGCTTACCAATCAATGTGGTAAGACGGGGATCAACCGTCAAGGCGCGAACTGGGGTGATCGTCCCCAAATAGTACTATCAAATGCATAAGCGTCTACCAAATCCCGGTAGTTCACAATTCATGCTAATGGGACTTTAAGTGACATAACCTAACTACTAATAATCCTTTTTGTCTCGTTTATTGGGTCATAGCATCATTCGGGTCCATATCATTAAGCATACCATCGGGACTACTTGTGTTCTAATCTAGCATGTTATCTCCCTCGCGGGTTTACAAATCATTTTATAAAACATTTAAAAGAGTGCGAGGCTATGAACTCACGTTGATAATGAAAGGCGGATTATCGGCTACATGCGTGCTTCGGTCACGGAAACCTATATAAATAATAATCGGTCTTAGACTTTGTCCAATGACTTTTATCAAAATAAGAATATACATATGATGATTTTTGTACATATGATGATGATCAAGTGGGTTTATACATCCTTGTTTACTCATTTTAGTGTTTACGTTTTGGTAACTTTTTACTAGTTTACTAGTTTTACCTATTTACCTATTTTAAGTCCAATAAGCTTAGTATAAGTTCTTTAACTTGTTTTATTTCATTTTATACTTATATTATCAGTATCTATACTTTCCATGTTGGGCCCAAATGGGTTAAGCCCAATAAGTTCTTTTTATAAGTATTTATCTTATTTAGTCAAATTATTAGTCCAATATGCTTACTTAGCTCGTTAATGTCCGTATGTCCTATAGTTCGGGTTTTATCGGTTTTTACTTGTATTAGTTACTTATATATCAGTATATGACTTTTAAAAACTTTACATTAGACGGGTTTGATCGTCTAAGTTTTAATTGGCGAAAAACGTTAATTTTACGGTAATAGCCGAAAAAGTCGTAAAAATCAAGTTTATAGTTTTTATTACTTATAAGTATTATTCCACTACCATTTTTATAATTTATCCATTTATTTAACCTTTTACATATTTATATAAATAAATTTCATAAGTTAGTGGGTTTATATTTTACATTTTATACAATAAAATTTGAGTGCTTATATAATAATAATAAACATTAATTCTCAAAATCTGATTTTTATTTTCATGTTCACCATTTTTATCATATATAGAGTTCTATAATGAATTAGAAGCTCATTTTTAGATGGCATGATCTTCATATTATGTGCTACATTTAACTTAGTTATAGCTACTGCTCATTTTAAGATTATCTTGCCTTAACAGTCCCTACAAAACAGCTTATTCAGATTAGCACACTTATTTTGTTTTGATCATATCTCACTCATTATAATGATTCCATTGCATGGCCAACTCTCACATGTGTATAACATCTTGTACTTACTGTAAATGGATTATACCATGCAAGTTTATCAGTTCAAGTTTCAGTTATATACTGTTTTTATACAGCCAACTAAATAAGCATGATTTTAGCCTTATTTCTTATAGTTATTAACCTTTTTAAGCATATTTATCAACACTTGATCCCCACACAACATTTTTATCATCATATATACATCATATACATATACAATAAGAAAGAAAATACATTTGTTCTTTACAAAAATAACAAGAGAAAATGGAGAGGATGATCTTCTTTACCAACCAAGTGTATTTCTTGTTTTTGGAAGACAAGAACTTGATGAACACCAAAAGTAACTCCAAGAACAATAGTTGAGAAATCAGCCCTAGGACACAAGCAAATCACCTCCTATGTTGTTAATATGGCCACCAAATGATCAAGGCTTCAAGATAACTCCATGATAGAGCTAGATAACATGTATTTCATGGCTAGAAAAGATCAAAAGGGGTGTTTTGTGCTTCAAAGTGGACGGCAATGGTGAAGGTTTTTGAGAGGATTTGAAGTAGTTTACATGTGTAGAAAGATGGTAATGAGAAGTGGTTGAAGGTTTGATGGTTTTAGCAAGTGTGTAGCTTAAAGTGTAAGCTTAGTCTTACACTTGTAGCTAACAAGTTAACAAGAGGCCACATATTGATGTGGTGTCTTGTTTGTGCCATCCCATGGTGCTAGTGGGGTGGGATTATGTATTTTTTCCCACCTCACTAATTTACGGGTATTCCTCGATTCTAGTTTTCTCGATTTGCGTGCCCTCGGGTCGTTTTACGAAAAACGTTTTTATAGATTATGAATCCACGACACAAAACGAATCCAATAAAATTTTCTCATCAAAAACAGAGTTCAAAAACGTAAATACGTAATCCTAAGGTTTCCGGTTTAGTCGTAAAATACGCTAAATTATGCACGTAAGCCCAATTTAAATACGTAAATTGTGAGTTCGTCAACCAACACAAAAATAAGTTTCAAAATATTATACGAGAAAATATTTCACTACCTAAAAATGTTAGATTGTCACATCTTTTCCTCCTAAAAGGGATCAACGTCCTCGTGATCCATTTCATTTGGATGTCCGTTTCTTATTGAAATCGAAGAGGTGCAGATATTTCTTCCACATTTCATCCTCTCGTTCCCAAGTATACTCCGGTCCATGCTTTGAATTCCATCGGATCTTGACAATAGGTATCCGACTTTGTTTCAGTTGCTTTACCTCACGATCCATAACCTCTACGGGTTCTTTGATAAAATGAAACTTCTCATCTATTCGAACCTTATCTAACGAAATTTTCTCATCACTCACTGCTAGACATTTCTTCAGATTAGATACATGGAATGTGTTGTGAACACCATGAAGTTCTGGGGGTAACTCTAGTTTGTAAGCCACCGGACCTACTCTAGATAAAATCTTAAAGGGTCCAATATAACGGGGATTCAATTTCCCTCGTTTTCCAAATCTTATAACGCCTTTCCATGGCGATACTTTCAACATTACTTGGTCACCCACTTTAAACTCCATCTGCTTCCGCCGCACATCCGCGTAACTTTTCTGTCTACTACGGGCAGTCAACAACCTATTCTTAATCTGAACTATCATCTTCGTAGTGTCCCGGATCAATTCCGGTCCCGTGAGCTGGGTATCCCCAACTTCACTCCAACATACAGGAGATCTACACTTCCTACCATACAAAGCTTCAAACGGTGCAGCCTTAATACTAGAATGGTAACTATTGTTATACGAAAACTCTGCTAACGGCAAATGTTTATCCCAATTCTTACCAAAATCTAACACACAAGCTCTCAACATATCTTCTAGTGTTTGTATCGTCCTTTCACTCTGCCCATCAGTCTGGGGGTGATAAGCAGTGCTCATGTCGAGATTCGTTCCCAAAGATCTTTGGAGAGATTTCCAAAAATTCGATACGAATCTAGGATCTCGATCTTAAATGATCGATACAGGCACTCCATGCTTGCATACAACATTCTCAAGGTATATACGAGTCAGCTTCTCCAGTGAGAACTGCTCCTTAACCGGAATGAAGTGTGCTGATTTGGTCAGTCTGTCGACAATAACCCAAATCGAGTTGTTTCCAGATGATGTTCTAGGAAGCTTGGTGATAAAGTCCATCGTAATTCGCTCCCACTTCCATTCAGGAATCTTTGGTTGTTGAAGTAGTCCTGATGGCTTTTGATGTTCAGCTTTGACCCTAGCACAAGTCAAGCATTGAAGAACATACATAGCTATGTCAGCTTTCATATTCGGCCACCAGTACACCTTCTTCAAATCATGGTACATCTTATCAGATCCCGGATGAATGGAATACTTAGATTTATGGGATTCTAACATAATCAAGTCTCTTAAGCATCCAAACTTAGGTATCCACATACGACCTCTTAAGCATTTCACTCCATCAGCTCTAACCTCTAAAGGATCTCATTCTCCTCGGAACCCTTCATTAACAAAATTTTCCTTCTTACAAGCTTCTATTTGCGCATTTCTAATTTGCTCAGGCAAATTATTATGCACGGTCAAGACTAGAGAACGTAACCTGATAGGCTCTCTATCTTTCCTACTTAACGCATCGGCAACAACATTGGCTTTTCCTGGGTGATATTTTATATCACAATCATAATCACTTAACAACTCTATCCATCCTCGTTGCCTCATGTTCAATTCCTTCTGGTCGAGAATATACTGTAGGCTTTTGTGATCGGTGAATACCGTACACTTGGTGCCATACAGATAATGTCTCCACAACCTAAGAGCAAAGACTACAGCTCCTAACTCAAGATCATAAGTAGTATAATTCTCCTCATTCTTCCTTAATTGCCTAGAAGCATAAGCTATCACTTTCTCTCGCTGCATCAAAATAGCTCCATAGCCTGTAAGAGATGCATCACAATACACTACAAAATCTTCACTCCCGTCGGGTAATGATAAGATTGGCGCACTACATAATTTTTGCTTCAATGTCTGAAATGCTCCATCTGCATCACTTCCCCAAACGTAAGGTTTATTCTTCTGGGTAAGCTTAGTCAAGGGTTTAGCTATCAAAGAAAATTCTTTAATGAATCGCCTAAATAGCCAGCCAATCTTAAGAACTGTCGCACTTCCGTTGGCGTTGTCGGTGCAGACCAATTCTTAATAGCTTCAACCTTTGCAGGATCAACATGGATTCCATCTTTGTTAATCACATGACCAAGAAATTGTATAGAATCTAACCAGAAATCACATTTCGAAAACTTAGCATACAACTTTTCATCCTTCAACAAAATCAAAACAATCCTTAAATGTTCTCTATGTTCATCTTCATTCTTAGAATAGATTAGAATATCTTCAATAAACACAATCACAAATTTATCCAAGTAGGGCTTGCACACTCGATTCATTAAATCCATGAAAACCGCAGGTGCGTTAGTTAACCCAAATGGCATTACTTGAAATTCATAGTGTCCATAACGAGTTCTAAATGCAGTTATAGGAATATATTCTTCACGGACGCGAAGTTGGTGATATCCTGACTGCAGATCTATCTTAGAATATACACTAGATCCTTGTAGTTGATCAAACAAATCATCAATCCTAGGTAAAGGATATCGATTTTTATTTGTCAACTTATTCAGTTCCCTATAATCAATGCACATACGAAAAGATCCATCCTTCTTCTTAATGAACAAGACTGGAGCTCCCCAAGGCGACGAGCTCGGTCGAATAAAACCTTTATCAGACAACTCCTTAAGTTGCTCAGATAACTCCTTTAATTCGGAAGGGGCTAATCGGTAAGGCGCACGTGCCACCGGTGCAACACCAGGAATTAAATCGATTTAAAACTCTACTTGCCTTATCGGTCGAAGTCCGGGTAAATCTTTAGGAAATACCTCAGGAAATTCACAAATAATAGGTACATCTTCCAATCGTTTCTCCCTAGATTCATTCCCGGTCACTTGAGCTAAGAATAACTCACAACTGTTCCTGATGTACTTTTTGACTTTAATACATGAAACGATTTTCAAACGGGATTCACCTCGACTACCATCAATTACTAACGTCCTATTCCTAAGAGGAATCTTAACCTTCTTCTCTCCACATAAAATAGTAGCATTATTAAACGACAACCAATCCATACCAATAATAATAACAAAACTACCTAATTCTATCAACATCAAATCAATCGGAAAGGAATGGTTTAAGAGATTTAGAGAGCATCCTTCTAATAGCTTATTAGTTTTCACTAATTTACCATTAGCCAATTCCACCTCGTAACTGGTATTTATCTCAACATGTTTAATGTCAATAAGGGCACTAAATTTAGTGGATACAGGGCTTCTATCAGCACCCGAATCAAATAAAGCAACAACATAATGATTGTTGAGTAAAAACGTACCGGTAACGACATTCGGGTCCTCTTTCTTCACCTCAATTGTTCCAAGTTGATAGATACCACCCTGGGGGTTTCTTCCAGGTACAATCGCTTTCAACTTGGGGCATTCCGATTTCCTATGACCTTCTTCATTACAGTTGAAGCAAATGGTTCCCTTCTTACACCTTTCAACCTTGTGTCCAAGATTTCTGCAATTTCGGCACTTCCACCAGTCGCCAGCATGCCTCTTGTTACCACACTTAGGACATTTATCATCGTTGCGCGGTGTGTTGTAGGTAAGAGCATTTGCATTCCCCTTTCTTTGGTTCTGACAGCGATTGAAATTCTTCCTATTATCACCTCTATCTACACGATCACCGTCACCCTTTCTTTTCTCACCAACACGGGCTTCATCTTCCCTATCGTGAATTATCTGTCCAATGAGTTGGTAGGCCGATCAAACAGCATCATCAATGGTCAGTGGTTTAGATGATGTCACGTCCCCCCGGATATTTCTGGTCAACCCTTTAATATATTGCTCAATTCGGATCTCTTCGGGTTCAACCAATCGAGGACATGGCAAGGCCAACTCATGGAATCGGTTCGTGTAACTATCAATGTCCACACCTTTCATTCTCAAATGAATCAATTCTTGTTCTAACCTAATGATCACACTACGAGGACAAAACTCCAAAGTCATCCACTTCTTAATTTCAGCCCAAGGAGTAGCATTAGCAGCATCAAGACCCATGAAAGCAATTCTCATGTTCCACCAAGTCAACGCACGACCTTTAAGAGTAGCCATAGGAAAAGTCACCTAATCTTCCTCCTTACACTTACTAATCCAAAACACCGACTCAATCTTCTCAATCCACTGGCTTAATCCTACAGCACCTTCAGTTCCATTAAAATGTAGAGGTTCACACTTCATAAACGTCACATAAGTACAGCCACCAACTTCAGGTGCGTTAGCTCCAAGTCCTCCTACATTTCCTCCAGCATTAGCATTTACATTATTAGCATTCACATTCACATTAGTACCGCCAATTCCACTACCGCCAGCTCCACTACCGGCAGCTCCACTACTGCCAGCTCCACTACCGCCAGCTCCACTACCGTCAGCTCCACTACCGCCAGCTCCACTACCGCCAGCTCCACTACCGCCAGCTTCATTTCTAGCATTTTCCATAAATTCAGTCATAGATACGGTAACTTGCTCCGTAATAATCCTACGTACATCATCCTTAGTCACAGCCTTCTTGGGCGGCATAGTTCTATAATTTAACAATTTCAAAGTATTAAGCATTCACCCAACAAGGATTCATATAATATGGATTGAATTCATAATCAAGATACAAATAAGGCACAATATGGAATTCAAGACAAGATACATATTTCATTCGATTTGAAACAAAAGTATTGTCTTAGTTACATCCCATATCAAAGTTCTAGCACTATACACCTTCAAAATTCGTGCCAAGTCTACTACTAACAAGTCGGTTCAGTCAAAGCTACAAAAGTACAAAAGATACAAAGGTCGCTACTAAATACAGACTGGTCTACTGAGAACCGCCAGATGGTCCATCATCCATCGTCTTCTGAATCTTAGTCGGACGATCACTAGACACATCTTCAGCTGGGCGCTTACGGATCACTCCTCTTTCAACCATGTCAGTATAAAATCTACTATTCCATCCCACAGATATATTCAGCTCCTTTTTATCTTTCTCACGCATCGCACGAGCTACACTCAACTGAATCTCCATAGAATTCACCTTTCTCTTCATAGCAGCAAACTCACCACTTTCCAACACCGATAACCTCCTAAAAGCCTCATTCAAACCACGTTCTACATCAGTCAAATCAAAACTAAGCAATTCCCTCTCTTTCTCACCAACCTTAGTCTTCGACTCCAAATAAGCAACATGAGTCTGAACAACACCTAATCCAATCTCTGTCATACTACTCTTAACACGGGAAGCATCTAGATCACGTCTCAAGGCCCATGGTGCAAGACCATCAATATGAGTAGCCTCTCGAGCACTAGACGACTCTCCTATCTCACGTCTACGAGTAGTAATACCATCAATACCATCAGGTGCATTATCATCCTCATCCTCCTCTGATTCAGAATCAGATTCAGACGATTCAGACATTTCATCCCTAGGTAACTCAACCTCAGAATCAGACAAATCAACTGGTGGGGGTAAAGGCTCGCCCTCTGGAACACCATAAGGATAAATAAGCTCAGCTTCCTCATCATCATCGACCTCAACGTCTATACCTACATCCTCCTCGACATCCTCGTCGTCAATCTCATCATCTAAATTATCTAACCCAATCTCCTCATCATTCTCTATATCAACATTCTCAATCTCATTCTCTACCAAGTCAACCTGAGGGGCAATCGGATCTCCTAGTCCTAACTCGGGCTCGGGATCCTCAAATGGTTCCTCCTCATCATCCATATCATAATCTACTAAGTCTAAATAAGGATCATCATCTACATTAGGTTCGGGAATAGCATGGTTTTCTACAGGAATATTAGGGTCAGCCATGACAATCTGCATTTATATATATATATATATATATATATATATATATATATATATATCTCGTATTAGGATAACATACTAGTTAAACAATTACATACTAAAATCACGATATATATATATATATATATATATATATATATATATATATATATATATATATATATATATATATATATATATATATATATATATATATATATATATATATATATATATATATATATATATATATATATATATATATATATATATATATATATATATATATATATATATATATATATATATATATATATATATATATATATATATATATATATATATATATATATATATATATATATATATATATATATATATATATATATATATATATAAATTAAACTATATATATCAAAATATATATCTTCTAAATAGGGCTTGTTGGTAACGTCGGAGATCTCTGGCACCGTTATAGTCAAAAGATTTTTCAAATATTTTCTTAAATGTTCATTGTCAAAAGATTTTGAAAAGTTTTGTTCAAAACCTTGGTTTTTAAAATCTTTTGTTCTCTATAACAAGAGCTCTGGTACCAAACTGTAACACTCTCAATTTTCGTATCGGTACAGCGGAAGGGTCTTTTAGAGTGTTACGGGATAGCACAATAACTCCAATCATAGACAACACGTAAAAATGGTTGTACAAGGTTCAACATACATTCATTCGATAAAAAGTTTTAAAGTGTACAACAGGTCCCAAATTATACAGGTCATTTAGTTTACAAAACATAGATTGAATGTAACATTTTCAATATTATGTGGGCCATCAGAGTCGATCTCCATCCGGATTACCTTCAAGCACCTGAGATAAAAACATGCAAAAATCATATCAGCGAATTCCGAGTGAATTCATAGAGTTTAATAAAAACCGTTATATAAAACAATCGTTAAAATCAGAACACAAGTATAATATTAGAAGTAAGTCCACGTATTGCTAGTCAGGCAATATATAAATCAAGCATACATCTTAAACCGTCCATGAGACCGTAGCCTCAATATTACCATAATAGGTAATATATTCATTGTTATTAGCGTCATTATTGGATTACATTATGCAGAGGATACATTTTATTTGATTTGGATTATTACTAGCCGCATGACATTGTTACCTTACTATGAAAACAGCGGGTCGCGAACCCGACAAACAATTTGCCCATCTAAGTTAACGTGTCGTCACAAAAATCACGGTATGGAATCTTCTCATACATAAATTCTCTTACCAATCAATGTGGTACGACGGGGATCAACCGTCAAGGCGCGAACTGGGGTGATCATCCCCAAATAGTACTATCAAATGTATAAGCATCTACCAAATTCCGTTAGTTCACAATTCATGCTAATAGGACTTTAAGTGACATAACCTAACTACTAATAATCCTTTTTGTCTCGTTTATTGGGTCATAGCATCATTCGGGTCCATATCATTAAGCATACCATCGGGACTACTTGTGTTCTATTTTTATCAAAATCTAGCATGTTATCTCCCTCGCGGGTTTACAAATCATTTTATAAAACATTTATAAGAGTGCGAGGCTATGAACTCATGTTGATAATGAAAGGCGGATTATCGGCTACGGGCGTGCTTCGGTCACGGAAACCTATATAAATAATAATCGGTCTTAGACTTTGTCCAATGACTTTTATCAAAATAACAATATACATATGATGATTTTTGTACATATGATGATGATCAGGTGGGTTTATACATCCTTGTTTACTCATTTTAGTGTTTATGTTTTAGTAACTTTTTACTAGTTTACTAGTTTTACCTATTTACCTATTTTAAGTCCAATAAGATTAGTATAAGTTCTTTAACTTGTTTTATTTCATTTTATACTTATATTATCAATATCTATACTTTCCATGTTGGGCCCAAATGGGTTAAGTCCAATAAGTTCTTTTTATAAGTATTTATCTTATTTAGTCCAATTATTAGTCCAATATGCTTAGTTAGCTCGTTAATGTCCGTATGTCCTATAGTTCGGGTTTTATCAGTTTTTACTTGTATTAGTTACTTATATATCATTATATGACTTTTAAAAACTTTACATTAGACGGGTTTGATCGTCTAAGTATTAGTTGGCGAAAAACGTTAATTTTACGGTAATAGCCGAAAAAGTCGTAAAAATCAAGTTTATAGTTTTTATTACTTATAAGTATTATTCCCCACTACCATTTTTATAATTTATCCATTTATTTAACCTTTTACATATTTATATAAATAAATTTCATAAGTTAGTGGGTTTTTATTTTACATTTTATACAATAAAATTTGAGTGCTTATATAATAATAATAAACATTAATTCTCAAAATCTGATTTTTATTTTAATGTTCACCATTTTTATCATATCTAGAGTTATATAATGAATTAGAAGCTCATTTTTGGATGGCATGATCTTCATATTATTTGCTACATTTAACTTAGTTATAGCTACTGCTCATTTTAAGTTTATCTTGCCTTAACGGTCCCTACAAAACAGCTTATTCAGAATAGCATACTTATTTTGTTTTGATCATATCTCACTCATTATAATGATTCCATTGCATGGCCAACTCTCACATGTGTATAACATCTTGTACTTACTGTAAATGGATTATACCATGCAAGTTTATGTGACAATCCGTCAATTTATGGTTGATATTTTATTCTCAGATAATTATTTGAAAATATTATTTTAAGGTTATAATATGAACTCACTTATTTTTGGGAAGAAATTTGGATTTACGTCTTGAAGTAGCGTCGACTACGTCTAAACCGGAGGGTTCTACGTTACGTGCTTACGTTTACATACACCGTCTTTGGTGACAGTCCGACATTTCAGAAAATAAATTTATCCGTGAATATTATTTTGGAGTTTTAAATTTGTGTTGGTTCATAAACTCACAAATTTACGAGAAGAGATTAGGACTTACGATTTTATTTTAACGTCCTTTACGACTAAACCGGAAACCTTAGGATTACGTATTTACGTTTTCGAACTCCGTTTTTGATGAGACAATTTTTATTAGATTCGTTTTGCGCCATTGATTCATAATTTATAAAAACGTTTTTCGTAAAACGACCCGAGAGCACGCAAATCGAGGAAACAAGAATCGAGGAATACCCGTAAATTAGCAGGATGGGAAAAAACTAGTTTATCCCACCCCACTAACTAGGGACACCACATCAAAGATGTGGCATCCTTACACTAAACTAAGTTACACTTGTAACTTAGCTTCATTTTGAAGCTTACTCTTCCCACTAAACTAACAAAACCACTAGACATTACCATTTCCTTCCATTTTCACATGTAAACCACCATAAACACTCTCCTCTCTCTCTAAATTCGTCCCATATTCATCAAGAACAACCCTCATTTGATCAATTTCAACCATGAAATCATGTGTTATTCACACATATCTTGAAGCCCTTTTGAAGCTCTATAGATTGGTGGTGCTTATAACATCCAAGGAGGAGTTTCCATGAAGTCTTGGGGCTGATTTTCCACAAGAGGTTCATGAATAATGGTGGTCTTGAAGATGGTCTTGGTTTATCACAAGTTTCTCCATCAAAATCCATGTCCAAATCACAACCTACATCAACTTGGTGGTATAAAGATTGTCCTCCTCATCCTCTTGTTATTTTTGATTATGTAATCTTGTATTTCTTTTACTTATGTATATGTATATGATGATGAATGATTATATGATGATAAAAATGTTATGTGGGGATTTGGTGTTGATAGATTGGATAAACATGGGTAAAAAGATGGACAAACTACATGAAAAATGGGTAAATCTTGTTTAAATGGTAGGCTGTATAAAAACAGTAACTAACCACATGTTAGACTAATAAAATGATGAAGTAGAATCCATTTACAGTAATTAATATGTCTTGTACACATGTGAGAGTTGACCATGCAATGGAATCATTGTAATGAGTGAGATATGATCAAAACAAGTTTAAAGTACAAATCTGAGTTCACTGTTTTGGACGATTTTTAGAAAATACTTAGAGGCTGATTCAACAGTAGCTATAGGAGAGTTAAATGGATCACATATCATTTAGTTTATGTCATAAAAATTTGAGCTTCTATCTCTTTATAGAACTCTAGATATGGCAGTTTTGGTGAACATGAAAATAAAAATCAGATTTTGGAAATTAAAATCTAATAGTACTATATAAGCACTCAAGTAAATATAGTATAAATGTGAATTAAAATCCACTAACATATACAATACATTTATATAAACATGTATAAGGATAAATAAATGGAAATTTTATAAAAATGGTAGTTTGATAAGTTTTATAAGTTATAAAACTATAAACATGATTTTTTAGACTTTTTCGGCTATTACCGTAAAATTAACGTTTTTGTTAAATAATACTTAGACGTTTGGACCCGTCTAATGTAAACTTTTATAAACTCATATACTGATATATAAACATATATAACAAGTAAAAACCGATAAAACCCGAACTATATAACATACGGACATTAACGGACTAAGTTAACGTTATTGGACTAATAATACAACAAAATGGACTAAAACACTTATAAACTTATTTAGTGGGCTTAACCCATTTGGGCCCAACATGTAAAGTGTAAATACTGATAATACAAGTATAAAATGGATTAATACAAGTTAAAGAACTTATAATAAAGTTATTGGACTTAAAATATGTAAATAGGTAAAACTAGTATAAAAGTTATCGACACCTAACATTAAAATGAGTAAACGAGAATATGTAAACCCACTTGATCATCATATATAATCATCATATGTATACATAATTGTTATTTTTATAAAGTCATTGGACATGAGTCTAAGACGAGTATTATTTGTCTAGGTTTCCGTGATTGAAGCACGTATCGTACGTCCGAATTGCCGAAAACCCGCCTTCCCACATCAACGTGAGTTCATAGCCTCGCACTCTTTTAAATGTTTTTATGAAATGTTTTATAAACCCGCGAGGGAGATAACATGTTAGTTTTTATAAAATAGGACACCATTTGTCCCGATTGTTTGTTTATTGATTTGGACCCGAATGATTGTATGACCCGATTGTATGACCCGATTAACGATTAAATGACCCGATAGATGAAATTAAATGGATTATTAAAGTTAGGTTATGTCACTAAAAGTCCCATTAGCATGAATTGTGAACTACCGGTATTTGGTAGACGCTTATGCATATAATAGTACTATTTGGGGACGATCACCCCAGTTCGCGCCTTGACGGTTGATCCCCGTCGTGCCACATTGATTGGTAAGCGAATTTATGTATGAGAAGATTTCCATAGCGTGACCTTTGTGACGACACGCTACTTTAGATGGGCAAATTGAGTATCGGGTTAGCTACCCGTTGTTG
Organism: Glebionis coronaria; assembly: GCA_025667525.1. Classification (NCBI taxonomy): domain Eukaryota; kingdom Viridiplantae; phylum Streptophyta; class Magnoliopsida; order Asterales; family Asteraceae; genus Glebionis; species Glebionis coronaria. The sequence continues at coordinate 22,185,860 of CM046879.1, read as the reverse complement.
GTTTAGTAAGGTAACAATGTCATGCGGCTTATAATAATCCAAACTAACGAAATACTATTAGACGCTCCGAATTACGATGTATTGCCTGGCTAGCAATACAAGGTCATACTACTGATATTATGTTCGTGTTTTGGTTTTCATAACCATATTCATATAACGGTTTTTATTTTCATACAACGTCATAAGACGTATTGTATGATGTTTTTACGACATTGGCTCGTATAATGATTTTTAAGGCAAACACCTATATTATGATTTTGATGAAGATTTGTATAAAATGACTTTGGCTATTTTATGGCCTATTAAAATGATTTGTACAAAATGATTTTCAGTAATAATTTTATACTGATATTATATTGATGGATTTTATTAAACTCTATGAATTCACTCGGTGTTATCGCTGACCTTTTCTTTTAACATGTTTTATCTCAGGTACTTGAAGGTAATTCTCGGGAAGACAACAAGAATTCATGGCCCGCACTTAAACAATAATTTCCATTCAAATACTTTGTAAAACATTGTATGAAATGATTATTACTTGGGACCGATGTAACTTTGATGTTTATGAATGGAAATGATTTATTATTAAACGACGCGATTTTTATGCGTTGTCTATGATGTGAGTAATGTGCTATCCCGTAACACCGACGAGTCTTCCGCTGTATTGAGTTGTATAAATTTGGGGGTGTTACAGTTTGGTACCAGAGCTCTCGTTATAGAGAACGAAAGATTTTTAAAATTAAGGTTTTGAATAAAACTTTTCAAAATCATTTAACTATAAACATTTTTCTAAAAATGTCTAAAAATCTTTTGACTATAACGGTGCCGAAGAATTCCCGAATTTAACGACAAGGCCAGACTGAGAAGTGTTATTTTAATATATATATAACTTAGATTATATATATATACATATGATGTAATTTTATTACATGATTGTTTGATGATTATTTTGATATTTATACGAGGTATTTATACGACGTAGATTGTCACAAGAAACCCTAACTCCCCTAGTAAATTAATCGAAGCTATTCTCGTAGGATTTCTAGCTATCCTAGATCTAAACCAAGTTGTGGATATTTATGATCCCAACAAATGGTTGATATTCGTAGGAATGTAGATATTAGTTGATTGTGATATTGAAAAAGAATTGGCGAGATTAAATCTGATATCGATGTCATGACGATCTTTCCATATAGAGTGAAGTTTGATAAAATGTTACCACCTAGAAAGATGTCATCTGATTCGTTGTCATCCAATTCTTAAATTGAAATCGAAAGGGTGAATGTTGCACTTGAGGCTGTCATTGGAACCATTACCCAAAAGCCTCATGCCACTAATACCTTTCCGAGAAGTCTAATTGAATGTATGAGTCATCTCATACTAGTGACTCATTTGATAATTGTTGTTGTAAGAGATATAGGATTGGAAATTAAGTATTGATAATATCGAACTTATGTTGCCCTATTAAGGCCTAAGAATAAGGTTGAAAGTATTGGAAAATGAGGTAGGATATCGCCTTGAGTATAAGTTGATTGAAACTTGAATAAAGTAAAATTTAACCCATATGGAATGAGAAATTGTTAAGAGGAAGTCGTTAAGTTATGTGATTGAATTGTAAGGTTTTAAATGATTGTTGGTTCGTGTTAAGGGTTGTTCCTAGGCCATTGTCCACTAACGAGGATGCTCAGTGTCCAAGAAATAAATTGAAGAAATCCTCTTCTGAAATTGGGACCGATGGATCCTTCGGGACATGTGGAACACCTAATGACTCTTGTAGATTAGTATTCATTGTGGTATGTTTTAAAAATAATCCCTAACTTAACTGAGACATCAGTTGGTAGGATGAGTTCTTGGAATTGTATGACATAGTGACACGTAATGTGTTACGGTAAAATTTTGACTTTTTTGTGATTAATGAAAAGACTACCTTTGATTGCTAAATTCTACATGTATCGATGTTATCTATCTTTATTTCTTTATCCTAATGTTCGCATTAGTGATGCAACCATTGAAAAGTACTCATCTCGATTTGAGTTACGTTGTTTGAATCATTCTTCGTGAGTGCCATCGAGGTCATGAACCTCATGATTATTTGGCTAAGCTCATTTCTTGATATATTGAAGTTAGTTCTTGGTGAACAACTCTTCATCACTCTTTTGCAGATCACTCATTGTTTTTATAAGATAAAACAGTATCCTTTAAGAAAATTTAATTTTCATCACTATAAGGATTATTCAAAGTGAGATTTATAAATAATTTTTATCGAAATGAAGTTGTTTATGAAACATCTTGGAAAACCTATTTGTTTTCATAACAAAGAAAATCTTTGTAAATTTATTTTTGATTCTTATTTAAGAATTAAGCATGAAAATGTTTTTATTATAAACATGATGATAAAATTTTGACGAACTGAGTATTGCATCGTTAATCTTGAAATTGTATATAGTTGCGCGCCTACATACAATTTGGAATGGACCATGCAAGGCTGATTAGTAGTCACCATAAAACTAATGAATAAACACTACATTTTCTTTGAAGATTGTGAAAGATTAAATTTTATGAGATCTGCAAGAAGTGAAAATAGGGACATAGTGTTAGGGACACCTACATATGTGCCTGTAGCATCTATTCTTCTGAGTTGATATTACTCATATGTGGAATTTGTCTTATTTGACAATTGATATTTCCTTCTTGTCCAATTCTCCCGTAGTGAGATTCTTAGGAAAAGTATCTGATAACCGAGTGTTGATACCCGACGGGATGTATTGATGTTCTTATCATTTCTTATGATTTGATTTCATTTCAATGATCTGGGTAACGATCCGAGGAGCTTTCGAATGCGTACTCAAATTATGAAAACATGGGATATATTCATATTCGTTAAATGTTTTCGTCTGTATCTGATTTGAAATTCTCTCGTAGAGATTATGCATTGACCTTACTCTTTTAATAGTAGTTGTGTCTCCATATATCCTTGAATTTGTGAAGGATTATGAGTTATTATTAGTCTTTTGAGAAGTTCACATCTTATCAACGGCAATGAAACTGGAAAGTTGATAAGTGCCAGTAGAATGGATTGATTGATTATGACATGACGACATTGTCTTAATTGATGGGAACTCGAGTAGAATTAGCCTAAATGATAAGATGTTGATTATCAAAAGTGATCTAAATAATTCTTGATGGATGACCATATCCTGCATTTAGACTTGAAAGTATACCGTGAATGGTTATGAACTAGTTATAGATATTGTAATCTAGAAGAACCTAATATGAATTTATTAAAAGATGTTTATGTTATCTGGAACCTTAGGAGGTATTTGTTGTTGAATTACCTAGACTTTCACCATTAAGGCAAGTTGAAATTGGTATTGATTATATTTCCAGTGCTGCACCTGTGGCGTGTGCACTGTACGTTAGCACCATCTAAGTTAAAGGAATTACCGTACAACTGAGAGAGTTGTCGGAGAAAGATTTTATTATACCAAGCCTGTCATCATGAAGAGCTATGGTGTTATCATTCCTTATATTTATTGATTACTGTGAACTGAGTAAATTGACAATCGAAAGCGATATCCATAACTCGAAATGGAAGATTTGTTCGATCATTTACAAGGTTCTAATGTATGTTTTAAAGATTTGATCCATGGCATGGTTATCATCAAACTTCGCATCTGCGAAAGAGATTATCTATTCCAATCACTACATCCGGTACTTGTAATGAACGTTATGAGTTTCACGTGATGTCGTTTGGATTGACCGATGCACATGTAGTATTCATAAATTTGGTAAATCACATGTGTAGGCTGTATTTTGATAAATTCATGCTTGTGATCATTAAGGACTATTTGTTTGTTTAAGAGAATAAGAATGAAGTTAATAATTAATTATAGATTGCCCTGAATTGGCCAAACAATTAATAAAAAATTTGTACCTTGAATATTTAACATAAGACTTAAGACTTAATACTTTACATGATTTAACCGTGTGATTAATAGATAATGGAATATAAATTGACTCTTCAAAATTTAGAAGTCATTTAAGACTTTGAGTTATACTAAAAAGAAAGTGCAAAAATATTTTGACAAATGTTTTAACAAAGGATTTTAAGGGATTATTCCCTTATACACAAACCATTTAACTAAACTTCTGTTTAGGGGTAAATGTTTGTGTATACTTCTAGACAACTTAAGAAGAATTGAGGAAACTATATAAACCATGACTTAAAATTTGAAACGACAATTTTTGCTTTTCAACTAAGAAAACTTTGACCAAAGTATAAACAAAGGTTTTTCGAACATTTACGAATCTTATTAATTATTTTTGATAAATCAACAAAAATCGTGTTAATTAAATTCAAATTTTATTTTGAACACCTTTATATAATTGGACAAACTGAGAAAATTTTAAAACTTTTTTTGTTTACGTTTCATAAAAATTAAATATTTATTATTTAATTAGTTGTAATAATTATCGACGCTTTAAACGTCGGATTAAGCGAAACTGATAAAAATGATAGTTGAGACGAAACTAAAACTTAGAAAATATAAAGAAAGAATTTTAAATAAATACGGTTATGATATTTATTTCATCAGGAGAGTTAACGTAATTACTGACACATTATGTATAAAAGATAAAGAACCAATTAGAACATGTTCCTTAATAATGAAGGTGCAAAATAAATTGCCAAACAATTTAAAATATAGCCGATGCTTATAAAAAGGGATTCGCGGCTAATGTGAACCATTAAAAAAAATGAGAAGCCAATAGCGTTGATTGTTTTAAAGGCCACTTGTGGTTGCCTAAGTATTGTGAGATATAGTTATGTTGGAATCTTGTAAGTATAAGTATTCTATTTATGTCATTTCTGACTAAAAGTATCTTTGTCTGAAGAAGTTGTACTAATGGCAAATTATGAGGGCAGAGATCGCCTCATACATTAGTAAACGTCTAGCTATTGCAAAGGTCATCATCTAAATTTGATTCGATTTGGGTCATCGTCGACAGACTGACCAAATCTGCTAATATCATTCCCGTTAATGATAAATGCAAAAGAGTTATGTAAACATAGTGTGCCTGTATCGAACATCTTTATCAAGATCCTCGCTTCGCATCGAATTTCTAGAGATTTGCTCAGAAATCATTGAGAACGAACCTTGATGAGAGTACTATGTACCACCCCAAATCGAAGGGACGAGGTAAAGTAACGATACAAAGTAATATAAGTGCTATTTTATGTTTGAATGAATGACCTTTAGTAATAAACCGTATAATCGTTTTCCTTTGAAAGGATTATCATTGATAATCATCGTATTAGGATTGAGATCGAATCTTGTTAGGATCTAAATATTAGAGCTTCTGTAAGCAGGAGTTGAGATGAAGACACCCGACCTACACCCATTGTGTGTTGGACATGTCTTTTAGGTTTAAGGTTTCCTATGATGGCGAACCCAACCTTACAAAATACCCGACCCGCGAAACCTGAAATGATTGTTGAAATTAGGATTTGATTATTGACAGCCGGTAGTGGGCAAGAGGTTATGTGAATATGAAATGTAGATCTTGAAGTGCCAAATGGGTAGCGAAGTTATGCCACAATTTTTAACCTTCGAAAAATGAATTCATGATCTGACAAATCATGGGATATAAGTCCCCGTTGTATGGGACCATTGAGATGATGTAAAAGTTGGGATTGAAAGGCATATAAGCTGGATCTACCCTAGGACTTCAAGAACCGCGTGAATTATGTTTCGTAAATCGAACTTGATGGAATATCTATCAAGTGAAATTCTGATTCTTCTTAGTAAAGCTTAGATCGGCGAAAAGTTGCATTCATCAGAAACCCGTGAACATCATGGATAGAGAAAGTACGTCAACATTTAGCCTGATCTTATTCCCATAGTTATGTTTGATGAAACTCGCGTATTATAATGGATTACACTTGTGAGAAAAGACCGAATGTGGAGGAAATACCCACATGGCTTTAACTCTATAAGAAGTGAGTAGTAAGGTAAGATGATCTTTGAGGACAAAGATCCTGTTTAGGGGTAAATGCTGTGACAATCCGTCAATTTATGGTTGATATTTTGTTCTCAGATAATTATTTGAAAATATTATTTTAAGGTTATAATATGAACTCACATATTTTTGGGAAGAAATTTGGATTTACGTCTTGAAGTAGCGTCGACTACGTCTAAACCGGAGGGTTCTACGTTACGTGCCTACGTTTACATACACCGTCTTTGGTGACAGTCCGACATTTCAGAAAATAAATTTATCCGTGAATATTATTTTGGAGTTTTAAATTTGTGTTGGTTCATAAACTCACAAATTTACGAGAAGAGATTAGGACTTACGATTTTATTTTAACGTCCTTTACGACTAAACCGGAAACCTTAGGATTATGTATTTACGTTTTCGAACTCCGTTTTTGATGAGACAATTTTTATTAGATTCGTTTTGCGCCATTGATTCATAATTTATAAAAACGTTTTTCATAAAACGACCCGAGAGCACGCAAATCGAGGAAACAAGAATCGAGGAATACCCGTAAATTAGCGGGATGGGACAAAACTAGTTTATCCCACCCCACTAACTAGGGACACCACATCAAAGATGTGGCATCCTTACACTAAACTAAGTTACACTTGTAACTTAGCTTCATTTTGAAGCTTACTCTTCCCACTAAACTAACAAAACCACTAGACATTACCATTTCCTTCCATTTTCACATGCAAACCACCATAAACACTCTCCTCTCTCTCTAAATTCGTCCCATATTCATCAAGAACAACCCTCATTTGATCAATTTCAACCATGAAATCATGTGTTATTCACACATATGTTGAAGCCCTTTTGAAGCTCTATAGATTGGTGGTGCTTATAACATCCAAGGAGGAGTTTCCATGAAGTCTTGGGGCTGATTTTCCACAAGAGGTTCATGAAGAATGGTGGTCTTGAAGATGATCTTGGTTTATCACAAGTTTCTCCATCAAAATCCATGTCCAAATCACAACCTACATCAACTTGGTGGTATAAAGATTGTCCTCCTCATCCTCTTGTTATTTTTGATTATGTAATCTTGTATTTCTTTTACTTATGTATATGTATATGATTATGAATGATTATATGATGATAAAAATGTTATGTGGGGATTTGGTGTTGATAGATTGGATAAACATGGGTAAAAAGATGGACAAACTACATGAAAAATGGGTAAATCTTATTTAAATGGTAGGCTGTATAAAAACAGTAACTAACCAAATGTTAGACTAATAAAATGATGAAGTAGAATCCATTTACAGTAATTAATATGTCTTGTACACATGTGAGAGTTGGCCATGCAATGGAATCATTGTAATGAGTGAGATATGATCAAAACAAGTTTAAAGTACAAATCTGACTTCACTGTTTTGGACGATTTTTAGAAAATACTTAGAAGCTGAATCAACAGTAGCCATAGAAGAGTTAAATGGAGCACATATCATGTAGTTTATGTCATAAAAATTTGAGCTTCTATCTCCTTATAGAACTCTAGATATGGCAGTTTTGGTGAACATGAAAATAAAAATCAGATTTTGGAAATTAAAATATAATAGTATTATATAAGCACTCAAGTAAATATAGTATAAAATGTGAATTAAAATCCACTAACATATACAATACATTTATATAAACATGTATAAGGATAAATAAATGGACATTTTATAAAAATGGTAGTTTGATAAGTTTTATAAGTTATAAAACTATAAACATGATTTTTTAGACTTTTTCGGCTATTACCGTAAAATTAACGTTTTTGTTAAATAAAACTTAGACGTTTGGACCCGTCTAATGTAAATTTTTATAAACTCATATACTGATATATAAACATATATAACAAGTAAAAATCGTTAAAACCCGAACTATATAACATACGGACATTAACGGACTAAGTTAACGTTATTGGACTAATAATACAACAAAATGGACTAAAACACTTATAAACTTATTTATTGGGCTTAACCCATTTGGGCCCAACATGTAAAGTGTAAATACTGATAATACAAGTATAAAATGGATTAATACAAGTTAAAGAACTTATAATAAAGTTATTGGACTTAAAATATGTAAATAGGTAAAACTAGTATAAAAGTTATCGACACATAACATTAAAATGAGTAAACGAGAATATGTAAACCCACTTGATCATCATATATATATAATCATCATATGTATACATAATTGTTATTTTTATAAAGTCATTGGACATGAGTCTAAGACGAGTATTATTTGTCTAGGTTTCCGTGATTGAAGCACGTACCGTACGTCCGAATTGCCGAAAACCCGCCTTCCCACATCAACGTGAGTTCATAGCCTCGCACTCTTTTAAATGTTTTTATGAAATGTTTTATAAACCCGCGAGGGAGATAACATGTTAGTTTTTATAAAATAGGACACCATTTGTCCCGATTGTTTGTTTATTGATTTGGACCCGAATGATTGTATGACCCGATTGTATGACCCGATAAATGATTAAATGACCCGATAGATGAAATTAAATGGATTATTAAAGTTAGGTTATGCCACTAAAAGTCCCATTAGCATGAATTGTGAACTACCGGTATTTGGTAGACGCTTATGCATATAATAGTACTATTTGGGGACGATCACCCCAGTTCGCGCCTTGACGGTTGATCCTCGTCGTGCCACATTGATTGGTAAGCAAATTTATGTATGAGAAGATTTCCATAGCGTGACCTTTGTGACGACACGCTACTTTAGATGGGCAAATTGAGTATCGGGTTAGCTACCCGTTGTTGGTTTAGTAAGGTAACAATGTCATGCGGCTTATAATAATCCAAACTAACGAAATACTATTAGACGCTCCGAATTACGATGTATTGCCTCACTAGAAATACAGGGTCATACTACTGATATTATGTTCGTGTTTTGGTTTTCATAACCATATTCATATAACGGTTTTTATTTTCATACAACGTCATAAGACGTATTGTATGATGTTTTTACGACATTGGCTCGTATAATGATTATTAAGGCAAACGCCTATATTATGATTTTGATGAAGATTTGTATAAAATGACTTTGGCTATTTTATGGCCTATTAAAATGATTTGTAAAAAATGATTTTCAGTAATAATTTTATACTGATATTATATTGATGGATTTTATTAAACTCTATGAATTCACTCGGCGTTATCGCTGACCTTTTCTTTTAACATGTTTTATCTCAGGTACTTGAAGGTAATTCTCGGGAAGACAACTAGAATTCATGGCCCTCACTTAAACAATAATTTCCATTCAAATAATTTGTAAAACTTTGTATGAAATGATTATGACTTGGGACCGATGTAACTTCGATGTTTATGAATGGAAATGATTTATTATTAAACGACGCGATTTTTATGCGTTGTCTATGATGTGAGTAATGTGCTATCCCGTAACACCGACGAGTCTTACGCTGTATTGAGTTGTATAAATTTGGGGGTGTTACAGTTTATCAGTTCAAGTTTTAGTTATATACTGTTTTTATACAGCCAACTAAATAAGCATGATTTTAGCCTTATTTCTTATAGTTATTAACCTTTTTAAGCATATTTATCAACACTTGATCCCCACACAACATTTTTATCATCATATATACATCATATACATATACAATAAGAAAGAAAATACATTTGTTCTTTACAAAAATAACAAGAGAAAATGGAGAGGATAATCTTCTTTACTAACCAAGTGTATTTCTTGTTTTTGGAAGACAAGAACTTGATGAACACCAAAAGTAACTCCAAGATCATCAAACACCAAGAACAATAGTTGAGAAATCAGCCCTAGGACACAAGCAAATCACCTCCTATGTTGTTAATATGGCCACCAAATGATCAAGGCTTCAAGATAACTCCATGATAGAGCTAGATAACATGTATTTCATGGCTAGAAAAGATCAAAAGGGGTGTTTTGTGCTTCAAAGTGGACGGCAATGGTGAAGGTTTTTGAGAGGATTTGAAGTAGTTTGCATGTGTAGAAAGATGGTAATGAGAAGTGGTTGAAGGTTTGATGGTTTTAGCAAGTGTGTAGCTTAAAGTGTAAGCTTAGTCTTACACTTGTAGCTAACAAGTTAACAAGATGCCACATATTGATGTGGTGTCTTGTTTGTGCCGTCCCATGGTGCTAGTGGGGTGGGATAATGTATTTTGTCCCACCTCACTAATTTACGGGTATTCCTTGATTCTAGTTTTCTCGATTTGCGTGCCCTCGGGTCGTTTTACGAAAAACGTTTTTATAAATTATGAATTAACGACACAAAACGAATCCAATAAAAATTTCTCATCAAAAACGGAGTTCAAAAACGTAAATACGTAATCCTAAGGTTTCCGGTTTAGTCGTAAAAGACGGTAAATTATGCACGTAAGCCCAAATTTAAATCCGTAAATTGTGAGTTCGTCAACCAACACAAAAATAAGTTTCAAAATATTATACGAGAAAATATTTCACTACCTGAAAATGTTAGATTGTCACATATGTTGTGGCATATTCTTAGAAGTATACCTAGAATCACTAGTAGCAGTCTTGTTCGTAGGTTTTGCATAGGCTGATTTGATCACATTAGGCCTAGATAGTGGAGTGACTGGTCTAGAACTATAAAGCATATCAACTTGGGAGGCAAACCGCGGTCTCGAGGATTTTGGTCTCTCGGATCTATATGCAGTCGGTTGTCGAACAGACTGAATTTCAGGCGTTTTCCCCAAAATTGATGGTTTTTCAGAGCAGCTATAGCAAAAACCTTTTTCTGAACCTGAGCCTTTAAATCAGCATTTTCAGTAGTTAACAAGGTCGTTGACTCTAGAGTTTTAGACCTCATCTCTACGATAGTATTATTTAACTCATAACAACGCTGCTTTAAGGTCTCTTGTTCCTTTTGTAAGAGTTCTTGGGATGCCAACTTAGATTCTAGCAAAATAATTTTCTTCAGAAAATTATCTTTTTCGTCTTTAGAATCTTGAATTTTTTGATTTAATTTTCGTTCAAGAACAACGTTTGAATTTTCTCTTTTTTCAAAATACTTTTCAATTTATCCGTTTTCTTCGAAAATTCAATTTTGGTATCATCAAGCTCTTTTGATTGTTGAGCTATGATCGTTTCTAGCTCTTCAATCCTAGAAGCAGAATTGGTTAAAGAAGCAGTCATAGGGCATATATCATGATTTTGAGCATCTTGATCATTCTCTGCCCCATTATGACTCACATCGGATGAATCAGAAGTGGAATCACCATTTTCCATCCCATGTTTGTCATAGATGGGTTCTGAGTTCTCAGCATGATGTAGATCATTGTGAGATTCAATATTCAATTGTACCTCAACTAGTGGCTCTTCGTCATTCATGCTTGAGTCATGTTGTCGTGATGCATTGACGTTGTTGTCATCGTTAACCAAAGCGGTCTCCTTTGAGTCATCCGTAAGACTATTTGTTTTCTCTGGCATCTGTATCGTATGTTCTTGCTTCAAAGTATGATAAGCAATTTGAAGTCGTGATCATTCTTGAAACAGATGTGTAAGAGAAGTCATGTATTTGAACAAAGTACCACGAAAGTCTTGAATCTCTTTATGCATGTCTTCAAGGAATGACTGACAGGGCACTGATTTTTCTTTCTTGGCAACATCGAATTGAAGAAAAATCGATTATTGTTTCAAAAGAACTTGAAGTGCAGATGCAGATTCAATATGATTAAAGTCTTCTTTGTCAAGTTGATGCAGAAGAATATCCAATTTTATCATCATAGCCTCCATGAAGAAAGGAGCATCTTGACAAAATATTGCCACAAAGGATGGTCCATAGTCTAGCTTGGTAAGCTCGTAGAGATGACATTCAAATTTTCTAAATGAGACCTAACATTTTTGTCTTGCTTCTTCTTGCATCATCTGCAATTCTCCCTCTCGAGATGTCGAATTCAACGAATCCATTGAAAATCGATGATAAATGAAGGTAAGGATTACTTCTCGATCGAACAATTAAAGAAAGTAATTGTGTTTGTTGTTGTGTGTAGAAGCCGAGAAATAGTATTGAAATCCTCTAAACACGTTTTTGAAAAATCTTGAAAAAACTTGTCACTCTATCGGAATACCTATCGGAATACCCTGTCGGAATACCTGTCGGAATAAGTGTTGGAATTACTGTCAGAATATCTATCTGAATACCTATCGCAATGTTACCTATCGCAATGCTTGATCGCAATACCTATCTCAACTATACCTATCGCAATGTTACCTATCGCAATGCTTGATCACAATACCAATCGCAATGATACCTATCGCAATGTTTGATCGCAATGTTGACGAAATTTGGACAGAGTAACGTCACAGTATTGCCTTATACCCGATCGCAATGTACGATGCAAGGAGCTATCGCAATCCACGATCGGAATAAGTGTCGGAATACTCTTCGATCGCAATGTAGATTCCCTGGGGTTTTTGCGATCGCAATGTAGAACCCTGCTTACTTTGCGATGGATACCAACTTTGCGATGGAGACAAAAGTACCACTTTTCTCGGATAGTACACAACAAATTCGAAATTTTAAGCCTAAAAACGAATCAAACATCCAAAAATTTTGTGTTTTTAACCAAAGTAACAATACCAAATCACTATCACAAGTATGTAGATGATTTGTATCAAGATTAAAAAAACACAAAAAAAATTTGGTACGAATGAATGAGGATCAAAATAGGCGCATTAATCAAGAACACAAACACAAAAACCAAACAATCATCCCATGGCTTTTGATACCAATTGACAGTTTATCGTAATCCTTGGATTATCTAAGTATGGAGATAATTATTAGAGAGAGATAGATGAAGATGTAGGGAGAGAAAGTAGAGAGAGGTTGGAGAGAATAATGAAAGATTAGAATAGAAGTGTGTGTAATGTGTGTACCAACCCCTCCTAACATGCTAGGAGGGGGTATATATAGTCCACCCTACATGTGGGCTTCATGGGTTATATTGTTACACATTGGATCACGAGCCCATACTATGTATATATCGTTGGAGTGACCGATCCTTCCTAAATACGTAAAAACGTATTTCCAACAAATACTGATATTATGATTATGTTCTGATTTCTATAACTGTTTTATATAACGGTTTATTTAACTATATGAATTCACTCGGCATTCGCGTGTTTTATCTCAGGTGCTTGAAGGTAACTTGGACGGAGATCGACTCTGATGGCCCACTTAATAATAATGTTTATTTGAATGATGTTTTGTAAACTTAATGACTATAAAACTGGTGACCTTGTGTAAACTTTAAAACTTTTATTCGAATGAATGCATGCTTGGCTTTATACAACCCTTTTTATGCGTTGTATATGATTTGAGTTTTTGTGCTATCCCGCAACACTATATTGACCCTTCCGCTGATCCGATACTAAATTTGAGAGTGTTACATACTTAATCACGAATAATCATGAATAATTAATAAGTAAGAACTAAGGTTTTGGTGTTGGGCTCCCTTGGTGTCAGCGACATAAACACAAGACAAGGAGGATGGCCTTTTGGGCCATTACACAATCCTTGTTGTAATCTAAGCAAAACCACAAGAGGTTAAAATATATTTACTTTTAAAGAAAATAAACAAGAAACCCTACTCCTCTCCTTTGGCCGCCGGCGATCAAGAACATAAGGGGTTGTTTGCTGATTTTGATCTTGGTAACTTACGTAGTCGTGTTAGTGGTTCAAATCCTTTTCAATAAAGCATTGGTAACGAAACCTTAAACCCTTTCTTTTAATTCAAGATTTAATCATGTTCTTATTTTGTCATTTATTAATCAATGATCAAGAATTCTTAAAACCACGTTAATGATCGGGTTTAGGGTAGGGTTTTTTTTCGGGTTCACCCAAACCAGGAGTTAGGGACTCTCGGTGACCATTTTCCAACACCATTCGAGACCCATTTAGGGCTTGGTGTGGTTTTTGTTTCGGTCAGTCGCAAGATAGGAACAACCTTTTGGTTTCAATGTCAATTGATACCAATAGGTCTCCATGGGACTTTTTATTTAGGCAGGGGGAACCGGCTACAGACGGTGGGTAATGCAGGCAATCAGAGGAACCCAGCCTAGTGCCGGGGTGATGTTGGTTCGACCAATGGTAACTGGCAGCGCCGGTGGGAGCCACTTCTATACCTCCAGCCGGCGGTGTTTGGTTCGGTTATTGTGCGACTAAGGATTGTGGAAACCTAAGTTTCCTCGATCTTTTAGCTACTAGGAATGCATCATGTTCATATGATTAGATAATCAAAGCGGAATTAGAACACGACACATTAACAAGTTGTTTAGGCACAATAACACATAATTACTCTAATGAATTGTTCATTATATTAATAACAAACCGTCACAAGGTGTGTATACTTTGAATCCCACACCTAGTCGACACACGCTTTAGGTTTACATTGTGAATGAAAGTTATGAAAAACCTAATAACCCTTGGTTCCTTTTATAGTGTAAGGATTAGGGTTTTACAGAAGATAACTATGAATAAACATGAATATCTTCTATATAAATAACTAATATAGAATATATTCTAAATACTTATCCTAAATAGAAGCTTCCAACAACATTTGAATTTTGTTGACTTCTGTCAATGCCTGATTTCCACTTGACAACGCCTGGATTACACTTGTCAACGCTTAGACAAATGCCTTCATATTTTCTTCGTTTTTGAGTTTCTGCCACATCAACTTTTTGACCTAACAATCTTCCCCTAGTTGATGTCGGCAAAACTCTTTGTGTATCTCTTGTAAGTAAACAATCTTCAAATTGCTTCCCCTCAAGTGTAGCATGTATGTCTTCCCCTTTTTGTCACATCAACAGGGAAGTAAACAATGTACGCAATCTTGAAGATTCTCCAAATGTAGGCTCTGTGTAATGATCTTGAAGAAAAATAAATAAAGTAATCTTGATGTAGAAGTAGAATAATCAAACCTTGTGTTCCATGTCTTGTACTATCCATGTGATAAAGAACTTATACTCATGGTACAAAGTATAAGTAGACCTCAATCCTTTTGTCAAAAATCCTCATCCTTTGTGAGACACTGAGCACGATAATGTAACTCCTTCAAGTGATAGCATTTTCTACTGATAGATTTTGACAAGTCTTCGTAACTAACCATTAAAAGCACAAACAAGTTACTTTAAAAGTCCATGACTGGAAGTGCACGACTTTAAGATATGATAGAACACAAACTCACGAAAATATTCTTCAAACATCAAACTTACCATATGTGACAATCCGTCAATTATTGATTGATATTTTATTCTCAATGTTTATTTGAAAACATTATTTTAATGTTACATTATGAACTAACTTATTTTTGGGAAGTAATTTGGATTTACGTCTTGAAGTAGCGTCGACTACGTCTAAACCGGAGGATTCAACGTTACGTGCTTACGTTTACATACACCGTTTTTGGTGACAGTCTGACATTTCAGAAAATAAATTTATCCGTGAATATTATTTTGGAGTTTTAAATTTGTGTTGGTTCATAAACTCACAAATTTACGAGAAGAGATTAGGACTTACGATTTTAATTTAACGTCCTTTACGACTAAACCAGAAACCTTAGGATTACGTATTTACGTTTTCGAACTCCGTTTTTGATGAGACAATTTTTATTAGATTCATTTTGTGCCGTTGATTCATAATTTATAAAAACGTTTTTCGTAAAACGACCCGAGGGCACGCAAATCGAGGAAACTAGAATCGAGGAATACCCGTAAATTAACGGGAAGGGATAAAACAAGTTTATCCCACCCCACTAATACATGGGACGGCCAAGAGGACAACACCTCATCCCATGAGGTGTCAAAGCTTAGAAAATAAGCTTAAACACTTGTCCTTGTTTTCTCTTAAAACCATAAACCACTCACACAAACTAACAAACTCATTTGCAACTCATGCAAACCACCCAAAATCCTCTCATCCCTTCTCTCTTTGCTTTCCTACTCTCAACCAAAACACCCTCATTTGATCAAAATAAAACCACACAAATGTGTTATAACTCACAGATGTTACTCTCCTTCAAAAGTTATGAAGATTGGTGCAAGTTATAACATCCAAGGAGGAGTTTCCATGGAGTCTTGGGGCTGATTTTCCACAAGGTGTTCATGAAGAATGGTGGTCTTGAAGATGGTCTTGGTTATCCACAAGTTTCTCCATCAAAATCCATGTTTTGATCACAACCTACATCAACTTGGTGGTATAAAGATTGTCCTCCTCATCCTCTTGTTATTTTTGATTATGTAATCTTGTATTTATTTTACTTATATATATGTATATGATTATGAATGATGATTAATAATATTGTGTGGGGATTTGGTGTTGATAAACATGCTTAAAAAGATGAAAAACTATAAGAAACAAGGCTAAAATCTTGTTTAGATTGTTGGCTGTATAAAACAGTAAATACTCATATGATAAACTGATGAAATGTCTTAAATAGATTAATATACAGTAAGCTATATGTCTTGTACACATGTGAGTGTTGGCCATGCAATGGTATCATTGTAATGAGTGAGATATGATCAAAACAAGTTTAAAGTACAAATCTGAGTTTACTATTTTGGACGATTTTTAGAAAATACTTAGAGGATGATTCAACAGCAGCTATAAAAGAGTTAAATGGATCACATATCATTTAGTTTATGTGATAAAAATTTGAGCTTCTATCTCCATATAGAACTCTAGATATGGCAGTTCTGGTGAATATGAAAATAAAAATCAGATTTTGAGAATTAATGTTTATTATTATTATATAAGCACTCAAAATTATATTATATAAAATGTAAAATAAAAACCCACTAACTTATGGATTTTATTTATATAAATATGTAAAAGGTTAAATATGGGTATAAATTATAAAAATGGTAGTGGAATCACTTATAAGTAATAAAAACTATAAACTTGATTTTTACGACTTTTTCGGCTATTACCGCAAAATTAACGTTTTTCGCCAATTAAAACTTAGACGATCAAAACCGTCTAATGTAAAGTTTTTAAAAGTCATATATTGATATATAAGTAACTAATACAAGTAAAAACCGATAAAACCTGAACCATAGGACATACGGACATTAACGAGCTAACTAAGCATATTGGACTAATAATTGGACTTAATAAGATAAACACTTATAAAAAGAACTTATTGGGCTTAACCCATTTGGGCCCAACATGGAAAGTATAGATACTCATAATATAAGTATAAAATGGATTAAAACAAGTTAAAGAACTTATAATAAGCTTATTGGACTTAAAATAGATAAATAGGTAAAACTAGTAAACTAGTAAAAAGTTACCAAAACGTAAACACTAAAATGAGTAAACGAGAATATGTAAACCCACCTGATCATCATATATATATAATCATCATATGTACATAATTGTTATTTTTATGAATTCATTGGACATGAGTCTAAGACAAGTATTATTTGTCTAGGTTTATGTGATTGAAGCACGTACCGTACGTCCGAATTGCCGATAACCCGCCTTCCCACATCAACGTGAGTTCATAGCCTCGCACTCTTTTAAATGTTTTTATGAAATGTTTTATAAACCAGCGAGGGAGATAACATGTTAGTTTTTATAAATAGGACATCATTTGTCCCGATTGTTTGTTTATTGATTTGGACCCGAATGATTGTGTGACCCAATTATATGACCCGATAAATGATTAAAGGACCCGATAGATGAAATTAAATGGATTATTAAAGTTAGGTTATGTCACTAAAAGTCCCATTAGCATGAATTGTGAACTACCGGGATTTGGTAGACGCTTATGCATTTATAGTACTACTTTGGGACGATCACCCCAGTTCGCGTCTTGACGGTTGATCCCCGTCGTGCCACATTGATTGATAAGCGAATTTATGTATGAGAAGATTTCCATAGCGTGACCGTTGTGACGAAACGCTACTTTTTGATGGGCAAATTGAGTATCGGGTTAGCTACCCGTTGTTTGTTTTAGTAAGGTAACAATGTCATGCGGCTTAGCTATATGCTCTGAATTACGATGTATTGTCTGACTAGCAATACAGGGTCATACTATTGATATTATGTTCGTGTTTTGCAAAACGTATTGTATGATGTTTTTACGACATTGGCTCGTATAAAGATTTTTAAGGCAAATGCCTATATTATGATTTTCGACAAGGATTTGTATAAAAATGACTTTGGCTATTTTACGGCCTATTACGAAGATTTGTAGAAAATGATTTTCAGTAATATTTTTATACTGATATTATATTGAGGGAATTTATTAAACTCTATGAATTCACACGGCGTTATCGCTGACCTTTTCTTTTAACATGTTTTATCTCAGGTACTTGAAGGTAATTCTCGGGAAGACGACAAGAATTCATGGCCCGCACTTAAACAATATTTTCCATTCAAATACTTGTAAAACTTTGTATGAAATATATTGACTTGGGACCTATGTAAATTTGATTTTTATGAATGGAAATGCTTTATTATTAAACGACGCGATTTTTAAGCGTTGTCTATGATGTGAGTAATGTGCTATCCCGTAACACCAACTAGTGTTCCGCAGTATTGAGTTGTATAAATTTGGGGGTGTTACAGTTTGGTACCAGAGCTCTCGTTATAGAGAATGAAAGATTTTTAAAATTAAGGTTTTGAATAAAACATTTCAAAATCTTTTAACTACAAACATTTTTCTAAAAATGTCTAAAAATCTTTTGACTATAACGGTGTCGAAGAATTCCCGAGTTACCGACAAGGCCAGACTGAGAAGTGTTATTTTAATATATATATATATATATATTTATATATATATATATATATATATATATATATATATATATATATATATATATATATATATATATATATATATATATATATATATATATATATATATATATATATATATATATATATATATATATATATATATATATATATATATATATATATATATATATATATATATATATATATATATATATATATATATATATATATATATATATATATATATATATATATATATATATATATAACTTGGATTATATATATATATATATGATGTAATTTTATTACATGATTGTTTGATGATTATTTTGATATTTATACGAGGTATTTATATGACGTAGATTGTCACAAGGAACCCTAAATCCCCTAGTAAATTAATCGAAGCTATTCTCATAGGAATTCTAGCTATCCTAGATCTAAACCAATTTGTGGATATTTATGATCCCAATAAACGGTTGATATTCGTAGAAATTTAGATATTAGTTGATTGTGATATTGAAAAAGAATTGGCGAGATTAAATCTGATATCGATGTCATGACGATCTTTCCTTATAGAGTGAAGTTTGACAAAACGTTATCACCTAG
This sequence comes from Glebionis coronaria, assembly GCA_025667525.1. Taxonomy (NCBI): domain Eukaryota; kingdom Viridiplantae; phylum Streptophyta; class Magnoliopsida; order Asterales; family Asteraceae; genus Glebionis; species Glebionis coronaria. The sequence goes on along the minus strand of CM046879.1, from coordinate 22,166,455 downwards.
AAAGATGTCATCTGATTTGTTATCACCCAATTCTTAAATTTGAAATCGAAAGGGTGAATGTTGCACTTGAGGCTGTCATTGGAATCAATACCCAAAAGCCTCATGCGACTAGTACCTTTCCGAGAAATCTGTTTGAATGTGTGAGTCATCTCATGCTAGTGACTCATTTGATAATTGTTGTTGTAAGAGCTATAGGATTGGAATTAAGTGTTGATCATATCGAGCTTTTATTGCCATTTTAAGGTTTATGAATAAGGTTGAAAGTATTGGAGAATGAGGTAGGATATCGCATTGAGTATAAGTTGATTGAAAACTTGAATAAAGTAAAATTTAACACGTATGGAATATGAGATTGATAAGAGGAAGTCGTTAAGTTCTGTAATTGAATTATAAGGTTTTAATTGATTGTCGATTCGTGTTAAGTGTTGTTCCTAGACCATTGTCCACTAACGAGGATGCCCAGTGTCCAATAAATAAATTGAAGAAATCTTCTTCTGAATTGGGACCGATGGATCTTCTGGGACAGGCAGGACACCTAATGACTCTAGTAGATTAGTATTCATTGTGGTATCTTTTAAAAATCCCTAACTTAACTGAGATATTAGTTGGTAGGATGAGTTCTGAGAATTGTATGACATAGTCACACGTAATGTGATACGGTACAATTTTGACTTGTTTGTGATTAATGAAAAGACTACCTTTGATTGCTAAATTCTACATGTATCGATGTTATCTATCTTTTACTGCTTCATCCTAATGTTCGCATTAGTGATGCAACCCTTGAACCAGTACTCATCTTGATTTGAGTTACGTTGTGAATCATTCTTCGTGAGTGCCATCGAGGTCATGAACCTCATGATTATTTGGCTAAGCTCATTTCCTATTATATTGTAGTTAGTTCTTGGTGAACAACTTTTCATCACTCTTTTGCAGATCAGTCATTGTTTTTATAAGATAAAACCGTATCCATTGAGAAAAATTGAATTTTCATCACTATAAGGATTATTCAAATTAAGATTTATAAGTGATTGTTATCGAAATGAGGTTGTTTATGGAACACCTTGGAAAACTTAATTGTTTTCAAAATAAAGAAAATCTCTATAAATTTCTTTTTGATTCTTATTTAAGAATTAAGCATGAAAATGTTTTTATTATAAACATGATGATAAAATTTTAACGAACTGAGTATTGCATCGTTAATCTTGAACTTGTATATAGGTGCGCGCCTACATACAATTTGGAATGGACTATGCAAGGCTGATTAGTAGTCACCATAAAACTGATTAATATACAATACATTTTCTTTAAAGATTGTGAAAGATTAAATTTTATGAGATCTGCAAGAAGTGAAAAATAGGGACATAGTGTTAGGGACACCTACATATGTGCCTATAGCAACTATTCTTCTGAGTCGAATTTACTCATATGTGGAATTTGTCTTATTTGACAATTGATATTCCTTTCTGTCCAAATTCTCCCGTAGTGAGATTCTTAGGAAAAGTATCTGATTTCCGAGTGTTGATACCCGACTGGATGTATTGACGTTCTTATCATTTCTTATGATTTGATTTCGTTTGAATGACCTGGGTAACGATCCGAGGAGCTTTCGAATGCGTACTCAAATTTATGAAAACATGGGATATATTCATATTCGTTAAATGTTTTCGTCTGTATCTGATTTGAAATTCTCTCGCATAGATTATGCGTTGACCTTACTCTTTTAATAGTAGTCGTGTATCCAGATATCCTTAAATTTGTGAAGGATTAAGAGTTATTATTAGTCTTTTGAGAAGATCACATCTTATCGACGGCAATAAAACTGAAAAGTTGATAGTGCCAGTAGAATGGATTGATTGATTATGACATAACGACATTGTCTTAATTGATGGGAACTAGAATAGAATTCCCCTAAATGAATAAAGATGTTGATTATCAAAAGCGATCTAAATTATTCTTGACGGATGACCATATCATGCATTTAGACTTGAAATTATACCGTGAATGGTTGTGAATTAGTCATAGAGGTTGTAATCTAGAAGAACCTAATATGAATTTATTAAAAGATGTTTATGTTATCTGAAACTATAGGAGGTATTTATTGGTGAATTACCTAGACTTTTGCCATTAAGGCAGATTGAAATTGGTATTGATTATATTTCCGGTGCTGCACCTGTGGCTTCTGCACTGTACGTCAGCACCATCTGAATTAAAGGGATTGCCGTACAACTGAGAGAGTTGGAAAAAGATTTTATTCTACCGAGCTCGTCATCATGAAGAACTATGGTGTTATCATTCCTTATATTTATAGATTACTGTGAACTGAGTAAATTGACAATCGAAAACGATATCCATAACTCGAAATGGAAGATTTGTTCGATCATTTACAAGGTTTTTGATCTTTAGCATGGTTATCATCAACTTCGCATCTACGGAAAAAGATTATCTATTCCAATCACCACATCCGGTACTTGTAATGAACATTATGAGTTTCACGTGATGTCGTTTGGATTGACTTATACACATGTAGCATTCATAAATTTGGTGAATCACGTGTGTAGGCTGTAATTTGATAAATTCATGCTCGTGGTGTCCCTTTCAGTTTTGGCCATATTATTATATTATCATGTGGGGCGTATGGGTGTATCCTAGTTACATGTTTTACAAGTATTTTCATGGTGAATGTGGTATGTGCCTTGCATCCTTCACAAGGAGTTGATCCCTCCTACCCAAACTAAAATAATTAGAGGCAACCCCTTTAATTGCTTGATGAGGTCACTCCTCTAAGTATTCATGCACGTTGATACTTCATGACCTATATGGGCTTTTGGTAAATTAAAATACAGTTTCATATTATAAAAATAAGGCTTTTCAAATTATAAAACCAATTTTACGAGCTTATACCAAATTTTCCAAGACATATACATTTCCGCTGCTTTTTAGTCTTACTTAAGTTTCAGTCATTTCATATTGTGTCATACATCCGTTCACTGCTCAGCCGTTACTCTCCTTTCCATGTCCCAAACCGGCAGGTACCCATGGGCAGACTTGAGCATTTGGTCGACCTGCATAGGATGGAAGCTGCCTTAGTCTTCTTCTCCTTTTGCCTTCTTATACTTATGCTTGTTTGGACAGTTGTTTTGTTTTTCTCATTTCATTTACTTTATTTATATTTTTGGCTTATGTTTGGGAACTGATGTTTGATTCCGGTTTTTCCCTTTTGGTCATGTTTGTTTAGTACATATTACCTTGCATGCTTTGATGTTACGCCATAATTATCCTGTGATATTCCATTTATCAAAATTGGGTGTTACAATTAGGGTGTCAGAGACCAAGGTTTCGACTTGTAGGCTCTAAAACATGACTTGTGACTAATGGGTAGTCACCAGGAGCTTCTTAAGCCAAAGCTTGTTATTCCACGTATTGATGTTTTCGGCACCTTGTTATTTTAACCATGATGTTTTCAGCGGTATTGTTTTTACTAATATGGACTGAACCCCAATAGTTCATACTTGGTCACACATTTCTGTTAAGTTTTAATAGTTGATTCTCACTTATTTATTTGTCATGTATCAATGTTGCAAGTATTTTGACTAAGTAATGGTTGGTACATTACTGGCCATATTTAGTCGCATGTGCTTTTATTTGAACTGTTTTGTTTTGGTGGACCAACCCAAAGGCGTCCACCCTCATTACGTCAATTTTGGTGAACCGACTAATAGGCGTTCACCTTCTCCATACAATTTTTTTAATAAACCATGCTTTATAAACTTTTTCATGCATCATTTTCTTATGTTCATCTTATGTTCTAATCAGATTTATCATGTCAAATTTTGTTTTGTGACCCGACCCACGATCGTCCACGCTAGCGATTTTCAGATTTCATTTCATTACAGTCATATTATTTCGTGTCCCCTCATTATTTCTTTATGTTCTTTACGTCATTTATTTTTTCATACTATCACGGTTAACTTCATTTTCATGATAATTACGTTTTATGCTCCTTATGACGAAAATGTTTTCATACTCTCATGCTGATTTCTTTTTTATGCTGATTATGTTTTAAGTCTCTTTACGTTGATTCTGCTTTCATCATGATGACTATGCTTTCATACTAGACACTGATGGATTTCATATAATCCTGATTTCATGATAGTCATGGTCTGTTTTCATTAACCACGCTTTCGTGCTAATCATTGTTGAATTTCGTTTGACCATACTTTTGGTGTTTGTTGATCCCAAACTTAGATCGATTTAGCTTTGTGTTAACGAGATTAAATCAAGTTTAACACGTAGAGAAACATTGTTGTATATGTAACAATTCAAGTATTATGCGGAATTAATACTTAAACAAGAACACACAAACAAGTTAAACCAAACTTTCACTTTGATTGATAAAATCAAACTTGCGTACAATGGAAGTGTGAAAAAAGTATATCAAACCAAAACCTAAAAGCCTCCTTTTATAGATTAAGGAGCCTTGTACAAGAGTCTACGTATCAGCTATTTTAGGTAAAGATAAATATAGAAAATCTAATGTCGAACATATCTTTACTAGAAATATAAAACGTGTAGACTAAGTCTTCTATTAGTGCTTGACTTCTTCTTATCAACGCTTGACTTCTTCGTGTCAACGCTTGTCCTGTCAACGCTTGATTTCTTCCTATCAACATCCAGATTGCTCTTGTCAGCGTCCAAGTATCTTGGCTATATTTTTTTCCCAACAATCATCCCCTAAACTTGATATCTACTCTAGTAATCAAGTTTCTAAATAAAAACTAAGAACTAGGAGGATTCTTACAAATCTTATTATATTGGAAATAAATATATCTGATCAAATCTTTGTCCACGTCACTTGAGTAGTCTATTTCTAGTTGTGTTGTCATCATTTTCTCCAAAACTTCTTTGGACATAGGATACTTAGCATCCACAAGAAGATACTCAGAAAACTTTGTAGAACTCAAATGATACACACCAGCTGCTGAATATAAACGCCATTGAAGTCCACTGATATCATCATCAAGATTCTTCCAAACAGAATCTTCTTCATCTGGTGCACACATCCTTGTGAATGTTGACCAAATCTTTATTCCATTAACTAAAGTAGGTACTTCAGTCTCATACTTGTCCTATAGTAACCTCCAAAGGTCTACCAAGTCATAAGAGTAATAAAAGTATGTACCTCTTTCCCATACCTGCGAATCATCCAGAACACACTTGTATCTTCTTCATAGTTAACTATAGGGTTTCTGGAATCATGAGGTTATACCTCCACCATATGTGAAACTTCCAAGGATGAGAGCTTAATGATCTTTCTAATAACAGCTTCACTAGGATTCACTTTATCCATATTCTTTGGAAACTCAAGTGGAACTCCATTTTTCTTAGGTCTTGGTATAATCATAGCCTGTTGAATCTGCATTTCTTCTGCAAGCTCTTATATGCTTTCATCTGAAAGAAGTCAGATAGTGTTCATCTCTTGCACTCTTGCCCAAATAGGATAAGCTTTATATTCCAATTCATCAAAAGACAATGCTTGCAACTTCTTAAAAGTCCAACCCCCTTGATGACATCTAAGCAACATGTAATAAAGCTCCCTTCTTTCTCTCTTAGACTGTGAGAAAACTTCGCGGCCTTATATTTTAGGATCACCTTGCAATCTCTCTAAACTCTAAGTAAAATTTCCAAACCCCAAATTTGATCTGATAAAGTCATGTCTGGATTCTCCATTACTTTGTTCTCCCATGCAAAGTACATCTGAGCAACTTCAGGCATATCATAATCTACCTTCATCTTCAATTCTGCAAGTTTCTCCCTTGCCAACACATCACCATATTAAAGTCTTTATGGTTATTAAATAATCATAACATGGAATCAAACTTTACTTGGGCTGCATCCTTGGGAACCACTGTTTCTACCATAATCCCTTTACCCCTATCTAATGTATCAATGATGGGTAAAGATGATGATGGTACCTGTGAATACACTTCTTTGATGATAGCTGAGGAATGAAATACATCAACCATACCTGCAGGTCTATCAACGTCCAAAACCTGTGTGTCAACACCCAACTTCCTCTTATCAGCGCTTGGCTTGTCAGCGTCAAAATCCTTCTTATCAACGCTCACCTTACTCTTGCAACGCTTCGTGTGAACTGCTTCATCATCTCAGTAAAAGATAAATTCAAATTTGTAGGGGTAACCAATGAAACATCAAAACCTGGTTGCCTCTTCAAACCTGTAAGAGCTTTAGCCACACCCAAAGATTCTCCCTCAGTTGAGCCTTTATCACTCAAATTAACTGGCTCATTAGCAGCTTCCTCCCTTTTGTAATAATCCTCCCCTAAAGAAAGGACCCTTGTCTGCCTTCTCCTAGCCTTAGCAGCTTCTAAAACAACAATCCTCTCCCTCAATTGCTTGAGTTCAAGGACCTGGGTAGAGACAGTATGTACAAGGTCTGCATTTTGCTTTTGCAAGCTAATGCAGAAAATCGTCAATTCCAACATGGTATAGGGTTCCAATCTGCCCTCCTCTAGAGTGGGGATTTGACCTCCCAAAATAGAGTCATGGGGCATGGATGAGGTCTTACTGATGTTAGGATTAGATTGGCCTACATCTAAGCTAGTACCAATAGTCCTAGCCTCACCCATGTCACCAACCACACTTGTGGTGGTGGTTCTCTATGAAACATGGCTAGGACCACCAGAGGAGAAGACTTCGATGGTCCTTTGGCGTTTTTCCATCCTAAAATATGGGGGTGAAGAAGATGATGTGGATTGAGTTGTAATTTGAAGGTGAAGGGGTGTTTGGGTCTGTTGTAGAAAGGTGTCAAAGTTTGGATTTGAAGTGTCAACGCCAACATTTAACGTGTAAGTATTGAAGGGATCTTGGTCAACTTCCATATGTTGAGGTGAAGGTGATGGTTTAGGTAATGGGCCAAGTTGTGGTTGTGGGTCAGGTTGAGGTTGTGTTGCTGCAATAACAGCAAGCATAGCTTGGGTAAGAGGTAAGTCTCGATGAGGGGGTGAATACATCTTGCTAAAAATTGCTTTCTTTTGCACATGGATCGTAAAAAAATCGTCATGGTCCCTGGTGCAATACCTTTGTTCATCAAAAATCATTTGTAAAAAACTTGGGTAAGCCAGAGTCATCTTGCTACCCTTGTTTTTACACATGCCATCAAAAATCATTTTAGAAAAATTATAATTTTGCCCAGTAGCAATACACACAATTTCACTAACAATATACCTGTTAATTTCATTGTGTGTAGTACATTTGGGACTTAAAAATTGAAGGATTAAATGTATTAAGTACTTCCAAGCTGGGGGAAATTCCTGTTTATTATATTTGTTTAAAGTACCCTCTTCAGGGAAAGGATAACCCAAAGCTTGAAGTCCCTGTTCTATCTCACCAATAGGTAGAGTGGTTATACCATCTGCATCATTAAGATGCAAAACCTGGCGAAACAAGGCTTCAGTAACCACCCATGGACGCCCATGGACAATAGCAGTTAATGTAGGCACATTAATAAGTGTTGAGAACTAACAGTGTTCCAAAACTATTTAATATGAGTGACAGGGATAAGAGTAGCATGAGAAAGTGCATACCGTAAGGGGGATGCATTCAAATACGCCACCATCTGAGTGTATTGAGTAAACAAAACATCATCAGCCTCCAAATAGGAAAACATGTTATGCTGACTTCTGAAAACCAATACCAAGTCACTCGGTTTAAACTTAGGCGCCATTGATGTAGAAAGCTGTGTGAAAGGTTATGAAAGATGAATATAGGAGCAAATTTTGTTAGACAAGGATACGCAATTAACTTTTTAAAAAAGAAGGAGCCAAATATATAGGAGAGGTAGGCACATGTGATTGGTCAAAAATTAGGCAGTTATTTTCAAATTATAATGATGTAAATCTTGAAAAGAATATAACTTATCTTGTGCATTAATTAAAAAGTTACCAACTCCCAAAATTACGGCCCCAATTTTCGTCAAAAAGAACAACTAGGTAGGACCCAATGACAGTCAATGGTAAAAAAATAACCTATCAACGCCCAACGGCTATATTCTTGTCAACGTTTGAAAAAGCCATGTCAACGTCTAAATTGGTCCTAACAACGTTTGAAAATAAATCTGTCAACTTCAAAAAATAAAAATAATAAAAAAAGGACCTTAACAAAGTGATTTATCCTAGTGAAGATAACCTATAAACTGTAAATTACTATAGGGTGGCAAGCACTATCCAATCATGCATACTTGCTTAAAAAAGATAGACATAACAGTCCTCTAGTGTCCCTTATTGACCAAAGTTCTTAACTGTGAAGTTATCTTATAAAATCCTTTGTAACTTCCCAGGTAATCCCAATAAAAACTATTCCCAAGTCTCCCACCAGACCACATCCAATTGTAGGCCAAAAGGTCTTGGCAGCGTGCATAGTTTATCAACTTTGCATGCTATAGTGCCTCATGAGTTAGTAAACTAAATCACACTCACCAGTGGAGAAAATCTAGAATTGTGATAAGAGTATTATATGAATACCCAAAAAGTCCTAATGGGTTCCTAAGCCTCCCCGTAAACTATGATACATAAGTTGCCACATAAAATGCATATAAAAAAAATTATGTCGACATAGGAATATATATACTCCAACCATCATCCATAAATTGAAATATAAAATGCATATAATAAGAATCCATTTGTACAATGCTAACAACGCCGGCATAATTATATCAAAAACCACAAAACTAACATGTTGTTGACAACGTCCATTTAACACTTGTCAGCCTTAAAATAACCTTTGTCAACGTTAGACAAATAAAGTGGAAAATCAAATATTGTTCAAAGACCAATAAAAAATGCATATCCTGCACATACTTTTACAATAAGTTTCCAAAACACATATTAAGTAAGATTGATCATTCCAATACTTGTTACCAAGTATTGAAATCTTCTAGTATCAAAAGGTTTAGTTAATAAATCAGCCACATTTTCATTTGTGTCAACCCTATCTGGTTGTATTAAACCTTTTTCAAAACAATCTCTTATAAAATGATGCCTAATTCCTATGTGTTTTGTTTTAGAGTGATGCATAGGATTTTTAATTATGCATAAAGTACTGTTATTGTCTACAAAAATCTTGGTATGCATGAAATTATACCCATAATCCAACAGCTGGTTCTGAATTCATAAAACTTGTCCACAACACAGCTGCCGCAACATAATCTGCTTCAGTTGTAGAATTGGCCACCACTGTTTGTTTCTTGCATTGCCAAGAAATCAATCTACTCCCAAGAAATTGGCATCCACCAGTTGTGGATTTTCTATCAAATTTTTCACCACCATAATCACTGTCTGAATATGCAATAAGCTCCAATGGGGAATATTTGGGATACCATAATTCCAAGTCTGGATACCACTTTAGGTATCTAAAACTCCTCTTGACAGGATAAAGATGACATTCTTTGGGAGTCACTTGATGGCGTGCACAAGCACACACAGAAAACATAATGTCAGGTCTTGAAGGTGTGAGATACATCAAAGAACCAATCATTAATCTATAGTGCCTGACACCCACTTCTTTTCCATCTCCAACTTTTCCCCAAGGATGTTCCCTATCCATAGGTGTTCTAGCCCATTTCTCATGTGGAGAAAAGCCAAACTTCTTCAAGATTTCTGCTACATATTTGTCTTGAGAGATGAAGATACCATCTTCTTTCTGCTGAACTTGTAACCCTAGAAAGAAGTTCATCTCTCCCATTGCACTCATCTTGAACTTGTCTATCATAAGCTTAGAAAAGTCTTCACTCATCTTTGCACTTGAAGAGCCAAAGATGATATCATCCACATAAACCTGAACAAGTAAGAAATCCTTACCAGTCTTCTTTGTAAATAAGGTCTAGTCTATGGTTCTCCTTTTAAATCCATTTCCACTAGATAGGTGGACAATGTGCCATACCATGCTCTTGGGTCTTGATGAAGTCCATACATAGCTTTCTTCACTCTATACACCTTGTATGGATGTTCAGAATCTTCAAAACCAGGAGGCTGCATTACATAAACCACATCTGCAATTGTGCCATAAAGAAAAGCACTCTTCACATCCATTTGATAGACTGTAAATCCCATGCAGGAAGCATAGGCTAGAAAAATCCTTATAGCCTCAATCCTTGCAACAGGTTCAAAGACCTCCTCATAGTCTATCCCTTCTTCTTGTGTATATCCTTGTGCCACTAAACGTGCCTTGTTTCTGACCACAATGCCTCTCTCATCTTTTTTGTTTCTAAGAACCCATCTTGTCCCAATAGGTCTGACATGTCTAGGACTCTCAACCAACTATCAAACATCCTGAATAGCAAATTGGTGAAGCTCATCCTGCATTGCTTCCACCCAACTTGGTTCTTTGAGAGCATCAAAAATCTTCTTGGGTTCCTGTTGTGACAGAAAACAGGCAAACAAACATGCTTGAACAAGAGGGGTATCAACCTTCTTGTGGATATTAGTAACAAATCCTTCTTGATTCTGATGAGATCTTCTTGTTGGGTCTAAAATTATATGAGTTGATGTGGCAGAAACTCCAAAACGAAGAAAACATGCTAGACGCTGACACGCCATGTTTGGACGCTGACAGAAGTCTACGGCGCTGATGGAATTTCTATTTACGGAATATATTGGATATATTCTAAATAATATATTCAATATATATCTATCTAAATAGAAGATTTAGATGTTTATTTGATATTATCTCTTGTAGATTCTGTTCCTTCCACTATAAAAGGAACAAGAGTCTTAGGTTTTATTCATATCATTCATTCACAATGTAAACCTAAAGTGTGTGTCGCACTAGACGTGGGATTCAATGTATACACGTCTAGTGGTTGTTTGTTATTAATATAATGAGCAACCCAATTGTTTTAATTCGTGTCTTTTGTGCCTAAACACCTTGTTCATGATCATTGTTCTTTTCCGCTATGTTATCATATGAACGATGATCAACCTAGATATAATGGTTCATAACCATTGAGTCTAACGATCATAGGACACCACAATTGGTATCAGAGCCTAAGGCTCTTGATATCTAGGTCCGACGAGGTGTTCGTGTATGGTGAAGAAGAAAAATTCGTATGGAGTTTTTCTGGACGTTTTTGTGTGCGCAGCAGTATTCAGAAGGTCATAACTTTTGATTGAACCGTTGGATCGCCACGAAATTTTTTATGTGTGTTCTACATACATAGATCTAAACATCCACCGGAGGGATTGTCGAGTTTTATCCCCAGGCAAAAGTTATTAAGCATCAAAGTTGGCTGATGGTTGATTTTCAGTTTTCTGCTTTTACATAAAATCATGAACTAGGGTTCCTCAAACCCTAGATCTACTTAAAGAGCAGGAAGAATTGCAGTTGGAGGCTGTTATAAATGTATTATGGTGTTTAAATTCGAATCTGGTTAGGCTTAAAACCCTAATTAGGGTTTCGAATTAAACAAATTTCGTTCTAGGGTTTCAATATTTACTTTCTGAAGTAAAACTCTAGATACTGGTCGCATGATAGTAGCAGCAAAAAGACTTCTCATTGTGACGTAGCTTCAGTTTGTGTTCACAAGGTGAAGAAGTGTTGATTGATCTAAATCCATGTGTTCACACGATCAAAGTGTTCACACGAATACAGATTTCTCATTGGTTGGTTATTGTCATTCTCGCTGATTGGTTTCGATATACACATGGTTATGGTGGACTTGCGATTACATGATCAAAGCCCATCCATGACGTGAAGATGTTTAAAAGGAAGGTCATTTATTCGATTCTTATTGGTGGAATGAGGAGTGTTCACACGGTTGAAGAGATTTCATTGGTGGAGATTAGTGTGAGTTCACATGATTAATATAGACATGCGATTCACAGGATCCAAGTTATAACCGCTTTGTGTTCACATGATGAGAGATTTCTGATTGGCTATTTAAATTGGTGTTCACATGATACAAGATTAGATACGGTAGACTTGCAAGCACATGATAAAATCCATTCACGATTTAAATCGGTTTAAATTTGGATGTGGTTTATTGCTCTAAGAGATTAGACGCTGACAAGTTTAAGCGTAGACGCTGATGAGTGAAACTTTGACGCTGACAGGAATAAGTCAACGCTGACAGCGTTGACAGTGTTGTCCGAGATATGTGCTTCAAACGCTGTTACGTGTTGTCCGATATCTGGCGATACACATGGACGGATATTGGACAAAGGAAGATCTCGGGTAACACACTGATTGCTGCTGTTTGAGAAAATGGGTACGTTTTAAGCACATAAAAAGGAGTTATTTACACACAAAAGGTACATGGAATCTCCGTTTTAATATAGAATATCATGTTGATATTTATGGCTCGGATATTTTTTAAAGGAATTAATGGTTTTAAAGTAAGTTGGCAACCATTCATGAAGTTATTTATTGGATTTGATTATGTAATCGGGGTAGCCTTGTAAAAGAGTTATCCGTCTTGTCACTTTTACATATGATATGAAGATTAAGTTTCTTCATGCAGAAGTGTTAGCTTAAGGGGAAGAATTCTTATGGTAAGAGTGATGATTGAAGAAGATTTTTGCGAGTTTATGTTTCATCATATCTTTAAATCATGGTTGGATAGCATTGGTTTAAAGGTAACTTGTTCGTGCTTACATGGTTGGTGATGAAGACTTGTCATATCTAGCAAACCAATTGCTATCACTTGAAGGAGTTACATTATCGTGCTCAGTGTCTCACATAGGATGAGGATTTTTGACAAACGTATCGAGGTCTACTTATACTTTGTACCATGAGTATGAGTTCTTCATCACATAGATAGTACAAGACATGGAACATAGGTTTGTGGTATTCTACTTCTGCATCAAGACTACTTTATTTATTTTTCTTCAGGATCATTACACAGAGTCTACTTTTGGAGAATCTTCAACATTGCATACATTGTTTATTTCCTTGTTGATGTGACAAAAAGGGGAAGAAAATACATGCTACACTTGAGGGGAAGCAATTTGAAGATCATGTACAACGTACAAGAGATACATATAGAGTTTTGCCACTATCAACTAGGGGAAGATTGTTGGGTCTAAAATTATATGAGTTGATGTGGCAGAAACTCCAAAACGAAGAAAACATGCTAGACGCTGACACGCCATGTTTGGACGCTGACAGAAGTCTACGGCGCTGATGGAATTTCTATTTACGGAATATATTGGATATATTCTAAATAATATATTCAATATATATCTATCTAAATAGAAGATTTAGATGTTTATTTGATATTATCTCTTGTAGATTCTGTTCCTTCCACTATAAAAGGAACAAGAGTCTTGGGTTTTATTCATATCATTCATTCACAATGTAAACCTAAAGTGTGTGTCGCACTAGACGTGGGATTCAATGTATACACGTCTAGTGGTTGTTTGTTATTAATATAATGAGCAACCCAATTGTTTTAATTCGTGTCTTTTGTGCCTAAACACCTTGTTCATGATCATTGTTCTTTTCCGCTATGTTATCATATGAACGATGATCAACCTAGATATAATGGTTCATAACCATTGAGTCTAACGATCATAGGACACCACACTTCTAGTTTGCACAGGAGTCATCACATCACCTATGATAAGAGAAGAAGGATGATTCTTCATGGTAGAAGTAAGCACTCCTCCTTGAAGAATGGTGTTGTCTTCAATATCAAACTCCATGTTGCCAATATCTTCTTCAAATTCTCTTCCATCATCATCTGAATGAACCTCTCTATTCCTTTTTGAAGGTTCACCTTGTTCAAAATTATTGGAAGAGAATAAATGGTCAAAAGTGTTGTCAACGCCTGAGTTAAAATTGTCAACGTTTGAGCCATCAACGCCTGAATTTGTCTTGTCAGCGCTAGAATTTCCTCTGTCATCATTTGAAGAATCATGCATGTTTTCAACTGGTGATACTTGGGGACCACCGTTTTCCTTTCCAGCAGCAGCAGCAGTAGCAAATGCATCTGTTCATATGGTAATGGTAACATACTCAAGTATGGGTGCTGATTTGTCTGCTTGTGATTCAACCTTCTTATCAACCTGTATACATGAAATTTCAACAACTGGTTCTTCCACAACATTTGAAGTTACCTTCACAATGTTTGGATTAGTAACAGACATATAATTTATGGCTCTAGATAGAGGTTCCAAGTCAAATAAACAATTAGGCCACTCTCAGGATCACTAGGTTTACTTTCTAAAAACCTAAATTGATATTTTTCAAGTATACGTTTTTCTTTCTTCATGTAAACTCTATATCCTCTACTTTGCACTGAATAGCCCATAAAATAGCCTTCATCACCTTTAGCACTAAACTTACCTAAGGCATCACTAGTGTCCAGGACAGCTACATGACATCCAAAAGGTCTAAGAAAACCAATATTAGGTTTCCTGCCCCAAAATAGCTCATAAGGTGCCTTGTTATGGATTTGTTGATTAATGCCCTATTTTGAACAAAGCAAGATGTATTCACAGCCTCAGCCTAAAAAGCAATAGGAAAGTGAGCATCAGCCAACATAGTCCTAGCTACTTCTATGAGTATTCTATTCTTTCTCTTAGCTACCCCATTTTGTTGTGGGGTTCTAGCTATACTAAACTGTCTAGTAATCCCTTTCTTGACACAAAATTCATCTAACAACTTATTTCTAAACTCACCACCATTATCACTTCTAAGTATCTTAACCTCATTCCCAATCTTTTTCTCTAACTGAGTAATAAAGTTAATCAAAATGTCAACAGTTTCACTTTTCAAGGCTAAAAGAAAGTCCGAGTAAATCTAGAAAAATCATCAGTGATGACAAAAAAGTAGGATTTACCATTTAAGCTTTCTATATTAGTTGGACCAAACAAGTCTATATGCAGCAAGTGAAGTGGTTTAGAACTATAATGCACTGGTTTAGACTTAAATGAGACCTTGTGTTGTTTGCCATTAAGGCATGCAACACAAGAATGGTCATTGTGGAAAGCCTTTTCAGGCAAACCATCAACTAAACCATGTCTCACAAGTCTATTTATATTTTTGAAATGTATGTGCCCTAATCTCCTATGCCTAAGATTACTCTCATCAACTGAAGCCTTAGCATAAAAACATGACAGATTATTATACATCTTAATTCCATTAAAATTCACATTATAAATGTCCTTATGCCTAGGTGTTCTATAATCAATGAATTTCTCATATGGAATTTTAAAATCTTTGCTCAACACCAAACATTCAGTATCAGTGAAAAGAACCTTATTTTTGTTATCACACACTTGTGATACACTAAACAGATTATAGTCAAGTTCTTTTACCAGAAACACGTTTTCAAAATGCAAATTGTTAGTGAGAAGAGTTCCTTTACCAGTGATAGTTCCATATCCGCCTCCAAAGTAAACTTTGTCACCATCTTTAATGGGAGTGAAGTTTGTTAGATAATCTTCCTTCCCAGTCATGTGCCTAGAGCATCCACTATCCCAATAGCCATAATCATTAACCTGCTTTTGAATGCCTTGCACCAAAAGAAAACAAATTAGTTTTCTTTTGAAACCCAAGTCTGAGAAGACTTGGATTCATTTGGTTGTTCAACAAGAACAGACTTAGTCCTTATGGTGAACCCTTGTTCATTCCTTTTTGGATTAAACACCCAGTTAACCCCAATTGGTTTAGTTATGACCTTTGAAATATAATGAAATCTGTTACAAGTCATAGAAATCCCATCTGAATTACGGTTTTGGTCTTGTTTAGGTCTCCAAGTCAGGCTAGAAGAAGCTTTGGACCCTTTTCCCTTTGGTTTCAAGTATTTTCCATTACTTGGTCTGGCAACGTTCCTGTCAGCGTTTAAATTGTTCTTGTCAACGCTGAAATTACCCTTATAAGTGTTGAACCTAGGGTTTGCTACAGGAACCCGTTGTCTATTAGACCATGTATTGGTCTTCTAAAAAGTTCTTTGTCCATAAGTATTAGACCCTTTAGTAAAGAATGGGGCTGGTCTAACAACTTGTGGACTTTGCTGGACAAAAGGTTTGGGTTGAACAGTGTTTGACTTTCTATCAGCGTTGACCTTTGAAACGTTGACACACTTATAAGCTAAATGTGAAAAACTTCCACAAGTATAATAGGCTTTTCTAGACATAGCTCTAGGTCTAGAAGAAAAGAAACCTGTCCCATTATCACTAATTTGGCTTTTTGGTGACCTAGGTTTTCTATACATTTTTGCATATTTAATACTAGGTTTTCTATCAACGTTTAAGCTAAGGTCAACAGTCTTGCCAGTGGTAGGATTGGTCACTTTTATGGGTGCAGACTCATTTGGGCTATCACTAAGCATGCCACCCTTAACAAACAAAGTAGGGTTGGCTTTCTTCCATTGGTCCAAATCAGTCAGTTTCTGCTTGTATTCCTCTACTGGGGTAAGAACTCTTGGTGGAAGAATATATTCCTCTTCTTGGAGTTCTGGAATACCAGTCCAAGACAAGTCCTTCCTAAGGACACTATAGAAGTTCCCAGCAGGTGGTGGAACACCAGCATTGTGACAATCCGTCAATTTATGGTTGATATTTTATTCTTAGATATTATTTAAAAACATTATTTTAATGTTATATTATGAACTCACTCATTTTTGGGAATAAATTTGGGTTTACGTCTTGAAGTATCATCGACTACGTCTAAACCGGAGGACTCTACGTTACGTGCTTACGTTAACATACACCGTTTTTGGTGACAGTCCGACATTTCAGGAAAATAAATTTATTCGTGAATATTATTTTGGAATTTAAATTTGTGTTGGTTCATAAACTTACAAATTTACGAGAAGAGATTAGGACATACGAGTATAATTTAACGTCCTTTATGACTAAACCGGAAACCCTAGGATTACGTATTTACGTTTTTGAACTCCGTTTTTGATGAGACAATATTTATTAGATTCGTTTTGTGCCGTTGATTAATACTTTATAATAACGTTTTTCGTAAAACGGCCCGAGGGCACGCAAATCGAGGAAACTAGAATCGAGAAGTATCCGTAAATTAGTGGGATGAGACAAGTTTACACTTGACTCACCCCATCATGAGATGGCTAAAGTTTAGCCAACACACTTGAGGTGTGTCAACTTTACATGAAAAGACTAGGACACTTGTCCTAATCTTTACACAGAACTAGCAACCTAACAAAACCATTCAACATTAAACCACTTCCTCACTTTTCTGCATGCAAAACAACTCACAACTCTCTCTTGTTCTCTCTCTATGAACGTCCCATATACCCTCATAAACCACCATTTGATCAAAAATTCAACCATGAATCATGTGTTTAACTTTCACAAGATGAAAACCCTTTGAAGATATGAAGATTGGAGGTGATCTTAACATGTGAAAAGGAGTTTTCATGGAGGTCTTTGGGCTGATTTTCAAGAAGGAGTTTAGGGCTGATTTCATGGAGGTGTTCATCCATTTTAAGGACTCAAGAAGTTGCCTTGCTAAAGTTGAAGATTTGGTAACAAGGAACCAAGCCTTGTTCATCAAAATCCCATCTTTTCATCATCTTGGTGGTATAGAGATTATTTCTCCCTATCATCTTGTTATTTTGAATATGTAATCTTGTATTTTATTCATTTATGTATATGTATATGATGATGAATGATGATCAAAATATTATGTGGGGATTTGGTGTGGATAGATTTGGTTAAAAAGATTGAAAACTACAAGAAAAGATGTTAAAATCTTGCTTAAAATAGTAGGCTGTATAAAACAGTAAAGAACCTTATGATAAACTGATAAAATGGTATATATAAATTGATATACAGTAAGTATTAGGACTTGTACACATGTGAGAGTTGGCCATGCAATGGAATCATTATAATGAGTGAGATATGATCAAAACAAAATTAGTATACCAATCTGAATAGTCTGTTTTGTAGGGACTGTTAAGGATACTTATACATGGATTTAGCAGTAGCTATATCTAACTTATTTGTAGCACATAATATGAAGTTTATGTCATCCGAAAATGAGCTTCTATCTCCTTATAGAACTCAAGATATGACAAAAATGGTGAAAGTGAAACTAAAAATCAGATTTTGTGAAATTAAAGTTTAATTGTATTATATAAGCACTCAAAATAATACAGTATAAAATGTAAAATTAAAACCCACTAACTTATATATTTCATTTATATAAATATGTATAAGGATAAATAAATGGACATTATATAAAAATGGTAGTTTGGTAAGTTTTATAAGTTATAAAAACTATAAACATGATTTTTACGTCTTTTCGGCTTGTACCGTAAAATTAACGTTTTTCGTCAATTAAAACTTAGACGATCGGACCCGTCAAATGTAAAATTTTTAAAAGTCATATACTGATATATAAGTACTTAATACAAGTAAAAAACAGATAAAACCCGAACTATATAACATACGGACATTAACGGGCTAAGTTAGCATTATTGGACTATTAATCCAACTAAATGGGCTAAACACTTATAAATTTACTTATTGGGCGTAACCCACTTGGGCCCAACATGTAATGTATAATACTGATAATAAAAATATAAAACGGATTAATACAAGTTAATGGACTTATAATAGGCTTATTGGACCTAAAACATGTAAATAAGTAAAACTAGTAAACTAGTATAAAAGTTACCAATACATAACACAAAAATGAGTAAATGAGAAGGTATAAACCCACTTGATCATCATCATATATATAAAATCATCATATGTATACATAATTGTTATTTTTATAAAGTCATTGGACAAGAGTCTAAGAAGAGTATTATTTTTCTAGGTTTCCGTGATTGAAGCACGTACCGTACGTCCGAATTGCCGATAACCCGCCTTCCCACATCAACGTGAGTTCATAGCCTCGCACTCTTTTAAATGTTTTTATGAAACTTTTTATAAACCCGCGAGGGAGATAACATGTTAGTTTTTATAAAATAGGACACCATTTGTCCCAACTGTTTGTTTATTGATTTGGACCAGGATAATTGTATGACCCGATGAATGATTATATGACCCGATAAATGAAATGAAATGGATTATTAAAGTTATCTTATGTCATAAAAGTCCCATTAGCATGAATTGTGAACTACAAGGATTTTGTAGACGCTTATGCATATAATAGTACTATTTGGGGACGATCACCCTAGTTCGCGCCTTGACGGTTGATCCCCGTCGTGCCACATTGACTGGTAAGCGAATTTATGTATGAGAAGATTTACACAAGCGTGATTATTTTGACGACACGCTAATTTAGATGGGCAAATGTGTTTCGGGTTAGCTACCCGTTGATTGTTGTAGTAAGGTAACAATGTCATGCGGCTTGTAATAATCCAAAAATAACAAAATACTGCTATACGCACCGAATTATGATATATTGCCTGACTAGCAATACAAGGTCTTATTATTGATATTATGTTCATGTTTTGGTTTTATATAACCATATTCATATAACGTTTTTTTATTTAATCCATACAACGTTATAAAACGTATTGTATGATGTTTTTACGACAATGATTCGTATAATGATTTAGAAGGCAAAAGCCTATGTTATGATTTTTCATAAGGATTTGTATAAAATGACTATGGCTATTTTATGGCCTATTGCAAGGATTTGTACAAAATTATTTTCGGTAATAATTATATACCGATGATATATTGATGGTTTCATTAAACTCTATGAATTCACTCGGCGTTATCGCTGACCTTTTCTTTTAACATGTTTTATCTCAGGTACTTGAAGGTAAATCTCGGGGAGACAACAAGAGTTCATGACCCGCACTTAAATAACAATTTCCATTCAAATCTTTTGTAAAATTGTATGAAATGACTATGACTTGGGACCTAAGTAAATTTGATATTTATGAATGGAAATGCTTTATTATTAAACGACGAAATTTTTATGCGTTGTCTATGATGTGAGTAATGTGATATCCCGTAACACCAACGAGTCTTCCGCTGTATTGAATTGTGTAAATTTGGGGGTGTTACAGTTTGGTACCAGAGATCTCGTTATAGAGAACGGAAGATTTTTAAAACCAAGGTTTTGAATAAAACATTTCAAAATCTTTTAACTAAAAACATTTTTCTTAAAACGTCTAAAAATCTTTTGACTATAACGGTGCCGAAGAATTCCCAAGTTACCGACAAGGCCAGACTGAGAAGTGTTATTTTAATATATATATAACTTGGATTATATATATATATATATATATATATATATATATATATATATGATGTAATTTGATAACATGATTGTTTGGTGATTATTTTAATACTTATACGAGGTATTTATACGACGTAGATTGTCACAAGGAACCCTAAATCCCTTAGCAAATCAATCGAAGCTATTCCCGTAGGAATTCTAGCTATTCTAGATCTAAACCAAGTTGTGGATATTTATGATCCCAACAAATGGTTGATATTCGTAGAAATATAGATATTAGTTGATAGTGATATTGAAAAAGAATTGGCAAGACTAAATTTTATATCGATGTCATGACGATCTTTCCTTATCGAGTGGAGTTTGATAAAACGTTACCACCTGGAAATGTGTCATCCGATTCGTTGTTATCCAATTCTTGAATTTGAAATCGAAAGGGCGAATGTTGCACTTGAGGTTGTCATTGGAACCATTACCCAAAAGCCTCATGCCACTAGTACCTTTCCGAGAAGTATAATTGAATGTGTGAGTCATTTCATACTAGTGACTCATTTGATAACCACTGTTGTAAGAACTATAGGATTGGAAATTAAGTGTTGTTTTTATCGAGCTTTTATTGCCCTTTCAAGATCTAAGAATAAGGTTGAAAGTATTGGAAAATGAGGGAGGATATCGCATTGAGTATAAGTTGATTGAAACTTGAATAAAGTAAAATTTAACTCGTATGGAATAAGAAATTTTTAAGAGGAAGTCATTAAGTCCTGTGATTGAATTATAAGGTACTAAATGATTGTTGATTCGTGTTAAGGGATGTTCCTAGGCCATTGTCCAATAATGAGGATGCCTAGTGTCCAGGAAATAAATTGAAGAAATCTTATTCTGAATAGGGACCGATGGATCTTCCGGGATAGGTGGAACCCCTACGACTCTTGTAGATTAGTATTCATTGTGATATCTTTTAAAAATCCCTAACTTAACTGAGATATCAGTTGGTAGGACGAGTTCTTGGAATTGTATGACATAGTGACACGTAATGTGTTACGGTACAATTCTGACTTGTTTGTGATTAATGAAAAGACTACCTTTGATTGCTAAATTCTACATGTATCGATGTTATCTATCTTTTCTTTCTTCATCCTAATGTTTGCATTAGTGATGCAACCATTGAACAAGTACTCATCTCGATTTGAGTTACGTTGTGGATTATTCTTTTTTAGTGCCATCAAGGTCATGAACCTCATGATTATTTGGCTAAAGCTCATTTCCTATCATATTGTAGTTAGTTCATGGTGAACAAGCTTTCATCACTCTTTTGCAGATCACTCATTGTTTTTATAAGATAAAACAGTATCCCTTTAGAAAAATTGAATTTTCATCACTATAAGGATTATTCAAAGTGAGATTTAAAAGTGATTGTTATCGAAATGAAGTTATTTATGAAACACCTTGGAAAACTTAATAGTTTCCATAACGAAGAAAATCTTTGTAAATTAATTTTGATTCTTATTTAAGAATTAAGGATGAAAATGTTTTTATTATAAACATGATGATAAAATTTTGACGAACTTAGTATTGCATCATTAATCTTGAAATTGTATATAGTTGCACGCCTAAATACAATTTGGAAGGGACCATGCAAGGCTGATTAGTAGTCACCATAAAACTGTTAATAAACATTATATTTTCTTTGAAGATTGTGAAAGATTAAATCTTATGAGGTCTGCAAGAAGTGCAAAAATAGGGACATATTGTTAAAGACACCTACATATGTGCCTGTAGCATTTATTCTTCTGAGTCGAATTTACTCATCTGTGGAATTTGTCTTATTCGATAATTGATATTCCCTTCTTGTCCAATTCTCTCGTGATGAGATTCTTTGGAAAAGTATCTGATTACTGAGTGTTGATACCCGACTGGATGTATCGACGTTTCTATCATTCTTTTGATTAAATTTCATTTGAATGACCTGGGTAACGATCCGAGGAGCTTTCGAATGCGTACTCAAATTATGAAAACATGGGATATATTCATATTCGTTAAATGTTTTCATCTATATCTGATTTGAAATTTTCTCGCGTAGATTATGCGTTGACCTTACTCTTTTAATGTTAGCTATGTCTCCAGATATCCATGAACTTGTGAAGGATTATGAGTTATTATTAGTCTTTTGAGAAGTTCACATCTTATCGACGGTAATGAAACTGGAAAGTTGATAGTGCCAGTAGAATGGATTGATTGATTATGACATGACGACATTGTCTTAATTGATGGGAACTCGAGTAGAATTCCCCTAAAAGATAAGATGTTGATTATCAAAAGTGATCTAAATAATTCTTGATGGATGATTATATCCTGCATTTAGACTTGAAATTATACCATGAATGGTTATGAACTAGATATAGATCTTGTAATCTAGAAAGAACTTAAAGTAAATTTATTAAAAGATGTTTCTGTTATCTGAAATTTTAGGAGGTATTTGATGGTGAATTACCTATAATTTTGCCATTAAGGCAGATTGAAATTGGTATTGATTATATTCCCGGTGCTGCACCCGTGGCGTGTGCACTGTACGTCAGCACCATCTGAATTAAAAGTATTACCGTACAACTGAGAGAGTTGTCAGAGAAAGCTTTTATTCTACCAAGCTCGTCATTATGAAGAGCTATGGTATTATCATTCCTTATATTTCTCGAATTACCGTGAACCAGGTAAATTGATGATAAAAATATATATCCACTACCCAAGATGATAGATTTGTTTGATCATTTACAAGGTTCTAGCGTATGTTCTAAAGATTTGATACGGCATGGTTATCATCAACTTCGCATCCGCGAAAAAGATTATCTATTCCAATCGCTGCATCCAGAACTTATAATGACCATTATGAGTTTCACGTAATGTCGTTTGGATTGACCAATGCACATGTAGCATCCATAAATTTGGTGAATCACGTGTGTAGGGTGTAATTTGATAAATTCATGCTTGTGATCATTAAGGACTATTTGTTTGTTTATAAGAATAAGAAGGAGTTAATAATCATGTATAGTCTGCCCTGAGTTGGCCGAGTAGTGAAAACTTGTACCTTGAATATTTAACATGTGATTAAGGCTTAATCCTTTACATTATTTGACCGTGTGATTAAAAGATAATGGAATCTATATTGACTCATCAAAAATTAGAGCCATTTAAGACTTTGGGTTTTACCAAAAACAAAGTGCAAATATGTTTTAACAAATGTTTTATCAAAAGAATTTTTAAGGAATCATTCCCTTAAACCCAAAACATTTAACTAAACTCCTGTTTAGGGGTAAATATTTGTGTATACCTCAAGACAACCTAAGAGGGACTGAGAAAACCATTTAACCCATGACTTGAAACTTGAAACGGCAATATTTGCTTGTCAACTAAGAAAATTTTGATCAAAGTATAACCAAAGATTTTTCGAACATTCACAGATCTTATTAATTATTTTCGGTAAATCAACGAAAATCGTATTAATTAAATTCAAATTTATTTTGAATATTTTTATATAATTGGTCGAACTAAGAAATTTAAAATTTTTACGTTTACGTTTCATAAAAATTAAATATTTATTATTTAATTACTTGTAATAATTATCGAAGCTTTAAACGTCAGATTGAGCGAAACTAATAAAGATAATAGTTGAGACGAAACTAAAACTTAGAAAATATGATGAATGAATTTCTAAGTGAATTGGGTCTGATATTTACTTCGTCAGGAAAGGTGAATGTAGATACTGACACATAATATAGAAAGGATAAAGAATCAATTAGGATACGTTCCGTAGTAATGACTGTGCAAAATAAATTGATGTGCAATTTAAAAATAGCTGATGCTTGTAAAAAGGATAATATAGATAATAAAAGGGGTTCACGGCTAATGTGAACCATTAGAATTGAGAAGCCGATGGCGTTAAATATAACACCCCCAACAAATGCTATGCGCAGCGGAACTACAACATTTGGGTGTTACGTAGTTATCATCACACATAAGCTATATTAAACGACTCAAAGAGACGTAAAAGTTTAAACATAAATTAAAGATTGATTAAAACATCAAAGTATACCGTTTTCCAAATCCCAAAAATGATACAAAACAGAGTTGTGTTTAGGTCCCCACTGAATCTCAACCCAAAAGTACATTTTTGTTCACATGACATAATATAAAATATTTAGGTGCTAAAAGGGAGGAAAAACAAAGTAGACCGCCAAGCCACAACAACTTTCATCCTCGCATGCTCCGCTGCTATCAATCTTGGTTACCTGAAACACATGCTTAAAATCGTCAACACAAAAGTTGAGCGAATCTATAGGTTTATCAAATCATAGGTTGAACATAAGTATTAAAACCAATCATGACCATTCAATAGCATTGTCGTACTCACAATCTATTATTCAAGGATATTATCTTTATCAATAGCTAATAATTATGTTTAAGCTCGTGACACTAATCCGTTAACTCAATCACCCGCGTACATAGACCGGCATGATTTATGTGAAACCAGTGCCCCTTCTAAAGACATTAGTTGCAATTATACCTTATTTCTTATCACAAGTTATCCGTCCGCAGAGGGTACTCAACGTACTAGCTCTCGTCTCGGATAGGGTCGTCAACCCCATAGTACTATCAATTGTATAAGCAGCTATCTCCAACCCACATAAGGGCAAGACAATAGTTAATAGTTCACGAATTTAGGGACTTTTGCAACTAGGTACTCAACACAATTCAAGGCAACATTCGGGTCCAACAATCATTAATGACTTATGTTCATTTTCATTTAAATAGCATGTATCCCCCTCACGGGGAAAAACATTTGAAATAAGTAAAGAGCGAGGCTATAGACTCACCTGGCGTAGTAGTAGTGGTTCTAGCGAAGACGTAATGAGAAATGTCACCGACGACGTGGATGCCCGAGAAAATCTAACACTTGACCTAAAAAATCAAGGTACGTAAACCAAATCAATACTCCGTGTACATTATTGTACTAAAACACACTCATATGAAAGCACTTAATGCTTATGAAAACTCACGCCAAAACCAAACAAGTAGTTGTTACTAGACTTATAGCATTTATCTACGTAATTAAAGTTGATTTCCATTTTATAAATTTCCCGGTACTTACCAAAAGTACGGGCTGTTTGCTATGACTTAAGCACTTTTATAAATTACAAGAAAATTTACAAAAATGCCTCATGACCTGTATAAAACCCATATTTAATCCCATGAAAAGTTTTCACTTCTATGACTCGTTACATAACACGTTACTAGACGTACACATTTTGGACTGATTTTGCACCTTTACCATGTTGGACTTGTTTGACCCATTTAAAATACACCATTGACCAATCCAAAACCTAAGTCTAAAAATAGACTCACAAATGCAGGTTTGAAACCAAAAATTAACTTTCAATCATTTACCAAACTCTATCTGTGGTCCCCGGGATTTGACCCAAAACCAAACATAATTTCGGATTATGTTGATTCTCATCTCCCGGTACACGAACTTTCAAAATAGCATAACTTTTGACTCGTTTGGAGTCGTAAGCTCTACCTTATACCAAAACGAAGCTAAGACAAAGCTATACAACTCTATCCTATGTTTATGACATGCTTACAAAGTTAAAACCATGAAAAACATGCTTGAACAATCTGGTCTAAAATCACCCTAACACTTGATTCCAATCCAATCTAACATCACCTAGACCAATTTTAACAACTTATGATCATTCCTAAACACCTTAATAAGTCCCTAACACCTAGGATATCAAATCCACTCTAAAACCCATTTACCAAATCAAGCATGCAACATGTTTAACTCATTCAAACACACCTAAAACATCACTCTAAACACAAACCCACAAGCAAAATCATAAAACACCATGAACCCACCAAACACCCCCACATTTTGTGGGTTTTGGGGGCTGTAGAACACCAACATCATAAACCCCATCTTGTTTTATAGATTAATTAACATTACCCAATCACCAATTAAACAAATTAATGATTTAATTACAGCAAAACACATTTTTGAAAAATCTTTGATTCTTGGAAAAATCAAGTTGTTGCATGTTTGATTTTAATTGATAGAATGACTTACAATGATGAAATAGGAGGTGGTATTTGATTAGATTTTGTAAAACCCAAAAAAAAAGTGGTGATGGTGGTGGTGGTGTTTATGGCCGACGACCATGGGAGAGTGGGAGGAAGAGGAGAGAAAATTTTTGAGGTTCACTACTACACAAAAGGCTAAAGAGACCCCCTTAAAAAGACTGGTTATGAAAAAACATGTCTCTATGACCAAAAAGGGTGGGAAGGGAATGCATGAAAACTGTTTTTTTTTTTAAAAACAGTCTCCATAATGTGAATTCCAAAGAAACCTGTTTTTAAGATGCAACCAGTCTTTTTTATAAAACTAAAGACACTGGTTTTTACGTAACAACATGTCTCTATGTGTTTGTTTTATGTACACCATTTTTTATTAAAAAACCAGTATTTTTACACATTTTAAGACATTGGTTTTTAAAAAACCAGTCTTGTTTTTATTTTAATAGATTGTGGTTAATTTTTTTCTAAACTTAAAATCATAAGGACTAAACCGTACATACGTGTTTTTATAACATATTACATTTTTATACTTTATAAAATATATATGTGATAAAAGTATAAGGGCCATTAATACATAAAAAAATTAAGAATCATAATTTGTGTAAAACTTATATATATTTACCTAATATGTAATTTTTCTCGACGTGTATAAACCTACAAGTTTTAGTCGATCCAATTACCTACAACAGATTGTTAGTCGATCATCAAACGTGCAAACAGTTACAAAAACCTACAACAACACAGATTCTTCCGGTAAGTATTTGTTCTTCAGTTGTTATTATTTAGTTGCATACGCGGGTTGATTACATATATGTTCTTGGTTGTTATTATTTTATCTGTTGTAAGTCTGTGTGATTCACTATTTTTATGCAATCATAATTAACATATAAAGGTACAAAATTGAATATCTTTTACCCAGATATTCATTCATTCATAATATATTACATAATGTAAAAGTCATGTCTAAACCCTTTATAAAGGGTGTCAAAATATATAACATTGCAACAACATACGTTGCAATTACCTGCACATAATTAACTAAGATATATGTAAACCCTTTATAAAGGGTGTCAAAAAATATTAGGTTGCAACTGCCTATGTTGCAAGTTGCTGCACCTAACTATATACACAGTCACTGTTTTGGTTCACTGTTTTGATCGCACCGAAAAATAAACGATTATTAATCTTGCATCTTTCGTTTACCCTTGTTAAGCTGCTGAGTGTTAGCATTGACACCAATGAGTTTGATACATGGTAACCCAATAATGCAATGCCTCACTCGTGGACCTCTCTTGACAACCTTTTTATTTGTTGATCCACTGGAAGTGCATGTTCTTCTAGTTTTTTTGGGATTCCATGTCTCATCATCAGAATCCTCGTCATCGTCCTCGTCTTCTTCATATTCCTCGTCTTCTTCATCTTCAGCTTGTTCATCATCTTGGTCATCATCTAATAAACATATATTGAAAACCAAGTTGAAACCAGGGACGAAGCTACTTATAAACATGTTTTATAACTATAAAAGCCATCAAATAAAGTTTGCAATTCATAATAGCTAGACACCAAATTTTATCCAAAATACAGAAAGTGTTGCCAGACAATGGACAAGAAATTTGGGAATGGGATGAACACATATATCATTTTTTATTGTCAAGACTTAATTTTCTATTTGTCCCACCCAAAACTAGAATCCTAGGTCAGTCACTGGTTGAAACAGATTTACCATTTTATAAAAGAAGGTCGGAAATTACATACCTGGTTTAAAGGAACATTTATAATTGAATTTTTTTGGAATTTTGAATTTACTCGAAACATCCTCATCTATCTGTATCCATTTTGAGAGTGGCCAGAAAAGTTGTTCTGCCCACCCATACTTTTCCTTGATGTAATCCGAGACTTCATCCCTGAGTTTTACAGATCCAGGATCAGGTTCTACAAAAACCAAAATATAATAGTTAGTCCTTTTCATTAGATATTATACTTAAAAATCTAACAGTCCAAACTTCTATCCAACTGTTTTAACAAGCTACCTTGGATAAAGATTATTGGAACAGAAATGGTATTCGTTGAAGACTCAGTGCCTTCATCTCCAAATTCAGCGAATATACCCTCAGTAAATTTATCCAACATCTGTTGACTCCACGTCTTATTTGGTTTTCCATATTTGGCAACACCCCAGTCCCACATTTCATCGGTCACTAGGCGCACATTTTGTCATAGTGCGTGGTTCCTACACTAATAAAAGACATTCGGTTAATAAAGGTACTAAAATATGTAAACTACAAAAAAAGGCTAAAAATGAAAACATAATTTGATGATTACATACCTTGCTTATAGAAGCGTTGAAAAGAAAATGTATTTGAAACGTCCACATCAATAACTCTCCACGTTTTGGACTGTAATCCATCTGCCCGTAATTTGTTACAACGTATTCCCAAATTTTTTCGACTTTTTCTACAATGTCAACTTCAATCCAGTTAGTAAACAAAAAACTTAACAGGAAGCATAAACGAGTTTCAAATGCCAAATAAACGAGTTTCAAGCCACAACAATTTGAGCAAAAAATAACCAAAACACAACCTATCTACATATAACCCTATATTAACATATAATCTAAGGGCACGTTTGGTTTACAGTCCACACTAAGTATTAGAAAATCAGTAGACTCTCGCCCGTGTCGCATCTACAGGCCATAAGAGTGGCTGGCCCATACTGCATTGTATGACCCTAAGAAATCTAGAAGCTCTCCTTCGTTTATCCTAAGACAATACAACTAAGATTCCCTTTTAGTAAATCAATTAAACAAACAACACATACATGTATGTACTCGTTGACTATAAAGGTGCGTTTAGACGTGATTTTTTAAAAATAATCATGCATATGACAAATTATATGTATCTTAGTTTTTTTTATAATCATTTTGAAACTACAACATGTGTTCAACAACATAGGTACGTACAGTGGCGGAGGCAGGAATTGTCGCCGTGGGGGGCATCGAGCAACAAAAGTGGTTAAATAACTCGCTTAATAAATAAATCCGGTCGGGTTTTAGTCGAACTTTAAACCGTTTAACTATTGACAGAGTACATATCTCACCAACCCTCCCATATTCAACTTAAACACCCTAAAATACGCAACTTTTGGGTGCAACAACACAAATGAGATTAAACAAATATCAGCTCACACATATAGTTCATAGAAGATGCCGAGATGATATGGTTAGGTGGAGCGACATTAGCTGTGGAGATGGGGATACCGTTCGTAGGTAGATGGTTATGGAGATGGTGGCAGGAGAGTTGTGATAAAGGGGGTTAGGGTTTTTTAGATAAAAAAATTGGTTTGGTTTTGTTTTATTTGGTGAAGTGTGGGATTTAAATTTTAAGATGAAAAATTAAATTTTAAAAACCCGCCATACACATATCTAAATTTTAGATGTAAATAATTTTGATTTTTAACTAATACGTAATATAGAATATAGAATATAACATAAGCAAAATACAGTTAATACGTGTGGAGAGAAAGTGTAAAACGAGTTAGCTTTCTAATGTTATTTCAAGTACATGAGAATAAATATCAGTTTATGAAAATTACATTATAAGTGAAGAAAAAAAAAGCAAAGAAAAAAATCAGGCGGTTAACATCATTGTGTACCGCCGCTGGACCTAACAATTATTTAGGTCTGTCCCAAAGATTATCGACCATTTAACATTGCAACCCAAAGTTGTCCCTTCCCATTCTATAATCCAATATGGAAGAACTAGTCTAATTCTGTGTGAATAAATTTGTTATGATGTAACCTAACTTATAGATTATACATCTTCGATGATAAAAGTCATTTCCATGGTCATAGAACCCCGAACAGGTTTGTTGCTTATTTATGAAGAGGCCATACAACTTGAGTAATGGAATAATATTATTAACATAAAGAATTTAAAATGATCAGTATTATTTTTCCTGAACATAACACTTGACTAATAACTCAAAAAGAAACAGTAGCAAGGTCTTACAAAATTGAACTTTTGTGACTAAATTTTTTGCCTTACTGCAACACTGATTTGAAAGAGGAACATTTCTATGACATTCATAGTTGAATGACCGTGACCTGACTGCTGAACATCATCACCAGACAAATGTATGTGTAGTTAAGATCAAATAAAAAGCTTAACAGCTTAACAACCTTACTTAAAACGCATGCCGAGTTCTTTTCTGGGCACCTTGCCTACTACACAATTCTAAATTCAGCTTACAACAACAATTATATAAAATACTAACAATTACAGTAGTATTTATAAAAGGGGTTATTAGGCTTACTGAAATTACACGAACTAAACTAGTCTAAAATGACTAAGTCACATTGAATTGGTGGTTCCATGTCCATGGAAAAATTAACATTTTTAGATCCTCTCAGTCATATGTTTCACAATACAACTTTATTCACTAAAAATGACATAAATTACAAGAAACACATCCAGATAGTATCAGGGAAGCTACTTCAAAACAAAAGTATAAATCATATACTACTAAATCCAAACATGGGTTTATATTTTTGTACATATATTTTATTCTTTTACGGTTTTATATTCTTTTTACCGTTTAATTTAAGGTAAAAAATCAAAGTTATCTTATACATTATGTTTTAATCTATTCAAGCAAGACTTACGGATGAGCTTCTAATAAGCCCAAATATAAGCAGAAATTAACACTTCCTAATAAGCACAAATATAAGCCGAAATAAACCCAAAGATAAGCCGAAACAAACAACCCTTTATATAATCATAACTTTCAAAATAAGACCGAAAAAGGGGTAAAACTTACCAAACATGGTCGAGTGTGAGGTTGATTGAAATTATCGGTGGTAGTGTGTGTTTTTAGTGTGTGAAATGATCGGTTTGATTATGTGAATTTGTGTTTGACTTACTGAGTGGTTGAGAAAGTAAATGTGTGTTAGGTGCAGATTAGGTGTTAAGTAAAAACATTTAATTTTTTGCAAGTTTGAGTTTTTATAAAAAAATAAAAAAAAAATTCAAAAAATCTTGGCGAGGACTCGAACCTGTGCCATTTACACCACACACCAACACCTCAACCAACTGCCCTAGGGTCTTTGACTGTTACTCATTTGCACAATTTATTATTTAAGGGGTGATGTGGTTTTGCTTATTAATTAAATTAGAAGCTTAATAAGCTGATTTCAGCTTATTATGTTTCATTTTTTTTAACTTTTCAATTTTGCTTTGTTATTCAAGTAGTTTTGGACTTTTTGGTTTAAAAATTTTATTTTTTACGTTTTTTATTAATCTTTTATTATTATTTAAATTATCGGTTTTACGAAAATAGATTAAAAATAGTTAAAATTAGTTTAAAATTTTATAAAAATTATGTTAGGTTTCATTTAATATTTTTTAGGTTTACAATTAAAAAAATTTCCATTTTGGCTTATTTTTAATTTTATTTAATTTTGTAGTTTTTATTATGTTTAAAAATTATTATAAAATTATTAAAATGTTTTTGGACAATCTGGTTTTCAATTTAGTCTTATTTTCATTTTTCTTAGTTTAATTTAATTTTTTGGTAATGTTTTGAGTATTTTTAATTTTTGTCACGTTTTACGTTTTAATTCAATTTACATTTTTGGTGTTCTTTTTTTCAGATGGATCGTGAAACATGGATGTACAATATAGATCGTTGTACTCCCGCTTATGTGAAAGGGTTGAGTGTTCTTATTGATTTAAGTAACATTTAAGGGGTCTTTGTTTAGGTCTTATAAGCGAAGATATTCTGGCTTATGTTATTAGCCGAAATCAGGCTTATGTGCTTGTTTCTCCGGTCTTATAAGCCAAGATATTCAGGCTTATGTTATTAGCCGAAATCAAATAAGCTGTAACCCCGTTTATAAGATAAACCAAACACCCCCTTAATATATAAAAGTGGTGCATACTAATTAACATCTATTAATAGTCTGCGTAGGTAGTTGTTTAGGACAGTATGCTTTGTTATGGCCATAACCTAAATTGCAATAAACAATATAGTCGTATCATATAGTCATACTGCTTATACTTTACGAATACTTGGAGAACCAGAGTTTGGACCTTTGGCTGCACCGAAAGCAGAGTCCATCAGGCCGTAGGCCAAGTGGTTCTGTTCGTCATCTGGTAATTGATTGGCCTAAAAGGTTGCAGATAGCACTAGGGGCTGCTCGTGGTTTCTGTTATATGCACCATGATTGTACACCAGGGTAGTTCACAGGGATATAAAATCAAAAGCAATATACTTATAGATAGCTATAGCCAGGATCTTAGTGAAGGAAAATGAGCTCAACATAATGACAACAACTAAAAAATTATGCAGACATGAACCATAAAAATAAAAAATTATAGTCGGTATATAACATGTCAGCTTTGTGATGTATGGTTATCTTGGGCATAAACGGGCTTTTGAAATCAACACAAGGCGGCTTGATTTAACGTACATGTATCTACCAAACACTCCATAGTGAATTTACCCTGTA
This sequence comes from Glebionis coronaria, assembly GCA_025667525.1. Taxonomy (NCBI): domain Eukaryota; kingdom Viridiplantae; phylum Streptophyta; class Magnoliopsida; order Asterales; family Asteraceae; genus Glebionis; species Glebionis coronaria. The sequence continues at coordinate 22,133,638 of CM046879.1, read as the reverse complement.
TATGTCTATATGAACCTCAATATCTGATTTTAAGTTGCTAAGATTAGTAGGTTAATTTGATGAAATAAGTGTAAACCACATACTTATTAACCCGTTGATATATAAATGTCGAGTCACAGCTTGAGACTATTTATTACATGTCAGCTTTGTGATGTATGGTTATCTTGGGCATAATCACATAATCACACATAATTTTTATTTGTGTATGTAATTCTCTTTCTGTCACTGTCGTAAAAATAGTTCATGTGTAAAAAATGGGTTGTTTGGTTGTTGTTAAAAGAGTTGCCAAACACCCCTTCAACTTCAAAAGGGGTGTTTAGCTACTGTTAAACCAGGTTCCAAACACCCCTTCCGCTGCAAAAGTTTGGGCAAGTTATCTGTTAATGGCGTACTACGCGTCGGTACTCGAAAGTTGTGTTTTAGTTGGAAGTTACTTGGTAATCATCAGCGCCTTGCCCCGTTTTACATTAATTGGTTGATTGCCCATTGATTAGTTGTTGGAAAGGCTACTTTACTAGTTGAACTAAACAAAAAAATTAACATGAACCATTAAAATAAAACATACCTGAAATGACATATAGGAATTATAGTCGGTATATAGCTTGTTGTTAGTTGGTAATAATTGTGTTTAGATAGAAAATTGTTGGCTTAATTGTTAGCTTTCATGACTCATTCGGTTTGTACTTGAAATTTAGGACCCTCCCGCACAATGAAGAATCAGAGGAATCAATCAAATTCAAGATCTTCTAGATGGCGAATCTGTAGAATTCAATAAATTTGGGCAAGCCGTAGGAAAGTGGCAATTTCTGTTTGGAAAGTATGCAGGCACTCGAACTAGGAGACTAATTTCTATCCTCATAAAGAACTGGAAGGCTGTGAAACCGTCACAAAAGGACTTTTTATGGTCAGATATTATGGTATGGCATCCTCCATCACTAATTCTATTATATTCTAACTTCGTTAATGTATTAATTTATAACATGTTTATATCAGGCACATTTTAGACTACAAAATTATAAACTGATTAAAAAACAGACACTTTTATCATGTGCTATCAAGTGGAAGGCTTTCAAAACAAAACTAAGGATGAAATGCATGCTAAAAAACATATCCCCGTTAACTAAATGGACATACATAGAGCAAGATGTGTGGGATCAATTCTGCCTGAATGAAAACACGGCTGCCAAAAATGTTAGTTTCACTGCTTTTTTTATCATTATACTATACTGTTAATATAGAAATGTTTATAATTCAGTTTTACTCACTTGTGTAGAAACTGCGTGCGCAAGCCCGTGCACGAGGACAAAAACCAATAACTCGTCCTCGTGTAGGACCAAAAGGGTACCGCGGTTTTGAGAAACATTGGGAGGAGGAGCGAAATGATCCTGAAAGGGCGACCGAACTTCACTTAATACCGGATATTCGTTCAAGCAACTACTGTTTAGCCCGGGCTCCAAGAGACAAGGATGGGATCAAGCCATTGCCTGCTCATTTAATTGATGTTTCTAAGAAGTTGGTATGTGTCATTGTTAACCTAATATGATCTATAACTGCATATATCTAAGTTTTCTAGTTATCGTACATTAATTACATTATTTTGGTACTATAGGTAGAAGCAGCCAATGAGTTATCACAAAATTCAAACGAATCTAACTCGGGAGTAGATGCCATCATAAAGGTGTTCGGACCAGAACATGAAGGACGCACCAGGGGGGTCGGTTGTGATATAGGGTATAAATAGGGAGTTGATGGATATGTCAGGAAGAAGAGGACCTCAAAAGACAACGAAGAGCTACGCAATGAAGTGCGCCAACAGATGAAAGAAGAACTAAAGTCAGGTGACTTTTGGTTGGAAATGAGGGCGGAACTTGAGAAGGAATTAAGAAGTAAAATTCTAGCTGAACATAATTTATCACCAACGGAAGATGATGTCAGAAGATCGGTGGAGCTGAAGTCGAATCTTGACTCGAACACAAACAGCGTTTCGTTGGAACAAGGGGAACATAATCAGTCAAGTTCAAACAATGTCATCAAGAGACAATACATACAGGTTAACTACTTCAATTTTCTAATTTGCCTTGTATAAATTGTTAATGTGCTTATTTTGTTTTCTAACTATTTGGAACGTTTTATTTAGGAGGCGGCCACAAACATCATAAGGAAGGAACAAGGGGAACAGAATCATCGAAGTTCAAACAATGTCTTTAAGATACAATGCATAAAGGTTAACTACTTCAGTTTTGTAATTAGACTTGTATGAAATGTTAAATTGCTTATTTTGTTTTCTCACTACTTGATAAATTTTATTTTGGAGGAAACCTACGGCTGCTTGTACGTCCCTAGTTGTGCTTTAGCTGGGAAGCCAGCGATGTGTGCCTTTGCAACAATATATCCGATTCTTGAAAATGGTATGGTACATTTTCAGAAATTAAGAAAAGGTCACATGAAGGTATCAGTTTACAAAGTTATGGAAAACCATAAAAATATGGAGCTCCCTGTGCCGGACGATGAACTGCCTTGTTTAGAGTCCGCAGTGAACGGCTTTATCCAATGGCCGATTTTTGCTATTGGTCGCTATAAGGTATTATGATAGTTTATATACCAGTTGTCATAATAAAGTTTTTGCTAACTTAGTTGGATTGTTATTCGTAGGGAACGTCCAAACAACCTGTAACACAAGTTCCAACGAAACGTTTGGTGCCTCAACCTGAATCGGCACCTTCATCAAAAAAGGGAAAAGTAAATGTTACCCCTAAAGAATTAAACATGAAGGACAAAGCATCGGAAGATGCAATCAAAAAACAAAAGTCGATAGAGCGGGTAAGACTTACTTTTATATCGTTATGTTGATTTGTGCATGTTATCATTATATGTCCTTTACTTTTTATGTTTAGCGTGTCTTCTTTGTGATGGATTTTATGTGTGACAGGATGATGTTTATTTGTCGGTTTGGTTAAACTTAAAGTGTGTATCCAAATCGGTGTTTATGTAGTTGGGAATTGGGATGCAGTGAACTATTCATTATTCTGCAAGTCTGGTTATAGTTTGAACTTATAGGTAGAACTTGATTAGTCGCATTCGAGTTAACTAATTCAGTGATTGTAGAAGTTTTATTTCCTTAACATGTGTTTGGTAAAGCGAATTAGAGTTCTCATTTTGATAATTCAGTTTAATTTTGGAGTTGGTTACAGTTTAGTTGGTTAGGATAGGATTTATTCAGGTTTACTAAATTCGAAGTTTTAAGTGTAATTTTCTATAAATGGTAAACATAGCAGTCCGAACATCTCCTAATTATTGCAATTACAGAGAAGTGATATAAGTATTGGGTTTACTGTGTTCTAAAATCGGAAGAACCAAGTTTCAAGAGGAAGCGATAAACACCCCCTTAATATGCAGTTTCAAATATTAGTGCTTTACTCTTAGGAGCAACTCTTAATCTGATATAAACCACTGTTTATATGATAATGTTGATTTTTGTTTACTGTTTGTTATGTCAGGTTGTAAATGAGAAAGCTGACAACCGAAAGAAGTTGCACGATCTGCAAAATGATATACTCAGTAAACCACAGAATGTGATAGATGGGTATAATAATTGGATGAGCCGTGATGATATTGCTGAGCCGTATTCTATTGTTGTTAATCAGAAGGTTTTTAGTGCAACTGAGGAGTTCTACTTTTCAATAAACGAAACGGACATCATTGAGCTTTTGACAAACAAACAACTGGATATTGGCATCTTGACCCTATTTTCGAGGTAATTAATATATGTATTATTATATACTTCATTGCAAATGATTTTTATATCACATAAATTTATGTTTATATCGTGTATGTTCGAACTAGGTCATTGTATCAGTTGAGGAACCACTACTCAAATAACAAGGTTGGTTTCCTTAACCCGATGAAGATTACCGCAGATTTGTGCTTTCATGAAAAGATTGCAACAATGGACTACTTAGCTCAATCATTGACTTCTTACGATTTTTATCTTGCACCATTTCTACAAGGGTAACATCTCTTACCATCTTAATTATCATCTATATTTGTTCGTTCTTTTTTTAATCCCAAAACGTATACAATAAATGCAGCCGGCATTATGTACTAATCATAATATGCCCCAAGGATGGTAAAGATTTTATTTTGAATCCTCAAAAGGATTCACAAACTAATGAGAACTTTTACAGACTCGCTGGACTTGTGAACTCGTAAGTATTATTTAAAAAGTTTAATATTTCACATTTGTTGTTGTGTAATTTAACTTGCACATGTTCATGGACTTTTTAGTGTCCTTGGTACTATGGAGTGGGATTTTCCTCTAGTGAATCGTCAGCCGGAAGATTGGGAGTGTGGATATTACATCATGAAATGGATACATGACTTCGTCCTGAAATATCAAACCAATAACTTTCCAAACACAGTAAGTCTTTTTTAAACCGTGTATACATTAGTTAGATAAGCTGTTACTATAGTTTAGGTTAAGGATACGCTGAAATTAGTATCAATAAGCTATAGTAGTTGTGTTAGTATCCGTTAGTAGCCTTAACAACTCTTTCCACAAGCCAATGTTATAGCTTTTAATTCCCTTGGTTGGTCTGATTTGCATGTTGCTTTTATCTAGCTTATTGTGTTAATTTGATTAAATTACTTGTAGGTATTGTGGAATAACGAGCGTCCGTTGGATAAGAGAGAGTTGAACGCGATTGTTGGAGCTTGGTTTACATTCTGGCGACAAGTTTAATAAAAACAAATTTGATACGAAATATGTATTTGACAATTTTAATCCTTCCAATTAATAAAGTTCTCTTTATTTACATACATTTGTTGTTATGACAATTCAAGTCCTTTAATTTAGTTTTTTATATAATTCTTGTATTTACATTATTTCATTGTAGAGGGTTAAATTTGTAAAATTTGGAATTTAATAAAAATTCTAATTTTTTAAAAAAAAACTAAGTAAAAAGAGACTGGTTTTAAAAAAAAACACATTTTTTACTCCATAAAAAGACTGGTTAGATGCTCTTAAAAAGACTACTTTCTGGATATTAGTATGGAGAACAATCTCTAAAGAGACTTGTTTTTATGAAGATAACCAGTGTCTATTCTTTTAATAGAGACTGGTTTCATAACCAGTCTCTTTATGTTTCGAGCAAGGAGATCCTCCACAAAGAGACGTCCTACAAAACCAGTCTCTATTGCCTTTTTGGACCAGTCTCCATGGACTTTTTTGTAGTAGTGGTTGTTTGTTTGTATGTTTTAGTTTTATTCTCTTTTTGTAATGTTTGAGGGACTAAAGTTGACAACTTAACTATCTTTTGGCCTCATAATTAAACGACACAACTTAGTAGCGGGAATTGACTAGTAGTTGGTTTTGAAAATTTACGGGATGTCGGGATTTGTAAAAATTACTTTCCAAAGGTTATAACGAACACAAAACGAATATACACATGGTTCCGAATCGACTTATCACGTAATAAAAATAAAATCTCGAAAACTCAAATATCGATCAATCGATAGTAAAAGATAAATTTTTGGGCATTCGTCGGTATCGTAGTCGTCGTCGTCTTTCTTAAATCGTCAACCGTCAAGATTACGATCTTAAACGTTGGTTTCAAATTAAACCGTCAAATATATAACAAACGAAATTTCTTAAAAATTTCAAAAATATTCGTAAAATAGGATTAAATAAATGACGTTGGGCTCGGGATATCACATCCACAAGTGAGCCACAACTTAAGAGAGATGCTCATGCTGAAAAAATCTTGAGACAATAACTTAGCATCATACGTCACTTTCACTGGTATCACATCCTCCCCTCCTTAAGGGAGCGACGTCTCGGCGCTCTCTGGTACTTATACTCGCATTCAGTAATACTAGAAAGATGAGGGTACTACTTCCTAAAGAGGTCTTCACGTTCCGTTGTGGACTTCGGTTCACGTCTCGGGTTCCATCGTACCTTCACGATGAGTATTATACCTTGCTTCAATCTCTTAACATCTCGATCCATGGTCTCCACTTCAATTTCCCAAATTCTTCCTACGGTTATCAACACATCTCTTCTCACAGCTTCTCGCGGTCATCCAGTGATTCTTAGTCTACACCATCTCTTCCGTAGCCTCTCGAATCCTTTCAAGTCCATTCAACTGACTTTTTCCTACTTCATTCCATCCAACTGGCGATCTACCTTTTCCTCAACGTTTACTTCAAATGTTGTAGCTTTAATGCTAACATGGTAAATGTCGTTGTACAAAGGTACTACCAACAACAAGTGTCGATCTCAACAACTACCAAAATCAATCACACACGCTCGGAGCATGTCTTCCAACGTTCGAATCGTCCTTTCACTTAGTTTCATCGTCTCATAAAAATAATTATTCACAAAATAAAATCACACGGGTCGCACATAACCCTATTGAAAACGTTCATAATATACCAGCCGAAGTAATTATTACTAGTCGTACAAAATAACCTTATTGCAATATTACGTACATACAAACCTATTTCGTAAAAAAACGAATTTATCGATACAAAAATCATTCGACGTATACATAACTCTCTCGAAGACATCACAATCCAATCAAACACAAAAGCCATAATAAAACACATACAACCACATTACGACATGTTTGCAATATAGCCAAACCATGCCAAATCAATCTGTTCAATCAAGTTAACCCACGCTTGCTAATCAGTCGAGCCATGATAAAATAAGAATATTTGACATGATTCTCGGATGAGTCAATTCAAAAGAAAATTGCAAGTTAAAGAAAGTTCACGAGCTTGCTAGATATGGATGCATAACCAAAAGAAATAAAATACAAACATATGCCATCGCAGGGTGCTCACACACGAATCCATACCCAATATATATATATATATATATATATATATATATATATATATATATATATATATATATATATATATATATATATATATATATATATATATATATATATATATATATATATATATATATATATATATATATATATATATATATATATATATATATATATATATATATATATATATATATATATATATATATATATATATATATATATATATATATATATATATATATATATATATATATATACTAGCCTTTAGACCCGTCCGGTGGACAGGCTAGCTTTAAGTATATATATTTTTAATGAAAATTGAATTTATGTGTGTTTGTATTAGAAGTTTAGTATATATAGTGTTAGTTATGGCATTGATATTTTAATAATGTAGCCTAGAATAGACAAAAATAACGCAGTTTAAGATATTTTTTTAATTTAAGAATATTATCAGTTAATTGAATTTACATACGTTAACGGTATGAATAAGTTTGTTACATAATTTTTTTTAGAATTTTAATAATAGTGGTATAAATATATTATGTATTTTTGAATTTTATGAGGTAATAAATTTAGTATATGTTAATGTTATGAATAAGGTTTTTACATTAATTTTCTTTGAAATTAATATTATTGTTGTGCATTTTAATAAAATTTTGTATTAAATGCATTGTTTCACCATCCTTCCTTATATATTTTTATAAAATTTTGTATTTAAGGCATCATTTGTAATTCTTATATATATTTTATATAATTTTGTATTTAAGGCATCATTTGTAATTCCTATATATATTTTTATAGATTTTGTATTTAAGGCATCATTTGTAATTTCGATTTTATTTTTGAAGTATTTTATGGAATCCTTTTTATAAAATTTTGTATTTAAGACATTGTTTCACCATCATTCCTTATATATTTTTATAGAATTTTGTATTTAAGCCATCACTTGTAATTCCTATATATATTTATATAGAATTTTATATTTAAGGCATCATTGTAATTCCTATTTTATTTTTAAAGCATTTTATGGAATTATTTTTATAGAATTTTGTATGTAAGGCATTGTTTCACCATCCTTCCTTATATATTTTTATATAATTTTGAATTTATGGCATTATTTGTAATTCCTATATATATTTTTATAGAATTTTATATTTAAGGCATCATTTATAATTCTTATTTTATTTTTGAAGCATTTTATGGAATCATATTTATAGAATTTTTTATTTAGGGCATTGTTTCACCATCCTTCCTTATATATTTTTATATAATTTTGTATTTCAGGCATCATTTATAATTCATATATATTTTTATAGAATTTTGTATTTAAAGCATCATTTGTATTTCCTATTTTATTTTTGAAGCATTTTATGGAATCATTTTTATAAAATTTTGTATTTAAGGCATTGTTTCACCATCCTTCCTTATATATTTTTATAGAATTTTTTATCTAAGGTATCATTTGTAATTCCTATATATATATTTTGATGGAATTTTGTATTTAGGGCATAATTTGTAATTCCTATTTTATTTTTAAAGCATTTTATGGAATCATTTTTATAGAATTTTGTATTTAAGGAATTGTTTCACCATCCTTTCTTATATATTTTTATATAATTTTGTATTTAAGGCATCATTTGTAGTTCCTATATATATTTATATAGAATTTTGTATTTAAGGCATCATGTGTAATTCATATTTTATATTTGAAGCATTTTATGAAATTATTTTTATAGAATTTTGTATTTAAGGCCATCCTTCCTTATATATTTTTTTATAGAATCTTGTATTTAAGGTATCTTTTGTAATTCCTATTTTATTTTTGAAGCATTTATGGTAACCATTTAATGAATTACATGTGTCATTTTAATAGAATTTTTTATTTAAGGAATTGTTTCACCATCCTTCCTATATAATTTTTGAAGCATTTTATAGAATCATTTTTATAGAATTTTTTATTTAAGGTATCATTTGTAATTCCTATTTTATTTTTGAAGCATTTTATGGAATCATTTATAGAATTTTGTATCTAAGGCATTGTTTCACCATCCTTCCTTATATATTTTTATAGAATTTTGTATTTAAGGCATCGTTTGTAATTCATATATATCTTTATAGAATTTTGTATGTAAGGCATCATTTGAAATTCCTATTTTATTTTTGAAACATTTTATGGAATCATTTTTATAAAATTTAGTATTTAAGGCATTGTTTCACCATCCTTCCTTATATATTTTTATAGAATTTTGTATCTAAGGCATCATTTGTAATTCCTATATATATTTTGATATAATTTTGTATTTAGGGCATCATTTGTAATTCCTATTTTATTTTTAAAGCATTTTATGGAATCATTTTTATAGAATTTTGTATTTAAGGCATTGTTTCACCATCCTTCCTTATATATTTTTATAGAATTTTGTATTTAAGGCATCATTTATATAGAATTTTGTATTTAAGGCATCATGTGTAATTCCTATTTTATTTTTGAAGCATTTTATGGAATCATTTTTATAGAATTTTGTATTTAAGGCATTGTTTCACCATCTTTCCTTATATTTTTTTTATAGAATTTTGTATTTAAGGCATCTTTTGTAATTCCTATTTTCTTTTTGAAGCATTTATGGAAATCATTTAATGAATTACATGTGTCATTTTAATAGAATTTTGTATTTAAGGAATTGTTTCACCATCCTTCCTATATAAGGGTTTTTGATTTGATATTTGATATATATATATATATATATATATATATATATATATATATATATATATATATATATATATATATATATATATATATATATATATATATATATATATATATATATATATATATATATATATATATATATATATATATATATATATATATAATACAAGAACACCATCTCACTTCCGTCTCAAACATGGTCAAAATCTCAATAAGCATCATCGTTTACAGTAAAAAAATACATATATTACATGGCACGTGTTCTCCATGATCGGACTTCATTTAATGTCGTCTCAAGTTCCCACAACTTTCGGTCACTCGATTAGATCACATACAACATAAACATATAAAAAGCAAGGGTTTAGCACATAAACATCAACTATGTTTATCCATCGTTTAACCATCGATAATCAAGGATGGCTGAGTCAAGAAAAGAGGATTCCTCACTTGAATAAACGAAGATGACAATTGGAATTGTCTTCCAACTACCGTTGCACAGTTGGTAAACTTCAACAGTTTATCGCGTATCATTGACATATCAAAAGAACAAGAATATAAAATAAATAAAGTACGATACATTTGATGTAGGAGAAGTCGTCGTCATTCCCCTCAGAGTCACTCGAACTCTGATTTCCCCTACTTTGACAGTCTTCTATTTTTGTTTAAAATTTCTTCTCAGTGTCGGTATGAGCTCCTTTGGTATTTCATCAACACCATCGCGATTACGATGGAATTGACACGTCACATACAACATATAAAAACATTTTCCATAATTACTCGGTCAAGGTGACTTACTAAGTCAACGCCAAACGAAAAGAAAAGATTTCAAGGAACACAAGAAAAATGAAATTTTCTTTAGGAATCAAGGAGAGTACAATTACTTGCATAAGGATCCACCATTATTAAAAACGTTCTCATCCAAACATCTATCAAAAACACTACCGGTTTTAAAGATGACCAATTAATTTGACACTTCATTGCTCTTCCTAAACTATGCATAATTAGCTAGATCATGCATACTTGAGGACCAAGCAACGACAATCAACAAAACAGGACTCCTCCCGAATTATGCATAGTTAGCTAAGTTGTGCATAATTGAGGATCGAGTGACGACACAAACATTATTATTACATACCAAATATGACTACGAAATTTTTCTACCTAATCTTCAAAATAATTAAATCATTTGAAATGAAATTTGAAATGGGAAAATATAGCTACCATCGTTTCAAGAAACACATTAAACATTTTTCTTCCATTTTGAAAACATACATTTGCTTTGCCTTTTTATGAAGAAAATAAATAAATAATTAAATAAATAAATCGACACCATTTACATTTGGTTGAATGAACCATTTGACACACTCATACATATTTTCCAAATAGACTATTCACAAAATAACGGTAAGGTGGTTCAAGATTAAAGATCAATGCAAGCACAACAAGTAATAAAATCAAAAATCAATGAGTTCGGACAAGGCAAACGAGCAATATATTTGCCAACAGAAATTAACTACATTAGAAATTAAAATACTTCGAATATATGATAAAAGTCTCGGGATAACAACAGCGATCTACGATTACGTAGAGTAAAAATTGAATATCAAGACAAGAGTGAAAAATAAAACAACGATTATAATTCCCATCGTCTCGAGTTGCACACACATTCCACCAAGGGTATACGGAGAGAGGAGAATAATCACTTGGTCGAATAGAAACAATTTCACCAGGAAGATCGAGTTCTTTCACCTCTACAATTTGGTAAAGCGGATTCGCGTCCTCGCTTTTGTTCCATTATAAATAAATAACCAATTTAATGAAGATTTATAGCATCATACAAGTAAATACAGAATTTTAGGTTCCATTAACCGAAAGAAGAAAAGTTACGGCGTCCATGAACATGACAAAAATACACCGGGTGACATACCCTCATTATCAAGTACTAGCGAAGTAGCAATCCAAAAATATATATAATAATAAAGGGGTTCACACCATAGACAATATTAAAATAAACAATCACATGACTACTCAAGTTCAGATATAGACTCGCAGAGTCGAAGAAGAGATGTCGTACGATCGAACCATCGTGACTCAAAACATTATATATACATCTTAAGAAAATAATACAAGTATGCGTTTGTTGGGTAATCTATTTTCATTTTCTAATTGATGTTACCTTGTACATTGTAAAACCTAATATTTGCACAATTTTAATTTGGGTTACACCATTAAAGAATTTATACCTTTCAGGTTTCAATCTTTACAAAGTTTTTATTTCTAGAAAAATTTCAATCTCTCGGAAATTATTAACATTAGTAGATGCGGTGACTCGGTTATTATAACCGGTAAAATCATTAGGTTTGAAAATCTCCATACTTGTGTCAAAATCTCATTAATGTTCATATCTTAAGTACCAAAAACATACGTAGTAAGAATTTTCCAAGTTTTACGTTATTATTATTACAACTTATCTTATTACGTATATAAAAATATCCATCATGACTCAAACTAGTCCAATTAACTCTTAAATCAACCTTTGACTTTTTATTATACATAAGTCTTCCTTACAACTGATTTGTTAAATTATATTCGCGCAATTCGACTCAAATGCTAAAGAGGTTTCACATAGTATTATATCGGATACTTAGTGATTTCAGTCGACACTCGAATCTCAATAACAATAATAAAATAAATAATCCAAATGATTATTTCATAATTCTAAAATGTAGAAAATTCAACTTTAAATCCTTGGCCAATTATCAAACGATTTTTAACATTAACACATCTCGCAGCGGAATAAAACGAAAGATTTTTTTATTTTTTTTCAAACGATTTTAAACAAGCATCATCAAATCATGCATAGTGATTCTCTATGATGACAATTAAACAAACAAATGATTTCAATTGACGTTCCATCCATATTTAATAATTTATTTCAAACGTTAGAATTTCTCACTTAAAGTGTACATTCCGATTTTTATCCCAGTTTATTCACTACAACAAGTAACGTGTTCTAGTTTATACCAATGTATACGTAAACATAACCTTATGTTTAAAATACAACCAATTTTACAAAGTTTTTAGCTCCAAAATACATGACCAATTCTTCTACTCATATTTTATATTACAAGATACGCCAAAAGTTTGCTACATTGACCCGAAAATTAATTCATACTAAATCCAAAGTTACATATACTCAACAGTCATATCGTAAATTTTATTATAAACTCCTTTTTCAAATTATATTAAACAAATTCTTGACAAATCCATCACAAGCTTCTAGTATCGAATTATTAATATATGAAAACAAGGATTTTACGAGTAATATAAATTACTTATTATGATCTACCAACCAAGAAAGAAAAATAATTTCACTTTATTCATTTACACTCTACACATATTTTATTGGTTACAAGACACAACATAAGTCATTTTTATCCAAAAGTTTCATCCACCAATATTAAATATGTAAAACACTTTATGTTTAAATCATTCGATCAACAAAGTTTAATGCTTATTTAACTCGCGCAAATACCGGACCTCGTCATGTATAATATCGAATTCAAAATAATGAATCAACAAAAACAAAATGAAATAAACGAAGCGAGAATACGTTTGTAAACTAAGTGTTGTTATCGGCCTCGGATGAGTCTCGAAATCGTACTCCACAAAATTAACACAAAAACCAACCAAATTACAAGTTATCACGCTTGACAACAACGCTAGTCTATCCTTAAAACGCATATTTAAATTCAAGTAGGATGATAAAAACGATTAAATGGCGATACGCCTACATCACGTTTAATAGCATACACACATGATTCGCCGCTACGATGCACGCATCGTTGATTGTACTTCGTCTATTGTTATAGTTACGCGAACTAATATATAAAACCCATAAGGAATGAAGGAAATAAAATAGTACGTACGTAAATTACGTTTCAAAAGAAAATGTCCCAAAATGACACATCACGATACGATAACGACAATCTAGATAGATCTAGTCGATATAAAATATGGTACGAAGCATCATTTACGTATCTAGAGTATCAAACAAGGTTCACACTCGGTTATTCGATCAATAAATTAATTATCAAGATTGATAATTGGCGGTGAGGCGGAATTGTCGACAAAACCGCATTTTAAATGTATGATGATCACACAAGGACCATTGCTTCACGTGCAATGCCTTTAAATACCATAGTGTATACACACTTATACATACAATCATTCCTACATACACGTAGGATTACAACGCGGTGTTGCCATGTAATGCAATATAGCCCGTATGCCAATTACATGCAACATATAAGATAATCTTACAAGAATTTACAAATTACGATGATAAGTACTCAATGTACACAAGAATATATCTCAATATATATCATAGTATTTACATACTAAATACTAGGGAATTCATGTCAATTTTGAAGGATACATCTAAAATATAAAGCAATGCTAAAGAAATCTTACCAGAGCCATGCAGGATAGTTGTGCGCTTGGACAATTTCTTACGACACCAAAAGTTATAGTTTAGGATTTTTCAAAATGACCTAGTTCTCTATAACTCATGGCTCTGATTACCAATCTATAACACCCCCAACAAATGCTACGTAGTTATCATCACACATAAGCTATATTAAACGACTCAAAGAGACGTAAAAGTTTAAACATAAATTAAAGATTGATTAAAACATCAAAGTCTACCGTTTTTCAAATCCCAAAAATGATACAAAACAGAGTTGCGTTTAGGTCCCCACTGAATCTCAACCCAAAAGTACATTTTCGTTCACATGACATAATATAAAATATTGGATACCTGAAACACATGCTCCGCTGCTATCAACTTTCATCCTCGCATGCCATAACAACTTTCATCCTCGCATGCTCCGCTGCTATCAATCTTGGATACCTGAAACACATGCTTAAAATCGTCAACACAAAGTTTGAGCGAATCTATAGGTTTATCAAATCATAGGTTAAACATAAGTATTAAAACCAATCATGACCATTCAATAGCATTGTCGTACTCACAATCAATTATTCAAGGATATTATCTTTAGCAATAGCTAATAATTGTGTTTAAGCTCGTGACACTAATCCGTTAACTCAATCACCCACGTACATAGACCGGCATGATTTAAGTGAAACCAGTTCCCCTTCTAAAGGCATTAGTTGCAATTATAGCTTATTTCTTATCACAAGTTATCGGTCCGCAGAGGGTACTCAACGTACTATGTAACACCCCATTTTGATAATGGAATGTCATGCGTACTTATGGCATATCATCAAAGCATACAAGGATAAATGTATAAAATATTACATGACCATAGGGATAACCAGAATCAAACATCGGTTCCCAAACATAAGCCCAAAACATAATAAAGCAAAAGAAATGAATGAAAGACTAAACAAGCATAAGTATATGAAGGCAAAAAGGAAAAGAAGTCTCTGGCAGCTTCCATCCTATGCACATCCTCCAAATGCTCGAGTCTTTCCTAGGGTACCTGCCGTTTTGGGACATGGAAAGGAAAGTAACGCTGAGCAAAATGCTCAGTGCAAATATATAGACATAATATAAGTGACTAAAACATAATAGAGACTTAATAGCAGCGGAAATGTATAAGTCCTGGAAAACCTGGAACATGTTCATAAAATTGGTTTTATAGTTTGAAAAGCCTTATGTTTATCTTATGAAAACTGTTTAACATATTTTACCATTAGCCAATATAGGTCATGAAAATCCACCGTGCATGAATACTTGGAGGGGTGACCTCATCATGCAAATTAGAGGGGCTGCCTCTAATTTAATATACTGGTTTTTGGGTAGGAGGGATCAGCTCCTTGTGAAGGATGCAAGGCACACACCACATTCACCATGAAATCCTGACTGAAAACATGTAACTAGGATGCACCCATACGCCCCACATGATAAATATAATATAAATGGCCAAAAGCTGAAGGGACGCCACGAGCAATCACTCCGCCATGGTGAAGTCATAACATCAGTGCCTTTAATGTTATGGTTATGGTACATCCATAATTAGGTGAAACTGGTCATGCATGTATATGGCTATAGGTAATCTTAATTAAACATAAGCAATCAAACACGTAACTTATACTACGGGAAAACAGTTGGCTGCAAACGGGGAATCCTAATAAGGAAAGAATGTCCATACTAAAAGGACGGGAATCCGTACCTTATGTCCAGTGAACGAAGAAGATGAACTGAGAGGAATCCTACTTTCGTATCACTAATGCTACATAAATACATACATGAATAAGTATCTGCTTACTAAATACATAACTAGTTTTATGTCATGTCTTACCTTATTTTATATATTCTTATCATGTATTACTATTTAAAGCCTTAAACTGTGTTTATCTTACATTCTGTTTAATCTGATTAAGTATTTCTGGTATTTCATGCATTATTATACTTACTGTGTAATAATAAGTAACTTTCCAAAAATAGCAGGTTTCCTAAAATAGAAAGTTTCCAAAAATAGAAAGGTACCAAAAATAGAAAGTCTCAAAAAATAGAAAGTTTCCAAAAATAGAATTACTGCTTAAAATAGATAAGTTTCTAAAAATAGAAAGTTTCCATAAATAGATTAGATGCCTTATTTAAATAAGTTTCCATAAATTGCTTAGCTGCCTTATTTAAATAAGTTTCCATAAATAGATATAAGGTGGTTAAATAAGCTAAGTATATAAGCCTAAGTGTTTTCATGATTATTTACTAAGTCATGATATAATGTATAGTTTATTAATTATTTCAAGTAATTAAAATAAACTATAGGTTAAAAGTATTTAATTAAATATAATGTGATTTGATTAAATAAAATATAAATACTTAGGTTAAAACATGTATTATTACTTATATTAATATAACCTAAGTCATGGGAATTAATTAATTACAAGTCATGGTTTTAATAATTAATTAATTACTTAGTCTAATTTAAACAAATACTTAGGTTAAAATCATGTATTATTAATCAATAATAATGAATCCTAAGTCCATATTTTAATTAAATTAATTATCTAGCATGTTAAATTAATTTAATTAACTTGTAAATAGATAATCTTGTAACTACAAGTCGTATTGTATTTATTTAATTTACCTTGTAAAATAAATAAACATGTAAAGCTAATTAACTTGTAAAAATAATAACACGTACTCTTGTATTATTTTATTAAAATGCGTCGAAAACCGAACCCGTGTCTTATTAATTTAAACGTGAAACTCGTGTTATGTATTACAATTAAGCCGAACCAAACAGCCCCTTAACTTCAGGTTATTACCCACTGCCAAACGCACCCTTAACATTTTGTTAAACCAAAAACCAAACACCCCCCCTTACACTGCCAGTTACCACTGGTAGTTGTGATGGTGCCACCGTCAGTAGCCGGTTCCCACTGCTAGCACGATAAACACCACTGGCCGCAGCCAGTGGTTACCCCTGCTCGTTCGCTGATCCCCCTACTCGAGTAAAACCAAGCCAAAACCCTAGTTAGGGTTGCGGCTGGTGGGATTTGTTTACCACCATGACTCATATGAGTCTCGGTTTGTGTGCCAAATGAAAACAACAACCCCGATTGACCCCCTTTATATATACCTCATTTTAACATGCCATTGATTCTTAAAATCACGTTCTTGATTAATTAACAAGAGAAACAAAATAAAAATGAGATTAGGGTTTAATTACTTACGTTTTGTTTAGGGTTTAACAAACAAACGAATCCTTTGTTCTTCTAGGATCCACCCTCGATCCCTTCTTCTTGTTTTCCTTGGTGTGGGTCGCGGCAGAGAAGAAGAAAACACAAAAATATATGCGGCTCCTTTGTTTTTCCTTTTTAGGGTTTCTGTTTTGTGTTTTTGTGTCGGCAGAAAAAGGAAAACAAAAAGAACAAGCACCCCCGTCTGTTTATTTGTAAAAGCCGAAACATACACTTGGGCCTAGAGCCCAAGTCCTACCTCTTCTTTTCATGTCTAAAACAGCCCAAACTTTACTCTTATGTGTTTGTGTTATTCGTTTAATAAAATGTACGCATTTAATTTAATACGTACTCGGTTTCTCGTATAAATTATGCCGTGAAATATCTTGTAATAAGTTCATGTGTTAAAAGTAATATTAATTTGCATAGTACTTGTCGTATTAATTTGATTATACGTAATAAGAATAAACGTGTCTAATATTCAAGTTTACGCGTTACGTAGTTTACGTGATTAATTTTAGTTATCGATCGTGACATAATATATTTATTCGTCTTCGTAATAAATATATATATACGTAAATAATATTAGCTCGTGATTAAATCACGTTCATGATTTTATGATCGCATGTTCGTGCGTAATAAATACTTATCGTGTTCTAACACGTACGTAATACGTAAAATCCTAACACGTAAACATAATCGTACTATAAAAGGAAAGTTTTAATCTAGTACGTACGATCTTAAGGGTACTATTCATTGTAAAAGCATGCGGGTTTTACAACTCTTCCCCCCTAAAAAGAATAATTCGTCCCCGAATTATAGATAACGTAACTGAAAGAGAAACATACCCGAATCAAACTGAGAGGGTATGTAATATTAATGAACGTACATGTGACATGGTAGAAGGAACGTGGAACGTGACATGTCTTGAAAGGACATGGAACGTGACGTGACTAAAAGGACATATCTAACTGATGAGAGAAAATGGATAAAAGTCCGGATGAACTTGTCCGTTTCCAAGTGGCCTCCCTCTTGGAACGGTTCCTTCAGAAGATCTTGACACAAAATATAAATCTTGGTCCTCCTGACCTTGACTTGGAATACGAAGAAATTCTTGTTTATCAACGGAAGGTAGATCCCCTAAATTCGATCGAGGAAAAAAATAAGAGTTAACGAGCTAGGGTAACTGAAATGTTACGATGCAAGACAATCTGACTTAACTGATAATTAGAAACGATGCGCGAGACATAAAGAAACGTAGTACGTGAAAATTTTTGAACGTGATACGTGAAAAATTTTGAATGTGCTACGTGGAGATATGGCGAGTGTAGTATGAGTAAACTTATCGTGATCCATGATACGTGTAACATATCTTGATCATGATATGAGGAACGTGGAATGAACATGACATGTGAAACATATCATGATCATAGAATACAATGGCGGTAACGCCAAATGCTACAAGGTGAGACGTGGAATATGACGTGAAACGTCTATCTGAGGATAGGGAGTTATACCAAACTTGGGTCTGGTCTCTCAAGTTCTTGTAAAACTTCCCAGAATGAGGAAAATGAACGTAAAATTGTAAGCCAAGATACGATCATGAACGTGAATAGTGTCATGAACACGAGCGTGAAAGCAAGTCGTGAAATTTAAACAAGGATGTGAAGTAAATGAGGAGCACAATTATGAATATTTGTCTGACCCGATAACTGAGGGATTGCCAAGTGATCGGATGAGCCTTGGATGGAACATGTCCGATCAATCTGTTGGTTCTTAAATCCGTACGGATGTAAGGATTCTGCGGACTTGATCAAACTGTTGAAAATAACCCAGATAGCATCATGCTTCTTCTGAGTTTGCTGAAATCTGGTAACTAAAATCCATGGAGATCTTGTCCCTTTTCGATTCACAATTTCATATGATGAAAACATCCCAGTCTGTTGGTGTCCTATCTTAACCTGTTTGTATAACAGGTATGAAGATATGAACGTAATTGTATCCTGCTTCGTAGAAACTTGATACATAGAAGGTTACGAAAATCTGAGTCTCTGAATCTAGACTTCTCCTAGCGTAGGATTTTCTAGAACACCTAATGTAGTGTAGGGTTCTCTCCTTTACGCATAAGCAGAGTCATGGTAAGATTAACCGTAGAAACCAATGTGATCCAGCGTGTCACTGTAATCGACCAAAATTAATATTGGAAAAATTTCTAGGTAAAATTTCTCTTGTCAATTTGCAACATAGAGCAGATATGGTCTCCTGTTCTTCTCTAGACTTAGAGGAATTCAGGTTATCCTCAATGAAAACACTGATGAACTTGTTTATGAGTTCATGGAAACTCTATTTATTAAGTCCATAATGCTGTTGGAGCATTTTTGAGATTAAAACAGAATCATGAATTTAGCATGACCAAGTCATGTACGAATAGAAGTCATGGACATGTCATTCTCTTTCACTCATCACTGTTGGCATCATGATCATAAATTCGATCTTGTCAATACATGGGGGAGAGTAACGGTCGTAAATGGTGTTTTGTTTAAAAATCGACGGTAGTCGAAACATAATCTTATGTTACCGTCCTTCTCCTTGAGGTTCTTCTAGAGTTTAAGGAACAATTTTGGAATAATCCGTTGGTTATGCGTAAAAGGACTTTAGTAGTCGTGTCTTACTGACCACTAGAAAATTTAGTAATCATGGCTAACAAAGCACATGCTTGGGAAGCATAGCTAATTTGTACAGATTTTCCTGGTGGAGAATCAAGCTGAATGTATTCAGGGGCCTGAACACTACCGTACATAATTATGAATCGTAACATGGTGTGCTGTTAATAGTCCATAATTAGGATAAAATTCATCTCGTGTCTGTCCGAGGAAATGTGTTAGCAGCTTGGATCTCATCATTAAACTGAAGGAAAACCTTCGTATGCGTGGGAATACGAAAGGCGTCCTTCATGGTCATGAATATATGAACTATGGTGAAAGAAATGAAAGTGACATCAGCAACGTGACAGTTCTCACTGATGCACAGATAATGGTATTGAAACACTTGTGGCCTGATTAATACATGGCACAACAAAATAGATATACCCTTTGAGGGTACCCTGAATTTCTTAGAAATGTTCCATAGTTGGAAGTGAGTCATGTGTCTTGACTCGTTTCTTGGAACTATAAGCATGACATATGTCTTGACTGGTGTCTTGCATGTGTCTTCAGGAGGTATACGTGAGACATGTGTCTTGACTGATGTCTTGACATGTGTCTCGAGATGTGAAACAAATATAACCACAATATAAGGTATTATGCCAGAATTGGCGGATCGGTTGGACTACAAATCCTTGTATTTCTGATCACGTCCATGGCCAGAGTTTTGGTTGCGATTTCTAGGATAGTTGCTGTCATATTAGTGGTTACTATCGTCCTGTCTGTCAGTTCCATGATGGTCATTCTCATGACCGTGATTCATGTAACTATTCAGCTGAGTGACCGGCTGGTACCGGTTTGCACTCATATGGCTGAAATGACAGCCGAATGACGTGTGACATGTAACTAAGAATTAGGGACAATGATTGATGGGAATCATCCGATGGTGAAGCCTCTTCTCGTCCAATTCCTTTGCTCCTACGCCTTTGTCTTCGTCTTGTAGGATCTCCAGGTTGTGAACAACATCCGCATCTCGTAGCGTCTCCGAACGTCAGCAGCATCAACCTTTAGTAACATTACAAAGTTATGAGCAGCATAAGCAATTTGTAGAGTATTAGCAAGTGGACATATGCCTGAGATGATTCAGAATCAACTAGCGAATACTCGTGTAGTATTGCAAGTGAAATACACCTGGATTTAGGTACGTGTAATACACATGGAACACGATACATGGAGTACACGTTGAATGAACATGAAATGCTCGGTATGGGGTCGATCATTCGTCATGATTTAAGGAAAGTATACCGGTTAAACGGTTAGGAAAACCATCATGATAACCTAGCAGTATTAGCATAGACATCATTTTGGTTATAACGGAAACGTTAAAGTGTGTGTTGGGTCAAAAAGTTGATGTGGCAGAAACTCAAAAATGAAGAAAACGTGAAGTATTTGTCTAGGCGTTGACAAGAGCATTCCAGGCGTTGACAAGAGTTATTTAGGCGTTGATGGAATCAAGCATTGTCAAGAGCAATCCAAGCATTGTCACATGCAATTCAAGCATTGACAAAACGTAGACAAAAGAAGCTAATGGAAGCTTCTATTTAGATAAACATGCAAAAGATATTCTGCATAAGTTTATTTAAATAGAAGATTTACTTGTTTATTCATTCTTATCTCTTGTAAACCCTAATCCTTACACTATAAAAGGAACCAAGGGTCATAGGTTTTATATATCATTCATTCACAATGTAAACCTAAAGTGTGTGTCGCACTAGACGTGGGATTCAATGTATACACGTCTAGTGGATGTTTGTTATTAATATAATAAGCATCCCAATTGTTTTAATTCGTGTTCTTTGTGCCTAAACACCTTGTTCATGATCATTGTTCTTTTCCGCTATGTTATCATATGAATGATGATCAACCTAGATATAATGGTTCTTAACCATTGAGTCTAACGATCATAGGACTCCTCAATTGGTATCAGAGCCTAAGGCTCTTGATATCTAGGTCCGACGAGGTGTTCGTGTATGGTGAAGAAGAAAAATTCGTATGGAGTTTTTCTGGACGTTTTTGTGTGCGCAGCAGTATTCAGAAGGTCATAACTTTTGATTGAACCGTTGGATCGTCACGAAATTTTAGATGTGTGTTCTACATACATAGATCTAAACATCCACCGGAGGGATTGTCGAGTTTTATCCCCAGGCAAAAGTTATTAAGCGTCGAAGTTGGCTGATGGAAGATTTTCAGTTTTCTGCTTTCACATGAAATCATGAACTAGGGTTTCTTCAAACCCTAGATCTACATAAAAAGCAGAATTTTGTGAGATTTGTGGCTCTTATGATTCAAGATAACACTTGATCTAAGGTTTATTTACAAACCCTAATTAGGGTTTTGGTGCTTAAAGTTTTAAAACCCTAGATCGAGGCTTGTAACGTAGCAGCATCTGGTGATTCGTGGATCATGAAGATGGTATACACGCTTGGATCTTGCTGATTTCCATGGTATTTATTCAGCCATATACTCGAAAAAGATTCCAATATTAAACAAAGGAATATACGCATGTCTGCAAGTGACGAAAAGCTTCAATCTGTGTTCACACGTTGATGCGCTTCTCATTGGTTGAGAGGCTTGTGTTCACACGATCAAGAACATGTTAGTAATTCTGTACTCGTTTCTTATTGGTGCTAAATCTTTATGTTCACACGGTTCATGATTTTCCATTGGTGGACAAAGTTTGCATTCACATGGTACAAGATTAGATACGGTGGACTTGCAAGCACATGATAAAACCCATTCACGGTTTAAATCGGTTTTGGATGTGGTTTATTGCTCTAAGAGATTAAACGTTGACAGCTTAAGTTCAACGCTGACGAGAAAGTAAATCAAACGCTGATGTTTGTAATTCAGGCGCTGACAGGAATGGTTTCGACGCTGACAGGAATAAGTCAACGCTGACAGCGTTGACAGTGTTGTCCGAGATATGTTCTTCAAACGCTGATACGCCTTGTCCTATATCGGGTAATGAATGTGGATATTGGACAGTAAGGGTTCTCGGATAACAAACTGATTGCTGCTGTTTGAGAAAATGGGTACGTTTTAAGCACACAAAAAGGAGGAAAATACACACAAAGGTACATGGAATCTCCGTTTTATTCAGAATATCAAGTTGATATTTATGGCTCGGATATATTTAAAGGGATTAATGATTTTTAAGTAAGTTAGCAACCATTCATGAAGAATTTTATTGGATTATGTAATCGGAATAGCCTTGTGAAAGAGTTATTCGTTGACAGCTTTTACGTATGAAGATATTGACTTGTCATGAAAAGGTGTTGGCTTAAGGGGAAGAATTCTTATGGTAAGTTTGATGATTGAAGAGGATTTTCGCGAGTTTGTGTTCTATCATATCTTAAAGTCATGGACTTCCAGCCACTGACTTTAAAGGTAACTTGTTTATGCTTACATGGTTACTGATGAAGTGATACAAGGTCTAGAAATATGTGATTTTTCTTATGGTTCTCTATGCACATATTTGCTATCACTTGAAGGAGTTACATTATCGTGCTCAGTGTCTCACAAAGGATGAGGATTTTTGTATCAGCCACATACTTCATCACATCATCGTACAAGATATGGAACATAAGTTTGGGTTATTTTACTTCTACATCAAAGACTACTTTATTTATTTTTCTTCAGGATCATTACACAAAGCCTACATTTGGAGAATCTTCAACATTGCAACATTGTTTACTTCCTTGTTGATGTGACAAAAAGGGGAAGAAAATACATGCTACACTTGAGGGGAAGCAATTTGAAGATCATGTACAACTTACAAGAGATACACATAGAGTTTTGCCACTATCAACTAGGGGAAGATTGTTGGGTCAAAAAGTTGATGTGGCAGAAACTCAAAAATGAAGAAAACGTGAAGTATTTGTCTAGGCGTTGACAAGAGCATTCCAGGCGTTGACAAGAGTTATTTAGGCGTTGATGGAATCAAGCATTGTCAAGAGCAATCCAAGCATTGTCACATGCAATTCAAGCATTGACAAAACGTAGACAAAAGAAGCTAATGGAAGCTTCTATTTAGATAAACATGCAAAAGATATTCTGCATAAGTTTATTTAAATAGAAGATTTACTTGTTTATTCATTCTTATCTCTTGTAAACCCTAATCCTTACACTATAAAAGGAACCAAGGGTCATAGGTTTTATATATCATTCATTCACAATGTAAACCTAAAGTGTGTGTCGCACTAGACGTGGGATTCAATGTATACACGTCTAGTGGATGTTTGTTATTAATATAATAAGCATCCCAATTGTTTTAATTCGTGTTCTTTGTGCCTAAACACCTTGTTCATGATCATTGTTCTTTTCCGCTATGTTATCATATGAATGATGATCAACCTAGATATAATGGTTCTTAACCATTGAGTCTAACGATCATAGGACTCCTTAGTGTGGTTACACAAAATTCAACGATGATTTTCCTGACAGCATGATCAATGAAAACCAACTATGACTATCATGAAAGCATGATTCAATGAAATCTAACAATGTCTTGCAGGACAACGTAAATAACAAAAGAGGCGTAAAACATAAGCAACATGAAGACGGAATTATCATGAAGAAACATGAAACCATCTATCACGAAGAAGTGTATAACATAATCAGCATGAAACTGAAGTTAACCATGACAGTATGAAAACATACTTGACATAAAAACATAATAACTTATGAGGGGATATGAAAAAAATTTATGCCAATTTAAATCATGAGAAAAAATTTATGCATGAAAAACAGTGCATGAATGCGTAATGTAGTTTATAAACCTTTATATGTGCGAGGGAACGCCTATGGGTCGGTTCCAAAACAAAAGACATGGCGAGGGGATGCCTTTGGGTCAGTCCTAAAGTTAAAAGTTTTGATAAAAGCACATGCGACTAAATAGGGCCAGTCCTGTACCAACCATTACTTAGTCATAATCCCTGCAACAATGATACATGAAACATAAATAAATGAAACTCATCTGTCAAAACTTATCAGAAAAAAAAATTTATGTGACTAATTATGAACTACTAGGGTTCAGTCCACATAGCCACAGTTCAGGATGAACATTATGCATGAAACAATGACACATAACTAAATATGAATGAGGGTTGTCCATCCATGTTAGTAAAACAATATCGATGAAAACATCAAGGTTAAAACCTCAAGGTGCTGAAAACATCATGGTTAAAACAACAATGCGCTGAAAACATCAATACGTGGAATAACAAACGTTGGATTAGGAAGCTCCTAGTGACTACCCACTAGTCACAGGTCGAGTTTTAGAGCCTACAGGTCGAAGCCTTGGCTCTGATACCATAATTGTAACACCCCATTTTGATAATGGAATGTCATGCGTAATTATGGCGTGTCATCAAAGCATACAAGGATAAATGTATAAAACATTACATGACCATAGGGATAACCGGAATCAAACATCGGTTCCCAAACATAAGACCAAAACATAATAAAGCAAAAGAAATGAATGAAAGACTAAACAAGCATAAGTATATGAAGGCAAAAAGGAAAAGAAGTCTCTGCCAGCTTCCATCCTATGCACGTCCTCCAAATGCTCGAGTCTTTCCTAGGGTACCTGCCGTTCTGGGACATGGAAAGGAAAGTAAAGGCTGAGCAAAACGCTTAGTGCACGGATATAGACATATTATAAGTGACTAAAACATAATAGAGACTTAATAGTAGCGGAAATGTATAAGTCCTGGAAAACCTGGAACATGTTCATAAAAGTGGTTTTATAGTTTGAAAAGCCTTATGTTTATCTTATGAAAACTGTTTAACATATTTTACCATTAGCCAATATAGGTCATGAAAATCCACCGTGCATGAATACTTGGAGGGGTGACCTCATCATGCAAATTAGAGGGGCTGCCTCTAGTTTAATATACTGGTTTTTGGGTAGGAGGGATCAGCTCCTTGTGAAGGATGCAAGGCACACACCACATTCACCATGAAATCCTGACTGAAAACATGTAACTAGGATGCACCCATACGCCCCACATGATAAATATAATATAAATGGCCAAAAGCTGAAGGGACGCCACGAGCAATCACTCCGCCGTGGTGAAGTCATAACATCAGTGCCTCTAATGTTATGGTTATGGTACCTCCATAACTAGGTGAAACTGGTCATGCATGTATATGGCTATAGGTAATCTTAATTAAACATAAGCAATCAAAAACGTAACTTATACTACGGGAAAACAGTTGGCTGCAAACGGGGAATCCTAATAAGGAAAGAATGTCCATACTGAAAGGACGGGAATCCGTACCTTATGTCCAGTGAACGAAGAAGATGAACTGAGAGGAATCATACTTCCGTATCGCTAATGCTACATAAATACATACATGAATAAGTATCTGCTTACTAAATACGTAACTGGTTTTATGTCATGTCTTAGCTTATTTTATATATTCTTATCATGTTTTACTGTTTAAAGCCTTAAACTGTGTTTATCTTACATTATGTTTAATCTGATTAAGTATTTCTGGTATTTCATGCATTATTATACTTACTGTGTAATAATAAGTAACTTTCCAAAAATAGTAGGTTTCCTAAAATAGAAAGTTTCCAAAAATAGAAAGTTACCTAAAATAGAAAGTCTCCAAAAATAGAAAGTTTCCAAAAATAGAATTACTGCTTAAAATAGATAAGTTTCTAAAAATAGAAAGTTTCCATAAATAGATTAGCTGCCTTATTTAAATAAGTTTCCATAAATAGCTTAGCTGCCTTATTTAAATAAGTTTCCATAAATAGATATAAGCTGGTTAAATAAGCTAAGTATATAAGCCTAAGTGTTTTCATGATTATTTTCTAAGTCATATGATATAATGTATAGTTTATTAATTATTTCATGTAATTAAAATAAACTATAGGTTAAAAGTATTTAATTAAATATAATGTGCTTTGATTAAATAAAATATAAATACTTAGGTTAAAACATGTATTATTAATTATATTAATATAACCTAAGTCATGGGAATTAATTAATTACAAGTCATGGTTTTAATAATTAATAAATTACTTAGTCTAATTTAAACAAATAATTACTTAGGTTAAAATCATGTATTATTAATTAATAATAATGAACCTAAGTCCATGTTTTAATTAAATTAATTATCTAGCATGTTAACTTAATTTAATTAACTTGTAAATAGATAATCTTGTAATTACATGTCGTATTGTATTTACTTAATTTACCTTGTAAAATAAATAAACATGTAAAGCTAATTAACTTGTAAAAATAATAACACGTACTCTTGTATTATTTTATTAAAATGCGTCGAAAACCGAACCCGTGTCTTATTAATTTAAACGTGAAACTCGTGTTATGTATTACAATTAAGCCGAACCAAACAGCCCCTTAAATTCAGGTTATTACCCACTGCCAAACGCACCCTTAACATTCTGTTAAACCAAAAACCAAACACCCCCCCCCCCCTTACACTGCCAGTTACCACTGGCAGTGGTGATGGTGCCACCGGTAGTAGCCGGTTCCCACTGCTAGCACGAAAAACACCATTGGCCGCAGCTAGTGGTTCCCCCTGCTCGTTCGCTGATCCCCCTGCTCGAGTAAAACCAAGCCAAAACCCTAGTTAGGGTTGCGGCTGGTGG
The DNA here is from genome assembly GCA_025667525.1 of Glebionis coronaria. Lineage (NCBI taxonomy): Eukaryota > Viridiplantae > Streptophyta > Magnoliopsida > Asterales > Asteraceae > Glebionis > Glebionis coronaria. The sequence continues at coordinate 22,106,038 of CM046879.1, read as the reverse complement.
GATTTGTTTACCACCGAGACTCATATGAGTCTCGGTTTGTGTGTCAAACGAAAACAGCAACCCCGATTGACCCCCTTTATATATATACCTCGTTTTAACATTCCATTGATTCTTAAAATCACGTTCTTGATTAATTAACAAGAGAAACAAAATAAAAACGAGATTAGGGTTTAATTACTTATGTTTTGTTTAGGGTTTAACAAACAAAAGAATCCTTTGTTCTTCTAGGATCCACCCTCGATCCCTTCTTCTTGTTTTCCTTGGCGTGGGTCGCGGCAGAGAAGAAGAAAACACAAAAATATATGCGGCTCCTTTGTTTTTCCTTTTTAGGGTTTCTGTTTTGTGTTTTTGTGTCGGCAGAAAAAGGAAAACAAAAAGAACAAGCACCCCCGTCTGTTTATTTGTATAAGCCGAAACATACACTTGGGCCTAGAGCCCAAGTCCTTCCTCTTCTTTTCTTGTCTAAAACAGCCCAAACTTTACTCTTATGTGTTTGTGTTATTCGTTTAATAAAACGTACGCATTTAATTTAATACGTACTCGGTTTCTCGTATAAATTATGCCGTGAAATATCTTGTAATAAGTTCATGTGTTAAAAGTAATATTAATTTGCGTAGTACTTGTCGTATTAATTTAATTATACGTAATAAGAATAAACGTGTCTAATATTCATGTTTACGCGTTACGTAGTTTACGTGATTAATTTTAGTTATCGATCGTGACATAATATATTTATTCGTCTTCGTAATAAATATATATATACGTAAATAATATTAGCTCGTGATTAAATCACGTTCATGATTTTATGATCGCATGTTCGTGCGTAATAAATACTTATCGTGTTCTAACACGTACGTAATACGTAAAATCCTAACACGTAAACATAATCGTACTATAAATGGAAAGTTTTAATCTAGTACGTACGATCTTAAGGGTACTATTCATGGTAAAAGCATGCGGGTTTTACATACTAGCTCTCATCTCGGATAGGGTCGTCAACCCCATAGTACTATCAATTGTATAAGCGGCTATCTCCAACCCACACAAGGGCAAGACAATAGTTAATAGTTCACGAATTTAGGGACTTTTGCAACTAGGTACTCAACACAATTCAAGGCAACATTCGGGTCCAACAATCATTCATGACTTATGTTCATTTTCATTTAAATAGCATGTATCCCCCTCGCGGGTAAAAACATTTGAAATAAGTAAAGAGCGAGGCTATAGACTCACCTGGCGTAGTAGTAGTGGTTCTAGCGAAGACGTAACGAGAAATGTCACCGACGACGTGGATGCCCGAGAAAATCTAACACTTGACCTAAAAATCAAGGTACGTAAACCAAATCAATAATCCGTTTACATTAATGTACTGAAACACACTCATATGAAAGCACTTAATGCTTATGAAAACTCACGCCAAAACCAAACAAGTAGTTGTTACTAGACTTATACCATTTATCAACATAATTAAAGTTGATTTCCATTTTATAAATTTCCCGGTACTTACCAAAAATACCTCATGGCCTGTATAAAACCCATATTTAATCCCATGAAAAGTTTTCACTTCTATGACTCGTTACATAACACGTTACTAGACGTACACATTTTGGACTGATTTTGCACCTTGACCATGTTGGACTTGTTTGACCCATTTAAAATACACCATTGACCAATCCAAAACCTAAGTCTAAAAATAGACTCACAAATGCAGGTTTGAAACCAAAAATTAACTTTCAATCATTTACCAAACTCTATCTATGGTCCCCGGGATTTGACCAAAAACCAAACAAAATTTCAGATTATGTTGATTCTCATCTCCCGGTACACGAACTTTCAAAATAGCATAACTTTTGACTCGTTTGGATTCGTAAGCTCTACCTTATACCAAAACGAAGCTAAGAAAAAGCTCTACAACTCTCTCCTATGTTTATGACCTGCTTACAAAGTTAAACCCACGAAAAACATGCTTGAACAATATGGTCTAAAATCACCCTTCCAAAATCACCCTAACACTTGATTCCAATCCAATCTAACATCACCTAGACCAATTTTAACCACTTATGATCATTCCTAAACACCTTAATCAGTCCCTAACACCTAGGATATCAAATCCACTCTAAAACACATTTACCAAATCAAGCATGCAACATGTTTAACTCATTCAAACATACCTAAAACATCACTCTAAACACAATCCCACAAGCAAAATCATCAAACACCATGAACCCACAAAAAACCCCCACATTTCGTGGGTTTTCGGGGCTGTAGAACACCAACATCATAAACCCCATCTTGTTTTTTAGATTAATTAACATTACCCAATCACCAATTAAAAAAATTAATGATTTAATTACATCAAAACACATTTTTGAAAAATCTTTGATTCTTGGAAAAATCAAGTTGTTGCATGTTTGATTTTAATTAATAGAATGACTTACAATGATGAAATAGGAGGTGGTATTTGATTAGATTTTTGTAAGACCGAAAAAAAAAGTGGTGATGTTGGTGGTGGTGTTTATGGCCGACGGCCATGGGAGAGCGGGAGAAAGAGAAGGGAAAAATTTTGAGGTTGTTTGTTTGTATGTTTTAGTTTTCTTCTATTTTTGTAAAGTTTTAGGGACTAAAGTTGACAACTTAACTATCTTTTGTCCTCATAATTAAACGACACAACTTGTAAAAATTACTTTCCAAAGATTATAACGCACACAAAACGAATATACACATGGTTCCGACTCGACTTATCACGTAATAAAAATAAAATCTCGAAAACTCAAATATCGATCAATCGATAGTAAAAGATAAATTTTTGGGCATCCGTCGGTATCGTAGTCGTCGTCGTCTTTCTTAAATCGTCAACCGTCAAGATTACGATCTTAAACGTTGGTTTCAACTTAAACCGTAAAATATATAACAAACGAAATTTCTTAAAAATTTCAAAAATATTCGTAAAATAGGATTAAATAAATGACGTTGGGCTCGGGATATCACATCCACAAGTGATCCACAACTTAAGAGAGATGCTCATACTGAACAACTCTTGAGACAATAACTTAGCATCATATGGCACTTTCACTGGTATCACATTAAATGTATAAAAGGCCACTTGTGGTTTCCTAAATATGGAGGATTTTGATATTTAGTCATGTTGAAATCTCGTAAGTATAAGTATTCTATTCATGTCATTTCTGACTAAATGTATCTTTATCTAAAGAAGTTTCACTGATGCCAAATTATGAAGGCATACATCGCCTCATACATTAGTAAACGTCTAACTATTGCAAAGGTCATCATCCGAATTTGATTCGATTTGGGTCATCGTCGACAGACTGACCAAATATGCAAATATCATTCTTGTTAATGATAGATTCTCGATGAAGAAATTGCCTCTTTTGTATTTAAAGGAGTTGTGTAAGCATGTGTGCCTGTATCAATCATCTCTATCAAGATCCTCGCTTCGCATCGAATTTCTAGAGATTTGCTCAGAAATCTTTGGGAACGAACCTTGGTAAGGGTACTGTTTACCACCCCAATCGAAGGGACGAGGTAAAGTAACGATACAAGACACTAGAAGTGTTGTTTTATGCTTGAATAATTGACCTTTGGTAATAAACCGTAAAATCATTTTCCTTTGGAGAGATTATCATTGATAGTTATCGTATTAGGATCGAGATCGAATCTTGTTAGGATCTAAATATGAGAGCATCTGTAAGCAGGAGTTGGGATAAAGACACCCGACATACACCAATTGTGAGTTGGACATGTCTTTTAGGTTTAAGGTTTCCTATGATGACAAACCTAACCTTACAAATTACCCGACCTGCGAGAAATGATTGTTGAAATTAGGATCTGATTATTGACTACCGATAGTGGGCAGGAGGTAATGTGAATATGAAATGTAGATCTTGAAGTGCAGGATGGGAAGTTATGCCAAAAAATTTCACCATAGAAAGATGAATGGAAGATCTGAATGATCATGGGAAATAAGTCCCCGTTGAATGGGACCATCGAGATGATGTAAAAATTGGTTTGAAAGGCATATAAGCTGGATATACCCTATGACTTCAAGGGCTGCGTGAATTATGTTTCGTGTATCTAACTTGATGAAATATCTATCAAGTGAAAATCTGACTATTCCTTAATGAAGTTTAGATCGGCAAAAAGTTGCATTCATCAAAAACCCGTGAACATCATGTATAGAGAAAGTAAGTCGACATTAAGCCTGATGTTATTCCCGTAGTTATGTTTGATGAAACTCGCGTATTGTAATGGATTACACTTAAGAGAAAAGACCAAATGTGGAGGAAATACCCACATGGCTTTAACTCTATAAGAAGCGAGTAGTAAGATAAATTGATCTTTGAGAACAAAGATCATGTTTAGGGGTAAATGCTGTGACAATCCATCAATTTATGGTTGATATTTTATTCTCAGATATAATTTAAAAACATTATTTTAATGTTATATTATGAACTCACTCATTTTTGAATAAATTTAGGTTTATGTCTTGAAGTAGCATCGACTACGTCTAAACCGGAGGACTCTACGTTACGTGCTTACGTTAACATACACCGTTTTTGGTGACAGTCCGACATTTTAAATTTTTGTTGGTTAAAAAACTTACAAATTTACGAGAAGAGATTAGGACTTACGAGTATAATTTAACGTCCTTTACGACTAAACCGTAAACCCTAGGATTACGTATATATGTTTTTGAACTCCGTTTTTGATGAGACAATTTATAAAAACGTTTTCGTAAAGCGTTTTTTGAAATTTATAAAAACGTTTTTCGTAAAACGACCCGAGGGCACGTAAATCGAGGAAACTAGAATCAAGAAGTACCCGTAAATTAGTGGGATGAGACAAGTTTACACTTGCCTCACCCCACCATGATATGGCTAAAGCTTAGCCAACACACTTGAGGTGTGTCAACTTTACATGAAAAGACTAGGACACTTGTCCTAATCTTTACACCAAACTAGCAACCTAACAAAACCATTCAACATTAAACCACTTCCTCACTTTTCTACATACAAAACAACTCACAAATCTCTCTTGTTCTCTCTCTATGAACGTCCCATATACCCTCATAAACCACCATTTGATCAAAATATCAACCATGAATCATGTGTTTAACTTGCACAAGATGAAAACCCTTTGAAGATATGAAGATTGGAGGTGATCTTAACATGTGAAAAGGAGTTTTCATGGAGGTCTTTGGGATGATTTTCAAGAAGGATTTTAGGGATGATTTCATGGAGGTGTTCATCCATTTGAAGGAATCAAGAAGTTGCCTTTCTAAAGTTGAAGATTTGGTAACAATGAACCAAGCCTTGTTCATCAAAATCCCATCTTTTCATCATCTTGGTGGTATAGAGATTGTTTCTCCCTATTATCTTGTTATTTTGTATATGTAATCTTGTATTTTATTCATTTATGTATATGTATATGATGATGAATTATGATCAAAATATTATGTGGGGATTTGGTGTGGATAGATTTGGTTAAAAAGATTGAAAACTACAAGGAAAGATGTTAAAACCTTGCTTATAATAGTAGGCTGTATAAAACAGTAAAGAACCTTATGATAAACTGATAAAATAGTATAGATAAATTCATATACAGTAAGTATTAGGACTTGTACACATATGAGAGTTGGCCATGCAATAGAATCATTATAATGAGTGAGATATGATCAAAACAAACATAGTATACCAATCTTAATAGTCTGTTTTTTAGGGACAGGTAAGGATACTTAGACATGGATTGAGCAGTAGCTATAACTAACTTATTTGTAGCACATAATATGAAGTTTATGTCATCCGAAAATTAGCTTCTATCTCCTTATAGAACTCAAGATATGATAAAAATGATGAAAGTGAAACTAAAAATCAGATTTTGTGAAATTAAAGTTTAATAGTATTATATAAGCACTCAAAATAATATAGTATAAAATGTGAAATTAAAACCACTAACTTATATATTTCATTTATATAAATATGTATACGGATAAATAAATGGACATTATATAAAAATGGTAATTTGGTAAGTTTTATAAGTTATAAAAACTATTAACATGATTTTTACGTCTTTTCGGCTAGTACCGTAAAATTAACGTTTTTCGTCAATTAAAACTTAGACGATCGGACCTGTCTAATGTAAAAATTTTAAAAGTCATATACTGATATATAAGTACTTAATACAAGTAAAAACCGATAAAACCCGAACTATATAACATACGGACATTAACGGGCTAAGTTAGCATTATTGGACTATTAATCCAACTAAATGGGCTAAACACTTATAAATTTACTTATTGGGCTTAACCCACTTGGGCCCAACATGTAAAGTATAATACTGATAATAAAAATATAAAATGGATTAATACAAGGTAATGGACTTATAATAGGCTTATTGGATCTAAAACATGTAAATAAGTAAAACTAGTAAACTAGTATAAAAGTTACCAATACATAGCACAAAAATGTGTAAATGAGAAGGTACAAACCCAATTGATCATCATCATATATATAAAATCATCATATGTATACATAATTGTTATTTTTATAAAGTCATTGGACAAGATTCTAAGACGAGTATTATTTGTCTAGGTTTCCGTGATTGAAGCCCGTACTGTACGTCCGAATTGCCGATAAATCGCCTTCCCATATCAACGTGAGTTCATAGCCTCGCACTCTTTTAAATGTTTTTATGAAATGTATTATAAACCCGCGAGGGAGATAACATGTTAGTTTTTATAAAATAGGACACCATTTGTCCCAATAGTTTGTTTATTGATTTGGACCAGGATAATTGTATGTCCCGATGAATGATTATATGACCCGATAAATGAAATGAAATGGATTATTAAAGTTAGGTTATGTCACTAAAAGTCCCATTAGCATGAATTGTGAAATACCGGGATTTGGTAGACGCTTATGCATATAATAGTACTATTTGGGGACGATCACCCCAGTTCGCGCCTTGACGGTTGATCCCCGTCGTGCCACATTGATTGGTAAGCGAATTTATGTATGAGAAGATTTACACAAGCGTGATTATTGTGACAACATGATAATTTAGATGGGCAAATGAGTTTCGGTTTAGCTACCCGTTGATTGTTGTAGTAAGGTAACAATGTCGTGCGGCTTGTAATAATCCAAAAATAACGAAATACTGCTATACGCACCGAATTATGATATATTGCCTGACTAGCAATACAGGGTCTTATTATTGATATTATGTTCATGTTTTGGTTTTATATAACCATACTCATATAACGTTTTTTATTTAATCCATACAACGTTATAAAACATATTGTATGATGTTTTTACGACAATGATTCGTATAATGATTTTGAAGGCAAAAGTCTATGTTATGATTTTTGATAAGAATTTGTATAAAATGACTTTGGCTATTTTATGGCCTATTACAAAGATTTGTACAAAATGATTTTCGGTAATAATTATATACCGATGATATATTGATGGTTTCATTAAACTCTATGAATTCACTCGGCGTTATCGCTGAACTTTTCTTTTAACATGTTTTATCTCAGGTACTTGAAGGTAATTCTCGGGAAGACAACAAGAATTCATGGCCCGCACTTAAATAACAATTTCCATTCAAATCTTTTGTAAAATTGTATGAAATGACTATGACTTGGGACCTAAGTAAATTTGATATTTATGAATGGAAATGCTTTATTATTAAACGACGAAATTTTTATGCGTTGTCTATGATGTGAGTAATGTGCTATCCCGTAACACCAACGAGTCTTCCGCTGTACTAATAAATTTGGGGGTGTTACAAGCATACTCTTTCATCCCAATCCTAGTCATATCCCTAGAATCTCTTTGTTCACTGACACACTTTTCTAGGGTTTGTGAAGCTTTATCAAATATCTAGATATTAAGATCTACATTATCTTTGTTTTTGATATCCTCATCTAACTTAGCTTGTAAAACACCATAGGCTCTCTCCATGATGTTTTTAACCTCAATACTAGCATTCAAATCATGAGTTAAAACATTGATTTGATCTTTTAGGTCAAACTCCATTTCCGTATATTCAGACATAGTCTTTTCAGTTTGAGTAAGATCAAGTTGATAATTAGATAACATGCATCTTTCATTAACCACATCTATTGTTAATCTTAAGACTTCTTTATTAAGCTTTTCAATATTTAAACGACAACCCTTACTACAAAAAGCATCATCATATACCTCATTGTCTGATGAAGATGAAGAATGTGCCATGAGGGCATAGTGAACATGCTCCTCTTCTTTTTCTGCAACCAAAGCCTTGTTTTCTTCCTCATCCTTGGCCAAATAGCTCCAATCCCAGCCAAAACCATCAATTTCTTGCATAGCAACCATAGCTTTGGAATCCTGAACCTTGATGATTTGGCTTGAGGGTTTTCCAGCATCAGTTCTTCTTGGAGATCTGCATTCTCTCATAAAGTGTCCCATTCGATGAAAATTATAACACTCAACCTTGGATTTATCAAATCCAGCAGTGTCCTTAGCATTAAAAGTCATCGTCTTCTTGAATATTAGATTCCATCTGTTTGCCCTTATGCTTGCAAGAGCCATATTCCACTTTATGTCCATCTCCTCCAAATGCTCATCATTGATTTTCTCAAGGTCCTCATATGTAATCACTGAACCATTGGGCAATGAAGCAATGTATGCACACATAGTGTCCAGATCAATACCAGCAGGCTTAACTCTTGATGAGTCAACATTGTATGTGTCAGCGTCTGAACGTGAGGCGCTGACAAAGCTTGATCCAGCGTTTACACAAGGTGATCAAGTAACAGGGTGCATGTATGACTCCCTTTGATCAAATTGACCTTCACTATGTGAGAAGAAGGCCATATTTCCATTGGTAGACTTTCTTCCTTGATCCAAAAGGATTTCATTCTCTACAAGCCTCAGTTTATTGTAAACATCATCAAAAGTGGCACTTTTATAAGTATTATTAGCAATCATAGATCTTGCTTCACTCTTCCATTCATCACCAAGACTTTTAAGAAAAGTGGTGATGATATCAACATCACCAAGCACTGTTACCATGAAGGACAACTTGCTTGTAATGTCAAGAAGTCTTCTTCTCACTCCACTTAACTTTTCATTGGGTTGAGCCTTGAACACAGCATACTCATGCAGGAGTTGCTTCTTTTTCTCTTGTACAGTATCAGCATTACCACCATAAGCAACTTCAAGGACTGCCCAAAGATCTTTTGAAGACTCATAGCCTCTATATTTGTGATGAATGGCTTGTCCCAAAGAGAGTATGAGGATGCTTAGGGTTTTCATGTTGTTCCTTCTCTTCCCAACGTCCTCAGCTGAGACAGCTATTCCATCTTCAGGTTTTTATTTTAGATCCTCTTCACTTGAGCCTGGAGTTGATCTTGCCAAGATAGCAGCAGAAATCTTGCCAGCCTTATTGAATGTGTTTCCATATTCAATAATTTCCCATAGGGTGTGATCATGGATTTGAAGATACTGCTCAAAGTTAAACTTCCACAGCTTAAAGTTTTCTGAATCTAGCATGGGAATCTTGATGTTGGGGCTTGAGGAGTATGAGGTTAATTCTGGGGTAGACATGTTGTCTTTAAGGTTTTTGGTGATTTAGGGTTTTTGTGTTCTTTAGATCAAAGTTTCTCAACAAGCTCTGATACTACTTGTTGATCCCAAACTTAGATTGATTTAGCTTTGTGTTAACGAGATTAAATCAAGTTTAACACGTAGAGAAACTTTGTTGTATTGTAACAATTCAAGTATTATGCGGAATTAATACTTAAACAAGAACACACAAACAAGTTAAACCAAACTTTCACTTTAATTAATAAATCGAACTTGCGTACAATGAAAGTGTGAAAAACATATATCAAACCAAAACCTAAAAGCCTCCTTTTATAGATTAAGGAGCCTTGTATAAGAGTCTATGTATCAGCTATTTTAGGTAAAGATAAATATAGAAAATACAATGTCGAACATATTTTACTAGAAATACAAAACGTGTAGACTAAGTCTTCTATCAGTGCTTGACTTCTTTTTATCAACGCTTGACATTTTTCCTGTCAACGCTTGTCCTGTCAACGCCTGATTTCTTCTTATCAAAGTCCAGATTGCTCTTGTCAGCGTCCAAGTGTCTTGGCAATATTTTATTCCCAAGAGTGTTTTCTCTATGTAACCAGAATGATGTCTATGCTGGAATTGCTAGGCTATCATGATGCTCATCTCAGTTCGGTTTCTAACCATTTAATCAATTTTCCCTTTTAAATCACGTTAGATGGTTGACATCATACCGATCATCTCATGTGCATTCCACGTTTACTCCAAGTATCGTATTCCATGTCTACTCCATGTACCATATTCCACGTGTACTCCACGTACCGTATTCCATGTGTACTACACGTGTGACAATCCGTCAATTTATGATTGATATTTTATTCTCAATATTTATTTGAAAATATTATTTTATGAACTCACTTATTTTTGGGAAGAAATTTGGATTTACGTCTTGAAGTAGCGTCGACTACGTCTAAACCGGAGGATTCAACGTTACGTGCTTACGTTTACATGCACCGTCTTTGGTGACAGTCCGACATTCCAGAAAATAAATTTATTCGTGAATATTATTTTGGAGTTTTAAATTTGTGTTGGTTCATAAACTCACAAATTTACGAGAAGAGACTAGGACTTACGATTTTATTTTAACGTCCTTTACGACTAAACCGGAAACCTTAGGATTACGTATTTACGTTTTTGAACTCCGTTTTTGATGAGACAATTTTTATTGGATTCGTTTTGTGACGTTGATTCATAATTTATAAAAACGTTTTTCGTAAAACGACCCGAGGGCACGCAAATCGAGAAAACTAGAAACGAGGAATACCCGTAAACTAGTGAGATGGGACAAAACACATTGTCCCACCCCACTAGCTTGGTTTGGACGGCACAACTTGACACCACACACTAAGGTGGCATCAAGTTAGCTTACACATTACAAGTGTAAGCCTAGCTTACATTTTAAGCTTACACATTCCACTAACCCTCAAAACTAGCTACTAGTTTTCTCATTCCACCATTTCATACATGCAATTCAACATCAAACTCTCTCAAACAACCCCTCCCTTTCCGTCCAAAATAAACCAAGAAACACCCATTTTGATCTCTTCTAGCCATGAAACACATGTTTACTAGCTCTATTAAGGAGTTCTCTTGAAGCCTTGATCATTTGGTGGCCATATTAACATCATTGGAGGTGATTTGCTTGTGTCCTATGGCTGATTTTCCAACATATGTTCTTGATATTTGATGGTCTTGGAGATACTTGTTGTGTTCATCAAGTCCTTGTCTTCCAAAAACAAGGAATACACTTGGTTGGTAAAGAAGATCATCCTCTCCATTTTTCTCTTGTTATTTTGTAAAGAACAAATGTATTTTCTTTCATTTTTTATATGTATATGATGTATATATGATGATAAAAATGTTGTGTGGGGATCAAGTGTTGATAGATATGATTAAAAAGGTTGATAACTATAAGAAATAAGGCTAAAATCTTGATTATTTAGTTGGCTGTGTAAAAACAGTATGTAACTAAAAGATGAACTGATAAAATGGCATGGTATGATCCATTTACAGTAAGTACAAGATGTTATGCACATGTGAGAGTTGGCCATGCAATGGAATCAAAATAATGAGTGAGATATGATCAAAACAAGTTAGGTGGTCTAATCTGAATAAGCGGTTTTGTAAGAACTGTTAAGGCATGATACACTCAAAATGGGCAGTAGCTATAACTAAGTTAAATGTAGCACATAATATGAAGAACATCTCACCCAAAAATGAGCTTCTAAATCATTATAGAACTCTAGATATGGTAAAAATGGTGAACATGAAGATAAAAATCAGATTTTTGGAATTAATGTTTATTATTATTATATAAGCACTCACATTTTAATGTATAAAATGTAAAATAAAAACCCACTAACTTATAAAACTTATTTATATAAATATATAAAAGGTTAATTAAATGGATAAATTATATAAATGGTGGTGAAATAATATTTATAAGTAATAAAAACTATAAACTTGATTTTTACGACTTTTTCGGCTATCGCCGTAAAATTAACGTTTTTCCCCAAATAAAACTTAGACGACCAAACCCGTCTAATGAAAAGTTTATAAAAGTCATATACTGATATATAAGTATCTAATACAAGTAAAAACCGATAAAACCCGAACTATAAGAAATACGGACATTTACGAGCTAATTAAGCATAGTGGACTAATAACTGGACTAAATAAGATAAAAACTTGTAAAGAGAACTTATTGGGCTTAACCCATTTGGGCCCAACATGTAAAGTATACATACTGATAAAATAAGTCTAACAAGGATTAAAACAAGCTAAATAACTTATAATAAGCTTATAGGACTTAAAACGTGTAAATAAGTAAAACTAGTAGACTAGTATAAAAGTTATCGACATATAACACTAAAATGAGTAAACGAGAATATGTAAACCCACTTGATCATCATATATATATATAATCATCATATGTATACATAATTGTTATTTTTATAAATTCATTGGACAAGAGTCTAAGACGAATATTATTTGTCTAGGTTTCCGTGATTGAAGCACGTACCGTACATCCAAATCGCCGATAATCGTCTTCCCACATCAACATGAGTTCATAGCCTCGCACTCTTTTAAATGTTTTTATAAATGTTTTATAAACCCGCGAGGGAGATAACATGTTAGTTTTATAAAATAGGACACCATTTGTCCCGATTGTTTGTTTATTGATTTTGGACCCGAATGATTGAATGACCTGATTGTATGACCCGATAAATGATTAATGGACCCGATAGATGAAATAAAATGGATTATTAAAGTTAGGTTATGTCACTAAAAGTCCCATTAGCATGAATTGTGAACTACCGGGAGTTGGTAGACGCTTATGCATTTAATAGTACTATTTAGGGACGATCACCCCAGTTCGCGCCTTGATGGTTGATCCCCGTCGTGCCACATTGATTGGTAAGCGAATTTATGTATGAGAAGATTTCCATAGCGTAACCTTTGTGACGACACGCTACTTTAGATGGGCAAAATTGGTATCGGGTTAGCTACCCGTTGTTGGTTTAGTAAGGTAACAATGTCATGCGGCTTATAATAATCCAAAACTAACGAAATACTATTAGACGCTTCGTATTACGATGTATTGCCTGACTAGCAATACATGGTCATACTATTAATATTATGTTTGTGTTTTGGTTTTCATAACCATATTCATATAACGGTTTTTATTTGAATTTATACGACGTCATAAGACGTATTGTATGATGTTTTTACGACATTGGCTCGTATAATGATTTTCAAGGCAAATGCCTATATTATGATTTTCGATAAGGATTTGTATAAAAATGACTTTGGCTATTTTATGGCCTATTACAAAGATTTGTATAAAATGATTTTGGCTATTTTACGGCCTATTGCAATGATTTGTACGAATTGATTTTTGGTACTAATTTTATACCAAAGTTATATTGATGGAATTTATTAAACTTTATGAATTCTGTAAGACCCGTGAAAGTGCCGTATGATGCTAAGTTATTGTCTCAAGAGCTGTTCAGTATGAGCATCTCTCTTAAGTTGTGGCTCACTTGTGGATGTGATATCCCGAGCCCAACGTCATTTATTTAATCCTATTTTACGTATATTTTTGAAATTTTTAAGAATTTTTATCGTGGAATTATTTGACGGTTTAAGTTGAAACCAACGTTTACGGTCGTAATTTAACGTTTGACGATTTAAGAAGAACCGATGACGACTACGATACCTACGGATGCCCAAAACTTACATTTTATTATCGATTGATCGATATTTGAGTTTTTCGAGATTTTATTTTTATTACGTGTTAAGTCGAGTCGGAACCATGTGTATATTCGTTTTGTGTGCGTTCGAACCATTTAAAAGCATTTTGAGGTAGCCGGGACTAAACCCGACTCCCGTAAATTTCCAAAACCGACTAGTGAGTCATTCCCGCAAACATTTGGGGTCGTTTTCATTTAAGGCCAAAAGAATGCTAAAATTGCACATAAGGGCCCCCAAATTTTTACAAGGTGTAAACCAAACACACACAACACAAAATTCACCAAAAACTTTTCACCCTCTTCCTCCCACTCTCCCATGGCCGTCGGCCATACTACCACCACCACCACAATCCATTTTTTTTCTTGTTTTGATCAAAACCAATTAAAGACCCATCCTCCTTTCATCTTTGTAAGTCTTTTCATCCATTAAAAACACACATGCAACAACTTGATTTTTCCAAGAATCAATGGTTTTTCAAAAATACGTTTTGATCTAATTAAATCATGAATTCGTCTAATTGGTGTATTGATAATGTTAGATAATTAATTAAACATAATGGGGTTTATGATTTGTGTGTTCCACAGCCCCTAAAGCCACGAATTTTTGGGGGTTTTTGGGTGTTCATGGTGTTTGATGATTTTGTTGGTGGGTTTGTGTTTAAAATGGTGTTTTTAGTGTTTTTAAATTGTTTAAACATATTGCATGTATGATTTAGGATTAGGTTTTGATTAAGATTTGATGTTCTTGATGATGTAGGCTGTTTAGAGTGTTTGGGAATGATTATAGGTAATGGGTATAGGCTTAGGTAATGATAGAATGGTTTGGAATCAAGTTTTGAAATGATTTTGGAAGGGTGAATCTAGAACAGATTGTTTAGGGCTATTTTCGTGGTTTTAATTTTTGGTCCAGGTTGTGATTGTAGGATATAGTTGTAGTGGTCGCCGAGATGCTCGTTTCGGTATAAGATAGAGCTTTTAACTCCAGACGAGTCAAAAGTTATGTTATTTTGAAAATACGTGTACCGGGAGATGAGAATCAACACAATCCGAATTTGTGTTTGGTTTTGGGTCAAATCCCGGGGACCATAGATACAGTTTGGTAAATGTTTGAAAGTTGATTTTTTGTCTCAAACCTGTGTATTTGAGTCTATTATTAGACTTAGGTGTCGTAGAGGTCAATGGTATATTTTAAATGGGTCAAATGAGTCCGACTTGGTCAAAGTGCAATTTCAGTCCGAAAAATGTAGGTTTAGTAATGTGTTGAGTAACGGGTCGTAAAAGCGAAAACTTTTAATGGGATTAAAAATGGGTTTTCTACAGGTCTTAAGGTATTTTTTAGAATTTTCTCAAATTTTATAAAAGGGTATAAGTCTAGGAAACAGCCCATACTTTTGGTAAGTATCGGCGAAACCGTAAAATGGATAGTAACTTTAATAACATTGATAAATGGTATAAGTCTGGTAACAACTACTTGTTTGACTTTGGCGTGAGTTTTCATAAGCATTGAGTGTGTTCGCATTTGCGTGTGTTTAGTACAATAATGTATGCGGAGTATTGATTTGGTTTACGTACCTTGATTTTTAGGTGAAGTGTTTGATTTTCCCGGGCATCCACGTCGTCGGTGACATTTCTCGTTACGTCTTTGCTAGAACCACTACTACTACGCAAGGTGAGTCTATAGCCTCGCTCTTTACTTATTTCAAATGATTTTACCCGCGAGGGGGATACATGCTATTTAAAGGAAAATGAACATAAGTCATGAATGATTGTTGGACCCGAATGTTGCCTTGAAATTGTGTTGAGTACCTAGTTGCAAAAGTCCCTAAATTCATGAACTATTAACTATTGTTTAGTCCAAGCGTGGATTAGAAATATCCGCTTATACAAAGTGATAGTACTATGGGGTTGACTACCCTATCCGAGACGAGGGCTAGTACGTTGATACCCCCCGCGGACGGATAATTTGTGATAAGAGATAAGATATAATTGCAACTGATGCCTTATTAGGGGCCTTGGTTTCATCTGAATCACGCCGGTAATTATTACGCGGGTGATTGAGTTAACGGTTTAGTGTTGTTAACATCATAAGATTCAAGCTAACAAGAGGTGATCCGGAGGTCGGGGAGGATAAAAGAAGTGTTTAGACATTTTTAGAGAGAGAAAGTAAAGCTTGAAATGTAGTGTGCGTATTTAGAGAGAGAAAGGGAAATACACAAACTAAGAAAAGCCTCACCCCTCCATGGAAGTATGGAGGGGTATATATAGGCTAGACATGAGGTCACTTTGACAACATGTCAATAGTAGTCCTCCATGTTTTTGCCTATCTGAATAAAATGTAATTCCGTAAATGGCGCTCACATTTTAGGGCTAACAAGTGTCATGAGCTTAAACACAATTGTCATATCCTTGAATAATAGATTGTATGGCCACAATGCTATTGAATGATCATGATTGGTTTTTAACACTTATGTTCAACTGATGATTTGATAAACCTATAGATTCGCTCAACCTTTGTGTTGACGATTTTAAGCATGTGTTTCAGGTAATCAAGGTTGATAGCAGTGGAGCATGCGAGGATGGAAGTTGTTGTGGCTTGGCGGTCTACTTTGTTTTTCCTCCCTTTTAGCACTTAAATACTTTATATTATGTCATGTGATCGAAAATTATATTTTGGGTTGAGATTCAGTGGGGACCAAAACGCAAACTCTGTTTTATATTATTTTTGGGGTTTGGAAAACAGTAGACTTGGTTGTTTTAAACGATCTTTAATATATGTTTAAATTTCTACGTCTCTTTGAGTCGTTCGAAATAGCTTGTGTGTGATGATAACTGTATAGCACCCAAATGTTGTAGTTCCGCTGCGCATAGCATTTGGTGGGGGTGTTATAGATTGGTATCAGAGCCATGAGTTATAGAGAACTAGGTCATTTTGAAAAATCCTAAACTATAACTTTTGGTGTCGTAAGAAATTGTCCAAGCACACAACTATCCTGCATGGCTCCGGTAAGAATTCATTAGCATTGCTTTATATTTTAGATGTATCCCTCAAAATTGATATGAATTCCCTAGTATTTAGTAAGTAAATACTTTGATATATATTGAGATATATTGTTTTGTACGTTGAGTACTTATCATCGTAATTTGCAAATTCCTGTAAAGATTATCGTATATGTTGCATGTAATTGGCATAACGGGCTACATTGCATTACATGGCAACACCGCGTTGTAATCCTACGTGTATGTAGGAATGGTTGTATTTATAAGTATGTATATACTATGGTATTTAAAGGCATTGCACGCGAAGCAATGGTCCTTGGGTAATTATCGTACATTAAAATGCGGTTTTGCTGAGAATTCGGCCTTACCGCTAATTATCAATCTTGATAATTAATTTATTGTTCGGATAACCGAATATGTACCTCGTTCGATACTCTAGATACTTAAATAATGCTTCGTAACATATTTTATATCGACTAGATCGATCTCGATTGTCGTTATCGCACCGTGATGTGTCATTTTGGACATTTTCTTTTGAAACGTAATTTACTTACGTATTACTTTATTTTCCTTTATTCCTTATGGGTTTGATATGATAGTTGGCGTAACTATAATATAGACGAAGTATAATCAATGATGCGTACATCCTAGCGACGAATCACATGTGTATTTTATAAAACGTGGTTGAGGCGTGTTGCCATTTAATCGTAGTTTACTATTCTCCTTGAATTTAAAGATGTGTTTTAAAATAGACTAGCGTTGTAATCAATCGCGATAACTTGGAATTTGGTTGATTTTTGTGTTAATTTTGTGGAGTACGATTTCGAGACTCATCCGAGGCCGATAACAACATTTAGTTGACATACGTATTCTCGTTCCATTTATTTCATTTTGTTTTGTTGTTTCATTATTTTGAAGTTAATATTTCACATGACGAGGTCCGGCATTTGTGTGAGTTAGGTAAGCACTAAACTTTGTTGATTAAATGGTTTAAACATAAAGTGTTTTACATATTTAATACTTGGCGGATGAAACTTTTGGATAAAAATGACTTATGATGTGTTTTGTAACAAGTAAAAATAAGTGTAGAGAAGAAATGGACAAAGTGAAATTGTTTTTCCTTCAACCTTGGTTGGTATATCATAATAAGTAATTTATACTACTCGTAAAATCCTTGTTTTCATACATTAATGATTTGATACTAGAAGCTTGTGATGAAATTGTTAAGATTTTGGTTAATTTAATTTTAAAAAGGAGTTTATAATAAAATTTATGATATGACTATTGAGTATATGTAACTTTGGATTTAGTATGAATTAATTTTTGGGTCAATGTAGCAAACTTTTGGCGCATCTTGTAATATATAACATGAGTAGAAGAATTGGTCATGTATTTTGGAGCTAAAAACTTTGTAAAATTGGTTTTATTTTAAACATAAGGTTATGTTTACGTATGCATTGGTGTAAACTAGAACACGTTACTTGTTGTAGTGAATAAACTAGGATAAAATCGGAATATACACTATAAGTGAGAAATTCTAACGCTTGAAATAAATTTTTAAATATTGATGGAACGTCATTGGGAATCATTTGTTCATTTAATTGTCGTTATAGAGAATCACTATGCATAATTCGATGATGCTTGTTTAAAATCGTTTGAAAAATCTTTTGTTTTATTTCCGCTGCGAGATGTGTTAATTTTAAAATCACTTGATAATGGACTAATGATTAAAAGTTGAATTTTATATATCTTTGAATTATTGAAGTAAGCATCTTAATTAATTGTTATTTTATTATTATCATCGAGATTCAAGTCTCGACAAAAACCAGTAATTTATCCGAGATAATACTACGTGAAACGTCTTTGACGCCTGGCTCGAGTCGCGTGAATAAAATATAGCATACAAATCAGTTTTAAGGAACACATGTGTATAATGAAAAGTCAAAGGTTGATTTTTAAGAGTTAATCGGACTAGTTTGAGTCATGGTGGATATGTGTATATATGTGATAATATAAGTCGTAATAATAAAAACGTAAAACTTGGAAAATTCTTACTGTATACGTTTTGGTACTTAAGATATGAACATTAACGAGATTTTGACACAAGTATGGAGATTTTCAAACCTAATGATTTGTCAATTATGATAACCGAGTCACCGCATCTACTAATGTTAATAATTTCCGAGAGATTGAAATTTTTCCAGAAATGAAAACTTTGTATAGATTTAGAAATGAAAGGTATAAATGTGCAAATGTTCGGTATTACAATGTACAAGGTAACATTGGTTTGAATATGCAAATGGATTACCCAACAAACGAATATTTATATTATTTTCTTAAGATGTATATATATAATGTTTTGAGTCACGATGGTTCGATCGTACGACATCCCTTCTTTGATTTTGCGAGTCTATATCTGAACTTGAGTCGTCATGTGACTGTTCATTTTAATATTTTCTATGATATGAAACCATTATTATTATATTTATTTTAAAACTACTACTTCGTTGGGACTTGATGATGAGGGTATGTCACCCGGTATATTTTGTCCTGTTCATGGACATTGTGACTTTTCTTCTTACGGTTAATGGAACCTAAAAATTCTGTATTTACTTGAATGATGTTATAAATCTTCATTAAATTGGTTGTTTATTTATATTGAACAAAAGCGAGGAGGCGAAGCCGCTTTACCGAATTGTAGAGGTGAAAGAACTCGATCTTCCTGGTGAAATTGATTCTATTCGACCAAGTGATTATTCTCCTCTTCCCGTATACCCTTGGTGGAATGTGTGTGCAACTCTAGACGATGGGAATTATGATCGTTGTTTTATTTTTGACGCTTGTGTTGATATTCAATTTTTACTCCATGTATTCGTAGATCGCTGTTGTTATCCCGAGACTTTTGTCATATATTTGAAGTATTTTCGTTTCTAATGTAGTTAATTTTAGCTGGCAATTATATTGCTTGTTTACCTCGTTCGATCCCATTGATTTTTGATTTTATTACTTGTTGTGCTTGCAATGATCTTTAATCATGAACCACCTTACCGTTATTTTGTGAGTAGTCTATTTTGAAAATATGTATGAGTGTGAAATGTTTCGTTTAACCAAATGTAAATGGTGTCGATTTATTTACTTAATTATTTATTCATTTTTTCTCATAAATAGGCAAAGTAATGTATGTTTCCAAAGTAGACGAAAAATGTTTGATGTGTTTCTTAAAACGATGGTAACAATATTTTCCCATTTCAAATTCTATTTCAAATGGTTTAATTATTTTGAAGATTAGGTCGAAAACTTTTGTAGTCATATTTGGTATGTAATAATAATGTTTGTGTCGACACTCGATCCTCAATTATGCACAGCTTAGCTAACTATGCATAATTCGGGAAGAGTCCTGTTTTGTTAATTGTCGTTGCTTGACCCTTAAGTATGCATGATCTAGCTAATTATGCATAGTTTAGGAAGGGCACTATCGTGTCAAACAAATTGGTCATCTTGAAACTTGTAGTGTTTTGATAAATGTTTGGATGAGAACGTTTTTTTTTTAAAAAAAAAATGGTGGATCCTTATGCAAGTAATCGTATTTTCTTAGATTCCTAAAGAAATTTTTTTAATTTTCTTGATTTCTTTGAAATCTTTTCTTTTTGTTTGGCGTTGACTTAGTAAGTCACTATGACCGAGTAATTTTGGAAATGTGTTGTGCGTAACGTGTGAATTCCATCGGAATCACGAGGGTGTTGATGAAATACCAAAGGGGTTCATACCCACACTGAGAAGAAATTTAAACAAAAATAGAAGACTGCCGAAGTAGAGGAAAAACCGAGTTCGAATAACTCTGAGGAAATGACGAAGACTTCTCCTACATCAAATGTATCGTACCTTATATATTTTCTTTTCTTGTTCTTTTGATATGTTTAAACGACACGCGATAAACTGTTGAAGTTTACCAACTGTGCATCAGTGATTGGAAGACAATTCCATTGTCGTTTTCGTTTGTTTAAGTGAGGAATCCTCTTTGCTTGACTCAACCATCCTTGAATATCGATGGTTAAACGATAAATAGCCATAGTTGATGTTTTTATGGTGAACCCTTGTCTTTTATGTGTTTATGTTGTACGTGATCTAGTCGAGTGATCGTAAGTTGTGAGAACCTGAGACGACATTGTCCAATGAAGTCCGATCATGGAGAACACGCGCCATGTAATGTATTTCTTTTATATGTAACTGTGAACGGTGATGCTTATTGAGATTTTGACCATGTTTGGGACGAAAGTAGGATGGTGTTCTTGTAATAACTTGTGGGTATGGATCCGTGTGTGAGCACCCTGCGATGACATATGTTTGTATTTTATTTCTTTTGGATACGCATCCATAGCTAGCAAGCTCATGAACCTTCTTTAACTTGCAATTTTCTTTTGACTGGACTCATCCGAGAAATATGTCAAATATCCTTATTTTATCATGACTTGGCAGATTAGCAAGCATGAGTTAACTTGATTGAACTTATTTACTTGGCATGATTTGGCTAGTTTGCAAACATGTCGTGATGCGGTTGTATATACTTCATTATGGCTTTTGTGTTTGACTGGATTGTGATGTCCTTGGGAGAGTTATGTATACGTCGAATGATTACCGTATCGATGAATTCGTTTTTGACGAAATAGGTTTGTATGTACATAATATTGCGATAAGGTGATTTTGTACGACTAGTAATGAATACTTCGTCTTGTATATTCTGAACGTTTTCGATGGGGTTATGTGTGACCCGTGCGATTTTATTTTGTGAAGTAATTGTTTTTATGAGATGATGGACTAAGTGAAAGGACGATTTGAAAGTTGGAAGACATGCTCCGAACGTGTGTGATTGATTTTGATAGTTGTTGAGATCGGTACTTGCCGTTGGTTGTATCTTTGTACAACGACATTTACCATGGTAGCATTGAAGCTGCAGCCTTTGAGGAATTATGATGATGAAAATATAGATCGCCAGTTGGATAGAATGAAGTAGGAAAAAGTCAGTTGAATGGACTTGAAATGATTCGAGAGACCACGAAAAGGATGGTGTAGATTAAGAATCACTTGCTAACCGCGAGAAGCTTTGAAAAGAGACGTGTTGATAACCGTAGGAAGAATTTGGGAAATTGAAGTGGAGATCATGGATCGAGATGTTAAAAGAATTAAAGCAAGGTATAATACTCATCGTGAAGGTGTGATGGAACCCGAGACGTGAACCGAAGTCCATATTGTAACGTGAATACCTCTATAGTAAGAAGTACCCCCATCTTTCTAGTAGTACGAAATGCGAGTATAAGAACCAGAGAGCGCCGGGACGTCGCTCCCTTAAGGAGGGGAGGATGTAAGACCCGTGAAAGTGCCGTATGATGCTAAGTTATTGTCTCAAGAGCTGTTCAGTATGAGCATCTCTCTTAAGTTGTGGCTCACTTGTGGATGTGATATCCCGAGCCCAACGTCATTTATTTAATCCTATTTTACGTATATTTTTGAAATTTTTAAGAATTTTTATCGTGGAATTATTTGACGGTTTAAGTTGAAACCAACGTTTACGGTCGTAATTTAACGTTTGACGATTTGAGAAGAACCGATGACGACTACGATACCGACGGATGCCCAAAACTTACATTTTATTATCGATTGATCGATATTTGAGTTTTTCGAGATTTTATTTTTATTACGTGTTAAGTCGAGTCGGAACCATGTGTATATTCGTTTTGTGTGCGTTCGAACCATTTAAAAGCATTTTGAGGTAGCCGGGACTAAACCCGACTCCCATAAATTTCCAAAACCGACTAGTGAGTCATTCCCGCAAACATTTGGGGTCGTTTTCATTTAAGGCCAAAAGAATGCTAAAATTGCACATAAGGGCCCCCAAATTTTTACAAGGTGTAAACCAAACACACACAACACAAAATTCACCAAAAACTTTTCACCCTCTTCCTCCCACTCTCCCATGGCCGTCGGCCATACTACCACCACCACCACAATCCATTTTTTTTCTTGTTTTGATCAAAACCAATTAAAGACCCATCCTCCTTTCATCTTTGTAAGTCTTTTCATCCATTAAAAACACACATGCAACAACTTGATTTTTCCAAGAATCAATGGTTTTTCAAAAATACGTTTTGATCTAATTAAATCATGAATTCGTCTAATTGGTGTATTGATAATGTTAGATAATTAATTAAACATAATGGGGTTTATGATTTGTGTGTTCCACAGCCCCTAAAGCCACGAATTTTTGGGGGTTTTTGGGTGTTCATGGTGTTTGATGATTTTGTTGGTGGGTTTGTGTTTAAAATGGTGTTTTTAGTGTTTTTAAATTGTTTAAACATATTGCATGTATGATTTAGGATTAGGTTTTGATTAAGATTTGATGTTCTTGATGATGTAGGCTGTTTAGAGTGTTTGGGAATGATTATAGGTAATGGGTATAAGCTTAGGTAATGATAGAATGGTTTGGAATCAAGTTTTGAAATGATTTTGGAAGGGTGAATCTAGACCAGATTGTTTAGGGCTATTTTCGTGGTTTTAATTTTTGGTCCAGGTTGTGATTGTAGGATATAGTTTTAGTGGTCGCCGAGACGCTCGTTTCGGTATAAGATAGAGCTTTTAACTCCAAACGAGTCAAAAGTTATGTTATTTTGAAAATACGTGTACCGGGAGATGAGAATCAACACAATCCGAATTTGTGTTTGGTTTTGGGTCAAATCCCGAGGACCATAGATAGAGTTTGGTAAATGTTTGAAAGTTGATTTTTGGTCTCAAACCTGTGTATTTGAGTCTATTATTAGACTTAGGTGTCGTAGAGGTCAATGGTATATTTTAAATGGGTCAAATGAGTCCGACTTGGTCAAAGTGCAATTTCAGTCCGAAAAATGTAGGTTTAGTAATGTGTTGACTAACGGGTCGTAAAAGCGAAAACTTTTAATGGGATTAAAAATGGGTTTTCTACAGGTCTTAAGGTATTTTTGAGAATTTTCTCAAATTTTATAAAAGGGTATAAGTCTTGGAAAACAGCCCATACTTTTGGTAAGTATCGGCGAAACCGTAAAATGGATAGTAACTTTAATAACATTGATAAATGGTATAAGTCTGGTAACAACTACTTGTTTGACTTTGGCGTGAGTTTTCATAAGCATTGAGTGTGTTCGCATTTGCGTGTGTTTAGTACAATAATGTACGCGGAGTATTGATTTGGTTTACGTACCTTGATTTTTAGGTCAAGTGTTTGATTTTCCCGGGCATCCACGTCGTCGGTGACATTTCTCGTTACGTCTTTGCTAGAACCACTACTACTACGCAAGGTGAGTCTATAGCCTCGCTCTTTACTTATTTCAAATGATTTTACCCACGAGGGGGATACATGCTATTTAAAGGAAAATGAACATAAGGCATGAATGATTATTGGACCCGAATGTTGCCTTGAAATTGTGTTGAGTACCTAGTTGCAAAAGTCCCTAAATTCATGAACTATTAACAATTGTTTAGTCCTAGCGTGGATTAGAAATAGCCGCTTATACAAAGTGATAGTACTATGGGGTTGACTACCCTATCCGAGACGAGGGCTAGTACGTTGATACCCCCTGCGGACGGATAATTTGTGATAAGAGATAAGGTATAATTGCAACTGATGCCTTATTAGGGGCCTTGGTTTCATCTGAATCACGCCGGTAATTATTACGCGGGTGATTGAGTTAACGGTTTAGTGTCATGAGCTTAAACACAATTGTCATATCCTTGAATAATAAATTTTATGGCCACAATGCTATTGAATGATCATGATTGGTTTTTAACACTTATGTTCAACTGATGATTTGATAAACCTATAGATTCGCTCAACCTTTGTGTTGACGATTTTAAGCATGTGTTTCAGGTAATCAAGGTTGATAGCAGTGGAGCATGCGAGGATGGAAGTTGTTGTGGCTTGGCGGTCTACTTTGTTTTTCCTCCCTTTTAGCACTTAAATACTTTATATTATGTCATGTGATCGAAAATTGTATTTTGGGTTGAGATTCAGTGGGGACCAAAACGCAAACTCTGTTTTATATTATTTTTGGGGTTTGGAAAACAGTAGACTTGGTTGTTTTAAACGATCTTTAATATATGTTTAAATTTCTACGTCTCTTTGAGTCGTTCGAAATAGCTTGTGTGTGATGATAACTGTATAGCACCCAAATGTTGTAGTTCCGCTGCGCATAGCATTTGGTGGGGGTGTTATAAATTCACTCGGCGTTATCGCTGACCTTTTCTTTTAACATGTTTCATCTCAGGTACTTGAAGGTAATTCTTGGGAAGACAACAAGAATTCATGGCCCACACTTAAACAATATTTTCCATTCAAATACTTTGTAAAACTTTGTATAAAATAATATGACTTGGGACCTATGTAACATTGATATTTATGAATGGAAATGCTTTAATAATAAACGACGCGATTTTTATGCGTTGTCTATGATGTGAGTAATGTGCTATCCCGTAACACCAACTAGTCTTCCATTGTATTGAGTTGTATAAATTTGGGGGTGTTACAGTTTGGTATCAGAGCTCTCGTTATAGAGAACGAAAGATTTTTAAAACCAAGGTTTTGAATAAAACATTTCAAAATCTTTTAACTATAAACATTTTCCTAAAAATGTCTA
Source organism: Glebionis coronaria (assembly GCA_025667525.1). Taxonomy (NCBI): domain Eukaryota; kingdom Viridiplantae; phylum Streptophyta; class Magnoliopsida; order Asterales; family Asteraceae; genus Glebionis; species Glebionis coronaria. Next base: position 22,080,490 of record CM046879.1, on the reverse strand, counting down.
AAAATCTTTTGACTATAACGGTGCCGAAGAATTCCCGAGTTACCGACAAGGCCAAGACTGAGAAGTGTTATTTTAATATATATATAACTTGGATTATATATATATGATGTAATTTTATTACATGATTGTTTGATGATTATTTTGATATTTATACGAGGTATTTATACGACGTCGATTGTCACAAGAAACCCTAACTCCCCTAGTAAATCAATCGAAGCCATTCTCGTAGGAATTCTAGCTATCCTAGATCTAAACCAAGTTGTGGATATTTATGATCCTAACAAATGGTTGATATTCGTAGAAATGTAGATAGTAGTTGATTGTGATACTTAAAAAGAACTGGCGAAATTAAATCTGATATTGATGTCATGACGATCTTTCCTTATAGAGTGGAGTTTTACAAAACGTTACCACCTAGAAAGATGTCATCTGATTCATTGTCATCCAATTCTTAAATCGAAATCGAAAAGGTGAATGTTGCACTTAAGGCTGTCATTGGAACCATTACCCAAAAACCTCATGCCACTAGTACCTTTCCGAGAAGTCTAATTGAATGTATGAGTCATCCCATACTAGTGACTAATTTGATAATTATTGATAAAGGAGTTATAGGATTGGAAATTAAGTGTTATTCATATTGAGCTTATATTGCCCTTTTAAGGCCTAAGAATAAAGGTTGTAAGTATTGGAGAATAAGGTAAGATGTCGAATTGAGTATAAAAGTGGTTGAAATTTGAATAAAGTAAAATTTAACCTGTATAGAATATGAGATTGTTAATATAAGTCGTTAAGTTTTGTGATTAGATTATAAGGTTTTTATTGATTGTTGATTCGTGTTGAGTGTTGTTCCTAGGCCATTGTCCACTAATGAGGATGCCAGTGTCCAATAAATAAATTGAAGAAATCTTCTTCTGAATTGGGACCGATGGATCTTCCGGGACAGGTGGGACACCTAATGACTCTTGTAGATTAGTATTCATTGTGGTATCTTTTAAAAATAATCCCTAACTTAACTAAGACATCAGTTGGTAGGATGAGTTCTGAGAATTGTATGACATAGTGACACGTAATGTGTTACGATACAATTTTGACTTGTTTGTGATTAATGAAAAAGACTACCTTTGATTGCTAAATCCTACATGTATCGATGTTATCTATCTTTTCTTGCTTCATCCTAATGTTCACATTAGTGATGCAACCATTGAACAAGTACTCATCTTGAATTGAGTTACGTTGTGGATTATTCTCTTTGTATTCCTGAGTGCCATCGAAGTCATGAACCTCTTGATTAATTGGCTAAGCTCATTTCCTATTATATCGTAGTTAGGTTCTTGGTGAACAACTCTTCATCACTCTTTTGTAGATCACTCATTGTTTTTAAAAGATAAAACAATATCATTTGAGGAAATTGAATTTTCATCACTATAAGGATTATTCCAAGTGAGAATTATAATTGATTGTTATCGAAATGAAGTTGTTTATGAAACACCTTGGAAAACTTAATTGTTTTCATAACAAAGAAAATCTTTGTAAATATATTTTTGATTCTTATTTAAGAAGTAAGCATGAAAATGTTTTTATTATAAACATGATGATAAAATTTTGACGAACTGAGTATTGCATCTATAATCTTGAAATTGTATATAGTTGCGCGCCTACATACAATTTGGAATGGACTATGCAAGACTGATTAGTAGTCACCATAAAACTAATGAATAAACACTACACTTTCTTTGAAGATTGTGAAAAGATTAAATTTTTATGAGATCTGCAAGAAGTGAAAAATAGGGACATAGTGTTAGGGACACCTACATATGTGCCTGTAACACCTATTCTTCTGAGTCGAATTTACTCATCTGTGGACACTGTCTTATTTGACAACTGACAATTCTTTCTTGTCCAATTATCCCGTAGTGAGATTCTTAGGAAAAGTATCTGATTACTGAGTGTTGATACCCGATTGGATGTATCGACGTTCCTATCATTTCTTTTGATTTGATTTTATTTGAATGACCTGGGTAAAGATCTGAGGAGCTTTCGAATGCGTACTCGAATCATGAAAACATGGGATATATTCATATTCGTTAAATGTTTTCGTCGGTATCTGATTTGAAGTTCTCTCGCATAGATTATGCGTTGACCTTACTCTTTTAGTGGTAGTTGTGTCTCCTGATATCCTTGAATTGTGAAGGATTATGAGTTATTATTAGTCTTTTGAGAAGTTCACATATTATCAACGGCAATGAAACTGAAAAGTTGGTAATGCCAATAGAATGGATTGATTGATTATGACATGACGACGTTGTCTTAATGGATGGGAAATCGAGTAGAAATCCCCTAAATGATAAGATGTTGACTATCGAAAGTGATCTAAATAATTCTTGATGGATGATTTTATCATGCATTTAGACTTAAAAGTATACCGTGAATGGTTGTGAATTAGTCATAGATATTATAATCTAGAAAGAACCTAATATGAATATATTAAAAGATGTTTATGTTATCTGAAACTTTAGTAAGTATTTGTTGATAAATTAACTAGACTTTCGCCATTAAGGAAAGTTGAAATTGGTATTGATTATATTTCCGGTGCTGCACTTGTGGCTTGTGCACTGTATGTCAGCGCCATCTGAATTTAAGGAATTACCGTACAACTGAGAGAGTTGTCGAAGAAAGATTTTATTCTACCAAGCCTGTCATCATGAAGAGCTATGGTGTTATCATTCCTTACATTTATAGATTATTGTGAACTGAGTAAATTGACAATCGAAAACAATATCCATAACTCGAAATGGAAGATTTGTTCGATTATTTACAAGGTTCTAGCGTATGTTTTAAAGATTTGATCCATGGCATGGTTATCATCAACTTCGCATCTGCGGAAAAGATTATGTATTCCAATCACCACATCTGGTACTTGTAATGAACATTATGAGTTTCACGTGGTGATGTTTGGATTGACTAATATACATGTAGTATTCATAAATTTGGTGAATCACGTGTGTAGGCTGTAATTTGATAAATTCATGTTTGTGATCATTAGGAACCATCTGTTTGTCTATAATAATAAGAATGAGTTAATAATTATTCAAAGACTGCCCGGAGTTGTCCGAACAATGAAAACCTGTACCTTGAATAATTAACATGTGATTTAAGACTTAATCATTTACATTAATTGACCGTGTAATTAATAGATAATGGAAGCTATATTGACTTTTCAAAGATTAGAACCATTAACGCTTAGGGATTAAAAACTTAATCCTTTACATAAAATGACCGTTGGATTAATAATGGTAAGATGTATGCATATTGACTCTTCAAAAATTAAAAGCCCTTTTAAGACTTTGGATTTTACCAAAAAGAAATGGAAATATGTTTTGACAAATGTTTTAACAAAGGATTTTTAAAGGGATTATTCCCTTATACACAAACCATTTAACTAAACTTCTGTTTAGGGGTAAATGTTTGTGTATACCTCAAGATAACTTAAGAAGGATTGAGTAAAACCATTTATACCATAACCTGAAAACTTAAAACGACAAATTTTTGCTTTTCAACTAAGAAAATTTTGACCAAAGTATAAATCAAAGATTTTTCGAACAATTACGGATCTTATTTAATATTTTGGATAAATCAACAAAAATCGTGTTAATTAAATTCAAATTTATTTTTGAACATTTTATATAATTGGTCGAACTAGGAAATTTAAAATTTTTACGTTTACGTTTCTTAAAATTTAATAATTATTATTTAATTACTTGTAATAATTATCGACGCTTTAGACGACGGATTGAGTAAAACGGATCAAAATGATAGATGAGACGAAACTGAAACTTAGAAAATATGAAGAAAAGTGAACGTAATTTCTGACACATAATATAGAAACAATATCTGAGTGAATTGTGAACATGATAATTATATCATCATGAGAAGTGAATATAGATACCGACGCATTATGTAGAAAAGATAAAGAACCAGTTAGGACATGTTCCTTAATAATGAAGGTGCAAAATAAATTGCAAAACGATATAAAAATAAATAATGTTTGTAAAAAGGATAATATAGATAATAAAAAGGGGTTCGCGGCTAATGTGAACCATTAAAATTGAGAAGCCGATGGCGTTAGATGTATAAAAGACCACTTGTGATTGTCTAAATATGGAGGATTGTGAGATATAGTTATGTTGGAATCTTGTAAGTATAAGTATTATATTTATGTCATTTCTGACTAAAAGTATCTTTGTCTGAAGAAATTGTACTGATGGAAATTATGAAGGCAGACATCGCCTCATACACGTCTAGCTATTGCAAAGGTCATCATCTGAATTTGATTCGATTTGGGTCATCGTCGATAGACTGATCGAATCTGCTAATATCATTCCCGTTAATGATAAATGCAAAAGAGTTATGTAAACATAGTGTGCCTGTATCGAACATCTTTATCAAGATCCTCGCTTCGCATCGAATTTCTAGAGATTTGCTCAGAAGTCATTGAGAACGAATCTTGATGACAGTACTGTTTACCATCCCAAATCGAAGGGACGAGGTAAAGTAACGATACAAAGTAATATAAGTGTTGTTTTATGTTTGAATGATTGACCTTTGGTAATAGACCGTATAATCGTTTTCCTTTGGAAGGATTATCATTGATAATCATCGTATTAGGATTGAGATCGAATCTTGTTAGGATCCATATTAGAGCATCTTTAAGCAGGAGTTGAGATGAAGACACCCGACATACACCCATTGTGAGTTGGACATGTCTTTTAGGTTTAAGGTTTCCTGTGAGGGCGAACCTAACCTTGCAAAATACCCGACCCGCGAAATCTGAAATGATTGTTGAAATTAGGATTTGATTATTAACTGCCGATAGTGGGCAGGAGGTTATGTGAATATAAAATATAGATCTTGAAGTGCCAAATGGGTAGCGAAGTTATGCCACAATTTTTAACCTTGGAAAAATGAATTCATGATCTGACAAATCATGGGATATAAGTCCCCGTTGTATGGGACCATTGAGATGACGTAAAAGTTGGGATTGAAAGGCATATAAGCTGGATCTACCCTAGGACTTCAAGAACTGCGTGAATTATGTTTCGTAAATCGAACTTGATGGAATATCTATCAAGTGAAAATCTGATTGTTCTTAGTAAAGCTTAGATCGGCGAAAAGTTGCATTCATCAGAAACCCGTGAACATCATGGATAGAGAAAGTAAGTCAACATTAAGCCTGATCTTATTCCCGTAGTTATGTTTGATGAAACTCGCGTATTGTAATGAATTACACTTGTGAGAAAAGACCGAATGTGGAGGAAATACCCACATGGCTTTAACTCTATAAGAAGCGAGTAGTAAGGTAAGATGATCTTTGAGGACAAAGATCCTGTTTAGGGGTAAATGCTGTGACAATCCGTCAATTTATGATTGATATTTTATTCTCAATATTTATTTGAAAATATTATTTTATGAACTCACTTATTTTTGGGAAGAAATTTGGATTTACGTCTTGAAGTAGCGTGGACTACGTCTAAACCGGAGGATTCAACGTTACGTGCTTACGTTTACATGCACCGTCTTTGGTGACAGTCCGACATTTCAGAAAATAAATTTATTCGTGAATATTATTTTGGAGTTTTAAATTTGTGTTGGTTCATAAACTCACAAATTTAGGAGAAGAGACTAGGACTTACGATTTTATTTTAACGTCCTTTACGACTAAACCAGAAACCTTAGGATTACGTATTTACGTTTTCAACTCCGTTTTTGATGAGACAATTTTTATTGGATTCGTTTTGTGACGTTGATTCATAATTTATAAAAACATTTTTCGTAAAACGACCCGAGGGCACGCAAATCGAGAAAACTAGAATCGAGGAATACCCGTAAACTAGTGAGATGGGACAAAACACATTGTCCCACCCCACTATCTTGGTTTGGACGGCACAACTTGACACCCAACACTAAGGTGGCATCAAGTTAGCTTACACATTACAAGTGTAAGCCTAGCTTACATTTTAAGCTTACACATTCCACTAACCCTCAAAACTAGCTACTAGTTTTCTCATTCCACCATTTCATACATGCAATTCAACATCAAACTCTCTCAAACAACCCCTCCCTTTCCGCCCAAAATAAACCAACAAACACCCATTTTGATCTCTTCTAGCCATGAAACACATGTTTACTAGCTCTATTAAGGAGTTCTCTTGAAGCCTTGATCATTTGGTGGCCATATTAACATCATTGGAGGTGATTTGCTTGTGTCCTAGGGCTGATTTTCCAACATATGTTCTTGATATTTGATGGTCTTGGAGATACTTGTTGTGTTCATCAAGTCCTTGTCTTCCAAAAACAAGGAATACACTTGGTTGGTAAAGAAGATCATCCTCTCCATTTTTCTCTTGTTATTTTGTAAAGAACAAATGTATTTTCTTTCATTTTGTATATGTATATGATGTATATATCATGATAAAAATGTTGTGTGGGGATCAAGTGTTGATAGATATGATTAAAAAGGTTGATAACTATAAGAAATAAGGCTAAAATCTTGATTATTTAGTTGGCTGTGTAAAAACAGTATGTAACTAAAAGATGAACTGATAAAATTGCATGGTATGATCCATTTACAGTAAGTACAAGATGTTATGCACATGTGAGAGTTGGCCATGCAATGGAATCAAAATAATGATTGAGATATGATCAAAACAAGTTAGGTGGTCTAATCTGAATAAGCAGTTTTGTAAGAACTGTTAAGGCATGATAAACTCAAAATGGGCAGTAGCTATAACTAAGTTAAATGTAGCACATAATATGAAGAACATGTCACCCAAAAATGTGCTTCTAATTCATTATAGAACTCTAGATATGGTAAAAATGGTGAACATGAAGATAAAAATCAGATTTTTGGAATTAATGTTTATTATTATTATATAAGCACTCACATTTTAATGTATAAAATGTAAAATAAAAACCCACTGACTTATAAAACTTATTTATATAAATATATAAAAGGTTAATTAAATGGATAAATTATATAAATGGTGGTGAAATAATATTTATAAGTAATAAAAACTATAAACTTGATTTTTACGACTTTTTCGGCTATCGCCGTAAAATTAACGTTTTTCGCCAAATAAAACTTAGACGACCAAACCCGTCTAATGTAAAGTTTATAAAAGTCATATACTGATATATAAGTATCTAATACAAGTAAAAACCTATAAAACCCGAACTATAAGAAATACGGACATTTACGAGCTAATTAAGCATATTGGACTAATAACTGGACTAAATAAGATAAAAACTTGTAAAGAGAACTTATTGGGATTAACCCATTTGGGCCCAACATGGAAAGTATACATACTGATAAAATAAGTCTAAAAAGGATTAAAACAAGCTAAAGAACTTATAATAAGCTTATAGGACTTAAAACGTGTAAATAAGTAAAACTAGTAAACTAGTATAAAAGTTATCGACATATAACACTAAAATGAGTAAACGAGAACATGTAAACCCACTTGATCATCATATATATATAATCATCATATGTATACATAACTGTTATTTTTATAAAGTCATTGGACAAGAGTCTAAGACGAATATTATTTGTCTAGGTTTCCGTGATTGAAGCACGTACCGTACATCCAAATCGCCGATAATCGTCTTCCCACATCAACGTGAGTTCATAGCCTCGCACTCTTTTAAATGTTTTTATAAATGTTATATAAACCCGCGAGGGAGATAACATGTTAGTTTTATAAAATAGGACACCATTTGTCCCGATTGTTTGTTTATTGATTTTGGACCCGAATGATTGAATGACCTGATTGTATGACCCAATAAATGATTAATGGACCCGATAGATGAAATAAAATGGATTATTAAAGTTAGGTTATGTCACTAAAAGTCCCATTAGCATGAATTGTGAACTACCGGGAGTTGGTAGACGCTTATGCATTTAATAGTACTATTTGGGGACGATCACCCCAGTTCGCGCCTTGACGGTTGATCCCCGTCGTGCCACATTGATTGGTAAGCGAATTTATGTATGAGAAGATTTCCATAGCGTGACCTTTGTGACGACACGCTACATTAGATGGGCAAAATTGGTATCGGGTTAGCTACCCGTTGTTGGTTTAGTAAGGTAACAATGTCATGCGGCTTATAATAATCCAAAACTAACGAAATACTATTAGACGCTTCGAATTACGATGTATTGCCTGACTAGCAATACAGGGTCATACTATTAATATTATGTTTGTGTTTTGGTTTTCATAACCATATTCATATAACGGTTTTTATTTGAATTTATACGACGTCATAAGACGTATTGTATGATGTTTTTACGACATTGGCTCGTATAATGATTTTTAAGGCAAATTCCTATATTATGATTTTCGATAAGGATTTGTATAAAAATGACTTTGGCTATTTTATGGCCTATTACAAAGATTTGTATAAAATGATTTTGGCTATTTTACGGCCTATTACAATGATTTGTACGAATTGATTTTTGGTACTAATTTTATACCAAAGTTATATTGATGGAATTTATTAAACTCTATGAATTCACTCGGCGTTATCGCTGACCTTTTCTTTTAACATGTTTCATCTCAGGTACTTGAAGGTAATTCTTGGGAAGACAACAAGAATTCATGGCCCGCACTTAAAAAATATTTTCCATTCAAATACTTTGTAAAACTTTGTATAAAATAATATGACTTGGGACCTATGTAACATTGATATTTATGAATGGAAATGCTTTAATAATAAACGACGAGATTTTTATGCGTTGTCTATGATGTGAGTAATGTGCTATCCCGTAACACCAACTAGTCTTCCGCTGTATTGAGTTGTATAAATTTGGGGGTGTTACAACACGTATCGTGATCCATGTGTATTTCACCTACAACACTCCATGAGTATTTTTTAGTCGATTCGGAATCGCCCCAGGCGTATTCTACTTGCTGATAATCTACAAGATGCTGATGCCACTCATAACCTAGAGGAGTTACTAAATGTTGATGCTACTTCTTATTTGGGGGCGCTACGAGATACTGATGTTGTTCCCAACCTAGAGATCCTATGAGACGAAGACAAAGGAATTAGATTAATCGAGCGGACGAGAAGATGCTTCACCATCAGACGATTTACATCACAATCCATGTCCTTACCTTTTTAGTTATATGTCACACGTCATTCAGTTGTCTTTTCAGTAATATGAATGAGAACCGATACAAGCCAGCCACTCAGCTGAATAGTTACATGAATCACAGTCATGAGAATGATCGTCATGGAACTGACAGACAAGACGATAGTAACCACTACTATGACAACAATTATTCTAGCAATCACAACAGAACACCGATAATAGACGTGATCAGAAGCACAAAGGGTCAGCAGTCCAACCGATCCGCCAATTCTGGCATAATAAACTAAATTTTCAATTTTATTCGTTTCACACCTCGAGAAACATGTCAAGACATCAGTCAAGACACATGTCTTACGTATGTTCTGAAGACTCATGTCAAGACACCAATCAAGACACGTGTCAGACGCATATTTTCCCAAGACATGAGTCAAGACACATGACTCACGTCTATCATCTAAAACTACCCTAAGTAAATTCATAGTACCCTCTAAGGGGTATCCTTATTTATTTGTGCCATGTATTAATCCGGCCACAAGAACTTCGGTACCATTACCAGCGTATTATTCATGTTGGACACATAGGGTTCATTCTGCGTGATACAGGCAAAACACATTCAGTGAGATCTGTCACATTTAATTCATGACATTTTCAGTTCTTGATTTCATATTTCATATATCCATGATCATAAAGGACGCCATTCATATCACCTATGTATAGGAATGTTTTCCTGAAATCTAACGATAAGATCCAATCTTCTAACAAAGTTACCTCGGACAGATGTGAGTTAAATATGATTCTGATTATGAACTATGAACAGCACACCATGCTACGATTGGTCGCTATTCATATCATATTTTGTACAGTGATGTTCAATCTCCTGAATACGTGCAACATTGTTTTCCATTAGGAAAATTTGTATAAATTATTTATGCTTTACAAGCACGTGTTTGTATCCCATGGCGGCAAAGATTTTCTAGCTATAAATTATGTCACACGTCTGAAGTCCCTTTCATTCATAATCAGCCGATCATTTCAAATTTTACCTGGTATACTCCAGGTGTATCACCATGGTCTGCACCGGTTCTGTTATTAAGGAGAATGACCGTAACATGAGATTATGTGTCGACTACCGTCGATTTAAACAAATCACCATTTATGACCGTTATTCCCTTCACGTATGGACAATGTGTCTGATCGACTACAAGTGCTAAGAACCTTCCAAGATCGATTTATGATCATGCTGCCAATAGTGGCGAGTAAAAGAGCAGGACATTTCCATGACTGCTTTTCGCACACGATTTGGTCATGCTAAATTCGTGATTATGTTTTGGTCTCACGAATGCTCCAGCAGCATTTATGGACTTCATAAAGAGAGTTTCCATGAACTCATAAACAAATTCGTTGTCGTTTTCATCAATGACAAACTGATCTTCTCTAAGTATACAGAAGAACACGAAGATCATATTAACTCTATGTTACAAACCCTATGACAGAAGAAATTTCACCCTGAAATTTTATAGTCTAAATTCTGGTTGTTTTATGTAACACGTTGAATCACATTGATTCTCACGGTTAACCTTATCATCACTCAGCTTATGCGTAAAGGGAGAACCGTCCACTATATTAGTGTCCCCCCCCACGCTAAGAGAAGTCAAATTTTAGAGACTCATGGTTATCCAAACTTCTATGTATCCAGTTTCTATGAAGCAAGATACGGTTACGTTCATATCTAATTGCCTGACATATCAGCAGATTAAGATAGAACACCAACATACTAGTAGCTATTTCCACCTGAAAGACTTCCTGAATGGAAATGGGACAAGACCTCCATAAATTTTGTTACCAGATTTCCACAGGCTCAGAAAGAGCATGATGTTATCTGGGTTGTTTTCAACCGTCTAACCAAGTCGGCATGTTTCTTGCATCTTTTACAATTTCACAGTAGCAGATTTTCAGACATTCTTCAACTAAATATCATACGATCACTTGTCACTCCTTCGGCTACCAAATCAGATAAAGGTTCATGTTCGTATTCATTATTACGATCACATCCTTATTATATTTCACAATTTGCTTCTGCACTCATATTCATGACGTCGTTCACGTTCATGATTGTATTCTACCTTACGATTTCGTTCACATTCTCGTTCTGGAAAGTTTTTCATGAAGGTTGGGAGACCAGACTTAAGTTTAATTAACTTTCCATCCTCTGATAGACGCTTCACGTCACATTCCACGTCTCACCTCATATCATTTGGTGTTACCTCCTTAGTTATCTCACGTTCACGATATGTTTCACATATCATGTCCACCTACGTCTCTCATATCGCGTTCACGATATGGTGCACGCATTTCCATGCACTACGTACTCTCATATTACACTCACCATATCTTCACATATCACGTTCACAATGTTCACGTATCACGTTGACAATTGTTCACGTACTACATTCCAGTATGTCTCGGGCATCATCACTCAGGCGTACTAATGTCATTTACTTCAGGTTATTTCACATCATAACGTTTCAATTATCCTTACACGTTATTTCTTATCCACTCAACCAGTTTCGTTGATGAACTAGAAACTTTTGTGTATCGTCATATCAGGGTCATTAAAACCAGGATTTTTGCATCGCTAAGACCTTGTAGAGGAACCGTTCCAGGCGGGATTCCACTTGGAACAGAGGGGTCCATACGAGCTTCTCATCCTTTCCTTCCATAAGTCAGATATGTTCATCTCAGTCACGTCATGTTCCAAGTCCCTTACTATCATTTCGGTTCATGTCCTTCCCAGACTATCATACCTCTAATTCGAGGACGAGTTATTCTTTTTAGAGGGGAAGAGTTGTAAAACCCGCTTTAAAATAGCATGAACGGTAACTATGAACAGTAAACACATGAAAGTACGAATAAAATAAAACTTTCCATTCATATATATATATTACACATATCACGACATTGAATAACACGTACTATGTATATTATAAATGCACCATGAACAATTATGTATAACATTTATTTCACGACACTTAATCACGAATAATTAATGAGTAAGAAAAACTATGGTTTTGGTGTTGGGCTCCCTTGGTGGCAACGACATAAACACGAGACAAGGAGGAGGGCCTTTTGGCCCATTAACCAATCCTTGTTGTAATCTAAGTAAAACCCCAAGAGATTAAAACATATCTAGTTTTCAAGAAAATAAACAAGAAACCCAACTCCTCTCCTTTGGCCGCCGACGATCAATAACACAAGGGGGTATTTGTTGATTTTGATCTTGGTAAGTTACGTAGTCGTGTTCGTGGTTCATATCCTTTTCAATACATCAATGGTAACGAAACCATAAACCCTTTCTTTTAATTCAAGATTTAATCATGTTCTTATTTTCTCATTTATTAATCAATGATCAAGAATGCTTAAAACCACGTTAATTATCGGGTTTGGGGTTGGGTTTTGTTTTGATGTCACCCAAACCGAGAGTCGGGGACTCTCGATGACTATTTTTCACCACCATCCGAGACCCATCTAGGGCTCGGTGTAGTTTTGTTTCAGTCAGCCGCAAGAAAGGAACCCCCAGGGGGAACTGATAGGTGTGAAAACACCCATCCTTTTACCACTTATTTCCAATAAAAATAAGACCAAAACGTGTATTTTATATCGTAAAAGTCGGAATTATGCGTGGTTTGTATTTTTATTGTGTTTTAGGACCAAAATATGAAAAAGGAAGAAAACACGGGCTTTCACGGGCTTTTATCAAAGAAAACGGGAAAAGACGAAGTCAAAAGATCAAGAGTGCTTAAAGAACGGATGTCCAAGACCATTCTGAATATTTATCGAGGAACAAGTCTAAAGTCGGAAGTTTAATGAAGTCGAAGAACTCGAGTCTACATAAACGAAGAAATGTTGAGACGAGTTTAATTAATCCCGAGACGACATCGAGAAAGACAAATGAATTAAATCGAGTCGAGAAGAAAAGAAAGAAGGAAGCACAACACATGCACTCCCCACTTCCCTATAAATACCCTCCTAATCACATTAGGAGGGGGGTTAGCTAGTTTTATTTTCTAAGTTTTTCTTTCTAGTTTTAGAGAGAGAAAGTTCCAAACTTTCTCTCACTAGTTTTTCATCCTTCCTTTCTTTTAATCTTTTATTAATCATTGTATTTGAGTCCATTTCAATCAAAAGTTTAAGCTTTGTGTTCTTTAGTCTCATTCTACATCTCTTGGCTTATTTGAATTTTTGATCCGAAATCTTTTCTTTAATCTGAACCCTTTATGATCCGTGATTAAATTTGAGGTTGTATGGTTAGAAGATTCGTCTCCTTTGTTCCTACATAAGCTCCTACGTGTATAAGTTATAAGCTCTTAATGCTTATTGGCTTATTACAAGTCTTAGCTTAATAGTTTTCGGATTTCTTCAAGGTTTTAGTAATTTTAAAGTCCCTTTCATAAAGTTCTTGATTTTATATTTTGAAAAGTTGTCGAATAGCTTTTTACACTTGCTTATTGAGTTTTGAATTCCCCACCAATTTCGGATTAAGTTAGCTTTCATCGCAATTTTGGGGTTTCTACACATTCCGATAGATTGCAGTGTTTGATCGCAATAACCCATTAGGGTTCTACTTTGCTATCAGGTTTTCATTCCCCCTTATTCCGATCTGGGTTTCGATCGCTCATTGCGATCGCACATTCCTACGGGATCAAGGTCTTTGCTAAGACGAAGTGCTGCCCATTTTTCGACAGTAACATTGCGATAGTAAGCTTTCCGATAGATGCAACATTGCGATAGCCATTATTCCGATCTGAATCATTGCGATATGAAAACATTCCGATGATAGTAAGTTTAACATTCCGATGGACCTTTGTTTTGATTATTCCGATGGCTTATTCCAGTGATATTCCGATGGCTACCATTTGGTGTATTCCGATGGACATGAATTGTTTTATTCCGATTAACTAAGATTTTAAGTTTTAAAGTTTTTCAAAGTTTTAAGTTTCAAGTATTTTCCTAATTAACTTTAGGTTTAATTTTGTCAAAGCTCTAAATTTACTCAACGACACTTACTTATTTGCTTGTAGTTAAAATTAGATAAACAAATCAAACCATTCTCTTGTTCACCAAAAGACGATCGAGTCGCACTCTTAACCATTAGTCAATTCGAAGAGACTTGGGACAACAATATTTTATACTTAGCTAAAAGCGAAGTATTAAATGGCGCCACTGCCGGCTCTTTTCGTTACGATTAACGGTTTCTAGTGAGAGACGCATTGAATTTTGGGATCCGTTCTTTGAACGTTATTTTCATTGCTTCAAACATTTTCAAAAACCCTAAAAAAATATAAAACTCTTCAAAAATACAAAAAACATTAAAAAAATCATTAAAAGCAATTCTTTTACAAAGGTTTTGCACAAAAAAGATTATATAGATATTCTTTATGTATATTTTTCTTCTGCAAGTGTATGCGCACTCGATCAACGTCTTATTCAGAGCCCGAGACTCTCGAAGATTTAGACATGGCCGGTGTACACAACAACAATAATAATCCACCTCTCCCCAATAATAACAATCCACCCCACCCCAACATGAATAATCCACCCCAACCTGACTTACGAACTATGGAGGAATTATGTCAACCCACCATGAACGGACGCGGAGGCCCGATTGCGCCAATGCACGTCACGGCTCAGGAGTTTTCGTTGAAGCATCACATGATCCAACAAGTGCAAACTAACCCATTTCGCGGAATTTCGGATGATGATTCCAACAAACACCTCAATAAATTCATTACCATAACCCAAAGCATGAAGTGCCCCGGTGTTTCTATGGATGACCTTCGCCTCCAACTTTTTCCCCATTCGCTTTCTCACCATGCCGAAAAATGGTTTGACCGTCTCCCGAAGAATTCTATTCATACGTGGAATGACATGACTCAATGCTTTTTATCGCGCTACTTCCCCCCATCCAAGGTCACAAGCCTTCGTAACCAAATCAGTGGATTCATGCAAGACAATGATGAATCGCTCTTCGATGCTTGGGAACGATACAATGATTTGATCGACCGCGGTCCAAATCACAATATGCTCCCCGTCACTCTCATTGACACCTTCTACAATGGTCTCACTTTTCGTGACCGTGACACGATCAATGCCGCCGTCGGTGGTACCTTTATGAAAAGGAGACCGGAGGAGTGTCGAGAGTTGATTGAAAACATGACTACTCACCACAAGAATTGGGATTCATCCACATCCTCAAGATCTAACTCGAGAGTCAATGTTTCGTCTACTACTTCCAATCCTGAGATGACTGCAATTTCTCGACAACTCGCTGAGATGAACAAGAATTTCATGGCCATAGCCACAAACCACTTTCAACAAGCTAAAGCCGTTGCCATTTCTTGTGACACATGTGGTGGTCCTCATTCTTACAATGATTGTCTTTCTACCCAAGGCAATTTCTCTGAAAACGTTAACGCAGCATACGGTACTTATCCCTCGGGAGGCTATCAAGCTCGTCCTCAAGGAGACCGTAGCTTGCTAAGTTATCGTTCAAACAACTATCTTGCTCCACCCGGTTTCCCTCCTGCAAACCAAAACCAACAACAAAGCTATAACCAAAACAACCAATCCCAACCTCGTGCTAACAATCAATATCAATCCCAACGAAACCCATACCCACCTCAAGGAAATTCTCAAGCCTACCAAGCTCCACCTCTCAATCAACCGATGGCAGTAAGTCCAGACGTCAAGACATTCATGAAGACTAATCGGGAGATGGTGACGAATCTTGAGAGTCAAGTCCGCAACTTGAAGGGAGAAATGGCGAAACAAGGGAACGATATTCGAGCCGAGCTAAGGAATGACATGGCAAAACACAGCAATGAAATTCATGCAAACATGAGAGACTCTTTCAATACTCAAGCGGTTAACCTTCGTGATATGATTGGTTGGCTCATCCAAGGTAATCAACCCTCTTCTTCGGGTACTCTTCCGAGTAATACCGTTGCGAATCCAAGAGGGGAGATGAAAGCAATCACCACTCGTAGTGGAAAAGGTTATATGGAACCCGAGCTTCCTACACCTCCACCCGTGATTGTGAACAAGGAAACAGAGCAACTTTCCTCACCGCCTCCACCTTCTATCCCCATTTCCCCACCACCCGTGGTTGTGAGTGATCCTATTCCCCTTAAGCCTTCTTCTTCATCCAATTTACCTTATCCTTCAAGGTTGAGGAAAGAGAAGAAAAAGAGCAAGGATGATATTCAAGTTTCGAACTTTCTCAAAATGTTTAAACAATTGAATTTTAACATCTCCTTTGACGAGGCTCTCGCTCACATGCCCAAATACGCTAAGATGTTTAAAGATCTTCTAAGGGATAAAGAAAAGCTTCTTGACATCGCTCAGACCCAAGTTAATGAGATCTGCTCCGTAGTGCTCTTAAGGATATTGCCCACCAAACTAGGTGATCTGGGTCGCTTCTTGATTCCTTGCAACTTCCCGGGAGTGGAGAATTGCATGGCCCTAGCCGATCTAGGTGCCAGTATTAACTTAATGCCTTTAAGTGTTTGGAAACAATTATCTATCCCCGAGCTAATCCCCACCAAAATGACTCTGGAATTAGCCAACCGTACGGTTGCTTATCCAGTGGGGATAGCCGAAGTTGTCTTTGTTGGCGTTGACAAATTCACCTTCCCGGCGGATTTTGTTGTCGTTGACTACGAGATGGATCCTCGTGTTCCATTGATCGTTGGACGTCCATTTCTGAGGACCGGTCGCACTCTCATTGATGTAGCCGCGGGCGAAATAATCATGAGAGTTGGTGACGATAAAATTTTCTTCAACATGGGTAAGATTTCTAAGCAACCTTATTCATATGAGAGTGTTAATGCTATTGATGTTCTCGATGAGGCTTGTGAAGAACACTTTCATGATGCTTGCAAAAGTACTCTTTCTTCTCTACCCAATGTTGAGACCGTTGCCTCAATTGCTCCGGCATTGACTCCGTTTGGAGAAAGTGACTTGGATAATTTCGAAGCTAGCTTGGGTCCTCTTGATATTAAGTACGATAATTTGTCCACCAACTGGGATGAAGATATTCGTACTATTGAGAGACTTCTCAATGAGGACCGGTTTTCTCCTCCTTCTCCTACAGAGGTGACTAATGATGATCCATCGTTAGTTTCACCATCTATTGAGGATCCTCCCACTCTTGAGCTTAAGGACCTACCTCCTCATCTTGAGTACGTTTTCCTAGAAGACGACGAGAAGTTACCGGTCATCATCGCAAAGGACCTGAAAGAAGAAGAAAAAGCCCGACTTGTCGCCGTGTTGAATAAGCATAAAAGAGCTATCGCTTGGAAAATCTCCGACATCCGTGGAATTGATCCTCACTTTTGCACACATAAAATTCTCATGGAGGACGATTTTAAGCCCACAATTCAAAGCCAACGAAGGGTGAATCCCAAAATCCATGAAGTCATCAAAAAAGAGGTTATCAAACTTCTTGATGCGGGTATGATTTACCCTATTTCGGATTCACCATGGGTTAGTCCAGTCCATTGTGTGCCTAAGAAAGGCGGAATCACCGTTGTGCCCAATGCAAACAACGAGTTGATTCCTACCCGTCTCGTTACTGGGTGGAGAGTTTGTATAGACTACCGCAAACTCAATGATGCCACGAGAAAGGATCATTTCCCTCTACCTTTTATGGACCAAATGCTTGAACGTTTAGCGGGTAATGAATATTACTGCTTTCTTGATGGTTTCTCGGGTTATTTCCAAATACCCATCGATCCCCAAGATCAAGAGAAGACAACATTCACTTGTCCTAATGGCACATTTGCTTACAAAAGAATGCCTTTTGGCTTATGCAATGCCCCCGGGACTTTCCAAAGGTGCATGTTAGCAATCTTCCATGACATGGTTGAGCAAACCATGGAAGTCTTCATGGATGATTTCTCGGTCTTCGGGGATTCCTTCTCTTCTTGCCTTGCAAATTTGGAACGTATGCTTAAGTGGTCCGAAGACACTCGCCTTGTTCTGAATTGGGAAAAATGCCATTTTATGGTAAAAGAAGGCATTGTGCTAGGAAACAAAATCTCTAACGCCGGTCTTGAAGTCGACCGTGCTAAAGTAGATGTCATAGCCAAATTACCTCCACCTTCAACCGTGAAGGGTGTGAGAAGTTTTCTGGGTCATGCGGGCTTCTATCGACGATTCATTCAAGATTTCTCTAAAATCGCTCGCCCGATGACCCACCTCTTGGAAAAAGATACTCCTTTTATCTTTTCTAAAGATTGTCTCGAAGCCTTCAATCATCTAAAGGATAAGCTAACTAAGGCACCGGTCTTGGTTACCCCTAATTGGGAGCTGCCTTTTGAATTGATGTGCGATGCTAGCGACTTTTCCATTGGAGCGGTTTTGGGCCAACGTGTGCATAAACACTTCCAACCAATCCACTATGCTAGCAAAACAATGACTGGGGCTCAATTGCATTATACGACAACCGAAAAAGAGCTTTTAGCTGTTGTCTATGCTTTTGAAAATTTTTGCCCCTATCTTGTTTTATCCACCACCATCGTATACACGGACCATTCCGCGTTGAAGTACTTGATGACTAAACATGACTCTAAACCAAGACTTCTCCGTTGGGTTTTACTCCTTCAAGAATTCAATATTGAAATTCGCGACAAGAAGGGTGCTGAAAACCTAGCCGCGGATCATCTGAGTCGACTTGAGGATCCATATCAAAGGGATCATCCGAACAAAGAGATCAATGACTCTTTCCCCCTTGAGACCTTAATGTCTATAAGTCTCACTCTTGATGACACCCCGTGGTTTGCCGACATTGCAAACTACTTAGCGGGTGGTATTCTCATCAAAGGGTTAACATCCCAACAAAAGAAGAAGTTCTTGAATGATGTTAAGACTTACTTTTGGGATGAACCTTATCTATTCAAACAATGTGCTGATCTGATCATTCGTTGTTGTGTTGATGGACCGGCCGCTTTGGACATTCTCCAGGCTTGCCATGAAGGACCCACTGGTGGTCACTTTGGTCCCAACTACACCGCTAAGAAAGTGTTTGATTCTGGATTCTATTGGCCCACCATTTATCGTGACGCTCACGAAATGGTTAAGCATTGTGATGCTTGCCAACGCCAAGGCAAGATCACACATAAAGATGAGATGCCTCAAAATTTCATACAGGAATGTGAAATCTTTGACGTATGGGGCATCAACTTTATGGGGCCATTTCCATCCTCCAAAGGAAACAAGTACATCCTCGTCGCAGTTGACTACGTTTCTAAATAGGTTGAAGCCAAGGCTCTCCCTACGAACGATGCGAGGGTGGTTGTGAACTTTTTGAAGCAGCTTTTCGCTCGATTCGGCATTCCTCGTGCTATAATCAGTGACCGCGGGACTCATTTTTGCAATGATCAATTCACAAGTCATGGCTAAGTAAGGTGTTAATCACCGTCTTTCCACCGCCTATCATCCCCAAACCAATGGGCAAGCTGAGATATCCAACCGTGGATTGAAGCGAATTTTGGAGCGTACTGTGGGAGAGCATCGTGCCGCGTGGGCCGATAAGTTAGATGATGCTCTGTGGGCTTTCCGTACTGCTTACAAGACCCCGATCGGTTGTACACCTTATCGTCTTGTGTACGGGAAAGCATGCCACCTCCCCATCGAGCTGGAACACAAGGCGTACTGGGCCTTGAAGTGGGCGAACTTCGACATCAACAAAGCCGGTGATCATCGCAAGATTCAACTCAACAAGTGATGAGACTGCTTTTATACATGGTCTCATCGTCCAAAACGGGCCTAAATTACATAAAATATCATAAAATATGCCAAATATATGCTCGTGTTTGTTACTTGTGTATTTTTAGGTACGGATATTGAGGAAATGGCAAAAGATCACAAGAATCATTCAAAAACGAACACGGGAAACGAAGTCGCACAATGAACCAAACCCAAGTTTGGAATTTTGCAAAAAGACCCCTGAAGTTTGAAGAAATGGCAACTTTGGTCCCTCATCTTTGAAGAACTTGTCACAAATGACCCTCCAAATGTCAATTGTACAAGAATGATCCCTAAAGTTTGAAGACTATACAAATTCAGCCCTTGAAGAATGCCAAAATTGCATTTGAAGTCCTTAATTTAAGTTTGAAAACTTAAATGTGCCAAAATTGACAAGATGGCAAAGTTATTTTCAAAGGATATGAAGTTGATGCTGATTTATTACAAATTGGAAGAAGTAAAAGAGCTTGGGGGCCATATTTGCCAAACAACCAATCCCATTCCACCAACCAGACAATGCCACCTCAGCAATACCCACCCAATAACCCATTTACCCACTACCCTACCCAAACCCGTAGCCCACAACCCATTACCCAAACCGGTTTAATTAATTAAACAGGTCAAAAGGTCAAACCCACTTTTCCCACCTAAACAAGTTTTTAAATCCCTTTTTCCCCCTTTTGGATTAAACGACCCTTAATCCCCTATAAACCCTAAAACCCACCCACTCTTAATTAGTCCCAAATCAAAGGGTTTTGGGTTAAGACCTTCCAGAATCCCAATTGAGCTTAACCTCACTTTATCCCACCACAAAACAAACCCTCACATGGGCTGTGGACCCTACCCCGACCCTCCCCTGCTACATCACTTTCACCCCAATTCCAATACCCGACCACTTGAACGTGCAAGATCCCTCTACTTGGCCTCCAAGGAGTTACCAACGTCCAAGATCACGTTTTAACAGCTGGCATCTTCACAAGACACCAACAGAATCACATGGGAGCAAATTTTGACCAATTTCAAGACTTTTCTCAAGGGCATTTCAGGAAATCAAGAGCTAGGGTTTAGCATTAGTTTTAAGCTTTCTAGATAGTTCTATCTATTTGTATAAGTAGAGACGTTTGTATCTCTATTCACTTTTGTTCCAGATTTTGCTCAAAAATTGTATTTCCTTATCGATGTGCATGCAAGGAAAATCACTCTTCGTTTCAATGAGGAAGAACTCGTCATTAATGCAACCCAAAACACCACTCTTTCTTATGTGTATTCTATCACATCTTTGTACAATGTCAATCCCATCAAAAACATTTGCAAAAAGATTTCCAATAGAGTTTTAGGAGTTGTTGAGAAAAATGAAGTTCCGTCCCCTCCGCCGGTGGAGGTTAAGAGTGTTAAGCCTACGTTTCCAATCTCGAGTGATTCTTCGGATGATGAATACGTTGATCCCGATGGGGAGGTTTTCTTTGTTGACAAAAGATTTGAAAACTTACCACCACCTAAACCAAAAAGATTTCAAAATGTGAGAATTTTTAGTGTGACTAACATTGCTTTAGATACACCAAATATTTTTGACATAATTAAATCGGGTTTTCACAAGGAGAGTGTAAAAGATTAAAAAGGAAAAGATTTTAAATGTGATTTAAAAGATTTTTCTACAACTCTAACTCCGTCATCATCGTGTTTATTGAGTACTACAAGCTCGTCTTCTCCTTTTGACGATGCTTTGTGTGGACTTAGTGTGGGGGAATCCCCTTATGTTCCCTCCCCTTTCTCCACCGAGGACGAGATATTTGATCCTGGAATTGCTTGTATAGGGAAATCTCGGTCTTCCACCGATGCACTAAATGGAAAATCTTTTCATTTGATTGGTGCGAGTCTACCTCGAGTAGCTCATGTTTTTAGAGACTTACCCACTGTCCCACCCTTCTATTTCTTCTCTCCTATTTTCTTCTACCCCATTGGGGATTGTGTTGAAGTGGCGTTGTTTCGTCTTTCATCCGAAAACGAGGACGCTATCTTCGACCCCGGTATACGTTTATCGGGTTTTTAAAGTACTCCATGTGCTTTTGGGCCTTGTTTATCATGTAAGCCCCACTAAAAATTGACCATACCATGATATCCCTAAATGATCACATTTATGGGGATTCGAGTCGAGCTTTTGACTCGGTTATCAAAAACAAGGTGCCTCGTGGGGGAGACCCATGCTTATCCATGTACATATTATTGCTTTCTAATGTAGTTTAATGTGAGGGGATTTGTGCCCTTCCAACCTTTGTTCCGTGGTTGTTTGTGCATTGTGGTTTTTAGATCATGATCTTCACGATTGGAGCCTCTCATGTTCGTTTTATGGGAGCACTCGATCGTTTGCTTTGGAGACCTTTCCCAATATCCACATGATATATCCTTTTATGTTCTAACCTTAGGTTTTTAGCACACTTCATAAACGGCTATTACTTTTTGGTTACACCCTTTCCATGCTAGATTAGGCATTCGACTACGTCTCTAGTATGGGGGTGTTTTCACCCCTAGACTCGAAACATTGAGGACAATGTTTAACTTTAGTATGGGGGGGGGGGGGTGAATAGATACTTGCCTTGCCAAACCTTCATGCTTTCCAAAGTTTATCGTTTTGTTATCGTTTTTAGTTGCAAAATAAGGATAAAAATGGCCAAATTTTAAAATTTTTCTCATGTTTTATAAGTGTTTGAAGACACGAATGTAGATTTTCCAATGGCGAGAATAAGAGTAATTTTTGACTCGACCGTGCGTGTTGAGCACTTAGCTTTAATCCCTTAACTACACAATAGGCTAAGTCTCTTAAATGAGGATGAGAAATGATAGAGTTAATTATAAGTTACTATGCTAAACGTAGAGTACTCGTATTCTTTCAAAAACTCATGTGTTCTCGTTGTTTGCTTATTCTCCCTTCGCTTGTAAATATTTTTTGCTTAATAAATATTGACTTAGCGGTTTAGTTAGGATTGTTGGGTTTCTAGTCTTTTCTAGTAGCTTCCGTGTAATTAAATTGGGAAGACATTAAGGTATCGCCAGCGTCACGGTTTTGAAGTATTGGCACCCGAATAATCAAAAGCTTCACCCAATAATAAGATTTCAAGTGCTCACCTAAATCTAGCAAACAATTTGAAGCCCCACAAGGCCTAAAATCTATGCAAAATTGAAAGTGAATCAAGCCTTAATCTTCGAAGCTTTAAAGATCCAAAATTCGCTTTAGCGTGAGGATATACGTCTTTGGCTAATAAAACCACCGATGAGGCGGATAATAAAAGGCAAGGCAAGACCGAAGTCATAACAAAAGCTTCATGGCGATGTTGAATAAAAGATGGAGGTAAACCAAAGATAATAAGGCCCTTCCGTTAGGGGGCATATAAAAGTCTTGGTAATAAGTCTCATGTTCAAAACCGTTATAAAACCGTGTTTATCGATTCTTCTTGTCAACTTATTTTTTTTACATCGTTGTCTATTAGGAGGGGTTATTGATTTGATGGTCTTAGTTACACCGTTAGGACTCTATTTTTAGACCTAAATCTCTATTATCGCATAAGTCGATGATGTATCCTCGTGATCATTAAGACATAATAAAATATAAGAGATACAACTTAGGAATAATGGGAGAATAAGTACGTGATTAGGGCATATAAGTAGTGTTAGCATTACTAACTTATAATGACAATGATCTTGTTGCACGCTTGGCATGGAATTAAGGTGAAAATCGAGGACGATGAAATTATTTCTAACGAAGCATTCACGTGTTCTTATTCTATGAACCTAAACGTCCCATTTTGCGATGAAAATCATACATTATGTCTAAAACACAAGTAGTAGTAATAGTGTAGTATAGCTAGTTTATCATTCCAATAAAGTAAATAAAATTGAATTTTGGAGATGCTTTGATACTTTATTCTAGCATTGCGTGAGGGCACGTGTAACACCCCATTTTGGAAATGGAATATTACGCATATCATGGCGTGTCATCAAAGCATACAAGGATAAATGTCTAAGCATTATTCAACCATAAAAGGAAATACCGGAATCAAACATCGGTATCCCAAAGTAAAGCTCATCACACACAAACATAAATACTGTAAAAGGAAGGACGAAACAATGTCCAAAGCAACTGTATCAAGGTAAAGGAAATGCATAAAGTAAAGAAAGACAGTAAAGCTTCCAGTTCATATGCACCTACGTTTGAGATCTACGAGCGTCCCTGAGTACCTGCCGTTTTGGGAACATGAAAAGGAAAACGGCTGAGCAAGACGCTCAGTGCACGGATGTACAATAAAGCATGAAATAGGATAAGCATGTAACAATTAACAGCGGAAGACTAAGTACTGAGTAAACTGGTTAAGTATCATGAAAACTGGTTTTATAGTTTGAAAAGCCTTATGTTTAACCTGTGAAAACTGTTTTAACATATATATACCATAGCCCATATAGGTCATGAAAAGGTCACGTGCATGAATACTTGGAGGGGTGACCTCATCATGCTAATTAGAGGGGATGCCTCTAATCAATATACTGATTTGGGTAGGAGGGATCAGCTCCTTGTGAAGGATGCAAGGCACACACCACATTCACCATGATAAACTGAATAAAACATGTAACTAGGATGCACCCATACGCCCCACCTGATATAATAATATGGCCAAACTGAAAAGGGACGCCACGAGCAATCACTCCGCCGTGGGGAAGTCATAACATCGGTGCCTCCAATGCTATGGTTATGGTACCTCCATAACTAGGTGAAACTGGTCATGCTTGTATATGGCTATAGTTTATGCTAAATTAACATAAGCAGTTCAAAACAATAAAACAAATGCTGGGGAAAACAGTTGGCTGCATACGGGGAAATCCTAATAAGGAAGGAATGTCCATACTGAAAGGACGGGAATCCGTACCTCAAGTCCAGTGAAATGAACGGAAGAAAGACTCCTACTTCTGGATCACTAACGCTACATGAATACACACGTGTATAAGTATCGATTCATTGATTACGTACTGGGTTCTGGGTCTCATTATAGCTGATTTGGTATGTTTTAGGTCATGGTTCACTGTTTAAAGCCTTAAACTGGGTTTATCTTGTATTCTGATTAATCTGATTAAGTATTACCGGTGTTTCATGTATTATTATACTTACTGTGTAATAATAAGTAACTTTTCAAAAACAGCAAGTTTCCAAAAATAGAAAGTTTCCAAAAATAGAAAGTTTCCAAAAATAGAAAGTTTCCAAAAATAGAAAGTTACCAAAAATAGAAAGTTTCCAAAAATAGAAAGTTTCCAAAAATAGAAAGTTTCCAAAAATAGAAAGTTTCCAAAAATAGAAAGTTTCCAAAAATAGAATTTACTGCCTAAAATAGATTAGTTTCTAAAAATAGAAAGTTTCCAAAAATAGATCAGCTGCCTTAATTAAATAAGTTTCCATATATAGAAGGTTTCCATAATTAGATTAGCTGCCTGAAATAGATTGATTTCCATATATAGAAGGTTTCCATAATTAGATTAGTTGCCTTATTTAATTAAGTTTCTATAAATAGAAGTTTCCATAATTAGAATTAAGCTGATTTCATAAGCTAACATATAAGTCTAAGTGTTATAAGCTTATTACTTAAGTCATATGATATAGTGTATAGTTTAATTATTATTTCATGTATTTTAATTAAACTATAGGTTAAGCATTTTAATTAAAGTATAACATGTATAATTAAAATGAAATGAAAAATACTTAGGTTAAAATGTGTATTATTATTAATAATAATATAACCTAAGCCATGTCTAAATTAATTAATTATAGGCATGTTTTAATAATTAATTAATTATAACTTATAACATAAAATACTTAGGTTAAATTAATGTCATGATAAACTAATAATTAAAATAACCTAAGTCATGATTTAATTAATATTTCATGTTATTAATTAATTATATCCTAAGTTCATGATTCATAAAAATTACATGTAACATAGATCATGATTTTAACCAACGAACCATGAATCGGGTATGAATTCGACACCGTACCCCGGGCCAAACCCGGGGCACAAGTGTCCCCTTGCTGCCGTGGGTCCCACATGAGCCAACCAAGACCAATTGTGGTCTTGGTGGTGGCGGCAATAGCAAACCAAACCCCCCCTCGGGTTTGTTTGCTAGGCGGCCAAAAACAAACACCCTTATAAACCATTCTTTGATTTTAATTAATACCAAAACATGTTAGATCAATGATTAATTACCTTGTTTTCATAAGAAAAATAATAACATGTTCATGAAAATAATCAAAGATTAAAAGAATTAAAAAGAATTAAAAAGAAGGGTTAGAAAGGTATACCACTATGTAGCTTGGAAAAAGGATGAACAAACACGTATTCTAACACTTGTTTTTAAGATCAAAATCAAACAAACACCCTCCTATGGTGGTGTATAGGTGGCGGCACAAAGAGAGCAAAAAGGAGAGGAGAAAAACTCTTTTAGGGTTTTTGTTTATTTCTTGTAAAATGAAAAGTGAAAACAAGTTTAACACTTTACCCCCTTAACTTGTATAGTCCATGGGCCAAGCCCATTTTGTCTATGTGTGCCGTGGGTATGGGGGCCCCACATGGGGTACCCGTACCTTTCTCGTGTCCCGATGTTTCGTGTTCGTTCGTGGTTAAACGTGCTCGTGTTTAACGTGTTTCTGTTTCTTTTAACGTGTCGTTTATCGTAAACTCCACGCTCGTGAATATATTCTGAGTATTTACGTAACTATTATAATTAGTATTTAAATGGTGTTCATGATTTAATTATGTTCACGTGATATATTATTAACTGTTTATCATGGGTTCGTACGTAATCGATACTTGTCATGACATACACGTATGCACTTGCTTGATTATTAGCACATGAATGTGATCAATACTACATGAGGTAAGTTTTAATCTAGAACGTACGATCTTAAGGGCACTATTCATGGTAAAAGCATGCGGGTTTTACAATTCTTCCCCCCTAAAAAGAATAATTCGTCCCCAAATTATAGATAAAGTAAGCTGAAAAGAAGTGACATACCCGAACTCAAAATATGAAGTAAGGGTAAGAAGCTCGGATAGACTCCTCTGTTTCCCAAGTGGCTTCCCGCTCGGTATGGTCCCTCCAAAGGATTTTAACGAAAGGAATCGTCTTCCTTCTCATGACTCGTTCTTTCGAGTACTCGTTCGGGTTCTTCTATAAACGTGAGATCTTCACGTATCTGTTCCAGTGGATACTGAACCATGTGAAGGGGATGATAATTGTACCCTCTGAGTAAGGACACATGGAACACGTTATGCACGTGCGAAAGCTGAGGAGGTAACGCCAATCGGTAAGATACTTCGCCGATTCGTTCAACGATATCAAATGGTCCGATGAACCGAGGACTGAGTTTTCCCTTGATCCCGAAGCGTTTAACACCACGTGCCGGCGAAACCTTGAGGAAGACGTGATCTCCCACATTAAAATGTATGTCCCTACGATGCTTATCGGCGTAACTCTTTTGACGTGAACGCGCTTCCTGCAGCTTCTGTTTAGCTACCTCAATCTTCTCATTGGTCATTTCTATAATCTCTGGTCCTTCGAGTGTTCGCTCTCCCACTTGATCCCAGCAAGTTGGAGCGCGACACTTTCTGCCATACAACATTTCGAAAGGAGCACATTTGATACTTGCGTGCCAGCTGTTGTTGTATGCAAACTCGACTAAACAGATGTAATCGTCCCAATCACCTGTCCATTCCAACGCACACGACCTTAACATATCTTCCAATGTCTGAATTGTTCGCTCCGATTGTCCGTCCGTTTGAGGATGAAAGGCTGTGCTCAGCTTAAGTTGTGTACCCCAAGCTTTTTGCAGACCTTTCCAGAATCGCGACGTGAAACGAGGATCTCTGTCTGAGACGATGCTGGAGGGAGTGCCGTGGAGTCTCATGATCTCCCTTCTGTACGTATCTGCGAGTTTACTTACTGGATCTTCCTTGCGTATCGGTAAGAAATGAGCTGATTTGGTGAGTCGATCAACAATGACCCAAATAGCATCGTGCTTCTTCTTGGTAGGCGGAAGACCGGTAACAAAATCCATGGTGATTTTGTCCCACTTCCACTCTGGAATATCCAACGGTTGAAGGAGACCACCAGATCGCTGATGTTCAATCTTAACCTGCTGACAGGTAAGACATTTGGAGACATACGTGGCTACATCCTGTTTCATACCACTCCACCAAAAGTGCTGTCTGATGTCATGGTACATTTTTGTCGACCCAGGATGTATAGAAAATGGGGAGCTGTGAGCTTCAGCGAACAATGCTTCCCGGAGTTCTTGATTGTCAGGAACACAAAGTCTCGTGCCCTGCCAAATGATACCGTCTGCGTCCATTCTGAATTCTGTCTGCTTCTCCAAATTCTGAATTATCGCCCAAATCTCTCCATCGTCCTTCTGCGCTTCCTTAATCCTAGTCAGTAACTCAGGTTCTACTGTAAGATTCGCCCAGTATCCGTGCTGCCCACGTACCATGATTTCAATGTCAAGCCGCTCCAAGTCCCTTATGTTTTGTTCCTTGATCTCAATGCCGTTTATCATTCCGGACTTTCTGCTGAGTGCATCTGCTACTACATTAGCTTTCCCGGGATGATACTGTAGGTTAATATCATAATCCTTCAACAGTTCCAACCATCTCCTTTGTCTCATGTTCAATTCTCGCTGTGTGAAGATATACTTCAAGCTCTTGTGATCCGTGAAAATGTCGCATGATTCTCCGTATAAGTAATGCCTCCATATCTTCGATGCGAACACCACTGCAGCAAGTTCCAGGTCATGTGTAGGGTAGTTTTCTTCATAGGGCTTAAGCTGCCGTGAAGCATACGCGATCACTTTCCCATGTTGCATGAGAACACAGCCCAGTCCCTTCCCCGATGCATCGCTATAGATCTGAAATCCACCTGTACCAGATGGGAGAGTAAGAATAGGTGCAGATACTAGCTTCTGCTTTAGGTCTTCGAAGCTCTTCTCTCGATCTTCCGTCCAGACGAATTTCTCTCCTTTTCGCATCAGTTTGGTGAGAGGCAATGCCAGCCGAGAAAAGTTCTCCACGAATCTTCGATAATATCCAGCTAAGCCTAAGAAACTGCGGACTTCTGTCGCTGATGTTGGTCTTGGCCATTTAGTGATAGCCTCAACCTTCGCTGGGTCCATAGTGATCCCTTCTGCTGATAAAATGTGACCTAAGAATGCCACCTTGTTTAACCAGAACTCACACTTGGAGAATTTCGCATACAGCTGCTTCTGACGAAGAATCTGTAGTACAGTACGGAGATGATCTTCGTGTTCCTCCGTGGACTTTGAGAATATCAAGATGTCATCGATGAATACAATGACAAATTTATCAAGGAATTCATGGAAGATTCTGTTCATCAGATCCATGAATACTGCTGGAGCGTTAGTCAGGCCGAATGGCATGACTACAAACTCATAATGGCCATAGCGGGTACGAAAAGCAGTCTTGGCAATATCCTGCTCTTTAACCCTTAGCTGATGGTAGCCTGACCTTAGATCGATCTTTGAGAAGTGTTTGGCTCCTTGAAGTTGGTCAAACAGATCGTCTATACGTGGCAGTGGATATCTGTTGCGGATGGTAATCTTATTAAGTTCACGGTAGTCAATGCAAAGTCGCATGCTGCCGTCCTTCTTCTTAACGAACAAGACCGGTGCGCCCCATGGAGATGCGCTCGGTCTAATGAACCCTCGTTCAAGAAGTTCCTGCAATTGGTCCTTCAGTTCTTTTAGCTCTATGGGAGCCATACGATACGGAGCCTTAGAGATTGGCTCAGCTCCTGGAACAAGGTCGATGTTGAACTCCACTTCTCTTGCAGGTGGTATGCCTGGAAGTTCATCTGGGAAGACGTCTAGAAATTCTGAAACTACTGGTTGATCTTGAATCGATGGGGATTCAGCATCCATGTCATGAACCGTAGCGAGATAACCTTCGCAGCCATGTGACAGTAATGCACGTGCTTGCAAGGTAGATATGACTTGTACAGACCGTCCGGGTATGAACCCGTTATGGATGTACTCTGGTGCATTAATGTCGCCGAAGATCACTCGATAAGAGTGGCAGTCTATGGTAGCATGGTGCTTGGATAGCCAATCCATGCCGAGAATCATATCGAACTCCATCATGTCTAGAGGAAGTGCATCTACTGCACGAACTTTATCGTCAAACTCTAGAGGAAAACTCTTGTATACATGAGTTATTAATACAGAGTCCCATCAGAGGCGTGGAAATGGTAAGCTTATTTTCTAGTGGCGAGGGAAGTGTCCTGATGTTCTTAGCATAAGTAGTGGAAACAACTGAATGAGTGGCACCCGTGTCGAAAAGAACACATGCAGCCTGGCCG
This sequence comes from Glebionis coronaria, assembly GCA_025667525.1. Classification (NCBI taxonomy): domain Eukaryota; kingdom Viridiplantae; phylum Streptophyta; class Magnoliopsida; order Asterales; family Asteraceae; genus Glebionis; species Glebionis coronaria. The sequence continues at coordinate 22,050,132 of CM046879.1, read as the reverse complement.
TACATATACAAAATTCCAGTAATGGTACCTGTAGATTTGTTTGCCTGATCGCGCGATGTCGTGTAGACACGCCCAGTGGTAGGAGGCGGTTTAGTATCAGCATGACCCGAAGTAACCTCCATTTCACCCTTACGGCAATCTCTCATACGATGGCCAGGGAGGCCGCACTTGTAGCACGCGTCTGAGTCACGACGACATGGGCCAGGGTGTCTGCGATGGCAAGTGCTGCAAAGAGGATGAGTGAATCCTCCAGCAGGAGTCCTTGCTTGCTGAGGGCCTGCTGATGACAAAACGTGTTAAGAATTAAGTATATGCACGAGTATAGGACGTAAGCGTCATACGATGTTTACCAGTGTTAGCTGAACGGTTAGGCTGAGAACCCCTGTGGTTCTGGTCCCTTCCGTTACCGTGGTTCCTGGTAGAGATTAATATAGTGTCAGCATGAGAGATATAACATGAAATCATAAGAAGATGCGTAAATAGTAGGACCTGCTGTTGTTGGATTGTCCCGCATTGTTACGGTAATTATCATTACCGCTGTGCCTTTCCACAACAGAACGGTCGTTAGAGTGACCGTTTCCTTTGGGCTGATTGGGCTGCTGCTGAGTAGCCGGCTGAGACCGGTCCCCAGTTTTCTGCCTGGAAGATACAGTTTAAGAGATGATTATAGAACATATAACGATAGGATGCGGTCTGGTTAACGCTAGAACAAGAAATGTTTTACCTCTTGTCGGGTCTTTCAGCTTCCCCGAACTCATCGCGTTCCTGCAACATCTCAAGCTTTCTTGCTGCGTCGGCCACTTGTGCTACTGTATTGAACGTAGCACATACCAGATTGTTCGCGACCGAGGTGCGAAGTGCCCACCTAAAATGGTGTGCCTGCTCCTCAGGAGTACCAGCCGCTGCTCCTAGGAAACCAGCTAGGCGAAGAAAGCGCTGCATGAATTCGTTGCTATTCTCGCCCTGTCTCTGACGTATCCCGTGGTACTCACGCTTGAGTTTGTCCTGCTCTGCCTTAGGAAAGAACTGTTCCATCACTCTCTCCTTGAATTGGGCCCATGTCAAACCAGCGACCCATTCATCACCTCCTTCTGACTGCGTCAAAGCTAGCCACCAGTTGAGTACATCACCTTCAAACCTGTAGCACGCCAATCTTGCCTTGAAGGCGGGGTCACATCCCATAGCATTGAAGATTTTCTCAATGTGAGTCAGCCAGCTTTCAGCATCGCTGGGGCTATCAGTCTTTTCAAAAGCTCTCGGACGGAGCTTGTTAAATCTTTCCAACCATACTGCTAGAGTCACTGGGGGAGGAGGAGGAGGAGGTGCCTGATTCTGCGGCTGCTGATTATTGGCAGCTTGGACTTCAGCACGAATGTCATTCCTTAGTTGAGGAAGTAAGGCTTGCATGGCAGCCTGAATTGCAGCATTGAGCTGCTCTTGCTCGCGTGTGAGAACCATCTGACAGTATAACATAAAACATATGATTAACAGTTCAAACATAAAATATAAAAAAAAAAAATTTATGCCAAAATTTCACGAGAAAAATTTTATGCAAGAAAATCTTTGTGTGAATGCATGATGCAGTTTTATGAAAACTTTTGATGCTCGAGAGTGAACGCCTTCGGTCAGTTCACTCAAAATAAAAGACATATCGAGGGGACGCCTATGGGTCGGTCCCAAATCTAAAAGTTTCGATAAAACACATGCGACTAAATAGGGCCAGTCCTGTACCAACCATTACTTAGTCAAAAACCCTGTAACAATGACATGTATATGTATGCTTAAAAATGATGAATGCATGAAAACAACTGTCAGTTCTAGGAAGACCGAAGTGACTACCCACTAATCACAGGTCATATTTGAGAGCCTACAGGTCGAAGCCTTGGCTCTGATACCATAATTGTAACACCCCATTTTGGAAATGGAATATTACGCATATCATTGCGTGTCATCAAAGCATACAAGGATAAATGTCTAAGCATTATTCAACCATAAAAGGAAATACCGGAATCAAACATCGGTATCCCAAAGTAAAGCTCATCACACACAAACATAAATACTGTAAAAGGAAGGACGAAACAATGTCCAAAGCAACTGTATCAAGGTAAAGGAAATGCATAAAGTAAAGAAAGACAGTAAAGCTTCCAGTCCATATGCACCTACGTTTGAGATCTACGAGCGTTCCTGAGTACCTGCCGTTTTGGGAACATGAAAAGGAAAACGGCTGAGCAAGACGCTCAGTGCACGGATGTACAATAAAGCATGAAATAGGATAAGCATGTAACAATTAACAGCGGAAGACTAAGTACTGAGTAAACTGGTTAAGTATCATGAAAACTGGTTTTATAGTTTGAAAAGCCTTATGTTTAACCTGTGAAAACTGTTTTAACATATATATACCATAGCCCATATAGGTCATGAAAAGGTCACGTGCATGAATACTTGGAGGGGTGACCTCATCATGCTGATTAGAGGGGATGCCTCTAATCAATATACTGATTTGGGTAGGAGGGATCAGCTCCTTGTGAAGGGTGCAAGGCACACACCACATTCACCATGATAAACTGAATAAAACATGTAACTAGGATGCACCCATACGCCCCACCTGATATAATAATATGGCCAAACTGAAAAGGGACGCCACGAGCAATCACTCCGCCGTGGGGAAGTCATAACATCGGTGCCTCCAATGCTATGGTTATGGTACCTCCATAACTAGGTGAAACTGGTCATGCTTGTATATGGCTATAGTTTATGCTAAATTAACATAAGCAGTTCAAAACAATAAAACAAATGCTGGGGAAAACAGTTGGCTGCATACGGGGAAATCCTAATAAGGAAGGAATGTCCATACTGAAAGGACGGGAATCCGTACCTCAAGTCCAGTGAAATGAACGGAAGAAAGACTCCTACTTCTGGATCACTAACGCTACATGAATACACACGTGTATAAGTATCGATTCACTGATTACGTACTGGGTTCTGGGTCTCATTATAGCTGATTTGGTATGTTTTAGGTCATGGTTCACTGTTTAAAGCCTTAAACTGGGTTTATCTTGTATTCTGATTAATCTGATTAAGTATTACTGGTGTTTCATGTATTATTATACTTACTGTGTAATAATAAGTAACTTTCCAAAAACAGCAAGTTTCCAAAAATAGAAAGTTTCCAAAAATAGAAAGTTTCCAAAAATAGAAAGTTTCCAAAAATAGAAAGTTACCAAAAATAGAAAGTTTCCAAAAATAGAAAGTTTCCAAAAATAGAAAGTTTCCAAAAATAGAAAGTTTCCAAAAATAGAAAGTTTCCAAAAATAGAATTTACTGCCTAAAATAGACTAGTTTCTAAAAATAGAAAGTTTCCAAAAATAGATCAGCTGCATTAATTAAATAAGTTTCCATATATAGAAGGTTTCCATAATTAGATTAGCTGCCTGAAATATATTGATTTCCATATATAGAAGGTTTCCATAATTAGATTAGTTGCCTTATTTAATTAAGTTTCTATAAATAGAAGTTTCCATAATTAGAATTAAGCTGATTTCATAAGCTAACATATAAGTCTAAGTGTTATAAGCTTATTACTTAAGTCATATGATATAGTCTATAGTTTAATTATTATTTCATGTATTTTAATTAAACTATAGGTTAAGCATTTTAATTAAAGTATAACATGTATAATTAAAATGAAATGAAAAATACTTAGGTTAAAATGTGTATTATTATTAATAATAATATAACCTAAGCCATGTCTAAATTAATTAATTATAGGCATGTTTTAATAATTAATTAATTATAACTTATAACATAAAATACTTAGGTTAAATTAATGTCATGATAAACTAATAATTAAAATAACCTAAGTCATGATTTAATTAATATTTCATGTTATTAATTAATTATATCCTAAGTTCCTGATTCATAAAAATTACATGTAACATAGATCATGATTTTAACCAACGAACCATGAATCGGGTATGAATTCGACACCGTACCCCGGGCCAAACCCGGGGCACAAGTGTCCCCTTGCTGCCGTGGGTCCCACATGAGCCAACCAAGACCAATTGTGGTCTTGGTGGTGGCGGCAATAGCAAACCAAACCCCCCCTCGGGTTTGTTTGCTAGGCGGCCAAAAACAAACACCCTTATAAACCATTCTTTGATTTTAATTAATACCAAAACATGTTAGATCAATGATTAATTACCTTGTTTTCATAAGAAAAATAATAACATGTTCATGAAAATAATCAAAGATTAAAAGAATTAAAAAGAATTAAAAAGAAGGGTTAGAAAGGTATACCACTATGTAGCTTGGAAAAAGGATGAACAAACACGTATTCTAACACTTGTTTTTAAGATCAAAATCAAACAAACACCCTCCTATGGTGGTGTATAGGTGGCGGCACAAAGAGAGCAAAAAGGAGAGGAGAAAAACTCTTTTAGGGTTTTTGTTTATTTCTTGTAAAATGAAAAGTGAAAACAAGTTTAACACTTTACCCCCCTTAACTTGTAAAGTCCATGGGCCAAGCCCATTTTGTCTATGTGTGCCGTGGGTATGGGGGCCCCACATGGGGTACCCGTACCTTTCTCGTGTCTCGATGTTTCGTGTTCGTTCGTGGTTAAACGTGCTCGTGTTTAACGTGTTTCTGTTTCTTTTAACGTGTCGTTTATCGTAAACTCCACGCTCGTGAATATATTCTGAGTATTTACGTAATTATTATAATTAGTATTTAAATGGTGTTCATGATTTAATTATGTTCACGTGATATATTATTAACTGTTTATCATGGGTTCGTACGTAATCGATACTTGTCATGACATACACGTATGCACTTGCTTGATTATTAGCACATGAATGTGATCAATACTACATGAGGTAAGTTTTAATCTAGAACGTACGATCTTAAGGGCACTATTCATGGTAAAAGCATGCGGGTTTTACAGCACGACAATGGTTTAGTATGGGGGAGTGATGAGACTGCTTTTATACATGGTCTCATCGTCCAAAACGGGCTTAAATTACATAAAATATCATAAAATATGCCAAATATATGCTCGTGTTTGTTACTTGTGTATTTTTAGGTACGGATATTGAGGAAATGGCAAAAGATCACAAGAATCATTCAAAAACGAACACGGGAAACGAAGTCGCACAATGAACCAAGCCCAAGTTTGGAATTTTGCAAAAAGACCCCTGAAGTTTGAAGAAATGGCAACTTTGGTCCCTCATCTTTGAAGAACTTGTCACAAATGACCCTCCAAATGTCAATTGTACAAGAATGATCCCTAAAGTTTGAAGACTATACAAATTCAGCCCTTGAAGAATGCCAAAATTGCATTTGAAGTCCTTAATTTAAGTTTGAAAACTTAAATGTGCCAGAATTGACAAGATGGCAAAGTTATTTTCAAAGGATATGAAGTTGATGCTGATTTATTACAAATTGGAAGAAGTAAAAGATCTTGGGGGCCATATTTGCCAAACAACCAATCCCATTCCACCAACCAGACAATGCCACCTCAGCAATACCCACCCAATAACCCATTTACCCACTACCCTACCCAAACACGTAGCCCACAACCCATTACCCAAACCGGTTTAATTAATTAAACAGGTCAAAAGGTCAAACCCACTTTTCCCACCTAAACAAGTTTTTAAATCCCTTTTTCCCCCTTTTGGATTAAACGACCCTTAATCCCCTATAAACCCTAAAACCCACCTAGTCTTAATTAGTCCCAAATCAAAGGGTTTTGGGTTAAGACCTTCCAGAATCCCAACTAAGCTTAACCTCACTTTATCCCACCACAAAACAAACCCTCACATGGGCTGTGGACCCTACCCTGACCATCCCCTGCTACATCACTTTCACCCCAATTCCAATACCCGACCACTTGAACGTGCAAGATCCCTCTACTTGGCCTCCAAGGAGTTACCAACGTCCAAGATCACGTTTTAATAGTTGGCATCTTCACAAGACACCAACAGAATCACATGGGAGCAAATTTTGACCAATTTCAAGACTTTTCTCAAGGGCATTTCAGGAAATCAAGAGCTAGGGTTTAGCATTTGTTTTAAGCTTTCTAGATAGTTCTATCTGTTTGTATAAATAGAGACGTTTGTATCTCTATTCACTTTTGTTCCAGATTTTGCTCAAAAATTGTATTTCCTTTTTAATTAAAATAAAGTTGGTATTTGAAGTTGTCAATTGTAATTCCTTTTATTGTTATTTAAAAGTTGGTGTCTTTTGTGAGTTAAAATCTGTGTCCATTGAAATTTGCAAAACATTTTGTGAAGTTTGGAAATTTCAGAAAAAGGTTTCTAAAATTTGGGGATTTTGTGGTAAATTTGACTCAAGGTTTGATGTTTAAGTTAGTATAAGTAAATTGGTTTAAGTGTTTTGAAAGAAAAACAATTGAGACGTTTAAGAAAGTTTTTGAAAAGATTTTAAAAAGAGGAAGTGAAACAGAAGTGTATATTGCTTGTGTAACTTTCATTTAATCTTAGCAGGTTTGAGTGTTTGTTGTTCAAGAGATCTACACAAACCCGAGTTTGATTGGAGGTGGTTTTTCAACCACTAGGGACCTGGATGTAGGTCCCTAAAGGTAAAAATCTTTTGCCTTTTTCAGTTTTCAAGAAATCTGTGAATGTGCATGAAATTGTTGTGAAGTTTGTTTAAGTGTTGTTACATGGTAAGAAATTGTTCATGATTAGTGTTAGATGCATGCTAGTTAGTTTAGAATCAGTTTGAGCAAGTTTTGAAAGGATTTTGTTTGAAAAATCTTGGTTTTCAGGTTTTAAGGGGTGTTTGGATACGGGTTTTAATTGAAAATTGGTGACAAGATTTTGATTAAAAACGTGTTAGAATCACTTAATAGGGTTGCAATAGGTAGTGTGAAGTTTTGTCATCAGCTTGGTACAATTTTGAAGCAAGTTGTTTGATAAAAATTGGAAAAAGATAGCATAAAACTGCATAATCACTTTTCTGCTTATTTTGTGAGTTTGTGCATCAAAGTTTGTGAAACCTGCTAGATTACAGGTTTATCTAGGGTTGTGTTACATTTCCTTGTCAAGTGGTAGAAGTGTATGCATAATCTTGGCCTTTGAATCTCATAATTGTGCAAGTAGTTAAGCTAAAACACCCACAGACCATAAAATTTGCATCAGCAACTTTATTTTGCATTTTTTTGCTTTCTTGTGCTTGATTGGGAGTTATAGGTTGCTTGTTTTGTACTTGTTTTGACTCCTTGTACTCCAAAGAGTACAAGGGTGCCCTGATTGTCCACAAAAACATCACCAATTCATCAAACCAAGCCCTCTTGGTTCCTATTTGCACCTGTGAAGATTTTACATCTGCTTGTGTTTTTAAAATAGAACTGGGCACGAATTTGGATCCAATAGCCTTAATCTTGTTAAAAAGTGGTTTGTGTTTGTGTTTTTGTGCTTAAAAAAGGGTCACTGGATTGGTTTGTAAAAGTTAAAAAGTAAAAAAAAAATAATAAAACAAAAAGGAGTGGCCAGGACTCGAACCAGCGCCACCCCTCTCACAACACTCACACACTACCACTGCGCCCTTGGGTTTTTTACTGACCAAGGGTGCATTTGAGTGTTACTTAACCCCATTTTGTTTTGGCTTTTCAAAAAGCAAGCCGTAGCTAAATAAGCCAATCCTGGGTTATTGGCTTAGCTTATTGGCCAAGCTTATTTTTCATAGATTTGTATTAGACTTTAGGACTTTTCTGGCTAAAAATTAGATTTTTCCTTTTCTTTATTTATTTTTTATTCATTTTTCTTTACCCGTATATTATTAAATAGATAAAAAATAGTTAAAATAAGTTTTAATTTTTAGAAAAATAGTTTTTAGGTTTTATTTAAGTAATTTGAGGTTTACATTCCAAAAAGTTTTCAAAAAGTCTTATTTTTTATTTTATTTGATTTTAGGGTTTTTTAACAAATTTAGAAATTAATATAAAATTAATAAAAAGGTTTTAGGAACTTTAATTTGCATTTTTATCTTAATTAGAATATTTAGGATTTTTGGTAATTTTTTAGAATTTATTTCTAAACCTTTTATTTTTTTGAATATTTTAATATTATTTTATTACCAAAAATAGAAAGTTTATTTTTTCTACTTTTTTCATTTTTCCTAGATTGTAAACATTAAATTAGGAACTTTTTCACTTTCCAAATATTTTTTTAGACTTTTCCATTAATTTCTAGAATTAATTTAAGATTTAATAGATTTTAATAGTTTTTAGGAGTTTAAAATTAGTTTAATTTGGTTTTAAATTTTTTAAAAATAGTTTTTAACTTAATTAGGTCATTTTTTAGGTTTACAAACTTTAAAATCTTGTTTGGGGCTTTTTAATAATTAATTGTGATTTTTAGGGCTTTAATTAGCATTAAAAAGTCATTATTTAATTAATTAAAAGGTTTTAGCAAGTTTTGATTTTTTGTAAGCTCTTAGAATTTTATTGTGGATTTTTAGTAATTTTTAGGAATTTTTAGGTTAAAATTTTAATTTTCGTGGTTTTTACGGTTCTACGTCTTAACTTTCTAGTAGTGATTTTTGTTAATTTTTATTTTTACGTCTTCGTCATTTTCTCTCCCCTTTTCTTGTTAATAATCAAAAACAAATCAATCATCATTCAATACACAACGCACTTGCCTCCTTGGGAAACGAACTTGGACTTCATTTGGGTCATTAGTGCTCGGTTTTCCTAAACCGACACTTAAGCTTACCACTACTTGTACTTCCTTTTCCTAAAGGTCGTATTTTACTACAACCAACAAGCTAAATGAACTAAGGAATGAAGCTTATGAGAACTCGCTGATCTACAAGGAGAAGACGAAGATTATCCACGATGCTAAACTCAAGAACCGAGAGTTCCATGTTGGTGATCAAGTCTTACTTTTTAACTCTCGGTTGAAGATCTTCTCTGGCAAGTTGAAGAGCCGCTGGTCTGGTCCATTCCCTGTCGCCAAAGTCTTTCCATATGGTACCATTGAGCTTGCTCAGCCAAATGGGCCCAATTTCAAGGTGAATGGCCAGCGTTTGAAGCTGTACTTTGGTAAGGACATCTCCCACGAGATGATTCCATCCCTCACCACGTTCCCCATGAACTAAATTTGGGTCGAGTCAGGCTCGTGACTCGGTGAACAAAAACAAGCGCTTCTCGGGAGGCAACCCGTGATCTACCCTTTACTGCTTTCATAATAAGTGTAGGGGGAAGCCCCGTATGTGTTTGATGTCTTGTTTCTTATCTTGTGCAGGGATTCAAGATTCAAAAAGCATCTTGATGACTTTTGACGAACCGTGATACCGTGTTCCTATCTTCCCGGTTCTATCCTAAACTCTTGTGATTCAATATTTCATATTTTATATGCTCACATTGAAATCACTTTAGTTGTCCTTTCCTTAGCAAGATTTAAACAAAGTGCACAATGTCATAAGTGTAGGGGAGTTTACTTCCACATGCTTAAACATTGAGGACAATATTTATATCAAGTGTAGGGGGGACTTCTATCGAAGTAAGTGGTATTTTCCATAAATTTGCCCTCATTTTAACCGGAAAATTTGATTTTTCGACATTTTTCAAAATTTTTAATCTATTTTGGCCTATTGTATAGTTGTATTTTCCTTTGTTATGCTTATTTTCTTTCTTTCATTCATTACTAGAATAAATTAATTTTTTCTTAGTCGTGAGTATTTTGACTCAACCCGAGTTTACCTATCTAAGTTTACTCTGGCTAGTATCCTTAACGTGTTTAAGTCAAGTTTTGCTAGGCTTTTATATAGGGAGCTATAAAACGCGAAAGTCTTAACTCTCACGAGTTAAGAACAAGAACTTTTCGCAAGTTCCTATAACTGACCCTAGAGAATCGTTTATCAAGGGAACTTTAAAATGCGATTTCTAAACTTGAAAAAGTCTAAGAAGTTGCAAGATCCTATAGACAACTCGAAAACCCAAAACTTTGACTTAATAGGCTAAGCATCCACGAGTCTCATTCCTTGAGATTTTAAACTGTGGAGAACGAGAGATGATAGAGCCAATTATAAGTTCGGTATTCTTTCGTGAATTTATGTGAGTTAATTATGAGCCTATTCTCCCTCCGCTTGTTAATAAATTTATCTGCAATAAATAAGGTTGTACGATTTAAAAGGTTACTTAGCTTCTAGCCCCAGATCGTTTAAAAGTTCCTCGGTACGGATTAGAGTTCATAGCCAAGGCATAACTTATTGAAGCGGGATGCGAAGATTGGCGAGTCCGAAAAGGCCCTAACAAGGCATGAGGGCTAAATTTTGCTGCTAAAGATCCAAAGTGATGTGAAGAATCATTTATCGAAAATCAATATGAAGGATCGAGACACACGACGAAAAGAAAAAACTCCCCTAAAGGATCATGGAGAAGTCTATCCAAAAAGACCCTAACAAGGTATGAGGATAAATACATCCAAGTCCTAAAAGGAGGCGGATCGTTTTATATCAAAGTCCAAAATAAAGATTGGAGAAAAATGAAGAAGTCGTGGTCCAAATATGAAGAATCTCTCAAAACTTCAAGTGAAGAAATTCTTATTATGAAGAGAAGACCATAATTTCAAGAACATCTCTCAAAGATTTGAAGTATGAAGTCGCTGCCAAATATCGGTCCGAGAAAGGTCTCAAATCGTGAAGCGAGTTATGCCAAGATATGAACTTTATGAGGTCCCGAGAAGCAGTTTTAAAAGATTTGGTCCTTTAGCTAACTATTGATTAAATCATGCACTTTATTTTCAGCCTAACAACTATCGAAATAAGTCAAACAATGCATCCTCATGATCATTCAAGACAAAAATAAAATATAAGAGATACACCTAGGAATAAGGGAGTCTAAGTGAATAATTGGCCCACATGAGTTCGTGTTAGTTTGCTAACTTATAATAACAATGATCTCGTTTTTAAGCTTGGTATGGGGAACGTGAAACTTGAGGATGATAAACGTTCATGGCAGCAAAAACCCAACGTAAGTTTTAAATTTCTTTACTTATTTCTATCTTTTTATGTTTAGTATTTAATAAAGGCCTTATGATGAAAAATGTAAACCGTGCTTTAAAATTAATGCATTGCATGAGGGCATTGCAATGGTCAAGTGTAGGGGATTTGATAGGTGTGAAAACACCCATCCTTTTACCACTTATTTCCAATAAAAACAAGACCAAAACGTGTATTTTATATCGTAAAAGTTGGAATTATGCGTGGTTTGTGTTTTTATTGTGTTTTAGGACCAAAATATGAAAAAGGAAGAAAACACGGGCTTTCACGGGCTTTTATCGAAGAAAACGGGAAAAGACGAAGTCAAAAGATCAAGAGTGCTTAAAGAACGGATGTCCAAGACCATTATGAAGATTTATCGAGGAACAAGTCTAAAGACGGAAGTTTAATGAAGTCGAAGAACTCGAGTCTAAATAAACGAAGAAATGTTGAGACGAGTTCAATTAATCCCGAGACGACATCGAGAAAGACAAATGAATTAAATCGAGTCGAGAAGAAAAGAAAGAAGGAAGCACCACACGCACTCCACACTTCCCTATAAATACCCTCCTAATCACATTAGGAGGGGGGTTAGCTAGTTTTATTTTCTAAGTTTTTCTTTCTAGTTTTAGAGAGAGAAAGTTCCAAACTTTCTCTCACTAGTTTTTCATCCTTCCTTTCTTTTAAGCTTTTATAAATCTTTGTATTTGAGTCCATTTTAATCAAAAGTTTAACCTTTGTGTTCTTTAGTCTCATTCTACATCTCTTGGCTTATTTGAATTTTTGATCCGAAATCTTTTCTTTAATCCGAACCCTTTATGATCCGTGATTAAATTTGAGGTTGTATGGTTAGAAGATTCGTCTCCTTTGTTCCTACATAAGCTCCTACGTGTATAAGTTATAAGCTCTTAATGCTTATTGGCTTATTACAAGTCTTAGCTTATTACTTTTCGGATTTCTTCAAGGTTTTAGTAATTTTAAAGTCCCTTTCAAAAAGTTCTTGATTTTATATTTTGAAAAGTTGTCGAATTTTAGTTTATTAAGTTGTTTAAGATTCAGGTGGAATAGCTTTTTACACTTGCTTATTGAGTTTTGAATTCCCCACCAATTTCAGATTAAGTTAGCTTTCATCGCGATTTTGGGGTTTCTACACATTCCGATAGATTTCAGTGTTTGATCGCAATAACCCATTAGGGTTCTACTTTGCGATCAGGTTTTCATTCCCCCTTATTCCGATCTGGGTTGCGATCGCTCATTGCGATCGCACATTCCGACGGGATCAAGGTCTTTGCTAAGACGAAGTGCTGCCCATTTTTCGACAGTAACATTGCGATAGTAAGCTTTCCGATAGATGCAACATTGCGATAGCCATTATTCCGATCTGAAGCATTGCGATCTGAAAACATTCCGATGATAGTAAGTTTAACATTCCGGTGGACCTTTGTTTTGATTATTCCGATGGCTTATTCCAGTGATATTCCGATGGCTACCATTTGGTTTATTCCGATGGACATGAATTGTTTTATTCCGATTAACTAAGATTTTAAGTTTTAATGTTTTTCAAAGTTTTAAGTTTCAAGTATTTTCCTAATTAACTTTAAGTTTAATTTTGTCAAAGCTCTAAATTTACTCAACGACACTTACTTATTTGCTTGTAGTTAAAATTAGATAAACAAATCAAACCATTCTCTTGTTCACCAAAAGACGATCGAGTCGCACTCTTAACCATTAGTCAATTCGAAGAGACTTGGGACAACAATATTTTATACTTAGCTAAAAGCGAAGTATTAGGAACCTTTTGGTTTCAGTGTCAACCGAGACCAATAAGGTCTCGGTGGGACTTTTTGTTTAGGTAGGGGGAACTGGCTACAACCGGTGGGTAATGCAGGCAATCAGTGGGAACCCCAGATAGTTTTGTGGTGATGTTGGTTCGACCAGGCAACCGGCATTGCCGGTGGGAGCCATGTCTCGGGATTTGGGATTTGGGGCTTGGATATAAATTATTAGGCCATGTCATTTTATAAGTAAATTAATTAAATTAATTCCCTTATAACATTATTAATTTAATTAATCCAAGATATAGGTTATTATTAAATTAAATAAAACATATTTTAACATAAGTATTTATTTAGTGTAATTAAATTAAAACCATGTTAATTTAATTATTATTTTAAGGTAAAGTTTATTAATATTTTCCATGATATATTATTAATTATTAAACCATGCTTTTCGTTAATAATTAATAACCATGTATAACCTATAGTATTTATTTAAACAAAACTTTACTATTAATCCTAGGACTTATAACTTTTAACCCAGAAGCACTAACTTATATTTTTAGCTTATTAATCCAGCTTATATCTATTTATGGAAACTTTCTATTTTAGGAAACTTACTATTTTTGGAATCATTCTATTTTTTGAAACCTGCTATTTTTAGAAAGTTACTTATTATTACACTACAAGTATAATTATACAAGATATACATGAATTACATAATCAGAATACATTTAAAACATTAATAATACAGTATAATATTTAAAACAGTAAAACATGACAAGAACATATAAAATACGTTAAGAACATACAAGAACCAGTAACACACTCAGTATATCAGACAACACATACATGTTCCCTGTTTATGTAGCATTAGTGAAGTCGGCGTATGACTTTGCATTCTTTCATATTTTCATCGTTCACTGGACATAATGTACGGATATTCCGTCCTAAAGTATGGATATTTACTTCCTTTATTAGGATTCCCCGTTTGTAGCCAACTGTTTTCCCCAAGTATTTGTTTTATATGTTTTGATAGCTTATGTTTAGTTTTAAATGCCTAAGCCATATACATGCATGACCTGTTTCACCTAATTATAGAGGTACCATAACCATAACATTGAAGGCACCAGTGTTGACTTCCCCATGGCGGAGTGATTGCTCGTGGCGTCCCTTTTAGTTTTGCCAATATTATTATATTATCATGTGGGGCGTATGAGTGCATCCTAGTTACATGTTTTACAAGTATTTTCATGGTGAATGTGGTGTCTTCATGGCATCCTTCACAAGGAGTTGATCCCTCCTGCCCAGACTAAAATAATTAGAGGCAAACCTCTAAATGCATGATGAGGTCACCCTCTAAGTATCCAAGCACGTTGATACATCATGAACTATATTGGCTTTTGGTTAGTTAAAAAACAGTTTCATATTATAAACATAAGGATTTTCAAACTATAAAACCAGTTTTACCAGCTTATACCATGTTTTGCAGGACTTATATATTTCTGCTTCTTTTCAATCTTATTTATGTTTCAGTCATTTCATACTATGTCATATATCCGTTCACTGAGCGTATTGCTCAGCCGTTACTTTCCTTTTTATGTCCCAAAATGGCAGGTACCCATGGACAGACTTGAGCATTTGGAGGACATTTATAGGATGGAAGATGCCTTAGACTTCTTATCCGTTTGCCTTCTTATACTAATGCTAATTTTGACACTTGTTTTGTCCTTATTATTTCATTTACTTTATATATGTTTTGTGCTTATGTTTAGGAACCGATGTTTGATTTTGTTTTTTCCTTTTTGGTCATATATGTTTAGTACATATTACCTAGCATGGTTTGATGACACGCCATAATTATCCTGTGATATTCCATTTATCAAAATGGGTTGTTACACATCTTCTCAACAACTTGCAGATATCTTCTCAAAAAGTATATCACGTCCACTTTTTGAATATTTCTGCTCCAAGCTCTGTATTGTTCCTGCACCGCCTCGCTTGGGGGGGGGGGATTTAAGATATACCATATAAGGACTGACTTAGTATAGGCCTCTTATTTGTCTTGTTAATAGTGGCCCATCAAGGCCTTATTACTTCGTTGTAACTCTAATGAATCTCTATATATTCTTGTCTAATGATATGTGCAAATGATTCAGAGATTATAATTATTCTCATATATAGTGATGCTTCATTTCTTGAAATCCTTGAAAAGTGAGTACGCCCACTCGGCTATTCAAACAGTTGACGTAGTGTTGATACGGAACTCTACTACAAATGTAGCTATCTAATGGTGTACCCCAGCCTTTCTCTATAGCCTTGTGAAGGAGGCCCAAGTATTGAAGAACGAACTGACTTGTTTCTGGAGGCCCAAGATCGCGTGACGAAGAGGGGTTTAGTAAAACGAGCATAACTTTTTCATCCTAGTTCCGTTTTCAGCCCATGACTTGTCAAAACATGCGTAAAAGGAGGCGGACGACGTTGTAATTAGCTTTTAGCTGGTTGCGGATTTTTCAAGGCCTAGAAAGCCTTTTTACTATAAGTTTTTTACATATTTATTTTTTTCACTGATCATGATCCTTAAGGCATATTCATACTCAAGATAAGGTATCCCATAAGCATGGGCATTGGTTAGATTTTCTTGAGAAGTTTACTTTTGTGATGAAACATAAAACTAGTGCTTCCAATCGTGCTGCTGATGCCTTAAGCAGGAGGAGTAATTTACTTGTAACCATGCAGGTTGATGTTCCAGGACTTGATGTCATTCGTGACATAGTGACTATGGACCCGTACTTTTCAGCTGTTTTGCAGGATTTGCAATCTGGAGAGAAGACATATTTTGTTATACATGATGGGTTCCCCTTAAAGTGAATCAACTTTGTATTCCGGATTCAAGTCTTCGCGTGCAAATTATTAAGGAGTTTCATGGTGAAGGACATGCTTTTCGTGATCGTACTTTACAGTTGGTATCAAGAGCCGAAGTTCTTGATTAAGATGCCTCCAAGGAAAACAAGAACACTATAGGACTTGGATGAGCAAGAAGTTGAGCAGCGTATTATGGTAAAAATGATGGAGCGATACGAGCAATTAGTTGATCAATTGAATAATCAGATGAACGATTTGATGAGCAACAGGATGCATCGCCTTCGTCATCACGATGATGGGGATGAAGATCTGGCAGAAAATCTGTTTGCTGATGGTTCATCTTCTGATGAACAATCTATACGGCGACCAGGAGGAATCAAAGGAGGATAATAGTAGGCGCTGGGAATTAGGATTGAGGACTAATGTTCCTAAGTTTAATGGGGATACTTTGAATCCCGAGGGGTTCATTGATTGGCTTGTTACTGTGACAATCCGTCAATTTACGATTGATATTTTATTCTCGAATATTATTTAAAAACATTATTTTAATGTTATAATATTAACTCACATATTTTTGGGAAGAAATTTGGATTTACGTCTAGAAGTAGCGTCGACTACGTTTAAACCGGAGGATTCAACGTTACGTGCTTACGTTTACATACACCGTCTTTGGTGTCAGTCCGACATTTCAGAAAATAAATTTATCCGTAAATATTATTTTGGAGTTTTAAATTTGTGTTGGTTCATAAACTCACAAAGTTACGAGAAGAGATTAGGACTTACGATTTTATTTTAACATCCTTTACGACTAAACCGGAAACCCTAGGATTACGTATTTACGTTTTCGAACTCCGTTTTTGATGAGACAATTTTTATTAGATTTGTTTTGTGACGTTGATTCATAATTTATAAAAACGTTTTTCGAAAAACGACCCGAGGGCACGCAAATCAAGGAAACTAGAATCGAGGAATACCCGTAAACTAGTGAGATGGGACAAAATACATTGTCCCACCCCACTAGCACACATGGGACGGCCAAAAACACCACCACACCCTTAGGTGGCACCCTTACACTTCATTAAGTTACACATGTAACTTAAAGCTTACAAAGTAAGCTATTCTACCCACAAAACAAGTAAAACCACTAGCACTTACCATTCACTCCATTTCTCACCATGCAAACTAGCTAAAATTCTCTCTCTCTAACTCAAATATGTTGTCCCATATTCATCATCCAACACCCAATTTGATCTTGATTCCACCACAAAATCATGTGTTATTTACACATATGTTGAAGCCACTTTGAAACCCTATTGATTGTTGGTGCTTATAACATCCAAGGAGGAGTTTTCATGGAGTAGGAGGGCTGATTTTCCACAAGGTTCTCATGAAGAATGATGGTCATAAAGATAGTCTTGGTGCAACACAAGTTTCTCCATCAAAAATCCATGTTTTGATCACAACTTACATCATCATGGTGGTATAAAGATTGTCCTCCTCATCTTCTTGTTATTTTGATTATGTACACATGTATTTTATTTCCTATTGTATATATTTATGATGATTATATGATGATAAAAATGTTATGTGGGGATTTGTTGTTGATAATCATGGATAAAAAGGTGAAAAACCATAAGAAACAAGGTTAAAATCTTGGTTAAATTTGATGGCTGTATAAAACAGTAAAGAAGTAAGTCATAAACTGATAAAATGATGAAGTGGAATATATTTACAGTAATCTATGGGTCTTGTACACATGTGAGAGTTGGCCATGCAATGGAATCAAAATAATGAGTGAGATATGATCAAAACAAGTTTAGGGTATAAATCTGAGATTACTGTTTTGGACGATTTTTAGAAAATACTTAAAGGATGATTCAACAGTAGCTATAAAAGCGTTAAATGTAGCACATATCATGTAGTTTATGTGATAAAAATTTGAGCTTCTATCACCATGTAGAACTCAAGATATGGCAGTTTTGGTGAAGATGAAGTTAAAAATCAGATTTTTGGAAATTAAAGAATAATACTATTATATAAGCACTCACATTTTAATATATAAAATGTAAAATAAAAACCCACTAACTTATGGATTTTATTTATATAAGTATGTAAAAGGTTAAATAAGTGGACATTTTATAAAAAAAAATGGTAACTTGTTAAGTTTTATAAGCTATAAAACTATAAACTTGATTTTTACGACTTTTTCGGCTATCGCCGTAAAATTAACGTTTTTGTTAAATAAAACTTAGATGGTTGGACCCGTCTAATGAAAACTTTACAAAACTTATATACTGATATATAGACATGTATAACAAGTAAAAACCGATAAAACCCGAACTATAGGGCATACGGACATTAACGAGATAAGTAAACATATTGAACTAATACTTGGGCTAATAATTGGACTAAATAAGTTAAACACTCCTAAAAAGAACTTATTGGGCTTAACCCATTTGGGCCCAACTTGTAAAGTATAACTACTGATAATATAAGTACAAAATGGATTTAATATAAGTTAAATGACTTATAATAAGCTTATTGGACATAAAACACGTAAATAGGTAAAACGAGAAAACTAGTATAAAAGTTATCGACACATGACACAAAAATGATTAATTGAGAATATGTAAACCCACTTGATCATCATATATATATAATCATCATATGTATACATAATTGTTATTTTTATAAAGTCATTGGACATGAGTCTAAGACGAGTATTATTTGTCTAGGTTTCCGTGATTGAAGCACGTACCGTACGTCCGAATTGCTGATAACCCGCCTTCCCACATCAACGTGAGTTCATAGCCTCGCACTCTTCTAAATGTTTTATAAATGCTTTATAAACCCGCGAGGGAGATAACATGTAAGTTTTTATAAAAGTTTGGACACCATTTGTCCCGATTGTTTGTTTATTGATTTTTGGACACGAATGATTGAATGACCCGATTGTATGACCCGATAAATGATTAATGGACCCGATAGATGAAATAAAATGGATTATTAAAGTTAGGTTATGTCACTAAAAGTCCCATTAGCATGAATTGTGAACTACCGGGAGTTGGTAGACGCTTATGCATTTAATAGTACTATTTGGGGACGATCACCCCAGTTCGCGCCTTGACGGTTGATCCCCGTCGTGCCACATTGATTGGTAAGCGAATTTATGTATGAGAAGATTTCCATAGCGTGACCTTTGTGACGACACGCTACTTTAGATGGGCAAAATTGGTATCGGGTTAGCTACCCGTTTTGGTTTTAGTAAGGTAACAATGTCATGCGGCTTATAATAATCCAATCACCAAAATATTACTAGACGCTCCGAATTACGATGTATTGCCTGACTAGCAATACTGGGTCATACTATTGATATTATGTTTGTATTTTGGTTTTCATAACCATATTCATATAACGATTTTTATTTGCATACAACGTTATAAAACGTATTGTATGATGTTTTTACGACATTGGCTCGTATAACGATTTTTAAGGCAAATGCCTATATTATGATTTTCGATAAGGATTTGTATAAAATGACTTTGGCTATTTTATGGCCTATTACAAAGATTTGTATAAAATGATTTTGGCTATTTTACGGTCTATTACAATGATTTGTACGAATTGATTTTTGGTACTAATTTTATACCAAAGTTATATTGATGGAATTTATTAAACTCTATGAATTCACTCGGCGTTATCGCTGACCTTTTCTTTTAACATGTTTTATCTCAGGTACTTGAAGGTAATTCTCGGGAAGACGACAAGAATTCATGGCCCGCACTTAAACAATATTTTTCCATTCAAATAATTTGTAAAACTTTTGTATGAAATGTAATGACTTGGGACCGATGAAACTTTGATCTATATGAATGGAAATAATTTATTATCAAACGACACGATTATTATGCGTTGTCTATGATGTGAGTAATGTGCTATCCCGTAACACCAACTAGTCTTCCGCTGTATTGAGTTGTATAAATTTGGGGGTGTTACAGTTTGGTACCAGAGCTCTCGTTATAGAGAACGAAAGATTTTTAAAACCAAGGTTTTGAATAAAACTTTTCAAAATCTTTTAACTATAAACATTTTTCTAAAATGTATAAAAATCTTTTGACTATAACGGTGCCGAAGAATTCCCGAGTTACCGACAAGGCCAGACTGAGAAGTGTTATTTTAATATATATATATATATATATATATATATATATATATATATATATATATATATATATATATATATATATATATAACTTGGATTATATATATATACGATGTAATTTTATTACATGATTGTTTGATGATTATTTTGATATTTATACGAGGTATTTATACGACATAGATTGTCACAAGGAACCCTAAATCCCCTAGTAAATTAATCGAAGCTATTCTCGTAGGAATTCCAGCTATCCTAGATCTAAACCAAGTTGTGGATATTTATGATCCCAACAAATGGTTGATATTCGTAGAAATGTAGATATTAGTTGATCGTGATATTGAAAAAGAATTGGCAAGATTAAAACTGATATCGATGTCATGACGATCTTTCCTTATAGAGTGGAGTTTGACAAAATGTTACCACCTGGAAGGATGTCATCTGATTCGTTGTCACCCAATTCTTAAATTTGAAATCGAAAGGATGAATGTTGCACTTGAGGCTGTCATTGGAACCAGTACCCAAAAGCCTCATGCCACTAATACCTTTCCGAGAAGTCTAATTGCCTGATCAAGTCATTTCATATTAATGACTCATTTGATAATTGTTGTTGTAAGAGCTAATAGGATTGGAAATTAAGTGTTGATCATATTGAGCTGTTTATTGCCCTATTAAGGTCTAAAAATAAGATTGAAAGTATTGGAAAATGAGGTAGAATATCGCATTGAGTATAAAATTGGTTGGAACTTGAATAAAGTAAAATTTAACCCATATGGAATATGAGATTATTAATAGAATTCGTTAAGTTTTGTGATTGAATTATAGGGTTTTAATTGATTGTTGATTCGTGTTAAGGGTTGTTCCTAGGCCATTGTCCACTGACGAGGACGCCCAGTGTCCAAGAAATAAATTGAAGAAATCTTCTTCTGAATTGAGACCGATGGATCTTTCGGGACATGTGGAACACCTAATGACTCTTGTAGATTAGTATTCATTGTGGTATCTTTTAAAAATCCCTAACTTAACTGAGATATCAGTTGGTAGGATGAGTTTTGAGAATTGTATGACATAGTGACATGTAATGTGTTACGGTACAATTTTAACTTGTTTGTGATTAATGGAAAGACTACCTTTGATTGCTAAAATCTACATGTATCGATGTTATCTATCTTTTCTTGCTTCATCCTAATGCTCACATTAGTGATGTAACCATTGAACAAGTACTCATCTCGATTTGAGTTACGTTGTGAATTATTCTCTTTTGAGTGCCATCGAGGTCATGAACCTCATGATTAATTGGCTAAGCTCATTTCCTATCATATTGCAGTTAAGTTCTTGGTGAACAAGCCTTCATCACTCCTTTGCAGATCACTCATTGTTTTTATAAGATACAATGGTATCCCTTGAGAAAAAAATGAATTTTCATCACTATAAGGATTATTTAAAATAAGATTTATAAGTGATTGTTGTCGAAATGAAGTTGTTTATAAAACACCTTGAAAAACCTAATTGTTTTCATAACAAATAAAATCTTTGTAAATTTATTTTTGATTCTTGTTTAAGAATTAAGCATAAAAATGATTTTACTATAAACATGGATGATAAAGCTTTGACGAACTGAGAATTGCATCGTTAATCTTGAAATTGTATATAGTTGCGCGCCTACATACAATTTGGAATGGACTATGCAAGACTGATTAGTAGTCACCATAAAACTAATGAATAAACACTACATTTTCTGTGAGGATTGTGAAAGATTAAATTTTAATGAGATCTGCAAGAAGTGAAAAATAAGGACATAGTGTTAGGGACACCTACATATGTGCCTGTAGCATCTATTCTTCTGAGTTGAATTTACTCATCTGTGGAAATTGTCTTATTTGACAATTTACAATTCTTTCTTGTCCAATTCTCCCGTAGTGAGATTCTTAGGAAAAGTATATGATTACCGAGTGTTGATACCCGACTGGATGTATTGACGTTCTTATCATTTCTTATGATTTGATATCATTTGAATGACCTGGGTAACGATCTGAGGAGCTTTCGAATGCGTACTCAAATTATGAAAACATGGAATATATTCATATTTGTTAAATGTTTTCATTTGTATCTGATTTGAAATTCTCTCGCGTAGATTATGCGTTTACCTTACTCTTAAGATAGTAGTTATGTCTCCATAAATCCTTGAATTTATGAAGGATTATGAATTATTATTAGTCTTTTGAGAAGTTCACATCTTATCGACGGCAATAAAACTGAAAAGTTGGTAATGCCAATAGAATGGATTGATTGATGATGACATGACGACATTGTCTTAATTGATGGGAACTCGAGTAGAATTCCCTAAATAATAAGATGTTGATTATCAAAAGTGATCTAAATAATTCTTGATGAATGACCATATCCTGCATTTAGACTTGAAATTATACCGTGAATGGTTGTGAAATAGTTATAGATATTATAATCTAGAAGAGCCTAATATGAATTTATTAAAAGATGTTTCGGTTATCTGAAACTTTAGGAAGTATTTGTTGATGAATTACCTAGACATTCGCCATTAAGGCAAGTGGAAATTGGTATTGACTATATTTCCGGTGCTGCACTTGTGGCTTGTGCACTGTACGTGAGCACCATCTAAATTAAAGGAATTACCGTACAACTGAGAAAGTTGTCGGAAAAAGATTTTATTATACCAAGCCTGTCATCCTGAAGAGCTATGGTGTTATCTTTCCTTATATTTATAGATTACTGTGAATTGAGTAAATTGACAATCGAAAACGATATCCATAACTCGAAATGGAAGATTTGTTCGATCATTTACAAGGTTCTAGTGTATGTTTTAAAGATTTGATCCACGGCATGGTTATCATCAACTTCGCATCTGTGGAAAGGATTATGTATTCCAATCGCTACATCCTGTACTTGTAATGAACATTGTGAGTTTCACGTGATGTCGTTTGGATTGACCGATGCACATGTAGCATTCATAAATTTGGTGAATCACGTGTGTAGGCTGTAATTTGATAAACTCATGCTCGTGATCATTAAGGACTATTTGTTTGTTAATACGAATAATAATGAGTTAATAATTAGTTATATATTTCCCTGAATTGGCCGAACAATAAAAACTGGTACCCTAAATATTTAACACGTGATTAAAAACTTGAACCTTTACATGGTTTGACTATGTGATTAAAAAGGATAATGGAATATAAATTGACTCTTCAAAAATTAAGAGCCCTTTTAAGACTTTGGATTTTACCAAAAGAAATGGAAATATATTTTGACAAATGTTTTAACAAAAGATTTTAAGGGATTATTCCCTTATACACAAACCATTTAACTAAACTTCTGTTTAGGGGTAAATGTTTGTGTATACCTCAAGATAACTTAAGAAGGATTGAGTAAAATCATTTATACCATGACTTAAAATTTTAAACGACACTTTTTGCTTTTCAACTAAGAAAATTTTGACCAAAGTATAAACCAAAGATTTTCGAACCATTACGGATCTTATTAAATATCTTGGATAAATCAACGAAAATCTTGTTAATTAAATTCAAATTTATTTTAAACATTTATATAATTGGTCGAACTAAGAAATTCAAAATCTTTATGTTTACATTTCATAAAAATTGAAAATTTATTATTTAATTAATTATAATAATTATCGACACTTTAGACGACAGATTGAGTAAAACGGATAAAAATGATAGTAAAAACGAAACTAAAACATAAAAGATATGAAGAAAGAATTTTGAATAAATACGGTTGTGATATTTATTTCATCAGGAAGGTGAACGTAATTTCTGACGCATAATATAGAAAGAATATCTGAGTGAATTGTGAACATGATAATTATATCCCCATGAGAAGTGAATATAGATACCGACACATTATATATAAAATATAAAGAACCAATTAGGACATGTTCTTTAATAATGAAGGTGCAAATAAATTGCCGAACAATTTAAAATATAGCCGATGCTTATAAAAAGGTTTCACGGCTAGTGTGAACTATTAGAGATGAGAAGCCGATATCATTAAATGTTTAAAAGACCGCATGTGATTGTCTAAATATGGAGGATTGTGAGATATAGTTATGTTGGAATTTGTAAGTATAAGTATTCTATTTATGTCATTTATGACTAAAAGTATCTTTGTCTGAAGAAGTTGTACTGATGACGAATTATGAAGGCAGACGCCGCCTCATACATTAGTAAACGTCTAGCTATTGCAAAGGTCATCATCTGAATTTGATTCGATTTGGGTCATCGTCGACAGACTGACCAAATCTGCTAATATCATTCCCGTTAATGATAAATGCAAAAGAATTATGTAAACATAGTGTGCCTGTATCGAACATCTATATCAAGATCCTCGCTTCGCATCGAATTTCTAGAGATTTGCTCAGAAATCATTAAGAACGAACCTTGATGAGAGTACTATGTACCATCCCAATCGAAGGGACGAGGTAAAGTAACGATACAAAGTAATATAAGTGCTGTTTTATGTTTGAATGATTGACCTTTGGTAATAGACCTTATAATCGTTTTCCTTTGGAAAGATTATCATTGATAATTATCGTATTATGATCGAGATCTAATCTTGTTAGGATCTAAATCTTAGAGCATCTGTAAGCAAGAGTTGAGATGAAGACATCCGACATACACCCAGTGTGAGTTGGACATGTCTTTTAGGTTTAAGGTTTCCTATGATGGCGAACCTAACCTTGCAAAATACCCGACCCGTGAGATCTGAAATGATTGTTGGAATTTAGATTTGACTATTAACGGCCGATAGTGGGCAAGAGGTTATGTGAATGTGAAATGTAGACCTTGAAGTGCCAAATGGGTAGTGAAGCTATGCCACAATTTTTAACCTTGGAAAGATGAATTCATGATCTGACAAATCATGGGATATAAGTCCCCGTTGTATGGGACCATTGAAATGATGTAAAAGTTGGGATTGAAAGGCATATAAGCTGGATCTACCCTAGGACTTCAAGAACCGCGTGAATTATGTTTCGTAAATCGCACTTGATGGAATATCTATCAAGTGAAATTCTGACTATTCTTAGTAGAGCTTAGATCGGCGAAAAGTTGCATTCATCAGAAACCCGTGAACATCATGGATAGAGAAAGTAAGTCAACATTTAGCCTGATCTTATTCCCGTAGTTATGTTTGATGAAACTCGCGTATTATTATGGATTACACTTGTGAGAAAAGACCGAATGTGGAGGAAATACCCACATGGCTTTAACTCTATAAGAAGCGAGTAGTAAGATGATCTTTGAGGACAAAGATCCTGTTTAGGGGTAAATGCTGTGACAATCCATCAATTTACGATTGATATTTTATTCTCGAATATTATTTAAAAACATTATTTTAATGTTATAATATGGACTCACATATTTTTGGGAAGAAATTTGGATTTACGTCTTGAAGTAGCGTCGACTACGTTTAAACCGGAGGATTCAACGTTACGTGCTTATGTTTACATACACCGTCTTTGGTGTCAGTCCGACATTTCAGAAAATAAATTATCCGTAAATATTATTTTGGAGTTTTAAATTTGTGTTGGTTCATAAACTCACAAAGTTACGAGAAGAGATTAGGACTTACGATTTTATTTTAACGTCCTTTACGACTAAACCGGAAACCCTAGGATTACGTATTTACGTTTTCGAACTCCGTTTTTGATGAGACAATTTTTATTAGATTTGTTTTGTGACGTTGATTCATAATTTATAAAAACGTTTTTCGAAAAACGACCCGAGGGCACGCAAATCGAGGAAACTAGAATCGAGGAATACCCGTAAACTAGTGAGATGGGACAAAATACATTGTCCCACCACACTAGCACACATGGGGCGGCCAAAAACACCACCACACCCTTAGGTGGCACCCTTACACTTCATTAAGTTACACATGTAACTTAAAGCTTACAAAGTAAGCTATTCTACCCACAAAACAAGTAAAACCACTAGCACTTACAATTCACTCCATTTCTCACCATGCAAACTAGCTAAAATTCTCTCTCTCTAACTCAAATATGCCGTCCCATATTCATCATCCAACACCCAATTTGATCTTGATTCCACCACAAAATCATGTGTTATTTACACATATGTTGAAGCCACTTTGAAACCCTATTGATTGTTGGTGCTTATAACATCCAAGGAGGAGTTTTCATGGAGTAGGAGGGCTGATTTTCCACAAGGTTCTCATGAAGAATGATGGTCATAAAGATGGTCTTGGTGCAACACAAGTTTCTCCATCAAAAATCCATGTTTTGATCACAACTTACATCATCATGGTGGTATAAAGATTGTCCTCCTCATCTTCTTGTTATTTTGATTATGTACACATGTATTTTATTTCCTATTGTATATATTTATGATGATTATATGATGATAAAAATGTTATGTGGGGATTTGTTGTTGATAATCATGGATAAAAAGGTGAAAAACCATAAGAAACAAGGTTAAAATCTTGGTTAAATTTGATGGCTGTATAAAACAGTAAAGAAGAAAGTCATAAACTGATAAAATGATGAAGTGGAATAGATTTACAGTAAGCTATGGGTCTTGTACACATGTGAGAGTTGGCCATGCAATGGAATCAAAATAATGAGTGAGATATGATCAAAACATGTTTAGGGTATAAATCTGAGGTTACTGTTTTGGACGATTTTTAGAAAATACTTAAATGATGATTCAACAGTAGCTATAGAAGAGTTAAATGTAGCACATATTATGTAGTTTATGTGATAAACATTTGAGCTTCTATCTCCATGTAGAACTCAAGATATGGCAGTTTTGGTGAAGATGAAGTTAAAAATAAGATTTTTGGAAATTAAAGAATAATACTATTATATAAGCACTCACCTTTTAATATATAAAATGTAAAATAAAAACCCACTAACTTATGGATTTTATTTATATAAGTATGTAAAAGGTTAAATAAGTGGACATTTTATAAAAAAAATGGTAACTTGTTAAGTTTTATAAGCTATAAAACTATAAACTTGATTTTTACGACTTTTTCGGCTATCGCCGTAAAATTAACGTTTTTGTTGAATAAAACTTAGATGGTTGGACCCGTCTAATGAAAACTTTACAAAACTTATATACTGATATATAGACATGTATAACAAGTAAAAACCGATAAAACCCGAACTATAGGGCATACGGACATTAACGAGCTAAGTAAACATATTGAACTAATACTTGGGCTAATAATTGGACTAAATAAGTTAAACACTCCTAAAAAGAACTTATTGGGCTTAACCCATTTGGGCCCAACTTGTAAAGTATAACTACTGATAATATAAGTACAAAATGGATTTAAAATAAGTTAAATGACTTATAATAAGCTTATTGGACATAAAACACGTAAATAGGTAAAACGAGAAAACTAGTATAAAAGTTATCGACACATGACACAAAAATGAATAATTGAGAATATGTAAACCCACTTGATCATCATATATATATAATCATCATATGTATACATAATTGTTATTTTTATAAAGTCATTGGACATGAGTCTAAGACGAGTATTATTTGTCTAGGTTTCCGTGATTGAAGCACGTACCGTACGTCCGAATTGCTGATAACCCGCCTTCCCACATCAACGTGAGTTCATAGCCTCGCACTCTTCTAAATGTTTTATAAATGCTTTATAAACCCGCGAGGGAGATAACATGTTAGTTTTTATAAAAGTTTGGACACCATTTGTCCCGATTGTTTGTTTATTGATTTTTTGGACCCGAATGATTGAATGACCCGATTGTATGACCCGATAAATGATTAATAGACCCGATAGATGAAATAAAATGGATTATTAAAGTTAGGTTATGTTACTAAAAGTCCCATTAGCATGAATTGTGAACTACCAGGAGTTGGTAGACGCTTATGCATTTAATAGTACTATTTGGGGACGATCACCCCAGTTCGCGCCTTGACGGTTGATCCCCGTCGTGCCACATTGATTGGTAAGCGAATTTATGTATGAGAAGATTTCCATAGCGTGACCTTTGTGACGACACGCTACTTTAGATGGGAAAATTGGTATCGGGTTAGCTACCCGTTTTGGTTTTAGTAAGGTAACAATGTCATGCGGCTTATAATAATCCAATCACCAAAATATTACTAGACGCTCCGAATTACGATGTATTGCCTGACTAGCAATACTGGGTCATACTATTGATATTATGTTTGTATTTTGGTTTTCATAACCATATTCATATAATGATTTTTATTTGCATACAACGTTATAAGACGTATTGTATGATGTTTTTACGACATTAGCTCGTATAACGATTTTTAAGGCAAATGCCTATATTATAATTTTCGATAAGGATTTGTATAAAATGACTTTGGCTATTTTATGGCCTATTACAAAGATTTGTATAAAATGATTTTGGCTATTTTACGGCCTATTACAATGATTTGTACGAATTGATTTTTGGTACTAATTTTATACCAAAGTTATATTGATGGAATTTATTAAACTCTATGAATTCACTCGGCGTTATCGCTGACCTTTTCTTTTAACATGTTTTATCTCAGGTACTTGAAGGTAATTCTCGGGAAGACGACAAGAATTCATGGCCCGCACTTAAACAATATTTTTCCATTCAAATAATTTGTAAAACTTTTGTATGAAATGTAATGACTTGGGACCGATGAAACTTTGATCTATATGAATGGAAATAATTTATTATCAAACGACGCGATTATTATACGTTGTCTATGATGTGAGTAATGTGCTATCCCGTAACACTAACTAGTCTTCCGCTGTATTGAGTTGTATAAATTTGGGGGTGTTACAGTTACTATTGAAGAAGTATTCGAATTCAAGGAAGTTCCTGAGAACAAGAAGGTTTGATTGATCACAACCAAGGTATGTGGTAGGGCATCTGCATGGTGGCAACAATTGAAGCTAACAAGGGGAAAAGTTGGGAAGTTAAAGATCACGAGTTGGTAGAATTTGAAGAAGGTCATGAGGGATAATTTTACTCCTTATAACTATCAACGAATGATGTACCAGCGGTTACAGGAATCTGAAACAGGGGGCCAAGTCTATTGAGGATTATACCACCAAATTATACCAAATAATTGCAAGGAATGACATTCAAGAGACAGAAGATAAGATTGTGTATCAATACATAGGTAGGTTAAGAGGCCAAATCATGGATTCTGTTAACATGTTTGATCCATTGACACTTTCTGAAGCATATCAACGTGCATTAACTTTTGAGAAGCAAATTCGGCGAATGGGAAATTCGCCTTTTGCTGCAATAATAGGTGCTTCTGGTTCGGGTAACATGACATCTCGTTTTACTCCCAATCTAGCTAAGGCAGTTGGTATTAATACTAGACCAGTACCTAGATCGACCGATAGTAGCGGGTTGAAATGATTTAACTATGGTGAACCTGGTCATTGGCAGTTGGAATGTAAGAAGGCTGGGAAGAGGCAGTTATTTATAGAGGAAGATGATGATGTGGCTTATGATGATTACGAGGGAGACCCAGTCTATGATGCAGAACCTGAGTATGAGTAGGATTATGTGTCGTGAGATGTGGGGGTAAATTTGGTGGTAAGGCGCTCCTTCTTAACACCTAAAGCTGATGGTGATGATCGGCTCAAACACAACATCTTTCAGTCAACTTGTATAATTATCGGAAAGGTTTGCACTTTTGTATGTTGTTGATACGAACTTTGGATGGACCACGCTTGACCCGAATTATGCTTAATTCGGGGTCTTGTGGACTCTGGCTCTTGCACCAAGTGAGCTTTTTTGAAGACACTACACACTAATTAACATACACTGTTAGGCTTATCGTGAGCGCGTGTTCACGATTAGACTCCAGAGTGAGAGTAAGTAATTGGTTTGAGTATATGTGAGGGTTAGATTATTGTGATACTCGTACCTTTATGGAACCTCTGGGGTTCCTTTTATACCCGAGAGAAACCTGACTGGGCTATCCTATTCTTGCGGCCTAAGAAGGAGATAATGGCTAAATATAGGTTGATACTTATCGCGTAAATAAGGAGAGTGTATATCTCTTTTGCTTAGGCAAATATACTCCTTTTTAGAATATATCTTGTCTAATCCTTTCGCAGTGCGACAAGGACATGGTTAATGTGGAGGTCATAGATCGTTTAGACTCAATGGTAAAAACCATTATATCTAGGATAATCATCATTCATATGATTAACATAGCGGAATAGAATAATGATTATGAACAAGGTGTTAACAAAGATGAATTCTCCCAAAGTGCTCGTATTAAAGATTAACACAAACAACTCTAGGCATGTATACATTGAATCCCATGCCTAGAGATCAAAACTTATTGTAGGTTACATTGTGAAAACTGAATAATATAAACCTATGTATGTTTTCTTTATATAACAAAAAACATAGCTTACAAAGAAAGCTATCATAATAATAAAAAGACTCCACCAGCTTGTAAAATTGCTTCTTGTACATTTTAGTCCTTGTGTTCTTATTTTGTTTCTTTTGTCACATAAACTCAATATTTGACCCAACAATCTTCCCCTAGTTGATATGACAAAACAAATTGCTTTCTTTTATGACACTAGTTCTTCAAGTTGCCATCTTTCCCTTAATTTATTACTTCTTCCCCTTTTTGTCGCATCAACAAGAATGTAGTAAAACGTAGAAAACCATGAAGCATACAAGTACCATGTAAATGATGTAACACTTACAACAATAAGCTTCCCTTATACCATGCGTTCACCATTTCTTTTGAACAAAAGTAGAAGTATCAACCATCAAAAGCAAACGAATAACTAACCACTTGCAGAAACAAATACTATGTAGTACCATCCATGATGAGAGCAGCACCATAAATTAACATGTAGTACCATCTTTAAATGACTAATAGTATACGTACCAAGTAGTAGTATCTTTGAAAAGAGCAACTTCCAATGGTTGAATAGAACCAAATAAGATCAACTTTCGTCAAGTATCTTGAATCTTCAAATTCTGTAGGCTTTATGTAATGATCACATATGAAGAAATCTAATATGACTTACTTAATGATGAAATAGAATAACCCGAACTTTTATTCCATGTCTTGTACTAAACACGTGACTCCAAAACTCACGACTATAATGAGTAGTCTATAAAACTCACGACTATAATGAGTAGTCTCTTGACAAAAAGAGTTCTCAAGCAAATATGAGCATAAAGCGTCTTAAGAAAAATCTCATACATTTGCTACCTTTTTATCAAGTCCGTTGTCACAAATTAAAAGAACCTACAAGTTACCTTCAAATGCTGACAAAATTTGAAGATATGATAGAACATCAATCCGCGAAAATCTACATCGTCTTCAAACAAGTAATAAAAACTTTTCTTCGTAATCAATGAAAATAAAACGAGCCTTTATACCTTTAATAATTCGTTGCTTTGAATAAACCAAACTTCAAACCCAAAATCTCCAAAACTGTCAGTGGCTTCGTATAAAGCTGTCAGTGGCTTAAATACAAGTGTCAGCGCGTAAATAACTCCCATCAGCGATACAAATATATGCAACAGCGTGTAGAAAAATAAAAGCCTATTCTGCTCACAATTTTTAACTCGAGTTCGAACAGTCACACGTCCATATCTTCACTTTAAAAACATACCAATAAACAAAACCAAGCCATATTCTGCCTCACGTCCCAATCACGTGATATTTACTTTACTTCCTTTGTTGCTACAAACTCCAATCCCACGTGATCACAATGAAATCAAATATATTCCCAATAAAATAAGAATCCTTTTACAACCCATATCACACAATATACGCCAAAGATAATGAAAGTGTTTTCCCCAAAAATCTCACACCATATATAAATTATCTCCCATAAATTACGTATCAAATAACCAGCTTACCAAAATTCTAGCTATCATCACAATCGTGTGATATAAATAATGAGAATAGAGCCTCCAAAAGTAACTTAGGATATAACCAATATTCCAATATATATACATACATCATCAAAGGCCTGCTAGATCCTCCAAACTTTAAAGCATCAAATTCACACGTTTTGCTTTTGCTAACCTTTGATGCAGATGGCATAGTACGAGATAAAAATGAAAACAAAACTTACTTCAAGTAACAGACTACGAAAGCCTTTTCTTTTTCAATCCATCTTTTGAATCCCACGTGATAATATCGAATGTCACATTCTGCTTGAGCCCACAACACTTCTTGACAATCGAACCATGATATCCTTGGGACCATAAAACAAATACAGTACTTCCTTGGTTCTTATAATCCCACGTTACTTTTCAATATATCACTTTTTTTTGCTTTATAAAAACCTATATAAAAGTACAGCAAATAGTACCTTTTTTGTGTCTAGCTATTGGGATGACTGTGCTATTGCGATACAAGCAGAAACCTACATAACAATGGACTTTTTCTAATCTTTTCTTTCTCTCTGTCTCTAAAATAACACGATCACCACTTCTTGGATTATCTTGTCTCTACTATTATACGAATATGGACAACAACCACCATAGGGTTTCAAGCACACAAATCTCTAAATTATCATCTTTGAACAACAAATGAAGACAAACAACAGTATCAATCCTAGGGTTTTACACAAAACCCTAAAATTGATCGTCTCAGAACAACGAGCAAATCACAGCAACAAACAACACTCTTTGCTGTTTTAAACAATCAATCTAGGGTTTAAATAAAAAACCCTAAAATCAGATCTTTAGCGACACTAAACCGTCGCTAAACCGTTTCTAAAACTGTCATAAATCTTGCAAACCGTCGCTAAACCTTCGCTAAAACTGTCATGAAATCTGTGAAGTTTCATTAACACTCTTTGCTCTTATACCACTTGTTGATCCGAAACTTAGATCGATTTAGCTTGTGTAAACGAGATTAAATCAAGTTAAACACGTAGAGAAACTTTTTTGTATATGTAACAATTCAAGTATTATGCGGAATTAATACTTAAATAGGAACACACAAACAAGTAAAACCAAACTTTCACTTTGATTGATAAATCAAACTTGCGTACAATGAAAGTGTAAAACGTATATTAAGCTTAAACCTAAAGGCCTCCTTTTATAGATTAAGGAGCCTTGTACAAGAGTCTACGTATCAGCTATTTTAGATAAAGATAAATATAGGAAATACAGTGTCGAACATATCTTTACTAGAAATACAAAACGTGTAGACTAAGTCTTTTATCAGTGCTTGACTTCTTCTTATCAACGCTTGACTTCTTCCTGTCAACGCTTGTGTTGTCAACGCTTGATTACTTCCTATCAACATCCAAATTGCTCTTGTCAGTGTTCAAGTGTCTTGACTACATTCTATTCCCAACAATCCTCCCCTAAACTTGATATCTATTCTAGTGATCAAGTTTTTGAATAAAAAATAAGGACTAGGAGGATTCTTACAAATCTTATTATATAGGAAATAAACATATCTAATTAAATCTTTGGACACGTCACTTGAGTGGTCTATTTCCAGCTGTGTTGTCATCATTTTCTCCAAAACTTCTTTGGACATAGGATACTCAGCATCCACAATAAGACACTCATAAAACTTTGTAGAATTCAAATGATACACACCAGCTACTGAATATAGACGCCATTGAAGTCCACTGATATCATCATCATGATCCTTCCAAACAGGATCTTCTTCATCTGGTGCACACATCCTTCTGAATGTTGACCAAACCTTTATTCCGTTGACTGAAGTAGGTGCTCCAGTCTCATACTTGGCCTGCATCAACCTCCAAAGGTCTGCCAAGTCTTCCCTATCCATACTTGCAAATAAATACATAAGAGTAGTAAACGTATGTACCTTCTTCCCATATCTGCCAATCACCCAGAACCCACTTGCATCTTCTTCATAGCTAACTATAGGGTTTCTTGAATCATGAGGTAACACATCTACCATATGTGAAGCTTCCAAAGATGAAAGCTTAATGCTCCTTCTAATAGTAGCTTCATTAGGATTCACTCTATCCATATTTCCTGGAAACTTAAGTGGAACTCCCCTCTTCAAAGGTCTTGGTGTAACCAAAGCCTTTTGGATCTCCATTTCTTCTACAAGTTCTTACTTTCTTTATTCTGAATGGAATCTAATAGTGTTCTTCTCTTGAACACTTGCCCATATATGATAAGCCTTATACTCCAATTCATTAAAGGACAATCCCTGCAATTTTCTAAAAGTCCAACCTGTTTGATGACATCTGAGCAACATGTAATAGAGCTCCCTTCTTGCTGTGTTGGTCTGTTCAAGAACTTTGCTAGCTCTATATTTCAAAATCACCTTGCAATCTCTTTGAACTCTAAGTAGAATTTCCAAACCCCAAATTTGATCTGATAAAGTCATGTCTAGATTCTCCATTACTTTGTTCTTCCATGCAAAGTACAACTAAGAAACTTCAGGCATATCATAATCCATTACTAGCTCCTTCCTTCCCAATCAATGCTAACTCTATCTTCCTCTCTTGTAATTTAGGAGATTTCCCCAGCCCATAAAGAACTGTAGTTACATACAGCTCTCAAACGAGAAAAAGAGAAAGACCCCCTATTTGTTCGTTTACCAGGTTCAGCACGAAATCATAAATAAGCTCTACCAAGGATTGCCAAGCATTTGGTACTAAGTTTCCTCCTCCTTTTTTAGTAACAAAATGAATCAGAAGTAGGACCAAACTGAGAGTTAGCAGCATAAACAAAGAGGAATTTGTGAATGAGAAATACAAGTTTCCTATCTTCATAGGAATCAACCTGATTCTTTAATTCTGCAAGCTTTTCTCTTGCCAACTCATCACCATATTCAAGTCTTTATGGTTCTTCAATAATCATAACACTTGAATATGTACTCTCATCATCACTGCATTTCTTACTCTCAATTGTAGTTTCTCTCATCCTATCTTCTTTCTCAAGTTGTGCAGCCAACATGGAATCAAACTTTACTTAGGCTGCATCCTTGGGAACCTCTGTTTCTACCCTAATTCCTTTACCCCTATCTAATGTATCAATGATGGGTAAAGATGATGATGGTACCTGTGAAAACACTCCCTTGATGATTGTGACAATCCGTCAATTTATGATTGATATTTTATTCTCAATATTTATTCTCAATATTATTTTATGAACTCACTTATTTTTGGGAAGTAATTTGGATTTACATCTTGAATTAGCATCGACTACGTCTAAACCGGAGGATTCTACGTTACGTGCTTACGTTTACATACACCGTTTTGGTGCCAGTCCGACATTTCAGAAAATAAATTTGTACGTGAATATTATTTTGAGATTTTAAATTTGTGTTGGTTCATAAACTCACAAATTTACGAGAATATATTAGGACTTACGATTATAATTTAACGTCCTTTACGACTAAACCGGAAACTTAGGATTACGTATTTACGTTTTCGAACTCCGTTTTTGATGAGACAATTTTTATTAGATTCGTTTTGCGCCGTTGATTCATAATTTATAAAAACGTTTTTCGTAAAACGACCCGAGGGCGCGCAAATCGAGGAAACTAGAATCGAGGAATACCCGTAAATTAGCGGGATGGGACAAAATACATTATCCCACCCCACTATAGCATGGGACGACACACATGACACCACATCAAAGATGTGGCATCATGTTAACTTGTTATTTACAAGTGTAAGCCAAAGCTTACACTTTAAGCTACCATCTAACTAAAACCACTACCTTAACACATACCACCATTTTCACTCATGCAAACAATCTCAATTCTCTCTCAAAACACCACCATTGCCGTCCCATATTCAAAGAACAAACACCCCTTTTAATCTTTTCTAGCCACAAAATACTTGTTATCTAGCTCTATCATGGAGTTACCTTGAAGCCTTGATCGTTTGGTGGCCATTTTAACAACAAAGGAGGTGATTTGCTTGTGTCCTAGGGCTGATTTCTCAACTTATATTCTTTGTGTTTGATGATCTTGGAGTTACATTTGGTGTTCATCAAGTTCTTGTCTTCCAAAAACAAGATATACTCTTGGTTGGTAAAGAAGATCATCCTCTCCATTTTCTCTTGTTATTTTTATAAAGATCAAATGTATTTTCTTTCTTTTTGTATATGTATATGATGAATATATGATGATAAAAATGTTGTGTGGGGATCAAGTGTTGATAAATATGCTTAAAAAGGTTAATAACCATAAGAAACAAGGCTAAATCATGATTAATTTGTTGGCTGTATAAAAACAGTATGTAACTAAAACTTGAACTGACAAACTTGCATGGTAGAATCCATTTACAGTAAGTACAAGATGTTATCCACATGTGAGAGTTGGCCATGCAATGGAATCATTATAATGAGTGACATATGATCAAAACAAGATGAGTGTTCTAATCTGAATAAGCTGTTTTGTAGGGACTGTTAAGGCTAGATAAACTTAAAATGAGCAGTAGCTATAACTAAGTTAATTTTAGCACATAATATGAAGTTCATGCCACCCAAAAATGAGCTTCTAATTCATTGTAGAACTCTAGATATGATAAAATGGTGAAGATGAAAATAAAAATCAGATTTTGAAGAATTAATGTTTATTACTATTATATAAGCACTCAAAATTATATTGTATAAAATGTAAAATTTAAAACCCACTAACTTATGAATTTTATTTATATAAAAATATGTAAAAGGTTAAATAAATGGATAAATTATAAAAATGGTAGTGGAATAATATTTATAAGTTATAAGAACTATAAACTTGATTTTTACGACTTTTTCGGCTATTACCGAAAAATTAACGTTTTTGTTAAATAAAACTTAGACGGTTGGACCCGTCTAATGTGAACTTTATAGAACTCATATACTGATATATAAACATATATAACAAGTAAAAACTGATAAAACCCGAACTATATAACATACGGACATTAACGGACTAAGTTAACATTATTGGACTAATAATATAACAAAATGGACTAAAACACTTATAAACTTATTTATTGGGCTTAACCCATTTGGGCCCAACATTTAAAGTACAAATACTGATAATACAAGTATGAAATGGATTAATAAGAGTTAAAGAACTTATAATAAGTTTATTGGACTTAAAATATGTAAATAGGTAAAACTAGTAAACTAGTATAAAAGTTATCGACACATAACACTAAAATGAGTAAACGAGAATATGTAAACCCACTTGATCATCATATATATATAATCATCATATGTATACATAATTGTTATTTATAAAGTCATTGGACATGAGTCTAAGACGAGTATTATTTGTCTAGGTTTCCGTGATTGAAGCACGTACCGTACATCCAAATCGCCGATAATCGCCTTCCCACATCAACGTGAGTTCATAGCCTCGCACTCTTTTAAATGTTTTATAAATGTTTTATAAAACCGCGAGGGAGATAACATGTTAGTTTTTATAAAATTAGGACACCATTTGTCTTGATTGTTTGTTTATTGATTTGGACCCGAATGATTGTATGACCCGATAAATGATTAAATGACCCGATAGATGAAATTAAATGGATTACTAAAGTTAGGTTATGTCACTAAAAGTACCATTAGCATGAATTGTGAACTACCGTGATTTGGTAGACTCTTATCCATATAATAGTACTATTTGGGGACGATCACCCCAGTTCGCGCCTTGACGGTTGATCCCCGTCGTGCCACATTGATTGGTAAGCGAATTTATGTATGAGAAGATTTACATAGCGTGACCTTTGTGACGACACGCTAATTTAGATGGGAAAATGAGTTTCGGGCTAGCTACCCGTTGTTTGTTGTAGTAAGGTAACAATGTCATGCGGCTTATAATAATCCAAATTAACGAAATACTACTAGACACATCGAATTACGATGTATTGCCTGACTAGCAATACGGGGTCATACTATGATATTATGTTCGTGTTTTGGTTTTTCATAACCATATTCATATAACGGTTTTTATTTAATCTATACAACGTTGTAAAACGTATTGTATGATGTTTTTACGACAATGGTTCGTATAATGATTTTTAAGGCAAATGCCTATATTATGATTTTCGATAAGGATTTGTATAAAAATGACTTCGGCTATTTTATGGCCTATTACAATGATTTGTACGAAATGATTTTGGGTAATAATTTTGTACCAAAGTTATATTGATGGAATTTATTAAACTCTATGAATTCACTCGGCGTTATCGCTGACCTTTTCTTTTAACATGTTTTATCTCAGGTACTTAAAGGTAATTTTCGAGAAGACAACAAGAATTCATGGCCCGCACTTAAACAATAATTTCCATTCAAATGCTTTGTAAAACTTGTATGAAATACTATGACTTGGGACCTATTCAACTTTGATATTTATGAATGGAAATGCTTTATTATTAAACGACGCGATTTTTAAGCGTCGTCTATGATGTGAGTAATGTGCTATCCCGTAACACCAACGAGTCTTCCGCTGTATTGAGTTGTATAAATTTGGGGGGTGTTACAATGATAGTTGATGACTAGAATACATCAACCATACCTGCAAGTCTATCAACGTTCAAAACCTGTGTGTCAACGCCCAACTTACTCCTATCAGCGCTTGGCTTGTCAACGTCAAGAATCTGCTTGTCAATCCTCCCCTTACTCTTGTCAGCGCTTCTTGTAAACTGCTCCATCATCTCAGTAAAAGATAAATGCAAATTTGTCGGGGTAACCAATGAAACATCAAAACCAGGTTGCCTCTTCAAATCTATAAGAGCTTCAGCCACACCCAAAGATTCTCACTCATTTGAGCCTTTATCACTCAAATGTATATGCTCATCCTCCCTTTTGGAAGAATCCTCCACTCCACGCCTAGGGTTAGCACCTTCTAAAATAACAATCCTCTCCCTCAATTGTTTGAGTTCAAGGCCTTGTGTAGTGACAGTATGTACCATGTCTGCATTTTGATTTTGCAAGATAATACAGACAGCCATCAATTCTAACAACGTATAGGGTTCCAATCTGCCCTCCTCTAGAATGGGAATTTGACCTCCCAAAATAGAGTCATGGGTCATGGATGGGATCTTAACGATGTTAGGACTGGCTTGGCCTGCATCTAAGCTAGTACCAATAGTCCCAGCCCCACCTATGTCACCAACCACACTTTTGGTGGTGGTTCACTCTGCCACATGGCTAAGACCACCAGAGGAGAACACTCCAATGGTCCTTTGGCGTTTTTCCATCCAAAAATCTAGGGGTGAGGAAGATGATATGGATTGAGTTGTAGTTTGAAGGTTAAGGGGTGTTTGGGTCTGTTGTAGAAAGGTGTCAACGTTTAGATTTGAAGTGTCAATGCCTACATTTAACGTGTCAGCGTTGAAGGTATCTTGGTCAAGTTCCATATGTTGAGGTGAAGGTGATGGTTCAGGTAATGGGTCAAGTTGTGGTTGTGGGTCAGATCGAGGTTGTGATGCTGCAATAACAACAAGCATGGCTTGGGTAAGGGGTAAGTCTCTGTGAGGGGGTGAATTCATCTTGCTAAAAATTGCTTTCTTTCGCACAGGGATCATACAAAAATCATCATGATCCCTGGTGCAATAGATTTGTTCATCAAAAATCATTTGTAAAAATCTTGGGTAAGCCAGAGTCATCTTGCTACCCTTGTTTTTACACATGCCATCAAAAATAATTTTAGAAAAATTATAATTTTGCCCAGTATAAATACACACAAATGCACTACCAATAGACCTGTTAATTTCATTGTGTGCAGTACATTTGAGACTCAAACATTGAAGTATGACATGTATTAAGTACTTCCAAGCTGGGGGAAATTCATGTTTAATATGTTTGTTTAAAGTACCCTCTTTAGGGAAAGGATAACCCAAAGCTTG
This sequence comes from Glebionis coronaria, assembly GCA_025667525.1. Classification (NCBI taxonomy): domain Eukaryota; kingdom Viridiplantae; phylum Streptophyta; class Magnoliopsida; order Asterales; family Asteraceae; genus Glebionis; species Glebionis coronaria. The sequence continues at coordinate 22,010,477 of CM046879.1, read as the reverse complement.
AAGTCCCTAGGTAGAGTGGTTATACCATCTGCATCATTAAGATGCAAAGCCTGGAGAACCAAGGCTTCAGTAACCACCCATGGATACCCATGGACAATATCAGTTAATGTAGTCACATTATTAAGCGTTGAGGAACTAACAGTGTTCCAAAACTGTTTACTATGAGTGATAGGGAAAAGAGGAGCATGAGAAAGTGCATACCGTAGTGGAGATGCATTCAAATATGCCAATATCTGAGTATATTGAGGAAACAGAGCATCATCAGCTTCCAAATAGGCAACCATGTTATGCTGACTTCTGAATACCAATACCAAGTCACTCGGTTTAAACGTAGGCGCCATTGATGTAGAAAGCTGTGTGAAATATTATGAAAGATGAATATGTGTGAAATTTTAGTTAGACAAGAATAAGCAGTTACCCTTTTACAAAATAATGATCCAAATATATTGGAGAGGTAGGCACATGTGATTGGTAAAAAATTAGGCAGTTATTTTCAAAATATAATGATGAATATCTTGAAAAGTAAATAACTTATCTTGTGCATTAATAAAACGTTACCAAATCCAAAAATTACGGCCTAAATTTTTGTCAAAAATAACAACTGGGTAGGACCCAATGAGTGTCAACGGTCAAAAATAACCTATCAACGCCCAACGGCTATATTCTTGTCAAAGTTTGAAAAAGCCATGTCAACGTCTAAATTGGTCCTAACAACGTTTGGAAATAAATCTGTCAACGTCCAAAAATAAAAATAATAAAAATGAAAAAGGACCTTAACAAAGTGATTTATCCTATTGAAGATAACCTATAAACTGAAAATCACTATAGGGTGGCAAGCACTGTCCAATCTTGCACACTTGCTTAATCAAGATAGACATAACAGTCCTCTAGTGTCCCTTGCTAACCAATGTTCTTAACAGTGAAGTTATCTTATATAATCCTTTGTAACTTCCCAGGTAAGCCCAATAAAAACCATACCCAAGTCTCCCACCAGACCACATCCAATTCTGTTGGGAATAAATTAAGGCCAGATCACTTAAGCGCTGACAAGAACAATTCAAGCGTTGACAAGAGCAAAGCAAGCGCTGACAGCTCAAGCGTTGACAAGTTAAAGTCAAGCGTTGACACATTGAAGAAAAGCACTGATGGAAGATATAATCTACACGTTTATTATATTCTAGAATACTTCTAGTAAGGATAGAAACGAAAATGTATTTTCTATTTTTATCTTTACCTAGAATAGCTGATACGTAGCTTATTGTACAAGGCTTCTTGTATCTATAAAAGAAGGCCTTTAGGTTAATGTTTGATATAAGTTTTATATAAGTTTTCATTCGTAAACATCTTTCATTGTAATCAAGTTCGACATTGATAATCAAAGTGAAAGTTTGTTTATATCTTGTGTGTTCTTGTTTAAGTGTTAAATTCCGCATAACACTTAGATTCATAAAGCATATACAAAGGTTTCTCTACGTGTATTACTTGATCTAATCTCGTATACACAAAGCTAATCGATCTAAGTTTGGGATCAACAAGTGGTATCAGAGCTTGTTGAGGAACTTTTGATCTTTGAAGAACACCAGAACCCTAAAAACACCAAAACCCTAATTTTCTCAGAAACCCTAACAAAATCATGTCTGAAGCAATAAACCTCCTCCTCCTCAGCCTTACCTAACATCAAGATTCCCATGCTTGATGCAACTCAATTTGACTTATGAAAGTTCAACTTTGAACAATATTTGGGGATCTATGACTACACACTCTGGGAGATTATTGAATATGGAAACTCATTCAATAAGGCTCAAAAGATTCTTGATGCCATTAGTCAAAGAACAGCCGTTGAAGGATGCCCTGAAGAGGATAAGAAAGAAAAACATGGAGATGGTAGAGCTATAGGTGCTGAAGATATTGCAAAGAAAAGGGTTGACATGAAAGCCCTAAATATTCTGAAAGTCTCTTTGGGACAAGAAAACCAGCACAAATATAGAGGCTATGAATCTGCTAAGGATCTTTGGGAAGCACTTGAAGTTGCATATGGTGGCAATGCAGACACTAAGGAAGAAAAGAAAAAGCAACTTCTGCATGATTATGTTGTCTTCAAAGCTCAACCCAATGAGAAACTGAGTAGTGTGAGAAGCAGATTGCTTGACATCACAAGCAAGTTGTCCTTCATGAGGACACAAGTTGGTGATGTTGACACCAATGCTACCTTTCTTAAAAGTCTTGGTGAGGCATGGAAGATTGAGGCAAGATCTATTCTTGCCAACAATACATACAAGAGCTCCTCGTTTGATGACATCTACAACAAACTAAGACTGTTGGAAGATGAAACTCTTTCAGAGCATGGAAGCAAATCTACCACCAGCAACATGGCCTTCTTCTCTCATAGTGAAGGTCAATTCAATCAGAAGGACTCTTATATGCATCCAGTTACTGGATCATCATATGTCAGTGCTGGAACAAGTCCTGTCAACGTCTCTTTTTCAGAAGCTGACACATTCAAGAATGACTCCCCAAGAGTTAAACCTGCTGGTTTGGATTTGGATACTTTTTGTGCTTACATTGCTTCTTTGCCCAATGGTTCAGTGATTACATATGAGGACCTTGAGAAGATAAGTGATGAGCACTTGGAAGAGATGGACATCAAGTGGAACATGGCTCTTGCCAGTATAAGAGCAAATAGGTGGAACAGAAGGTTTAAAAAGAAGATGACCTTCAATGCTAAAGACACAGCTGGATTTGATAAATCCAAAGTTGAATGCTACAACTGTCATCGTATGGGGCACTTCAAGAGGGAATGCAGATCTCCTAGAAGATCTGATGCTGGTAAACCCTCAAGTCAGATTGTTAAAGCTCAGGATTCCAAAGCCATGGTTGCAGTTCAAGGAATTGATGGTACAGGATGGGATTGGAGCTATCTGGCCAAGAATTAAGAGGATAAAGCTTTGGTTGCTGATATTGAAGAAGAAGAGCATGTTGAATATGCTCTCATGGCACACTCCTCCTCTTCATCTGATAATGAGGTATATGATGATGCTTTTTGTAGCAAAGGTTGTAGGTTAAACACTGAAAGACTTAACAAAGAGGTGTTAAAACTAAAAGATGATATGAGTACTGAAAGGTGTAAATTGTCTAATTACCAACTAGCTATTACTGAAACTGAGAAAACCGTTTCTGAATACAAGAAAATGGAATTTGACTTAAAAGATAAGATCAATATCTTAAAACATGAGCTAGAGGGTAGTATGGATGTTAGGAACATCATGACAAAGGTTAATAGAGACCTACAGGCTAAGTTAGATGAGGCCATTAAGAATAAAGATAATGTTGACCTCAAAATTCAAAGATTTGATAGAGCCACCCAAACCCTAGGAGACTGTGTAGCTAAACAAAGGGATCCTAAGGACATGACCGGGATTAGGATGAATGATTACTCTCTGGTTCCACCACCAGCTGGTGACTTCTATGGTGTCCTTAGAAAGGACTTGTCTTGGACTGGTGTACCAGAATGCCAAGAAGATGAATTCATTCCTCCACCAAGAGTTGTCACTCCATTGGAAGAGTATCAACAAAAATTGACTGACCTAAATGAGTGGAAGAAAGCTAACCCTACTTTATTTGTTAAGGGAGGTTTGCTATGTGAATGTCCCAATGAATCACCACCCATTAAGGTTACTCACCCAATCACTGGTAAAGCTGTTGACCTAGGTTCAAACACTGTTAGAATACCTACCATTAAATATGCAGAGATGTATAGGAATAATAGGTCACCCAAGAGCCAAGTTAGCAATCATGGAACAGGTTTCTTCTCTACTAGACCTAAGGTTGTGTCTAAGAAAGCCTGTTACACTTGTGGTAGCTTTTCACATTTGGCATACAAGTGTGTCAACGCTCCCAAAGCCAGCGCTGACAGGAACAATTTCAGCGCTGACAGGAAGAAAGTCAACGTTGTTAGAAAGTCAAACGTTGTCAGACCCAAACCTTGTGTGCAACAAAGTCCACAAGTGATTAGACATGCCCCATTCTTTTCTAGAAGGTCTAACACTCATGGACAAAGACCATTTCAAAAGACAAACACCTGGTCAAATAGGAAATGGGTTCCGGTAGCAAACCCTAGGTTCAACGCTGACAAGGGTAATTTCAGCGTTGACAAGACAAATTCTAACGTTGACAGAAACGTGACCAGACCTAAATATTTGCAGCCACAAGGTAAGGGGTCTAAAGCTTCTTCAAGCTTAACATGGAGACCCAAGAAAGATCAAAACCCTAATGAAAATGGGATTTCAATGACTTGCAATAGATTTAATTTCATTTCATAAGTCATTACAAAACCTATTGGGGTTAACTGGGTATTTCATCCTAAAAAGGATGCGAATGGGGTTGTTGTGAGAACTAAGTCTGTTCTTATTGAACAACTAGATGAATCCAAGTCTTTTGAGACTTGGGTTCCCAAAGAAAACTAATTTGTTTTCTTTATGGATAGTGGGATAGTGAATGCTCAAGGCACATGACAGGGAAGGAAGACTATCTGACGAATTTCACCCCTATTAAAGATGGTGACAAGGTATACTTTGGAGGTGGTTATGGAACAATCACAGGCAAAGGAACCCTTCTCACCAATAATCTGCGTTTTGAGAACGTCTTCCTGGTAAAAGAACTTGATTATAATCTGTTTAGTGTATCACAAGTCTGTGATAACAAAAATAAAGTTCTTTTTACTGATACTGAGTGTTTGGTGTTAAGTAAGGATTTTAAGATCCCTGATGAGAAATATATTAAGTATAGAACACATAGGCATAAGGACATATATAATGTGAATTTAAATGGAATTAAAATGAATACCAATATGTCTTGTTTTTATGCTAAGGCCTCAGTAGATGAGAGTAATTTGTGGCACAGGAGACTAGGGCACATAAATTTTAAAAATATAAATAGACTTGTGAGGCTTGGTTTAGTTGATGGTTTGCCTGAGAAGGCCTTCCACAATGACCACTCTTGTGTTGCATGTCTTAAAGGCAAGCAGCACAAGGTCTCATTCAAGTCCAAACAGGTGCATACTAGTTCCAGACCTCTTCATATGCTTCACATGGACCTCTTTGGTCCAACAAATATAGAATGTTTGAATGGTAAGTCATATTGTTTCTTGTCATATATGACTTTTCTAGATTTACTTGGACATTCTTTCTAGCTATGAAGAGTGACACAGCTGATGTTCTTATTGATTTTATCACTCAGATTGAGAAAAGGTCTGGAAATGAGGTTAAGATGCTTAGGAGTGATAATGGTGGAGAATTTAGGAACAAGAAGCTAGATGATTTCTGTGCCAGGAAATGAATTACTAGGCAATTCAGCATTGCTAGAACCCCACAACAAAATGGGGTTGCTGATGAGACTGCTTTTATACATGGTCTCATCATCCAAATCGGCCTTAAAATGCATAAAATATCATAAAATATGCCAAATATATGCTCGTGTTTGTTACTTGTGTATTTTTAGGTACGGATATTGAGGAATTGGCAAAAGATCACAAGAATCATTCAAAAACGAACACGGGAAACGAAGCCGCACAATGAACCGGGCCCAAGTTTGGAATTTTGCAAAATGACCCTTGAAGAATTGAAGATTGTCAAGATTAGTCCCTCATCTTTGAAGAACTTGTCACATTTGACCCTCAAAATGTCAATTGTACAAGTATAATCCTTAATGTTTGAAGATATTACAAGACCAGTCCCTGGAATAAGAAGAATATACATTTAATACCCTTGGATAAAGTTTTGTAAGCCCTTGTGCCAAAAATGACAACTTGTCCAAAGTTGACAAGCACAATTTGGGCGCTGATGGCATTTAAAAACAAAGTGGAAGGAATAGAAAAGCTTGGGGGTCAAAACTGCCAATTAACCAAACCCTTACACCCACTCAGACCCTGACACGTCATCCTCACCCACCCAAATACCCAAAACCCATAACCCAACCCATCTACCCAGTTCACAACCCACCCAACTTATTAAAACGTGGTCAACTGGTCAACAATTTTTCCCTCTAAACATAAAGTTTAAAAACTTTATTTCCCAAAACAGATTAAATCCTCTCTTAATCCCCCTTAAACCCTAATCCTACCCAGACCCAATCAACACCAAATTAAAGGGGTTTCATCTCTTTTTGTCCAGATCTTTGATTGAGCCTTTTCTCACCAAAACCCACATTCCACATCACCACAAGACACACCCATGTGTCTTGTGGGACCCTCCCCTGCACCCATCACTTTCCCTCAAAACCCTAAACCCGACCAAACCAACATCCCAGATCATCCCCTTGGTCCCCAAGCTTAAATTAACGTCCAAGATCAACAAAGAAGAGCTGGCATCCAACAACAAAGTCACATGACATGAATTTGACCAAATTCAGTCAAGGACTCAAGGGCTTTTTAGGCATTTCATTAACTAGGGTTTTAGTATTCTAGAGAGTTCTTTTCAGTCTATAAAAGGAGGATGAGACATGTTCATTCCCCTTTGTTCCAGAATTTTTAGCTAATCACTTGTAATTCCTTTTTTAAGAAATAAAGTTGGTATTTTAAGTAAAAGTTTAATTCCTTTTATGTTTTTGAAAAGTTGTGTGTTGTGTTTATGCTAATTCTGAGTTCCAATATTCATTTGTGTGTTTGATTTTCAAAGGATTTTCAAAAAGTTTTTAAAGATCTCTAATTTCAGAAAATCTTTAATCAGAAAAGTGAAAGTGGATTTGGTTGGTGATTTTCTGAGATTGAAGGTTGCTTTAAAAACGTGTGTTTAAAGGTTTACAAAGGTTATTAATTGGAAAAGTTTTTAAGAAAGAGTCAAAGAAAACAAAATACATATTTGTGCTTGTGCTTGTTTTTCCTTTTTGATTTTTCTTAGCAGGTGTTGAAGTGTTGATTTGTTAGAGGATCAGCATACACCCCAGTGTATTGGAGAAGGCTAAACTAGCCTTAGTTGGTCTTGGATGTAAGACCAACAAGGTAAAATCCTTGTTACAGTTCTTTTTGGTAAAAAGTGAAGTTCATATGATTTTGTATGTTCAGTTGTTGTATGCTGTTAAATCTGTTGGTTATTGCTCAAGTGGTATTTGCATGCATGATAGATACTAATAGAATCAAGTTGAGTGTGATCTTAAATCATTTTGTATGAAAATCTTTGAAAACAGATTTTTATAGGAGTGTTTGGCTTTGTGTTTTAACAGGACTTTGAGACAAGTATTGAGTAGTGTAACCTGTTAGACTGCTTTCATTGGGTTGAAATAGGAAGAGTGTTAGTTGTTGATCTGTTTAGAAAAGATTTGAAGCAAGTTTGTGAGTTAAAAAAAGTGAAAAGTTAGCTAAAAAACGACTTAGTCATTTTCTACTTGATTTTCCTTGAAATTGTGCTTGATCTTTTGGAATCTGTTAAGTGTTAGTGCTATATAGGATTGTAGTTCATTTGTGTGTTGGTTGGTGAGCCTGTATGCAAAGGTTTGGAGTTTGAATATCAAAAAGTGTGCAAGAAATAAGCAAAAATACCACCAGACCTCTCATAAGACCTCAGCAACATTGATTTGTTATGTGTGTGCTATTTTTATGTGCAAGGTGTTTGAATTCTGCTTGTTAGTGACTCCCTACACTCCAAAGAGTGTAGGGGTGCCTTGTCTATCCAAAAACAACACCAAGTAAGGCCCAAACCAAATCCTTTTGGTTTGCTTCACCTGTGAAGAAACAGATAAGAACAAAGACTTCACTTGTGTTTTTCAAACTAAAACTGGACACGTTTTTGTTGAATTATGGGCTTAATCTTGATAAATTGGTATTGGAATTGTGTTGGTAAGCAAGAAAAGGTGTCAGTGTTGGATTTGGAAAGTAAAAAAAAAAAAAAAAAAAAATTAAAAACTTCACCCGCACTGGACTCGAACCCCCGACCTGCAGCTCAGGAGTAAGGGGTTCTACCAGTGATCTAGATGCGTTTTTACGTTAAGCTTTCATTTCATTAGTTATTTAAGTTGACTTTGGTTTTGGCTTATTTAATTAAGTCGTGGCTTATTTTGCTTGTTTTAGCTTATTAAATAAGCTTATTTGCTAGCTTACATTTTTCTTAGGTTTTAATCAGTAGTCTAGACTTTTCTGTTTAAAAGTTTTAATTTTCCCATTATTTAATTAATTATTAGGATTATTTTTAGTTTTATTTTTAGAAAGTAATAAAAAATAGTAAACAGTAATTAAAAAAATCCAAAAAAATAGTTTTTAAGTTTTAATTTATACTTTTCAGGTTTACATTTAAAAAAGTTTTCAAAAACTTTAATTTTTAATTTTATTTAATTTTAGGGTTTTTAGACAACTTTAAAAATTAATATAAAATTAACTAAAAGGTTTTAGGAGCTTTAATTTTCATTTTCTTCTTAATTAGAATATTTAGGATTTTTGAGAATTTTTTAGAATTTATTTTTGAACTTTTCATTTTTTGGTATATTTTATTATTATTTTATTCATAAAAATTCAATGTTTTATTTTTAACTTTTTTTCATTTTTCCTAGATTCTAGACATTAAAATAGGAACTTTTTCATTTTCCAATTAATTTTTAGGTTTTTCAATTAATTTTTAGAATTAATTTAAGATTTAATAGATTTTAATAGTTTTTTAGAGTTTAAAAATAGTTTAATTTGTTTTTAAAATTTTTAAAAATAGTTTTTAGTTTAATTAGGTCATTTTTGAGGTTTACAAACTATTAAATCTTGTTTAGGGCTTTTTAATATTTAAAAGTGATTTTTAGGGCTTTAATTAGCATTAAAAAGTCATTATTAAATTTATTAAAAGTTTTGGCAAGTTTTGATTTTTTTGTAAACTCTTAGAATTTTATTGTGGATTTTTAGTAATTTTTAGGAATTTTTAGGTTAAAATTTTAATTTTTGTCCTTTTTACGACTTTACGTTTACGTGTTTTTCGTCGTAGTTTAATACGTTTTCATCTTCGTCATTTTCTCTTCTTTTCTTCTTGTTAATAATCAAAAACATAAATCAATCATTCATTACACAACACACGTGCCTCCTCGAGAACGAACTCACTTTCTTAAGGGTCATTCACACACGGTTTTCCTAAATCGTCGTGCACGCTTACCCTATTTTATTGCTCTTTTCCTAAAGGGTAGTAAAAACACTACATCAATTTTTGGCACCACTGCCGGGGAGGCGTGTTGTGTTTTGATTGAACCATTGTTGTTTTCTATATTAGCCATAATAGTAATTGTATTAATAGCACTCTATTAATACGTATTATCGTTTTTCGGTTTTTGTGTGAATACTATTACTATATTGTATACGTAGAACAATAAATACACAAGTACTCCAAATACGTGAGCAATCACAACCTTGATTCGGGATTTCATCACTCGATCATTGTATTCGAATCTCAAACCAAAGAAAAAGGCAAAAATAGATAAATACTTTCGTGAAGCTTAATCTTGATAATACAAACTATAAGGTGGGTATAAGGCGGTTGTATTTCACGACCTAAAGGAAAAAGGCTCTTAAGTGCTTCGCGCCGCCTCGTTTCCTCCGCTTGCTTGTGCGTATTTGATTTTGAGAGTGAATCGAGGGTTTTGCCGCCCAAAGTATTATTACATATCATATATATTTTCTTGGTTTCTATTTGATTAAACCCTCTTGAACGATTTGGTGTTCCACCATCGTTCTAAAGTCATCGAAGGCGTTCACTCCACGTGATCGTTTTCATTCCTTGAGGCCTTTTTAATCAAGAGATTTGATTGAGGAGGAGATTTGTGGACTTTGTGTCTACTTAATATATTCACCAATTTCCAAAAAGGTTAATACAATCAAAAACCACAAAAAAATTGAAAAAACACAAAATACCAAAAAGAATCTTCTTTGCTCGTCTCCACGTTGTACGTGACGTTTATGCTCACTCGTAATCAAGCAAAACGTGCACGTAAACGCAAGAACAAAACTCCCACTCCAACTCATTCTAGTGAGGAGTCTCCTATTGACGAACCCATTGTACGAGAAGAACCAACCATGGTGAATCGAACTATGATGGAGTTACTTCAAGCACCCACCGAGGGTTATGGAGAAGCTATTGTGATTCCCGCAATCCTTGCGGAGAATTTTGAGGTAAAAACGGGTTTGTTGTCGATGATCCAAAACAACAAATTCCGTGGTGATGAGAAGGACAATCCCCACAACCATATCCGCCAATTTAATCGTCTTACCGCCACGTGCAAATTCAAGGATGTCTCGAATGACTCGATTAAGATGATGCTTTTTCCGTATTCCTTAGCGGGGCCCGCTAAAATTTGGTTAGAGAAAGAGCCACCCAATTCTATATTGACGTGGAAGGATCTCGTTTCCAAATTTGTGAACCAATTTTTTCCGCCCTCTAAGACTACGCATTTGAAGAATGAGATTTCTAAATTTTCACAAGAATCAAATGAAAGTTTTTCTACGGCTTGGAATAGGTTTAAGGAGATGTTGCATGAATGTCCTCATCACGGTTTTTCCGACTTACACCAAATCGACACGTTTTACAATGGACTTAACGATCATGAAAGAGACTATTTAAATGCCGCCGCGGGTGGTAATTTTTTGTGTAAAACGGTTGAAGAAGCTTTGGTCATAATCGAGAATAGGTCTAAGGTTTATAGCCCTCGTCACACACCGAGTGTTGCCAAAAGGGGCTCATCATCGTCTCAAAGTATCAATGCATTACATGATGAAGCAAATGAAGAAAACCGATTTTTCGATAGATTTGCTAACCTTATGTCCCATTGGAAGGCTCAAGAAGCTTCCAACACCGCTTCGGTTAAAGCGGTTTCTAAAAGTTGTTTGTCGTGTGGGGGAGCTCATGATCTTTCCGAGTGCATTACCGCGGATGGTAACACTTCGAATGCTTTTGTAGCCACGGGAACTTATAACCAAATCGGTCAAGGTTCTCGTTCAAATCAAGCTCCACCAAATCAAAATGCTAATAATTATCGCAACAACAACCAAGGTGGAAATTACCAAGGAAATCAAAGGAATTATAACAAAGGTAATTACCAAAGTGGAAATGGGCAAATTTCCAATCAAAACCAAAACCGTGATTTTCAAAACAATGCCCAAGGTTTTCAAAACGATCACACCAAAAATCTTCAAGGAGAGTTTTTGAGTTATGCTAAGGCTAATGATGCTAAGTTTGATAATATGCAACGTGAGATGGTTAGCTTAAGATCCGAGTTGAAAAACGAGCTTAAAAACGAACTTGCTAATGAACTTAAAACTCATGCTAACAAAATGGAAGGAAATGTCACACGACTCCAACAAAATCAACAAAAAATGGAGCAAGGACAACATGAGATTAAGCAAGAATTGTTAAAAGCGGATGCTAGGCAATCTAAGTTTGAAGACCGTATGGCTAAAATGTTTGAAGCTATCATGTGTAAGCCCTCTTCTTCGGGTGGTCTTCCTAGTGATACCATCGTGAACCCGAAAGGAGAGTTGAAGGTTATTACTACTCGTAGTGGTAAAACTTTCAAAGAACCCATTTCTCGTCCAAGTACTTCTATGGAGAAGGAAAAAGAGAAAGAACCCGAGGTTGTGGTTGAAAAGGAGCACATTGCAAGCCCACGAAGTACCGCTCAAACCACACCTACGGTTGAACCTACACCAATCATGGAACCCGAGATTCCAAGGCCGATGCCTATGCCTAATTTGCCCCAACCCACACCACCTTTACCCTACCCATCAAGACGAGATAAGGAAAAGGCACAAGAACGAAATAATTATCAATTTGAACTTTTTATGAAAATGTTTCGTGACTTGCATTTTAATATAAGTTTTGCCGACGCCTTAGTCATGATGCCTCGATTTGCCGCGAACTTCAAAAGTATGTTGAATAACAAAGAAAAGTTGCAAAAATCGTCTAGTTGTTCTTCGGTTTTTCTAAGCCGCATACCTCAAAAAGTCGGTGATCCTGGAAAGTTTCTAATCCCATGTGCTATCCAAGACATGGAAGAATGCTACGCCTTGGCCGATCTTGGTGCTAGTATTAATTTGATGCCTCTTGAGATTTTTAAATCGCTCAATCTTCCAAATCTCACTCCTTCAAGAATGTCAATCGAAATGGCCGATCATTCTACGATTCTAGCTTGTGGAGTTGCCGAGGACGTCTTTGTGAAAGTTGGAAAATTCTATTATCCCGTGGACTTCATTGTTGTTGATATTCCCATCGATCCTAAGGTTCCGTTAATTTTAGGTCGATCTTTTTCGGATACCTCGAGAGCACTTATCGATGTGCATGCAAGAAAAATCACTCTTCGTTTCAATGAGGAAGAACTCGTCATTAATGCAACCCAAAACTCCACTCTTTCTCATGTTTATTCTGTCACATCTTTGTGCAATGTCAATTCCACTAAAAACATTTGCAAAAGAATTTCAAATAGAGTTTTAGGAGTTGATAAAAATGAAGTTCCGTACCATCCGCCGATGGAGGTTAAGAGTGTTAAGCCTATGATTCCAATCTCGAGTGATTCTTCGGATGATGAATACGTTGATCCCGATGGGGAGGTTTTCTTTGTTGACAAAAGATTTGAAAACTTGCGACCACCTAAACCAAAAAGATTTCAAAATGTGAGAATTTTTAGTGTGACTAACATTGTTTTAGATACACCAAATATTTTTGACATAATCAAATCGGGTTTTCACAAGGAGAGTTTAAAAGATGAAAAAGGAAAGATTTTAACTTTAATTTAAAAGATTTTTCTACAACTCTAACTCCGTCATCACCACGTGTATTGAGTACTACAAGCTCGTCTTCTCCTTTTGACGATGCTTTGTGTGGACTTAGTGTGGGGGAAGCCCCTTATGTTCCCTCCCCTTACTCCACCGAGGACGAGATATTTGATCCTGGAATTGCTTATGTAGGGAAATCTCGGTCTTCCACCGATGCAATAAATGGAAAATCTTTTCATTTGATTGATGCGAGTCTACCTCGAGTAGCTCAATGTTTTAACTTACCATTGTCCCACCCTTCTATTTCTTCTCTCCTATTTTCTTCTACCCCATTGGGGTTTGTGTTGAAGAAGCGTTGTTTCGTCTTTCATCCGAAAACGAAGACGCTATCTTTGACCCCGGTATACGTTTATCGGATTTTTAAAGTACTCCACGTGCTTTTGGGCCTTGTTTATCATGTAAGCCCCACCAAAAATTGACCAAACCATGATTATCCCTAAATGATCACATTTATGGGGATTCGAGTCGAGCTTTTGACTCGGTTATCAAAAACAAGGTGCCTCGTGGGGGAGACCCATGCTTATCCATGTACATACTATTGCTTTCTAATGTAGTTTAATGTGAGGGGATTTGTGCCCTTCCAACCTTTGTTCCGTGGTTGTTTGTGAATTGTGGACTTTAGATGATCATGATCTTCACTATTGGAGCCTCTCGTGTTCGTTTATGGGAGCACTCGATCGTTTGATTTGGAGGCCTTTCCCAATATCCATATGATATATCCTTTTATGTTCTAACCTTAGGTTATTAGCACACTTCATAAACGGCTATTACTTATTGGTTACACCCTTTCCATGCTAGATTAGGCATTCGACTACGTCTCTAGTATGGGGGTGTTTGTACCCCTAGACTCGAAACATTGAGGACAATGTTTAACTTTAGTATGGGGGGTGAATAGATACTTGCCTTGCCAAACCTTCACGCTTTCCAAAGTTTATCGTTTTGTTATCATTTTGTTGCAAAATAAGGCTAAAAATGGCCAAATTTTAAAATTTTTCTCATATTTTATAAGTGTTTAAGACACGAATGTAGATTTTCCGATGGCGAGAATAAGAGTAATTTTTGACTCGACCGTGCGTGTTGAGCACTTAGCTTCGATTCCTTAACTTCACATTAGGCTAAGTTTCTTAAATGACGACGAGAAATGATAGAGTTAATTATAAGTTACTATGCTAAACGTAGAGTACTCGTATTCTTTCAAAAACTCATGTGTTCTCGTTTTTTGCTTATTCTCCCTTCGCTTGTAAATATTTTTTGCTTAATAAATATTGATTTAGCGGTTTAGTTTTGATTGTTGGGTTTCTAGTCTTTTCTAGTAGCTTCCGTGTAATTAAATTGGGAAGACATTAAGGTGTCGCCAGCGTCACGGTTTTGAAGTATTGGCACCCTAATAATCGAAAGCTTCACCCAATAATAAGATTTCAAGTGCTCACCTAAATCTAGCAAACAATTTGAAGCCCCACAAGGCCTAAAATCTATGCAAAATTGAAAGTGAATCAAGCCTTAATCTTCTAAGCTTTAAAGATCCAAAATTCGCTTTAGCGTGAGGATATACGTCTTTGGCTAATAAAACCACCGATGAGGAGGATAATAAAAGGCAAGGCAAGACCGAAGTCATAATAAAAGCTTCATGGCGAAGTTGAATAAAAGATGGAGGTAAACCAAAGATAATAAGGCCCTTCCGTTAGGGGGCGTATAAAAGTCTTGGTAATAAGTCTCATGTTCAAAACCGTTATAAAACCGTGTTTATCGATTCTTCTTGTCAACTTAATTTTTTAACATCGTTGTCTATTAGGAGGGGTTATTGATTTGATGGTCTTAGTTACACCGTTAGGACTCTATTTTTAGACCTAAATCTCTATCATCGCATAAGTCAATGATGTATCCTCGTGATCATCAAGACAAAATAAAATATAAGAGATACAACTTAGGAATAATGGGGGAATAATTACGTGATTAGGGCATATGAGTAGTGTTAGCATTACTAACTTATAATACTAATGATCTTGTTGCACGCTTGGCATCAAATTAGGGTGAAAATCGAGGACGACGAAATTATTTCTAACGAAGCATTCAGGTGTTCTTATTCTATGAACCTAAACGTCCCATTTTGCGATGAAAATCATACATTATGTCTAAAACGCAAGTAGTCGTAGAGTAGCTAGTTTTTCATTTCAATAAAAGTGAATAAAATTAAATTTTGGAGATGCTTCGATACTTTATTCTAGCATTGCGTGAGGGCACGGCAATGGTTTAGTATGGGGGAGTGATGAGACTGCTTTTATACATGGTCTCATCATCCAAATCGGCCTTAAAATGCATAAAATATCATAAAATATGCCAAATATATGCTCGTGTTTGTTACTTGTGTATTTTTAGGTACGGATATTGAGGAATTGGCAAAAGATCACAAGAATCATTCAAAAACGAACACGGGAAACGAAGCCGCACAATGAACCGGGCCCAAGTTTGGAATTTTGCAAAATGACCCTTGAAGAATTGAAGATTTTCAAGATTAGTCCCTCATCTTTGAAGAACTTGTCACATTTGACCCTCAAAATGTCAATTGTACAAGTATAATCCTTAATGTTTGAAGATATTACAAGACCAGTCCCTGGAATATGAAGAATATACATTTAATACCCTTGGATAAAGTTTTGTAAGCCCTTGTGCCAAAAATGACAACTTGTCCAAAGTTGACAAGCACAATTTGGGCACTGATGGCATTTAAAAACAAAGTGGAAGGAATAGAAAAGCTTGGGGGTCAAAACTGCCAATTAACCAAACCCTTACACCCACTCAGACCCTGACACGTCATCCTCACCCACCCAAATACCCAAAACCCATAACCCAACCCGTCTACCCAGTCCACAACCCACCCAACTTATTAAAACGTGGTCAACTGGTCAACAATTTTTCCCTCTAAACATAAAGTTTAAAAACTTTATTTCCCAAAACAGATTAAATCCTCTCTTAATCCCCCTTAAACCCTAATCCTACCCAGACCCAATCAACACCAAATTAAAGGGGTTTCATCTCTTTTTGTCCAGATCTTTGATTGAGCCTTTTCTCACCAAAACCCACATTCCACATCACTATAAGACACACCCATGTGTCTTATGGCACCCTCCCCTGCACCCATCACTTTCCCTCAAAACCCTAAACCCGACCAAACCAACATCCCAGATCATCCCCTTGGTCCCCAAGCTTAAATTAACGTCCAAGATCAACAAAGAAGAGCTGGCATCCAACAACAAAGTCACATGACATGAATTTGACCAAATTCAGTCAAGGACTCAAGGGCTTTTTAGGCATTTCATTAACTAGGGTTTTAGTATTCTAGAGAGTTCTTTTCAGTCTATAAAAGGAGGATGAGACATGTTCATTCCCCTTTGTTCCAGAATTTTTAGCTAATCACTTGTAATTCCTTTTTTAAGAAATAAAGTTGGTATTTTAAGTAAAAGTTTAATTCCTTTTATGTTTTTGAAAAGTTGTGTGTTGTGTTTATGCTAATTCTGAGTTCCAATATTCATTTGTGTGTTTGATTTTCAAAGGATTTTCAAAAAGTTTTTAAAGATCTCTAATTTCAGAAAATCTTTAATCAGAAAAGTGAAAGTGGATTTGGTTGGTGATTTTCTGAGATTGAAGGTTGCTTTAAAAACGTGATTGGAAAAGTTTTTAAGAAAGAGTCAAAGAAAACAGAATACATATTTGTGCTTGTGCTTGTTTTTCCTTTTTGATTTTTCTTAGCAGGTGTTGAAGTGTTGATTTGTTAGAGGATCAGCATACACCCCAGTGTATTAGAGAAGGCTAAACTAGCCTTAGTTGGTCTTGGATGTAAGACCAACAAGGTAAAATCCTTGTTACAGTTCTTTTTGGTAAAAAGTGAAGTTCATATGATTTTGTATGTTCAGTTGTTGTATGCTGTTAAATCTGTTGGTTATTGCTCAAGTGGTATTTGCATGCATGATAGATACTAATAGAATCAAGTTGAGTGTGATCTTAAATCATTTTGTATGAAAATCTTTGAAAACAGATTTTTATAGGAGTGTTTGGCTTTGTGTTTTAACAGGACTTTGAGACAAGTATTGAGTAGTGTAACCTGTTAGACTGCTTTCATTGGGTTGAAATAGGAAGAGTGTTAGTTGTTGATCTGTTTAGAAAAGATTTGAAGCAAGTTTGTGAGTTAAAAAAAGTGAAAAGTTAGCTAAAAAACGGCTTAGTCATTTTCTGCTTGATTTTCCTTGAAATTGTGCTTGATCTTTTGGAATCTGTTAAGTGTTAGTGCTATATAGGATTGTAGTTCATTTGTGTGTTGGTTGGTGAGCCTGTATGCAAAGGTTTGGAGTTTGAATCTCAAAAAGTGTGCAAGAAATAAGCAAAAATACCACCAGACCTCTCATAAGACCTCAGCAACATTGATTTGTTATGTGTGTGCTATTTTTATGTGCAAGGTGTTTGAATTCTGCTTGTTTGTGACTCCCTACACTCCAAAGAGTGTAGGGGTGCCTTGTCTATCCAAAAACAACACCAAGTAAGCCACAAACCAAATCCTTTTGGTTTGCTTCACCTGTGAAGAAACAGATAAGAACAAAGACTTCACTTGTGTTTTTCAAACTAAAACTGGACACGTTTTTGTTGAATTCTGGGTTTAATCTTGATAAATTGGTATTGGAATTGTGTTGGTAAGCAAGAAAAGGTGTCAGTGTTGGATTTGGAAAGTAAAAAAAAAAAAAAAAATTAAAAACTTCACCCGCACTGGACTCGAACCCCCGACCTGCAGCTCAGGAGTAAGGGGTTCTACCAGTGATCTAGATGCGTTTTTACGTTAAGCTTTCATTTCATTAGTTATTTAAGTTGACTTTGGTTTTGGCTTATTTAATTAAGCCGTGGCTTATTTTGCTTGTTTTAGCTTATTAAATAAGCTTATTTGCTAGCTTACATTTTTCTTAGGTTTTAATCAGTAGTCTAGACTTTTCTGTTTAAAAGTTTTAATTTTCCCATTATTTAATTAATTATTAGGATTATTTTTAGTTTTATTTTTAGAAAGTAATAAAAAAATAGTAAACAGTAATTAAAAAAATCCAAAAAAATAGTTTTTAAGTTTTAATTTATATTTTTGAGGTTTACATTTAAAAAAGTTTTCAAAAACTTTAATTTTTAATTTTATTTAATTTTAGGGTTTTTAGACAACTTTAAAAATTAATATAAAATTAACTAAAAGGTTTTAGGAGCTTTAATTTTCATTTTCTTCTTAATTAGAATATTTAGGATTTTTGAGAATTTTTTAGAATTTATTTTTGAACTTTTCATTTTTTGGAATATTTTATTATTATTTTATTCATAAAAATTCAAAGTTTTATTTTTAACTTTTTTTCATTTTTCCTAGATTCTAGACATTAAAATAGGAACTTTTTCATTTTCCAATTAATTTTTAGGTTTTTCAATTAATTTTTAGAATTAATTTAAGATTTAATAGATTTTAATAGTTTTTTAGAGTTTAAAAATAGTTTAATTTGTTTTTAAAATTTTTAAAAATAGTTTTTAGTTTAATTAGGTCATTTTTGAGGTTTACAAACTATTAAATCTTGTTTAGGGCTTTTTAATATTTAAAAGTGATTTTTAGGGCTTTAATTAGCATTAAAAAGTCATTATTAAATTAATTAAAAGGTTTTGGCAAGTTTTGATTTTTTGTAAACTCTTAGAATTTTATTGTGGATTTTTAGGGATTTTTAGGAATTTTTAGGAATTTTTAGGTTAAAATTTTAATTTTTGTCCTTTTTACGACTTTACGTTTACGTCTTTTTCGTCGTAGTTAAATACGTTTTCATCTTCGTCATTTTCTCTTCTTTTCTTCTTGTTAATAATCAAAAACATAAATCAATCATTCATTACACAACACACGTGCCTCCTCGAGAACGAACTCACTTACTTAAGGGTCATTCACACACGGTTTTCCTAAATCGTCGTGCACGCTTACCCTATTTTATTGCTCTTTTCCTAAAGGGTAGTAAAAACACTACATCAGTTGCTGAGAGGAAAAATAGAACACTAATTGAAGCAGCCAGAACAATGTTGGCTGATGCTCACTTTCCAATAGCCTTTTGGGCTGAGGCTGTTAATACAGCATGCTATGTGCAAAATAGAGCATTGGTTAACAAAATTCAGAACAAAACACCTTATGAGTTATTTTGGGGAAGAAAACCTAATATTGGTTTTCTCAGACCTTTTGGTATTCATGTAGTAGTTTTAGATACTAGTGATGCCTTAGGGAAATTTAGTGCAAAAGGTGATGAGGGCTATTTCATGGGGTATTCAGTCCAGAGCAAGGGTTATAGGGTTTATCTT
Source organism: Glebionis coronaria (assembly GCA_025667525.1). NCBI lineage: Eukaryota > Viridiplantae > Streptophyta > Magnoliopsida > Asterales > Asteraceae > Glebionis > Glebionis coronaria. Next base: position 21,991,351 of record CM046879.1, on the reverse strand, counting down.
AAGGAGGACAAACGTATAGTTGAGAGAGTACATGTTAGATTCTTAGAGAATAAACCTAGTGATCCTGAAAGTGGTCCTAATTGGTTGTTTGATTTGGAACCCTTATCTAGAACTTTAAATTATATGCCTGTCACTAATCCAGACATTGTGAAGGTAACTTCAAATGTTGTGTAGGAACAAGTTGTTAATGTTTCAGGTACACAAGTTCATGAGAAGGCTGGATCACAAGCAGAAAAGGCATCTCCTACCCTAGAATATGTCACAATTCCCATTTGGACAGATGCTTTTGCTGCTGCTGCTGCTGCTGGACAAGATAATGGTGGTTTACAAATACCACCAGATACAAACATGCATGGTTCTTCAGGCGCTGACAAAGGGAAATCTAGCGCTGACAAGACCAATTCAGACGTTGATGGCTCAGACGTTGACAACAACATTTCAAGCGCTGTTAGCCCAGACGCTGACAATCAAGATTCAGACGTTGACAACACTTATGGGCATCTTTTCTCTTCTAGTTTTGAACAAGGTGGACCTTCCAATGTTCATGAAGAGGTTCACGTTGATCAAAGAGAGTCTGATGAAGAAGATATTGGCAACATGGAGCGTGAGGTTGAGGACACCAGACTTTTTGAAGGAGGGGTTCTCACTTCCACAATGAAGAATCACCCCACATCTCAGATCATTGGTGATATTATGACTCCAGTTCAGACTAGAAGATCTCATCAAGGTCTTGGTGGGTTTATTGCCAATATTCACAAGAAGGTTGATACCCCTCTTGTGCAAGCATGTTTGTTTGCATGTTTTCTGTCACAAGAAGAACCCAATAAAATATTTGATGCTCTCAAAGAACCAAGTTGGGTGGAAGCAATGCAGGATGAGCTTCACCAATTTGCAATTCAGGATGTTTGGGAGCTGGTTGATTGTCCCAGATATGTCAGACCTATAGGGACAAGATGGGTTCTAAGGAACAAAAGAGATGAAAGAGGCATTGTGGTCAGAAACAAGGCAAGGTTAGTGGCTCAAGGTTATACACAAGAGGAGGGGATAGACTATGAGGAGGTCTTTGCACCAGTTGCAAGGATTGAAGCTATTAGGATTTTTCTAGCCTATGCCTCCTGCATGGGCTTCAGAGTCTACCAAATGGATGTCAAGAGTGCTTTTCTGTATGGCACCATTGTTGAGGAAGTATATGTAATGCAACCTCCTGGTTTTGAGGATCCAGAGTATCCAGATAAAGTGTATAGAGTCAAAAAGGCTATGTATGGCCTTCATCAAGCCCCTAGAGCATGGTATGGTACTTTGTCTACCTATTTGGTGGACAATGGATTCAAGAGGGGCACCATAGATCAGACACTATTTACAAAGAAGAAAGGCAAGGATGTGTTGCTTGTGCAGGTCTATGTTGATGATATCATTTTTGGGTCTACTGATCCAAAGATGAGTGAGGATTTCTCCAAGCTTATGACAGACAAATTCAAGATGAGTGCTATGGGGGAGATGAACTTCTTTCTTAGATTACATGTTCAACAGAAAGAAGATGGTATCTTCATCTCCCAGGACGAATATGTTGCTGAGATCTTGAAGAAGTTTGGCTATTCTCCACATGAAAAGAGGGCTACTACTCCTATGGATAGAGAACACCCTTGGGGAAAGATTGGAGATGGGAAATATGTTGATGTCAGGCACTATAGATCCATGATTGGATCCTTGATGTATCTTACTGCCTCCAGACCTGACATTATGTTTGCTGTGTGTGCTTGTGCGCGCCATCAAGTGACTCCCAAAGAATGTCACCTTTATGTTGTGAAGAGGATCTTTAGGTACCTAAGATGCTATCCTAGTCTTGGTTTATGGTACCCAAAGGATTCACCATTGGAGCTGATTGCACATTCAGATAGTGATTATGGAGGTGATAAATTTGATAGGAAATCCACAACTGGTGGATGTCAGTTTCTTGGGAGCAGGTTAATATCTTGGCAATGCAAGAAACAAACAGTGGTGGCAAATTCTACAACTGAAGCAGAGTATGTGGCTGTAGCTGCATGTTGTGGCCAAGTGTTGTGGATTCAGAACCAGCTGTTGGATTATGGGTATAATTTCATGCATACTAAGATATTTGTTGACAATAATAGTACTTTATGCATCATTAAGAATCCTATACATCATTCTAAAACTAAACACATAGAAATTAGACACCATTTTATAAGAGATTGCTTTGAGAAAGGTTTAATACAACCAGATAAGGTTGACACTGAGGAAAATGTGTCAGATTTATTAACTAAACCTTTTGATGCTGGGAGATTTCAATACTTGGTAACAAGTATTGGAATGGTTAATCTCACATAATATGTGTTTTGGATTCTTTTTGTAAAAGTATGTACAGGATGATGCATTATTATTATTGGTCTTATTGATGATTTAGATTTTCCACTATATTTTTCTAACACTGACAAAGGTTGCTTGAACACTGATAAGTGTTTTTGCAACGTTGTCAGCAATATAATTGTCTAACGCTGACAAAGCTTCCTTCAACGCTGTTATGTGTTATCGGGGCGTTGTCAGCAACAATGTTAGTTTTGTGGTTTTCAATCTAAATGTGCAGATGGTGTTAGCAGTATACCATTGGATACAGAGTTGCTTATGGATCAATGGAGAAGCATTTGGACAAGTTTTTATTTATGGATGTTGGTTGGAATGTTTCATTCCTATCTTGACATAAAATTTTTTTATGTTCATGCATGATTTTAGCAAACTTTTTGTATCATGGTTTAAGGGGAGGTTTTAGGAACCTTTAGGATGTTTGGGTATCCATATGATACTCTTATCACAATTCTAGATTGTGTCCACAGGTGAGTATGAGTTAGTTTTACTAAATCATGAGGCACTGTAGCATGCAGAGTATATCAACTTTGCATGCTGCCAAGACATTTTTGGCCTAGAATTGGTTTTGGTCTGTTGGGAGACTTGGGAATGATTTTGATATAGGATTTACCTGGGAGTAACAAGGATTTTATAAGGTAACTTTGTTGTTAAGAATTTTGGTTAGCAAGGGACACTAGAGGACTGTTATGTCTATCTTGCTTATGCAAGTGTGCATAACTGGACAGTGTTTGCCGCCCTATAATAATTATCAGCTTTTGGTTATCTTCTCTAGGATAAATTACTTGTTAAGGTCATTTTTCACTTTTTAAAATAATTTTATTTTTGGACGCTGACAAGAAATTTCCATGCGTTGTTGTGACCAAATTGGACGCTGACATGGCTTTAGGCAAACGTTGACAAGATTATAGCCGTTGGGCGTTGATAGGTTATTTTTTACCGTTGACACTCAATGGGACCTACCCAAGTTGTTACTTTCATTTAATGCATGAGATAAACGTATAACTTTTTCAATATTTTCATGATTGATTTTTGAAAACCTTTGCCTATTTTTGGGCCAATCACATGCATTCTTTTTCTCCTATAAATTTGGTTCCTATTTTAAACAGGGTATCTATAATTCTTGTCTTACACTTTTCTCTTATCAACTTCATCTTCTACACTTAAAATTCACAGCTTTCATCAATGGCACCAAAGTTTAACTCAGCAGAATTGGCATTGGGGTTCAGATCACAACATAACATGATTGCTTATCTTGACGCTGATAATGATCTGTTTCCTCAATACAGACAAATGGTGGCGTATTTGAACGCATCCCCACTAAGGTATGCTCTTTCTCATGCACCACTCATTCCAGTCACACACATTAAGCAGTTTTGGAACACTGTTAGTTCCTCAACAGTTAATGGAGTGACCACATTGACTTCTATTGTTCATGGGAGATCTTGGGTGGTTACTGAGGCCTTGGTACGCCAAGCCTTGCATCTTGATGATGCTGATGGTATAGTCACCCTTCCCGTCAATGAAATAGAACAAGGGCTTAGGGCTTTGGGATATCTGTTGATCCCAAACTTAGATCGATTAGCTTTGTGTATACGAGATTAGATCAAGTACTACACGTAGAGAAACCTTTGCTTATGAATAAAGTAACAAAGTGTTATGCGGAATTAACACTTGATCTAAAACACAATGATGTTAAACAAACTTTCACTTGTATTAGAATAATCTTGTTGATTACAATGAAAGGTTTAACTTGCGAATACTATGAAAACTGATATTAAACATTAACCTAAAAGATCTTCTTTTATAGAACAAGAAGTCTTGTACAATAAGCTATGAATCAACTATTCTAGGTAAAGATAAACATAGAAAATACATTGTCGTTTCTATCCTTACTAGAAGTAATCTAGAATATAATATACGTGTAGCTCACAACTTCCATCAGTGCTTGTCTTCAATCTGTCAACGCTTGACTTTATCTTGTCAACGCTTATGCTGTCAGCGCTCACTTTGCTCTTGTCAACGCTTGAGTTGTTTCTGTCAGCGTTCAAGTGTTCTGGCCTAAATTTATTCCCAACAATCCTCCCCTAAACTTGATATCCACTCTTATGATCAAGTTTCTGAATAAACATTAAGAACTTGGAGGAGTCTGACAAACCTTATCATATTGATAATAAATAAATCTGATCAAATTCTTTGCCACGTCACTTGTGTAGTCTATCTCCAACTGGGTGTCCTTCATCTTCTCCAAAACAGCCTTGGATATGAAATACTGAGCATCTACAAGTAAATACTCAACAAACTTTGTAGAACTCAAATGGTATACACCTGTAGCTGAATATAACCTCCATTGAAGACCACTGAGGTCATCTTCAAGATCCTTCCATATTTCAGGATCTTCTTCATTTGTCCCACACATTCTTTTGAATGTGGTCCAAAGTTTTATTCCATTGGCTGAAGTTGGTGCTTCAGCCTCATACTTGGTCTCCAACAACCTCCAAAGGTCTACCAAGTCTTCTCTGTCACAACTTGCAAATAAAGATATGAGAGTGGTAAAAGTGTGTACCTCCTTGCCAAATCTTCCAATTTTCCAGAATCCACATTCATCTTCCTCATAACTTATAATTGGATTCCTGGAATCTAGTGGTAACACATGAACCATATCTGAAGCTTCTAATGGGGAGAGCTTAAGGCTCTTTCTAATGATTGCTTCACTTGGATACAGTTGAGACATATCTTTTGGAAACTCAAGAACAAATCCCTTCTTCACTGGTCTAGGGACTATCATAGCTTTCTTGATTGCCATCTCTTCTGCAAGTTGCTCCTTTCTTTCATCTGAAAGAAGTCTGAAAGTGTTCTCTTCCTGCACTTTCACCCAAATAGGATAAGCCCTATGTTCCAACTCATCAAATGTCAAAGCCTTCAGCTTCTGATGTGTCCATCCAACTCCATGACATTTGAGCAACATAAAATAGAGCTTCCTTCTATCCCTTTTCAATTCAGAGAGAATGTTGCTTGCCCTGTACTTCAACATAACCTTACAATCCTGCTGAACTCTAAGAAGAATTTCCAAACCCCATATCTGATCAGAAATGGTCAAGTCTGGATTATCCATGCAGCTTTCTTCCCAAGAATTGTACATCTGAACTACCTCTGGCATATCAAAATCAATTTGCAACTTCAAATCTCTCAGCCTTTCCCTAGCAAGCTCATCACCATACTCAAGTCTTTCTGGTTCAACAATCATCACACTTGAATCTGAGCTGCCTCCATCACTTTCTTCCTCAGAAGTCACAACAAATGGTGACTTTTCCTTCTCACCTTGTTCCATCATTTGCTCAGCTAACCTTCTATCAAATTCAACCTGAGCTGCATTCTTTGGAACAACTTCTTCTACCAACTTACCCTTACCCTTATCTGTTGGTTCAATTGTTGGTAAGGTAGATGATAATACCTGAGTGGGAACATCTTTGATGATAGATGATGACTGAAATACATCACCTTCATAAGCAGATCTGTCAACGCCCAAATTTCCTCTATCAGCGCCCAAAATACTTCTGTCAGCGTCCAAACTTGTCTTATCAACGCTTAAATATTTTCCCTCAGCGCCTTGTGTAACTTCTCTCAGCATATCTGTAAATGATAAATTTAAATTTGTTGGAGAGATTAAGGACGTATCAAAACCTTTTTGTTCCTTCAATGTAGTAAGAGCTTCAGCAATATCCAATGATTGACCATCTTGACTGCTCTTATCACTCAGATTTCTTGCTTCCTCCCCTTTGGAAGACTCCTCCATACCTCCCCTTGAATGAGCACTCTCCAAAACAACAATCCTCTCCCTCAATTCTTTGAGTTCAAGGCCTTGGTTACTGACAATTTGTACCAAGTCTGCATTTTGCTTTTGCAAGCTAATGCAGACAGCCGTCAATTCTAAAAGCGTCATTGGTTCCAGTCTGCCCTCTTCCAAAATGGGAATTTGACCTCCCAAGTTAGGTTCATTGGGCATGGATGAGGACTTAATTATGGTGGGACTGTCTTGGCCAGCTTCTAAGCCAGAACCAATAGCCCCAGCCTCATCCAGGTCACCAACCACACTTGTGGTGGTGGTTCTCTCTGCTTCATGGCTAGGACCACCAGAGGAGAACTCTCCAGCAGTCCTTTGGCGTTTAATCAACCTATATTCAGGTGGTGTGGAAGATGGTGTAGAAGATGGTGTAGATGTAGGTTGGTTAAGGGGTGTTTGGGATTGTGATGGTTGGGTGTCAACGTTGGGAATAGGCATATCAACGCCCACATTAGATGTGTCAGCGTCAAAGGGATTTTGGTCTATTTGCATTTGGTCAGGTGAAGGTAAAGGTTCAGGGATAGGCTCAAGTTGTGGTTGAGGGTCAATATGAGGTTGGGGGTCTGGTTGGGGTTGTGCTGCTGCAATAACAGCAAGCATGGCTGGGGTTAATGGTAGGTCTCTATGAGGTGGTGAATTCATCTTGGTAAAAATAGCCTTCTTTTGTTCAGGGATCTTATAAAAGTCATTGTGATCCCTTAAACAATATCTTTGAGCATCAAAAACCATTTGCAGAAAACGGGGATAAGCTAAAGTCATTTTTGTCCCCTTATTTTTACACATTCCTTCAAAAATCATTTTAGACCAATTATAATTTTGCCCTGTTGCAATACACACAATAGCAGATGCAATAGATCTATTGATCTCATTATGTGCAGTACATTTGGGACTCAAACACTGAAGGAGAATGTGAATTAGGTACTTCCAGGCTGGGGGAAATTCCTGCTTATGGTACTTATTAAGAGTACCTTCATCAGGAATAGGGTATCCCAAAGCCCTTAGCCCTTGTTCTATTTCAGATATGGGAAGCATGGTTATACCATCAGCATCATTAAGATGCAAGGCCTGGCGTACCAAGGCCTCAGTAACCACCCAAGGTCTCCCATGTACAATAGAATTCAATGTTGTCACTCCATTAACTGTTGAGGAACTGACAGTGTTCCAAAACTGTTTAATGTGTGTGACTGGAATGAGTGGTGCATGAGAAAGAGCATACCTTAAGGGGGATGCATTCAAATACTCCACCATCTGAGTGTATTGAGGGAACAAAGTATTATCAGCAACAAGATAAGCAATCATGTTGTGCTGAGACTTGAACCCCAAATCCAATTCTGCAGAGTTAAATCTTGGTGCCATGGATGAAAGCTGTTAATTTGATGTATAAAAGATGAAGGTTGATAAGAGAAAATTGTTAGACAAGAATTATAGATACCCTGTTTAAAAATAGGAGCCAAATTTATAGGAGTGGATGAATGCACGTGATTGGCCCAAAAATAGGCAAAGATTTTCAAAAATCAATCATGAAAATATTGAAAAAGTTTATAAGTTATCTCATGCATTAAATGAAAGTAACAACTCCTAAAATTACGGCTTGAAAAAATGTCAAAAAGTTACAACTGGGTAGGTCCCATTGTTTGTCAACGGTCAAATATAACCCATCAACGCCCAACGGCTATAATCCTGTCAACGTTCGCCTAAAGCCATGTCAGCGTCCATTTTGGTCACAACAACGCTTGGAAAAATCTTGTCAGCGTCCAAAAATAAAATTGTTTTAAAAAGTGAACAATGACCTTAACAAGTAATTTATCCTAGAGAAGATAACCAAAAGCTGATAATTATCATAGGGCGGCAAGCACTGTCCAGTTATGCACACTTGCATAAGCAAGATAGACATAACAGTCCTCTAGTGTCCCTTGCTAACCAAAATTCTTAACAACCAAGTTACCTCATAAAATCCTTGTTACTCCCAGGTAAAACCCATATCAAAAGGATTCCCAAGCCTCCCAACAGACCACAACCAATTCTAGGCCAAAAATGTCTTGGCAGCATGCAAAGTTGATATACTATGCATGCTACAGTGCCTCATGGTTTAGAAAAACTAACCCATACTCACCAGTGGACACAATCTAGAATTGTGATGAGAGTATTCTAAGAATACCCAAGAGTCCTAAAGGTTCCTTAAACCTCCCCTCAAACTATGATACATGAGTTCTCAAAATATATATATGAACATTAAAAATTTATGTCAAGATAGGAATATAAATATTCCAACCATCATCCATAAACAAAACACGTCCAAATAGCTCTTCAAAGTTCCATAAGCAACTCTGTATCCAATGGCATAAAGCTACCATTACCTGCACATTTAGATGAAAACCACAAAACTAACACTTGTTGCTAACAGCGTCCCGACAACACTTATCAGCGTTGAAGGAATTCTTGTCAGCGTTAGACCATAATATCTCCAACAACGGCAAAATAACACTTGACAGCGTTATATTTACCTTTGTCAGTGTTAGAAAAAGAATGTGGAAAATCTAAATCATCACAAAGACCAATAACCATGCATTATCCTGTACATACTTTTACAAAAAATATTCCAAAACACATATTAAGTGAGATTAACCATTCCAATATTTGTTACCAAATATTGAAATCTTCCAGCATCAAAAGGTTTAGTTAATAAATCTGCTACATTATCTTCAGTATCTACCCTATCTGGTTGTATTAAACCTTTCTCAAAGCAATCTCTTATAAAATGATGTCTAATTTCTATGTGTTTGGTTTTAGAATGATGTACAGGATTTTTAATAATGCATAAAGTACTATTATTGTCTACAAAAATCTTGGTATGCATAAAATTATACCCATAATCCAACAGCTGGTTCTGAATCCATAAGACTTGTCCACAACAAGCAGCTGCAGCAACATATTCTGCTTCAGTTGTAGAGTTGGCCACCACTGTTTGTTTCTTGCATTGCCAAGATATTAATCTGCTCCCAAGAAATTGGCATCCACCAGTTGTGGATTTCCTATCAAACTTGTCACCACCATAGTCACTGTCTGAATATGCAATAAGATCCAATGGAGAATCTTTTGGGTACCATAATCCAAGATCTGGATAGCATCTTAGGTACCTAAAAATCCTCTTCACAGCAAAAAGGTGACATTCTTTGGGAGTCACTTGATGGCGTGCACATGCACACACAGCAAACATGATGTCAGGTCTTGAGGCTGTAAGATACATTAATGAACCAATCATTGATCTATAGTGCCTAACATCCACATCCTTTCCAGCTCCAAGTTTTCCCCAGGGGTGTTGTCTGTCCATAGGAGTAGAAGCCTCCTTCTCATGTGGAGAAAAACCATATTTCTTCAAGATTTCAGCTACATACTTGTCCTGGGAGATGAAGATACCATCTTCTTTCTGCTGAACTTGTAAACCTAGAAAGAAGTTCATCTCACCCATTGCACTCATCTTGAATTTATCTGTCATGAGCTTGGAAAAATCCTCACTCATTTTTGGATCAGTAGACCCAAAAATGATGTCATCAACATAGACTTGCACAAGTAACACATGTTTTCCTTTCTTCTTTGTAAACAGTGTCTGGTCTATGGTGCCCCTCTTGAAACCATTTTCCACCAAGTAGGTGGACAATGTACCATACCATGCTCTTGGGGCTTGATGAAGGCCATACATTGCCTTCTTTACTCTATAAACCTTGTCTGGATTCTCAGGATCTTCAAAACCAGGAGGCTGCATTACATAAACCTCCTCAACAATTGTGCCATAGAGAAAAGCACTCTTCACATCCATCTGATAAACAGTAAAATTCATGCAAGAAGCATAAGCTAAGAAAATTCTGATAGCTTCAATTCTTGCAACTGGAGCAAAGACTTCTTCATAATCTATGCCTTCCTCTTGTGTATAACCCTGAGCTACCAAACGTGCCTTGTTTCTGACCACAATGCCTCTTTCATCTTTCTTGTTCCTTAGAACCCATCTTGTCCCAATTGGTCTCACATACCTAGGACAATCAACCAGCTCCCAAACATCCTGTATAGCAAATTGGTGAAGCTCATCCTGCATTGCTTCCACCCAACTTGGTTCCTTGAGAGCATCAAAAATTTTCTTGGGTTCTTCCTGTGACAGAAAACAGGCAAACAAACATGCTTGTACAAGGGGGGTATCAACCTTCTTGTGTATATTGGCAATAAATCCACCAAAACCTTGATGGGATCTTCTTGTCTGAACTAGAGCCATAACATCACCTATGATTTGAGATGTGGGGTGATCTTTAGCTGTGGAAGTGAGAACTCCTCCTTCAAAAAGTCTGGTGTCCTCAATTTCACGCTCCATGTTGCCAATATCTTCTTCAGTTTCTTCTTCATCAACAGGAATCTCTTCATGGATATTGGAAGGTCCACCCTGTTCAAAATGAGAAGAGAAAAGCTGTGTAAAGGTGTCTCCAAAGTCTGATCCTTGTGTGTCAGCGTTTGGGCTAACAACGCCTGAACTGGTGTTGTCAGCGTTGGATCCATTAGCGTCTGAATTGGTCATGTCAGCGCTTGATTTCCCTTTGTCAGCGCCTGAAGAATCATGCATGTTTGTAGTTGGTGGTATCTGAACACCACCATTATCTTTCCTTGCAGCAGTAGCAGCAGCATAATACTCATCTGTCCATATAGGAAGTGTAACAAATTCTTGTGTGGGAGATGATATAACTGCTGGTGGTCCATCCTCCTTAGCAACCTGTATACCTGAAACATTACCAATTCTCTTTTCCAAAACACTTGAAGTTACCTTCACAATGTCTGGATCAGTAACAGGCATATAATTTAAAGCTCTAGACAAAGGTTCTAAGTCAAACAACCAATTTGGACCACTCTCAGGATCACTAGGTTTACTTTCTAAAAACCTAACATGTACCTTTTCAAGTATACGTTTTTCCTTTTTAATGTAAACCCTATATCCTTTACTCTGCACTGAATAACCCATGAAGTAGCCTTCATCACCTTTTGAATCAAATTTACCTAGGGCCTCACTAGTTTCTAACACAACTACATGACAACCAAAAGGCTTCAGAAAACCAATATTTGGCTTCCTTCCCCAAAGTAATTCATAAGGTGTCTTATTATGTATCTTGTTGACCAATGCCCTATTTTGAACATAACAAGCTGTGTTAACAGCTTCAGCCCAAAAGGCTATAGGAAAGTGGGCATCAGCCAACATGGTTCTGGCTGCTTCAATAAGGGTCCTATTCTTCCTTTCAGCAACTCCATTTTGCTGAGGAGTTCTAGCTATGCTGAACTGCCTAGTAATCCCTTTCTTGGCACAAAAATCATCTAATAACTGATTTCTAAACTCACCCCCATTGTCACTTCTAATAATTTTGACCTCATTACCATTCTTCTTTTCAATTTGGGTAATGAAATTAATCAGACTTAGGGCAGTTTCACTTTTCTTGGCTAAAAAGAAAGTCCATGTGAACCTGGAGTAATCATCAGTAATGACAAAACAATATGATTTACCCTTCAAACTCTCTATATTAGTAGGACCAAAGAGGTCCATATGCAATAAGTGAAGGGGTTTAGAGCTAGAGTGCACCTGTTTAGACCTGAATGAGACCTTGTGCTGCTTGCCCTTAAGGCATGCAACACAAGAGTGGTCATTGTGGAAAGCCTTTTCAGGCAAACCATCAACTAAACCAAGCCTCACAAGTCTATTAATATTCTTAAAGTTTATGTGCCCTAGTCTCCTGTGCCAAAGATTACTTTCATCTACTGAGGCCTTAGCATACAGACATGACATTTTATTATTTACCTTAATTCCATTAAGATTCACATTATATATGTCTTTATGCCTTGGTGTTCTAAAATCTATGTATTTATCCTCTGGAAGCTTATAATCTTTGCTTAACACCAAGCACTCAGTATCTGTGAAAAGAACCTTATTTTTGTTATCACACACTTGTGATACACTAAACAAGTTATAATCCAGGTCTTTCACCAAGAAGACATTATCAAACCTAAGATTGTTGGTGACAAGGGTTCCTTTTCCTGTGATTGTGCCGTAGCCCCCTCCAAAGTATACCTTATCACCATCTTGAATAGGAGAGAAATTGGTCAGATAGTCTTCGTTTCCTGTCATGTGCCTTGAGCATCCACTATCCCAGTATCCATAGTCATTGATCTTCTTCTGAATGCCCTGCACATAAAGAAAACACATTAGTTTTCTTTGGGAACCCAAGCCTTGGAGGACTTGGATTCATTTGGTTGTTCAACAAGAACAGACTTGGTTCTCATAACAACCCCATTTTCATCCCTGTTTGAATGAAATTCCCAGTTAACCCCAATTGGTGTTGACAATGCCTTTGAAATATAATGAAACCTGTTGCATGTCATAGAAATACCAGTATTATTAGGGTTCTGGTCTTGTTTTGGTCTCCATGTTAAGCTAGTAGAAGCTTTAGACCTATTTCCCTGTGGCTGCAAATACCTAGGTTTAACAGTGTTTCTATCAGCGCTGAAATTACTCCTGTCAACGCCCCGATTGCTCTTATCAGCGTTGAACCTAGGGTTTGCTACAGGAACCCATTGCCTATTTGACCAAGTATTTGACTTTTGAAAAGGTCTTAGGCCTTGTGTGTTAGACCCTCTAGAAAAGAATGGGGATGGTCTAACAACTTGTGAACTTTTGTTCACAAAGGTATTGGGTCTGACAGTGTTTGACCTATGTTGACTTTTGTCAGCGCTGAAATGGTTCCTGTCAGCGTTGACATTGGAAGCATTGACACATTTGTAGGCCAAATGTGAGAAGCTACCACATGTATAACAAGCTTTTCTAGACATAGTCTTAGGTCTAGAAGCAAAGAAGCCTGTTCCATGGTTACTAACTTGGCTTTTTGGTGACCTAGAATTTCTATACATCTCTGCATATTTAACACTAGGTTTTCTAACAGATTGTGGGCCAAGGTCAACAGCTTTGCCAGTGGTAGGGTGTGTGATCTTAATAGGTTTAGGATCAAGGCTCGTGATTGGTGTGGGCTCATTTGGACTTTCACACAATAACCCTCCCTTAACAAACAAAGTGTGGTTTGCTTTCTTCCACTCTTCTAGGTCAGTCAGCTTTTGCTGATATTCCTCAACTGGGGAAGTCACTCTAGGTGGAGGAATAAACTCCTCCTCTTGGAATTCTGGCAAGCCAGTCCAAGATAAGTCCTTTGATTGGACACCATAGAAATCCCCAGCTGGTGGTGGAACAACATTATAGTTATTTATCCCAATCCCACTCATATCCTTAGAGTCTCTTTGTTTACTAACACACTCTCCTAGGGATTGTGTGGCCTTATCAAATCTCTGGATTTTAAGACTCACATTATCTTTGTTTTTGTTAGCCTCCTCTAACTGAGCTATCAAATCAAGATTAACCCTATTTACTATATCTTGAACATCCTTACTCTGATGTAACTCATGTTTTAAGATATTTATTTGATCCTTTAAATCAAACTCCATTTTCTTATACTCAGTTACTGTCTTTTCTGTTTGGGTAAGAGCAATTTGATAGTTAGATAATTTGCACCTTAGAGTACTTGCTTCATCTAATAACTTAACTATCTCTTGTTTTGATTTTTCAGTATTTAAACGACAACCCTTAGAACAGAAAGCATCATCATATACCTCATTATCTGATGAAGAGGAGGAGTGTGCCATGAGAGCATATTCAGCATGCTCTTCTTTAACTTCAGCAACCAAAGCTCTGTCCTCTTCCTCATTCTTAGCCATCCAGCTCCAATCCCATTCCCCAACGCCATCAATTTGTTGAACAGCAACCATGGCCTTGGGATCTGGGTTCTTAATCATTTGGCTAGAAGGCTTCCCAGCATCAGATCTCCTTGGAGATCTACATTCCCTCATAAAGTGCCCCATCCTATGACAGTTGTAGCACTCCACCTTGGACTTGTCAAATCCAGCAACATCCTTAGCATTAAAGGTCATCTTCTTCTTGAACCTTTTATTGAACCTGTTTGCTCTTAAACTTACAAGAGCCATAGTCCACTTTATATCCATCTCTTCCAATTGTTCATCACTTATCTGCTCAAGATCTTCATAAGTAATCCTTGAATCACTAGGCAAAGAAGCAATGAATGCACACACAGTATCAAGATCAAAACCAGCAGGTTTAATTCTATCAGCGCCATGATTGTGTGTGTCAGCGCTTGAGTACAAAGCGTTGACAGGATATGATCCAGCGCTGACAGATTGACATCCAGCACTGACACCTTGAGATCCAGAGGCTGAATGTCCATAAAAGTTCATGGAATCAAATTGGCTTTCACTTTGTGAAAAGAAGGCCATGTTGCTGCTGGAAGATTTGTTATCACTCTCCAATTGCCATTCATTCTCCAACAGCCTTAACTTGTTGAAGATGTCATCAAACCTGGAAGTCTTGTGGGTGTTATTGACAAGAATAGATCTTGTCTCAATCTTCCATACATCACCAAGGCTTTTGAGAAAAGTAGCATTCAATTCAGGGTCATCAATCTGTTTTCCCATGAAGGAAAGTTGACTTGTGATGTCAAGAAGTCTACTTCTCACACTGCTGAGATTCTCATTAGGTTGAGCTTTAAAGACAGCATACTCATGCAAGAGTTGCTTCTTCTTTTCTTCTTTTGTGTCAGCATTGCCACCATGTGCTACTTCAAGAGCTTCCCAAAGCTCTTTTGCAGAATCAAAACGTTTGTACTTATGCTGATTCTCATGACCTAGGGCATGTTTCAAGATGTTCAAAATTTTCATGTCCACCCTCTTCTTGGCTATGTCTTCAACAGCTACCGCTCTCCCATCATCAGGCTTTTCCACTTTATCAGCTTCTGGACAATTAGGAATAGCTGACCTTGCCTCAATAGCAGCAGTAATCTTTGCTGCTTTATCGAATGTGTTCCCATATTCGATAATTTCCCAAAGAGTGTAGTCATGAATAGCTATGTATTGCTCAAAATTGGACTTCCAAAGTTCAAAGTTCCTGGCATCAAACATGGGAATTTTGATGCTAGGGTTTGAGAAGTTGTTTTGAAGCAAAGCAGGAGGTTGATTTGTGCCAGACATGGTGTTTTTAGGGTTTTGAGAATTTAGGGTTTTTAGGGTTTGGTGTTTTAGGGTTCTGCGTTACTTAAAGATCAAAAGTTTCTCAACAAGCTCTGATACCACTTGTTGATCCCAAACTTAGATCGATTAGCTTTGTGTATACGAGATTAGATCAAGTACTACACGTAGAGAAACCTTTGCTTATGAATAAAGTAACAAAGTGTTATGCGGAATTAACACTTGATCTAAAACACAATGATGTTAAACAAACTTTCACTTGTATTAGAATAATCTTGTTGATTACAATGAAAGGTTTAACTTGCGAATACTATGAAAACTGATATTAAACATTAACCTAAAAGATCTTCTTTTATAGAACAAGAAGTCTTGTACAATAAGCTATGAATCAACTATTCTAGGTAAAGATAAACATAGAAAATACATTGTCGTTTCTATCCTTACTAGAAGTAATCTAGAATATAATATACGTGTAGCTCACAACTTCCATCAGTGCTTGTCTTCAATCTGTCAACGCTTGACTTTATCTTGTCAACGCTTATGCTGTCAGCGCTCACTTTGCTCTTGTCAACGCTTGAGTTGTTTCTGTCAGCGTTCAAGTGTTCTGGCCTAAATTTATTCCCAACAATATCCTTTTCCTGATGAAGGTACTCTTAATAAGTATCATAAGCAGGAATTTCCCCCAGCCTGGAAGTACCTCATACACGTCCTCCTTCAATGTTTGAGTCCCAAATGTACTGCACACAATGAGATCAATAGATCCATTTCTAGTGCTATTGTGTGCATTGCAACAGGGCAAAAATATAACTATTCTAAAATGATTTTTGAGGGGATGTGTAAAAACAAGGGGACAAAAATGACTTTAGCTTATCCCCGTTTTCTGCAAATTATTTTTGATGATCAAGGTTACTGCTCAAGGGATCACAATGATTTTTATAAGATCCCTGAGCAAAAGAAAGCAATTTTTATGAAGATGGATTCACCACCCCATAGAGACTTACCTTTAACCCCAGCCATGCTTGTTGTTATTGCAGCAGCACAACCTCAACCAGACCCCAAACCTCAAATTGACCCTCAACCACAACTTGAACCAATTCCTGAACCTTTACCTTCACCTGAACAAATGCAAATTGACCAACAACCCTTTGACGCTGACACATCAAATGTTGGCGTTGATGTGCCTATTTCCAACGCTGACACACAACCTTCACAATCCCAAACACCCCTTAACCAACCCACATCTACCCATTCTTCCACACCATCTTCCACACCACCTGAATATAGGTTGATGAAACGCCAAAGGACTACTGGAGTGTTCTCCTCTGGTGGTCCTAGCCATGAAGCAGAGAGAACCACCACCACAAGTGTGGCTGGTGACCTGGATGAGGCTGGGACTATTGGTTCTGGCTTAGATGCTGGCCAAGGCAGTCCCACCATCATTAAGTCCTCATCCTTGCCCAATGAATCTGACTTGGGAGGTCAAATTCCCATTTTAGAAGAGGGCAGACTGGAACCAATGACTCTTATGGAATTGACGGCAGTCTGCATTAGCTTGCAAAAGCAAAATGCAGACTTAGTACAAATTGTCAGCTCTCAAGGCCTTGAACTCAAGCAATTGAGGGAGAGGATTGTTGTTTTGGAAAGTGATCGTGTTAGAAGGGGTATGGAGGAGTCTTCCAAAGGGGATGAAGATCAAAGAAATCTGAGTGATAAGGGCAGCCAGGATGGTCAATCAATGGATGTTGCTGAAGCCCTTACAACTTTGAAGAAACAAACAGGTTTTGATACGTCCTTAATCTCTCCAACCAATCTAAATTTATCATTTACAACTATGTTGAGAGAGGTTACCACTACTACAAAAAATGCCATAAAAACTGGTCAAAATAGCCCATGAAGACCGGTTTTGGAACCACTCTCCAAAGGGGGGTATCTCCATGATCGAAACATATGAAAACTTGTTATGCAACCAGTCTCTATAGAAGAATCGACACCGGTTCTCTCCCTAAGAATGAGTCTCCATACTAAAATAAACACATATTTTTTATTGAATGGACACCGGTTCTCTCGCAACATGTCTTTATAGAGACATCCAACATGTCTTTATATATAGTAAAAAGATATGTTTTTATCTTAAAACCTGTCTTTTCTTTTTTTCTAAAAAAATATATTTTTGCAATTCTATTTTAAATTTTAAAATTTACAAATTTGGCACACCAAAATAAAGAAATATAACTACAACAAATACGTATCAACTTATTTAGATGGACCAGAATTGTCAAAATCAACAAATTAAAGTGTATTATGTCAATGCTTCATTTTAAAGCACTAGAATTCAACATATAACCATAAAGAAAAACACTATAATTCAACATAACTATCTAGTTTTAATCTTGCCACAATGTAAACCATGCTCTAATGATCGCATTCAACTTTTTGTTGTCCAATGAAAGCTCATTACTCCAAGGTACCTGTAAGTAATTTAATAAAATGAAAACGTTAGCAATCTAAAAAATAAGAACTTGCACAGTCACTAATGTACTAAACGAACAATTCTAGACCAAACTGATAACCAATTCAAGTTTGTGATAGTTTATGAAACAATATATTCAACCTTATACTGTGCACATCACTACAAATTTCTAAAGACTAAAGTTTCATAAAAATCTACATGAAAAGGATAGCGTTGAGAATTGAGACAAGTTATTTACTAAACGATAAAAGCTTACCAGCAAAGAGCAAAAGCATATCAGAATATGAAGATAGGTTTTTCCTAAATCTGTTATTTTAACACAGAAGAGCTTAAAATGAGTCAATCCAGTAAAATCTGCATCATAGAATTAAGATTACAAGAATAAAATGATTATGTGAATAGAGATCCTCGGAAGAAGTCCTTACTTATAAGAGATAGCAAGTCCAGTATCTGTTATTTGGCGGACATCCAAATTAACTCATTTAAGAGTTCACAATTTAGACAAATTTTCTACACCTCCATCAGTGATTAAAGTGAACGAAAGGTTTCAACTCTGGAGATTAAAGTGAAAAAAAGCTTTGAGTTTCCCGTTGGTAAGACGTCGGATGCAGATCATCAAGGTTTTATGTAAGTTGGTGGAAGTGGCAACGTCAGCAACCAAATTTGCTTTTTGCATCCTTTTGACTGATACTATAAACGATGTATACTAGATGCCAAACAGGGACCTGTAAAAAGCTGAATACCAAAACAACATTTAGACTGCAGATTTATAACTAACAGATCAATCAATTTATGTTTTTAGCCATAAAATCTTTAGTTTGAAAGTATTATAAAAATAGATCATGCAAAAATCACCATCAGTTTTACATGTGAACAATAATCTTCCATTTCTACCTTTTTCTACACAACTCATCTTATAAACAAAAGTTATGAATTGTAAGAAATCAAGGTACTAAAACTATTGCATGATATACATTCTGCCATTTAGGCAATCATGAAACAATACAAATATACCTAGGTTGGATTTGGTCAATGATACGGAGCTTAACCACCCCTCAATTTAATTCCAATCCATCCAAAATTAACTACTGTATGCCAAAAATTTCAATTGAGGGAAAATTTAGCCAGACATGCCATGTATCTTCCTCGTTCATACAATTAGCACGCAGCGCATCACAAGTGACAAACAACCTGATTAACGCTTAAATGAAAGACAACAAAAAATCAGATGTCCTAAATATAATCTTAACATCAAAAGCCAACAAACCAGGCTTGACCTTTGCAAATCAACTCAGGCAACAAATAATCCAGATGGTTGAAATGTTTTGTGATGCCAAACTGTAACAAATAAATGTCAAATGAGAACACTTAGAAAGAAATTCAGAATCGCTCACATTTGGTACAAATGAATGAACACCACAAAAAGAAACCAAAAACTATATAATTTCTTATAACAAATTTTATGTCAATCTTTTAATAGATCGCTTACCCGACTACGATAAGCAAACTCAATCTGTTCAGCAACAACCTTGCGGAGTGGAAACCAATCAAGACTCCCTTTATGAGTAAACCAGTAGCCTCTTAGAACATGTCGCTTGTCTCCATTCAAATAAACAAGAAAACTGTAGCGTCCTAATAAATCTACATGCATCAGTAACATACACCATAAAATAGTGATTCTATAAGGCTGGGCGCAACGCGTCGTGTTTTAATCGGTCCCCAGTAGGTCGCGACCGAGTCGTCGCGTTGCGGCGATTCGGTCGCCGGTGAAAATCGAGGCAAAACGACCCTAGTCGCGATCGGTTCAATTGTGAGTAAAGTGTTTGTGTAAAAAAAAAAAAACCTGCACTGTTTCTGTTTAAAAAAAAAAAAAAATTTTATATAATTTGTAAATGTAAAAATCTTATATTCGAAAGTTAAAAATTTATTTAATACTAATAAAACTTGAAAATACTGAAATACAATAGGAAATGCAATACGATAATAAAAATAAAATTACATAATACGATTAGTCAGTTCCCGGATCCGAATCCGATAACAGACCACAAGGAAACTCCCAACGCAATGTTTCTTCTTCATCTTCTTCGGCCATAATTTGCGCCTCCCGCTCCCTTCTTTCCCTTTCTTCTTCTTCCTGCATTTGTCTCAACACTTTTTGATCTAGGTATTCTTGATACACCTCATTGTCAGTCATTCTGCCATCTGTGAGGTTTGGAATTGGAAAGGGTAGATCGGGCGACTCATTTCTTATTCGGGGTTGTTGCGACGAAGGACCGATATGTGTTGTTTGATATCGGGACGAAGAACCAAAGTTATTCAACCATTTAGTATTTTCTTCAATTCTGGCCTCAAATTTTGTCGCCTTTCTTGCGCAAGATCTCCGGAGGCTAAAATCCAATTCAGCTTGCTTACTAAGATACGTGTCGATAAACTAACGCTCCTGTGGGGAGAGATCACGGCATTTCTTACATGCCGAGCTCAATTCCCTATTCTCTTCGGACGCAGCATCGAAATCATCACCTAACTTCGTAAGCTGCTCGTAACGGCGTTGTTGTTGAAGTATTTGTCTGTTAACTATAGCCTTAATCTCGGCTTGGGTATGTGGGAATGAGCATGCCATTTTTGATTTCTGAATGTGTGTGTGAAAAAACAGAGTTGTGTGTTGAGTTGTGTGTGAAATAACTGTGTGTGAAAATATGGTATTTATAAAGAAAAAATATTGATTTAAAAAAAAAAAAATAATAATTTTTTACTAGGTCGCACTAGGTCGCCGGGTTGTGGCAAATAGGTCGCACTAGGTCGCCGACCGAAAAAACTAGGTCGCGACCCCCATGCGTTGTGCCTAGCCTAAAATACTTAAGCTAATATGACATCTTCCAAATGCCAAGAAAGAGACCCATAAATATAGTATTATACAATGAACCATGTACCAATCTAAAGATTTGTCGCTGCCCTCTTATTTTATATAGGAAATGAATACGAACACTAAGACAAGGGTTCACATCATCAGAATGGTATGTTAAGGTATAGATTCATTAGGGCCGAGTCCGAAAGATAAACTATTTTGCACTAAGATACAATATAAGGATGCCAATTATTAAATTGTTCCAGTATCTAATAGAAAGAATAGACCAACAAAATAAATATGTGGCTATAATTACTAGTGGTCGATGCTACCTTTACTACCAGCCCCATCATATATAATATCGTCTCATCGCCGCCCACAACCGTCCCGAATCATAAACATAAACCATCCATCAGAACTACAACCAAATCTAAGACTCCTATTTCTGCTCGAACTCGGCCTCAACACAAACACCTTCTTCAACTTTAACGTCGCTTCTGACATCATCATATCAACGACGGAGATCCATTCAACCCATCATCGATCTCGTAAGCTGTGCGACGGAGGTGTGTTGGATAAATAATTGGGTAAACTCACAGACGGGTGACGAAACTCGTGCAGTGGTGGCCCCATGGTGTGTTTTATCTTATAAGAGATAAAAAAATAAGGATCTGAGGTTATTCACAAAAAAGTGAATGATGAAAATTGATTATGATGGATAACTGTGGTGGCCCCATGGTGTGTTTTAACTTTATGTAGTAGTTGCGGTGTGTGAGGGTGATTGATTTGGGATATGAAGATTAATAAAAAATGGCCATGGAGATAGTACGTTTAGTTTCGATTGTGATTTTAATTTTTTTCGTTCAAGAAGACAGAGGGATAAATTCCTCTTGTTAATTTTAAGAAAATTGAAATTTTTAGGTAAAAATTATGGGAAAAAATTTCAAAATTTGACCCGTCAAATTTTTAGGTAAATTTGAAAATTTTTAGAAGATTTTAGTATTTTTTGCTACGTATAGAGACGGCCTTTTGTTTGTTAAAACCAGTATTTATGCATTTTAGGTTATGAAGATCGGTTTTCTTAAGAAAACCGGTATTTATCTTTCCCATTCTATTATTTTTTAACGATAGGAAGTGGTTATTTCAAAACCGGTTTCTTTTAAGAGGTCTTTATGGCCTTTTGTGTAGTAGTGTACACAAGGCGCTGAGGGAAAATATTTGAGCGTTGACAAGGCAAATTTGGACGCTGATAGAAGTATTTTGGGCGCTGATAGAATAAATTTGGGCGTTGAAAGACCTGCACATGAAGGTGATGTATCCCAGTCATCATCTATTATCAAGGAAGTTTCTACTCAGGTATTACCATCTACCTTACCAACCATTGCACCATCAGATAAGGGTAAGGGTAAATTGGTAGAAGAGATTGTTCCAAAGGATGCAGCCCAGGTTGAATTTGATAGAAGGTTAGCTGCACAAATCATGGAACAAGATGAAAAGGAAAATTCACCATTTGTTGTGACTTCAGAAGAAGAAAGTGATAGCTCAGACTCAAGTGTGATGATAATAGAACCAAGAAGGCTTGAGTATGGTGATGAGCTTGCTAGGGAAAAGTTGAGAGAATTGAAATTGCAGGTTGACTTTGACATGCAAGAGGTGGTTCAAATGTACAATGCTTGGGAAGAAAGCTGCATGGATAATCCAGACTTGACCATTTCAGATCAAATATGGGGTTTGGAGCTTCTTCTTAGAGTTCAGCAAGATTGTAAGGTAATTTTGAAGCACAAGACAAGCAATATTTTCTCAGAGTTGAAAAGGGATAGAAGGGAGCTCTACTTTATGTTGCTCAGATGTCATGGAGTTGGATGGACATATCAGAAGTTGAAGGCTTTGACATTTGATGAGTTGGAAAATAGGGCTTATCCCATTTGGGTGAGAGTGCAAGAAGCAAACACTCTCATACTTCTTTCAGATGAAAGAAAGGAGCAACTTGCAGAAGAAATGGAATTCAAGAAAGTTATGATGGTTCCCAGGCCAGTAAAGAAGGGAAGTAAATTTGAGTTTCCAAAAGATATTGATCCACTATATCCAAATGAAGCAGTTATAAGAAAGAGCCTCAAGCTCTCCCCATTAGAGGCTTCAGATATGGTGCAAGTGTTACCATTAGATCTCAGGAATCCAATTGTGAGCTATGAAGAGGATGAATGTGGATTCTGGAAGATTGGCAGATTTGGCAAGGAGGTACACACTTTTACCACTCTCATATCTTTGTTTGTAAGTTGTGATAGAGAAGACTTGGTGGACCTTTGGAGGTTGCTGGAGACCAAGTATGAGGCTGAAGCACCAACTTCAGCTAATGGAATAAAACTTTGGACCACATTCAAAAGAATGTGTGGACCAAAAGATGAGGATCCTGCAATATGGAAGGATCTTGAAGATGACCTCAGTGGTCTTCAATGGAGGTTATATTCAGCTGCTGGTGTATACCATTTGAGTACTACAAAGTTTGCTGAGTATCTACTTGTGGATGCCAAATATTTCATATCCAAGGCTGTTTTGGAAAAGATGAAGGACACTCAGCTGGAAATAGATTATTCAAGTGACGTGGTAAAAGATTTGATCAGATTTATTCATTACCAATATGAGAAGATTTGTCAGACTCCTCCTAGTTCTTAATGCTTATTCAGAAACTTGATCATAAGAGTGGATATCAAGTTTAGGGGAGGATTGTTGGGAATAAATTAAGGCCAGATCACTTGAGCGCTGACAAGAACAATTCAAGCGTTGACAAGAGCAAAGCAAGCGCTGACAGCTCAAGCGTTGACAAGTTAAAGTCAAGCGTTGACAAATTGAAGACAAGCACTGATGGAAGATATAATCTACACGTTTATTATATTCTAGAATACTTCTAGTAAGGATAGAAACGACAATGTATTTTCTATGTTTATCTTTACCTAGAATAGCTGATACGTAGCTTATTGTACAAGGCTTCTTGTATCTATAAAAGAAGGCCTTTAGGTTAATGTTTGATATAAGTTTTATATAAGTTTTCATTCGTAAACATCTTTCATTGTAAGCAAGTTCGACATTGATAATCAAAGTGAAAGTTTGTTTATATCTTGTGTGTTCTTGTTTAAGTGTTAAATTCCACATAACACTTAGATTCATAAAGCATATACAAAGGTTTCTCTACGTGTATTACTTGATCTAATCTCGTATACACAAAGCTAATCGATCTAAGTTTCGGATCAACAAATTCTAGGCCAAAAGGTCTTGGCAGCGTGCATAGTTTATCAACTTTGCATGCTACAGTGCCTCATGAGTTAGTAAACTAAATCATACTCACCAGTGGACACAATCTAGAATTGTGATAAGAGTATTGTATGAATACCCAAAAAGACCTAAAGGGTTCCTAAACCTCCCCTTAAACTATGACACATAAGTTGCCAAATAATATGCATGTAATAAAAATTTATGTCAAGATAGGAATATAAATATTCCAACCATCATCCATAAACTAAAACATGCTCC
This sequence comes from Glebionis coronaria, assembly GCA_025667525.1. Lineage (NCBI taxonomy): Eukaryota > Viridiplantae > Streptophyta > Magnoliopsida > Asterales > Asteraceae > Glebionis > Glebionis coronaria. The sequence goes on along the minus strand of CM046879.1, from coordinate 21,967,180 downwards.
AAAAATCCATAAGCAACTCTGTATCTAATTGTACAATGCTAACAACGCCTGCATAATTAGATCAAAAACCACAAAACTAACATGTTGCTGACATCGTCAATTTAACACGTGTCAGCGTCAAAATAACCTTTGTCAACGTTAGACAAATAAAGTGGAAAATCTAATTTTGTACAAAGACGAATAACAAATGCATATCTTGTACATACTTTTACAATAAGTTCCCAAAACACATATTAAGTAAGATTGATCATTCCAATACTTATTACCAAGTATTGAAATCTTCCAGTATTAAAAGGTTTTTTTAATAAATCAGCCACATTTTCCTCTGTGTCAACCATATCTGGTTGTATTAAACCTTTTTCAAAACAATCTCTTATAAAGTGATGCCTAATTTCTATGTGTTTTGTTTTAGAGTGATGTACATGATTTTTAATAATTCATAAAGTACTGTTATTGTCTACAAAAATCTTGGTATGCATGAAATTATACCCATAATCCAACAGCTGGTTCTGAATCCATAAGACTTGTCCACAACAAGCAGCTACAACAACATACTCTGCTTCAGTTGTAGAATTTTCCACCACTGTTTGTTTCCTGCATTTCCAAGATATCAACCTGCTCCCAAGAAATTGGCATCCACCAGTTGTGGATTTTCTATCAATTTTGTCACCATCATAATCACTGTCTGAATATGCTATAATATAACACCCCCACAAATGCTATGCGCAGCAGAACTACAACATTTGGGTGCTACATAGTTATCATCACACATAAGCTATATTAAACGACTCAAAGAGACGTAAAAGTTTAAACATAAATTTAAACATTATTAAAATCATACAAGTCTACAGTTTTCCTTATCCCAAGATAATACTAAACAGAGTTTGCGTTAGGTCCCCACTGAATCTAAACCCAAAAGTACATTTTTGCTCACATGATAGAATAATAAAAGAATTTTAAGTTAAATAAGGGTGGAAAAACAAGTAGACCGCCAAGCCATAACAACTTCCATCCTCGCATGCTCCGCTGCTATCAATCTTGGTTACCTGAAACACATGCTTAAAACCGTCAACACAAAGGTTGAGCGAATCTATAGGTTTATCAAATCATAAGTTGAACATAAGTACTAAAAACCAATCATGATCATTCAATAGCATTGTCGCGCAAACAATCTATTATTCAAGGATATGAAAATTGTGTTTAAGCTCATGACACTAATCCGTTAACTCAATCACCCGTTTAATAATTACCGGTGTGATTCAGATGAAACCAGTGCCCCTACTAAAGGCATTAGTTGCAATTATACCTTATCTCTTATCACAAATTATCCGTCCGCAGGGGGTATCAACGTACTAGCCCTCGTCTCGGATAGGGTAGTCAACCCCATAGTACTATCACTTTGTATAAGCGGCTATTTCCCCCTTCGTAAGGGCAAGACAATAGTTAATAGTTCATGAAATTAGGGCCTTTTGCAACTAGGTACTCAACACAATTTCAAGGCAACATTCGGGTCCAACAACCATTCATGACTTATGTTCATTTTCATTTAAATAGCATGCATCCCCCTCGCGGGTAAAAACATTTGAAATAAGTAAAGAGCGAGGCTATAGACTCACCTTGCGTAGTAGTAGTGGTTCTAGGAAAGACGTAACGAGAAATGTCACCGACGACGTGGATGCCCGGGAAAATCAAACACTTGACCTAAAAATCAAGGTACGTAAACCAAATCAATACTCCGCGTACATTATTGTACTAAATACACGCAAATGCAAACACACTCAATGCTTATGAAAACTCACGCCAAAGTCAAACAAGTAGTTGTTACTAGACTTATACCATTTACCTACGTAATTAAAGTTACTATCCATTTTACGATTTTTCCGATACTTACCAAAAGTATGGGCTGTTTTACTAGACTAAACCCTTGTTATAAAAATTAAGAAAATTCTCAAAAATACCTTAAAACCTGTAGAAAACACATTTTTAATCCCTTTAAAAGTTTTCGCTTTTACGACCCGTTACTCAACACTTTACCAAAACTACATTTTTCGGACTGAAATTGCACTTTGACCAAGTTGGACTCATTTGACCCATTTAAAATATACCATTGACCTCTACGACACCTAAGTATAATAATAGACTCAAATACACAGGTTTGAGACAAAAATTAACTTTAAATCATTTACCAAACTCTATCTATGGTCCCCGGGATTTGACCCAAAACCAAACACAAATTCGGATTGTGTTGATTCTCATCTCCCGGTACACGAACTTTCAAAATATCATAACTTTTGACTCGTTTGGAGTTAAAAGCTCTATCTTATACCGAAACGAGCGTCTCGACGACCACTACAACTATATCCTACAATCACAACCTGGACCAAAAATTAAAACCACGAAAATAGCCCTAAACAATCTGTTTGAAAACGACTCATTCAAAATCACCTTTCTACTTGTTTTCAATCCATTCCACCATTACCTAGACCTATTCTAACCACTTATAATCATTCCCAATCATCCAAACAGCCCTTAAAACTATGAAAATCGAATCCTAATCAAAACCCAAAACCTAAATCATACATGCAATATGTTTAAACAAGTTAAAAACACTAAAAACACCATCCTACATACAAACCCACAACACAAAACATCAAAATCACCAAGCCACCACCAAACCCATTTTGGCCGTGGGTTTGGTGTAGCCAAAACGCCCAATCCATTCAGTTTTTAACAAGTTTCATGGTTGATTATCCATTACCCCATCACTAATTAGACATCCCACTAGTTTAATTACACAAAATCAAACTTTTGAAAAATCTTTTAATTTTTGGAAAATCATGTTTATGCATGTTGGATTGAACCTTGGAAAAACACTTACCAAGTAATTAGAAAAGGTGGTCTTTAATTAGATTCTTCAAAAACCTAAAAAAAATGGTGGTGGTGGTGGTTTGTGGAGGGTGGCCGACGGCTAGGTGAGAGAGATGGTGAAAAATTTGTGGTGTGTTTGGTTGTGTGTTTTTAGTTTGGGTGTTTTGTAGAAGTATGGAGGGACTAAGGTGCAATTATGGCTTTATTTTGGCCTTAAATGGCAAACAAGTATTTAAAGAGCGGGAATTGACTAGTAGTTGGTTTTGAAAATTTAGGGGATGTCGGGATTTGTAAAAATTACTTTCCAAAGGTTAAAACGCACACAAAACGAATATTCATATGGTTCCGACTCGACTTAACACGTAATAAAAATAAAATCTCGAAAAACTCAAATATCGATCAATCGATAATAAAAGGTAAATTTTGGGCATCCGTCGGTATCGAAGTCGTCATCGGTTCTTCTTAAATCGTAAAACGTTAAATTACGACCGTAAACGTCGGTTTCAACTTAAACCGTCAAATATATAGCAAACGAAATTTCTTAAAAATTTCAAAAATATACGTAAAATAGGATTAAATAAATGACGTTGGGCTCGGGATATCACGTCCACAAGTGAGCCACAACTTAAGAGAGATGCTCATATTGAACAGCTCTTGAGACAATAACTTAGCATCATACGGCACTTTCACGGGTCTTACATCCTCCCCTCCTTAAGGGAGCGACGTCCCGGCGCTCTCTGGTTCTTATACTCACATTTCGTACTACTGGGAAGATAAGGGTACTTCTTCCTAAAGAGGTCTTTACGTTCCGATGTGGACTTCGGTTCACGTCTCGGGTTCCATCACACCTTCACTATGAGGATTATACCTTGCTTCAATCTCTCAACATCTCGATCCATGATCTCCACTTCAATTTCTCAAATTCTTCCTACGGTTATCAACCCATCTCTTACCACAGCTTCTCGCGGTTAACAAGTGATTCTAAATCTGCACCATCTCTTCCGTAGTCTCTCGAATCCTCTCAAGTCCATTCAACTTACTTTTTCCTACTTCATTCTATCCAACTGGCGATCTACATTTTCATCATCGTAATTCTTCAAATGCTACAGCTTCAAGGCTAACATGGTAAATGTCGTTGTACAAAGATACTACCAACGGCAAGTGTCGATCTCAACAACTATCAAAATCAATCACACATGTTCGGGGCATGTCTTCCAACTTTCGAATCGTCCTTTCACTTGGTTCATCATCTCATATAAACAACTACTCACAAAATAAAATCGCACGGGTCACACATAACCCCATCGAAAACGTTCAGAATATACAAGACGAAGTAATTAATACTAGTCCTACAAAATCACCTTATCGCAGTATTACGTACATACAAACCTATTTCGTCAAAAATGAATTCATCGATACAGTAATCATTCGACGTATACATAACTCTCTCGAAGACATCACAATCCAATCAAACACAAAAGCCATTATGAAGCACATAAAGCCGTATCACGACATGTTTGCAAAATAGCCAAACCATGCCAAGTAAATAAGTTCAACCAAGTTAACTCATCCTTGATAATCAGCCAAGCCATGATAAAATAAGAAATGTTGACATATTTCTCGGATGAGTCCAGTCAAAAGAAAATTGTATGTTAAAGAAGGTTTACGAGCTTGCCAGCTATGGATGCATATCAAAAAAAAATACATACATGTGTCATCGCAGGGCGCTCACCCATGGATTCATACACAAAAATATTACAAGAACACCATCTCACTTTCGTCCCAACCGTGGTCAAAATCTCAATAAGCATCATCGTTCCTAACAAAAAAAATTACATGACACGTGTTCTCCATGACCGGACTTCATTTGACAATGTCATCTCAAGTTCTCACAACTTACGATCACTCGACTAGATCACTTACCACATACATACATAAAAGGCAAGGGTTCACCACAAAAACATCAACTATGGATATCTATCGTTTAACCATCGATAATCAAGGATGGTTGAGTCAAGCAAAGAGGATTCCTCACTTAAATAAACGAAGACGACAATGGAATTGTCTTCCAACTACCGATGCACAGTTGGTAAACTTCAACAGTTTATCGCGTGTCATAAAACATATCAAAAGAACGAGAAAAGAAAATAAATAAGGTACGATGTGTTTGATGTAGGAGAAGTCTTCGTCATTCCCCTCAGAGTCACTTGAACTCTGAGTTCCTCTACTTTGGCAGTCTTCTATTCTTGTTAAAAACTCTTCTCAATATCGATACGAGCCCCTTGGGTATTTCATCAACACCCTAGTGATTTCGATGGGATTCTGATAAATTTCACACGTTACACACAACACATTTTCAAAATTACTCGGTCACAGTGACTTACTAAGTCAACGCCAAACAAAAAGAAAAGATTTCAAAGAACACAAGAAAATTCAAAAAAAAAGATTTCTTTAAGAATCAAAGAAATTACGACTACTTTCAAAAATGATCCACCATTTTAAAAAGAAACGTTCTCATCCAAACGTTTATCAAAACACTACAAGTTTCAAGATGACCAATTTGTTTGACATGATAGTGCCCTTCCTAAACTATGCATAATTAGCTAGATCATGCATACTTAAGGATCAAGCAACAACAACCAACAAAACAGGACTCTTCCCGAATTATGCATAGTTAGCTAAGCTGTGCATAATTGAGGATCGAGTGACGACACAAACATTATGAATTACATACCAAATATGACTATGAAAGTTTTCGACCTAATCTTCAAAATAATTAAACCATTTGAAATGGAATTTGAAATGGGAAAATATTGTTACCATCGTTTTAAGAAACACATCAAACATTTTTCGTCTACTTTTGGAAACATACATTACTTTGCCTATTTATGAGAAAAATGAATAAATAATTAAATAAATAAATCGACACCATTTACATTTGGTTAAACGAAACATTTCACACTCATACATATTTTCAAAATAGACTACTCACCACTCAATGGTAAGGTGGTTCAAGATTAAAGATCATTGCAAGCACATCAAGTAATAAAATCAAAAATCAATGGGATCGAACGAGGTAAACGAGTAATATAATTTCCAACTATAATTAACTATATTAGAAATGAAAATACTTCAAACATATGACAAAAGTTTCAGAATAATCAACGGCAATCTACGTATACATAGAGTAAAATTTGAATATCAACGCAAGCGTCAAAAATAAAACAACGATCATAATTCCCCTCGTCTCAAGTTGCACACATGTTCCACCAAGGGTATACGGGGAGAGAAGAATAATCACTTGGTTAAATAGAAATAATTTCACCAGGAAGATCGAGTTCTTTCACCTCTACAAGTTGATAAAGCGGCTTCGCCTCCTCGCTTTTGTTCAATATAAATAAATAACAACTTTAATGAAAATTTATAACATCATTCAAGTAATTACAGAATTTTAGGTTCCATTAACCGAAAGAAGAAAAGTTACGGCGTCCATGAACATGACAAAAATACACCGGGTGACAATACCCTCATTATCAAGTCCTAGCGAAATAGTAGTTTTAAGATAAATATAATAATGATGGTTTCATATCATAGAAAATTTTAAAATGAACAGTCACATGACGACTCAAGTTCAAATACAGACTCATAAAATCAAAGAAGGGATGTCGGACGATCGAACCATCGTGACTCAAAACATTATATATACATCTTAAGAAAATAATACAAATATGCGTGTGTTGGGTGCTTCATTTTCATTTGCTAATTAGTGTCACCATGTACCTTGTAAAACCGAATATTTACACATTTTTAATTTATGTTACATCATTAAAGAATTTATACCTTTCATTTTTCAATCTTTACGAAGTTTTCATTTCTGGAAAAATTTCAATCTCTCGGAAATTATTAACATTAGTAGATGCGGTGACTCGGTTATCATAATTGACAAATCATTAGGTTTGAAAATCACCATACTTGTGTCAAAATCTCGTTAATGTTCATATCTTAAGTACCAAAACGTATACAGTAAGAATTTTCCATGTTTTACGTTTTTATTATTACGACTTATATTATCACATATATACACATATCCAACATGACTCAAACTAGTCCAATTAACTCTTAAAATCAACTTTTGACTTTTTATTATACATGAGTCTTCCTTAAAACTGGTTTGTTAAATCACATTCGCGCACTTCGACTCAAATGATAAAGAGGTTTCACGTAGTTTTATCTCAGATAATTTACTGATTTTAGTCGATAATTGAATCTCGATGATAATAATAAAATAATAAATAATTAAGATGCTTATTTCAATAATTCAAAGATATATAAAATTCAACTTTTAATCATTAGCCCATTATCAAGTGATTTTAAAATTAACACATCTCGCAGCGGAATAAAACAAAAGATTTTTCAAACGATTTTAAACAAGCATCATCGAATTATGCATAGTGATTCTCTATAACGACAATTAAATAAACAAATGATTCCCAATGACGTTCCATCAATATTTAATAATTTATTTCAAGTGTTAGAATTTCTCACTTATAGTGTATATTCCGATTTTTATCCCAGTTTATTCGCTATAACAACTAACGTGTTCTAGTTCATACCAATGCATACATAACATAACCTTATGTTTAAAATAAAACAAATTTTACAAAGTTTTTATCTCCAAAATACATGACCAATTATTCTACTCATGTTTTATATTACAAGATACGCCAAAAGTTTGCTACATTGACCCGAAAATTAATTCGTACTAAATCCAAAGTTACATATACTCAATAGTCATATCGTAAATTTTATTATAAACTCCTTTTTAAAATTATATTAAACAAATTCTTAACAAATCCATCACTAGATTCTAGTATCAAATTATTAATATATAAAACAAGGATTTTACGAGTAATATAAATCACTTATTATGATATACCAACCAAGGTTGAAGGGAAAACAATTTCACTTTGTCCATTTATTCTCTACACATATTTTTCTGGTTACAAGACACATCATAAATCATTTTTATCCAAAAGTTTCATTCACCAAATATTAAATATGTAAAAGACTTTATGTTTAAATCATTCAATCAACAAAATTTAATGCTTACTTAACTCACACACATGCCGGACCTCGTCATGTAAAATATTAACTTCAAAATAATGAAACAACAAAACAAAATGAAATAAATGGAACGAGAATACGTATGCCAACTAAATGTTGTTATCGGCCTCGGATGAGTCTCGAAATCGTACTCCACAAAATTAACACAAAAACCAACCAAATTCCAAGTTATCGCGATTGATCACAACGCTATTCTATTTTAAAACACATCTTTAAAATTCAAGTAGAATAGTAAACAACGATTAAATGGCAACACGCCTCAACCACGTTTTATAACATACACATGTGATTCGTCGCTACGATGTACGCATCGTTGATTTTACTTCGTCTATATTATAGTTACACCAACCAATATATCAAACCTATAAGGAATAAAGGAAATAAAGTAATACGTAAGTAAATTACGTTTGAAAAGAAAATGTCCAAAATGACACATCACGGTGCGATAACGACAATCAAGATCAATCTAGTCAATATACAATATGTTACGAAGCGTTATTTACGTATCTAGAGTATCAAACGAGGTTCATATTCGGTTATCGGAACAATAAATTAATTATCAAGATTGATAATTTGCGGTGAGGCCGAATTCTCAACAAAACCGCATTATAACATCTACGATAATCACTCAAGGACCATTGCTTCACGTGCAATGCCTTTAAATACCATAGTATATACGTATTTATACATAAAATCATTCCTACATACACGTAGGATTACAACGCAGTGTTGCCATGTAATGCAATGAAGCCCGTTATGCCAAATACATGCAACATATAAGATAATCTTACAAGAATTTGCAAATTACGATGATAAGTACTCAACGTACAAAACAATATATCTCAATATATATCAAAGTATTTACTTACTAAATACTAGAGAATTCATATCAATTTTGAGGGATACATCTAAAATATAAAGCAATGCTAAAGAATTCTTACCGGAGCCATGCAGGATAGTTGTGTGCTTGGACAATTTTTACGACACCAAAAGTTATAGTTTAGGATTTTTCAAAATGACCTAGTTCTCTATAACTCATGGCTCTGATTACCAATCTATAACACCCCCACAAATGCTATGCGCAGCGGAACTACAACATTTGGGTGCTACATTGTTATCATCACACATAAGCTATATTAAACGACTCAAAGAGACGTAAAAGTTTAAACATAAATTTAAAATTATTAAAATCATACAAGTCTACAGTTTTCCTTATCCCAAGATAATACTAAACAGAGTTTGCGTTAGGTCCCCACTGAATCTCAACCCAAAAGTACATTTTTGCTCACATGACAGAATAATAAAAACAAGTAGACCGCCAAGCCACAACAACTTCCATCCTCGCATGCTCCGCTGCTGTCAATCTTGGTTACCTGAAACACATGCTTAAAACCGTTAACACAAAGGTTGAGCGAATCTATAGGTTTATCAAATCATAAGTTGAACATAAGTACTAAAAACCAATCATGATCATTCAATAGCATTGTCGCGCAAACAATTTATTATTCAAGGATATGACAATTGTGTTTAAGCTCATGACACTAATCCGTTAACTCAATCACCCGCGTAATAATTACCGGCGTGATTCAGATGAAACCAGTGCCCCTACTAAAGGCATTAGTTGCAATTATACCTTATCTCTTATCACAAATTATCCGTCCGCAGGGGGTATCAACGTACTAGCCCTCGTCTCGGATAGGGTAGTAAACCCCATAGTACTATCACTTTGTATAAGCGGCTATTTCCCCCTTCGCAAGGGCAAGACAATAGTTAATAGTTCACGAAATTAGGGCCTTTTGCAACTAGGTACTCAACACAATTTCAAGGCAACATTCGGGTCCAACAACCATTCATGACTTATGTTCATTTTCATTTAAATAGCATGCATCCCCCTCGCGGGTAAAAACATTTGAAATAAGTAAAGAGCGAGGCTATAGACTCACCTTGCGTAGTAGTAGTGGTTCTAGCGAAGACGTAACGAGAAATGTCACCGACGACGTGGATGCCCGGGAAAATCAAACACTTGACCTAAAAATCAAGGTACGTAAACCAAATCAATATCCCGCGTACATTATTGTACTAAACACACGCAAATGCAAACACACTCAATGCTTATGAAAACTCACACCAAAGTCAAACAAGTAGTTGTTACTAGACTTATACCATTTACCTACGTAATTAAAGTTACTATCCATTTTACGATTTTGCCGATACTTACCAAAAGTATGGGCTGTTTTACTAGACTTAACCCTTGTTATAAAAATTAAGAAAATTCTCAAAAATACCTTAAAACCTGTAGAAAACACATTTTTAATCCCTTTAAAAGTTTTCGCTTTTACGACCCGTTACTCAACACTTTACCAAAACTACATTTTTCGGACTAAAATTGCACTTTGACCAAGTTGGACTCATTTGACCCATTTAAAATATACCATTGACCTCTACGACACCTAAGTCTAATAATAGACTCAAATACACAGGTTTGAGACAAAAATTAACTTTAAATCATTTACCAAACTCTATCTATGGTCCCCGGGATTTGACCCAAAACCAAACACAAATTCGGATTGTGTTGATTCTCATCTCCCGGTACACGAACTTTCAAAATATCATAACTTTTGACTCGTTTGGAGTTAAAAGCTCTATCTTATACCGAAACGAGCGTCTCGACGACCACTACACCTATATCCTACAATCACAACCTGGACCAAAAATTAAAACCATGAAAATAGCCCTAAACAATCTGTTTGAAAACGACTCATTCTAAATCACCTTTCTACTTGTTTTCAATCCATTCCACCATTACCTAGACCTATTCTAACCACTTATAATCATTCCCAATCATCCAAACAGCCCTTAACACTATGAAAATCGAATCCTAATCAAAACCCAAAACCTAAATCATACATGCAATATGTTTAAACAAGTTAAAAATACTAAAAACACCATCCTACATACAAACCCACAACACAAAACATCAAAATCACCAAGCCACCACCAAACCCATTTTGGCCGTGGGTTTGGTGTAGCCAAAACGCCCAATCCATTCAGTTTTTAACAAGTTTCATGGTTGATTATCCATTACCCCATCACTAATTAGACATCCCACTAGTTTAATTACACAAAATCAAACTTTTGAAAAATCTTTTAATTTTTGGAAAATCATGTTTATGCATGTTGGATTGAACCTTGGAAAAACACTTACCAAGTAATTAGAAAAGGTGGTCTTTAATTAGATTCTTCAAAAACCTAAAAAAAATGGTGGTGGTGGTGGTTTGTGGAGGGTGGCCGACGGCTAGGTGAGAGAGGGGAGAGAGATGGTGAAAACTTTGTGGTGTGTTTGGTTGTGTGTTTTTAGTTTGGGTGTTTTGTAAAAGTATGGAGGGACCAAGGTGCAATTATGGCTTTCCTTTGGCCTTAAATGGCAAACAAGTATTTAAAGAGCGGGAATTGACTAGTAGTTGGTTTTGAAAATTTATGGGATGTCGGGATTTGTAAAAATTACTTTCCAAAGGTTAAAACGCACACAAAACGAATATTCATATGGTTCCGACTCGACTTAACACGTAATAAAAATAAAATCTCGAAAAACTCAAATATCGATCAATCGATAATAAAAGGTAAATTTTGGGCATCCGTCGGTATCGAAGTCGTCATCAGTTCTTCTTAAATCGTAAAACGTTAAATTACGACCGTAAGCGTCGGTTTCAACTTAAACCGTCAAATATATAGCAAACGAAATTTCTTAAAAATTTCAAAAATATACGTAAAATAGGATTAAATAAATGACGTTGGGCTCGGATATCACGTCCACAAGTGAGCCACAACTTAAGAGAGATGCTCATACTGAACAGCTCTTGAGACAATAACTTAGCATCATACGTCACTTTCACGGGTCTTACATATAAGATCCAAAGGAGAATCTTTTGGATAGCATAATCCCAAGTCTGGATAACACCTAAGGTACCTAAAAATCCTCTTGACAGCATGAACATGACACTCTTTGGGAGTCACTTGATGGCGTGCACTTGCACACACAACAAACATAATGTCAGGTCTTGAAGCTGTGAGATACATCAATGAACCAATCATTGATTTATAGTGCCTGACATCCACTTCTTTTCCATCTCCAACTTTTCCCCAAGGGTGTTCCCTATCGATGGGTGTGCCAGCCCGTTTCTCATGTGGAGAAAAGCCAAACTTCTTCAAGATCTCTGCTACATATTTATCTTGAGAGATGAAGATACCATCTTCTTTCTGTTGAACTTGTAACCCTGGAAAGAAGTTCATCTCTCCCATTGCACTCATCTTGAACTTGTCCGTCATAAGCTTGGAAAAGTATTCACTCATCTTTGGGCTTGAATAGCCAAAGATGATATCATCCACATAAACCTGAACAAGTAAGAAATCCTTACCAGTCTTCTTTGTGAACAAAGTCTGGTCTATGGTTCCCCTTTTGAATCTATTTTCCACCAGATAGGTGGACAATGTGCCATACCATGCTCTTGTGGCTTGATGAAGTCCATACAAAGCTTTCTTTACTCTATACACCTTGTCTGGATGTTCAAAATCTTCAAAACCAGGAGGCTGCATTACATAAAGCTCCTCTACAATTGTGCCATAAAGAAAAGCACTCTTCACATCCATTTGATAGACAATAAAGCCCATGCAGGAAGCATAATCTAGAAAAATTCTTATTGCTTCAATCCTTGCAAATGGTGCAAACACTTCCTCATAGTCTATTCCTTCCTCTTGTGTATATCCTTTAGCTACCAAACGTGCCTTGTTTCTGATCACAATTCCTCTCTCATCCTTTTTTTCTAAGAAACCATCTTGTCCCAATAGGTTTGACATATCTGGGACAATCAACTAACTCCCAAACATCCTGAATAGCAAATTGGTGAAGCTCATCTTGCGTTGCTTCCACCCAACTTTATTCTTTGATAGCATCAAAAATCTTTTTGGGTTCCTGTTGTGACAGAAAACAGGCAAACAAACATGCTTGAACAAGAGGGGTATCAACCTTCTTGTGAATATTGGCAATAAATCCTTCATGATTCTGATGAGACCTTCTAGTTTGAACAGGAGTCATCACATCACCTATGATAAGAGAAGAAGGGTGATTCTTCAGGGTAGAAGAAAGTACACCTCCTTGAATAATGGTGTTGTCTTTAATATCAGTTTCCATATTGCTAATATCTTCTTCAAATTCTCTTCTATCATCATCTGAATGAACCTCTCTATTTCTGTTTGAAGGTTCACCTTGTTCAAAAGTATTGGAAGAGAATAAATGGTCAAGTGTGATGTCAACGCCTAAGTTAGAGTTGTCAACGTTTGAGCCATCAACGCCTGAATTTGTCTTGTCAGCGCCATAATTTCCTCTGTCAGCGTTTGAAGAATCATGCATGTTTTCAACTGGTGATACTTGTGGACCACCTTTTTCTTTTCCAGCAGCAGCAACAGCAACAAATGCATCTGTGAATATGGGAATTGTAACATACTCAAGTATGGGTGTTGATTTATCTGCTTGTAATTCAACCTCCTTATCAACCTGTATACTTGAAATTTCAACAACTGGTTCTTCCACAACGTTTGAAGTTACCTTCACAATGTCTGGATTAGTAACAGGCATATAATTTAAGGCTCTAGATAGAGGTTCCAAGTCAAATAACCAATTTGGTCCATTCTTAGGATCACTAGCTTTACTTTCTAAAAACCTAACATGTACTTTTTCAAGTATACGTTTTTCTTTCTTCATGTAAACTCTATATCCTCTACTTTGCACAGAATAACCCATAAAGTAGACTTCATCACCTTTAGCACTCAAATTTCCTAAGGCTTCACTAGTGTCCAGAACAACTACATGACATCCGAAAGGTCTAAGAAACCCAATATTAGGTTTCCATCCCCAAAATAGCTCATAAGGTGTCTTGTTGTAAATATTGTTGATTAATGCCCTATTCTGAGCATAACAAGTTGTATTCACAGCCTCAACCCAAAATGCTATGGGAAAGTGAGCATCAGCCAACATAGTCCTAGCTGCTTATATGAGGGTTCTATTCTTCCTTTCAGCGACCCCATTTTGTTGTGGGGTTCTAGCTATGCTAAACTTTCTAGTAATCCCTTTCTTGGCATAAAAGTCATCTAACAACTTATTTCTAAACTCACCACCATTATCACTTCTAAGCATCTTAACCTCATTACCAGACTTCTTTTCAATTTGGGTAATAAAGTTTATCAAAGTATCAACAGTGTCACTTTTCAAGGCTAAAAAGAAAGTCCAAGTAAATCTAGAAAAATCATCAGTGATGACAAAAAAGTAGGATTTACCACTTAAGCTTTCTATATTAGTTGGACCAAACAAGTCCATGTGCAGTAAGTGAAGTGGTTTAGAACTGGAATGTACAAGTTTATACTTAAAGGAGACTTTGTGTTGTTTGCCTTTAAGGCATGCAACACAAGAATGGTCATTATCGAAAGCCTTTTCAGGCAATCCATCAACTAAACCATGTCTCACAAGTCTATTGATGTTCTTAAAATTAATGTGCCCTAACCTTCTATGCCAAAGATTAATCTCATCAACTGAAGCTTTAACATATAAACATGAAAGATTATTATTCATCCTAATTCCATATAGATTCACATTGTATATGTCCTTATGCCTAGGTGTTCTATACTCAATGAATTTCTCATCAGGCATTTTAAAATCTTTGCTCAACACCAAGCATTCAGTATCAGTGAAAAGAACCTTATTTTTGTTATCACACACCTGTGATACAATAATAGATTATAGTCAAGTTCTTTTACCAGAAACATGTTTCAAAAACGCAAAGTATTGGTGAGAAGAGTTCCTTTGCCAGTGATAGTTCCATATCCTCCTCCAATGTAAACTTTGTCACCATCTCTAATGGGAGTGAAGTTGCTTAAGTAATCTTCCTTCTCAGTCATGTGCCTAGAGCATCCACTATACCAATAGCCATAATCATTAACCTGCTTTTGAATGCCCTGCACATAAAGAAAACAAATTAGTTTTCTTTGGGAACCCATGTCTGAGCAGAATTGGATTCATTTGGTTGTTCAACAAGAACAGACTTAGTCCTTATGACAACCCCTTGTTCATCCCTTTTTGGATTAAACATCCAGTTAACCCCAATTGGTTTAGTTATGACCTTTGAAATATAATGAAATCTATTACAGGTCATAGAAATCCCATTTGAATTAGGGTTTTGGTCTTGTTTAGGTCTCCATGTCAAGCTAGAAGAAGATTTGGACCCCTTTCCCTTTTGTTGCAAATATTTTCCATTACTTGGTCTGGCAACGTTCCTATCAGCGTTTAATTTGTTCTTGTCAACGCTAAAATTACTGATGAGACTGCTTTTATACATAGTCTCATCTTCCAAATAGGGCTTAAAATGCATTAAATATCATAAAAATACCCATATATATGCTTGTGTTTGCTACTTGTGTATTTTAGGTACGGATATTGAGAAAATGACAAAAGATCACAAGAATCATTCAAAAACGGACACGCGAAACGAAGCCGCACAATGAACTAAGCCCTAATGAAGACTTTCCCAAGATCAACCCTTGAAGATTTGAAGAATTATGAAGAAGGGTCCTCCAATATGGAAGAGTTAACACTTTATACCCTTGTATCCTCATAATTACAAGTTTGGTCCCTAAAGTTTTTCAAAATTACAAAAAGGGCCCTCCACTTTGAAGAATTGGCAAGTTTAGCCCCTCAACAAAGCTAAATTGTCAACCAATATCATCCACAAAGTCAAATACATCATGAAGTCCTTCAAAGTATAAGAAATGACAAGTTTGGTCCTTTGAAAATCCCAAAATTACACAAAGGACCCTCAACTTTCAACATTTGGCATAAATGGTCCCTCATCAAACATGACTTGGCAATTTTAGAACTCCAAAATGCTCAACATACAAGTCAAGACCATTATCCATCATCAAAATGCCAAATCAGCCCTTGAAGAATCCAAAAATGGCAAGAAATACCCCTGAAAATACTTAGGAAAAGTATTTGGGGCAAAAGTGTGAAAAAGAAAACTTAGCTAATCAAATTGCAAATGAAAAGAGAATAGAAGATGGGGGGTTAATTCTGGCAAGACAAGATAGTTACATAGACCAGTGAGTGGGTGACACATGTCCCACTCACACTCTCCACCAATCACATTACACCATTCCTCCATGTCACACCCCACTTAACCCGGTTTATATTTAATTAATCTTGGTGCCATTAACAAGTATTTAAATATAACCCAAACCAAAAACGGATTAAACATGGCACTATTCACCTCAAGAACACAATTAGGTATTCTTAATTGTGTTGTAATTAGGCCGTAAGATTATCCAGAACCATGATTAAGCATCCCTTAATCATAACCCAACACCCAAAACACATGCTACACCCTTGATAAGCCCCACATGAGATTCCCCTGCTACACAAAAGGGAGATACTGCCAAAAACCACCAGCAATCCAACGTTTGAGATTGAAGCTTACTTTTTAAGCTTAATGGGAGCCCTTAGATACATCTTCATGCCATCTATCATCACAAACGTCCAAGAATCAGTCACATGATCCTCATGACATTCAAACTTCAAGAGGGCATTTTGGGGACTTCAGCAACATTAGGGCAACGTTTTTATGCTTTCTAGTAGTTCATGTATGCCTATATAAAGGCTTAGGGTTCCAACATTTATGCTTTGCTTTTGATTTTTCCTTGTTCAAGTTTATGTAAATACCATTTCAAAGTTTAATGAAATTGAGTTTGAAACATTGAAGAAAAGTCATTGGCCAATCTTTGTTACTGCTTTCTATTGTTATATGCTTGTTAGTTTTAGAAGTAAAAACCTGTTTTCACTTGGAGGTTCCAAAAGTTTGCAATTTTCCTCATTCTTGATATTTTGCTAAGTCTTGTTCCAATCTTGGAATTCTTGGTCTATAGGGCTGATCATAGCATCCTAACTGAGTTAGTTAAGGTGTGGTGAGGCTTATAACTTGGGGATAATCAAGTGTGGGGTAACAAGTTTGCATCAATCAAGATTTTCAAAGTTTCTGATTTTTATGTTATTGTGCTTTAACCTTGTTCAATCTTAGCAGGCTTATTGTGGAAGCTTGTGCTTGTTCTTGCTAGCACATAAGCTCAAAATTCGTGGGTGTGGATGTACATCCATGAGGTTTGCATACTCAATCTCAAAATCTGCTTGATTTGTGATTTTTGGTGATATTTGTATGAAACTTGTGTTCTTGTGAATTTTGTGGCTTAAATTTGCTTAAATCTGTTTATCTTACTTGTTTTAGTGTTAATTGATGCTTGGTTGGCCTGAAATCTCATTTTGCCTTTGAAAAATTTGATTTGGAAAAGATAAAGGGGTGTTTGGGACTAACTGTTTATGCTTGTAACTTGCTATTGTGTTAAGGGAAGTTGTTGTTTATGCTTTGTATCTGATAAATACCTTGTTGAGAGTATTTTGCTACGAGTTTTTGGGTTTGAACACTTGAATCAAACAATCTGCTATAAAAACCTTGTTACTGCCTGTTTTGACCTAGGATTTTGGGAACACTTAGTATGTATGCATGCTTAGAGGTAAAAGTGGTTTAACCAAAGTTAATATAACCTGTTTGAAAGATTTGAGGTGTTGAATATGGCTTAAGTGTCAAATACATCAGCAAAGTAGAAAAACTGCATGTGTTAGTGTTCATCAGTAACTTTCATTGCTTGAATCTTGCTTAATTCTTTGAACCATTGCATGAAACCTGTTTAGACTTGCTTATTGGAGTTTATAATAGCTTTTGTATGCATTTGGTTGAATTTGGCTGGCTGATTATTGCTAAAACTGCTTATTTGTGCTCAACTCCTTATTGTTCATGTCTGTGCAATGTCTGATGATTAATTGATTAAACTGTATCAATTGGGTGTTAGTGATTGAGTTATTTTGATTGTGATTGACTCCTTTTGATCCAAAGATCATTTGGGTGCCTTTGTGTAATTTGAATCTCTAAAAAAGTCACTAAAGACAAAAAGTCAAACTAGTCAAGCAGTGGAAAAAGTTTCCACTGCTCAACATCCAAAACTAGCCCATGCTAGTGCAATTTTGTCATCAGCTTATCAAAAAGCTATTCTAGCTTATCCAGACTTGCAACAACTTATTTTTTGTGATAGGTCTTCATTATTTAACCCATTTAAGTAGACTGGAGCTTATTGGACTTTGACTTTGACTTTTTACTGGAAAACCAACTACTTTGACTTTTTACATAAGTGCTTAATTGACTTTCCAGCTTATTGAGTGTGCTTATCTGAAAACTCTTTGTTGATTTTGCTTAATTAAGTCATTTAAAAGCTTTTGGAACTTGAATCAGCACTTGGGGTGGCCTAGAACTCGAAAACGACTATTTTGTCGTTTTGTGTAGATTGCTTATTGCATTTTCAGGCTTATTCCTTGAGCTTATTTCAAATTTCTTTTTGCAGAAGTCTTTGTTAGGTCAAAAGAAGCTTGTGTGTCAAATTTTAGCTTATGGCATCAGCTTATAGCTTAATGGGGTTAAAAGCCCATTAAGAATAAGCAACTTATTATAAGTTAGCTTATTTCACATTTTCAGCTTTTGGGCCTTTGGAAAAAGTTGTTTAAGATCAAATTTTGAGTCAACCTGTGCTTTTTGGGCTTATTTTGAACACTTTTTCTTATTGGGCCTCAATTTAGCCCAATTAGGGTTTGTTTTGGGTATAGCCCATTTTCTAGGCCCAATAGGGGTATTTAGGTAATTTCACTTTTATTTTTGAGTTATTTAGGTTAAATTAAGCTAGTTTGCAAGTTTTTATAATTTTTTATAATTTTTAGATTTTTAATATTATTTTAATATTATTTTATTATTAAAAAATAAAAGTCTGATTTTCTAGGTTTTTATATTTTTCCTAGATTCTACACACTTAATTAGGATTTTTGTAACTTTCCAAATATTTTTTAGGTCTTTTAATTATTTTCTATAATTAATTTAAGTTTTAATTGATTTTAGGAGTTTTTAATTGTTTAAAAATAGTTTTAATTGGTTTTAAAATTTTGAAAAATAGTTTTTAGCTTAATTAGAGCATTTTTGAGGTTTACAAACTTTAAAATCTTGTTTAGGGCTTTTTAATAATTAACTTTGATTTTTAGGGCTTTAATTAGCATTAAAAAGTCATTATCTAATTAATTAAAAGGTTTTTGCAAGTTTTGATTTTTTGTAAACTCTTAGAATATTATTAGAGATTTTTGGTAATTTTTAGGAATTTTAAGGTTAAAATTTTAATTTTGGTACTTTTTACGGTTTTACGTGTACGCCTTTTTAGACTTAGTTTAATCCGTCTTCGTAACTGTCATTCTCTTCTAATCCCTTTTCTATTTTTCTTTCTCAAATATAATCACAAATTAATCCATATCAATACACACATAACACACTAGCCTCCTTGGGAAACGAACTTGAACTTAATTGGTCATTAGGGCTTGGTTTTCCTAAACCGACACTTAATACTTGCCACTTTTGCACTCTTTTCCTAAAGAGTTGTAAAACCACTACATCATTTTGGCGCCGCTGCCGGAGAGGCGTGTTGTGTTTTGATTGGAATTATTGTTTTTATATACAAACATAATTAGTATTTGTATTAGTAGCACTCTACTAATACGTATTATCAGTTTTCGGTTTTTGTGTGAATACTATTACTATATTGTATACGTAGAACAATATTTTCACAAGTACTCCAAATACGTGAGAAATCACAACCTTGACTTGGGAGGTCATTACCCAATCATTGTATTCGAATCTCAAACCAAAGAAAAAGGCAAAAATAGATAAATACTTTCGTGAAGCTTAATCTTGAAAATACAAACTATAAGGTGGGTATAAGGCGGATATTATAAAATATATCCTAAGGAAAAAGGCTCTTAAGTGCTTCGCGCCGCCTCGTTTCCCCGCTTGCTTGTGAGTATTTGATTGTTAGAGCTAATCGAGGGTTTTGCCGTCCAAAGTATTACTAAGTATCATATATATTTTCTTGGTTTCTATTGATTAAACCCTCTTGAACGTTTTGGTGTTCCACCAACGTTCTAAAGTCATCGAAGACGTTCACTTCACGTGATCGTTTTCATTCCTTGAGGCTTCTTTAATCAAGAGATTTGATTAAGGAGGAGATTTGTAGATTTGTGTCTACTTAATACATTTCACCAAATTCCAAAAGGTTAATACAATCAAAAACCACAAAAAAAAAAAATTGAAAAATACAAAACACCAAAAAGAATCTTCTTTGCTCGCCCTATCGTTATACGTGACGTTTATGCAAACTCGCTCTAAAGCAAGACGTGCTCGTAAAGGAAGAAACAAATCAACCACTCCTTCTAGCGAGGAGTCTCCTATTGACGAACCCATTGTAAGGGAAGCACCAACCATGGCAAATCGAACTATGATGGAGTTACTTCAAGCACCCACCGAGGGTTATGGAGAGGCTATTGTGATTCCCGCTATTCTTGCGGAGAATTTTGAGGTGAAAACGGGTTTGTTGTCGATGATCCAAAACAACAAATTCCGTGGTGATGAGAAGGACAATCCAACAACCATATCCGCCAATTCAATCGTCTTACCGCTACTTGCAAGTTTAAAGATGTCTCGAATGACTCGATTAAGATGATGCTTTTTCCGTATTCCTTAGCGGGGCCCGCTAAAATTTGGTCAGAGAAAGAGCCACCCAATTCTATATTGACGTGGAAGGATCTCGTGTCTAAATTCGTGAACCAATTTTTTCCGCCCTCTAAGACTACGCATTTGAAAAAGGAGATTTCAAAGTTTTCACAAGAATTTAATGAAAGTTTTTCAACGGCTTGGAATAGGTTTAAGGAAATGTTACATGAATGTCCTCATCACGGTTTTTCTGATTTGCATCAAATTGACACGTTTTACAATGGACTTAATGATCATGAAAGGGATTATTTGAATGTCGCCGCGGGTGGTAATTTTTTGTGTAAAACGGTTGAGGAAGCTTTGGTGATAATTGAAAATAGATCTAAGGTGTATAGTCCTCGTAGCACGTCTAGTGTTCGTAAGGCTTCGTCTTCGGCTTCACCTTCTTTGTCTACTACCATCGATGCTTGCCAAATTGAGGCGAACTTGGAAAACAAGATTTTTGATAAGTTGAAAGGACTTTTGATTGAGTTTAAAGTAGGTGAACAAAGTGCTCCCGCTACGGCTAAAGCGGTTGAGGTTTCTTGCATGTATTGTGGTGGAGGTCATGATTTCTCCGAGTGCATTACTGTAACACCCCCACAAATGCTATGCGCAGCGGAACTACAACATTTGGGTGCTACACAGTTATCATCGCACACAAGATATATCAAACGACTCAAAAGACGTAAAAGTCTTGACATAATTTAAACATAGTTAAAATGTACATGTCTACTGTTTTCCAAACCCTAAAAGAATACAATACAGAGTTTGCGTTTAGGTCCCCACTGAATCTCAACCCAAAAATACATTTTCATTCACATGACATGGTATAAAATTTTTAAGTGCAAAAAGGGAGGAAAACAAAGTAGACCGCCAAGCCACCACAACTTCCATCCTCGCATGCTCCGCTGCTATAAATCTTGGTTACCTGAAACACATGCTTAAAATCGTCAACACAAAGGTTGAGCGAATCTATAGGTTTATCAAAACATCAGTTGAACATAAGTGTTAAAAACCAATCATGATCATTCAATAGCATTGTCGTACTCACAATCTATTTTCAAGGTTATGACAATTGTGTTTAAGCTCATGACACTAATCCGTTAACTCAATCACCCGCGTAATAATTACCGGCGTGATTCAGATGAAACCAGTGCCCCTTCTAAAGGCATCAGTTGCAATTATACCTTATCTCTCATACAAAATAATCTACCGCAGAACTTACTCAACGTACAGCTTCTCGGCTAGCATTGGGTCGTTAGCCCCGTAGTACTACAAATTGCATAAGCGGCTATTTCCCCCTACTCGAGGGCAGGACAATAGTTAATAGTTCATGAATTTAGGGACTTTTGCAACTAGGTACTCAACACAATTTCGAGGCAACATTCAGGTCCAACAATCAATCAAGACTTATGTTCATTTTCATTTAAATTAGCATGTATCCCCCTCGCGGGTTAAAAACATTTGAATAAAGTAAAGAGCGAGGCTATAGACTCACCTTGCGTAGTAGTAGTGGTTCTAGCGAAGACGTAACGAGAAATGTCACCGACGACGTGGATGCCCGGGAAAATCAAACACTTGACCTAAAAATCAAGGTACGTAAACCAAATCAATACTCCGCGTACATTATTGTACTAAACACACGCAAATGCAAACACACTCAATGCTTATGAAAACTCACACCAAAATCAAACAAGTAGTTGTTACTAGACTTATATCATTTATCAATATTATTATAGTTACTATCCATTTTACGGTTTCGCCGATACTTACCAAAAGTATGGGTTGTTTTACTAGACTTAACCATTTTTATAAAATTTGACAAAATTCTCAAAAATACTATAAGACCTGTAGAAAACACATATTTAATCCCAACCAAAGTTTTTACTTCTACGACTCGTTACTCAACACCGTTCCAAAAACCTACATTTTTCGGACTGAAATTGTACTTCGACCAACTTGGACTTCTTTGACCTATTTGAAATGCACCTTTGACTTCTTTGACTCCTAAGCCACTTATAGACTCAATTACACAGGTTTGTGACCAAAATTTGACCTTTTACCTTTTACCAATTCATACTTGTGGTCCTCGGGATTTGACTAAAACTATACATAAATTCGGATTATGAAAGTTCTCGTCTCCCGGTACACGATCTTTAAAACCTCATAACTTTTGGCTCGTTTGGAGTCACGAGCTCTACCTTATACCAAATTAAAGCTAAGAAGACACTCCATAACTACATCTAACTATCTAGACCTGTAGGAAAAATTATTTTTACAAAAATGTCTTAAACTTTCTGCCTAAATTTAACCATACCAAAATCATACTTAGGCTCGATTCCAAACCTATATATCACCTCTAGGCATCATCCTAAGCTTCCCTAATCACAACCAAATCATATTTTCAGTCCTAAACCCCTATTGATCATCAACCTCATAAAACCAAAATCATAAAAACAAGCATGCAATGTGTTTAACCCATTCAAACACACCCAAAACACCCTTATAAACACAAACCCATGACATTTCATCAAACACCTTGAACACACCCCAAAAACCCCAAAAATTCGTGGCTTTTAGGGGCTGTGGAGAACCCATAACATAAAACCCATCTTGTTTAATTAATTATCTAGCATTATCAATACACCAATTAAACAAATTCATGATTTAATTAGATCAAAACACGTTTTTGAAAAATCACAAATTTTTGGAAAAATTAAATGGATGCATGTGTGTTTTTGTTTGTGGGATTTACTTACAATGATAAAAGAAAAGGTGGTCTTTGATTAGATTTGTCAAAAACCTAAAAAAAAATGGTGGTGTGGTGGTGGCTTGGTGGTGGAGGCCGGCGGCCTAAGAGAGAAAAAAAAGAGAGAAGAAAAAAAATTTTGAAAGTGGAAAAATGAGGATGTTTCTCTCTCTCCTTCTTTTTGTAAATTTTTGAGGGACCTTCTTGCAATTTTGTCATTCTTTTGGCCTTAGTGGCAAATCCTTCTTAAAGAGCGGGATTGTGACTAGTAGTCGGTTTTAAAATTTTATGGGAGTCGGGATTCGCCCCGAACACTTGAAAATACTTTTAAATGGTTCAAACGCACACAAAACGAATATACACATGGTTCCGACTCGACTTAACACGAAATAAAAATAAAATCTCGAAAAACTCAAATATCGATCAATCGATAATAAAATGTAAGTTTTGGGCATCCGTCGGTATCGTAGTCGTTATCGGTTCTTCTTAAATCGTCAAACGTTAGATTACGACCGTAAACGTTGGTTTCAACTTAAACCGTCAAATAATTCCACGATAAAAATTCTTAAAAATTTCAAAAATATACGTAAAATAGGACTAAATAAATGACGTTGGGCTCGGGATATCACATCCACAAGTGAGCCTCAACTTACGAGAGATGCTCATACTGAACAGCTCTTGAGACAATAACTTAGCATCATACGACACTTTCACGGGTGTTACATCCTCCCCTCCTTAAAGGAGCGACGTCCCGGTGCTCTCCGGTTCTTATACTCGCATTTTGTACTACTAGGAAGATGATGGTACTACTTCCTAAAGAGGTCTTCACATTCCGATGTGGGCTTCGGTTCACATCTTGGGTTCCATCACAGCTTCACAATGAGGATTATACCTTGCTTCAATCTCTTAACATCTCGATCCTTGATCTCCACTTCAATTTCCCAAATTCTTCCCACGGGTATCAACACATCTCTTTCCACAGCTTCTCGCGGTTAGCATATAATTCTTAATCTACACCATCTCTTCCGTAGCCTCTCGAATCATTTCAAGTCCATCTAACTGACTTTTTCCTACTTCATTCTATCCAACTGGTGATCTACCTTTTCATCCCATAATTCTTCAAATTCGACACATGAAGAGTATTGTCATTTCCACGGAGTTCATCTAGCAGTTCCAACTAGTAGGCAACTGGTCCAACATACCTTTGGACCCACCTTTCTTATTCTCCAAACGAATCACGCCCTTCCACGATCTCAACTTCCACCAAAATCAAACACATACGCTCGGAGCACGTCTTCCAACTTTCGAATCGTCCTTTCACTTGGTTCATCGTCTCATAAAAACAATTAATCATAAAGAAAATCACACGGATCGCACATCACCTCATAGAAAAACGTTCAAAATATAAAAGACGAAGTAATCAATACTAGTCGTACCAAATCACCTTATTACGATATTACGTACATACAACCCTACTTCGTCAAAAACGAATTCATTGATACGAAATCATTCGGCGTATACATAACTCTCTCGAAGACATCACAATCCAAACAAACACAAAAGCCATTATGAAACACACACAACCATATTACGACATGTTTGCCACATAGCCAAACCATGCTAAACCAATCAGTTCAATCAGTTAACCCACGCTTGCTAATCAGCCAAGACAAGATAAAACAAGAATATTTACATAATTTTCGGATGAGTCCAGTCAAAAGAAAATTGCAAGTTAAAGAAGGTTCAAGAGCTTGCTAGCTATGGATGCATATCCAAAAAGAAATAAAATACTTACATGTGTCATCGTGGGGTGCTCACACACGGATCCATACCCAAAAGATACTACAAGAACACCATCTTACTTCCGTCCCAAACGTGGCCAAAACCTCAACAAGCATCATCGTTCACAATTAAATATATAAAAAAAAATATTACGTGGCACATGTTCTCCATGATCGGACGCCATTGGACAATGTCGTCTCAAGTTCTCACAACTTTCGATCACTCGACTAAGTCACATACAACATAAACACATAAAAGGCAAGGTTTTACCACAAAAACATCAACTATGGATATCTATCGTTTAACCATCGATAATCAAGGATGGTTGAGTCAAGCAAAGAGGATTCCTCACTTAAATAAACGAAGACGACAATTGGAATGGTCTTCCAATTACCGATGCACAGTTGGTAAACTTCAACAGTTTATCGCGTGTCGTTAAACATATCAAAAGAACAAGAAAAGAAAATATATAAGGTACGATACATTCGATGTAGGAGAAGTCTTCGTCCTTTCCCTTAGAGTTATTCAAACTCTGATTTCCTCTACTTCGGCATTTTTCCATCTTTATTAAAAACTCTTCTCCCGGTGACGATACGAGCCCCTTTGGTATTTCATCAACACCCTCGTGATTCCGATGAAATTTGCACGTTACACACAACTCATAAAAACATTTTCCAAAAACTACTCGGTCACAGTGACTTACCAAGTCAACACCAAACGAAAGAAAAGATTTCAAGGAATACAAGAAAAATTCAAAAATTGTCTTTAGGAATAAAAAAAAAAATGCGATTTCTTGCATAAGGATCCACCATTTTTAAAAACGTTCTCATCCAAACATTTATCAAAACACTACAAGTTTCAAGATGACCAATTTGTTTGACACGATAGTGCCCTTCCTAAACTATGCATAATTAGCTAGATCATGCATACTTGAGGATCAAGCAACAACAACCAACAAAACAGGACTCTTCCCGAATTATGCATAGTTAGCTAAGCTGTGCATAATTAAGGATCGAGTGACGACACAAACATTATTATTACATACCAAACACGACTATGGAAGGTTTCGACCTAGCCTTCAAAATAATTAAATCATTTGAAATGAAATTTGAAATGGGAAAATATTGCTACTATCGTTTTAAGAAACACATCAAACATTTTTCGTCCACTTTGGGAACATATTTTTGCTTTGCCTTTTTATGGGAAAATAAATAAATAAATAAATAAATAAGTCGACACCATTTACATTTGATTCAACGAACCATTTCACACACTCATACATATTTTCAAAATAGACTATTCACAAAATAACGGTAAGGTGGTTCATGATTAAAGATCATTGCAAGCACAACAAGTAATAAAATTAAGATCAATGAGATCGAACGAGGTAAACGAGCAATATAATTGTCAACGGAAATTAACTACATTAGAAATGAAAATACTTCAAATATATGACGAAAGTCTCAGGATAACAACAACGATCTACGAATACATGGAGTAAAAGTTGAATATCAACACAAGCGTCAAAAATAAAACAACGATCACACTTCCCATCGTCTCGAGTTGCACACCCATTCCACCAAGGGTATACGGGGAGAGAAGAATAATCACTTGGTTAAATAGAAACAATTTCACCAGGAAGATCGAGTTCTTTCACCTCTTACAATTTGGTAAAGCGGCTACGCCTCCTCGCTTTTGTTAAATATAAATAAACAACCACTCTAATGAAGATTTATAGCATCATACAAGTAAATACAGAATTTTTAGGTTCCATTAACCGAAAGAAGAAAGTTACGGCGTCCATGATCATGACAAAATACACCGGGTGACATACCCTCATCATCAAGTACTAGCGAAGTAGCGACACAAAAATAAATATAATAATATTGGTTTCATACCATAGACAATATTAAAATGAACAATCACATGACGACTCATGTTTAAATACAGACTCACAAAATCAAAGAAGGGATGTCGGACGATCGAACCATCGTGACTCAAAACGTTATATATACATCTTTATTAAATAATATACAAGTAGGCGTGTGTTGTGTAATCCAGTTGCATATAATAATTAGTGTTACCTTGTACATTGTAAAACCGAACATTTACACATTTTTAATTTGGGTTACACCATTAAAGAATTTACACCTTTCATTTTTCAACTTTACAACGCTTTCATTTCTGGAAAAATTTCAATCTCTCGGAAATTATTAACATTAGTAGATGCGGTGACTCGGTTATCATAATTGACAAATCATTAGGTTTGAAAATCTCCATACTTGTGTCAAAATCTCTTAAATGTTCATATCTTAAGTACCAAAACGTATACAGAAAAATTTTTCCAAGTTTTATGTTGTTATTTATACAACTTACCTTATCACATACATACACGTATCCAACACGACCCAACCTAGTCCAATTAATTCTTAAAATCAACTTTTGACTTTTATTACACACATGTTTTCCCCAAAACTGTTTTGTTAAATCATATTCGCGCACTTCGACTCAAATGATAAAGAGGTTTCACGTAGTTTTATCTCAGATAATTTACTGATTTTAGTCGACACTTGAATCTCGATGATAATAATAAAATAATAAATAATTAAGATGCTTACTCAATAATTTTAAAATATATAAAATTCAACTTTTAATCCTTAGCCCATTATTCAATGATTTTAAAGTTAACACATCTCGTCGCGGAATAAAACAAAAGATTTTTCAAACGATTTTAAACAAGCATCATCAAATTACACATATTGATTCTCTATAACGACAATTAAACAAACAAATGATTTCCAATGACGTTACATCAATGTTTAAAATTTTATTTCAAGCATTATAATTTCATACTTAAAGTGTATATTCCGATTTTATCCCAGTTTATTTACTACAACGAGTGACGAGTTCTAGTTTACACCAATTCATACGTAAACATAACCTTATGTTTAAAATAAACCAATTTTTACAAAGTTTCTACCTCCAAAATATATGACCAATTTTTCTACTCTATATTACAAATTATGCCAAAAGTTTGCTACATTGACCCGAAAATTAATTCATACTAAATCCGAAGCTACATATACTCAATAGTCATCTCGCAAATTTTATTATAACTCCTTTCTCGAACTAATTTAAACAAATTCTTAACAAGTCCATCACAATCTTTTAGTATCAAATTTTAATATATGAAAGCAAGGATTTTACGAGTAATAATAATTACTTATTACGATTTACCAACCAAGGTTGAAGGAAAAGAAAAAAAAATAATTTCACAATGTCCATTTATTCTCTACACGAATTTTACTTGTTACAAAACACATCATACGTCATTTTTATCCGAAAGTTTCATTCACCAAATATTAAATATGTAAAACACTTTATGTTTAAATCATTCAATCAACAAAGTTCGATGCTTACTTAACTTGCACAAATGCCGGACCTCGTCATGTAAAATATTAACTTCAAAATAATGAAACAACAAAACAAAATGAAATAAATGGAACGAGAATACGTATGTCAACTAAATGTTGTTATCGGCCTCGGATGAGTCTCGAAATCGTACTCCACAAAATTAACACAAAAACCAACCAAATTCCAAGTTATCGCGCTTGATCACAACGCCAGTCTATTTTAAAATGCATTTTTGAATTCGAGTAAAATGGTAAACAACGATTAAATGGCGATATGCCTCGACCACGTTTCATAATGTACACACATGTGATTCTTCGCTACGATGTACGCATCGTTGATTATACTTCGTCTATATTATAGTTACGCGAACTAATATATCAAACCCATAAGGAATAAAGGAAATAAAATAGTACGTTAGTAACTTACGATCCAAAAAGAAGGTGTCCCAAAAATGACACATCACAGTGCAATAACGACAATCGAGATCGATCTAGTCGATATAAAATATGTTACGAAGCATCATTTACGTATATATAGTATCAAACGAGGTTCACACTCGGTTATTCGAACAATAAATTAATTATCAAGATTGATAATTAGCGGTTAAGCCGAGGTCTCAACAAAACCGCATTTTAAATGTATGATAATCACTCAAGGACCATTGCTTCACTTGCAATGCCTTTAAATACCATAGTATATACATACATACTTATACATACCATCATTCCTACATACACGTAGGATTACAACGCGGTGTTGCCATGTAATGCAATGTAGCCCGTTATGCCAATTACATGCAACATATACGATAATCTTTACAAGAATTTGCAAATTACGATGATAAGTACTCAACGTACCAAACAATATATCTCAATATATATCAAAGTATTTACTTACTAAATACTAGGGAATTCATATTAGTTTGAGGGAAATCTAAAATATAATGCAATGCTAAAGAATTCTTACCGGAGCCATGCAGGATAGTTGTGTGCTTGGACAATTTCTTACGACACCAAAAGTTATAGTTTAGGAATTTTCAAAACGACCTAGTTCTCTATAACTCATGGCTCTGATTACCAATCTGTAACACCCCTACAAATGCTATGCGCAGCGGAACTACAACATTTGGGTGTTACACAGTTATCATCGCACACAAGATATATCAAACGACTCAAAAGACGTAAAAGTCTTGACATAATTTAAACATAGTTAAAATGTACATGTCTACTGTTTTCCAAACCCTAAAAGAATACAATACAGAGTTTGCGTTTAGGTCCCCACTGAATCTCAACCCAAAAATACATTTTCATTCACATGACATGGTATAAAATTTTTAAGTGCAAAAAGGGAGGAAAACAAAGTAGACCGCCAAGCCACCACAACTTCCATCCTCGCATGCTCCGCTGCTATAAATCTTGGTTACCTGAAACACATGCTTAAAATCGTCAACACAAAGGTTGAGCGAATCTATAGGTTTATCAAAACATCAGTTGAACATAAGTGTTAAAAACCAATCATGATCATTCAATAGCATTGTCGTACTCACAATCTATTTTCAAGGTTATGACAATTGTGTTTAAGCTCATGACACTAATCCGTTAACTCAATCACCCGCGTAATAATTACCGGCGTGATTCAGATGAAACCAGTGCCCCTTCTAAAGGCATCAGTTGCAATTATACCTTATCTCTCATACAAAATAATCTACCGCAGAACTTACTCAACGTAGCTTCTCGGCTAGCATTGGGTCGTTAGCCCCGTAGTACTACAAATTGCATAAGCGGCTATTTCCCCCTACTCGAGGGCAGGACAATAGTTAATAGTTCATGAATTTAGGGACTTTTGCAACTAGGTACTCAACACAATTTCGAGGCAACATTCGGGTCCAACAATCAATCAAGACTTATGTTCATTTTCATTTAAATTAGCATGTATCCCCCTCGCGGGTTAAAAACATTTGAATAAAGTAAAGAGCGAGGCTATAGACTCACCTTGCGTAGTAGTAGTGGTTCTAGCGAAGACGTAACGAGAAATGTCACCGACGACGTGGATGCCCGGGAAAATCAAACACTTGACCTAAAAATCAAGGTACGTAAACCAAATCAATACTCCGCGTACATTATTGTACTAAACACACGCAAATGCAAACACACTCAATGCTTATGAAAACTCACGTCAAAATCAAACAAGTAGTTGTTACTAGACTTATATCATTTATCAATATTATTATAGTTACTATCCATTTTACGGTTTCGCCGATACTTACCAAAAATATGGGTTGTTTTACTAGACTTAACCATTTTTATAAAATTTGACAAAATTCTCAAAAATACTATAAGACCTGTAGAAAACACATATTTAATCCCAACCAAAGTTTTTACTTCTACGACTCGTTACTCAACACCGTTCCAAAAACCTACATTTTTCGGACTGAAATTGTACTTCGACCAACTTGGACTTCTTTGACCTATTTGAAATGCACCTTTGACTTCTTTGACTCCTAAGTCCACTTATAGACTCAATTACACAGGTTTGTGACCAAAATTTGACCTTTGACCTTTTACCAATTCATACTTGTGGTCCTCGGGATTTGACTAAAACTATACATAAATTCGGATTATGAAAGTTCTCGTCTCCCGGTACACGATCTTTAAAACCTCATAACTTTTGGCTCGTTTGGAGTCACGAGCTCTACCTTATACCAAATTAAAGCTAAGAAGACACTCCATAACTACATCTAACTATCTAGACCTGTAGGAAAAATTATTTTTACAAAAATGTCTTAAACTTTCTGCCTAAATTTAACCATACCAAAATCATACTTAGGCTCGATTCCAAACCTATATATCACCTCTAGGCATCATCCTAAGCTTCCCTAATCACAACCAAATCATATTTTCAGTCCTAAACCCCTATTGATCATCAACCTCATAAAACCAAAATCATAAAAACAAGCATGCAATGTGTTTAACCCATTCAAACACACCCAAAACACCCTTATAAACACAAACCCATGACATTTCATCAAACACCTTGAACACACCCCAAAAACCCCAAAAATTCGTGGCTTTTAGGGGCTGTGGAGAACCCATAACATAAAACCCATCTTGTTTAATTAATTATCTAGAATTATCAATACACCAATTAAACAAATTCATGATTTAATTAGATCAAAACACGTTTTTGAAAAATCACAAATTTTTGGAAAAATTAAATGGATGCATGTGTGTTTTTGTTTGTGGGATTTACTTACAATGATAAAAGAAAAGGTGGTCTTTGATTAGATTTGTCAAAAACCTAAAAAAAAATGGTGGTGTGGTGGTGGCTTGGTGGTGGAGGCCGGCGGCCTAAGAGAGAAAAAAAAGAGAGAAGAAAAAAAATTTTGAAAGTGGAAAAATGAGGATGTTTCTCTCTCTCCTTCTTTTTGTAAATTTTTGAGGGACCTTCTTGCAATTTTGTCATTCTTTTGGCCTTAGTGGCAAATCCTTCTTAAAGAGCGGGATTGTGACTAGTAGTCGGTTTTAAAATTTTACGGGAGTCGGGTTTCGCCCCGAACACTTGAAAATACTTTTAAATGGTTCAAACGCACACAAAACGAATATACACATGGTTCCGACTCGACTTAACACGAAATAAAAATAAAATCTCGAAAAACTCAAATATCGATCAATCGATAATAAAATGTAAGTTTTGGGCATCCGTCGGTATCGTAGTCGTTATCGGTTCTTCTTAAATCGTCAAACGTTAGATTACGACCGTAAACGTTGGTTTCAACTTAAACCGTCAAATAATTCCACGATAAAAATTCTTAAAAATTTCAAAAATATACGTAAAATAGGACTAAATAAATGACGTTGGGCTCGGGATATCACATCCACAAGTGAGCCTCAACTTACGAGAGATGCTCATACTGAACAGCTCTTGAGACAATAACTTAGCATCATACGACACTTTCAAGGGTGTTACAATTACCAACGGTGGTAACACTTCGAGTGCCTTCGCGACCACGGGAAATTACAACCAAAACGGTCAAGTTTCCCGCTCTAATCAAATGACTCCACCGGGTTTTGGTTCAAGTCAAAATGCTAACAACAATTATCGCAACAATCGAGTTGGTTTCAAAAACAATTACAACAAGGGAAACTATGGGAATCAAGGGGCTAATAATCAAGTTTCAAACAAAAATGATTTTCAAAATAACAACAAAAGTTTGCAAACATTGAAAGATCTTCCAAGTGAGTTTGTTGAATATGCTAGTGGGAATGATGCTAGGTTTGACAATATTCAAAGAGAACATTAGCCTAAGATCCGAGTTTAAGAACGACTTGAAGAAAGAGTTGAAAAATGAGTTAGATAATGAACTTAAAATCCACACCAACAAGATGGAAGGAAATGTCACTAGGTTGCAACAAAACCAACAAAATATGGAAAAAGGGAAACATGAGATTAAACAAGAAATGATTAAGGCCAAGAAAAGGAAAACCGAGGCCGTATTGAGGCATTCTAATTTTGAAGATAAGATCTCGTCTATGTTTGAGGCAATAATGTGTAAACCGTCTTCGAGTGGTCTTCATAGCAACACCATATCCAACCCTAAGGGTGAGATGAAAGTGATTACCACACGTAGTGGTAAGACACTTAAGGAACCGACTCCTCAACCAATTGCTCCTACGGAGGAAGCAATTGAGGAAGAACCCGAGGTGGTGGTCCAAAAGGAGCATGTCCCAATCCCACGAAGTACCGCTCATACCACACCTACGGTTGACCCATTACCATCATTGGAACCCGAGATTCCAAAGCCTATGCCTACTATGCCTCAACCCACACCACGTTTGCCCTATCCATCGAGACTTAGGAAGGAGAAACGTCAAGAGCGCGACAATTACCAATTTGAGATTTTTATGAAAATGTTTCGTGATTTGCACCTTAATGTGAGTTTCGCCGATGCTTTGGTCATGATGCCTCGATTTGCCGCTAACTTTAAGAGTATGTTGAACAACAAGGAGAAATTTCACCAATTGTCTAGTTGTTCGTCGGTTTATCTTAATCGCATACCTCAAAAAGTCGGTTATCCCGGGAAATTTTTGATCCCTTGTGCAATCCAAGATATGGAAGAATGCTTCGCCTTGGCCGATCTTGGTGCTAGCATTAACTTGATGCCACTTGCAATCTTCAAGTCGCTCAATCTTCCTGTTAATGCAATAATGACTAAAAACGTTACTTGCATTTTTTGGTCTCGCTTGTTTTGATTACGACAATATGTAAAAACAAGCATTTACGAAAACAACGAAAAACGAATTCTTGAGTTCAAGTATTTTTCATTTTACCCATTTTCACTTAAGGTATGGATAAACAAGTACTAACCTTAATCAAGTGATCAAGTGATTTAATCTTTTCTTAAAACTCACTTTTTATTAAAAGTGACAAGTTTTTATTAAACTTTATTTTTAAGAAAATGTTTTATTAAATTAATTATTTGAAATTTGAAAATGGCATATTCTTATAGCTGTTAAGAATATCCTTTCAGGATATTTTTATACCCAAATAAGACCTCCACCACTAAAGGACAAAAAGGAGCAGAGTCTAGTCCGGCGGTACCTTAGCGCCTAGGCGGTACCTTATCGATAAGGTATCGCGGGCTTAGATAAGGTACCGCGGGCAGATATAGCCGTTGGCTCCTTTGTCCTTTAAATAGTTGGTCATTCTCAGCTTTTCACCTTACCTCTTTTGCACATTTATTTCCAGATTCAAACCCCTTCTTTAATCACTCAAATCTTTGATCATTTGTTTGATTATTACTTGTTTAAGAAGTGAATCTTTTTCTTCCATCTCTTCCTCTCCAAGTGCAAAGAGAAGAACACTATCCTAGTGAAGTGTTGAGTCCACCACCAAAGATCTATTGAAGATCAATTTGTATATTCTTGTAGTTGTGTCATAGTTGTGAAGATCCAAGTAGTTGTGTCTATTTGGAAGTTGTGTATGTACTAAGTATATTTGTGTAGATTGGTCCTAGCTACGATTAGGGCTCGACTTTTAGCTTAGAGTCGGAAATTGGTTAAGCGACGTGTACGGTTTTCTCCACCATAAGGAGCTTGTTGTGTAGTGAACTCTCGAGTAAGGAGTACTCGAGGAGTGGAGTAGGAACGAGGAGTGAGCTTTGTTGCCGAACCACTATAAATCCTTGGTGTTCGGTTTGATCTTTCTTTACCCTTAACTCTTTACATTCCTTATTACTTTTTGCATGTACATGTGTTAATATTAGAGTAGCCACACTATCATTCTTTATTCTTTGTGGATATATTTTTGTTAGTATTAGTTTAGCTACACTATCATTCTTTATTCTTTGTGGATATATTTATTAGTTTAGCTACACTATCATTGTTCATATTTGTGCATAAGAAGATTTAACATATTTCCTCAAGCCTAAGTTTTTGAAAAAAGATTTTTGGAAATCATTTTTTTTAACAAGTAAATTTAAGAAACTATTCAACAACCCCTTCTAGTTTCTACAATTGGTATCAGAGCGGGTTGCTCAAGAATTTTTAAAGTATATTGTATTTTAAAACTTGAATCGATCTATGGATTCCAACAAGTACCTAGAAGGGCAATCTATGCAAAGACCACCACTTTTTGAAACCGATAGTTTCATTTATTGGAAAAATAGATTTGAAACTTATGTGAAACCAAAAGATTTAGATCTTTGGCATGTTATTACCAATGGTGATTTTTTTACCATTTAAATTTAACGAAGCTTCTAAAACAAAAGAATTAGTCACTTTTGACAAAGCTAATGATGTACTAAAAAGAAACTTTCAAAAAATAATGAGGCTAAAATGGTGATTTATAATGCTTTGCCTAAGAAAGAGTATGAAAGAATTTTTATGTGTGAACCCGCTAAAGATATTGGGAACACTCTTTTTGTAACCCACCAAGGTAATAGCCAAGTCAAAGAAAGTAAAATCGATCTTCTTGTCCAACAATATGAACAATTTGTCATCTTAGAATATGAAACTATTGATAGTGCATTTGCTAGGTTTAACACCATTGTTACTAGTCTAAAAGCACTTGATGAAGGTTTTTCTAGCAAGAACAATGTTAGGAAGTTTCTAAGGGCCCTACATCCAAAGTGGAGAGCAAAAGTCACGGCTATTAAAGAGTCGAAAGATCTCTCAACTTTATCACTCGATGAACTCATAGGAAACTTGAAGGTTCATGAGATGATAATTTTGAAGGACTCGGAATTAGTAAAAACCAAGAGTGAAAGGAAATCTCTTGCACTTAAGGCCAAGAAGGCACAAAGTGACCATGATAGTTCCTCGGAAAGTGATGACGAGGAGTATGCATTGGCGGTGAGAGATTTCAAGAAGTTCTTCAAGAGACGAGGTCAACACGTTAGGCAACCAAACTATGACAAGAAACCATTGTCAAAGAATCGGTTTGTCAAGAACGAAAAAGGTGATAGGAGTTGCTTTAGATGTGGTGATCGAAATCACTTCATTGGTGATTGTCCAAAGCCCGCTCGTGATAAGAACCACACGGCATTCGTTAGTGGCGCTTGGAGCGATAGCGGTGAAGATGATGATGACAACCCCAAAGAGGAGAAATGTCTTATGGCTCACACTTCTAAAGAGGTACATTCCGAAACCGAATATTATAGCAATGTTAGTTCTAATTTAGATAATATTGAATTTGAAGGCAAATATGATAGCTTACACAAACTTAGTCTTAAATTCATAGAAAAGAATAAAACCTTAAAATCAACCAAAACTAAGCTTGAAAATGAGATCAATGAACTTAGGGAGAAATTGGCTATACTTGAGAAAAACAAAGAGGTTGATTTAGGTTGCTTAAGTTGTGAGAAACTTAGATTAGAGAATGATGATCTCAAGAGCACCTCCATTAAATTGGAAAAGTTTATGAAAGGTACTAGTGCTCTTGATGATATGTTAAACAAACAAGTTCATTCTAAGGAAAAACTTGGTCTAGGTTTTAACTCAAATGAAGCCTCAACTAGTGAACCAAAACAAGTCAGGTTTTTACAGAAAACATCTTCTGGACGCGGTTCCACATCTTATGGCGCGGTTCCTTATCACTATGGAACCGCGGCCATAGATAAGGTACCGCGGCCAGAAGTTGAATTTTGTGAAAATTCTGAACTTTCTGAAAAATCTAAGTTAAATGAAAAACCAAAGCATCTTACTGTTAATAAGGTTCAATTACCCATACTTGACGACAATGCTATGGGTAAGTTCTATAAGACGTTAAGTAAACCTCTTATTGGAAATAGAAGTTTATCTAGATTATCTTCTACTCCACCTAGAGTACGGAATGAGTCTAAGCCTAGAAGTAGAACGACAACGCCTACAAG
The DNA here is from genome assembly GCA_025667525.1 of Glebionis coronaria. Lineage (NCBI taxonomy): Eukaryota > Viridiplantae > Streptophyta > Magnoliopsida > Asterales > Asteraceae > Glebionis > Glebionis coronaria. The sequence continues at coordinate 21,930,165 of CM046879.1, read as the reverse complement.
AGATAATCAAAAGAACTCACGAACTAGAAGTAAAACTCCAACACCTAGAAGGAATAATAATAACTCTAAACCTAGATCAAACACACCTAGGAGAAGTAATAAGCAACAAAATGGTTACATGAATTACTACCCTCCTCCATTTTGTTCTTCATGGGGAATTCCCACCTCATTCATGCATCCCAACCAAATGCAAGGGATGTTTGGAACTAACAATTTTGGACCCATGATATATTGGGGACCAAATGTTTGATCTTGTGTGTTGTTACCTAGATATGCTTGGGAATTGATTTGGAGCCCGACGAGTAGATTAAGGATAGTGGATGTTCTAAACACATGACGGGTAATCGAAGTTTGTTCTCGCATTACAAAGCATATTATGGAGGTAACGTCACATTCGCTAGTAGTCTACGTGGTAATATCATTGGCAAAGGTACGGTTTCTCTTGACTCCATGACCATTGAAAATGTTGAGCACCTAGATAACTTAGGTTTTAATCTTTTAAGTATAGGTCAAATTTGTGATAATAAGTGTAAGGTCATCTTTTCCGAACATGACAGTGAAATCGTAAAAGATGGAAAAGTCATTGGAAAAGGTGTTAGAAAGCATGGGCTTTATGTCATGAAGGTTAATAAGAAGTCAAAAGACAACATATGTCTTGCGACTATAGATGATAGTTCTACTCTTTGGCATAGGAGATTAGGTCACGCTAATATGCGTTTAATTCAATCTTTAGTCTCTAAGGAGTTGGTAAGACACCTCCCCAAGATTAAGTTTGATAGTCACTTTTGTGATGCTTGCAAAGTTGGAAAGCAAGTTCACTCAAGTCACAAAGCCAAGAATTTGGTTTCGACCTCTCGGTGCTTAGAGCTCCTACATATGGATCTCTTTGGACCTTCCGCCATACGGAGTTATGGAGGTAACCTTTATACCCTAGTTATAGTTGACGACTATTCTAGATTCACTTGGACTAGATTTTTGGCACCTAAGAATGAAGCTTTCGATCATTTCGAAATCTTTAGTCGAAGAATTCAAAATCAACTAGGATGTTCAAATGTTTCTATTAGGACGGATCATGGTAGGGAATTTGATAATGAAGTGCAATTTGGTGCCTTTTGTGAAGCTCATGGTATTACCCATAACTTCTCGGATCCTCGCACTCCACAATCAAATGGGGTAGTTGAAAGGAAGAATAGGACTCTCCAAGAGATGAGTAGGACGATGTTAAACGAGCAATCTTTGTCTCAAAAGTTTTGGTGCAATGCCGTAGATACATCGAATTATATTCTAAACCGAATTCTTATTCGACCTTTCCTAGGAAAGACCCCCTATGAGATTCTTAAAGGTAAGAAACCCTCATTAGAATACTTTAGGGTGTTTGGAAGCAAGTGCTTTATCCTCAACACCAAAGACTACCTTACCAAGTTTGACCGAAAGTCTTACGAAGGTATCCTTTAAGGTTATTCCCAAACTAGTAAGGCCTACATAGTCCTAAATAGAACCTCAGGGGTTATTGAAGAATCACTCAACATAACCTTTGATGAAACCCCTCCTTCACCCAAGACACCACCATTGGTTGTTGATGACTTGGATGAATTTGAAGTAGTTAAAGCCAAAGAGGTTAGAAAAATAGGAGTTGAAGACCTTAGTGTTGAAAAGGAAGTAAACATTAAGGAATCTAGGGATCATACTCTCAATAATGTCATTGGTGACTTAAATCAAAGGACCCTAAGATATCAAGTCCAAAACCAAAGCAAACTCTTTTTTTTGTCTCCTTGATTGAACCAAAGAACGTTAAAGAAGCTTTGATGGATGAGAGTTGGGTCATTGCGATGCAAGAAGAATTGAATCAATTCGTTGCCAATGATGTTTGGGAACTTGTTCCTCCACCTAGAAGTTCTACCATTATAGGAACCAAATGGGTATTTAGGAATAAGCTAGATGAGAATGGTGTTGTGTCTCGTAACAAGGCTAGACTTGTAGCTCAAGGCTATAATCAACAAGAAAGGATTGATTATGACGAGACATATGCACCGGTAGCTAGATTAGAATCTATTAGAATCCTTTTAGCCTACGCTTTTGCCTTAGATATTAAGCTTCAACAAATGGATGTAAAGAGTGCATTTCTTAACGGTTTGATCAATGAGGAGGTATATGTGGCTCAACCTCCCGGCTTCATTGATTTTGAGAAACCGGACCATGTTTACAAGCTTAAGAAAGCACTTTATGGACTCAAACAAGCACCCAAAGCTTGGTATGATAGACTTAAAGCGTTTCTTGTTAAACATGAGTATACCATGGGTATGGTAGACAATACACTCTTTACAAAGAAGAAAGGTTCTCACCTCATAATCGTACAAATATATGTTGATGACATTATATTTGGCTCAACTTGTCAAGAATTGTGTGATGACTTTGCCAAAATCATGCATGATGAGTTTGAAATGAGTATGATGGGAGAACTTAACTTATTTTTAGGACTCCAAATTAAACAAATGGACGATGGTATTTTCTTTAGTCAATCTAAGTACGCTAAAGAAATGCTAAAGAAATTTGGATTAGAAGAATCTAGACCAGTGAAGACCCCTATGGCCTCGGATACTAAACTCACCGTAGATGATGATTGTGAGTCGGTAGACAACACCAAATATAGAGGTATGATTGGTAGTTTGTTGTACCTAACGGCAAGTCGACCGGATATCATATTTAGTGTTTTCCTTTGTGCTCGCTTCCAAGAGGCTCCCAAAACTTCTCACCTTGAAGCGGTTAAGCGTATCTTCCGATACATTAAAGGCACTATACATTTAGGATTATGGTATCCTAAATGGACTGGCGTAGAAACAATTGTCTACGCGGACTCGGATCATGCGGGAGACTATGTGGACCGGAAAAGCACTAGTGGAGTTTGTACCTTCATGGGTTGTTGTTTAACTTCTTGGTTCTCCAAGAAACAAACCGCTCTTGCGATATCCACCACGGAAGCCGAGTATGTGAGTGCCGGTAAAGCATGCCAACAAGCTCTATGGATGAAGCAAGCGCTTGTTGATTACGGGATTTCTCTTGATGATGTTCCCATCATGTGCGATAATAAAGGCGCTATAGACCTAAGCAAGAATCCGTGCAACATTCGCGAACCAAACACATAGAAATTAGACACCATTTCCTTAGGGATAATGTTCAAAAGGGGAACATTACTATTGAAAAGGTGCTCTCCGAAGACAACTTAGCCGATATCTTCAATAAGCCACTTAAGAGGGAACCTTTCAATTACTTGCGTCTAGGTCTAGGATTAATGGAACATCTTCCTTAAATTCCTTTCTTATTGTGGGTTTTCTATTATGACTTTGAGTCCTTGAGTCTTATAAAATTCTTTTGAAAAAATCTTCTCATCTCCTTTTCAAAACTCTCAAAGTCTCTTTCGAAAATGGTTGAGAAATTCGTTTGACATTGTTAATTGAATCTAAAAATGATTTTTCATAGATTCTCGCTATTAATATAGAGCTTACATAATTCATATGTATGAATCTCTCAAACATAGCAAGAACAAGATTGAATCATGGAGGATCATTGTGTCATGACTTAAGGTCTTGTCTTACACACCTCCTACATTGATTTTTTAATCCATGTATTTTTGTCAAATCTCTATTTGGTAAGTTTGCATATGTTTTCTTTGTCTATCTTTGCTTTTAAGCATATCCCTATGATAAGTTAGACTAGAAAAATAAGATTTGCTGAAAATCTTCCTCCAAACACCAAACCCTGCTTCTGCAGGCGGTTCCTTATGTGAACCGCGGTACCTTATTGATAAGGTACCGCCAGTATAGATAAGGAACTGCCTACAGTGGGCTTCCTTTTCGGGTTTTTGTCTGAAACTCCAGATTTGCTCCAACCTTTTTGAGAATCTTTGTTTCAAACCCTTTGACCACCCCAAAAATACCCTAAGTCTTCCTTATTTAAACCATAAGCATTTTGCATTACTTCACATCCAAAATGTCTTATTCCCCCAATGAAAGCCTTGAATCTCCTCCATTTTCTCTAATTGCTTTCAATCCAAACCCACCCATGAACACTCTTAATCACATTTCTCCTACCAAGAATGTTGATTGTGGAACTTCTTTTCTTCCACCACCACCCTTTAGTGTTCTTCCTCCTTCTCATGATATTGTCATGCACCATGGAACATATTGTCATTGTTGTCAATATCAACATCTTGCTATGGCACACATCTATGAGGAGTTGAGCTACATCAAGAGTCTCTTAATCAAACCTCCTCTTCACTTTGATTATGTGATCTCCAACAAGCCACCACCACCACCCTCCGCTATTACCTTGTCTTTCATACAAGCATTGATTGCTTATCCACAAGACACCACATTCAAGCAAATCTTAGAATTCTAGAATAACTAGGATTAGATTTATGCTTTTGGCTTGTTTCTTTTTCCATACTTCTTTGTATGATGTTCTTTTAGTAACCTATCTTGGATCTTTGTCTTTGTGTGCTCTTCTCTTTTTATTTTATTTTTTTATGTGACCTATTGCTATATATTGTTGGTTGTTTCTTTTGTTCAACTAACCCTTCTATGTAGCTAGTCACCATATCTCGATTCCTCGGTGCCCCAAGCTAGGGGGAGTAAGCACCAAGGGGGAGTCTTTGCAAAGTCCGTTTCTTCAACACCGGATTACGCAACCTTTTTGCTTCGACAAAGGGGGAGAAATGAATAAACTCGTCTTCGAAAATCTTGTTTTTGTGTGATTGAGTTTATGTATTGTCAGAATCAAAAAGGGGGAGATTGTTAATGCAATAATGACTAAAAACGTTACTTGCATTTTTCGGTCTCGCTTAGTTTTGATTACGACAATATGTAAAAACAAGCATTTAAGAAAACAACGAAAAACGAATTCTTGAGTTCAAGTATTTTTCATTTTACCCATTTTCACTTAAGGTATGGATAAACAAGTACTAACCTTAATCAAGTGATCAAGTGATTTAATCTTTTCTTAAAACTCACTTTTTATTAAAAGTGACAAGTTTTTATTAAACTTTATTTTTAAGAAAATGTTTTATTAAATTAATTATTTGAAATTTGAAAATGGCATATTCTTATAGCTGTTAAGAATATCCTTTCAGGATATTTTTATACCCAGATAAGACCTCCACCACTAAAGGACAAAAAGGAGCGGAGTCTAGTCCGGCGGTACCTTAGCGCCTAGGCGGTACCTTATCGATAAGGTACCACGGGCTTAGACAAGGTACCGCGGGTAGATATAGCCGTTGGATCCTTTGTCCTTTAAATAGTTGGCCATTCTCAGCTTTTCACCTTACCTCTTTTGCACATTTATTTCCAGATTCAAACCCCTTCTTTAATCACTCAAATCTTTGATCATTTGTTTGATTATTACTTGTTTAAGAAGTGAATCTTGTTCTTCCATCTCTTCCTCTCCAAGTGCAAAGAGAAGAACACTATCCTAGTGAAGTGTTGAGTCCACCACCAAAGATCTATTGTAGATCAATTTGTATATTCTTGTAGTTGTGTCATAGTTGTGAAGATCCAAGTAGTTGTGTCTATTTGGAAGTTGTGTATGTACTAAGTATAGTTGTGTAGATTGGTCCTAGCTACGATTAGGGCTCGACCTTTAGCTTAGAGTCGGAAATTGGTTAAGCGACGTGTACGGTTTTCTCCACCATAAGGAGCTTGTTGTGTAGTGAACTCTCGAGTAAGGAGTACTCGAGGAGTGGAGTAGGAACGAGGAGTGAGCTTCGTTGCCGAACCACTATAAATCCTTGGTGTTCGGTTTGATCTTTCTTTACCCTTAACTCTTTACATTCCTTATTACTTTTTGCATGTACATGTGTTAATATTAGATTAGCCACACTATCATTCTTTATTCTTTGTGGATATATTTTTATTAGTATTAGTTTAGCTACACTATCATTCTTTATTCTTTGTGGATATATTTATTAGTTTAGCTACACTATCATTGTTCATATTTGTGCATAAGAAGATTTCACATATTTCCTCAAGCCTAAGTTTTTGAAAAAGGATTTTTGGAAATCTTTTTTTTTAACAAGTAAATTTAAGAAACTATTCAACCCCCCCTTCTAGTTTCTACACTTCCTAATCTTACTCCTTCACTAATGTCTATCGAGTTGGCCGACCATTCCACGATTCGTGCATGTGGTTTGGCGGAAGACGTTTTTGTGAAAGTGGGGAAGTTCTACTATCCCGTAGACTTTATCGTTGTTGATATCCCCACGGATCCTCAAGTTACTCTCATTTTAGGTCGTTCGTTTTTAGATACGTCTATGGCTTTGATTGATGTGCATGCTAGAAAGATCACCTTACGTTTCAACGACGAGGAACTTGTTATAAACGCAACTCAAAATTCTCAACTTTCTCATGTTTATTCCGTTGCTACCATAAACCTCGTTGATATGATCGCCGTGGTTTGCGAGGAATTTTCACAAGAAGTTTTAGGGTTTGGTGATGAAGAAACTAGTGGCAATCCCACCATGTTAGATCCAATTCTTGATAATTCGACACCAACCTTCACTCCATTTTAAGGTGGTGGTTTTACGTTGGAAGAATGCAATGTTCCACGTACTTGTGACGAAGACCTCGACAATGATGAGGACTTCTCGATTATCAAGGATTTTCTTAACGATTTCCCATTTCCTCCGCCCGAGGAGGTTATGAGTATCGAGCCCAAATCTTCACTTGAGGAACCACCTATCCTTGAGTTAAAAGATTTACCTCCTCACCTCGAATATGTCTATTTGGAGGAGGACGAAAAGTTGCCGGTTATTATTGCGAAGGATCTTTCGAATGATGAAAAAACCGCACTTGTCGATGTTCTAAAGGATCACAAAGGGGCGATTGCGTGGAAGTTATCCGACATTAAGGGAATCGATCCCAAGTTTTGTACCCACAAAATCTTAATGGAGGAGGATTTCAATCCCACAATCCAAAGTCAAAGGAGGGTGAACCCCAAAATTCACGACGTCATCAAAAAGGAGGTCCTTAAACTCCTTGACGCGGAAATGATTTACCCTATTTCTGATAGCCCTTGGGTAAGTCCTATTCATTGTGTCCCTCAAAAGGTAGGGATGACCGTTGTGCCAAACGATGCCAACGAGTTGATTCCCAATAGACTCGTGACTGAATGGAGAGTGTGCATTGACTATCGAAAGTTGAATGAAGCCACTCGAAAAGACCATTTTCCCTTGCCCTTCATGGACCAAATGTTGGAGCGTCTTGCGGGAAACGATTTCTATTGCTTTTTAGATGGTTTTTCCGGTTACTTCCAAATTCCCATCGACCCTCGTGATCAAGAAAAAACTACGTTTACGTGTCCATATGGGACGTTTGCCTATCGTAGAATGCCATTCGGACTTTGCAATGCACCGGGAACCTTTCAAAGGTGCATGATGGCTATTTTTCATGACATGATCGAGAAGACGATGGAAGTCTTTATGGATGACTTTTCCGTGTTTGGTGATTCGTTCACTTCGTGTTTGTCGAATCTTGAGAGAATGTTAAAACGTTGTGAGGAAACCAACCTTGTGCTCAATTGGGAAAAATGTCATTTTATGGTTAGGAGTGGAATCGTCTTAGGGCACAAGGTCTCGAAAGCGGGGATTGAGGTAGATCAAGCTAAGGTAGACGTCATCGCCAAATTACCTCATCCCAAAACCGTTAAGGGAGTTAGGAGTTTCCTAGGCCACGCGGGATTTTATCGTCGATTCATCAAGGATTTTTCAAAGATTTCACGACCCATTACACATCTTCTTGAAAAAGAGGCACGTTTTGTCTTTGACGAAGATTGTGTACGAGCCTTTGAAATCCTTAAGAGGAAACTTACCAAAGCTCCCATTATTGTTGCTCCCAATTGGAACCTCCCCTTTGAGCTTATGTGTGATGCTAGTGATTACGCTATAGGGGCCGTTTTGGGGCAACGTCATGATAAGCACTTCTTGCCTATTCACTATGCTAGCAAGACGATGACCGAGGCTCAACTAAAATACACCACAACGGAAAAGGAGTTCCTTGCCGTGGTGTATGCATTTGAGAAATTTTGACCTTATCTCTTCTTGACGAAATGCATAGTGTATACGGACCATTCGGCTATCAAGTATCTCATGGCAAAACAAGATGCAAAGCCGAGATTACTTCGTTGGATTCTCCTCCTTCAAGAATTTGATCACACCATTGTTGACAAAAAAGGAGCCGAGAATCTAGCGTCCGATCATCTTTCTCGTTTGGAAGATCCTCACCAAAGTGTTTACGAGCCGAAGGAAATGACCGAAACATTTCCGCTCGAGACACTTGGTGTAGTGAATTCTAAGCTTGATCCTTCCACCCCATGGTTTGCGGACTTTGCAAATTACCATGCGGGTAACTTCATCATTAAGGGTATGACGACTCAAGAAAAACGAAAATTCTTTCGTGACGTCAAGTTATACTTTTGGAACGACCCTTACTTGTTTCGAACTTGTGCGGATCAAATCATCCGATGTTGTGTATTTGGCACCGAAGCTTCTAACATCCTTAGAGCTTGCCATGAGGGACCCACGGGTGGTCACCACGGTGCTAATGTCACGGCTAAGAAGGTGTTTGATGCCGGCTTCTTTTGTCCTACTGTTTACCGAGATGCACAAGATCTTGTGAAATCTTGTGATTCATGCCAACGACAAGGAAAAGCCTCACAAAAAGATGAAATGCTACAAAATATCTTCCAAGTGTGTGAGATCTTTGACGTTTGGGGTATAGACTTTATGGGGCCATTCCCATCATCTCGTGGTAATAAGTACATTCTCGTTGCGGTTGACTACCTATCTAAGTGGGTGGAGGCCAAGGCCTTGCCCACCAATGATGCTCGTGTGGTAGTTAAGTTCTTGAAAAGCTTGTTTGCTCGGTTTGGAACCCCTCGTGCGATCATAAGCGATCGTGGAACCCATTTTTGTAACGACCAATTCGAAAGGGTCCTAAGGAAATATGGGGTTACACATCGGCTTTCTACGTCTTATCACCCACAAACGAGTGGGAAAGTCGAGGTTTCAAACCGAGCTTTGAAGAGGATCTTGGAGAGATCCGTTGGGGAAAACCGACAATTGTGGTCGGATAAGTTAGACGATGCTTTATGGGCCTTTAGGACCGCTCATAAGACACCTATTGGGTGCACGCCCTATAAGCTTGTGTATGGAAAGAATTGTCATTTGCCTATCGAATTAGAACACAAGGCTTATTGGGCCCTAAAGCATTGTAATGATGATATGGAGACCGCGGGAAAACACCAGAAAATGCAATTGAATGAATTAGATGAATTGAGGGATATTGCTTATGAAAATTCATTGATTTACAAAGAAAAAACTAAAAAGTTGCATGATTCTAAAATTAAAAACCGGGTTTTTAACATTGGGGATCAAGTTTTGCTTTTTAATTCTCGCTTGAAAATCTTTTTCGGTAAGTTGAAATCCCGTTGGTCCGGTCCATTCACCGTGACTCAAGTGTTTCCGTATGGGACCATCGAGCTAGCTCAAGATGATGGTCCTAACTTTAAGGTGAATGGACATAGGTTGAACCACTACTTTGGCGGGGAAGTTCCATCCTTGAACTACCTCGACCAAGTCACCTTCCCCAATGATAGTTAGTATTGAGGGGATCAAGTCGAGCTCATGACTCGGTAATCAAAAACGAGGAGCCTCGTGGGGGAGGCCCATGCTTATCCTATGTACATATTATCGCTTTCTAATGTAGTTAACATGTGGGGATTTGTGCCCTTCCAACCTTTGTTCCGTGGTTGTTTGTGAATTGTGAACTTTAGATGATCATGATCTTCACGATTGGAGCCTCTCATGTTCGTTTTATGGGAGCACTCGATCGTTTGCTTTGAAGACTTTCGCAATATCCATGATATATCCTTGATTGTTCTAACCTTAGGTTTTTAGCACACTTCATAAACGTCTATTAATTTATTGGTTACCACCTTTCCATGCTAGATTAGGCATTCGACTACGTCTCTAGTATGGGGGTGTTTGCACCCCTAGACTCGAAACATTGAGGAGAATGTTTAACTTTAGTATGGGGGGTGAATAGATACTTGCCTTGCCAAACCTTCACGCTTTCCAAAGTTTATCTTTTTGTTTATCGTTTTTGTTGCAAAATAAGGCTAAAAATGGCCAAATTTTAAATTTTTTCTCATGTTTTATAAGTGTTTGAAGACACGAATGTAGGTTTTCCGATGGCGAGAATAAGAGTAATTTTTTACTCGACCGTGTGTGTTGAGCACTTAGCTTTGATTCCTTAACTACACATTAGGCTAAGTCTTTTAAATGAGGACGAGAAATGATAGAGTTAATTATAAGTTACTATGCTAAACGTAGAGTACTCGTATTCTTTCAAAAACTCATGTGTTCTCGTTGTTTGCTTATTCTCCCTTCGCATGTAAATATTTTTTGCTTAATAAATATTGACTTAGCGGTTTAGTTGGGATTGTTGGGTTTCTAGTCTTTTCTAGTAGCTTCCGTGTAATTAAATTGGGAAGACATTAAGGTATCGCCAGCGTCACGGTTTTGAGGTATTGGCACCCGAATAATCGAAAGCTTCACCTAATAATAAGATTTCAAGTGCTCACCTAAATCTAGCAAACAATTTGAAGCCCCACAAGGCCTAAAATCTATGCAAAATTGAAAGTGAAACAAGCCTTAATCTTCGAAGCTTTAAAGATCCAGAATTCGCCTTAGCGTGAGGATATACGTCTTTGGCTAATAAAACCACCGATGAGGCGGATAATAAAAGGCAAGGCAAGACCGAAGTCATAATAAAAGCTTCATGGAGAAGTTGAATAAAAGATGGAGGTAAACCAAAGATAATAAGGCCCTTCCGTTAGGGGGCGTATAAAAGTTTTGGTAATAAGTCTCATGTTCAAAACCGTTATAAAACCGTGTTTATCGATTCTTCTTGTCAACTTAATTTTTTGACATCGTTGTCTATTAGGAGGGGTTATTGACTTGATGGTCTTGGTTACACCGTTAGGACTCTATTTTTAGACCTAAATCTCTATTATCGCATAAGTCAAACAATGTATCCTCGTGAAGCATTCAAGACAACATAAAATATAAGAGATACAACTTAGGAATAATGGGAGGATAAGTACGTGATTATGGCATATAAGTAGTGTTAGCATTACTAACTTATAATGACAATGATCTCGTTGCACACTTAGCATGGAATTGGGGTGAAAATCGAGGACGATGAAATTATTTCTAACGAAGCATTCACGTGTTCTTATTCTATGAACCTAAACGTCCCATTTTGCGATGAAAATCATACATTATGTCTAAAACGCAAGTAGTAGTAGCAATAGTAGTAGTATAGCTAGTTTATCATTCAATAAAGTGAATAAAAATGAATTTTGGAGATGCTATGATACCTTATTCTAGCATTGCGTGAGGGCACGGCAATGGTTTAGTATGGGGGAGTGATGAGACTGCTTTTATACATAGTCTCATCTTCCAAATAGGGCTTAAAATGCATTAAATATCATCAAAATACCCATATATATGCTTGTGTTTGCTACTTGTGTATTTTAGGTACGGATATTGAGAAAATGACAAAAGATCACAAGAATCGTTCAAAAACGGACACGGGAAACGAAGCCGCACAATGAACCAAGCCCTAATGAAGACTTTCCCAAGATCAACCCTTGAAGATTTGAAGAATTATGAAGAAGGGTCCTCCAATATGGAAGAGTTGACACTTTATACCCTTGTATCCTCATAATTACAAGTTTGGTCCCTAAAGTTTGTCAAAATTACAAAAAGGGCCCTCCACTTTGAAGAATTGGCAAGTTTAGCCCCTCAACAAAGCTAAATTGTCAACCAATATCATCCACAAAGTCAAATACATCATGAAGTCCTTCAAAGTACAAGAAATGACAAGTTTGGTCCTTTGAAAATCCCAAAATTACACAAAGGACCCTCAACTTTCAACATTTGGCAAAAATGGTCCCTCATCAAACATGACTTGGCAATTTTAGTCCTCCAAAATGCTCAAAATACAAGTCAAGACCATTATCCATCATCAAAATGCCAAATCAGCCCTTGAAGAATCCAAAAATGGCAAGAAATACCCCTGAAAATACTTTGGAAAAGTATTTGGGGCAAAAGTGTGAAAAAGAAAACTTAGCTAACAAAGGAAATCCGGTTTCATGTGTTTTAATTGCAAATGAAAAGAGAATAGAAGATGGGGGGTTAATTCTGGCAAGACAAGATAGTTACATAGACCAGTGAGTGGGTGACACATGTCCCACTCACACTCTCCACCAATCACATTACACCATTCCTCCATGTCACACCCCACTTAGCCCGGTTTATATTTAATTAATCTTGGCGCCATTAACAAGTATTTAAATATAACCCAAACCAAAAACGGATTAAACAAGGCACTATTCACCTCAAGAACACAATTAGGTATTCTTAATTGTGTTGTAATTAGGCCCTAAGATTCTCCAGAACCATGATTAAGCATCCCTTAATCATAACCTAACACCCAAAACACATGCTACACCCTTGAGAAGCCCCACATGAGATTCCCCTGCTACACAAAAGGGAGATACTGCCAAAAACCACCAACAATCCAACGTTTGAGATTGAAGCTTACTTTTTAAGCTTAATGGGAGCCCTTGGATACATCTTCATGCCAGCTATCACCACAAACGTCCAAGAATCAGTCACATGATCCTCATGACATTCAAACTTCAAGAGGGCATTTTGGGGACTTCAGCAACATTAGGGCAACGTTTTTATGCTTTCTAGTAGTTCATGTATGCCTATATAAAGGCTTAGGGTTCCAACATTTATGTTTTGCTTTTGATTTTTCCTTGTTCAAGTTTTTGTAAATCCCATTTCAAAGTTTAATGAAATTGAGTTTGAAACATTGAAGAAAAGTCATTGGCCAATCTTTGTTACTGCTTTCTATTGTTATATGCTTGTTAGTTTTAGAAGTAAAAACCTGTTTTCACTTGGAGGTTGCAAAAGTTTGCAATTTTCCTCATTCTTGAAATTTTGCTAAGTCTTGTTCCAATCTTGGAATTCTTGGGCTATAGGGATGATCAGAGCATCCTAACTGAGTTAGTTAAGGTGTGGTGAGGCTTATAACTTGGGGATAATCAAGTGTGGGGTAACAAGTTTGCATCAATCAAGATTTTCAAAGTTTCTGATTTTTATGTTATTGTGCTTTAACCTTGTTCAATCTTAGCATGCTTATTGTGGAAGCTTGTGCTTTTTCTTGCTAGCACATAAGCTCAAAATTCGTGGGTGTGGATGTACATCCATGAGGTTTGCATACTCAATCTCAAAATCTGCTTGATTTGTGATTTTTGGTGATATTTGTATGAAACTTGTGTTCTTGTGAATTTTGTGGCTTAAATCTGCTTGAATCTGTTTATCTTACTTGTTTTAGTGTTAATTGATGCTTGGTTGGCCTGAAATCTCACTTTGCCTTTGAAAAATTTGATTTGGAAAAGATAAAGGGGTGTTTGGGACTAACTGTTTATGCTTGTAACTTGCTATTGTGTTAAGGGAAGTTGTTGTTTATGCTTTTTATCTGATAAATACCTTGTTGAGAGTATTTTGCTGCAAGTTTTTGGGTTTGAACACTTGAATCAAACAATCTGCTATAAAACCTTGTTACTGCCTGTTTTGACCTAGGATTTTGGGAACACTTAGTATGTATGCATGCTTAGGGGTAAAAGTAGTTTAACCAATGTTAATATAACCTGTTTGAAAGATTTGAGGTGTTGAATCTGGCTTAAGTGTCAAATACATCAGCAAAGTAGAAAAACTACATGTGTTAGTGTTCATCAGTAACTTTCATTGCTTGAATCTTGCTTAATTCTTTGAACCATTGCATGAAACCTGTTTAGACTTGCTTATTGGAGTTTATAATAGCTTGTGTATGCATTTGGTTGAATTTGGCTGGCTGATTATTGCTAAAACTGCTTATTTGTGCTCAACTGCTTATTGTTCATGTCTGTGCAATGTCTGATGATTAATTGATTAAACTGTATCAATTGGGTGTTAGTGATTGTGTTATTTTTATTGTGATTGACTCCTTTTGATCCAAATATCATTTGGGTGCCTTTGTGTAATCTGAATCTCCAAAAAAGTCACTAAAGACAAAAAGTCAAACTAGTCAAGCAGTGGAAAAAGTTTCCACTGCTCAACATCCAAAACTAGCCCCTGATAGTGCAATTTTGTCATCAGCTTATCAAAAAGCTATTCTAGCTTATCCAGACTTGCAACAACTTATTTTTTGTGATAGGTCTTCATTATTTAACCCATTTAAGTAGACTGGAGCTTATTGGACTTTGACTTTGACTTTTTACTAGAAAACCAACTACTTTGACTTTTTACATAAGTGCTTAATTGACTTTCCAGCTTATTGAGTGTGCTTATCTGAAAACTCTTTGTTGATTTTGCTTAATTAAGTCATTTAAAAGCTTTTGGAACTTGAATCAGCACTTGGGGTGGCCTAGAACTCGAAAATGACTATTTTGTCGTTTTGTGTAGATTGCTTATTGCATTTTCAGGCTTATTCCTTGAGCTTATTTCAAATTTCTTTTTGCAGAAGTCTTTGTTAGGTCAAAAGAAGCTTGTGTGTCAAATTTTAGTCTATGGCATCAGCTTATAGCTTAATGGGCTTAAAAGCCCATTAAGAATAAGCTGCTTATTATAAGTTAGCTTATTTCACATTTTCAGCTTTTGGGCCTTTGGAAAAAGTTGTTTAAAATCAAATATTGAGTCAACCTGTGCTTTTTGGGCTTATTTTGAACACTTTTTCTTATTGGGCCTTAATTTAGCCCAATTAGGGTCTGTTTTGGGTATAGCCCATTTTCTAGGCCCAATAGGGGTATTTAGGTAATTTCACTTTCATTTCTGAGTTATTTAGGTTAAATTAAGCTAGTTTGCATGTTTTTAGAATTTGTTTTGGATTTTTAATATTATTTTAATATTATTTTATTATTAAAAATTAAAAGTCTGATTTTCTAGGTTTTTATATTTTTCCTAGATTCTACACACTTAATTAGGATTTTTGCAACTTTCCAAATATTTTTTAGGTCTTCTAATTATTTTCTATAATTAATGTAAGTTTTAATTGATTTTAGGAGTTTTTCATTGTTTAAAAATAGTTTTAATTGGTTTTGAAATTTTGAAAAATAGTTTTTAGCTTAATTAGAGCATTTTTGAGGTTTATAAACTTTAAAATCTTGTTTAGGGCTTTTTAATAATTAATTTTGATTTTTAGGGCTTTAATTAGAATTAAAAAGTCATTATCTAATTAATTAAAAGGTTTTTGCAAGTTTTGATTTTTTGTAAACTCTTAGAATATTATTAGGGATTTTTGGTAATTTTTAGGAATTTTAAGGTTAAAATTTTAATTTTGGTACTTTTTACGGTTTTACGTGTACGCCTTTTTAGACTTAGTTTAATCCGTCTTCGTAACCGTCATTCTCTTCTAATCCCTTTTCTATTTTTCTTTCTCAAATATAATCACAAATTAATCCATATCATTACACACATAACACACTAGCCTCCTTGGGAAACGAACTTGAACTTAATTGGTCATTAGTGCTTGGTTTTCCTAAACCGACACTTAATACTTACCACTTTTGCACTCTTTTCCTAAAGAGTTGTAAAACCACTACATCAATTACACTTATCAGTGTTGAACCTAGGGTTTGCTACAGGAACCCATTGTTTGTTAGAACATGTATTGGTCTTCTAAAAAGGTCATTGTCCATAAGTATTAGACCCTTTAGTAAAGAATAGGGCTGGTCTAACAACTTGTGGACTTTGCTGGACAAAAGGTTTAGGTTTGACAGTGTTTGACTTTCTATCAGCATTGACCTTTGAAGCGTTGACACACTTATAAGCTAAATGTGAAAAACTTCCACAAGTATAACAGGCTTTTCTAGACATAGCTCTAGGTCTAGAAGAGAAGAAACCTCTCCTATTATCACTAATTTGGCTTTTTGGTGACCTATGTTTTCTATACATTTCTGCATATTTAATACTAGGTTTTCTATCGACGTTTAAGCCAAGGTCAACAGTCTTGCCAGTGGTAGGATTGGCCACTTTTATGGGTGTAGACTCATTTGGGCTATCACTAAGCATGAATCCCTTAACAAACAAAGTAGGGTTGACTTTCTTCCATTGGTCCAAATCAGTCAACTTATGCTTGTATTCCTCTACTGGGGTAAGAAATCTTGGTGGAGGAATAAATTCCTCTTCTTGAAGTTCTAGTATACCAGTCCAAGACAAATCCTTTCTAAGGACATCATAAAAGTTCCCAGTAGGTGGTGGAACACCAGCATACTCTTTCATCCTAATCCCAGCCATATCCCTAGAATCTCTTTGTTCACTAACACATTTTTCTAGGGTTCGTGAAGATTTATCAAATCTCTGGATTTTAAGATCTACATAATCTTTGTTTTTGAAAGCCTCATCTAACTTAGCCTGTAAAGCACCATTGGCTCTCTCTCTAAACTGTTTCTAACCTCAACACTAGCATTTAAATCATGAGTTAAAACATTAATTTGATCTTTTAGGTCAAATTCCATTTTCTTATATTCAGCCACAGTCTTTTCAATTTGAGTAAGAGCAAGTTGATAATTAGATAACTTGCATCTTTCATTAACGACATCTGTTGTTATTTTTAAGACTTCTTTGTTAAGATTTTTAGTATTTAGACGACAACCCTTACTACAAAAAGTATCATCATATACCTCATTATCTGATGAAGATGAAGAGTGTGCCATGAGAGCATAGTGAACATGCTCCTCTTCTTCCTTTTCTACAACCAAAGCTTTGTTTTCTTCCTCATCCTTGGCCACATAGCTCCAATCCCAGCCAACACCATCAATGTCTTGCATATCAACCATAGCTTAGGAATCCTGAGCCTTGTTGATTTAGCTTGAGGGTTTTCCAGCATTAGATCTTCTTGGAGATCTGCATTCTCTCATAAAGTGTCCCATTCGATGACAATTATAACACTCAACCTTAGATTTATTAAAAATCCAGCAGTATCCTTAGTATTGAAAGTCATCTTTTTCTTAAATCTTCGATTCCATCTATTTGCCTTTTCGCTTGCAAGAGCCATATTCCATTTTATGTCCATCGCCTCCAAATGCTCATCACTAATTTGCTCAAGGTCCTCATATGTAATCACTGAACCATTGGGCAATGAAGTAATGTATGCACACACAGTATCTAGTGTGACAATCCGTCAATTTACGATTGATATTTTATTCTCAATATTTATTTAAAAACATTATTTTAATGTTATAATATGAACTCACATATTTTTGGGAAGAAATTTGGATTTACGTCTTGGAGTAGCATCGACTACGTCTAAACCGGAGGATTCAACATTACGTGCTTACTTTTACATACACCGTCTTTGGTGACAGTCCGACATTTCAGAAAATAAATTTATCCGTGAATATTATTTTGGAGTTTTAAATTTGTGTTGGTTCATAAACTCACAAATTTACGAGAAAAGATTAGGACTTACGATTTTATTTTAACTTCCTTTACGACTAAACCGGAAACCTTAGGATTACGTATTTACGTTTTCAAACTCCGTTTTTGATGAGACAATTTTTATTGGATTCGTTTTGTGACGTTGATTCATAATTTATAAAAACGTTTTTCGTAAAACGACCTGAGGGAACGCAAATGGAGAAAACTAGAATCGAGGAATACCCGTAAATTAGTGGGATGGGACAAGTTTTACACTTGCCCACCCCACACATGGGATGGCCAAGCTTACTCCACCACACCCTTTGAGGTGTCAAGTTGTAGCTACTACTACTACACTTGTCATTTTTAAGCTTAACTTGTAAGCTACTTCTTCTACCAAAACCACAAAACCACCTACACTAAACCATTTCCTCACTTTGTTACATGCAAAACTCACACACTCTCTCTCTCTACTCCTTATGAACGTCTATCATTCATCAAAAACACCACCATTGATAAAAAAATCAACCATAAATCATATGTATAATTTACATATGATGAAAACCCATTGAAAAGATGAAGATTGGAGGTGGTTATAACATGTGGAAAGGAGTTTCCATGGAGTTCCTAGACTGATCTTCATGAAGATATTCATCCATTTGAAGGACCCAAGAAGTTCATTTACCAAGTTGAAGATTTGATAAAAAGAACCAAGTCTTGTTCATCAAAAACCTCATCTTTTCATCACTAATGGTGGTATAG
The DNA here is from genome assembly GCA_025667525.1 of Glebionis coronaria. Taxonomy (NCBI): domain Eukaryota; kingdom Viridiplantae; phylum Streptophyta; class Magnoliopsida; order Asterales; family Asteraceae; genus Glebionis; species Glebionis coronaria. The sequence continues at coordinate 21,911,885 of CM046879.1, read as the reverse complement.
AGATTGTTCTTCCTATCCTTTTGTTATTTTGATTATGTAATCTTGTATTTTCTTTATTTATGTATATGTATATGATGATGAATGATGATTAAAAATATTATATGGGGATTTGGTGTAGATAGATTTGATAAACATGGGTAAAAAGATGGAAAACCACATGTAAAATGGTTAAAATCTTGCTAAATATGATGGCTGTATAAAAACAGTAAGTCACCAAAGGTTAAACTGATAAAATGATAAAGTGGAATCCATTTACAGTAAGTGTTATATGTCATACACATGTGAGAGTTGGCCATGCAATGGAATCATTGTAATGAGTGAGATATGATCAAAACAAGTTTAGGGTATAAATCTGAAGTTACTGTTTTGGACGATTTTTAGAAAATATTTAGAAGATGATTCAACAGTAGCTATAGAAGAGTTAAATGTAGCACATATCATTTAGTTTATGTGATAAACATTTGAGCTTCTATCTCCATGTATAACTCAAGATATGGCAGTTTTGGTGAAAGTGAAGATAAAAATCAGATTTTTGGAAATTAAAGAACAATACTATTATATAAGCACTCAAAATTTTAATGTATAAAATATAAACTAAAACCCACTAACTTATGGATTCTATTTATATAAATATATAAAAGGTGGAATAAGTGTATAAATTATAAAAATGGTAACTTGTTAAGTTTTATAAGTTATAAAACTATAAACTGGATTTTTACGACTTTTTCGGCTATCGCCGTAAAATTAACGTTTTTGTTAAATAAAACTTAGATGGTTGGACCCGTCTAATGTAAACTTTATAAAACTTATATACTGATATATAAACATGTATAACAAGTAAAAACCAATAAAACCCGAACTATAGGGCATACGGACATTAACGAGCTAAGTAAACATAGTGGACTAATACATAAGCTAAGAATTGGACTAAATGAGATAAACACCCATAAAAAGAACTTATTGGGCTTAACCCATTTGGTCCCAACTTGAAAGTGTATGTACTGATAATATAAGTACAAAATGGATTAAAATAAGTTAAATAACTTATAATAAGCTTATTGGACTTAAGACACGTAAATGGGTAAAACTAGTAAACTAGTATAAAAGTTATAAACACATAACTTTAAAATGAGTAAACGAGAATATGTAAACCCACTTGATCATCATATATATATATAATCATCATATGTATACATAATTGTTATTTTTATAAAGTCATTGGACAAGAGTCTAAGACGAGAATTATTTGTCTAGGTTTCCGTGATTGAAGCACGTACCGTACGTCCGAATTGCCGATAACCCGCCTTCCCATATCAACGTGAGTTCATAGCCTCGCACTCTTTTAAATGTTTTTATATATGTTTTATAAACCCGCGAGGGAGATAACATGTTAGTTTTTATAAAATAGGACACCATTTTTCCCGATTGTTTATTTATCGATCTTTGGACCCGAATGATTGAATGACCCGATTGTATGACCCTATAAATGATTAAAGGACCCGATAGATGAAATCAAATGGATTATTAAAGTTAGGTTATGTCACTAACAGTCCTATTAGCATGAATTGTGAACTACCGGGAGTTGGTAGACGCTTATGCATTTAATAGTACTATTTGGGGACGATCACCCCAGTTCGCGCCTTGACGGTTGATCCCCGTCGTGCCACATTGATTGGTAAGCGAATTTATGTATGAGAAGATTTCCATAGCGTGACGTTTGTGACGACACACTAATTTAGATGGGCAAATTGAGTTTCGGGCTAGCTACCCGTTGTTTGTTGTAGTAAGGTAACAATGTCATGCGGCTTATAATAATCCAATTAACGAAATACTACTATACGCACCGAATTACGATGTATTGCCTGACTAGCAATACGGGGTCATACTATTGATATTGTGTTCGTGTTTTGGTTTTCATAACCATATTCATATAATGGTTTTTATTTAACTTTATACAACGTTGTAAGACGTATTGTATGATTGTTTTTACGACATTGGCTCGTATAATGATTTTTAAGGCAAATGCCTATATTATGATTTTCGATAAGGATTTGTATAAAATGACTTTGGCTATTTTATGGCCTATCAAAATTATTTGTACAAAATGATTTTCAGTAATAATCTTATACTGATATTATATTGATGGATTTTATTAAACTCTATGAATTCACTCGGCGTTATCGCTGACCTTTTCTCTTAACATGTTTTATCTCAGGTACTTGAAGGTAATTCTCGGGAAGACGACAAGAATTCATGGCCCGCACTTAAACAATATTTTCCATTCAAATACTTTGTAAAACTTTGTATGAAATAATATGACTTGGGACCTATGTAACTTTGATATTTATGAATGGAAATGCTTTATTAATAAACGACGCGATTTTTATGCGTTGTCTATGATGTGAGTAATGTGCTATCCCGTAACACCAACTAGTCTTCCGCTGTATTGAGTTGTATAAATTTGGGGGTGTTACAGTTTGGTATCAGAGCTCTCGTTATAGAGAACGAAAGATTTTTTAAAAACCAAGGTTTTGAATAAAACTTTTCAAAATCTTTTAACTATAAACATTTTTCTAAAAATGTCTAAAAATCTTTTGACTATAACGGTGCCGAAGAATTCCCGAGTTACCGACAAGGCCAAGACTGAGAAGTGTTATTTTAATATATATATAACTTGGATTATATATATATATGATGTAATTTTATTACATGATTGTTTGATGATTATTTTGATATTTATACGAGGTATTTATACGACGTAGATTGTCACAATGTACCCTAAATCTCCTAGTAAATTAATCTAAGTTATTCTCGTAGGAATTCTAGCTATCCTAGATCTAAACCAAGTTGCGGATATTTATGATCCCAACAAAATGGTTGACATTCGTAGAAATATAGGTATTAGTTGATTGTGATATTGAAGAAGAATTGGCAAGGTTAAATCTGATATCGATGTCATGACGATCTTTCCTTATAAAGTGGAGTTTGACAAAACGTTACCACCTAGAAAGATGTCATCTGATTCGTTGTCATCCAATTCTTAAAATTGAAATCGAAAGGGTGAATGTTGCACTTGAGGCTGTTATTGGAACCATTACCCAAAAGCCTTATGCCACTAATACCTTTCCGAGAAGTCTAGTTGAATGATCAAGTCATTTCATATTAATGACTCATTTGATAATTGTTGTTGTAAGAGATATAGGATTGGAAATTAAGTATTGTTCATATCGAGCTTTTATTGCCTATTAAGGCCTAAGAATAAGATTGAAAGTATTAGAAGAATGAAGTAGGATATCGAATTGAGTATAAGTTGGTTGAAACTTGAATAAGGTAAAATTTAACTTGAATGGAATATGAGATTGTTAAGAGGAAGTCGTTAAGTTCTGTGATTGAATTATAAGGTCTTAATTGATTTTTGATTCGTGTTAAGGGTTGTTCCTAGGCCATTGTCCACTAACGAGGATGCCCAGTGTCCAAGAAATAAATTGAAGAAATCCTCTTCTAAATTGGGACCGATGGATCTTCCGGGACAGGTGGGACACCTAATGACTCTTGTAGATTAGTATTCATTGTGGTATCTTTTAAGAATCCCTAACTTAACTGAGATATCAGTTGGTAGGATGAGTTCTGAGAATTGTATGACATAGTAACACGTAATGTGTTACGGTACAATTTTGACTTGTTTATGATTAATAAAAAAAAGACTACCTTTGATTGCTAAATTCTACATGTATCGATGTTATCTATCTTTTCTTGCTTGTCTCTAATGCTCGCATTAGTGATGCAACCATTGAACAAGTACTCATCTTGAATTGAGTTACGTTGTGGATTATTCTTTTTGAGTGCCATCGAGATCATGAACCTCATGATTATTTGGCTAAGCTCATTTCCTATCATATCGTAGTTAATTCTTGGTGAACAAGCTTTCATCACTCTTTTGCAGATCACTCATTGTTTTTATAAGTTAAAACAGTATCCCTTGAGAAAAATTCGATTTTCATCACTATATGGATTATTTAAAGTGAGATTTATAAGTGATTGATATCAAAATGAAGTTGTTTATGAGACACTTTGGAAACTTAATTGTTTTCATAATAAAGAAAATCTTTATAAATATATTTTTGATTCTTATTTAAGAATTAAGCATGAAAATGTTTTTTTATTATAAACATGATGATAAAATTTTGACGAACTGAGTATTGCATCGTTAATCTTGAAATTGTATATAGTTGCGCGCCTACATACAATTTAGAATGGACCATACAGGACTGACTAGTAGTCACCATGAAACTAATGAATAAACACTACATTTTCTTTGAGGATTGTGAAAGATTAAATTTTAATGAGATCTGCAAGAAGTGAAAAATAAGGACATAATGTTAGAGATATCTACATATGTGCCTGTAACATCTATTCTTCTGAGTCGAATTTACTCATCTGTGGAAATTGTCTTATTTGACAATTGATATTCCCATCTTGTCCAATTATCCCGTAGTGAGATTCTTAGGAAAAGTATTTGATTACCAAGTGTTGATACCCGACTGGATGTATTGACGTTCTTATCATTTCTTTTGATTTGATTTCATTTGAATGACCTGGGTAACGATCCGAGGAGCTTTCGAATGCGTACTCAAATTATGAAAACATGGGATATATTCATATTCGTTAAATGTTTTCGTTTGTACCTGATTTGAAATTCTCTCGCGTAGATTATGCGTTCACCCTACACTTTAGATGGTAGTTGTGTCTCCATATATCCTTGAATTTGTGAAGGATTATGAGTTATTATTAGTCTTTTGAGAAGTTCACATCTTATCGACGGCAATGAAACTGAAAAGTTGATAGTGCCAATGGAATGAATTGATTGATTATGACATGACGACATTGTCTTAATTGATGGGAACTCGAGTAGAATTTCCCTAAATGATAAGATGTTGATTATCAAAAGTGATCTAAATAACACTTGACGGATGATTTTATCCTGCATTTAGACTTGATATTATACCGTGAATGGTTGTGAATTAGTAATAGATATTGTAATCTAGAAGAACCTAATATGAACTTATTAAAAGATGTTTATGTTATCTAAAACCTTAGGAGGTATTTGTTGATCAATTACCTAGACTTTCGCCATTAAGGCAAGTTGAAATTGGTATTAATTATATTCTCGGTGCTGCACCTGTAGCTTGTGCACTGTACGTCAGCACCATCTGAATTTAAGGAATTACCGTACAACTGAGAGCGTTGTCGGAGAAAGATTTTATTATACCAAGCCTGTCATCCTGAAGAGCTATGGTGTTATCATTCCTTATATTTTTAGATTACTGTGACTGAGTAAATTGACAATCAAAAACGATATCCATAACTCGAAATGGAAGATTTGTTCGATCATTTACAAGGTTCTAGCGTATGTTTTAAAGATTTGATCCACGACATGGTTATTATCAACTTCGCATCTGCGAAGAAGATTATCTATTCCAATCACTACATCCGGTACTTGTGATGAACATTATGAGTTTCACGTGATGTCATTTGGATTGACTAATACACATGTAGCATTCATAAATTTGGTGAATCATGTGTGTAGGCTGTAATCTGATAAATTCATGCTCGTGATCATTAAGGACTATATGTTTGTTTATCAGAATAAGAATGAGTTAATAATTATTAATAGATTGCCCTGAATTGGCCGAACAGTGAAAAACCTGAACCTTGAATAATTAACACGTGATTAAAGACTTGAACCTTTACATGATTTAACCATGTGATTAATAGATAATGGAATATAAATTGACTCTTCAAAAATTAGAAGTCATTTAAGACTTTGAGTTATACTAAAAAGAAAGTGCAAATATATTTTGACAAATGTTTTAACAAAGGATTTTAAGGGATTATTCCCTTATACACAAACCATTTAACTAAACTTCTGTTTAGGGGTAAATGTTTGTGTATACTTCTAGACAACTTAAGAAGAATTGAGGAAACTATATAATTTATGACCTGAAATTTGAAACGACAATTTTTACTTTTCAACTAAGAAAACTTTGACCAAAGTATAAACAAAGGTTTTTCTCGAACATTTACGAATCTTATTAAATATTTCGATAAATCAACAAAAATCTTGTTAATTAAAAATTATTTTGAACATTTTATATAATTGGTTGAACTAAGAAATTTAAAACTTTTACGCTTCATAAAAATTTAATAAATAATTATTTAATTAATTATAATGATTATCGACGCTTTGAGTAAAACAGATAAAGATAATAGTAAAGACGAAACTGAAACATAGAAGATATGAAGAAAGAATTTTGAATAAATACGGTTATGATATTTATTTCATCAGGAAAGTGAACGAAATTACTGACGCATAATATAGAAAGAATATCTGAGTAAATTATGGACATGATAATTATATCATCATGAGAGGTGAATATAGATACCGACGCATTATGTAGAAAAGATAAAGAACCAATTAGGATGTATTCCTTAGTAATGAAGGTGCAAAATAAATTGCCGAACAATTTAAAATAAACAATGTTTGTGAAAAAGATAATATAGATAATAAAAAGAGGTTTCATGGCTAATGTGAACCATTAAAATAGAGAAGCCGATAGAGTTAAATGATTAAAAAGTCCACTTGTGATTGCCTAAATATGGAGATTATGAGATATAGTTATGTTGGAGTTTGTAAGTATAAGTATTATATGTATGTCATTTTTTTGACTAGAAGTATCTTTGTCTGAAGAAGTTGTACTAATGACAAATTATGAAGGCAGACATCGCCCCATACATTAGTAAACGTCTAGCTATTGCAAAGGTCATCATCTGAATTTGATTCGATTTGGGTCATCGTCGACAGACTGACCAAATCTGCTAATATCATTCTCGTTAATGATAGAATCTTGATGAAGAAATAGACTCTTTTATTTAAAAGAGTTATGTAAACATAGTGTGCCTGTATCGATCATCTATATATCAAGATCCTCGCTTCGCATCGAATTTCTAGAGATTTGCTCAGAAGTCATTGAGAACGAACCTTGATGAGAGTACTATGTACCACCCCAATCGAAGGGACTAGGTAAAGTAACGATACAAAGTAATATAAGCGCTGCTCTATGTTTGAATGATTGACCTTTGGTAATAGACCGTATAATCGTTTTCCTTTGGAGAGATTATCATTGATAATCATCTTGTTAGGATTGAGATCGAAATTTGTTAGGATCTAACTCTTAGAGCATCTGTAAGCAAGAGTTGAGATAAAGACATCCGACATACACCCATTGTGAGTTAGACATATCTTTTAGGTTTAAGGTTTCCTATGATGGCGAACCTATCCTTGCAAAATACCCGACCCGCGAGATCTGAAATGATTGTTGAAATTAGGATTTGATTATTAACCGCCGATAGTGGGCAAGAGGTTATATGAATGTGAAATATAGATCTTGAAGTGCCAAATGGGTAGCGAAGTTATGCCACAATTTTTATCCTTGGAAAAATGAATTCATGATCTGACAAATCATGGGATATAAGTCCCCGATTGTATGGGACCATTGAGATGATGTAAAAGTTGGGATTGAAAGGCATATAAGCTGGATCTACCCAAGGACTTCAAGAGATGCGTGAATTATGTTTCGTAAATCGAACTTGATGGAATATCTATCAAGTGAAAATCTGATTGTTCTTAGTAAAGTTTAGATCGGCGAAAAGTTGCATTCATCAAAAACCCATGAACATCATGGATAAAGAAAGTAAGCCAACATTTAGCCTGATCTTATTCCCGTAGTTATTGTTGGGAATAAATTTAGGCCAGAACACTTGAACGCTGACAAGAACAACTCAAGCGTTGACAAGAGCAAAGTGAGCGCTGACAGCATAAGCGTTGACAAGATAAAGTCAAGCGTTGACAGATTGAAGACAAGCACTGATGGAAGATGTGAGCTACACGTATATTATATTCTAGATTACTTCTAGTAAGGATAGAAACGACAATGTATTTTCTATGTTTATCTTTACCTAGAATAGTTGATTCGTAGCTTATTGTACAAGACTTCTTGTTCTATAAAAGAAGATCTTTTAGGTTAATGTTTAATATCAATTTTCATAATATTCGCAAGTTAAACCTTTCATTGTAATCAACACGATTATTCTAATACAAGTGAAAGTTTGTTTAACATCATTGTGTTTTAGATCAAGTGTTAATTCCGCATAACACTTTGTTACTTTATTCATAAGCAAAGGTTTCTCTACGTGTAGTACTTGATCTAATCTCGTATACACAAAGCTAATCGATCTAAGTTTGGGATCAACAAGTGGTATCAGAGCTTGTTGAGAAACTTTTGATCTTTAAGTAACGCAGAACCCTAAAACACCAAACCCTAAAAACCCTAAAATTCTCAAAACCCTAAAAACATCATGTCTGGCACAAATCAACCTCCTGCTTTGCTTCAAAACAACTTCTCAAACCCTAGTATCAAAATTCCCATGTTTGATGCCAGGAACTTTGAACTCTTGAAGTCCAATTTTGAGCAATACATAGCTATTCATGACTACACTCTTTGGGAAATTATCGAATATGGAAACACATTCGATAAAGCAGCAAAGATCACTGCTGCAATTGCCGCAAGGACAGCTGTTCCTAATTGTCCTGAAGCTGATAAAGTGGAAAAGCCTGATGATGGGAGAGCGGTAGCTGTTGAAGATATAGCCAAGAAGAGGGTGGACATGAAAATTTTGAACATCTTGAAACATGCCCTAGGTCATGAGAATCAGCATAAGTACAAACGTTTTGAGTCTGCAAAAGAGCTTTGGGAAGCTCTTGAAGTAGCACATGGTGGCAATGCTGACACAAAAGAAGAAAAGAAGAAGCAACTCTTGCATGAGTATGCTGTCTTTAAAGCTCAACCTAATGAGAATCTCAGCAGTGTGAGAAGTAGACTTCTTGACATCACAAGTCAACTTTCCTTCATGGGAAAACAGATTGATGACCCTGAATTAAATGCTACTTTTCTCAAAAGCCTTGGTGATGTATGGAAGATTGAGACAAGATCTATTCTTGTCAATAACACCCACAAGACTTCCAGGTTTGATGACATCTTCAACAAGTTAAGGCTGTTGGAGAATGAATGGCAATTGGAGAGTGATAACAAATCTTCTAGCAGCAACATGGCCTTCTTTTCACAAAGTGAAGGCCAATTTGATTCCATGAACTTCTATGGACATTCAGCAACTGGATCTCAAGGTGTCAGCGCTGGATGTCAATCTGTCAGCGCTGGATCATATCCTGTCAACGCTTTGTACTCAAGCGCTGACACACACAATCATGGCGCTGATAGAATTAAACCTGCTGGTTTTGATCTTGATACTGTGTGTGCATTCATTGCTTCTTTGCCTAGTGATTCAAGGATTACTTATGAAGATCTTGAGCAGATAAGTGATGAACAATTGGAAGAGATGGACATCAAGTGGACTATGGCTCTTGTAAGTTTAAGAGCAAACAGGTTCAATAAAAGGTTCAAGAAGAAGATGACCTTTAATGCTAAGGATGTTGCTGGCTTTGACAAGTCCAAGGTGGAGTGCTACAACTGTCATAGGATGGGGCACTTTATGAGGGAATGTAGATCTCCAAGGAGATCTGATGCTGGGAAGCCTTCTAGCCAAATGATTAAGAACCCAGATCCCAAGGCCATGGTTGCTGTTCAACAAATTGATGGTGTTGGAGAATGGGATTGGAGCTGGATGGCTAAGAATGAGGAAGAGGACAGAGCTTTGGTTGCTGAAGTTAAAGAAGAGCATGCTGAATATGCTCTCATGGCACACTCCTCCTCTTCATCAGACAATGAGGTATATGATGATGCTTTCTGTTCTAAGGGTTGTCGTTTAAATACTGAAAAATTAAAACAAGAGATAGTTAAATTATTAGATGAGGCAAGTACTGAAAGATGCAAAGTATCTAACTATCAAATTGCTCTAACCCAAACAGAAAAGACAGTATCTGAGTATAAGAAAATGGAGTTTGATTTAAAAGATCAAATAAACATCTTAAAACATGAGTTATTTCAGAGTAAAGATGTGCAAGATATAGTAAATAGGGTTAATCTTGATTTGATAGCTCAGTTAGAGGAGGCTAACAAAAATAAAGATAATGTGAGTCTTAAAATCCAGAGGTTTGATAAGGCCACACAAACCCTAGGAGAGTGTGTTAGTAAACAAAGAGACTCTAAGGATATGAGTGGGATTGGGATGAATAATTATACTGTTGTTCCACCACCAGCTGGGGATTTCTATGGTGTCCAATCAAAGGACTTATCTTGGACTGGCTTGCCAGAATGCCAAGAGGAGGAGTTCATTCCTCCACCTAGAGTGACTTCCCCAGTTGAGGAATATCAGCAAAAGCTGACTGACCTAGAAGAGTGGAAGAAAGCTAACCACACTTTGTTTGTTAAGGGAGGGTTATTGTGTGAAAGTCCAAATGAGCCCACACCAATCACAAAACCAATTGATGATCCTAAACCTATTAAGATCACACACCCCACCACTGGCAAACCTGTTGACCTTGGCCCACAAAATGTTAGAAAACCTAGTGTTAAGTATGCAGAAATGTATAGAAATTCTAGGTCACCAAAAAGCCAAGTTAGTAACCATGGAACAGGCTTCTTTGCTTCTAGACCTAAGACTATGTCTAGAAAAGCTTGTTACACATGTGGGAGCTTTTCACATTTGGCCTACAAATGTGTCAACGCTTCCAATGTCAACGCTGACAGGAACCATTTCAGCGCTGACAAAAGTCAACATAGGTCAAACACTGTAAGACCCAATACCTTTGTGAACAAGAGTTCACAAGTTGTTAGACCAGCCCCATTCTTTTCTAGAGGGTCTAACACACAAGGCCTAAGACCTTTTCAAAAGTCAAATACTTGGTCAAATAGGCAATGGGTTCCTGTAGCAAACCCTAGGTTCAACGCTGATAAGAGCAATCGGGGCGCTGACAGGAGTAATTTCAGCGCTGACAGACACACTGCTAAACCTAGGTATTTGCAACCACAGGGAAATAGGTCTAAAGCTTCTACTAGCTTAACATGGAGACCAAAACAAGACCAGAACCCTAATAATACTGGTATTTCTATGACATGCAACAGGTTTCATTATATTTCAAAGGCATTGTCAACACCAATTGGGGTTAACTGGGAATTTCATTCAAACAGGGATGAAAATGGGGTTGTTATGAGAACCAAGTCTGTTCTTGTTGAACAACCAAATGAATCCAAGTCTTCCAAGGCTTGGGTTCCCAAAGAAAACTAATGTGTTTTCTTTATGTGCAGGGCATTCAGAAGAAGATCAATGACTATGGATACTGGGATAGTGGATGCTCAAGGCACATGACTGGAAAGGAAGACTATCTGACCAATTTCTCTCCTATTCAAGATGGTGATAAGGTATACTTTGGGGGTGGCTACGGCACAATCACAGGAAAAGGAACCCTTGTCACCAACAATCTTAGGTTTGATAATGTCTTCTTGGTGAAAGACCTGGATTATAATTTGTTTAGTGTATCACAAGTGTGTGATAACAAAAATAAGGTTCTTTTCACAGATACTGAGTGCTTGGTGTTAAGCAAAGATTATAAGCTCCCTGAGGAGAAATACATAGATTTTAGAACACCAAGGCATAAAGACATATATAATGTGAATCTTAATGGAATTAAGGTAAATAATAAGATGTCATGTCTGTATGCTAAAGCCTCAGTAGATGAAAGTAATCTTTGGCACAGGAGACTAGGGCACATAAACTTTAAGAATATTAATAGGCTTGTGAGGCTTGGTTTAGTTGATGGTTTGCCTGAAAAGGCTTTCCACAATGACCACTCTTGTGTTGCATGTCTTAAGGGCAAGCAGCACAAGGTCTCATTCAGGTCTAAACAGGTGCACTCTAGTTCTAAACCACTTCACTTATTGCATATGGACCTCTTTGGTCCAACTAATATAGAAAGTTTGAAGGGTAAATCATATTGTTTTGTCATTACTGATGATTACTCCAGGTTCACATGGACTTTCTTTTTAGCCAAGAAAAGTGAAACTGCCCTAAGTCTGATTAATTTCATTACCCAAATTGAAAAGAAAAATGGTAATGAGGTCAAGATTATTAGAAGTGACAATGGGGGTGAGTTTAGAAATCAGTTGTTAGATGATTTTTGTGCCAAGAAAGGGATTACTAGGCAGTTTAGTATAGCTAGAACCCCACAACAAAATGGGGTTGCTGAAAGGAAGAATAGGACCCTTATTGAAGCAGCCAGAACCATGTTGGTTGATGCCCACTTTCCAATAGCCTTTTGGGCTGAAGCTGTTAACACAGCTTGTTATGTTCAGAATAGGGCATTGGTCAACAAGATACATAATAAGACACCTTATGAATTACTTTGGGGAAGGAAGCCCAACATTGGCTTTCTCAAGCCATTTGGTTGTCATGTAGTTGTTTTAGAAACTAGTGAGGCCCTAGGTAAATTTGATTCTAAAGGTGATGAAGGCTACTTCATGGGTTATTCAGTGCAGAGTAAAGGATATAGGGTTTACATTAAAAAGGAAAAACGTATACTTGAAAAGGTACATGTTAGGTTTTTAGAAAGTAAACCTAGTGATCCTGAGAGTGGTCCAAATTGGTTGTTTGACTTAGAACCTTTGTCTAGAGCTTTAAATTATATGCCTGTTACTGATCCAGACATTGTGAAGGTAACTTCAAGTGTTTTGGAAAAGAGAATTGGTAATGTTTCAGGTATACAGGTTGCTAAGGAGGATGGACCACCAGCAGTTGAATCATCTCCCACACAAGAATATGTTACACTTCCTATATGGACAGATGAGTATTATGCTGCTGCTACTGCTGCTACTGCTGCAAGGAAAGATAATGGTGGTGTTCAAATACCACCAAATACAAACATGCATGATTCTTCAGGCGCTGACAAAGGGAAATCAAGCGCTGACACGACCAATTCAGACGCTGATGGCTCCAACGCTGACAACACAAGTTCAAGCGTTGTTAGCCCAAACGCTGACAAACAAGGATCAGACTTTGGAGACACCTTTACACAGCTTTTCTCTTCCCATTTTGAACAGGGTGGACCTTCCAATATCCATGAAGAGATTCCTGTTGATGAAGAAGAATCTGAAGAAGATATTGGCAACATGGAGCGTGAAATTGAGGACACCAGACTTTTTGAAGGAGGAGTTCTCACTTCCACATCAAAGGATCACCCCACATCTCAAATCATTGGTGATGTTATGGCTCCAGTTCAGACAAGAAGATCCCATCAAGGTCTTGGTGGATTTATTGCCAATATACACAAGAAGGTTGATACCCCTCTTGTACAAGCATGTTTGTTTGCCTGTTTTCTGTCACAGGAAGAACCCAAGAAGATTTTTGATGCTCTCAAAGAACCAAGTTGGGTGGAAGCAATGCAGGATGAGCTTCATCAATTTGCTATACAGGATGTTTGGGAGCTGGTTGATTGTCCTAGGTATGTGAGACCAATTGGGACAAGATGGGTTCTAAGGAACAAGAAAGATGAAAGAGGCATTGTGGTCAGAAACAAGGCACGTTTGGTAGCTCAGGGTTATACACAAGAGGAAGGCATAGATTATGAAGAAGTCTTTGCTCCAGTTGCAAGAATTGAAGCTATCAGAATTTTCTTAGCTTATGCTTCTTGCATGAATTTTACTGTTTATCAAATGGATGTGAAGAGTGCTTTCCTCTATGGCACAATTGTTGAGGAGGTTTATGTAATGCAGCCTCCTGGTTTTGAAGATCCTGAGAATCCAGACAAGGTTTATAGAGTAAAGAAGGCAATGTATGGACTTCATCAAGCCCCAAGAGCATGGTATGGTACATTGTCCACCTACTTGGTGGAAAATGGTTTCAAAAGGGGCACCATAGATCAGACACTATTTACAAAGAAGAAAGGAAAACATGTGTTGCTAGTGCAGGTCTATGTTGATGATATCATTTTTGGCTCTACTGATCCAAAAATGAGTGAGGATTTTTCCAAGCTCATGACAGATAAATTCAAGATGAGTGCAATGGGTGAGATGAGCTTCTTTCTAGGTTTACAAGTTCAGCAGAAAGAAGATGGTATCTTCATCTCCCAAGACAAGTATGTAGCTGAAATCTTGAAGAAATATGGTTTTTCTCCACATGAGAAGGAGGCTTCCACTCCTATGGATAGGCAATACCCTTGGGGAAAAATTGGAGCTGGAAAGGATGTGGATGTTAGGCACTATAGATCAATGATTGGATCATTGATGTATCTTACAGCCTCAAGACCTGACATCATGTTTGCTGTGTGTGCATGTGCACGCCATCAAGTGACTCCCAAAGAATGTCACCTTTTTGCTGTGAAGAGGATTTTTAGGTACCTAAGATGTTATCCAGATCTTGGATTATGGTACCCAAAAGATTCTCCATTGGATCTTATTGCATATTCAGACAGTGATTATGGTGGTGACAAGTTTGATAGGAAATCCACAACTGGTGGATGCCAATTTCTTGGGAGCAGATTAATATCTTGGCAATGCAAGAAACAAACAGTGGTGGCAAACTCTACAACTGAAGCAGAATATGTTGCTGCAGCTGCTTGTTGTGGACAAGTCTTATGGATTCAGAACCAGCTGTTGGATTATGGGTATAATTTTATGCATACCAAGATTTTTGTAGACAATAACAGTACTTTATGCATTATTAAAAATCCTGTACATCATTCTAAAACCAAACACATAGAAATTAGACATCATTTTATAAGAGATTGCTTTGAGAAAGGTTTAATACAACCAGATAGGGTAGATACTGAAGATAATGTAGCTGATTTATTAACTAAACCTTTTGATGCTGGAAGATTTCAATATTTGGTAACAAATATTGGAATGGTTAATCTCACTTAATATGTGTTTTGGAACATTTTTGTAAAAGTATGTACAGGATAATGCATTGTTATTGGTCTTTGTGATGATTTAGATTTTCCACATTATTTTTCTAACACTGACAAAGGTAAATGTAACGCTGTCAAGTGTTATTTTGCCATTGTTGGAGATATTATTGTCTAACGCTGACAAGAGTTCCTTCAACGCTGATGAGTGTTGTCGGGACGCTGTCAGCAACAAATGTTAGTTTTTGTGGTTTTTCATCTAAATGTGCAGGTAATGGTAGCTTTATGCCATTGGATACAGAGTTGCTTATGGAACTTTGAAGAGCTATTTGGACATGTTTTGTTTATGGATGATGGTTGGAATATTTATATTCCTATCTTGACATAAATTTTTAATGTTCATATATATATTTTGAGAACTCATGTATCATAGTTTAAGGGGAGGTTTAAGGAACCTTTAGGACTCTTGGGTATTCTTAGAATACTCTCATCACAATTCTAGATTGTGTCCACTGGTGAGTATGGGTTAGTTTTACTAAACCATGAGGCACTGTAGCATGCATAGTATATCAACTTTGCATGCTGCCAAGACATTTTTGGCTTAGAATTGGTTATGGTCTGATGGGAGGCTTGGGAATCCTTTTGATATGGGTTTTACCTGGGAGTAACAAGGATTTTATGAGGTAACTTGGTTGTTAAGAATTTTGGTTAGCAAGGGACACTAGAGGACTGTTATGTCTATCTTGCTTATGCAAGTGTGCATAACTGGACAGTGCTTGCCGCCCTATGATAATTATCAGCTTTTGGTTATCTTCTCTAGGATAAATTACTTGTTAAGGTCATTGTTCACTTTTTAAAACAATTTTATTTTTGGACGCTGACAAGATTTTTCCAAGCGTTGTTGTGACCAAAATAGACGCTGACATGGCTTTAGGCGAACGTTGACAGGATTATAGCCGTTGGGCGTTGATGGGTTATATTTGACCGTTGACAAACAATGGGACCTACCCAGTTGTAACTTTTTGACATATTTTCAAGCCGTAATATTAGGAGTTGTTACTTTCATTTAATGCATGAGATAACTTATAAACTTTTTCAATATTTTCATGATTGATTTTTGAAAATCTTTGCCTATTTTTGGGCCAATCACGTGCATTCATCCACTCCTATAAATTTGGCTCCTATTTTAAACAGGGTATCTATAATTCTTGTCTAACACTTTTCTCTTATCAACCTTCATCTTTTATACATCAAATTAACAGCTTTCATCAATGGCACCAAGATTTAACTCAGCAGAATTGGATTTGGGGTTCAAGTCTCAACACAACATGATTGCTTATCTTGTTGCTGATAATACTTTGTTCCCTGAATACACACAGATGGTGGAGTATTTGAATGCATCCCCATTAAGGTATGCTCTTTCTCATGCACCACTCATTCCAGTCACACACATTAAACAGTTTTGGAACACTGTCAGTTCTTCAACAGTTAATGGAGTGACAACATTGAATTCTATTGTACATGGGAGACCTTGGGTGGTTACTGAGGCCTTGGTACGCCAGGCCTTGCATCTTAATGATGCTGATGGTATAACCATGCTTCCCATATCTGAAATAGAACAAGGGCTTAGGGCTTTGGGATACCCTATTCCTGATGAAGGTACTCTCAATAAGTACCATAAGCAGGAATTTCCCCCAGCCTGGAAGTACCTAATTCACATTCTCCTTCAATGTTTGAGTCCCAAATGTACTGCACACAATGAGATCAATAGATCCATTGTATCTGCTATTGTGTGTATTGCAACAGGGCAAAATTATAATTGGTCTAAAATGATTTTTGAAGGAATGTGTAAAAACAAGGGGACAAAAATGACTTTAGCTTATCCCCGTTTTCTGCAAATGGTTTTTGATGCTCAAAGATATTGTTCAAGGGATCACAATGACTTTTATAAGATCCCTGCACAAAAGAAGGCTATTTTTACCAAGATGAATTCACCACCTCATAGAGACCTACCATTAACCCCAGCCATGCTTGCTGTTATTGCAGCCGCACAACCCCAACCAGACCCCCAACCTCATATTGACCCTCAACCACAACTTGACCCTATCCCTGAACCTTTACCCTCACCTGACCAAATGCAAATAGACCAAAATCCCTTTGACGCTGACACATCTAATGTGGGCGTTGATATGCCTATTCCCAACGTTGACACCCAACCATCACAATCCCAAACACCCCTTAACCAACCTACATCTACACCATCTTCTACACCATCTTCCACACCACCAGAATATAGGTTGATGAAACGCCAAAGGACTGCTGGAGTGTTCTCCTCTGGTGGTCCTAGCCATGTAGCAGAGAGAACCACCACCACAAGTGTGGCTGGTGACCTGGATGAGGCTGAGACTATTGGTTCTGGCTTAGCAGCTGGCCAAGACAGTCCCACCATAATTAAGTCCTCATCCTTGCCCAATGAACCTAACTTGGGAGGTCAAATTCCCATTTTGGAAGAGGGCAGACTGGAACCAATGACGCTTTTAGAATTGACGGCTGTCTGCATTAGCTTGCAAAAGCAAAATGCAGACCTAGTACAAATTGTCGGTAACCAAGGCCTTGAACTAAATGAATTGAGGGAGAGGATTGTTGTTTTGGAAAGTGCTCATTCAAGGGGAGGTATGGAGGAGTCTTCCAAAGGGGAGGAAGCAAGAAATCTGAGTGATAAGAGCAGTCAAGATGGTCAATCATTGGATATTGCTGAAGCTCTTACTACATTGAAGGAACAAAAAGGTTTTGATACGTCCTTAATCTCTCCAACAAATTTAAATTTATCATTTACAGATATGCTGAGAGAGGTTACACAAGGCGCTGAGGGAAAATATTTAAGCGTTGATAAGACAAGTTTGGACGCTGACAGAAGTATTTTGGGCGCTGATAAAGGAAATTTGGGCGTTGACAGATCTGCATATGGAGGTGATGTATTCCAGTCATCATCTATCATTAAAGATGTTCCTACTCAGGTATTATCATCTACCCTACCAACAATTGAACCAACAGATAAGGGTAAGGGTAAGTTGGTAGAAGAAAATGTTCCAAAGAATGCAGCTCAGGTTGAATTTGATAGAAGATTGGCTGAGCAAATGATGGAACAAGGTGAGAAGGAAAAGTCATCATTTGTTGTGACTTCTGAGGAAGAAAGTGATGGAGGCAGCTCAGATTCAAGTGTGATGATTGTTGAACCAGAAAGACTTGAGTATGGTGATGAGCTTGCTAGGGAAAGGCTGAGAGATTTGAAGTTGCAAATTGATTTTGATATGCCAGAGGTAGTTCAAATGTACAATTCTTGGGAAGAAAGCTGCATGGATAATCCAGACTTGACCATTTCAGATCAGATATGGGGTTTGGAAATTCTTCTTAGAGTTCAGCAGGATTGTAAGGTGATGTTGAAGTACAGGGCAAGCAACATTCTCTCTGAGTTAAAAAGGGATAGAAGGAAGCTCTACTTTATGTTGCTCAAATGTCATGGAGTTGGATGGACACATCAGAAGCTGAAGGCTTTGACATTTGATGAGTTGGAACATAGGGCTTATCCTATTTGGGTGAAAGTGCAGGAAGAGAACACTTTCAGACTTCTTTCAGATGAAAGAAAGGAGCAACTTGCAGAAGAGATGGCAATCAAGAAAGCTATGATAGTCCCTAGACCAGTGAAGAAGGGATTTGTTCTTGAGTTTCCAAAAGATATGTCTCAACTATATCCAAGTGAAGCAATCATTAGAAAGAGCCTTAAGCTCTCCCCATTAGAAGCTTCAGATATGGTTCATGTGTTACCACTAGATTCCAGGAATCCAATTGTAAGTTATGAGGAAGATGAATGTGGATTCTGGAAAATTGGAAGATTTGGAAAGGAGGTACACACTTTTACCACTCTCATATCTTTATTTGCAAGTTGTGACAGAGAAGACTTGGTAGACCTTTGGAGGTTGCTGGAGACCAAGTATGAGGCTGAAGCACCAACTTCAGCCAATGGAATAAAACTTTGGACCACATTCAAAAGAATGTGTGGGACAAAAGAAGAAGATCCTGAAATATGGAAGGATCTTGAAGATGACCTCAGTGGTCTTCAATGGAGGTTATATTCAGCTGCAGGTGTATACCATTTGAGTTCTACAAAGTTTGCTGAGTATTTACTTGTAGATGCTCAGTATTTCATATCCAAGGCTGTTTTGGAGAAGATGAAGGACACCCAGTTGGAGATAGACTATACAAGTGACGTGGCAAAGAATTTGATCAGATTTATTTATTACCAATATGATAAGGTTTGTTAGACTCCTCCAAGTTCTTAATGTTTATTCAGAAACTTGATCATAAGAGTGGATATCAAGTTTAGGGGAGGATTGTTGGGAATAAATTTAGGCCAGAACACTTGAACGCTGACAAGAACAACTCAAGCGTTGACAAGAGCAAAGTGAGCGCTGACAGCATAAGCGTTGACAAGATAAAGTCAAGCGTTGACAGATTGAAGACAAGCACTGATGGAAGATGTGAGCTACACGTATATTATATTCTAGATTACTTCTAGTAAGGATAGAAACGACAATGTATTTTCTATGTTTATCTTTACCTAGAATAGTTGATTCGTAGCTTATTGTACAAGACTTCTTGTTCTATAAAAGAAGATCTTTTAGGTTAATGTTTAATATCAATTTTCATAATATTCGCAAGTTAAACCTTTCATTGTAATCAACACGATTATTCTAATACAAGTGAAAGTTTGTTTAACATCATTGTGTTTTAGATCAAGTGTTAATTCCGCATAACACTTTGTTACTTTATTCATAAGCAAAGGTTTCTCTACGTGTAGTACTTGATCTAATCTCGTATACACAAAGCTAATCGATCTAAGTTTGGGATCAACAGTTATGTTTGATGAAACTCGCGTATTGTAATGAATTAAACTTGTGAGAAAAGACCGAATGTGGAGGGAATACCCACATGGCTTTAACTCTATAAGAAGCGAGTAGTAAGGTAAAATGATCTTTGAGGACAAAGATCCTGTTTAGGGGTAAAGGCTGTGACAATCCGTCAATTTACGATTGATATTTTATTCTCAATATTTATTTAAAAACATTATTTTAATGTTATAATATGAACTCACATATTTTTGGGAAGAAATTTGGATTTACGTCTTGGAGTAGCATCGACTACGTCTAAACCGGAGGATTCAACATTACGTGCTTACGTTTACATACACCGTCTTTGGTGACAGTCCGACATTTCAGAAAATAAATTTATCCGTGAATATTATTTTGGAGTTTTAAATTTGTGTTGGTTCATAAACTCACAAATTTACGAGAAAAGATTAGGACTTACGATTTTATTTTAACGTCCTTTACGACTAAACCAGAAACCTTAGGATTACGTATTTACGTTTTCAAACTCCGTTTTTGATGAGACAATTTTTATTGGATTCGTTTTGTGACGTTGATTCATAATTTATAAAAACGTTTTTCGTAAAACGACCTGAGGGCACGCAAATCGAGAAAACTAGAATCGAGGAATACCCGTAAATTAGTGGGATGGGACAAGTTTTACACTTGCCCACCCCACACATGGGATGGCCAAGCTTACTCCACCACACCCTTTGAGGTGTCAAGTTGTAGCTACTACTACTACACTTGTCATTTTTAAGCTTAACTTGTAAGCTACTTCTTCCACCAAAACCACAAAACCACCTACACTAAACCATTTCCTCACTTTGTTACATACAAAACTCACACACTCTCTCTCTACTCCTTATGAACGTCTATCATTCATCAAAAAACCACCATTGATCAAAAAAATCAACCATAAATCATATGTATAATTTACATATGATGAAAACCCATTGAAAAGATGAAGATTGGAGGTGGTTATAACATGTGGAAAGGAGTTTCCATGAAGTTCCTAGACTGATCTTCATGAAGATATTCATCCATTTGAAGGACCCAAGAAGTTTATTTACCAAGTTGAAGATTTGATAAAAAGAACCAAGTCTTGTTCATAAAAAACCTCATCTTTTCATCACTAATGGTGGTATAGAGATTGTTCTTCCTATCCTTTTGTTATTTTGATTATGTAATCTTGTATTTTCTTTATTTATGTATATGTATATGATGATGAATGATGATTAAAAATATTATGTGGGGATTTGGTGTTGATAGATTTGATAAACATGGGTAAAAAGATGGAAAACCACATGTAAAATGGTTAAAATCTTGCTAAATATGATGGCTGTATAAAAACAGTAAGTAACCAAAGGTTAAACTGATAAAATGATAAAGTGGAATCCATTTACAGTAAGTGTTATATGTCATACACATGTGAGAGTTGGCCATGCAATGGAATCATTGTAATGAGTGAGATATGATCAAAACAAGTTTAGGGTATAAATCTGAAGTTACTGTTTTGTACGATTTTTAGAAAATATTTAGAAGATGATTCAACAGTTGCTATAAAAGAGTTAAATGTAGCACATATCATTTAGTTTATGTGATAAAAATTTGAGCTTCTATCTCCATGTAGAACTCAAGATATGGCAGTTTTGGTGAAAGTGAAGATAAAAATCAGATTTTTGGAAATTAAATAATAATACTATTATATAAGCACTCAAAATTTTAATGTATAAAATATAAACTAAAACCCACTAACTTATGGATTCTATTTATATAAATATGTAAAAGGTGGAATAAGTGTATAAATTATAAAAATGGTAACTTGTTAAGTTTTATAAGTTATAAAACTATAAACTGGATTTTTACGACTTTTTCGGCTATCGCCGTAAAATTAACGTTTTTGTTAAATAAAAGTTAGATGGTTGGACCCGTCTAATGTAAACTTTATAAAACTTATATACTGATATATAAACATGTATAACAAGTAAAAACCGTTAAAACCCGAACTATAGGGCATACGGACATTAACGAGCTAAGTAAACATAGTGGACTAATACTTAAGCTAATAATTGGACTAAATGAGATAAACACCCATAAAAAGAACTTATTGGGCTTAACCCATTTGGGCCCAACTTGAAAGTGTATGTACTGATAATATAAGTACAAAATGGATTAAAATAAGTTAAATAACTTATAATAAACTTATTGGACTTAAGACACGTAAATGGGTAAAACTAGTAAACTAGTATAAAAGTTATCAACACATAACTTTAAAATGAGTAAACGAGAATATGTAAACCCACTTGATCATCATATATATATAATCATCATATGTATACATAATTGTTATTTTTATAAAGTCATTGGACAAGAGTCTAAGACGAGTATTATTTGTCTAGGATTCCGTGATTGAAGCACGTACCGTACGTCCGAATTGCCGATAACCCGCCTTCCCACATCAACGTGAGTTCATAGCCTCGCACTCTTTTAAATGTTTTTATATATGTTTTATAAACCCGCAAGGGAGATAACATGTTAGTTTTTATAAAATAGGACACCATTTGTCCCGATTGTTTGTTTATTGATCTTTGGACCCGAATGATTGAATGACCCGATTGTATGACCCTATAAATGATTAAAGGACCCGATAGATGAAATCAAATGGATTATTAAAGTTAGGTTATGTCACTAAAAGTCCCATTAGCATGAATTGTGAACTACCGGGAGTTGGTAGACGCTTATGCATTTAATAGTACTATTTGGGGACGATCACCCCAGTTCGCGCCTTGACGGTTGATCCCCGTCGTGCCACATTGATTGGTTAGAGAATTTATGTATGAGAAGATTTCCATAGCGTGACCTTTGTGAAGACACGCTAATTTAGATGGGCAAATTGAGTTTCGGGCTAGCTACCCGTTGTTTGTTGTAGTAAGGTAACAATGTCATGCGGCTTATAATAATCCAGTTAACGAAATACTACTATACGCACCGAATTACGATGTATTGCCTGACTAGCAATACGGGGTCATACTATTGATATTGTGTTCGTGTTTTGGTTTTCATAACCATATTCATATAATGGTTTTTATTTAACTTTATACAACGTCGTAAGACGTATTGTATGATTGTTTTTACGACATTGGCTCGTATAATGATTTTTAAGGCAAATGCCTATATTATGATTTTCGATAAGGATTTGTATAAAATGACTTTGGCTATTTTATGGCCTATCAAAATGATTTGTACAAAATGATTTTCCGTAATAATCTTATACTGATATTATATTGATGGATTTTATTAAACTCTATGAATTCACTCGGCGTTATCGCTGACCTTTTCTCTTAACATGTTTTATCTCAGGTACTTGAAGGTAATTCTCGGGAAGACGACAAGAATTCATGGCCCGCACTTAAACAATATTTTCCATTCAAATACTTTGTAAAACTTTGTATGAAATAATATGACTTGGGACCTATGTAACTTTGATATTTATGAATGGAAATGCTTTATTAATAAACGACGCGATTTTTATGCGTTGTCTATGATCTGAGTAATGTGCTATCCCGTAACACCAACGAGTCTTCCGCTGTATTGAGTTGTATAAATTTGGGGGTGTTACATCTAGATCGATACCAGCATGCTTAACTCTTGGTGAGTCAACATTGTATGTGTTAGCATCTAAATGTGAGGCACCGACAAAGATTGATCCAGCGTTGACACAAGGTGATCCAGTAATTGGGTGCATGTATGACTCCCTTTGATCAAATTGACCTTCACTATGTGAGAAGAAGGCCATATTTCCATTGGTAGACTTGCTTCCTTGATCCAAAAGGATTTCATTCTCTACAAGCCTTAGTTTATTGTAAACATCATCAAAAGTGGAACTTTTGTGAGTATTATTAGCAATCATAGATCTTGCTTCAATCTTCCATGCATCACCAAGACATTTAAGAAAAGTGGTGATGATATCAACATCACCAAGCACTGTTCCCATAAAGGACAACTTGCTTGTAATGTAAAGAAGTCTGCTTTTCACTCCACTTAGCTTTTCATTGGGTTGAGCTTTGAACAAAGCATACTCATGCAAGAGTTGCTTCTTTTTCTCTTGTATAGTATCAGCATTACCACCATAAGCAACTTCAAAGGCTACCCAAAGATCTTTTGCAGACTCATAGCCTCTATATTTGTGCTAATTGGCTTGTCCCAAAGAGAGTTTGAGGATGCTTAGGGTTTTCATTTTGTTCCTTCTCTTTCCAACGTCCTCAGCTGAGACAGCTCTTCCATCTTCAAATTTTTCTTTTCGATCCTCTTCTGTAGAGCCTGGAGTTGATCTTACCAAGATAGCAGCTGCAATATTGGCACCTTATTGAATGTGTTTCCATATTCAATAATTTCCCATAGGGTGTGGTAATGGATTTGAAGATACTGTTCAAAGTTAAACTTCCACAGCTCAAAGTTGTCTGGGTCTAGCATGGGAATCTTGATGTTAGGGGTTGAGGAGGAGGAGGATGTTAACTCTGGAGTAGACATGTTGTTTTAGTTTTAGAGTTTCTTGGAAATTAGGGTTTTTGGCGATTTAGGGTTTTTGTGTTCTTTAGATCAAAGTTTCTCAACAGGCTCTGGTACCACTTGTTGATCCATAGATCGTTTAGACTCAATGGTAAAAACCATTATATCTAGGATAATCATTCATATGATTAACATAGCGGAATAGAATAATGATTATGAACAAGGTGTTAACAAAGATGAATTCTCCCAAAGTGCTTGTATTAAAGATTAACACAAACAACTCTATGCATGTATACTTTGAATCCCATGCCTAGAGATCAAAACTTATTGTAGGTTACATTGTGAAAACTGAATAATATAAACCTATGTATGTTTTCTTTATACAATAGAAAACATAGCTTACAAAGAAAGCTAACATAATAATAAAGAGACTCCACCATCTTGTAAAATTTCTTCTTGTACATTTTAGTCCTTGTCTTCTTATTTTGTTTCTTTTGTCACATCAACTCAATATTTGACCCAACAGTTAAGGCATAACCGAGTGTGAAAATGACTCATTGGGCCTCGTGGGCCTTGTGCATTTTATATGCATGATCCATACCCAATGGATACGGGTAGTACCCGTGGGTTGGGTTATCCATCCCGACTATGGCCTATACGGCATCATTCCCCCCCCCCCCCCCCCCCCCAGTCTAGTAGTCGCATAGTGTGTCGCGGCTACTAGACTACAAACAACAAAGTATTATGACAAAATTTTTACGAGGAAAGATGAGTGCTAAAATGATTGCCCAAGGAATATTTCGAATAATCCCGCCTAAAGTCATCAATTTCATAAACTACTTTTATTGGAAACCGATAAAAGCATTAGCCACGTCATTCTGAGTAGTCCAACCATAACCATTGGATCAAATAATCCTCCGACACACGTCGCATGATCTCCTCCCCACATTAAAGTACTAAATGTCCCAAACAATTGGTTTTCTTCATAATAACTAAGATTTTTTATGTAAAAAGTTATCGTCCTATCAATTCGAATTGACTATTGGTTTAAGTGTGACTCAGTCGTCTTTTGGTGGAAAAGAAATAGATTGGTCGTTGTTGTAAAATAAAATTGCAAAACTTTAAAGTAAAAGGCAAGGTAAATAAGCTAAAAATAATTAAAAAGTAAATGGTGTGAAATTAAGACTTTGAAAGTAAATTAATTAAAGCTTGACGAAAAGTAAAGAAACGATATTAAAAACAAATATGAAAACGAAACAATTGATAAAAATAAAACTAAAAGACAAAATTAACTATCGACTCGAAAATAAAGTTTACTTAATGAAAAAGGATAGAATAAAACTAAAATGTTACTTTAAAGCTAAATGAGGCAAAACCTAAAGCGGGTACTAAATAAAAGATAAAACTTGAACTTTACAAAAAAAATATTAATTTTAAAAATAGACGAAAAATTCAACTAAAAATACTTAACTATCAAAATTAAAATTGGAACAACTTTTAGATAAAACTAAAAAATTACGGAACAATACTAATACATAAACAAGTTAGCAGGCAAGCAGCTGGAAGCAGCCAGGCTAGCTGCTCAATTTGGCGGGAAACTAAGTAACCAGGCAGGTAGGCATGACAATTATTTCGCAAAAGCTACAGTAAATTTCAGAATTTCATTTCTTCGCAGTATTCATTTTTTCGGAAAAACTTGTTTTTCAAAGATTTTTTTTGACTTTTCAGAAAAAGAAGAAAATCTTCGGAATAACTTGTTTTTTAGAACTTTGGCATATCTTCGGAATAACTATATTTTCAGAGAAAACAAAAATCTTCAGAAAAAGGGAGTTTTTCAGAAAAATACTAATCTTCGGAATATCAAATATTTTCAGAAAAATGACATATATTTGGAAAAGCAAAATTTTAGAAAAAATGACAAATTCAGAGAAATCTTCGGAATAATAAACTTTTTCAGAGAAACAAGGATTTTAAGAAAAACAAGTAATTCAGAGAAAACTAAATTCATAAAAAAGGAAATCTTCGGAATGTTAATACCATTTTGCGAAGATATGATAGACAAGTACAGTAACACTAAAAATTCACGAAATAAGCTAAAAATAATCACAAATCAAATAAGCAATTAACTAAAACTTAATCTAAAACACTT
Organism: Glebionis coronaria; assembly: GCA_025667525.1. NCBI lineage: Eukaryota > Viridiplantae > Streptophyta > Magnoliopsida > Asterales > Asteraceae > Glebionis > Glebionis coronaria. Next base: position 21,885,388 of record CM046879.1, on the reverse strand, counting down.
TTAAGAAAAACTAATTAAACCACAAATTAAAAACTTGAAAAACAATAATAAAACTAAAAATTAAAAATCAACTTTTTATAAAATAAACTAATAAAAACACTTAATTAAAATCAAATCAAACACACAATAAGATATCAAATCAATAAGCTAACACAATCAAAAACATAAAAACATAACAAACAATCAAATAAGCATAACAATAAGCACAAAAACATAAAGATTAAATCAAAACAAGAAAGGTAGAATGAGATATTAATAAACTTGATTAAAATAAGATTCAACAATTAAAAGTAAAGATTAAACTTACAAATTTAAGGTGCAAGACAAGGTATTTAAATGAAATTTAAGTAAATGACATTAAGAAAAGTGCAAGTAATTAAAGGTGGAAGAATAGTTTGTCAAGTTAGCCAACACCTCCTAATGTGTCATTAGGAGGGTATTTATAGGAGGATTAGTATGTCTTGATGCTTTCTTCCTTTTCTCGTCTTTTCGTCTTTATAAATTCGTCAACTTTTTCGACTTTGTCTAGGGATTATATGAACTCGTCTTATAATTTCTTCATTTATTAGACTTGAGTTCTTCGACTTCATTAAACTTCCGTCTTTAGACTTTTTCTTCGATAAATCTTCAGAATAGGCCTTGGACTTCCGTTCTTTTTGCACTCTTGATCTTTTGACTTCGCCTTTTGTCTTTTTCTTTGATAAATGTCCGTGAAAGCCCATGTTTTCTTCCCTTTTCAAATTTTGGTCCTAAATCACAACAAAAACACAAACCACGCATAATTCTGACATATACGACATAAAATACACGTTTTGGCTTGGTTATTATTATAATTAAGTGGTATAAGGATAAGTGTTTTCACACTTATTAAATCCCCTACACTTGACCATTGCAATGCCCTCATGCAATGCATTAATTACAAAGCAAGTTTTACATTTTCCATCATAATCAATCCACCTTGGAATTTATTAAAGAGACAAAATATTTAAAGGAAGAAAACAAGTAAAAAGATCAAAACTTACCTTAGGGATTTGGAATGTCATGAATGATTATCATCCTCAAGTTTTACGTTCCCCATACAAAGCTTAAAAATGAGATCATTGTTATTATAAGTTAGCAAACTAACACAAACTCATGTGGCCCAATTATTTACTTAGACTCCCTTATTCCTAGGTGTATCTCTTATATTTTATTGTTGTCTTGAATGATCACGAGGATGCATTGTTGACTTATTTCGATAGTTTATTTAGGCCGAAAATAAAGTAGGACGATTTAATCAATAGTTAGATAAAGGACAAAATCTTTTAAAACTGCTTCTCGGGACCTCATAAAGTTCATATCTTGGCATAACTCGCTTCACGATTTGAGACCTTTCTCGGACCGATATTTGGCAGTGACTTCATACTTTAATCTAGAGAGACGTTCATGAAATAATGGTCTTCTCTTCATAATAGGAATTTCTTCACTTGAACTTTTTGAGAGATTCTTCATACTTGGACCACGACTTCTTCATTTTTCTCCAATCATTATTTGGGTTTTTGATATACAACGATCCGCGTCCTTTTAGGAATTGGATCTATTTATCCTCATACCTTGTTAGGGCCTTTTTGTATAGGCTTCTCCATGATCTTTAGGGGATTATTTGCTTTTCTCGTGTGTCTCGATCCTTCATATTGATTTTTGATAAATGATTCTTCACATCACTTTGGATCTTTAGCAACAAAATGTAGCCCTCATGCCTCGTTAGGGCCTTTTCGGACTCGCCAATCTTCGCATCCCGCTTCAAGAAGTTATGCCTTGGCTATCAACTCTAATTAATACCGAGCAACTTTTAAACGATCTTGTGCTAGAAGCTAAGTAACTTTTCAAATCGTACAACCTTATTTATTGCAAATAAATTTATTAACAAGCGACGGGAGAAAAAGCTTATAATCAACTCACATAAATTCATGAAAGAATACCAAACTTATAAATGACTCTATCATCTCTCGTTCTTCACAATTTAAAATCTCAAGGAATGAGACTCGTGGATGCTTAGCCAACTAAATCACAGTTTTGGATTTTCAAGTCATCTATAGGATCTTGCAACTTCTTAGACTCCTTCAAGTTTAAAATTCGCATTTTAAAGTTCCCTTGATAAACGACTTTCTAAGATCAATTATAGGAACTTGCGAAAAGTTCTTGTTCTTAACCCGTAAGAGTTAAGACTTTCACGTTTTAAAGCTCCCTATATAAAAGCCTAGCAAAACTTGACTTAAACACGTTAAGGATACTAGCTAGAGTAAACTTAGATAAGTAAACTCGGGTTGAGTCAAAAGATTCACAACGTTTAAAAATTAAAACTGCTTTATTAAAATTTATTCTTGCAAAGAAAGAAAATAACTATAACAAAGGTAAATACTAATAGGCCAAAATAGATCAAAAATTTTGAAAAATGTCGAAAAATCAATTTTCCGGTTAAAATGAGGACAATTACAAGGAAAAGCCCACTTAACTTCAATAGAAGTCCCCCCTACATTTAATATAAACATTGTCCTCAATGTTTAAGCATGTGGGAGTAAACTCCCAAACACTTAGGACATTGTGCACTTTGTTTAAATCTTGCTAAGGATGGGACAACTAAAGTGATTTCTATTTTAATATTGAATAAAATAAAATAGAGAATCAAAAGAGTTTAGGATAAAACCGGGAAGACAGGTACACGGGATTACGGGTCGTCAAAAGTCATCAAGAATGGATCTTTGAAAGCTCGAATCCCTGCACATGATAAGAAAGAAAACAACAAACACATACAAGGGTGTCCCCCTACACTTATTATAAAAACAAAAGAAAAAGGATAGATACAGCGGGTTGCCTCCCGAGAAGCGCTTGTTTTTATCTAACCGAGTCGTGAGCCTGACTCGACCTTGATTAGCATGGGAAGACACTTGAAAAACATCCACCAGCATCAAATACATGGTTTTTGTCCATCAAATAGCACAAGCTTAAGGCGAACAAGGCAAGCTAAAGAAGAGTAGGAAAGGTTCCCTTAAGCAAAGATCGAGCACGGCGGTAGAGAATGTGATGAGGTGCAATCCTATCTCCATAAGTTCCAAAAATGTTTCCTTTTATTTCATTAGATGGATACTGAGATGGCTTAAAAATTGCAATACCGGGATCGAACACCTTTTCCTTTAGGGAAAAATAAGACTCAAGCTCAGTAGACCTGGAAGAGGATCCGCTCATAAATCGCACAATCTCATCCTCAGAAGGGGGATAGAGAGGTGTCAAGACATAAGAACTGCGTATACCGGTGTCATCCGGCTTCTTCTCCTTTGAAACGGGTTTCTTCATATCCGAAGGAGGATAAAGACCATAATCATCAAAGTCCAAAGGAGGAGAATCACTCTCACTTGGAAAGTAGGTGTTGAGAAAAGTAGCAAAATATTCCTCAAATGAGTAGTCATCCAAAGTAGGATCAAGTGTTGTTGGCGAAGGATCTTCATCAAAAGTAGGAACAAGGCCATCATGAGAAGAATCATTCGAGAGAGTATCAACATCGTCAAAATCAAAATCATCATATGTTGGCATGTCTTTATACTCAGAAGAAAAATCATCAGAATCATCCATATCAGAACTAGAATCATCATCATAGTCATCATAGATCGGTGGAGACTTAAATATTGGTGGAGGATCTAAATTGGAGAGAGAATCATCCACATCATCTTGGAACAGTGGATTATCATAGCATGAATCGAAAAGAGGATTGTTGTAGACGACAAAATCATCAATCACATTAATCATATTCGTTGATTCTCTTCCATTGGGTTTGGTTGTGATCTTCCCCATTTTAAACACTTGTGCATCATTCCCGACCCTTAAGATTAACTCACCTTCGACAACATCGACTAATGCTTTTCCGGTTCTCAAGAATGGCCGTCCAAATATTAACGGAATACGAGGGTCCATTTCATAATCAACAACAACAAAGTCGACCAGAAAAGTGAAGGTGCTAACTTTAATAATCATATATTCGGCAATACCAACGGGGTAAGCGAGAGTGCGATTTGCTAGCTCAAGAGTCATCTTTGTTGGAGTAAGATTGGGTAATGATAACTTTTTCCAAACACTTAAAGGCATCAGATTAATACATGCCCCGAGATCGGCTAAGGCAGTAAATTCTTCGGTTTGGTTAAAAGTACATGGTAGCACAAAACGACCAGGATCTCCAAGTTTCTCCGGAAGTTCTTTAAGAAGGATTGCAGAAAATTTTTATTTAATCGAGTATTAACAAACTCGACCATCTTCTCCTTCTTATTAAGAAATTCCTTAACCATCTTAACAAATTTAGGCATTTGGGCTAGAGCTTCAACAAGGCTAAAGGTGATGGTCACTACCAAAATATTCCTCAAAACGTTTGACACTTGAATATCATCCTTAGTGAGCAATTGGCACTTGTCTAAGCGAGAAGGATAAGGGATGTTGGGTTTAGGTGGTGTAGATGTAGCAGGTAAGGGTTGAGATGTTGAAGGTTTATAGGTGGAAGGTGGGGTTGGTGAAGGGTGTTTCTTGGGTACTACTTCAGTAAGAGGTGGAGACGGTAATGGAGAACTAATACTAGGCGTGGGAGTAGGAGGGATAAATTATGGTGGAGGAGGTGTAGATGGAATAACTGGGGGAGGGATAGATGGTCCTACTAAGGTTGCTCAACTGCGTATAGTAATAGCACTCACATTTGCTCTCGGGTTGGTGATGGTGTTGGAAGGAAGAGAGCCCGAAGCAGAGGGTTGAGTAGTTGGTAAGAAACTAGCAAGCATATTCTTCAAATCATTTGTTTGAGTGCTAAAAGATGTTTGAATATCATGTCGAAGATCGGATCTAATATCATTCCCTTACTTAGTGATATCCCCTTTCAAGTTGATAATTTGGCTTTGCAGATTCTTGATTTGCTCTCCTTGGGTTCTCATGAAGGCTTCAACATCTTGATTAATGGGTGGTTGTTGAGCGGTTGGGTGATAAGGATTAGAAGCTCGTGGTGGGTTTCAGTTGCTTCTATTGTAGTTGTTGGGGTTGTTGTTTTGAGGAGAAAAACCGAGTGAAAGAAAGTTGTTAGAACGGTAACTTAGCAAGTTACGATCATCTTGAGGTCGAGCTTGATGGATTTCCGTTGAATAGTTACCATAAGTCGCATACACGTTTTCCGGATTTTCATGAGTAGAAGGACAATCAGTGTATGAATGAGGACCCCTGCAAATCTCACAAGAAGTTGCAACAACTTTAACTTGTTGTTGTTGATTTGTAGCCAAAAGTTGCATATTTTTACTCATTTCGACCATTGCGCGTGTCAATTCGGTGATATCAGGGTTTGAAAAAGTAGAAGAAACATTGAATCTCGGGTTATTCCTTGAAGATGCGGATGAATCCCAATTTTTGTGGTGAGCAGTCATGTACTCGATAAGCTCTCTACACTCCTCAGGTCTTCTTTTCATAAATGTGCCACCGGCGGCTGCATTAATCGTATCACGATCTCGAAATGTTAAACCGTTGTAGAAAGTATCAATTAAGGTGACGGGGAGCATGTTGTGGTTTGGACATCGATCGATCAAAACATTATATCGTTCCCAAGCATCAAAAAGTGATTCATTAGGTTCTTGTGTAAATCCACTAATTTGATTCTGAAGGCTCGTGACCATGGATGGTGGAAAGTAGCGCGACAAAAAGCATTGAGTCATCTCATCCCAAGTATGAATTGAATTCTTCGGAAGACGATCAAACCATTTTCGGCATGGTGGGATAAGGTGTGTGGAAATAGGTGAAGGCGAAGAAAATCCATAGTAACACTGGGCAACTTCATGCTTTGAGTAACGGTAATGAACTTGTCGAGATGTTTGTTGGCATCATCATTCAGAAAAACAAGTAATTCAGAGAAAACTAAATTAAGAAAAAAGGAAATCTTCGGAATGTTAAAACCCTTTTGCGAAGATATGATAGACAAGTACAGTAACATTAAAAATTCACGAAATAAGCTAAAAATAAGCACAAATCAAATAAGCAATAAACTAAACCTTAATCTAAAACAGTTTTAAGAAAAACTAATTAAACCACAAATTAAAAATTTGAAAAACACTAATAAAACTAAAAATTAAAAATCAACTTTTTATAAAATAAACTAATAAAAACACTTAATTAAAATCAAATCAAACACACAATAAGCTATCAAATCAATAAGCTAACACAATCAAAAACATAAAAACATAACAAACAATCAAATAAGCATAACAATAAGCACATAAACATAATGATTAAATCCAAACAAGAAAGGTAGAATGAGAGATTAATAAAAACTTGATGAAAATAAGATTCAACAATTAAAAGTAAAGATTAAACGTACAAATTTAAGGTGCAAGACAAGGTAATTAAATTACAATTAAGTAAATGACATTAAGAAAAGTGCAAGTAATTAAAGGTGGAAGACTAGTTTGTCAAGTTAGCCAACACCTCCTAATGTGTCATTAGGAGGTTATTTATAGGAGGATTAGTATGTCTTGATGCTTTCTTCATTTTCTCGTCTTTTCGTCTTTATAAATTCTTTGACTTTTTCGACTTTGTCTCGGGATTATTTGAACTCGTCTTATAATTTTTCATTTATTAGACTTGAGTTCTTCGACTTCATTAAACTTCGATAAATCTTCAGAATAGGCCTTGTACTTCCGTTCTTTTTGCATTCTTGATCTTTTGACTTCGTCTTTTGTCTTTTTCTTTGATAAAAGTCCGTGAAAGCCCATGTTTTCTTCCCTTTTCACATTTTGGTCCTAAATCACAACAAAAACACAAACCACGCATAATTATGACATTTACGACATAAAATACACGTTTTGGTTTGGTTATTATTATAATTATGTGGTAAAAGGATAAGTGTTTTCACACTTATTACTTCATTTCTACATCACTATTTCCCACCATTATTACTCCTTCATAAGAACTTCTTTCATCCCCGGAACAACCCTATGTTATATCCCCTGATATTTGTGAAGATGGTCTACCAACTCTTTGACGTGGTCTCCCATATTTCAAAGCAAGAGCTTTCCCATTTTGCTGCGAAGTACCATTGTAACTTCCCGCCTACTCAGACCACAATATTGGCCGCTTTGCCTGCAAGCTCACGGATTTGCTTTGTGGCCCTCTTTTGAAGACTTCCCGGCAGATCACCCAAGCCAGTACTACTCTCCAATGAGAACACTTAGCTGCCAGTTCCTAAGAACCCCACTTGTAGTAGACCACAAAACTCGTTGTGTCATGAGAAGGCGATTGTTATCTTATGAACCATGGATCTCTCCTGGCCACAGCCGATGTGGGATTTTCCTAGGTGTCACAACCATATACCAGGCAACCTACACCCTGAGGTGCCAGATCCGTTATCCGACATTGACAGCTTTCCCCATGGCAAGGTGGGTGTGTATACAACAAGTTTTGTGTTTGCCAACAATCGGGTACCGCTAAGCGGCTTCCTAGTATATGTCCTTAGCTTCTATAACATTCACATATCCCACCTACTCTACATTGGTGCAGCTAAAATTTCCAATTTTGATATTAACTGTTGCTTAAAAAACGTAGATCGAACCACAAATTTATTCCGCGCCTTCTATCTACCCTCTTGGATTAACGGGTGGATATCATTTTTCAAACGACCTGGTCCACTCCAATGCTATGAGACAAAGCTTAACTCCCTGAAGAGATGGAATGATAAATTCTTCTAGATAGACAATACCATCTATCCCTTTGAGTGTGACATCATTACGCAAGAAACAATGATGAAGGATGAACGACCTATCCCTGGTACATACAACGCAGAAGACGCTAAAAGAATTAATGCCGATAGCATCCCAATGCAAGAGTTCCCTGAATCTATACATTACGCCCTAGGGCTCAGTTGGAATATTCCTATGCTGATGGGGCAACTTCCACAATACAATGATAGTTTTGGCCATGGTAATATGTTCGTCCTGAAAAGTTCCATTCCTACCTATATGTAGTTTATGTTCCTAATTTTAAATCATTATGTCAAAATTATTAGTTTCTCACCACTGGTGAAACGAGAGTGCCCTTGGTTGGCGACCATGCGCCCCCGACCATGTACTCTGGAGTAACTTTCTCGTGGAATGGCTGAGAGTAGATGCACCATCCCTGTTGAACCGTCCCCCCCACCACCCCCCGCGCGCGCGCGACCAATGTTGTTGGGATTACAATAACCTTCAACGCGACACCCATTCGTATTGTTCATGGAATTGTAAAAACATCGTCTTTGGAGAATGATGAAGACTAAGGAGAGAGGAAGACATCCTCTGTAGATGAGCCGATCGTGATGCCCTATGAAGATGTCATACGTGTCCCTGGCTTTAAAAGAGAATTCACCATGCCAATTGGGACAAATCCTAAGAGGAGCCGATCCACGATTGCTAGGCCTCACACCAATGTTACTTCATGAGGTTTACTTGCAAAACCATGTGCAATGGTTATCCCTCAAAGGTAATATTTCCCACCACTACCTCTCTTTGTTGCCATATTATGCCCATTACGGTGTATTACTTTCACTCCTAACCACGATAGTTTAAATCTGTAGTCTTGAAGACGAAACGTATAAGGCTACTACGAGTGCTGCTTCTAGTGGCATCTTTCTTCCCACATGGAAAATTCCTTTGCATTGTGATTTGGGCAAGAGGTCTGACTGTGAAGATCTAACACCCCACCAAATGATATGCGCAGCGGAACTACAACATTTGGGTGCTAGGCAGTTATCATCACACATAAGCTATTTTGAACGACTCAAAGAGACGTAGGAATTTAAACATAAATTAAACATTGTTAAAAACATCAATGTCTACAGTTTTCCAACCCCCAAAATAAATACAAAACAGAGTTGCGTTAGGTCCCCACATAATCTTAACCCAAATTTACATTTCAGTTTCACAAGACAAAACATGAAAGATTTAAGTGATAAAAGGGAGGAAAGTCAAAGTAGACCGCCAAGCCACAACAACATCCATTCATTGCATGCTCCTTGCTACCATATTAGTGATTACCTGAAACACATGATAAATTGGGTCAACAAATAATGTTCAGTGGAATTTATAGGTTTTACAATCTCATTTTGAACATAAGTGTATAAAATCAATCAAGATCATTTATAGAATTGTCGATCAAACAATCTATCATTCAAGGTTATTTTCAATAATTATGTTTAAGCTCATGACACTAATCCGTTAACTCAATCACCCAGGCACATTTACCGGCGCGATTAAGATGAAACCATTTCCCCTTCTAAAGGCATTACTTGCAATTATAACTTATTTCTTATCACAAGTTATCCGTCCGCAGAGGGTACTCAAATTACTAGCTCTCGTCTCGGATAGGGTCGTTGTTGGTCCCTTGTAATTAGTACTATACTTAAGTAAACTAAGTATAGTACTAACCCATGGTTAAGTAATGCAATAAACTTAATACAAGTAAGTAAATTAACACAATGTTTTCAACGTTTAACTCTTAGCTTTATTAAAGAATTATACCCTATTGTATTCGAAGCTACAATAGGGATTGAATAGACAATGTGTGGTTTTGTGATCTCCTCACTAACAAGCTAGTCCAATCCTAACGATTGCTAAGCTTGACGATTCTATCAACAGGAGTTTAGAACTCAAGTGTATGATCGTGTTTGGAGGAGAGAAAAACTTCTTTGTGAATGTCTAAAGCATTTATTGCACAAACTTATTTTTCTCTCCTTTACAAGCATCCTATTTATAGAAGGAAAGTGGGTAGAAGACAATAATTGTTCATGTGCAATTCTTGTCTTATTGGTACAGTGTACTATCTTGTCATAACCTATTCTAAGTAGTAAGATGTAAGTCCTTTACACATGTTAGTACCCCATCTATCCCAAAAGGGTAAGTCACACTAATTGTGTGATGTACTTCATCTTGTTACAATTCAACTTATCCCGCCTTTTCTTCAGTCTTGGAGAATGTATGTTTTCTTCAGGGAGATCGTATGGGGTTGAGTGATTCTATTGCCACAACTCACTAAACCCATCACATTCTTCTTTGTCATAGAAGACATTCGTTGAGCTTCGCCTCTCTGAATGCTTGAGTCTTCCTTTTAGACTCAGTCTAGGAACTCGAAGGCAACTCACTGAGTGACTGTTAACTCAGTGACCTTGTTATGTTCAGGGTTAATTATTCACTTAGGCTGATTGTTATTCAAATCCTTCAGGGAGGTCATTAGGTACTGAATCGACCTAACAATCTCCCCCTATTTGGATATAAAATTTGCCTAAGTGAAATTGTTATAAGTGAGCAAAGAGGCTTCTTCTTATTACAAACTATTCTACCTGATGAAAAGACTTAATATAACAAAGTACTTCATTTTCATTCATCATTACATAAGACTGAATAGTCTGATACAAGAAACATAAAAAACCAAAAGATTACATTTATTCAGGAATCCATTGGTTCCCTCTTCACCCTTGATGACTTTAACACCATTTCTTTGTCAGGCCTCCTAGCAATTATATCCCTGAGCTTCTCACCAAATCTTTTATTCTCATCAGTCTGAATTTGTCCAGCCATCACAAGAAAGATGAGAACACTCTCAGTGGTGCATTTCTCTATGTCACTCATTCTTTGAAATGCTTGATCCCCAAATACATCAATGAAGAAGATACCCCACTCAGGTTCCTCTATAACCATGTTGTTCACAAAGGGGACATTTTTAGGGAGAGTACGATTGCATTCTAACATAGAGATCTTAGTCTCAGCTTCAAGCTCAACTCTATTTCTCTTTCTTCCCTGGGCTTTGGTTGGATCCTGTTCAGATAATGGAAGATCTTCAGTGATTCCCAATTGTTCCTTCATTTGATTCAACATCTCATATCTCTTACTGAGAGAGTTGAGTATCTCAGGGACACACTTGTTTGTTTTAGTCCTGAAAATCCTTCCCATTTCGTCCCACTCACTGAGACCGAAATCACCAAATGAAAATTTCTTCATGACTTCAAAGTTCCTCTCATCATTATTTATGTAAAAAGATACTGAGACTGGTGTGGTATGAGGAATGATCTGAAGCTTAGTGATTGGTTCAGGCTTTCTTCTTTGGGTGACGACTTTGGTGTATTGGTCATACAACTTCTTAAGTTGTGTGGTTCTTTGTTTTTGCTTCAAGACCATTTCATCCTGAATGGCCTTGAGTTCCTCCTCCTCCTTCTGAATGAACTCCTCTCCCCCTTTCTTGCTCAGCAAGACCTCAGGGTTACCACCTACTTCTTTTACAAACTCAGTGGACACCTTCAAGATCTCAGCCTTTGTTGCTTCATTAGCCTTAGCCGACTCCATTCTATCTAGATACACTTGGATTTGATCAGGAGTCATTTGGTACATTATTCCCTTTATCTCATATGGTACCAAGACCAAAGCATCAGGATCGGGCCTTACTTCCCTTGAAGCCTTTACAAGTTTCTTTGGAGGTGTAAGGGTTTCATCAACTATACCTTTGCCCCTATTTGACTTAGATACTGAGGGCTCAGGGTTGGTAGGAATTGAGTTTAAGAGTTGGGGTTGTGCTAGTCTTTCCTGCTCCCCCTCAGTGTGAGAAGGAGGTTCATTCCATGTTAACATCATAGGTGGCACATTCTCCCCCTCAAAAGTTGAAGGATCAGCCTGACTAATCCCAAATTTTGCCCGTTATGAGGATCCTGAGGTGGGGGTGATCCCTTAAAAGCCTGAAACATCTCAGTCACCATCTCCTTCATGGACTGAGTGTCTACTTTGATAGTGCGAACATCTAACTGAATAAGGGATTGAGTGTTTTCAATGGTGGTGATCCTTGTCCTGAGCCTAGGAATATCAGCTTCTTTCAGGGATTTGGAGATGTCAGAGAGATTGGTGGCATTAGCCATGTATCCTTGTGCAGCCTTTGACAATCTAAACTCTGCTTCTGCATCCATATGAACATCCTCATAGATGGCATCGCATTTCCCTTTCACCACATCCAAGTCAGACTTGAGAGAGTCTAACCTAGTGAAAACCTTAGTGAGCCTGTCTACCTTCAGGAACTCAAGTAATTGACCAACTCGGAATTGGACTCAGTGGTGCTAGTTATCAGTCCATCCAGAGTTGTCTTTAAGGACACATTTGCCTCAACCGTTGGAAGAGCATGGTTAAGGAAGTTGATGAGCTTCTTTTCCTGATTCTCATGACTGTTGTTAACAGAGCTGATGAATTCCATTTGATTATCTACCTGAATTCTCATATTCTCCTCAGCCAGATCAAACCTATCACTATATGTCCTGAACTCATCAAGGAGTTCATCAGCCTTTGAAGCCAAATCTTCATGAGCCTGAGTTACCTCAGCCTGTAAGGATTTCAAAGCTACCTCATCCAGAACCACAGTCCGAGTCCCCAATGTAGAGGTGTCAAGTTTTGCCTCTTGGTAGGGCTTGTTCGGTGCCTCAAGGGAGGGCTCCTTTTGTTCGGATGCCTCAGGGGAGGGCTTTCGTTGAGCCTCAGGGGAGGGCTGTATGTCTGCGAACAAGGGAGGGGACTGTGGCTTCTGGTCTGATTGAGGAGGGGCCTGAGTTTCAGGTTCTTCCCCAGCCTCAATCATTTCTTCTCGCCACTGAACCCTTGGAGTAACTCATCAGGCTTCTCAAGTAAACTTATAAAATCTCCAAAGTTCAGTGACCCCTTAGGTTTATCTAGCTCCCCTTCAGAAGAAAGTTTGCCTTTGTTGTCGTCACTCCCTGCCCCAAATCCTGAGGCTTGGGATTTAGCCAACTGATACTCAGGGATAGTTTGTGATTGATCAGGTGTGGAGGTAGGTAATAAGTGTGTAAACACTTATCCTTTTGCCACTAAAATCAAGTAAAAACAAGACCTAATCATGTGTTTAATGTCGTAAATGTCGGAATTACGCGTGGTTTTGTGTTTTGTGTGTTAATAGGTACAAATGATCAAAAGAAGAGAATACACGGGATTTCACGGTCAAATGTCGAAGAAAAGTCAAGAAAGAGACGAAGAAAAAGTCAAAAGATCAAAAGTGTGCCGATGATCACGAAAACCGGCTAAACCGAGACTCCTTCGTTGGGTTTTGCTCCTACAAGAATTTAAAATCGAAATTCGTGATAAAAAAGGAGCGGAAAACCTAGCCGCGGATCACCTTAGTAGACTTGAGGATCCTTATCAAGGGGAATCTCCAAATCAAGAGATTAATGAATCCTTTCCCCTTTAAACCTTAATGTCTATTAATTCCAATCTTGATGATACCCCATGGTTTGCGGACATTGCAAACTATTTGGCGGGTGGTGTTCTTATCGAAGGGTTATCGTCCCAACAAAAGAAAAAATTCTTCAAGGACGTTAAAACGTACTATTGGGACGACCCTTATCTTTTCAAGCAATGTGCGGATTTAATCATTCGTAGATGTGTTGATGGGTCGGCGGCTTTACAATTCCTTGAAGCTTGCCATAAAGGACCTACCGGTGGTCACTTTGGTCCTAATTACACCGCTAAAAAAGTTTTTGACTCCGGATTCTATTGGCCCTCCATTTATCATGATGCACATGAAATGGTTAAAATTTCATTCAAGAATGTGAAATCTTTGACGTATGGGGCATCGACTTTATGGGGCCGTTTCCATCATCGAAGGGAAACAAGTACATCCTCGTAGCCGTTGACTACGTATCAAAATGGGTTGAAGCAAAGGCTTTACCTACTAACGATGCGAGGGTGGTTGTTAACTTCTTGAAACAATTGTTTTCTCGATTTGGTGTACCTCGTGCTATTATTAGTGATCGCGGGACTCATTTTTGCAATGATCAATTCACAAGAGTCATGGCTAAGTATGGTGTCAATCACCGACTTTCCACCGCGTATCATCCTCAAACTAATGGACAAGCCGAGGTTTCTAACCGTGGTCTTAAGAGAATCTTAGAGCGAACCGTGGGAGAGCATCGTGCCTCATGGGCCGATATATTAGATGATGCTTTGTGGGCTTTCCGTACCGCTTATAAGACACCTATAGGTTATACCCCTTATCGCCTTGTGCACGGAAAGGCGTGCCACCTCCCCATTGAGTTGGAGCATAAGGCTTATTGGGCCTTGAAATGGGCTAATTTTGACATAAACAAAGCCGGTGATCATAGGAAAATCCAACTCAATGAACTCATTAATCTACAAAGAGAAGACTAAGCTCATTCATGATTCCAAGATTAAAAACTGAGAGTTCCATGTTGGTGATCAAGTTTTATATTTAACTCTCGGTTGAAAATCTTTTCGGGTAAACTTAAGAGCCGTTGGTCCGGTCCATTCACCGTGGCCCAAGTCTTCCCTTATGGCACCATTGAGTTATCCCAACCAAATGGGCCCAACATTAAGGTGAATGGCCAACGGGTTAAGTTGTACTATGGAGAGGACATCTCTCACGAGATGATTCTATCCCTCTCCACATTTCCCTTGAATTAATTCGGGAAATCGAGTCGAGCTAGAGATTCGTGATAAATAAATCAAGCATCGTATAACTAGGTAAGATTTTTACCTTACCATCCTTTCCACCCTTGTTCACCTTCATCCATTGTCCACCAATAAGTGTAGGGGGGGCCAAATAGGTTGTTTGTGTGTTGTGATTGTGTGCAGGGACATGTGCTTTGATGATCCACTTTTGGTTCTTTTGACGCGACCCGTGATCCCGTGTTCCCGTGTACCCGGTTCAATCAAAACTATTGTGATTCATACTTGTATATAAATAAAACGAATAAATGCAATCACTTTAATTGTCCCTTCCTTAGCTCGATTTTAAACAACATACTCAATGTCCTAAGTGTAGGGGAGTTTATTCGCCCACATGCTTAAACATTAAGGACAATGTTTATATTAAGTGTAGGGGGGACTTCTATCGAATTTTAGTGGGCTTTTCCATGAATTTGACCCCATTTAACCGGAAAATTTTAAAAAAAAATTTCAACATTTTTCAAATTTTTGATCTATTTTGGCCTAGTAGTATTTTTATTTATTTTCTTTCCTTTTATTATCACATTGCAATAATTTCCATTTCAAGAATAAAATAATTAAATTAATAATTAAATAAAATGGTTTTAACAAGTTTAGATATCTTTGATATATTAGGCTCGTCGTGAATATTTTAACTCAACCCGAGTGTACGTATCCGAGTTTACTCTAGCTAGTATCCTTAACCATATGGACTTTAATTGGTTTATTAGGCTAAGCATCCACGAGTCTCATTCCTTGAGATTTTAAATGTGGAGAACGAGAGATGATAGAGTTAATTATAAGTTCGGTATTCTTTCATTAACTTATGTGAGTTAGTTATGAGCTTTTTCTCCCATCACTTGTTAATAAATATATTTGCAATAAATAAGGTTGTACGATTTAAAAGGTTACTTAGCTTCTAGCACAATATCGTTTAAAAGTTGCTCGGTATTAATTAGAGTTCATAGCCAAGGCATAACTTATTGAAGTGGGACGCGAAGATTGGCTTATCCAAAAAGGCCATAACAAGGCATGAGGATACCCGAGTCCAAAAAGGCCCTCACAAGGCATGAGGATTCACTTTTTGCTAAAGATCCTAAGATGATGTAAAGATCATTAATCCAAAACAATATGAAGGATCAAGACACACGACGAGAAGCAATTACTCACCTAAAGATCATGGAGAAGTCTATCCAAAAAGACCCTAACAAGGTATGAGGATAAATAGATCCAAGTCCGAAAAGGAGGCGGATCGTTGTATATCAAAATCCTAAATAAAGAAGAGGATAAATGAAGAAGTCGTGGTCAACGTTTGAAGCATCTTTCACACCTTATGAAGATGTATACCAAAATGAAGAGAAGACCATAATTTCAAGATCGTCTCTCAAGATTTGAAGTTTGAAGTGCAAGCCAAATATCGGTCCGAGAAAGGTCTCAAATCGTGAAACGAGTTATGCCAAGATATGAACTTTATGAGGTTTCGAGAAGCCGTTTTAAAAGATTTTGTCCTTTAGCTAACTATTGATTAAATCATCCCACTTTATTTTTGGCCTCAATAAATTATCGAAATAAGTCAAAAATTCATCCTCGTGATCATTCAACACATAAATAAAATACAAGAGATACACCGTAGGAATAAGGGGGTCTAAGTGATTAACTAAACCACATGAGCAAGTGTTAGTTGTGCTAACTTGTAATAACAATGATCTCGTTTTTAAGCTTGGTATGGGGAACGTGAAACTTGAGGATGATTTATATTCATGACACCAAAGCCCTAATTAAAGTCTTAGACTTCTTTACAAGTTTCTTCCATCTAATAATTTCCAAGTTAATAAATGATTATAACTTTTGTCTCTTTCTTAAAGTTTTTATCTTTTCGTCGTAGTATTAGTGGTAATAGGAAAGGCCATTATGGATTGATTATGAGAAAAATGTAACTTTATGCTTTAAAACTATGCATTGCATGGGGTCATTGCAATAGTCAAGTGTAGGGGATTTAATAAGTGTGTAAACACTTATCATTTTGCCACTAAAATCAAGTAAAAACAAGACCTAATCATGTGTTTAATGTCGTAAATGTCGGAATTACGTGTGGTTTTGTGTTTTGTGTGTTAATAGGTACAAATGATCAAAATAAGAGAAAACACGGGATTTCACGGTCAAATGTCGAAGAAATGTCAAGAAAGAGACGAAGACAAAGTCAAAAGATCAAAAGTGTGCCGATGATCACGAAAACTGGTTAAACCGACACGAGGTTGAAGGAAACGAATAAGAAAGCCGAAGTCAAGCTCGTTTTTAGCGGATTTAATATTTTTGGAGTTAAACGGCTAAGTGGGTCCCACATTTGGTATTGGGCCTAAAAGCCCAATTACCATTATCTTTTGTCAAAATAAACGGATTGGGCCCAAGCCCATATATAATACAATGAGACGGATGGATGAAACTTGGGCTTGAACAAGTGCAAAATAATGATACAGATGGCTTGTTTGGATAAATTGGGCCACAAGCCCAATCACTAAAACTAAACAGACGCAAGAAATATAATTGATGGTCAAGTTTCCAGTCAACGTGACACACATTCATTCCCCACACTTTTAACCTCACCCACACATTTACTCACCCCCTCCACGTGTTTTCCACTTACCCCAAATAAATAAATAAACATTTACCCTTCTTTTGTTTCGTTACAAACGAAACACACACATCTTATGTTTACTGCTCACCTCCTTCTTCCCCAAAAACTCTCCACCTTTCACTCAAACCCTAATTTTTACATTCTAAATTAACCCAATTAAAATTGGGGGTTTTACCCTCAATGGGTAATTAACACACAAAGAAATAAATCCCCCCAGTTTTCGGATCAATCCACCATGTGGTCCTCAAAACCTCCATCCGACGTGGCCAATCCCTCCCATTTGATTGGCTACTACACGTCCATACACCCATTCCACCAATAAAATTGAGCCACATAACCTATCAAGAAAAACAACTAGCACATCAAAGTGCCACGAGGGAAATCCGTGGTCACAAGGAACAATCTCAACCACTAGATTAGAAGAAAAGAAGAGAGAGAAGAAGAATGATGGAATCAACGGTGGGATTTGGATGCTTACAAATGAAACCAAGATTAGGGTTTCTTGGGGTTCCTTTATAAAAACCCCTTCATATCATGTAATCAGAATGCCTTTTCTTTATTTTTTTAATTTTCAGTAAAATAGATTGATAGGTTTTAAATCTTGTAATTTCTTTTTCCAGTATTTGTAATTTCTTATTTTATTAATGAAAAATTAAATTTCGTTTTAATTCTCGTCTCAACTTAAATTCCAGTTACTGTTTCTTTTTTTAATCTATTTAAAAAAATATTTGTACTGTTCTCGTTATTGTTATGATATAAAAAAAATAAAGGAAAGTAAAAATTGATTTCCCCCACTGGGAAATCATTAAATTTGGTACTGTTCATGGAGATCTTTTTGGTTCGAGTGCTATATGGAGTTCGAGGCCTGGTGTTGATTTTCGAAGGTGGAATATAAGGTGGTGAGGTTCGTTTGTTTTCGGTTAATAAGACGGCTCAGCGCCTTGTTTTCTTCCCAATGGAAGTCTACAAAAGGTTCTAAGCTTCTTATTTATAATTTTCTGCTTAAGTTTTAATCATTAATTTGGTGTTTGGAACTGCTTAGATTATTTGCTTATTTTTATATACATAAAGTTTCTGTTAAGTTTATTTGACATTTTTAATCTGTTTATTATCTGGTTATTATTGGGAATTTGATGTTTACCTATTTGCTGAATTTGATTATGCGTGTCACTAGTAGCTTATTTGGTTTTCGTTTATGTTTCCTATCCTGTTTAGTTGGTTAATCTTATAGTTTTCGATCTGCTTAATAGAATTTGATTTTGGATTTTCTGCTTGGTTTGGAGTAGTATAGATCTGCTTATTTTAGGTTATACTTATCTGCTTAATTGGAGTTTTTTGTTCTAGAGTAATCTACATATTTGTATTTCTTTTTATGTGCTTATTTTGAATTGATCTAGCTTATTTGGTTTTCGTATATGCTAGATTGCTTATTATTGTAAACTGAATATTTGAATCTGCTTGTTAGTTTATTTTGCCTTTTATAGCTTATGTGGTTACTGCTTACTCTGCTTATTTTGGCTTAGCTTATTGTCTGTTGGGTTCGTTTTTGCTTATTGTATTTTTCTGCTTATCTCAGACCCAACTGGTCTGAGGTATTATTCTGTCCAAATAAAAAGTGCCAAAAAAAATATTTACAAATTTCCGTCACTGCTCAGATTCGAACCCTGGACCTCCTGTCCAGGGGCCAAATATCATAACCACTTGTGCTAGACATCTGTTTGTTTATAGTCTCACTCATTTCCATTAATATAGCGTAATTTAAGGGTGGGCAGTTTTTTATAAATTAGTTCAAATCAATTTAAAGTTTATTTATTAATTATTATTTACTTTGATCAGTTTTTTTATAAAAATACAAAAAGACAAAAAAAAATTTTATTTACTTTTATAACTTTAAATTTGTTTTCATTTTATTTAGAATAGATTTACTTTTATTTTTAAATTTAAATTAGTTTAAATATTTTTATTTCAAATTTACTTTCAAATTAGTTTAAATATTTACTTTTATTTTTAATTAGTTACATTTAGTTTAAATTTTTAATTAGTTTTATTTCGTTTTCAAATTAGTTTAAATAGTTAAAATTAGTTTTATTTAATAGTTTCTTCAATTTAATAGCAATTAGTTTTAAAAAAATACCAACAAAAAGAGATTTTACCAAAAACAAAGTTAAGTCGATACGTTAAACCGGAAATCAAATTCGAGTCGAATCGAGGAAAAACGAACTTAATTAATTGTTACATACAAAAATCCTAGTTTCAGTAGGATCCCTATCAGCGAGGTGTTTTACCCGTGGGCGTCCCTCTGAGTCTTTGGGATCAAGAGTGGTTCCCTCAGGCAAAGACTTTTGTTTTAGTGTGCCTTCATCGGGAGTTATGGAAGTGAGATTCCTATCAGCGGGGTGTTTTACCCGTGGGCGTCCCTCTGAGTCTAAGGAATCAAGTTTTGGGTCCTCAGGCAAAGACTTTTGAGCTAGTGTGCCTTCATTGGACTTGGTAGAAGTTATAGGCCTATCAGCGAGGTGTGTTACCCGTAGGCGTCTCCCTGAGTCTTTGGCCTTAGTTTTGACCTCAGGAAAAGGTTGTGATTTACGAATGCCCTCATCGATCTGAGTGGATGGCAGTCCCGTAGAAGAAGGTTGTATGTTTCCTTCTCCATCAAGAGGACCAGTAGGTTGGCCCGTCGACCCTGATTGTGATGTATCAGGGCCTCCCGTGCTCTTTCCCTTGGGGTATTTGAAGCTTGGTCTGAACAAGGGCAGTCTTTTTAGCCTTGTCCTTTTTGGGTCGTGCCTCGGAAGCCTCAGGGCCCTGTGCCTTTGTTGGTTTGGTCTTTGGCACAGTCTGAGTCTTCTTGTTTTCCTTCTTTGGTAAGAAGGGAATGGGAGACACGGATGATTCACGACTGATCACCTCAGTCATGTGAGCCGTCAATGCAATTAGGTTGACTTCAGATGGGTTCTTTGGAAAGTTTGTTGAACTCAGGATTGGAGTAGAAAAAACATTGAACTTTTCATGAGTGTAAAGAGAACCCAGTAACCGTTCTAAGGCGCATGATATGAATCTTGGGTAAGAAACATATTTTTGCCTTGACTCCTTCAGGAGCCTGGTTACGAGATCATTATAAACAATCTCTCCTATGTCAATCTTCAGTCCATTAATAAGACTGTAGATTAGCATCTGCTGAGTAGAATTAACTTGCTCAGTAGATGAGTAGTTCCCACCGATCACCTGAATCACAAAAGTGACCAGGATCCTCCAAGCCATGAGGAAAGCAGTTTTTTTCAATGGGGTTTTAGTCACATGTAACTCAGGGACCCCGATTTCTTTTAGTCCTTATTTAACTTACTCCATGTCAGGATGTGCAACATACTTTCCATTGTTATAATCAAGTCCACTGCTTTGACAAAATATTTTGAAGTCTAAAATCAATGGTGTCTTCCCATTGTTTGCAGTGAACATGATGACACAGTTCTTATGTGACTTGATCTCAGACCCCTGAGATCCTTCAGGCCCTTGGGTAGGGGTTACAACCACAGCCGTATACCAGAACTCCCTGAGATATTCATGGTATAAGACTGAGGGGGTTTTTGTAAAAGCATCAGCCCAACCCGCAGTTTTTCAAAAATTTGCAAATTGGTTAGTAGGCTGATACACTACTAGGGTAATTGAAATTTCCCTCATAGTTGTTTCCAGCAAAATGGACACCCTCATTGGTGAGATGTTCAGCCTGAGGAGCATATTTGATTGCCTTGGACATTGCCATTAAAGATAGCTTTTTAAAGATTTGAAAAAGGACAATGGCAATTTGTGGAAATCAAATCAAGACTTGTTTCTTGTTATAATACAACAAGATTCACCAAGTGACTAATGAGAACTTTTTCCTTGTAAAAGGATCAAGAGTTAGAAACAATAGGTAACTTTGATTGCTTGTGCTATATAACAATAAAACGAGTAATCAATGTGATCGCCTTGTGTACAAGAAATCTTTTCTGGAAATTAGTTTGAACACACACACTTTTTCTTTGAGAGAAAACTTTGGCAGAGTAAAATTGCAAGTTCTTTATGTGTGTGTTTGTTTGTGGTTGTGGGGTATTTATAGGCTCGGATGTGAAGGAGATTTGTATTTGCTATAATTTCTTTTCACATCCGCTTTTAATGAAAGCGTACAAGTGGTCCCCCTATTTTCTTGGCAACTGTTCCATTACTGCAAAGATAACGCTTTTTCCAGAGATGACGTGGGGTCACGTGCATTTGAAAGGACGTTTTTACAACAGATTTTGCTAGAAAAAGGGTAAGCATTTAATGCTTAGTGGGATACTTGTCATGAGTGACCCTTTGACTGGTTTATGACAATTTATTGAAGGTATATATGTTCCTTATTTAATATTATGACTCACCAACCTAGGACATTAGGTAACTAAATCCTTAGAGCATTTAGTTACATCATTTAATGTACCTCAATGTCAAATGGTGGACAATAAGATATATTTACTCAGAGTGAAGATAAAGAATATACATTATACTGATTTCAATGTCGTAAGGGAGACTGATTAATCAATATTCAGCATACCAAGTTCAGCTTTTAGTCTAGTGAACGTTGGTTCATCCAAAGGTTTGGTGAAAATATCAGCTAGCTGATATTCAGTGGGGATGAAGTGTAATTCAATATCTCCTTTTAAGATGTGATCCCTGAGGAAGTGATATCTTATGTCAATGTGTTTAGTCCTTGAATGTAGGACTGGATTGTTTGAAATGGCAATTGCACTAGTGTTGTCACAAAAGATAGGGACTACTTTGTATTCCACATTATAGTCCCTGAGTTGACTTTTCATCGAAAGGATGTTTGCATAACAACCAGCAGCTACCACGTATTCAGCCTCAGCAGAGGACATTGCGACTGACTGCTGTTTCTTTGCACTCCAACATACTAGCTTTCCACCAAGGAATTGACATGCACCTGAGGTACTTTTTCTATCCATGTTGCAGCCAGCATAGTCTGAGTCTGAGTATCCTTTAAGATCGAAACCTGAACAACGAGGATACCATAGACCCAGTGAGGGAGTACCCTGCAGGTACCTGAAGATTCGTTTAATAGCAGTAAGATGTGATTCTTTGGGATCGGCCTGATATCTTGCACATAAGATTGTTGAGAACTGAATATCAGGCCTGGTTGCAGTTAGGTACATTAATGATCCAATCATTCCCCTGAATAAGGTTTGATTGACTGGTTTACCAGCAAGATCAGGACCTAAGTTGTTGGGGGGAACCATGGGAGTCTTTACTGAACCACACTCAGAGATATCATATTTCTAAAGTATTTCTCTGGTGTATTTTTCTTGAAAGACTGAGATCCCCTTGTCCCCTTGTTTGATTTGTAGTCCAAGAAAATATCTTAATTCACCTATCATACTCATTTCGAATTTCTCTGTCATAAGTTTATCAAACTTTCTACAAAGATCATAGTTAGTAGATCCGAATATGATGTCATCAACATATATCTGAACTAGTAGAACATCCTCCTTGGTTCTGAAGATAAACAAGGTGTTGCCTATCTTTCCCCTGACAAATTTGTTCATTATCAGGAATGTAGAGAGAGTTTCATACCATGCCCTTGGTGCTTGTTTCAGTCCATAAAGGGCTTTGTCAAGTTTATAAACATGGTTTGGGAACTGAAAACTCTCAAAACCATGGGGCTGAGCAACATAAACTTCTTCAGTGATCTTTCCATTCAGGAAGGCACTTTTTACATCCATTTGGAAAACTTTGAAGTTCATGTAGGTAGCATAGGCCAGGAAGATCCTGATGGCTTCCATTCTTGCTATAGGGGCGAAGGTTTCCTCATAGTCGATCCCTTCAAGTTGACCACACCCCTGAACAACCAACCTAGCTTTGTTTTTTATGACAATTCCATCTTCATCAATCTTGTTTTTAAATACCCATTTTGTACCAAGAGATGATTTCCCTTTAGGGAGAGGAACTAGTTTCCACACTTTGTTCTTGAGGAATTGGTTGAGCTCTTCTTGCATGGCCTCAACCTATCCTGGATGTGTCAGGGCCTCTGAAACCTTCTTTGGTTCACTTTCAGAGAGAAAGTCTGCAAACAGACATTCATGGGCTGAGGCAGCAGAGAGTTTAGCAGCCTGACTGCGTGTGAGCATCCCCTCAGATACATCACCATTTATGTTTACAAGCTCTATGTGTTGTTGTCTTGACCATCTGTCCTGAGGACTTGGATTAGAGCTTGTTGATGGTTGTTGATTATCAGGGACTAGAGATTCAGTACATTGTACTGAGACATCACCTCCTTCTGAAGGATTTTCAGTAATAGGGTATTCAATATTTTCATCACTTGTCCCTTCATTGTTCTCATAGATGGGTGAACCGTTTGATTCATTAGCTTGAGAACTGATAACTTCAGGGACATGTTGGGACGTGATTAAATTATCAATTGACCTATTATGAGGTGATATATGGAAGAAAATATCAGCATCAGTTTGATACTGTTTTGAGGGACAATATTCATACTCATCCGGAGGATATCTTGATGAGTCATTGATCCCTATTTCTTCCATTGATTGATTTGTGAAGTTAATGGCATCCATACTTTCATCAAAGGTGACATGAAATGATTCCTCAATCTGTTGTCTCCTTGTGTTAAAGACCCTGAAGGCTTTGGAGACAAAGGAGTATCCAAGAAAGTATCCATCATCAGCTTTGGCATCAAATTTACCAAGATGGTCCTTTTGATTATGAATGAACACAGGACAACCAAACACATGAAAGTAGCTGATATCTGGAATCCTTTGCCTGAATATTTCATAAAGAGTCTTATCATGTCTTTTGACAATGATACATCTGTTCTGAGTATAGCAAGCTATTTTTAAGGCCTCAGTCCATAAGTGTTTTGAAAGATTTGATCCATTAATCATCGTTCGAGCAGCTTCGATGAGAGTTCTATTCTTCCTTTCAGCCACACCATTTTGTTCAGGTGTGTAAGGAGAAGAGAAGTTCTGAGAAATTCCTTTCTCATCACAAAAACTCTCAAGCTCTTGGTTCCTGAATTCTGTTCCATTATCAGTTCGTATTTGTTTAACTTTGGTATCATTTTGATTTTCTACTTGCCTGATAAAAGACATTATGAATTCAGGAGCTTGACTTTTCTTTTTCAGGAAGTATACCCAAGTGTATCTAAAATATTCATCAACAATCACAAGAGTGTATTTCTCATGATTTATAGACATTGGACTAACTGGTCCAAACAAGTCCATATGAAGAAGATGAAGACACTTCCTGATAGAAAAGTTTAGTTTTGGCTTAAAAGAAGCTCTCTTGTGTTTACCTTTTTCACAGGCTGAACAAGGTTTGTCTTTTGCATACACAAGAGAAGGTAGGCCAAGAATTTTGTTTTGTTTTGCAAGTTTGTTCATATCTTTGAACTTTAGATGTGACAGTCTCTTATGCCAAAGCCAATGGACAGAGTCTGAGGCTTTAGCAAAGAAACATGCTCCTGAGTTTGTTACAGATGACATGTCTAGGACATATACATCATTTCTTCTTGGAGCAGTCAACACAATCTCTTTGTTAGCATTGAAGATTGTACCTTGCTTATCATCAAACTGAACGATGTACTTAGCATCACACAGTTGACTGATACTGATGAGATTGTACTTCAGACCATTTACAAATGCCACTTTTGAGAAAACTATTCCACCACATTTGATTGAACCATATCCCTCAGTAACACAGGATGAATTATCACCGAATACTACCTTAGGACCTGGTTTCTCCACGTATTTGTGCAGATAACTTTTGACCCCTGTCATACTTCTTGAACACCCAATGTCTAAGTACCAGACAGGATCCTTGAAGTGTTTCTGCACAGATAACGAGTTGGATTAGTTTCTCTTGTGAGCCCACTTCTTAGTAGGCCCTTTGGCTCGAAGAGCCTGACGTCTTTCACCTCGTTTGAAATACTCAAACTCAGCGTGGTCTGAGGTAGAATGAACATTGCTTCCACATGTTTTGCAGCTTAGTCCGACTGAGGATTCAGTACTTTGAGATGACTCAACTATCATTCCTCTTCTGACCATGATGATTCTATTGTGTCCTGAGGTAGTGTGATCATTGCTTCCATAAATCTCACACTCAGGGTAGTACACACAATCATCAGGTCTATGATCGGGAATCCCACAATGTGTACAAGGTGGGTAAGGCTTAGCCTTGGATTTTCTGGTTTGTTCTAAGGTGGGCCCATAGTTGTAAGGCTGAGCATTGTATCTTTTAGCATTTTTAATAGAAGCAATGAGCATCTCATGATCTGTTGTCCTGTGATCTTCACTTTTTCATTTCATGCAATAGAGAACTCTATAGTAGTCATCAGTGGTGTGATTTGTATAGTGGCATAGCTCACAGGTAGGTTTCTTTGTTTTAACTTTCTTGGAAGACTCAGGTTCAGTTTTGTTACTTTTTGATGATTCAGGCTGTGAGGACACAGATGTTTCACCCCTGAGATTTAGAGGCTGAGTTCAGCTTCTCTTCCATGAAAAGTTGGAATAATCTACTTAACTCATCTTGATTTACAATAGGAGTAGAGTTGACTGAATGTTTAGGAGTCCCTGAGGGAGATATGTGTTTGGTTATCTTTTTAGTGACAGTTCCTGACTCAGTGTGATCTGGTATCATTTTTTAGTCAGGCTTTGTTTGTTCAATACAACTTAACCCAATTCTTCCTCTAGGTGAGTGTTCTTGATAAGACAATGGAATTAATTCAGAACATGGACTTGCTCCTTGAAGGTTTTTCAAAAGAGGTATAGGAGTTTGAATGTTTTCAGCGACACTAGATGTTTTAGTGTTACTGACTTTATCAGTCTCTTCATTTAGACCAAGTTTTTCATTAATAGCCTGAGATTCAGGAATTAATATTTTTCCAGTGTCAAAGTTAGGCAAAACACTCTTAGGATTTGACCTCTCAACCCAGTCCTGTGACTTAGGAATCATTTCATGATCAAACCCAACTAAAGCAGGGAGAAATGCCTTTTCACTCATTTCCTTAGTTGGTGCCTTTTTAGTGAGTTGTCGTGCCCCAAGAATTTTCTTCTTTTGGGAAGGTATTTCACTGTCTATACACTGAGAAGCTAAGGTAGAGCTATTTGTCCATTTCTCATTGATTCGTTTTTCTATCTTAAGTTGTTCTTGAAGAGCATGATTGATTTTGGTGAGTTTAGTGTTCTGAAGTTGACAGCTTACTGCTTCAAGTTTAGCTTGTTTTAGAACTAATAATCATCTCTATATTTGTTTAATTCAAAAACAAGTTTATTATATTTTGACAAAAGATTCAATCTTTGCTCTTCAACAAACGATAGGTGAATGTTAATATACTTAAGGAATTTTTGCCAATCAGATTCTTCATCCATAGAGAGAAGCATGTTTACCTTTCTCATGGTGATGTCAACCCATTCTCCATTTCGAGCATGATTCTTTCCAACTGATAAATCATCATCAGCTAGAGCCATTAACACTTGATACCTGACTTCCTCCTCTTCTGAGGACAGATCTTCATCATCCCAATCAAAAGTTTCAGCTACTAGACCTTTGGCTTTGTTTTGAGCAGGCTTTTGAGTCTGAGCAATTGTAGGTTCAGCTTCCAAGAGTGCAAGTTTAGCTTTTACATTTTTATACTCAAACCTATAGTCCTTCTCAATTTTCTTACTATTATGAAAACTTTGATTAATTGGAGAAGCCTGAATTAGTTTTGGTGTAAACTTGGGTTGAAAATTGTCATTCCTTATGAAAAACTTTGATTTTTATAAGAGGCCAAAGGGGTTTTTGAAAGACAATATTTAGCAAAATGCCCAGTTTTACCACATAGATAGCAATCCACTCCCTCAGTGGATTGGTTACCAGCAAATCTAGTTCTTTTGATATAACATTTGGTATTTGCCAACATGGCCCTTTCATGATATTCCCTGTTCAAATCTCTTATGTATTCAATACTAGATCTTTCATCCACCTCATCATCTGAGGTTTCCTGAAAATTTTGAACAAGTGCATTTGAGTAAAAAGCAGTTGAAATGAGGCCATTATCAATTTGAGTGGTTTTGGCTGAGGTGTCTGTTATTAAGGCCTTCTTGGACTCATGATATCTTCTATTTATCAGATTATCTTCATAGATGAATCTCCCATAAATATCTGCAAGATCCTGAGTCTGTATGTGATTAGCATTTCTCAGTCCTTGAGAAAAACCAAGCCATTTTTCAGGGAGACTGTTCACAAAACCAACATTGATTTCATGCTTAGACAGTGTCACCCCATCATTCGTTAGCTCATTGAGCAAGGTTTTATACCTGGTGTAAGTCTGAGGAAGTGTTTCAGATGTTTTGGCTCTGAAAGTGTTATATTCTAACTTCAGGTCCATAATCCTATTTTCCTTTGTGTCAGATGGTCCTTCGAAACTATGAACAAGATCTGTCCAAGTCTCTTTGTCCATCTCACACTCAATGACAGCCTCCATAATATCTGTTGGGTCAGAAAGTTGATGTGGCAGAAACTCAAAATCGAAGAACATTTACTCAAGCGTTGACAAGAGTAATACAAGAGTTGACAAGAGCAATGTAGGCGTTGACAGAAGTCAACAAAAGTCAAACGCAGTCAACAAAAGTCAACGCTGATAGATTTGATGGAGAATTCTATTTAGGGAATATATTGGGTATATTATTTATGATATACACAATATATAAATTATCTAAATAGAAGATTTAGATGTTTATTTGATTTTCTCTTGTAGATTCTGTTCCTTCCACTATAAAAGGAACAAGAGTCTTAGGTTTTTATTCATTCAATTCATTCACAATGTAAACCTAAAGTGTGTGTCGACTAGACGTGGGATTCAATGTATACACGTCTAGTGATTGTTCTTATTAATATAATGGGCAATCCAATTGTGTTTTAATTCATGTTTTGTGTCTAAACACCTTGTTAATGTGTTATGTTTTAATTCCGCTTTGATTGTTAAATCATATAAACATGATGCATTCCTAGTAGCTTCAAAGATCCGAAAACCAAGATTTCCACAATTGGTATCAGAGCCTCGTGGCTCGTGATGCTAGGAACAACAAGGTGTTCGTGTTTCGAGAAGAAAAGAAAAATCCGTCTAGGGTTTTTCTGGACGTTTTTGTGTGCGCAGCAGTATTCAGAAGGTCATAACTTTTGATTGAACCGTTGGATAGTCACGAAATTTTATATGTGTGTTCTACATACATATATCTAAACATCCACCGGAGGGATTGTCGAGTTTTATTCCCAGGCAAAAGTTATTAAGCGTCAAAGTCAGCAGTGAGTGAATGCAGTTTTCTGTGAACAGCCATGTTCAAAACACGATCTCTCCTTCGTTAACCGTTGGATCTTCGTGATTTTTGAACTGTAGATTCTTGGGACTTGTGTCTAGGATCTCACCGAAGGGATTTTCGATCTGAGCCCTCATGAAGAAGTTATTCAAGATCGAAGGTTGCTGGTTATGGTAGTCGTTGTTGCTTTTTCACATAAAATGATGAACTAGGGTTTACAAAACTCTAGATCCATTTTATTTAAACATACTGGCAACAGCCTGTTTCTGTGATAATTCTCACGTTTAGGGTTTGATTAAAACTCTAAAGTTTGATGAATTTCGTGTATGGAGGATCTACTGATGTTCTTTACGAGTAGCAGGTGGTTATAGTCATATGGTCACGTGGGTTAAAGTATTACTTGTCAACACTGCTTGATTTCTAAGGCTGAAAAGAAAGAAGCAAGTTGAATATGTCTTCCGAATATCAAGCAGCATTCTATCTATATGTTTGCACATGATTTGGTGTGAACAGAATGTCAAGGAAAAGAAAGTTGATGCTTATTTTTGGAAGATTGACGTACGTGACTTATGAGATCTGGTAAGATATTACTTTTATTCTGCTGATATTCACACGTAATATATGTACAATCTTTGATTGATAAAATCAATGTATAAACGTGTGAATTAAGGAAAAATATATGAAAGTAATTATGGCATATGGGATTTATATTCGGTTGTATCATACGATGTGATATGGATATGAGAGATTTGAATATTACAGTTTGGTTTACAGTTTGAAGGTTGCGTGTTTTTAGGAGTAAACAACATAGTCCTAAATTTTTGGGATTGTGTTTATACTTCTTGTTATCTCCTCTGTTTCTAATATTATTTGATTTAGCTGATCAAATCCATAAAGGAGTGTGGCATACATAAACGTGTATAATGCATTTTTATAGATTCTCTTGGTATACTTGGGCTTAAAGGTACTCATGGGCTTATTAAAGACGTGGGGTAAAATAGAAAAGGATGGAGGTTGTCAAAAACATTGCTTTGTAGCTACTGTTATATTAGACGTTGATATGAAGAATATAGACGCTGACAGGAAGCATTTTGACGCTGACAGAATAAGTCAACGCTGATAGCATTGACAGTGTTGTCCGATATATGAACTTCAACGCTGATAGGTATTGTCTGATATCGGACAATACATCTGCCAAAGATATTGGACAGAAGAGGATATTGGACAACACAATGATTGCTGCTGTTTGAGAAAATTGGTACGTTTTTAGCACACAAAAAGGAGGATTATACACACAAAGGTACATGGAATCTCCATTTTAATTTAGAATATCATGGTGATATTTATGGCTCGGATATTTTGAAAGGAATTAATGATCTTAATGCGAGTTGGCAACTATTCGTGCGAATTTGATGGATATTTAAAGTATGTAATCGGGTTAGCCTTGTAAAAGAGTTATCCTAAAATCAACTTTTACATATGATATATTATTTCATAAAGATTTGTCATGAAGAGGAGTTAGCTTAAGGGGAAGAATTCTTATGGTAAGTTTGATGATTGAAGAAGATTTTCGCGAGTTTGTGTTCTATCATATCTTAAAGTCATGCACTCCCAGTCATAGACATTAAAGATAACTTGTTCGTGCTTTACATGTTTGGTGACGAAGACTTGTCATAACACTTGAAGGAGTTACATTATCGTGCTCAGTGTCTCACAAAGGATGAGAATATTGACAAGGGATCGAGGTCTACTTATATTTCCTCTATAAGTTCTTTATCACGTGGATAATACAAGACATGGAACACAAGGTTGGGTTATTCTACTTCTACATCAAAAATATTATATTAATTGTTCTTCAAGATCATTACATAGAGCTACATTTGGAGAATCTTCAAAGATTGCAACATTGTTTACTTTCCTGTTGATGTGACAAAAAGGGGAAGAAATACGTGCTACACTTGAGGGGAAGCAATTTGAAGATCATGTACAACTTACAAGAGATACACATAGAGTTTTGCCACTATCAACTAGGGGAAGATTGTTGGGTCAAAAAGTTGATGTGGCAGAAACTCAAAATCGAAGAACATTTACTCAAGCGTTGACAAGAGTAATACAAGAGTTGACAAGAGCAATGTAGGCGTTGACAGAAGTCAACAAAAGTCAAACGCAGTCAATAAAAGTCAACGCTGATAGATTTGATGGAGAATTCTATTTAGGGAATATATTGGGTATATTATTTATGATATACACAATATATAAATTATCTAAATAGAAGATTTAGATGTTTATTTGATTTTATCTCTTGTAGATTCTGTTCCTTCCACTATAAAAGGAACAAGAGTCTTAGGTTTTTATTCATTCAATTCATTCACAATGTAAACCTAAAGTGTGTGTCGACTAGACGTGAGATTCAATGTATACACGTCTAGTGATTGTTCGTTATTAATATAATGGGCAATCCAATTGTGTTTTAATTCATGTTTTGTGTCTAAACACCTTGTTAATGTGTTATGTTCTAATTCCGCTTTGATTGTTAAATCATATGAACATGATGCATTCCTAGTAGCTTCAAAGATCCGAAAACCAAGGTTTCTACAATATCGTCAGGAAGACAAGATATTATGATGCTTTTGAGACGTTGGTCTTGATTGACCACTCTCCTTTCATCGTCAGACCATTGGTTTTCAGGTTTGTCATCACCAGTTGCTGTTTTTGGTTTGAATGGACCATCTTTAACACAAGTTATGTAATAAGGTTCCATTCCCATCAAATAACACAACATTCTTTTCTTCCATTTGTTAAATCTTTCAACTTCTAACTTAGGAGCATTAACAGAGTAACTCCCTCCTTTTTATTAACAAGTTGAGGTACATTACTTTCAGCCATAATGGATCAAGGTTTTAAAAACTTTGAGACGGTGGTTAAAAGTCTTATAATCCTACCGCTCTGATACCAATTCTTGGTCCCTTGTAATTAGTAATATACTTAAGTAAACTAAGTATAGTACTAACCCATGGTTAAGTAATGCAATAAACTTAATACAAGTAAGTAAATTAACACAATGTTTTCAACGTTTAACTCTTAGCTTTATTACAGAATTATACCCTATTGTATTCGAAGCTACAATAGGGATTGAATAGACAATGTGTGGTTTTGTGATCTCCTCACTAACAAGCTAGTCCAATCCTAACGATTGCTTAGCTTGACGATTCTATCAACAGGAGTTTATAACTCAAGTGTATGATCGTGTTTGGAGGAGTGAAAAACTTGTTTGTGAATGTCTAAATCATTTACTGCACAAACTTATTTTTCTCTCCTTTACAAGTATCCTATTTATAGAAGGAAAGTGGGTAGAAGACAATAATTGCCCATGTGCAATTCTTGTCTTATTGGTACAGTGTACTATCTTGTCTTAACCTATTCTAAGTAGTAAGACGTAAGTCCTTTACACATGTCAGTACCCCATCTATCCCAAAAGGGTAAGTCACGCTAATTGTGTGATGTACTTCATCTTGTCACAATTCAACTTATCCCGCCTTTTCTTCAGTCTTAGAGAATGCTTGTTTTCTTCAGGGAGATCGTATGGGGTTCAGTGTGTCTATTGCCACAACTCACTGAACCCGTCACCTTCTTCTTTGTCATAGAAGACAATCGTTGAGCTTCGCCTCTCTAAATGCTTTAGTCTTCTATTTAGACTCAGTCTAGGAACTCGAAGGCAACTCACTGAGTGAATGTTCACTCAGTGACCTTGTTATGTTCAAGGTTAATTATTCACTTAGGCTAATTGTTATTCAAATACTTCAGGGAGGTCATTAGGTACTGAATCGACCTAACAGTCGTCAACCCCATAGTACTATCAATTGTATAAGCGGATATTTCTAATCCACATAAGGATTAAACAATAGTTAATAGTTCATGAATATAGGGTCTTATGCAACTAGATACTCAACACAATTTAGGCAACTTTCGGGTCCAACAATCATTCATGACTTATGTTCGTTTTATTTTAAAATAGCATGCATTTACCTCGCTGGTAAAACCATTTAAAACAATATAAAGAGAGGCTATAAACTCACACCTTGTATAGAAGTAGTCGACGTAACGGATGACGATCACCAACGATGAGGATGCCCGGGAAATTCAATCACGACACCTAACAAACAACGCGTAATGAGTCAACTCATTTATATAACCTTAAGTACTGTATAATACATACATATTATTCAATTTTTATGATTGCTAACTCACGCCAAAACGAAACAGGTATTTGTTATTAGACTTATACTATTCATCTTCGTAAATAAAAATGTTTTTCATTTTATACTTTGCCGGTACTTGCCAAAAGTACGGGCTGTTTTCTATTACTTAAGCATTCCTATAAATTACAAGAAAATTTGTAAAAATACCTTATAACCGGTATAAAACCCATTTTAATTCCCATAACAAGCTTTTACTTTTAAGACCCATTACTCATTACATCACTAAACGTAAACTTTTCGGACTGATTTTGCACGTCTACCACGTAAGACTTCTTTGACCCATTTAAAATATACCATTGACTAATCCAACCCCTAAGTCTAAAAATAGACTAAAAAATGCAGGTTTGAAACCAAAGAACAACTTTCAATCATTTATAAAACTCTAGCTATGGTCCCCGGGATTTGACCTAAAACCAAACATAATTTCGGATTATGTTGATTCTCATTTCCCGGTACACGAACTTTCAAAATTGCATAACTTTTGACTCGTTTTGAGTCGTAAGCTCTACTTTATACCAAATCATAGCTAAGACAAAGCTCTACAACGATATCCTATGTTTATAACCTGGACTTGGACTTAAGATTTTCAAAAATGCCCTTAAACAATCTGCCTAAATTTCACTACCTCAAACTCAATCCAACACTTGTTTCTTATCATCTAGCCCTATACAAACTACTTATAATTAATCCCAAACAACCAAATCAGCCTATTCTACCATGAAGATCAAATTTTCATAAAAACCCAAATCCTAAATCATGTATGCATTTAGTTTAAACCGTCTAAAAACATCAAAAACACTAATCTAAACATAAACCCACAACATAACACATCAAACACCATGATCAACCAAACACCCCCATTTGGCCGTGGGGAGTTGGTGACCAAAACACCCAAACCATTTTGATTTTTGTTACTTTTATTGGTGATTTAACATTAACCCAACACCAATTAAACATGTATTTAGCCTAATTACATCAAAACATAGTTTTGAAAAATCTTTGATTTTTGGAAAATTTTTGTTAATGCATGTTGGACTTAATTACACCAAAACACTTACAAATGAAAATGGAAGTGTGTTCTAATATTGGATTTAATCAAAACAAGATGGAAAAAAATGTGGTGGTGGTGTTTGTGGAGGCCGACGGCCAAAGGAGGGAGGGGAGGGACCTCCTTTGCCATTTTGTAAATCTTTTGGCCTCATTTTTAAACGACACCACATAATAGCGAGAAACGACTTACTAGCCGGTTTTGATAATTTGCGGGAGTCGGGGGTCATCCCGAACACTGGAAAATACTTTTAGAGGAATTTAAACGCACACGGAATAGAATAAAACGCACCCGGCTCGACTTAGTACGAACCAAAAATAAAATTCTCGAAAAATTATAATATCGATAAAGCGACATTAGAACATAAAAATTGGGCAACCGTCAGGATCGTAGTCATCGTCGTCTTTCTTAAATCGTCAATCGTCAAGATTACGACCTTAAACGTTGGTTTCAACTTAAATCGTCAAATATATAACAAACAAAATCTTTTAAAAAATTCAAAAATATTCGTAATTTAGGGTAAAATAAATGACCTCGGGTTTTGGGTATCACATCCACCCCTCATTAAAGAGAGCGACGTCCCGGCGCTCACCTCTTCTTATACTCCCATTTTGTGTCGCTGGAACAGATGAGGATTGATGTTGAGTAAAACTACACCTTTAGGAAAAGGATGCAATAAATAGGGCAAGTGAGCACAACGATTTAGGAAAACCGTGTGTGAATGACCCAATTAAGTTCGTTCTCAAGGAGGCTAGTGTGTTATGTGTGTAATGATTTGGATTAATTTGTGATTATATTTGAGAAAAGAAAAAAGGAAAGGGGATTAGAAGAGAATGACGGTTATGGAGACGGATTAAACTAAGTCTAAAAAGGTGTACACGTAAAGTCGTAAAAACCACCAAAATTAAAATCTTAACCTAATAATTTCTAAAAATTACCAAAAATCCCTAATAATATTCTAAGAGTTTACAAAAAATCAAAACTTGCAAAAACCTTTTAATTAATTAGATAATGACTTTTTAATGCTAATTAAAGCCCTAAAAATCAAAATTAATTATTAAAAATCCCTAAACAAGATTTTCAAGTTTGTAAACCTCAAAAATACTCTAATTAAGCTAAAAACTATTTTTCAAAATTTTAAAACCAATTAAAACTATTTTTAAACAATTAAAAACTCCTAAAATCAATTAAATCTTAAATTAATTATAAAAAATAATCAAAAGACCTAGAAAATAATTGGAAAGTTGCAAAAATCCTAATTAAGTATTTAGAACCTAGGAAAAATATAAAAACCTAGAAAATCAGACTTTTAATTTTTAATAATAAAATAATATTAAAATAATATTAAAAATCAAAAAATTATAAAAAATTCTAAAAACTTGCAAACTACCTTAATTTAACCTAAATAACTCAGAAATGAAAGTGAAATTACCTAAATACCCCTATTGGGCCTAGAAAATGGGCCAAACCCAAAACAGTCCCTTATTGGGCTTAATTAAGGCCCAATAAGAAAAAGTGCTCAAAATAAGCTCAAAACGCACAGGTTGACTCAAAATTTGATTTTAAACAACTTTTTCCAAAGGCCCAAAAGCTGAAAATGTGAAATAAGCAGCTTATTCTTAATGGGCTTTTTGGCCCATTAAGCCATAAGCTGATGCCATAAGCTAAAATTTAACACACAACCTTCTTTTGACCTAACAAAGACTTTTGCAAAAAGAAATTTCAAATAAGACCACTTAATAAGCCAGAAACAAGTCAACAACTTATTCACAAAACGACAAAATAATCGTTTTTATGATCTAGACCACCTCAGAAGCTGATTCAAGTTGCAAAATGTTTCTTTTGACAAAACTAAGCTTAAAAACCAAAGACCTTTCAAATAAGCACACTCAATAAGTTGGAAAATCAAATAAGCACTTATGTTAAAAGTCAAACAAGTTGGTTTTCTAGTTAAAAGTCAAAGTCAAAGTCTCATAAGCTCCAGTTCACTTAAATGGGTCAAATAATGAAGATCTATTACAAAAAATAAGTTGTTGCAAGTCAGAATAAGCTAGAATAGCTTATTGATAAGCTGATGACAAAATTGCACTAGCAGGGGCTAGTTTTGGATGTTGAGCAGTGGAAACTTTTTCCACTGCTTGACTATTTTAACTTTTTGTCTTTAGTGACTTTTTCTTGGATTCAGATTTCACAAAGGCACCCAATTGATCTTTGGATCAAAAGGAGTCAATCACAATCAAAATAACACAATCACTAACACCCAATTGATACAGTTTAATCAATTAATCACCAGACATTGCACAGACATGAACAATAAGCAGTTTAGCATTCAAGAGCAGTTTTAGCACAATTTAGCCAGCCAAATTCTACCAAATGCACACACAAGCTATAATAAACTCCAATAAGCAAGTCTAAACAGGTTTTATGCACTGGTTCAAAGAATTAAGCAAGATCCAAGCAATGAAAGTTACTGATGAACACTACACATGCAGTTTTCTACTTTTGCTGATGTATTTGACACACAAGCCAATTTCAACACCTCAAATCTTTCAAACAGGTTATGTTAACTTTGTTTAAACCACTTTTATCCCTAAGCATGCATACACACTAAGTGTTCCCAAAATCCTAGGTCAAAACAAGCAGAAACAAGGTCTATATAGAAGATTGATTGATTCAAGTGTTCAAACCCAAAAACATGCAGCAAAACACTCTCAAACAAAGGTATAGCAGATACAAAGCATAAACAACACTTTCCCTTAACACAAAAACAGATTACAAGCAAAAACCAGTAGACCCAAACACCCCTTTAACTTTTTCAAATCAAAATTTTCAAAAGCAAAACAAGATTTCAGGCCAACCAAGCATCAATTAACACTAAAACAAGTCTAATAAACAGATTCAAGCAAGAACAAACCACAAAATTCACAAGAACAACAGTTTCATACAAATATCACCAAAAATCACAATTCAAGCAGATTTGGAGATTAAGTATGCAAACCTCATGGATGTACATCCACACCTACGAATTTTGAGCTTATGTGCTAGCAAGAACAAGCACAAGCTTCCACAAAAAGCCTGCTAAGATTGAACAAGGGTTAAGCACAATAACATGAAAAATCAGAAACTTGGGAAAAACTTGATTAATGCAAACTTGTTACCCCACACTTGATTATCCCCAAGTTATAAGCCTCACCACACCTTAACCAACTCAGTTAGGATGCTATGATCTGCCCTATAGCCTAAGAATTCCAAGATTGGAACAAGACTTAGCAAAATATCAAGAAAATGAGGAAAATATGCAAACTTGTGCACACTCCTCTTTTGAAAACAGGTTTTAAACTTCAAAAGCAGTAAACTAAGAACATAAACAAGCAGAATAAAGATGGCACTTGGTCTTTCTTCAAAGCACTTAACTCAAATTCATTAATCAGAAAAAGGATTTACAAGTCTTTGAACAAAGGAAAAACCAAAAGCAGGTGTAAATGAAATGAACTAGACCCTTTATATAGAGGGTGTACATGGTCCTAGAAAGCTGAAAAACGTGTAAACCCTAATGCTTAAGTCCCAAAAATGCCCTTGAGGTCTTTGTCTTCTTTGGAGAATCATGTGACTTATCTTGGACGTTTGTGGGTGTATAGCTGTTGAAATTTGATCCAATGGCTCTTGTGAAGCTTAGAAAGTAAGCAAGTATCTGGATGGTTGATTCTCTGGCAGGGTTTTGGCTTCTTCCTCAAAAGTGACAAAGGAGGGTTTAACATGTGACAAAGGGCTGATGTGGCATGGGTTTTTAAAGTTGGGTTGTGTTTATGATTAGCTTAATCATAAATCTGGAGCAGATTGGGGTCTAATTACAAGCCATTAATAAAAACCCAATTTGGATCAAGAACATGAATAGTGCATGTTTTAATCCGTTTTAGTTTTTAAACCAGGTGTTAGGCGCTAGTTTAATTAAATAATCAGATTAGTTATAATCTGTTGTGGGTGGAAGGTGACATGGCACAATGGGGTGTGCTGATTGGTTGTTTAGGGTGAGTGGGGAACGTGTCACCATGTGACTGGCCTATGTAAGTTCTTTGTCTGGCCCAATATTACCCCCTATCTTTCCTTCTCTTGCCACTTTGTAAATAATTAGCCAAAAACTCATTTCCTTTGTATTTGAAGTTTCAAACTTCACACTTTTGCCCCAAAAAGTTTCATAAAGTAAATTCAGGGGTATTTCTTGCCATTTTTGCATTCTTCAAGGGTTGGTTTGGTATTTTCTTCAATGATAATGGTCTAGACTTGTAATATTGATAATTTGGAGGACTGAAATTGTCAAGTCTTGATGATTGAGGGACCATTTTTGCCAATTGTTGAAAGTTGAGGGTCCTTTTTGTAATTTTGAGATTTTCAAAGGACCAAACTTGTCATTTCTTGTACTTTGAAGGACTTCATGATGTATTTGACTTTATGGATGATATTGGTTGACAATTTAGCTTTGTTGAGGGGCTAAACTTGTCAATTCTTCAAAGTTAAGGGCCCTTTTTGTAAATTTGACAAACTTTAGGGACCAAACTTGTAATTATGAGGATACAAGGGTATAAAGTGTCATTTCTTCATAATTGGAGGACCCTTCTTCATAATTCTTCAAATCTTCAAGGGTTGATCTTTTGGAAAGTCTTCATTAGGGCTTGGTTCATTGTGCGGCTTCGTTTCCCGTGTTCGTTTTTGCATGATTCTTGTGATCTTTTGTCATTATCTCAATATCCGTACCTAAAATACACAAGAAACAACCACAAGCATATATTTGGGTATTTTGATGATATTTAATGCATTTTAAGCCCTATTTGGAAGATGAGACTATGTATAAAAGCAGTCTCATCACTCCTCCATACTAAACCATTGCCGTGCCCTCACGCAATGCTAGAATAAAGTATCAAAGCATCTCCAAAATTCATTTTATTCTCTTTATTGAGCGATAAACTAGCTACACTACTACTATTACTACTACTTGCGTTTTAGACATAATGTATGATTTTCATCGCAAAATGGGACGTTTAGGTTCATAGAATAAGAACACGTGAATGCTTCGTTAGAAATAATTTCGTCGTCCTCGATTTTCACCCTAATTCCATGCTAAGCGTGCAACGAGATCATTGTCATTATAAGTTAATAATGCTAACACTACTCATATGCCCTAATCACGTACTTATCCTCCCATTATTCCTAAGTTGTATCTCTTATATTTTATGATGTCTTGAATGTTTCACGAGGATACATTGTTTGACTTATGCGATAATAGAGATTTAGGTATAAAAATAGAGTCCTAACGGTGTAACTAAGACCATAAAATCAATAACCCCTCCTAATAGACGACGACGTTAAAAAAATAAGTCGACAAGAAGAATCGATAAACACGGTTTTATAACGGTTTTGAACATGAGACTTATTACCAAGACTTTTATACGCCCCCTAACGGAAGGGCCTTATTATCTTTGGTTTACATCCATCTTTTATTCAACTTCGCCATGAAGCTTTTATTATGACTTCGGTCTTGCCTTGCCTTTTATTATCCGCCTCATCGGTGGTTTTATTAGCCAAAGACGTATATCCTCACGCTAAGGCGAATTTTGGATCTTTAAAGCTTCGAAGATTAAGGCTTGATTCACTTTCAATTTTGCATAGATTTTAGGCCTTGTGGGGCTTCAAATTGTTTGCTTGATTTAGGTGAGCACTTGAAATCTTATTATTGGGTGAAGCTTTCGATTATTGGGGTGCCAATACTTCAAAACCGTGACGCTGGCGATACCTTAATGTCTTCCCAATTTAATTAAACGGAAGCTACTAGAAAAGACTAGAAACCCAACAATCCTAACTAAACCGCTAAGTCAATATTTATTAAGCAAAAAATATTTACATGCGAAGGGAGAATAAGCAAACAACGAGAACATATGAGTTTTTGAAAGAATACGAGTACTCTACGTTTAGCATAGTAACTTATAATTAACTCTATCATTTCTCGTCCTCATTTAAGAGACTTAGCCTAATGTGTAGTTAAGGAATCAAAGCTAAGTGCTCAACACGCACGGTCGAGTCAAAAATTACTCTTATTCTCGCCATCGGAAAACCTACATTCGTGTCTTTAAACACTTATAAAACATAAGGAAAATTTTAAAATTTGGCCATTTTTAGCCTTATTTTGCAACAAAACGATAAACTTTGGAAAGCGTGAAGGTTTGGCAAGGCAAGTATCTATTCACCCCCCATACTAAAGTTAAACATTGTCCTCAATGTTTCGAGTCTAGGGGTGCAAACACCCCCATACTAGAGACGTAGTCGAATGCCTAATCTAGCATGGAAAGGTTGTAACCAATAAGTAATAGCCGTTTATGAAGTGTGCTAAAAACCTAAGGTTAGAACATCAAAAGATATATCATGGATATTGAGAAATGTCTCCAAGGCAAACGATCGAGTGCTCCCATAAAACGAACACGAGAGGCTCCAATCGTGAAGATCATGATCTAAAAACCACATATCACAAACAACCACGGAACAAAGGTTGGAAGGGCACAAATCCCCACACGTAAGCTACATTAGAAAGCGATAATATGTACATAGGATAAGCATGGGACTCCCCCACGAGGCTCCTCGTTTTTGATTACCGAGTCATGAGCTCGACTCGATCCCCTCAATACTAATTATCATTGGGGAAGGTGACTTGGTCGAGGTAGTTCAAGGATGGAACTTCCCCGCCAAAGTAGTGCTTCAACCTATGTCCATTCACCTTGAAGTTAGGACCATCATCTTGAGCTAGCTCGATGGTCCCATAAGGAAACACTTGCGTCACGGTGAATGGACGGGACCAACGGGATTTCAACTTATCGGAAAAGATTTTTAGTCTTGAATTAAAAAGTAAAACTTGATCCCCAATGTTAAAAACCCGGTTTTTAATTTTAGAATCATGCAACTTTTTAGTTTTCTCTTTATAAATCAATGAATTTTCATAAGCTATGTCTCTCAATTCATCCAATTCATTTAATTGCATTTTCCGGTGTTTTCCCGCGGTCTCCATGACATCATTACAATGCTTTAGGGCCCAATAAGCCTTGTGTTCTAATTCGATAGGCAAATGACAATTCTTTCCATACACAAGCTTATAGGGAGTGCACCCAATGGGTGTCTTATGAGCGGTCCTAAAGGCCCATAAAGCATCGTCCAACTTATCCGACCAAGATTGTCGGTTTTCTCCTACGGATCTCTCCAAGATCCTCTTCAGTGCACGGTTTGAAACCTCAACTTGCCCACTCATTTGTGGGTGATAAGCCGTAGAAAGACGATGTGTAACCTCATATTTCCTTAGAACCCTTTCGAATTGGTCATTACAAAAATGGGTTCCACGATCGCTTATGATCGCACGAGGGGTTCCAAACCTAGCAAACAAACTTTTCAAGAACTTAACTACCACACGAGCATCATTAGTGGGCAAGGCCTTCGCCTCCACCCACTTAGATAGGTAGTCAACCGCAACGAGAATGTACTTATTACCACGAGATGATGGGAACGGCCCCATAAAGTCTATGCCCCAAACGTCAAAGATCTCACATACTTGAATGATATTTTGTGGCATTTCATCTTTTTGTGAGGCTTTTCCTTGTCGTTGGCATGCATCACAAGACTTCACAAGAATTTGTGCATCTCGGTAAATAGTAGGCCAAAAGAAGCCGGCATCAAACACCTTCTTAGCCGTGAGATTAGCACCGTGGTGACCACCCGTGGGTCCCTCATGGCAAGCTCTAAGGATGTTAGAAGCTTCGGTGCCAAAAACACAACGTCGGATGATTTGATCCGCACAAGTTCGAAACAAGTAAGGGTCGTTCTAAAAGTAGAACTTGACGTCACGAAAGAATTTTCGTTTTTCTTGAGTCGTCATACCCTTAACGATGAAGTTACCCGCATGGTAATTTGCAAAATCCGCAAACCATGGGGTAGAAGAATCAAGCTTAGAATTCACTACACCAAGTGTCTCGAGCGGAAATGTTTCGGTGATTTCCTTAGGCTCGTAAATACTTTGGTGAGGATCTTCCAAACGAGAGAGATGATCGGCCGCTAGATTCTCGGCTCCTTTTTTGTCAACAATGGTGTGATCAAATTCTTGAAGGAGGAGAATCCAACGAAGTAATCTCGGCTTAGCATCTTGCTTTGCCATGAGATACTTGATAGCCGAATGGTCCGTATACACTATGCATTTCGTCAAGACGAGATAAGGTCGGAATTTCTCAAATGCATACACCACGGCAAGGAACTCCTTTTCCGTTGTAGTGTATTTAAGTTGAGCCTCGGTCATCGTCTTGCTAGCATAGTGAATAGGCAAGAAGTGCTTATCATGACGTTGCCCCAAAACAGCCCCAATAGCGTAATCACTTGCATCACACATAAGTTCAAAGGGGAGGTTCCAATTTGGAGCAACAAGAATGGGAGCTTCAGTAAGTTTCCTCTTAAGGATCTCAAAGGCTCGTACACAATCTTCGTCAAAGACAAATCGTGCTTCTTTTTCAAGAAGATGTGTAATGGGTCGAGAAATCTTCGAGAAATCCTTGATGAATCGTCGATAAAAGCCCGCGTGGCCTAGGAAACTCCTAACTCCCTTGACGGTTTTGGGATGAGGTAATTTGGCGATGACGTCTACCTTAGCTTGATCTACCTCAATCCCCGATTTCGAGACCTTGTGCCCTAAGACGATTCCACTTTTAACCATAAAATGACACTTTTCCCAATTGAGCACAAGGTTGGTTTCCTCACAACGTTTTAACATTCTCTCAAGGTTCGACAAACACGAAGTAAAGGAATCACCAAACACGAAAACGTCATCCATGAAGACTTCCATCGTCTTCTCGATCATATCATGAAAAATAGCCATCATGCATCGTTGAAAAGTTCCCGGTGCATTAGAAAGTCCGAATGGCATTCTACGATAGGCAAACGTTCCACATGGACACGTAAACGTAGTTTTTTCTTGATCACGAGGATCGATGGGAATTTGGAAGTAACCGGTAAAACCATCTAAAAAGCAATAGAAATCGTTTCCCGCAAGACGCTCCAACATTTGGTCCATGAAGGGCAAGGGAAAATGGTCTTTTCGAGTGGCTTCATTCAACTTACGATAGTCAATGCACACTCTCCATCCGGTCACGAGTCTAGTGGGAATCAACTCGTTGGCATCGTTTGGCACAACGGTCATCCCTCCCTTTTTAGGGACACAATGGATAGGACTCACCCAAGGGCTATCGGAAATAGGGTAAATCATTCCCGCGTCAAGGAGTTTAAGGACCTCCTTTTTGATGACGTCGTGAATTTTGGGGTTCACCCTCCTTTGACTTTGGATTGTTGGCTTGAAATCTTCCTCCATTAAGATTTTGTGGGTACAAAATTTGGGATCGATTCCCTTAATGTCGGATAACTTCCACGCAATCGCCCCTTTGTGAGCCTTTAGAACATCGACAAGTGCGGTTTTTTCATCATTCGAAAGATCCTTCGCAATAATAACCAGCAACTTGTCGTCCTCCTCCAAATAGACATACTCGAGGTGAGGAGGTAAATCTTTCAACTCGAGAATAGGTGGTTCCTCAAGTGAAGATTTGGGCTCGATACTCATAACCTCCTCGGGTGGAGGAAATGGGAAATCGTTAAGAAAATCCTTGATAATCGAGAAGTCCTCATCGTTGTCGAGGTCTTCGTCACAAGTACGTGGAACATTGCATTCTTCCAACGTAAAACCACCACCTTCAAATGGAGTGAAGGTTGGTGTCGAATTATCAAGAATTGGATCCAACATAGTGGGATTGCCACTAGTTTCTTCATCACCAAAACCTAGAACTTCTTGTGAAAATTCCTCGCAAACCACGTCAATCATATCAACGAGGTTTATGGTTGCAATGGAATAAACATGAGAAATTTGAGAGTTTTGAGTTGCGTTTATAACAAGTTCCTCGTCGTTGAAACGTAAGGTGATCTTTCTAGCATGCACATCGATCAAAGCCATAGACGTATCTAAAAACGAACGACCTAAAATGAGAGGAACTTGAGGATCCGTGGGGATATCAACAACAATGAAGTCTACGGGATAGTAGAACTTCCCCACTTTCACAAAAACGTCTTCCGCCAAACCACATGCGGGAATTGTGGAATGGTCGGCCAACTCGATAGACATTAGTGAAGGAGTAAGATTAGGAAGATTGAGCGACTTGAAGATTGCAAGTGGCATCAAGTTAATGCTAGCACCAAGATCGGCCAAGGCGAAGCATTCTTCCATGTCTTGGATTGCACAAGGGATCAAAAATTTACCGGGATCACCGACTTTTTGAGGTATGCGATTAAGATAAACCGAGGAACAACTAGACAATTGGTGCAATTTCTCCTTGTTGTTCAACATATTCTTAAAGTTAGCGGCAAATCGAGGCATCATGACCAAAGCATCGGCGAAACTCACATTAAGGTGCAAATCACGAAACATTTTAATAAAAAGCTCAAATTGGTAATTGTCGCGCTCTTGACGTTTCTCCTTCCTAAGTCTCGATGGATAGGGCAAAGGTGGTGTGGGTTGAGGCATAGTAGGCATAGCCTTTGGAATCTCGGATTCCAATGATGGTAATGGGTCAACCGTAGGTGTGGCATGAGCGGTACTTCGTGGGATTGGGATATGCTCCTTTTGGACCACCACCTCGGGTTCTTCTTCAATTGCTTCCTCCGTAGGAGCAATTGGTTGAGGAATCGGCTCCTTAAGTGTCTTACCACTACGTGTGGTAATCACTTTCATCTCACCCTTAGGGTTGGATATGGTGTTACTAGGAAGACCACTTGACGACGGTTTACACATTATTGCCTCAAACATAGACGAGATTTTATCTTCAAAATTAGATTGCCTCAATACGGCTTCGGTTTGCCTTTTCTCGGCCTTAAGCATCTCTTGTTTAATCTCATGTTGCCCTTGT
This sequence comes from Glebionis coronaria, assembly GCA_025667525.1. Lineage (NCBI taxonomy): Eukaryota > Viridiplantae > Streptophyta > Magnoliopsida > Asterales > Asteraceae > Glebionis > Glebionis coronaria. Next base: position 21,840,630 of record CM046879.1, on the reverse strand, counting down.
TCCATTTTTTGTTGGTTTTGTTGCAACCTAGTGACATTTCCTTCCATCTTGTTGGTGTGGATTTTAAGTTCATTAGCTAACTCATTTTTCAACTCTTTCTTCAAGTCGTTTTTAAACTCGGATCTTAGGCTAATTATTTCTCTTTGAATGTTGTCAAACCTAGCATCATTCCCACTAGCATATTCAACAAACTCACTTGGAAGATCTTTCAATGTTTGCAAACTTTTGTTGTTATTTTGAAAATCATTTTTGTTTGAAACTTGATTATTAGCCCCTTGATTCCCATAGTTTCCCTTGTTGTAATTGTTCTTAAAACCAACTTGATTGTTGCGATAGTTGTTAGCATTTTGATTTGATCCAAAACCCGGTGGAGTCATTTGATTAGAGCGGGAAACTTGACCATTTTGGTTGTAATTTCCCGTGGCCGCGAAGGCACTCGAAGTGTTACCACCGTTGGTAATGCACTCGGAGAAATCATGACCTCCACCACAATACATGCAAGAAACCTCAACCGCTTTAGCCGTAGCGGGAGCACTTGGTTCACCAACTTTAAACTCAATCAAAAGTCCTTTCAACTTATCAAAAATCTTGTTTTCCAAGTTCACCTCAATTTGGCAAGCATCGATGGTATTAGACAAAGAAGGTGAAGTCGAAGACGAAGCCTTACGAACACTAGACGTGCTATGAGGACTATACACCTTAGATCTATTCTCAATTATCACCAAAGCTTCCTCAACCGTTTTACACAAAAAATTACCACCCGCGGCGGCATTCAAATAATCCCTTTCATGATCATTAAGTCCATTGTAAAACGTGTCAATTTGATGCAAATCGGAAAAACCGTGATGAGGACATTCATGTAACATTTCCGTAAACCTATTCCAAGCCGTTGAAAAACTTTCATTAAATTCTTGTGAAAACTTTGAAATCTCGTTTTTCAAGTGCGTAGTCTTAGAGGGCGGAAAAAATTGGTTCACAAACTTAGACACGAGATCCTTCCACGTCAATATAGAATTGGGTGGCTCTTTCTCTAACCAAATTTTTGCGGGCCCCGCTAAGGAATACGGAAAAAGCATCATCTGAATCGAGTCGTTAGAGACATCCTTAAACTTGCAAGTAGCGGTAAGACGATTGAATTGGCGGATATGGTTGTGAGGATTGTCCTTCTCATCACCACGGAATTTGTTGTTTTGAATCATGGACAACAAACCCGTTTTCACCTCAAAATTCTCCGCAAGGATAGCGGGAATCACAATAGCCTCTCCATAACCCTCGGTGGGTGCTTGAAGTAACTCCATCATAGTTCGATTCGCCATGGTTGGTGCTTCTCTTACAATGGGTTCGTCAATAGGAGACTCCTCACTAGAATTGTTGGGAGTGGGAGTTTTGTTCTTTCGTTTACGAGCACGTCTTGCTTGATTTCGAGTTAGCATAAACGTCACGTACAATGAGGGGATGAGCAAAGAAGATTCTTTTTGGTGTTTTGTATTTTTTCAATTTTTTTTGGTTTTTGATTGTATTAACCTTTTTGGAACTTGGTGAAATGTATTAAGTAGACAAAAAGTCCAAAAATCTCCTCACTAATCAAATCTCTTGATTAACGAATCCTCAAGGAATGAAAACGATCACGTGGGGTGAACGCCTTCGATGACTTTAGAACGATGGTGGAACACCAAATCGTTCAAGAGGGTTTAATCAATAGAAACCAAGAAAATATATATGATACTTAGTAATACTTTGGGCGGCAAAACCCTCGATTCACTCTCACAATCAAATACTCACAAGCAAGCGGGGAAACGAGGCGGCGCGAAGCACTTAAGAGCCTTTTTCCTTAGGATATATTTTATAATATCCGCCTTATACCCACCTTATAGTTTGTATTTTCAAGATTAAGCTTCACGAAAGTATTTATCTATTTTTGCCTTTTTCTTTGGTTTGAGATTCGAATACAATGATTGGGTAATGACCTCCCAAGTCAAGGTTGTGATTTCTCACGTATTTGGAGTACTTGTGTATTTATTGTTCTACGTATACAATATAGTAATAATATTCACACAAAAACCGAAAAACGATAATACGTATTAGTAGAGTGCTACTAATACAAATACTAATTATGGTTAGTATAAAAACAACAATGCCAAATCAAAACACAACACGCCTCCCCGGCAGCGGCGCCAAAATGATGTTGAGTAAAACTACACCTTTAGGAAAAGGATGCAATAAATAGGGCAAGTGAGCACGACGATTTAGGAAAACCGTGTGTGAATGACCCAATTAAGTTCGTTCTCAAGGAGGCTAGTGTGTTATGTGTGTAATGATTTGGATTAATTTATGATTATATTTGAGAAAAGAAAAAAGGAAAGGGGATTAGAAGAGAATGACGGTTATGGAGACGGATTAAACTAAGTCTAAAAAGGTGTACACGTAAAGTCATAAAAACCACCAAAATTAAAATCTTAACCTAATAATTTCTAAAAATTACCAAAAATCCCTAATAATATTCTAAGAGTTTACAAAAAATCAAAACTTGCAAAAACCTTTTAATTAATTAGATAATGACTTTTTAATGCTAATTAAAGCCCTAAAAATCAAAATTAATTATTAAAAAGCCCTAAACAAGATTTTCAAGTTTGTAAACCTCAAAAATTCTCTAATTAAGCTAAAAACTATTTTTCAAAATTTTAAAACCAATTAAAACTATTTTTAAACAATTAAAAACTCCTAAAATCAATTAAATCTTAAATTAATTATAACAAATAATCAAAAGACCTAGAAAATAATTGGAAAGTTGCAAAAATCCTAATTAAGTATTTAGAACCTAGGAAAAATATAAAAACCTAGAAAATCAGACTTTTAATTTTTAATAATAAAATAATATTAAAATAATATTAAAAATCCAAAAATTATAAAAAATTCTAAAAACTTGCAAACTAGCTTAATTTAACCTAAATAACTCAGAAATGAAAGTGAAATTACCTAAATACCCCTATTGGGCCTAGAAAATGGGCCAAACCCAAAACAGTCCCTTATTGGGCTTAATTAAGGCCCAATAAGAAAAAGTGCTCAAAATAAGCTCAAAAAGCACAGGTTGACTCAAAATTTGATTTTAAACAACTTTTTCCAAAGGCCCAAAAGTTGAAAATGTGAAATAAGCTAACTTATAATAAGCAGCTTATTCTTAATGGGCTTTTTGGCCCATTAAGCCATAAGCTGATGCCATAAGCTAAAATTTAACACCCAACCTTCTTTTGACCTAACAAAGACTTTTGCAAAAAGAAATTTCAAATAAGACCACTTAATAAGCCAGAAACAAGTCAACAACTTATTCACAAAACGACAAAATAATCGTTTTTATGATCTAGACCACCTCAGAAGCTGATTCAAGTTGCAAAATGTTTCTTTTGACAAAACTAAGCTTAAAAACCAAAGACCTTTCAAATAAGCACACTCAATAAGTTGGAAAATCAAATAAGCACTTATGTTAAAAGTCAAACAAGTTGGTTTTCTAGTTAAAAGTCAAAGTCAAAGTCTCATAAGCTCCAGTTCACTTAAATGGGTCAAATAATGAAGATCTATTACAAAAAATAAGTTGTTGCAAGTCAGAATAAGCTAGAATAGCTTATTGATAAGATGATGACAAAATTGCACTAGCAGGGGCTAGTTTTGGATGTTAAGTAGTGGAAACTTTTTCCACTGCTTGACTATTTTGACTTTTTGTCTTTAGTGACTTTTTCTTGGATTCAGATTTCACAAAGGCACCCAATTGATCTTTGGATCAAAAGGAGTCAATCACAATCAAAATAACACAATCACTAACACCCAATTGATACAGTTTAATCAATTAATCACCAGACATTGCACAGACATGAACAATAAGCAGTTTAGCATTCAAGAGCAGTTTTAGCACAATTTAGCCAGCCAAATTCTACCAAATGCACACACAAGCTATAATAAACTCCAATAAGCAAGTCTAAACAGGTTTTATGCACTGGTTCAAAGAATTAAGCAAGATCCAAGCAATGAAAGTTACTGATGAACACTACACATGCAGTTTTCTACTTTTGCTGATGTATTTGACACACAAGCCAATTTCAACACCTCAAATCTTTCAAACAGGTTATGTTAACTTTGTTTAAACCACTTTTATCCCTAAGCATGCATACACACTAAGTGTTCCCAAAATCCTAGGTCAAAACAAGCAGAAACAAGGTCTATATAGCAGATTGATTGATTCAAGTGTTCAAACCCAAAAACTTGCAGCAAAACACTCTCAAACAAAGGTATAGCAGATACAAAGCATAAACAACACTTTCCCTTAACACAAAAACAGATTACAAGCAAAAACCAGTAGACCCAAACACCCCTTTAACTTTTTCAAATTAAAATTTTCAAAAGCAAAACAAGATTTCAGGCCAACCAAGCATCAATTAACACTAAAACAAGTCTAATAAACAGATTCAAGCAAGAACAAGCCACAAAATTCACAAGAACAACAGTTTCATACAAATATCACCAAAAATCACAATTCAAGCAGATTTGGAGATTAAGTATGCAAACCTCATGGATGTACATCCACACCCACGAATTTTGAGCTTATGTGCTAGCAAGAACGAGCACAAGCTTCCACAAAAAGCCTGCTAAGATTGAACAAGGGTTAAGCACAATAACATGAAAAATCAGAAACTTGGGAAAAACTTGATTAATGCAAACTTGTTACCCCACACTTGATTATCCCCAAGTTATAAGCCTCACCACACCTTAACCAACTCAGTTAGGATGCTATGATCTGCCCTATAGCCCAAGAATTCCAAGATTGGAACAAGACTTAGCAAAATATCAAGAAAATGAGGAAAATATGCAAACTTGTGCACACTCCTCTTTTGAAAACAGGTTTTAAACTTCAAAAGCAGTAAACTAAGAACATAAACAAGCAGAATAAAGATGGCACTTGGTCTTTCTTCAAAGCACTTAACTCAAATTCATTAATCAGAAAAAGGATTTACAAGTGTTTGAACAAAGGAAAAACCAAAAGCAGGTGTAAATGAAATGAACTAGACCCTTTATATATAGGGTGTACATGGCCCTAGAAAGCTGAAAAACGTGTAAACCCTAATGCTTAAGTCCCAAAAATGCCCTTGAGGTCTTTGTCTTCTTTGGAGAATCATGTGACTTATCTTGGACGTTTGTGGGTGTATAGCTGTTGAAATTTGATCCAATGGCTCTTGTGAAGCTTAGAAAGTAAGCAAGTATCTGGATGGTTGATTCTCTGGCAGGGTTTTGGCTTCTTCCTCAAAAGTGACAAAGGAGGGTTTAACATGTGACAAAGGGCTGATGTGGCATGGGTTTTTAAAGTTGGGTTGTGTTTATGATTAGCTTAATCATAAATCTGGAGCAGATTGGGGTCTAATTACAAACCATTAATAAAAACCCAATTTGGATCAAGAACATGAATAGTGCATGTTTTAATCCGTTTTAGTTTTTAAACCAGGTGTTAGGCGCTAGTTTAATTAAATAATCAGATTAGTTATAATCTGTTGTGGGTGGAAGGTGACATGGCACAATGGGGTGTGCTGATTGGTTGTTTAGGGTGAGTGGGGCACGTGTCACCATGTGACTGGCCTATGTAAGTTCTTTGTCTGGCCCAATATTACCCCCTATCTTTCCTTCTCTTGCCACTTTGTAAATAATTAGCCAAAAACTCGTTTCCTTTGTATTTGAAGTTTCAAACTTCACACTTTTGCCCCAAAAAGTTTCATAAAGTAAATTCAGGGGTATTTCTTGCCATTTTTGCATTCTTCAAGGGCTGGTTTGGTATTTTCTTCAATGATAATGGTCTAGACTTGCAATATTGATAATTTGGAGGACTGAAATTGTCAAGTCTTGATGATTGAGGGACCATTTTTGCCAATTGTTGAAAGTTGAGGGTCCTTTTTGTAATTTTGAGATTTTCAGAGGACCAAACTTGTCATTTCTTGTACTTTGAAGGACTTCATGATGTATTTGACTTTGTGGATGATATTGGTTGACAATTTAGCTTTGTTGAGGGGCTAAACTTGTCAATTCTTCAAAGTTAAGGGCCCTTTTTGTAAATTTGACAAACTTTAGGGACCAAACTTGTAATTATGAGGATACAAGGGTATAAACTGTCAATTCTACATAATTGGAGGACCCTTCTTCATAATTCTTCAAATCTTCAAGGGTTGATCTTTTGGAAAGTCTTCATTAGGGCTTGGTTCATTGTGCGGCTTCGTTTCCCGTGTTCGTTTTTGCATGATTCTTGTGATCTTTTGTCATTATCTCAATATCCGTACCTAAAATACACAAGCAACAAACACAAGCATATATTTTGGTATTTTGATGATATTTAATGCATTTTAAGCCCTATTTGGAAGATGAGACTATGTATAAAAGCAGTCTCATCAAGGATATCTCTCTCTAAAGAAGTCCTCACGCTCCCAATTGTACTCCGGTCCACGTCTAGAATTACATCGTACCTTCACAATGGGAATTCTACTATGCTTCAACCTCTTAACCTCTCGGTCCATAATCTCCACTGGTTCCTCCATAAAATGCATTTTATCATCAAGATGAATCTCGTCCAAAGGAATTACCAATTCCTCATCCACCAAACTTTTCTTCAAGTTTGACACGTGAAACGTGTTGTGGATAGCACTAAGCTCATTCGGCAATTCCAACTTGTAAGCTACAGGTCCAATTCGTTTAATAATATTTAATGGCCCAATATACCTTGGACTCAGCTTTCCTCTCTTCGCAAAACGTATCACACCCTTCCATGGTGACACCTTAAGCATTTTTTTTAGAAAGACACCTTAAGCATGACCATGTCTCCAACTTCAAATTATAATGGCTTCCTATGATTATCTGCATAACTCTTCTGTCGGCTACTCGCAGCAAGCAGACAGTTCTTGATTTGTACAATCTTCTCGGTCGTCTCCAAAATTGGGCCCAGTCAACTGACTTTCACCCACTTCGCTCCAACAGACACGAGACCTACATTTCCTTCCATACAATGCTTCAAACGGTGCGGCCTTAATACTCGCATGATAACTGTTATTATACGAAAACTCCACTAAAGGTAAGTGTCGTTCCCAACTTCCTCCGAAATCAATCACGCATGCACGGAGCATGTCCTCCAACGTCTGAGTGGTTCGTTCGCTTTGGCCATCAGTTTCAGGAGGATAGGTCGTGTTGAAACTCAAATCAGTGCCCATCGCACGTTGAAGAGACTTCCAAAATCCCGAAGTAAATCTGTTGTCGCGATCCGAGATGATCGATAGAGGTAATCCATGTCGACAAACAATTTCCTTCACGTACACACTGGCAAGCTTGTCCATGCTATCCGTCTTCTTCATAGGTAAAAAGTGAGCAGATTTCGTTAATTTATCCACGATCACCTAAATCATATCACAAATACTAGGAGTCCTCGGTAAACCCGTCACGACATCCATAGCGATCCTTTCCTATTTCCATTCTGGGATCTAAGGTTTTACCAACAACCTAGATGGTCTCTTATGTTCAGCTTTAACCTTCGCGCAAGTTAAACACTTACTGACATAACGAGCAATCTCTGCCTTCATATGCGGCCACCAGTAGAATTTCTTCATATCGTGATACATCTTATCCGCTCCAGGATGTACAGAGTATGTAACACCCCATTTTGATAATGGAATGTCACGCGTAATTATGGCGTGTCATCAAAGCATACAAGGATAAATGTATAAAACATTACATGACCATAGGGATAACCGGAATCAAACATCGGTTCCCAAACATAAGCCCAAAACATAATAAAGCAAAAGAAATGAATGAAAGACTAAACAAGCATAAGTATATGAAGGCAAAAAGGAAAAGAAGTCTCTAGCAGCTTCCATCCTATGCACGTCCTCCAAATGCTCGAGTCTTTCCTAGGGTACCTGCCGTTTTGGGACATGGAAAGGAAATTAACGGCTGAGTAAAACGCTCAGTGCACGGATATAGACATAGTATGAATGACTAATCATAATAAAGACTTAATAGCAGCGGAAATGTGTAAGTCTTGGAAAACCTGGAACATGTTCATAAAACTGGTTTTATAGTTTGAAAAGCCTTATGTTTATCTTATGAAAACTGTTTAACATATTTTACCATTAGCCAATATAGGTCATGAAAATCCACCGTGCATGAATACTTGGAGGGGAGACCTCATCATGTAAATTAGAGGGGCTGCCTCTAATTTAATATACTAGTTTTGGGTAGGAGGGATCAGCTCCTTGTGAAGGATGCAAGGCACACACCACATTCACCATGAAATCCTGACTGGAACATGTAACTAGGATGCACCCATACGCCCCACATGATAAATAAAATAATATGGCCATAAGCTGAAGGGATGCCACGAGCAATCACTCCGCCGTGGTGAAGTCATAACATCAGTGCCTCTAATGTTATGGTTATGGTACCTTCATAACTAGGTGAAACTGGTCACGCATGTATATGGCTTTAGATATTCTAATTAAACATAAGCAATTCAAAAACATATAAAACATGTTGAGTCTATTTCTTGAAGGATCTTTGAAGCCTTGATCACGATACAAAGAGTGTGCGGAAACCAATCTTTATATATAAGAAGAACAATATAAATAACCAAACGTTCAAGCCTCAATATATTAATACGATCACTCTAAATAGTGATAGGGTTTACAACCTTGAAGCTATAACAAACAATGAGGGAAATGTGTAGAGAATATGTGTGTGTAGAAGTGTGTTCATCTCTACACCCTAGGACCTCCTTTTATAGTGCAAGGGGTCCTAGGTGGTTACAACATAATTAATACTTTCCAAAGTATTATACATTAATACCATTTAATTATTTCCTAAATAATATTGTAACCTCCTCATCATAATCAATATCTTTAATACTTTCCATATGAATAGGAAGACTAAATATTTGATCATATCTTCTACAATCTTCCTTGATCTTATCTTCTACAATCTTCTATCAACTTTATAATACGACCAGGAGTAACTCACCAGGAGTAACTCACCAGGAGTAACTCACCAGGAGTAACGGAGTACTCCAGTAGGAACTGCATATAACCAGGACTAACTTCTAAATCCATGAGTCCTAACAATCCTCCCCTAAACTTGAATTTAACTTTGTTGAGTTCAAGTTTCCAAGTAGATGTGTCACCTATAAGCATGAGGAGTGGAATATGAACCACAGCAGCAACAAGCTCACTTGATAAAACTAGAAGAAACACAAAAGTAGCTGCTGATACACGAACGACTAAGCTTCTTTAAAGCTTGAAAACATCTGCACATGTTGATTCTTGACAGCAACAGGAGCAGATTTGATGAGCCTTTACCAAGTAGCTGCTCACTCTTGGGCTAGCCAGTCTTTTGGTGGAATCATGACATCACCCTGGGAGACTAGTACCCAGTCCAACTCTTGGAACGTGAATCATTGGTGAGTTGGAGTACCCTGATGATTTTTGGCAAACCATCACAGCCATCAACGGATTTGATATGTCTTTACCAGAAGCCGTACCCTTCTGGACTCGCCAACTCTTAGCAATGAAGCATCGGTGAGTTGAAAACCCTATAGCTTTGAGCAAGCTATTATAGCTATCAACGGATTTGATAAAATCTTTACCAAGAGCCGTACCCCCTTGGATTAGCCACTTTTCAGTCTAGGACCATGGCAAGTGAAAACCATCCAGTTTTGGGTAACCTGGCAACCATCAACGGATTTGAGAATCGCACCAGGAGCCGTACCCTCAAGGTGAATCAACTCTTTCTTGTCGGTGAGACATGGTGAGTTGAGGACCATTTGTTGTGTGGGGGGCAGCCAACACCTAAGTACCAAACAAAAATAGCCCAAAAAGTGAAATATATACAAAGGTATTTCGATTCGAAAGTGTCTATTTTTTTTTTTTTTTTAATTTTTTTTTATAACCACTCAAAGACTATGAGTCAACCAGAAGGAACGTAGATAGCATCAGGAAGAACAATGGTCCACCAGAAGCAGGATGAGTGCAACCAGGAGAAACCATTGGTCGACTAGGAGCAACTTAGTTCTACTAGGAGGAACCATATCCACCAGCACCAATGTCAACCTGTAAAATTGATTAGACAGAAAAACACAAGAATATACACATTTATACATACAACAAGCCTCCCCTTAAGCTAAAACCTCCCCTCAGAGCAAAGTATTCACCATCAAGAAAATCCTTTTTTTTTTTTTTAAACAACGTTGCTTTTCCTACAAAAAGTTAGTTCACACAAATACAGAAAATAATAATCATAGAAATTTACAATCACACTTTCTGAAAAGAACACAAACCAATAAAAGATTAGTGCTTATGGAAGTCCCAAGCCAAAACAGACTTGAATCTTCCATATACATCAACATAGTCATATCTTGTTAAGGACTTTGATGCACTATTTGATTTGGAGACATGTTGTAAACCATCTTGTTTAGGTTTCCAAACCCACCTAGCTAAAGCATCAACAATATTAAGTTTTGTTTTTGACCGTGTAGACTCAACCCTTGTACCCTTAATATTGTTAAAGCATCTTGGTTGTGGAATTATGTTACTTTTTGTATTTGGGTGAATATTTATACCAAAGTTCTTGTGATTCACCCGTCTTGAGTTATTCCACACTGGCTTAACTATTTGTTGATCATTAATCTTTCTCTTGTGTTTACAAGTATATTGCAAGTGGCTAAAACTACCACACACATAGCAAGCCTTATTTTTGAACTCAAAGTTATCACCTAATTTCTGAGTCATCATGCCATTCCAACCTCTTTGATTACCTCTAGGACCTGTATTGTCTTTCCTAGGATTATCTGCTTTCCTATTACTTTCATTCTTAGCACAAGCAGATTGAGGATAAAACTTAGGTGATTTAGCATTTAAAGTAGACTTACAAGAGGCATATTTACGAGTCATGGGTTCATTTATAAATGGTTCAGGCGCAGACTCAAGTATTTCAACACTAGAGTCGGACTCACAAGAGTCAAGGTCACTAGTCTTAGGTTCTAAAGACTTGTCACTAGAGTTACAAGAGACAAAATCATTAGACACAGAAATAGTTTCAACTGAGTCATTGGACGTTGTACCATATGTCATTTATGATTCATCAAAGTCAGAGTGGTTTGAGATAGGCATGAATTCCCCAGTGATAGGTGGAGGAACAGCATGCATCTCTGCAGTTGGTTTATACCTATTGAAAACAGGCCTACCTTCCACATCTTCAGGGGTAGTATCAAACACACTAGACAAAGAGGAGTCAAAAACATCATTTGGCCCAATATAGTTTTTAAATCCTAAGCCAATTTTGGTTCTACCAGACATAGAGCTATCTACTAATTTGACTAAGTTTTTAGATGAATTTTTCCATTTATCAAACCTAGCCAAAGCATTATCTAATTTAGTTTGTAGCTCCTGCTTCTCTTTATTTACCTCAGTATTAAGCTTTTCAGAATATGTCAATAGATTAGTTGTATTTTCTAAGTCAATACTTAATATCCTAATCTTATCTTCATACTCTAATTGGGTATTTTGAAACCACTTTTTCTGTTCTTCTAATGTTTTTAGAGAACTTTTGTATGACTGAACTTCTATATAATATTTATCATTTTCAGCATTCAGATCAGCACATTGTTTTTGAAGTTCTAGAAGTTTTTGTTCATATGTTTCTACGCAACTAATTGCTAAGTTAGAGTTATTATAAACATGCATTTTATTCTTTAATTTAGCATTATATTCTCTAACTTCAGATTCAGTCATAAGAATTACCTCATTGTCTGGAATTGAAGTTCTGCACGCCATGTCTTCTGTCACAAAACTGGCAAACCGTCGCTAATCTGTTGCTAAACTGTCACGAATTCTGACCAGAAGCTTCACTTCACAGCAATACGGATATAGAGATCTTGTTCTTCTCAATCAAAGCTTCTCAACGAGGCTCTGATACCACTTGTTGAGTCTATTTCTTGAAGGATCTTTGAAGCCTTGATCACGATACAAAGAGTGTGCGGAAACCAATCTTTATATATAAGAAGAACAATATAAATAACCAAACGTTCAAGCCTCAATATATTAATACGATCACTCTAAATAGTGATAGGGTTTACAACCTTGAAGCTATAACAAACAATGAGGGAAATGTGTAGAGAATATGTGTGTGTAGAAGTGTGTTCATCTCTACACCCTAGGACCTCCTTTTATAGTGCAAGGGGTCCTAGGTGGTTACAACATAATTAATACTTTCCAAAGTATTATACATTAATACCATTTAATTATTTCCTAAATAATATTGTAACCTCCTCATCATAATCAATATCTTTAATACTTTCCATATGAATAGGAAGACTAAATATTTGATCATATCTTCTACAATCTTCCTTGATCTTATCTTCTACAATCTTCTATCAACTTTAAAATACGACCAGGAGTAACTCACCAGGAGTAACTCACCAGGAGTAACTCACCAGGAGTAACGGAGTACTCCAGTAGGAACTGCATATAACCAGGACTAACTTCTAAATCCATGAGTCCTAACAAAACAAATACTGGGAAAACAATTGGCTGCATACGGGGAATCCTAATAAGGAAAGAATGTCCATACTGAAATGACGGGAATCCGTACCTTATGTGCAGTGAACGAAGAAGACGAACTGAGAGGAATCCTACTTCTGTATCACTAATGCTACATGAATACACACATCAATAAGTATCTGACTACTAAATACGTAACCGGCTTTATGTCATGTCTTAGCTTAGTTAAATGTTCTTATCATGTTTTACTATTTTTAAGCCTTAAACTTGGTTTATCTTATATTCTGCCTACTCTGATTAAGTATTTCTGGTATTTCATGTATTATTATACTTACTGTGTAATAATAAGTAACTTTCCAAAAATAGCAAGTTTCCTAAAATAGAAAGTTTCCAAAAATAGAAAGTTTCCAAAAATAGAAAGTTACCAAAATAGAAAGTTTCCAAAAATAGGAAGTTTCCAAAAATAGAAAGTTTCAAAAAATAGAAAGTTTCAAAAATAGAAAGTTTCCAAAAATAGAATTACTGCTTAAAATAGATAAGTTTCTAAAAATAGAAAGTTTCCATAAATAGATCAGCTGCCTTAATTAAATAAGTTTCCATAAATAGATTATCTGGTTAAATAAGCTAAGTATATAAGCCTAAGTGTTTTCATGATTATTTCTAAGTCATAATGATATAATGTATAGTTTATTAATTATTTCATGTAATTTAAATAAACTATAGGTTAAAATATTTAATTAAAGTATATCATGTTTTTAATTAAATAAAGTTAAATACTTAGGTTAAAACATGTATTATTATTTATTAATAATATAACCTAAGTCATGTTAATTAATTAATTATAACCATGGTTTTTAGATAATTAATTAATTATAAGTCTAGAAAATATAAAATACTTAGGTTAATAATTTCATGATTTTAACAATTAATATAACCCAAGTCATGTTTATTAAATTAATCATGTCATATTTATTAATTAAATTTAACATATGATTATATAAAAAAATATAATCTTAACATAAACCGTGAACCGGATCTTGACTTGAACCCATGGACCGGACATGAAATTGACACCATACCCCAAACCACTTCGGGGTTCCCCTTCTTTGTTTACCTTTTACTTTTAACACCCTTGGAAATTCCCTCAAGTTCTATTGAACCCTCTTCCAAGTTTGTATGTACCGTCTCCTCAGTATGTACTGTTGTATGTACTGTTGACTGTGTATGTACTGCTTGTACATTTTCAGTCTGAGCAATATCTTGAGTTTCAACTCCTGTAATCATCCTTTGAGAAGTCTCTTCCTCCTTTGAACTTACCTTCTCCTTTCTATTCTTCCTCACATAAGTGGTCTTGATAGGTGGAGATGTATTTGTAGGTTCATCAGTACTCGGATCAATTCTAGGAGTACTTCCAAATTGTCTTTGTTGTTGCAGATGTCTCTTAAACTCTTCAACGGATTTTCTATCTGTTTCAGATCCAATCTCAACAAAATTCAATTCAGTTCTCTTATTTTGCTCATACAAAGTCTTGATTTCTTTAAAATTCTTCTTGACCAGCTGAATATGAGTAAAACCCTTAACTTTCTTATGAAAATTCATCATCTGATTTCTAATCTGCATAGTAGTTGGAGGCTTAATCTTTTCTTTTCTTCTCTTTTCAGCAAAGAATCTTTGTTGCTCCCTTACCAGATCATCAATCAATCTTGATTTCTCTTCTTCATCATAAGCATTTATCTCTTCAGCTAACAATGATTCTGCAAGAAACTCACTTGCATGTAATTCAGCTTGAATCATATCATCCTCTTGTATGCTCCATTCTTGCTGTATTCTCTTAGCTTCTAGCAAATGCTGCTTAGCTTCAAGTTCTTCTTGTAAGTCAGTTTCATGAATCTGAGCTTGCATTCTAAGAGCATATTCCTCATCATGGTCCAGTTGATTAAATTTGTACATGACTTTGCTTATATCTTCATCTGAATCACTTTCATCTTCAGATTCTGATAATATTTGCTTCTTCCCCTTATCCTTTGGATCAATCTTAGGTAGCTTCTTCTTCAGCTTGGTAGATCTTTCCTCATTAGCTTGATGTTGAATAACTATACCTTTAGTAGGGTGTCAAGCATGAACTTTCTTACCTTGAATTTGATTCTTTTTGGCAAGAACTTCTTGTTGTGTCTTTTTCTCTGCCTCTGCTTGTTTAGTCTTTTCAGCTAAATTCTTCTTTCTTAAGTCAAGCAGCAAATGGGCTAAAGTCTCATCTTCTCCAAAAGGAGTTTGACTTTCTAGTGAAGGATGATCACCAGCGATACTTGCAATTGGCTTAGTTGGCTTAGCAGTACTTGGGTCTTCAACAATGTCAGCAGTACTTGCAGTCGGCTTAGTTGGCTTAGCAGTACTTAGATCTTCAACAATGTTGATTTCACCAGTATTAGACACATTTGTTTCTTCAATCACTTGTGTATCCCCATATACTCTTTCTTCCATAGAAGCACTCATATCAACTTGCACCTCTTTAGTCTTATCTGATTTATTGCTTTGTGTGATGGAGCAGGAAACTGAATGTTAATTTCCTCCAACTTCTCATAGAAATCAATCCAATTTGTTTGAAGTGGTGATTGAGGTGATGGTTCTAGCTGAGTTACCAATGTTTCTTCAACTTGTGGCTCCTCTAGAGTAGGTTGTGGTTCTTCCTGCTAAATCTCCATATCTGGAGGTCTATCCACACCAGTATCTAAACCAGTTCCATCTACATAAGTCCCCATGACATCTTTATCCAATTCAAAATTGATTTCCTTTCCATAGATCCTTGTTTGATTATCATAAGAAGGTGATTGTCCTTAATAATTCCTCCCCTGTTTGGTTGCATTCAGTTGCCTTTTCTTGTGGTTCCTGAATCTTTGCTTCTTGATTGCAGACTTCTTAATAGATCTATGTTGCCTCATCCAAGGTGACACTTTGTTCCTTAACTTGATTAGGCTAGCTTCCAATTCAGCAATTTTCTTGTCTTGAACAAGCTTTTCTTTCTGCAACACCTGTACCTGTTCGGACAAACTTGTACACAAAGCAGTTAAATTTGCAACATCCACCACCTCTGGTGCTTTTGCTTGTGGTGAACCACTAGCAGCAATAGAAGCAGCAGGTGTGTGGATCATCTCATCAGTGTTTGATGGAACACCAACAGTGTGAGAAGAAGATTGTGAATCTTCTAGGGAATGGGAACTCTGGTGAGAAGGACTTTGCTGAGAAGCACTAGCATTGCTAGGTTCCTCACCTTCTTGATTGGCAGGTTGGGCTAACATATTAGCAAACAATGGTGTTAATGTTCCTGTAAAGGCATTGCCTTGTTTGGTCAAGAAAGAGAAAGTTCTCTTTGTGAATGTAGGAACATCTCGTGTATTAGTTAACTCTGGTAGGTTAGATATTTGGTCACTAACTAAAGTCTGAATGAATCTAGGATACATTAAAAACTTCTTAGTCCCTTCCAAATTCCTAGTCATGCCTTCAAAAATTAATTTTGAAAAATTAAAAACCCTGTTATTTACTAGACAAACACCAGCTGATGCCAATGCAGCATGAATTTGATCAAAAGATGCACTTTTAGAACTTAAACAGTGAATAATAGAATAAAAAAGCAATTTCCATTGAGGTGAAAATAAAGCTTTAAAGAAAGCAAGACTTTCCCTACCACCTCCATAGCCCATGGCTGCAAGGCCATCATGAATCTCTATATTATTAAGCATACTAAGTTCATTTTGGTCATTTAATCTCAAACTTGCTCGTAGCGGTACCTCAGTTACATATATGTTTCTACGATTCACCCTAGCCTTAATGCAAGGTTGATCAAACTGAGTACCTAATAAAGCAGTATTCCAAAATTGTTCAACAATGGAAATAGAGGCAACTGGACTTACAGTGAGTGCAAAGCGAACATGACTTCGAGATAGGAAACCAAGCTTCTCACGGAAACCAAGAGAGTCATCATTCATAGCAAGATTCGCAACCAAATTATGCTTAGAGATTACTTGTAAAGCAGCCATTAGTATTTTTTGATGATCGAAAAATTAGAGAGAAGGTTATAGTTACACGAGATAAAAATAAAAGATTAGGTGAATAAATTGTGTAATTGGAGTAAGTATTTAAGTAAATAACAAACCCAAGCGCGAAGAAACCGCCAAATTTACAAAAGAGACCCTTAACGGTACAACGTACATGTAGCGGTGCATGGAACAAAGCGGTACTTGAATTTGTGCTAGCGGTACTTGGAGTGACAATGGTACCTCACAATATTGACCAGTTCATGCCTTCTACTAACAATGTAACCTCTTTTATCTTTTTCTATTAACCTGCAATTACATCAAAAACACAAAACATAGACTATACAATAAAAATTATAAAAATTTGTACAACTATTACCTCCCCTCAACATATGCAGTATGTTATTGGTTGAGCATACCAATGTGTGTCACCAAGAATTCGAATCTCTTTGCATCAAATTCCTTGGTCAATATAAAGTGATGTCTTATTTCAATATGCTTGGTCTTGGAGTGAAATACTAGATTCTTGACAATGCATATCAATGTAAATCTTGGTGTTCATGAAGTTAAACCCATAAACCAACAATTGATTTTGAATCCAAAGTACTTGTCCACAGCAATGAGCAGCAGCTACATATTCAGCTTCAGTTGTAGAAGTAGCAACAATGGTTTGCTTCTTACACTGTCATGATATGAGTATTCTGCCTAGGAATTGACAACCTCCTGTATTGGATTTCCTATCATGATTAGCTCCAGCATAATCACTATCTGAGTAAGCTTCCAATTCAAAGGTGGAATCTCTAGGATACCATAATCCTAAATCGGGTTGTCTTTTAAGATATTTAAAAATCTTCTTCACAACATGTAGATGTGACATCTTTGGATGAACTTGGAACCTTGAATAGGCACACACAACAAACATAATATTTGGCCTTGAAGCAGTAAGATACATCAATGAACCAATCATTGATATGTATAGATGAATGTCAACATTTTCTCCATGTTCATCTTTTGATAAAAACTTCTTGGCTTCAAAAGGTGTGCTTGTACTCCTTGTATCCATACATGAAAATTTCTTCAAGATTTCAGCAACATTTATCTTGACTGATAAATATTCCATCTTTCCTTTATTTGACTTGTAGTCCTAAAAATAAAGTTAGTTCTCTCATAGAACTCATTTGAAATCTTCCTTTCATCAAAGCTTCAAACTCTTCACACCATGTCTTCTTGGTAGAATCAAAAATGATGTCATCAACATAAACTTAAACTAGAATGATGTCCTTAGCATTCTTCTTGATGAACAGAGTTATGTCAATGGTTCCTCTCCTATATCCATGTTCTAGCATAAAATTGGATAAGGTTGCATACTAGGCTCTTGGAGCTTGATGCAGACCATAAAGTGCTTTGATAACTTTGTAGACTCTATTAGGGAATTTAGGATCTACAAAACCAGGAGGTTGTGAGACATATACCTCCTCTGAAATAGTACCATATAGAAAGACACTTTTCACATCCATTTGATAGACTATAAATCCCATATATGATGCAAAGGCCAAAAATAACCTAATGGCTTCTATCCTTGCCACTGGTGCAAAAACCTCATCATAGTCTATCCCTTCTTCCTGTCTATAGCCTTGAGCAACAAGTCTTGCCTTGTTCCTCACAACAACCCCTCTTTCATCCTTCTTGTTCCTGAAGACCCATCTAAGACCAATTACTCTTTTACCCGAGGGAAGATCCACAAGAATCCAAACTTTTTGTAGCTCAAATTGTGTTAATTCTTCTTGCATGGCATCTACCCAACTTTCTTCATCAAGAGCCTGAGAAATGTTTTTGGGCTCTACTTGAGATAAGAAACAGACAAACAAACAATACTGAGTATCTTTATGATTTGTTCTCTGTTGTTGTTTGACATAACTCACAAGTACATGAGTTTCAATATTAGTTTGCATTTGTCTTCTGGTTTGTACAACAGATTTGGGATCTCCAATAATCTGTGTAGTAGGATGGTTGTTGTTGACTTTATGAGTGGGAATAGAACTGACTGGAATTTCTGTTTCCAAATTGTTGAAACCAGTTACTGCACCCTGCTCATCATAGGAAGCTTTGGAGAAGATTCCTTCAGCTGGACTTTCATATAAGTCTTCATTGTCCATGGCTTGTAAAATCTCTTCTAGTGAGTCAACAAATTTGGTAGATTTTGACTTAACAGTACTTGAAAATGAAGTACCGCTAGGTGTAGTATGTACTGCTGAGTTTTGTGACTCAAAAGATTCTTCTCTTGAATGCTTATTAGCTGATATATCATTCTTTTCTTGATCTTGAAGCCTCTAAAGCTCCTGGGAGGCTTGATCATCATTTGATGGCATGGTTTGCTTTTTGGGAGTTGCAGACATGGGAGTAACAGTAGGCATGTTGGGCACATAGATATGAACATCATCATTGATGAATAAATATCTTCTTGAGTACCTGCATTAGTTGCACTTGACTCCTCACCTGCATTGTTAGTTTGACAATCCTTTTGCAATGAATAGTAATCAATGGAGTTAGTTAGATAATCTAAATCAAACATCCAAGCATAACCTATTCCTTGGACATTGGGTTTATTTTCTAAGAAATTAACATGAGCATTTTCTTCAACCTTCTTAGTTGTCAAATTATAAACCCTATATGCTTTACTTTGCACTGAATATCCTACAAGATATCTTGGATCAGACTTTCCATCAAAATTTCCCAAATAATCAAGAGTATTTAGTATAGACACATGACACCCAAAAGGTCTTAAATGACTTATGTCAGGCTTTACATCAGTCAAGAGTTCATAATGTGTTTTGTTTTGAGGCTTGGTCACTAGGACTCTATTTAACACATAACATGCAGTATTGATTGCTTCTGCCCAAAAGGTATTTGGCAAAAGTGAATCAGCCAGCATAGTTCTAGCAGCCTCAATTAGTGTCCTATTCTTCCTTTTAGCTACTCCATTTTGTTGTGGAGTTCTAGGATTACTAAATTGTCTCTTAATTCATTTAGACCTATAGAATTTATCAAATTCAATATTCTTAAATTATGTTCCTTTATCAGCCCTAATGATTATAACCTGTTTAGTGAACTGCTTTCCAACTAAAATGATAAAATCCTTAAGTAATTCACTTGTTTCACTTATAAGAGCTAAAAAGAAAACCTAACTTAATCTACTATAATCATCAGTTATGACTAGATAAAAGGTCTTATGACTAATGCTTTTGATAGAAACTGGACCAAACAAATCCATATGCAAAAGCTGCAAAGGTTTTGTCACAGTGTTAACAGTCTTGGTCTTACAAGAGGCTCTATGTTGTTTACCTTTTTGACAGGCAGCACATGTGAAATCATTTTGAAAAGATTTGTTAGGGAGACCTCTAACCAAATTCATATTCACTAATCTATTAAGATTCTGGAAATTCACATGACCTAGCCTTCTATGCCACAAATTTGACTCATCTAAAGAAGCCTTAGCTAGCAAACATGTAATACCACCTGTTGGAGTAATAGTATGAAGATTAAAGGTGTACATATTTTCTTGCTTGGGTACTTTAAGCAGTATTGGAGATTCCTTAGGCATCTCAAAGTCTTTAGACAACACCAAGCAGTCTTTGTCTGTGAATATCACCTTGTTCTTCTTATCACACATTTGTGATACAGAAAAATAGATTGAACTCATTCAATTATTTTACAAAGAACACATCTTCAAATTCCAACTTTCATGTGTTGATTTTCCATTTGCCAGTGATTCTACCTTTGCTACCCCCAAAGGCTACTGGACCTCCTCTGAATTCTTCAAATTCAGCAAGAAAATCTTTGTTTCCTGTCATGTGTCTTGAGCATCCACTATCTACTATACCTTTATCTTTCAATTCATTAGTTAGATGCCCCTACACACAAATAAAACTCATTATTTTTTAACAGGGTTTCAAGCCACATTTGGCTCAGATATTGTGGGACCTACACATTTAAGAGTTTGTACTGAAGCATTCCCAGTAATGCTACTTTTTCTCTTATACTTCATGGTTTCATTTATGTAGTCAAAGTCATAAGGTGACTCTATGTGCTCAGACTTCTTTGACTTAAGTACTAATTTAGTAGTACTTGCTTTAACACATGATTTATCTCTTTTAAGAACCCACATTTGCACTGGTTTGTTCTTATCCTTACTTCTAGGTGTTTTACCTTTTTCAAAGACTTTCTTAGAAGTCTTGGAGAACTTTGGTTTTACAGACATTAAACCAACAGTACTTAAGTTTGGTCTAGCAGTACTTGCAGGTTTAGACTTGCCGGTACTTGCTTTACCAGACTTTAAAGGTACTAGACCTTTTTTCATAAGTACTGCCCTAGGAACAAAACTTTTGGTAGAGTTATTTTTAAACTGTTTAACTACCCTTGTGTGATCAAACTTAGGTTTGTCATTTTTCTGATTCCTATAAACCTGTGCATTTTTCCCATTACTGTTTTTCATGACCCTTTGCGTAGCCTTTTGTTTCACAATTTTATCTTCATGTAATGTACAATCTTTGATAAAATGATTTAGACTACCACACACATAACATCCTTTTCTTCTTAAAGAAGACCCAAAAGGTTGTTTTGACTTAACTTTCTACAAATCTAGCCCACCCCTTTTTGGCATTATTATGTTGTACATTGTTTTCCAAAATCGTACTAGGAGTTTTTACCTGCTTGGGAGCAGAACTAGTCTTAGATTCTTTAGGAACAAAGTTGTTCATTAAAGGTGGATAAACAATGTTTTTGGTCACACCAGTCTTTTCTTGGCACAAAGTACTAGAGTTTAAGTTATTTTTAACCTTTGGTTCTTCTAACTCTATACTTGTATCATTACAAGGGGCATGAAAATTCCTGATAGTGGTGGAGGAACTACCTTCATTCCTTCAGCATATCTATCATTTTTAGGTGTGTCATCTACCTCACTAGAACTATAAAAAATCCCTTTTGATAAGTCCTTGTCAGTTAAAGTTATCCCAGGTTGGTCCTTAATATATCCTAGGCCTGTTTTATCATAATACCCCATTTGTGAAGTAATCAATTTTCCCGATCCTTTAGAGGATTTTTGCCAATGATTAATCACTTCCCTTTCATTACAAAGGCTGGCTTTGAAAGCTTCATTTTCTGTTGATATTTTTAACAGTTGTCTTTCAAAAGCTTTTATTTCCACATCTTTTTCCCTCATTTGAAGAGTCAAAATCCTTATTTTCTCTTCATAGTTCTGTTGAGCCTTTTTGTACAAAACTATATTTTCTTCTAATTTAACAACACACTGTTTAAAAGCCTTTAATTTTATAGTGCATGTGTTAACCTTTTGATATTGTTCCTCTAGTTCTACTTTTAGGCTATTAAATTTAAGAACACAGTCTTTAGAACAAGGATGTACCTCAGTATCTGCATTTGAGAGAGCCATTAAACCAAGCTCTTCTTCTTCTTCTGCCCAGTTCACCACTCCATCTACAGTAACCAATGCTTTGGTTCCTCTAGGACTCCTCCTGTTTCCTTTTGGAAAGCTTTCAGTTATTGTTGGACTGCTTCTATAGCTGTGCTTGGACTTCTAATTGCTATTCTCAGCTTTATTTCTAGAGAATTCTCTTGCAAAGTGTCCATTCCTTCCACAGTTATATCATTCAACTTTGGACTTGTCATATCCTAATGGCTCATTAGGATCAACAGTCATTTTTTTCCAGTATTCTTGAAGAACCTATTAGATCTTACTGACACCATAGCAGCTTGCCATTTAAGAACCATCGCTTCAACATCAGCATCATCCATTTGGAATAAGTCATTGAGTGTTAATCTTGGCCTGTTGTCTTGTCCAACAAATAATGAAAAGGCATCATTGTCACTAAACAATGGTGAAGACCTTCCATGTGTATTTTGAGAGACTATTAGACTGCTTTCAATACTGTGTGGGTAAGTACTACTTGTAAGTCCTCCAGCGGTATTTATGAAGCATGTACTGCTGCTAGATCCACTAGTGGTATTATGAAAGTAAGTACCGCTATTCCCATCTGATACAAAAGCCAAGTTAGACTTTGAAGTAGTCGCTGTCTTTACTTCAGTACCTTTCACATCCATCTCATATGCTCTAAGATTGTTGTAGAGATGATCAAAAGGAATTGTTTCCAAATCATCTCTTATTATGAAGTGCATAGCCATTGCTTTCCACTCTGGTGGAACGCTTCCTAAGAATTTTAAATTAGCTTCTTCATTAGGAATTACTTGTCCATAAACTGCTAACTGAATAAGCATCTTGCTGAACCTTCCATATCCACCATGTATCCCCTCTATACTGGTAATTGAGAAGTTATCAAATTCTTGCTTAAGAACAATCTTCTTAATCTTCATAGATTTGTCATTACCCCCAAATCTAAGTTTTATAGCATCCCACATAGCTTTAGCATCCTTATAATGATTAAAGCTTGGTAGAATGTCTTCAAAAAGAGCCATAGACAAAGCAGTTCTGGCTTTTCTCTCTCTGATCTCTACTTGTATCTCATCAGCAGTCACAGCAGGTAGAACATAGCATGTATTGTCTGGCAACGAGTGTAGCTTCTTTGGTGTATTCCCATTCTTGATAACTTTTCATATAGTGTGATTTGTGTGATTCAAGTAATGTTCCATCTGTATAGCCCATGTCTCATAATTGTCACCTTTGAGAACTGGGAGGTTAACAGCAGATAAAGTATGAGAAGGTATTGTTGTAGAGGTAGCTACAACATTCACGACTTGAACACCTTGTACTAGTGTAGGATGCATAACTTGTGGTTGTCCCTGTGGTATAGGATCAGGGTCTTGAACATCATCCAAGTGAGCATCATTACCTTCTGGTTCAGACATTGAGTTTTGGTATGTGTGGAGTGTTTAGGGTTGTGTTCTTCTTTTTCAGAGTTTCTCAACAAGCTCTGATACCACTTTTTGATCCCTTTGGTTAGATCTATATTATGTTAAGAATTAGTATAGTAGTTTGTAATCAAACTAAAACACTTTGAGCACTCTTACTAACACTAAATAAGTTCTGCGGAATATAACTTATAAAGCACAGAAGAACATAATTACTATTAACTATTTGATTCTCTTATTAATCGACTTGAATGAGGTACATGAAAGACATTGTACCTATTTTCCTTTTATAGAGTAAGGAACTCTAGAAACCATAGAATATTCTATAAAGATAACTATATCACAGACGATATATTATCAATATTCTAACTATTTAAGTATATCACATAAGATATACTCTAACTATAACTATGACATATCTTATACAAATATATATTCGTCCTATTCATCATAGCAGTACTTACTTTATAAGTAGCAGTACTTACTATGTACCACGTTAATACTAACGGTACTTACATAACACTGACAGTACTTAGAATACACTAACGATACTTGACACTTAACAAATAATTCCCAAAAAATATGATCCTCATTGAGAAGTCTCTCAATGGTACGAATGTATTCTTGCAAATATATAGGAGAATCGTCATATGTAAGATCCACGTCTCCTAAACTTGCTTCAAATTCTTGTAAAAGAAAGTCACTTTCTCTAAATGGAGTTAATGAAGGAGCAATAGAAGCTACGGTCTCAACATGAAGTAAACGAGAAAACCCGCTCTTACAAGGCCCATGAAAATGTTCTTCACATGCTTCGTCGAGCACATCCATGAAATTCACGGATTCAGGTTCGTTGGGAAGTTTGGAAAGTTTACCCATGTTAATGACAATTTTTTCATCCCCTACCCTCATTATAAGTTCACCCACGGCTACATCAATGAATGTACGCCCGGTCCTCAAGAAGGGTTGTCCCAGAATTAAGGGAACACGGGGATCCATCTCATAGTTGACGACAACGAAATCAGCGGGGAAAGTGAATTTATCGACTCCAACAAAAACATCCTCGGCTATCCCCACCAGATAAGCAACCGATCGGTTAGCTAATTCCAAAATCATACGAGTGGGAACTAGCTTGGGTAGAGATAATTGCTTCCATACGGACAAAGGCATAAGATTGATACTCGCTCCTAAGTCCGCCAAAGCCATACAATTTTCAACACCGGGGATATTACAAGGAATAAGGAATCGACCGGGGTCACCAAGCTTAACCGGTAATTTTCTTAAGAGAACCGTGGAGAAATTCTCATTAAGTTGTGTTTGAGCAATGTCGAGAAGTTTTTCCTTATAACTTAGAAGATCCTTAAATATCTTAGCATATTTAGGCATGTGAGCGAGAGCCTCGAAAAAGGTGATATTAAAATTTAATTGTTTGAATATTTTTAGGAAGTTCGAAACTTGAATATCATCCTTATTCTTCAATTTCTCTTTCCTCAACCTTGATGGATAAGGTATATTGGGTTGAGATGAAGGCTTTGGAGTGGATTTCTCCCTCACATACTTAGGTGGTGGGCTGGGGATTGAAGGCGAAGGAATTGATGTGGGAGTCGAAGGGATATGGTCACTTAATAGAGGAATGTCACAATAAGTGGGTGAGGGAGTGCTCACCGAAGGGGGAGTAGGATTACTCATTATGACCTTCGGGCCTTTTCTCTCTTTTATGGGCAAAGATAAGGAAGGTCCCTCAACGGGTTTCCCACGTCTTGTGGTTATTGCATTCACATTATCCCTAGGATTGGTTTCGGTATACGAAGGAAGGGAACCTTGTGGACGAAGGGTTTGAAGCATTTGCATAGATTTCCTATCGGACGATTCTTGCATCTCTTTCATGGTTCGCTCATGTTCGGTTAATTTTTGTAGAACCAAGCCCATTTGAGGATTATGCATGTTCATTTAATTATACCCTTGATGTGAAAAACCTTGGTTTTGATATTGAGGTTGAAAACCGTTGTTATTATTAAAACCTTGGTTGAAGTTATTATTTTGACCCTTGGTTTGAAAACCATTGATTTAGAAACCCTTGATTTTGACCACTAAAATTCCCTTGATTTGCATTCCCTTGAAAATTATTCCTCACATTCGAATTTCCTTGAAAATTTCCTCTTTGAGGAGCTGGTTCCGAGGTAGGTATTGTGATTTCGTTAAGAGTTGTTGGGGTGGTCTAACTTGGGGTTGAAAATCGTGGGGAGCCAAATAATTAGTCGATTTATAAGATAAATTGTTCGCATCTACATTCGGTTTAAAATGCACCCTCTCATTAGTGTTATAAGAATATACTTCTTGTTGAGATGGGTCATAAACCTTATTACAATTAAGATACGAATGTGGCCCACCACATGTTTCACAAGTCACATTAAGTGCATTCACGTGTGTAACGGGTATGTTTTGAACGTGTAAGGCAAGTTTTGTCACAATTGAAGTACGTGCTTGAATTTGATTGTTAGTCACACTATCACTAGCACTAGCTATTGTAGCCCTTACACTCTTGGTTTGAACTTTTGCCTTGTTTTCAATAATTTTCCAAGCCTCGTTCATGGATTTCAAAAGAATATTACCCCCCCCCCTCGCGGCACTATTGAGTGAGTCTTGGTCATTTAAAGTTAAACCATTGTAAAGCGTATTGATTTGATGTACTTTTGTGAAACCATGTTGTGGACATTTTCTTAAAAGTTCCTTAAATCGGTCCCAAGACACACTAAACGTTTCCTCATATTTTTGTTCGAAGGTAATGATGTCATTCCTTAAAGCGGTTGTGACGATCCGTCAATTTATGGTTGATATTTTATTCTCAATATTTATTTGAATACATTATTTTAATGTTACAATATGAACTCACTTATTTTTGAGAAGTAATTTGGATTTACGTCTTGAAGTAGCGTCGACTACGTCTAAACCGGAGGATTCTACGTTACGTGCTTACGTTTACATACACCGTCTTTGGTGACAGTCCGACATTTCAGAAAATAAATTTATCCGTGAATATTATTTTGGAGTTTTAAATTTGTGTTGGTTCATAAACTCACAAATTTACGAGAATAGATTAGGACTTACGATTTTATTTTAACGTCCTTTACGACTAAATAGGAAACCTTAGGATTACGTATTTATGTTTTCGAACTCCGTTTTTGATGAGACAATTTTTATTAGATTCGTTTTGTGCCGTTGATTCATAATTTATAAAAACGTTTTTCGTAAAACGACCCGAGGGAACGCAAATCGAGGAAACTAGAATCGAGGAGTACCCGTAAATAAATGGGGATGAGACAAGTGGGACACTTGTCCCACCCCCAAAACCGGCAAAAACTAGCAACTTAACACCCATGAGGTGTCAAGTTTATCTAACAAGTCTTACACTTGTCCTTGTAAGCTTACAATGTAAGCTACACTTTCCACTAACTAGCTAAACCACTCACACACAAACCATTAGCTCTCATTTCTCATGCAAACAACTTCACAATTTCCTCTCTACTCTCTCTTGGTGCCGTCCACTATTCCACACAAAACACCACCATCATACAAATTTTAACCACAAACATATGTTATAACTTACATATGTTAATCTTCATTCAAAAAGAGGAAGATTGGTGCAAGTGTTAACATCCAAGGAGTTTCCATGGAGTATTAGGGCTGATTTTCCACAAGGTGTTCATGAAGAATGGTGGTCTTGAAGATGGTCTTGGTTCATCACAAGTTTCTCCATCCAAATCCATGTTTTGATCACAACCTACATCAACTTGGTGGTATAAAGATTGTCCTCCTCATCCTCTTGTTATTTTTGATTATGTAATCTTGTATTTCTTTTACTTATGTATATGTATATGATGATGAATGATGATTAAAAATATTGTGTGGGGATTTGGTGTTCATAAACATGCTTAAAAAGATGAAAAATTATAAGAAACAAGGCTAAAATCTTGTTTAGATTGTTGGATGTATAAAACAGTAAAGACTCATATGATAAACTGATGAAATGGCTTAAATAGATTAATATACAGTAAGCTATGTGTCTTGTACACATGTGAGAGTTGGCCATGCAATGTAATCATTGTAATTAGTGAGATATGATCAAAACAAGTTTAAAGTACAAAGCTGAGTTTACTGTTTTGGACGATTTTTAGAAAATACTTAGAGGATGATTCAACAGTAGCTATAGGAGAGTTAAATGGAGCACATATCATGTAGTTTATGTGATAAAAATTTTAGCTTCTATCTCCATATAGAACTCTAGATCTTGCAGTTTTGGTGAATATGAAAATAAAAATCAGATTTTGAGAATTAATGTTTATTATTATTATATAAGCACTCAAAATTATATTATATAAAATGTAAAATAAAAACCCACTAACTTATGGATTTTATTTATATAAATATGTAAAAGGTTAAATAAGTGTATAAATTATAAAAATGGTAGTGGAATAACACTTATAAGTAATAAAAACTAAAAACTTGATTTTTACGACTTTTTCGGCTATTACCGCAAAATTAACGTTTTTCGCCAATTAAAACTTAGACGATCAAACCCGTCTAATGTAAAGTTTTTAGAAGCCATATACTGATATATAAGTAACTAATATAAGTAAAAACCGATAAAACCCGAACTATAGGACATACGGACATTAACGAGCTAACTAAGCATATTGGACTAATAATTGGACTAAATAAGATAAACACTTATAAAAGAACTTATTGGGCCCAACATGGAAAGTATAGATACTGATAATATAAGTATAAAATGGAGAAAGTCTATCCAAAATAAAGATTGAATTATAAAATGGAGAAAAGTCTATATAAAATGGAGAAAGTCTATCACCAAAGTTCAATTTTATTAACCTTTATTGAAAAGTAAAAGACTTGCAATGTAACATCCCGCCTACTCAGACCACAATATTGTCCGCTTTGCCCGCAGGCTCACGGCTTTGCTTTGTGGCCCTCTTGTGAAGTCTTCCCGGCAGGTCACCCAAGCCAGTACTACTCTCCCATGAGCACGCTTAACTGCCAGTTCCTAAGAACCCCACTTGCAGTAGACCACAAAACGCGTTGTGTCATGAGAAGGCGATTGTTATCTTATGAACCATGGATCTCTCCTGGCCACAGCCGATGTGGGATTTGCCTGGGGTGTCACAATCACCCCCCTTCGGGACTCATCGTCCTCAATGAGGTTTGCCCCACCATCCCGAACGGCTCAGGAGTGGCTCTGATACCACTTGTAACATCCCGCCTACTCAGATCACAATATTGTCCGCTTTGCCCGCAGGCTCACGGCTTTGCTTTGTGGCCCTCTTGTGAAGACTTCCCGGCAGGTCACCCAAGCCAGTACTACTCTTCCATGAGCACGCTTAACTGCCAGTTCCTAAGAACCCCACTTGTAGTAGACCACAAAACGTGTTGTGTCATGAGAAGGCGATTGTTATCTTATGAACCATGGATCTCTCCTGGCCACAGCCGATGTGGGATTTGCCTGGGGTGTTAACATCCCGCCTACTCAGACCACAATATTGTCCGCTTTGCCCGCAGGCTCACGGCTTTGCTTTGTGGCCCTCTTGTGAAGACTTCCCGGCAGGTCACCCAAGCCAGTACTACTCTTCCATGAGCACGCTTAACTGCCAGTTCCTAAGAACCCCACTTGCAGTAGACCACAAAACGCGTTGTGTCATGAGAAGGCGATTGTTATCTTATGAACCATGGATCTCTCCTGGCCACAGCCGATGTGGGATTTGCCTGGGGTGTCACATGCAACATACTACGATGATGTGTAAAGACATAATGTATGATTTTCATCACAAAAAGTGACTTTTAGGGTCAAAGAATAGAAACAAGTAAATGTCCCTTAGAGTAAACTTCGTCATCCTTGATTGTCATACATTCCATGCTAAGTGCAAAAACAAGATCATTGTTGGTACAAGTCACAATGCTAACACTACTCATACGTCCAAATTGTGTAATACTTTTTCTCCCCGCAATCCTAGTTATTATAAAAGGAAATGAGTTACTAGCATTTTTTATCTATTTTTCATGGATCACAAGTGATTCATATTTGACTTATTTGAGTAGTTATTAGTCCGAAAGCAAAGTAGCATGATTTGATCAATAGTTAGCCGAAAGACAAAATCTTTTAAAACGGCTTCTCGTGTATCTCCTTAAGTTCATATCTTGGCATAACTCGTTTCACGATTTGAGACCTTTCTCGGACCGATATTTGGCATGTACTTCATACTTCAAATCTTGGGAAGACGTTCTTGAAATAATGGTCTTCTCTTCAAAAATTTGGAATTTGTTCACTTGACGTTTTTGAGAGATTCTTCATATTGGACCACGACTTCATCATTTTTCTTCAATCTTTATTTTGGATTTTGATATACAACGATCCGCCTCCTTTTCGGACTTGGATATATTTATCCTCATACCTTGTTAGGGTCTTTTTGGATAGACTTTCTCCATTCCTTAGGGGAGTACTTGCTTCTCGTCGTGTGTCTCGATCCTTCATATTGATTTAGGAATAATGATACTTCACATCATCTTTGGATCTTTAGCAAAAATAGAGCTCATCATGCCTTGTTAGGGCCTTTTTGGATAATCGCCAATCTTCGCGTCCCGCTTCAATAAGTTATGCCTTGGCTATGAACTCTATTCAACCCCGACAACTTTTAAACGATCTTGCGCTAGAGGCTAAGTAGCCTTTCAAATCGTACGACCTTACTTATTGCAATTATGATTTATTCCTAATTCATTGATCTTATGGGAAGAAAAAGCCACAATTAAAAACATATGAGTTTTTGAACGAACACTTTCATATTCTACGTTTAGCATGATCACTTGTCTAACTCTATCATTTCTCGTTCTTCACTATATAAAGACCTCTAATTAAAGAGACTCGTGAATACTTAGCCATGCAAGTCAAAATTAAGCCAAATTTGGATTAGCTTTCATTAAGACTATATCAAATCAAAGTTTTGGGTTTTCAAGCCACCTATAGGATCTTGCACTTTCTTGGACTTTTTCAAGTTTAGAGAATGCGTTTTATAGTTCCCTTGATAAGTGACTTTCTAGAATCAATTATAGGAACTTGCGAAAAGTTCTTGTTCTTAACCCGAATGAATTAAGACTTTCGCGTTTTAAAGCTCCCTATATAAAAGTCTAGCAAAACTTGAATTGAGCGGGTTAAGGAATGTAAATGGCTCCAAATGCCCATCAAGTCAAACATTAACTCTTATTCTACCCAAAGGAAAATATACATTCGTGTCTTAAAAACACTTATGAAAACTAAGAAAAATTTAAAATTTGGCCATTTTTAGCCTTATTAGCAAAACAAAACATTGAAAGTTGGAAAGCGTGAGGGCGTAGCAAAGCAACTACCTATTCACCCCCCCATACTAAAAGTAAACATTGTCCTCAATGTTTCGAGTCTAAAGGTGGAGCACCCCCATACTAGAGACGAAGAATCGAATGCTTAGGATCTAGCATGGAAAGGGTGATCAACAATATATCTAAAGCCGTTTATTAAGTATGCTAAAAGATAATTGTTAGAACAATAAAGGATATGTCATGGATTCGTGAAAAACTTCTTCAAACGAACGATGGAGGCTCACGTAAACGAACACGAGAGTCTTCAATCGTATACGATGATGATGATCTAGATAACACAATCACAAACAACCACGAGACAACGAGTTGAAAGGGTACAAGTCCCCTTATTAGTGAATAGTGAGCATAAAAGATAAGCATGGGATCTCCCCCACGAGGCACCTCGTTTTTGATTACCGAGTCATGAGATCGACTCGATCCCCTCAATGCTAATTATCATTGGGGAAGGTGTCTTGGTCGGGGGCAACCATTGAAGGAATTTCCCCACCAAAGTAGTGCTTAAGCCTATGTCCATTCACCTTGAAATTAGGACCATCATCTTGAGCTAGCTCAATGGTCCCATATGGAAACACTTGTGTAATGGTGAACGGACCCGACCAACGAGATTTCAATTTCCTGGAAAATATCTTGAGCTAGCTCAACGAGATTAAAAAGCAAAACTTGATCACCAACGTTAAAAACCCGGTTTTTAATCTTTGAATCATGAAACTTTTTAGTCTTTTCTTTAAAAATTAATGAATTTTCATAAGCATTATCCCTTAATTCATCCAATTCATTCAATTGTATTTTCCGGTGATCTCCCGCGGTCTTCAAGTCAAAATTAGCATGCTTAAGGGCCCAATATGCCTTATGCTCCAACTCAATGGGCAAGTGACAATTCTTCCCATAGACTAACTTATAAGGAGTGCAACCGATAGGTGTCTTATAAGCGGTCCTAAAGGCCCATAAAGCGTCATCAAGTTTGTCGGACCATGAAGCACGGTTTTCTCCAATTGACCTCTCTAAAATCCTCTTCAAAGCTCGGTTCGAAACCTCGACTTGCCTACTCGTTTGCGGGTGATAAGCCGTAGAAAGACGATGTGTAACTCCATATTTCTTTAGAACCTTTTCGAATTGGTCATTACAAAAATGGGTTCCACGATCGCTTATAATAGCACGAGGGGTTTCGAACCGAGAGATTAGTTGCTTCAAAAACTTTACTACCACACGAGCATCATAAGTAGGCAAAGCCTTAGCTTCCACCCACTTAGAAAGGTAGTCCACCGCGACGAGGATATATTTGTTGCCATGAGACGATGGAAACGACCCCATAAAGTCTATTCCCCATATGTCGAAAATCTCACATACTTGAATTATGTTTTGCGGCATTTCATCACGTTGAGACGATTTTCCTTGACGTTGGCACGAATCACACGACTTTACAAGTGCGTGTGCATCACGATAGATAGAAGGCCAAAAGAAACCGGAATCGAACACTTTCTTAGCCGTGAGATTAGCACCGTGGTGACCACCCGTGGGTCCCTCGTGACAAGCTCTAAGGATATTAGAAGCTTCGGCACCAAACACACAACGTCGAACGAGTTGATCCGCACAAATCCGAAAGAGATAAGGGTCGTCCCAAAAATAGAACTTGACGTCACGAAAGAATTTTCGTTTTTGTTGTGTCGTCATACCCTTGATTATGAAATTGCCCGCATGGTAATTTGCAATGTCGGCAAACCATGGGGTTGTGTCTTTAGAACTCACTACACCGAGAGTCTCAAGAGGAAATGTTTCGGTAATTTCCTTGTTCTCGAAAACATCTTTGTGAGGATCTTCTAGACGAGAGAGATGATCGGCCGCTAGATTCTCGGCTCCTTTTTTGTCAAGCACGGTGACATCAAATTCTTGGAGGAGGAGCATCCAACGAAGCAATCTTGGCTTAGCATCTTGCTTAGCTAAGAGATACTTGATAGCCGAATGGTCAGTATACACGATGCTTTTAGTCAAGACGAGATAAGGTCGGAATTTCTCAAAAGCATAGACCACGGCAAGGAATTCCTTTTCCGTTGTGGTGTACTTTAATTGAGCCTCGGTCATCGTCTTACTAGCATAGTGGATAGGACGAAAATGCTTGTCATAACGTTGTCCTAAGACGGCCCCTATATCATAATCACTTGCATCGCACATGATTTCAAAGGGTTATTCCCAATTAGGAGCAACAAGAATGGGAGCTTCGGTAAGTTTCCTTTTGATAGTTTCAAAAGCCTTAACACAATCCTCATTAAAGTTAAAAGGAGCATCCTTCTCGAGAAGGTGTGTCATAGGACGAGAAATCTTCGAAATGTCCTTGATGAAACGACGATAAAAGCTCGCGTGGCCTAGGAAACTCCTAACTCCCTTAACGGTTTTGGGATGAGGTAACTTGGCGATGACGTCTACCTTAGCTTTATCGACCTTAATCCCCACCTTCGACACGTTATGT
Organism: Glebionis coronaria; assembly: GCA_025667525.1. Taxonomy (NCBI): domain Eukaryota; kingdom Viridiplantae; phylum Streptophyta; class Magnoliopsida; order Asterales; family Asteraceae; genus Glebionis; species Glebionis coronaria. The sequence continues at coordinate 21,807,277 of CM046879.1, read as the reverse complement.
CCTAAGACGATTCCTTGTTTACACATGAAATGACATTTCTCCCAATTAAGCACAAGATTGGTTTCTTCACAACGTTTTAACATTTGCTCGAGATTAGATAAACATGACGTGAACGAATTACTAAACACCGAGAAGTCATCCATAAATACTTCCATCGACTTCTCGATCATATCGTGAAAAATAGCCATCATACACCGTTGAAACGTACCGGGTGCATTACAAAGTCCGAAAGGCATCCTACGACAAGCGAACGTTCCATAAGGACACGTAAACATAGTCTTCTCTTGATCACGAGGGTCGATAGGGATTTGAAAGTAACCGGAAAAACCATCTAAAAAGCAATAGAATTCATTTCCCGCAAGTCGCTCCAACATTTGATCCATGAAGGGCAAAGGAAAGTGGTCTTTACGAGTGGCGTCATTTAACTTTCGGTAGTCAATACACACCCTCCAACCGGTCACAACACGAGTGGGAATTAACTCGTTGTTTTCAATAGGCACAACGGTCATTCCTCCCTTTTTAGGAACACAATGGATTGGGCTCACCCATGGGCTATCGGATATAGGATAAATCATTCCCGCGTCAAGGAGTTTAAGGACCTCTTTTTTAATGACATCGTGAATTTTTGGATTCACCCTTCTTTGACTTTGAATTGCGGGTTTGTAGTCCTCCTCCATTAAAATCTTGTGAGTACAAAATTTTGGGTCAATACCCTTAATGTCGGATATTTTCCACGCAATTGCCCCTTTGTGAGCCTTAAGAACTTTCAAGAGCTCGGTTTTTTAATTATTAGCAAGACCTTTTGCGATAATAACCGGCAACTTGTCATCACCTTCCAAGAATGCATATTCAAGGTGAGAAGGAAGATCTTTCAATTCAAGGATAGGTGGTTCCTCGATTGAAGATTTTGGTTCAACACTCATAACTTCCATCGGCGAAAGAAATGGTGGAATAGAAGTATCATCACTAATCAACACCTAATCTTCATTGTCGATTTCATTTGAAGTGAAATCGCCTCCTTGGAATGGAGTGAGATTTGGTGTGGAATTAGCAAGAATCGGATCCAAAATAGTGGGATTGCCACTTGGCGAGCTATAGGAAAAACCTAACACTTCTTGTGAAAACTCATCGCAAACCACATCAACGCTGTCGATGTGATTGACGGTAGAGATTGCATAAACATGAGAAGGTTTCGAGTTTTGAGTAGCGTTTATAACAAGTTCCTCTTCGTTGAATCTCAAAGTGATAGTTCTCGCATGAACATCGATAAGCGATCTCGAAGTGTCTAAAAATGATCGACCTAATATTAGAGGAACTTGAGGATCCGCGGGGATGTCAACTACTATAAAATCAACGGGATAGTAGAACTTCCCCACTTTCACGAAAACATCTTCGGCTACTCCACATTCCATAATCGTAGAATGATCGGCCATCTCGATGGACATGTTCGAAGGAATGAGAGCCGGAAGCGAAAGCGATTTCCAAATGGAAAATGGCATCAAATTAATGCTCGCACCAAGATCGGACAAGGCGAGGCATTCTTTCATATCTTGTATGTCACAAGGAATGAGAAACTTTCCGGGATCACCAACTTTTTCCGGTATGCGGTTAAGATAAACCGAAGAACAATTAGCAAGCTTTGAAAGCTTTTCCTTATCGCTCATCATACTTTTAAAAGTGGAAGCGAAACGAGGCATATATAACAACGCGTCGGCTAAACTTACATCAAAATGCACTTGTTGAAACATTTTTATAAAAAGCTCGATTTGTTGTTTGTTACGTTCTTGCAACTTCTCTTTGTTTCGTCTTGAAGGGTAGGGTAAAGGTGGTGTGGGTTGGTCATTAGGCAACGGCCTTGGAAACTCGGGTTCCACAATTGGTATTGGTTCAACCGTAGGTGTGGTATGAGCGGTACTTCGTGGGATTGTAATGTGCTCCTTTTCGACCATCACCTCGGGTTCTTTCTCTATTTCATTCTCCTTAGAAGTACTTGTACGAGAGATTGGTTCCTTGAAAGTTTTACCACTTCGTGTAGTAATAACCTTCATTTCTCCCTTCGGGTTTGCAATGGTATCACTAGGAAGACCACCCGAAGAAGAGGGCTTACACATGATTGCTTCAAACATCTTAGCCATTCGGTCCTCAAATTTTGATTGCCTAGCATCCGCTTTTAATAACTCTTGCTTAATCTCATGTTGTCCTAATTCCATCTTTTGTTGATTTTGTTGAAGACGTTGGACATTTCCTTCCATTTTCTTTGCATGAGTTTTAAGTTCATTAGCAAGTTCATTTTTAAGCTCGTTTTTCAACTCGGATCTTAAGCTAATCATCTCACGTTGCATATTATCAAATTTAGCATCATTTGCTTTTGCATAATCCAAAAATTCTCCTTGCAAATTTTTAGTGTGAGCATTTTGAAAACCTTGTGTGGTGTTTTGAAAATCACGGTTTTGATTTTGATTAGAGATTTGTCCATTCCCACTTTGATAATTCCCTTTGTTGTAATTGCGTGTGTTGCCTTGGTAATTACCTTGGTTGTTGTTTCGATAATTGTTAACATTTTGGTTTGGTGGAGCTTGATTTGGACGGGAACCTTGACCGTTTTGGTTGTAAGTTCCCGTAGCTACATAAGCACTCGAAGTGTTACCATCCGCGGTAATGCACTCGGAAAGATCATGAGCTCCTCCACAAGATAAACAACTCTTAGCAACCGCTTTAACCGAAGCGGAATTGGAAGCTTCTTGAGCCTTCCAATGGGACATAAGATTAGCAAATCTATCAAAAAACCGATTTTCCTCATTAGCTTCATCATGTAAGGCGTTAATGCTACGAGACTATTGTGACGAAGATGACAAACTCATATTGGCAACACTCGGTGTGTTACGAGGGTTATAAACCTTAGATCTATTTTCAATGATTTGTAAAGCCTCATTTGTCGTCTTGCACAAAAAATTACCACCCGCGGCGGCGTTCAAATAATCTCGTTCATGATCATTAAGCCCATTATAAAAAGTATCCACTTGATGCAATTCCGTAAAATCATGGTGTGGACATTCATGTAACATCTCTTTAAATCGTTCCCATGCCATTGAAAAACTTTCATTATTTCTTTGCACAAATCGTGAAATCTCATTTTTTTAAGTGTGTTGTTTTAGATGGTGGAAAAAACTTGTTCACAAACTTAGAAACGAGATCGGCCCATGTCAAAATCGAATTTGGCGGTTCTTTCTCGAGCCAAATTTTTGCGGGTCCATCCAACGAGTATGGAAACAACATCATCTTAATGGCGTCATGTGGAACATCCTTAAATTTGCTAGTGGCGGTGAGACGGTTGAAATTCCTAATATGGTAATGCGGGTTGTCTTTCTCGTGACCTCTAAACTTATTTGCTTGCAACATCGACATTAAACCCGTCTTAATCTCGAAATTCTCCGCAAGGATAGCGGGAATCACAATAGCCTCTCCAAAACCCTCGGTGGGTGCTTGTAGCAACTCCATCATAGTACGATTAGCCATGACGACTTCTTGTTCTACAATAGGTTCAACAATTGGAGGTTCTTCAACAATCAACGTCTCTTGATTGGCTTGCTTTTGAAGACGTTTACGAGCTCGTTTTGCTTGATTACGAGTGATCATAAACTTCACGAAGAATGGGAGGTGAGCAAAGAAGATTCTTTTTGGGTGTTTTGTGAATTTTCAATTTTTATTTTTTTTTTGTGTTTTTGATGATATTTAATTTTTTTGGATTTTGGTGTATCTTCGTAGACAACAATCTACAAAATCTCTTCTCGAATCAAACTCTTGATTAAAGAAGCCTCAAAGGAATGAAAACGATCACGTGGAGTGAACGCCTTCGAATGACTTTAGAACTTTGGTGAAAACCAAATTGTTCAAGAGGTTTTAATCACAAAGAAAACCAAGCAAATATAGTATACGTAATAATACTTTGGGCGGCAAAACCCTCGATTAGCCTTCAATCTCAAAATACTCACAAGCAAGCGGGGAAACGAGGCGGCGCGAAGCACTTAAGAGCCTTTTTCCTTAGGGTATATTTTATAATACCCGCCTTATACCCACCTTATAGTTTGTATCTTTCAAAATCGAGCTTCACGAAAGTATTTATCTATTTTTGCCTTTTCTTTTTTTTGTTTGAGTTTCGAATACAATAATTAGGAGACCAAATCCCAATTAAGGTTGTGTTTTCACACTTTTGGAGATATTGTTTATTGATTGTGATACTTAATACAATATAGTAATAATATTTGTACAAGAAAAACCAAGAAAAACCGATAATACGTATTAGTAGAGTTCTACTAATACAAATACTATTTGGTTAATATTAAAAACAAAAATGCAAATTAATCACGACACACCTCCCCGGCAGCGGCGCCAAAGTGATTGTGGTAAATTACACCTCTTGTTTAGGAAAACAAAAGAGCGTAAATGAGCGGTAACTATTGAACAAATGACTTTAGGAAAAATCAAGTGTTAATGACCCGATTAAGTTCGTTTCCCAAGGAGGTATATGTGTGTGACTAAGATGTGCAAGATTAGAGATTAATATTTGGTTTAGAAGGGGATTAAAAGAGAAAATGACGAAGTCGTAAAAATAAAAATTAACACAAAATCACTATTAGAAAGTTAAGACGTAGAACCTAAAAAATCACCAAAATTAAAATAAATTCTAAAAATTACCAAAAATTCACCAAAAATAAAAAATAATAAACTAAGAGTTTACCAATTATCAAAACTTTTTCAAACCTTTTAAATAATTAAATATTCAATTTTTAAATGCTAATTAAAGCCCTAAAAATCAAATAAATTATCAAAAAGCCCAAATAAAGATTTTTCAATTGATAAAACTCTAAATTGACCTAAAATGATTAAAAACTATTTTTAGAAATTTCAAAACTAATAAAAACTATTTAAAATGATTTAAAAACTATTAAAACTTAAAATAATTATAAAAATTAATCTAAAAGTGATAAAATTATTCTAAAAGTTGCTAAATTCTTATTTTAATGTATTTAACCTAAGAAAAATGTAAAAAGTTGGAAAAAGTGAAATATTAAAAATAATAATAAAATAATAATAAAATAATATTAAAAATCTAAAAATTCTAAAAAATTCTAAAAACTTGCAAACTAGTTTATTTTAACCTAAATAATCAGAAAATCAAAGTGAAATTACCAAAATACCCCTAATGGGCCCTTAAATGGGCCAAATCCAAAAACAGTCAACCTTAATGGGCTTTTGGGCCCAAAAAGTCAAACTTGGCCCAATTGACTTGGAAAAGCCCTATCTGACTTAAAATTTAATTCTAAGAACAAAACTCTAAAGGCCCAAAAGCTGAAAATGTGCTTATCACAGCTTATTGAACACAAAGCTTATTCTTATTAGGCTTTTCAGCCCATTAAGCCAAAAGCTAATGCCATAAGCTCTAATTTGACACACAACCCTCTTTTAGGATGCTTAAGAGATCTGTCAAAAGAAATTTCCAATAAGCTCACTCAATAAGCCAGAAAATAGAAAAGCAAAAATCCACAAAACGACAAAATAGTCGTGTTTGAGATTTAGGACACCTTAAAAGCTCTAGTTTGTTGCAAAAGCTCACAAATAGCTTAACTAAGAATAATCAATCAAGAAAATCACAAGAAGCCAAGTAGAATAAGCTGTAGAAGCAAATAAGCTGGCTGAAAAAGCCAAATAAGCTAGTTTCCTAGCAAAAGCTTAACCAAAAGACTTGTAAACTTCCAGACTTGATATTAAGCTAAGAAAAATGAGTTCTATTACAAAAACCAAGTTGTTGCATGTACCAATAAGCAAAACAGATTCAATAAGCTTGAAAACCAAGTTTGACCAAAAGTCAAACGCTGATAAGTTAAAATCAAACGCTGACAAGAACAAAGTAGGCGTTGACAGACTTAATGAAGTTCTAGGACTTGTTTTTCACCCTGCTGGTCAAGGTTTGAGTGCAAACCTTGTGAATCAAGGCTTACCAGTTGGGTAAACTTGATGTGTTTTGGCACAAATAAGCCAATAAGCTAGTGGGCTTATAAGCTATGATCAAAGCAATCTAAATAGCCAAATATCCTCACAAGCAGCAAACAAATAAGGTCCAAGCAACAAAACAACAATCCTAATGCTAGAAATCACAATGCAACACCAAATAAGGTGGTCAATTTGCTGATGCAAATGACCACTTCAGCAGACTTTGATAAGCTATAAAAAACACAATAAGCCACCAAATTCAACAAGCAGATAACCAATAGATAGCTTAACACCCAAACTATCCCCAAACCCTATTTCAAACCTTAGATCCAACTAACAAAGAAGTTATTGGATCTGATGTGTTTGACCAAATTCAAAACCAATTTTATCAGATTTTTGCAAAACTCCAAATCCCTTTTTCAAACTTTCAGAAAGTGAACCAATGGCAAAAACTTGTATATTATGACTTGTTTAGACCACCCAAACTCAAAGAACCAAGGGCACAAGGCCACAAGGCCTTGATAACCAGTAATCCCAAACAACCCTTAATCAAGCACTTATCAAACAAACTTCTGATTTTAACTAATAACCTACTGATTTTAATGATCAAAAACACTTAAACAATAGCAAATAACACAATCAAACTCAAAAATCACCAGCACAAACACCAATACTCAAAATCAAAGCACCAAATCAAAAACAGTCATAAACATGAAATTTTTAGGGGAATCTTAACAAGAGATTATACCTTCCTTCCACAACATCCTAGGAAGGCCAGCAATGCTCCTTGGACCTTGTTCAACAACTAGAACAAGACCAAGGTACTTCAATAAAGATGATGTAAATTGCCTTGGTTGATGGTTCAAAGTAGAACCTCAAGGACTTTATATCTTCAACACAAACAGCAAACAACTCAACCAAGGGCTCTAATCCCTTCACAAGCTTGGTGTCAACAAGCTTGTAAGAGCTTATAGCTAATGGTCAAGGGTTAGTAAACAAAATAACCAAAACAGAACCTAGGATTTCAAGGTTTTCAAACCTTAAAAACCTTATGAAACAAGACGTGCCTTAACCACAAGATTAAGGTAGGCCTTCACAATCAAATGGAACTCAGAATTAGGCTACTCAAACACCAAACTTTTAACTAAATCAAAAAGAGATTTCAAATTTTCAGAAATTCAAATTTTATTTAACTTAAAAAGGAACTACAAAGATTAATAGCCTAAAACTGGAACAAAGGGACTCTCACATGTTGAGGTCTCCTTTTATAGGCAAATGCCTGGCTAAACACTATTCACAAACCCTAGAAGTGAAATTCCCTAAATGCCCTAAGGCCTTCTAGACAAATCCTTGGTGTGAGCTGTTTAAATTCATCTTGGACGTTCATTTCAGCTTTGTTATGAAGCAATGATCCTTGGCTGTTGATTTGGCCACGTCATTTTACTTGAAGGCCAAGTTGTGTTTTCATTGGGTAAAGAGGTTGAGTGTGGGGTCCAGGGAGTAGTGGGAGTGAGGGTTTTGTGTGTGGGATTAGTTTCTGCACATGCGAATCAAGTGTGGGTAAGGTTAATTTGGATTTACCCTATGTTTAAGTTGGTGTAATTTCTGGGTTGGTAAAAGGTGAATTGTTGTCCTTTGATCCGTTTTTGTAGGAGTGTTATGTTGTTTGGCGCAAAAACGTGTTTGAAAGTTTCATTTGCACAAGTTTAGCCCTCTTATTTCCTTTCTTTTGGCATTTGTGGTTAAACTTCTATCAGCGCCCTATTAAGCTTGTAACAACTTTCACCACTTGGCAATTTTGGCACATAACTTTTCAAAAGGGTTTTCAAGGGTTCTTTTTGCCATTTTGAGATATTTCAAGGACTGATCTTGGACATTGTTGATCTTCAAAAGTCTTCATTGTAACTTTGACTTCATGAGGGACCATTATTGGCAATTTTGATTTGTTGAGGGACTAATCTTGCCATTTCTTCAAAGTTGAAGGACCTTTTGTGTAATTTTGACAAACTTAATGGACCAAACTTGTAATTATGAATATACAAGGGTTTTAAGTGTCATTTCTTCAATAAATGAGGATCAATCTTGTTTGTCTTCAAGTCTTCAAGGTATTTTGTTGAGAATTCCATGATTAGGGCTCGGTTCTTTGTACGGCTTCGTTTCTCGTGTCCGTTTTTCCTTGTAACTTGTGACCTTTTGTCTTTTTCACGATATCCATACCTAAAATACACAAGTAAACAAACACAAGCATATATATGGTATTTTATGACATTTTTATGCATTTAAAGCCCGAAAAGAACGATGAGATCATGTATAAATGCCATCTCATCAGTGTCCAATAAATAAATTGAAGAAATCTTCTTCTGAATTGGGACCGATGGATCTTCCGGGACAGGCAGGACAACTAATGACTCTTGTAGATTAGTATTCATTGTGGTATCTTTTAAAAATCCCTAACTTAACTGAGATATCAGTTGGTAGGATGAGTTCTGAGAATTGTATGACATAGTGACACGTAATGTGATACGGTACAATTTTGACTTGTTTGTGATTAATGAAAAGACTACCTTTGATTGCTAAATTCTACATGTATCGATGTTATCTATCTTTTACTGCTTCATCCTAATGTTCGCATCAGTGATGCAACCCTTGAACCAGTACTCATCTTGATTTGAGTTACGTTGTGAATCATTCTTCGTGAGTGCCATCGAGGTCATGAACCTCATGATTATTTGGCTAAGCTCATTTCCTATTATATTGTAGTTAGTTCTTGGTGAACAAATTTTCATCACTCTTTTGCAGATCACTCGTTGTTTTTATAAGATAAAACCGTATCCATTGAGAAAAAATTGAATTTTCATCACTATAAGGATTATTCAAATTAAGATTTATAAGTGATTGTTATCGAAATGAGGTTGTTTATGGAACACCTTGGAAAACTTAATTGTTTTCATAATAAAGAAAATCTTTATAAATTTATTTTTGATTCTTATTTAAGAATTAAGCATGAAAATGTTTTTATTATAAACATGATGATAAAATTTTGACGAACTGAGTATTGCATCGTTAATCTTGAAATTGTATATAGTTGCGCGCCTACATACAATTTGGAATGGACTATGCAAGGCTGATTAGTAGTCACCATAAAACTGATTAATATACACTACATTTTCTTTAAAGATTGTGAAAGATTAAATTTTATGAGATCTGCAAGAAGTGAAAAATAGGGACATAGTGTTAGGGACACCTACATATGTGCCTATAGCAACTATTCTTCTGAGTCGAATTTACTCATCTGTGGAATTTGTCTTATTTGACAATTGATATTCCTTTCTGTCCAAATTCTCCCGTAGTAAGATTCTTAGGAAATGTATCTGATTTCCGAGTGTTGATACCCGACTGGATGTATTGACGTTCTTATCATTTCTTATGATTTGATTTCATTTGAATGACCTGGGTAACGATCCGAGGAGCTTTCGAATGCGTACTCAAATTTATGAAAACATGGGATATATTCATATTCGTTAAATGTTTTCGTCTTTATCTGATTTGAAATTCTCTCGCATAGATTATGCGTTGACCTTACTCTTTTAATAGTAGTTGTGTATCCAGATATCCTTAAATTTGTGAAGGATTAAGAGTTATTATTAGTCTTTTGAGAAGATCACATCTTATCGACGACAATGAAACTGAATATTTGATAGTGCCAGTAGAATGGATTGATTGATTATGACATAACGACATTGTCTTAATTGATGGGAACTCGAATAGAATTCCCCTAAATGATAAAGATATTGATTATCAAAAGTGATCTAAATAATTCTTGACGGATGACCATATCCTGCATTTAGACTTGAAATTATACCGTGAATGGTTGTGAATTAGTCATTGAGTTTGTAATCTAGAAGAACCTAATATGAATTTATTAAAAGATGTTTATGTTATCTGAAACTTTAGGAGGTATTTATTGGTGAATTACCTAGACTTTTGCCATTAAGGCAGATTGAAATTGGTATTGATTATATTTCCGGTGCTGCACCTGTGGCTTGTGCACTATACGTCAGCACAATCTGAATTTAAGGAATTACTGTACAACTAAGAGAGTTGTCGAAGAAAGCTTTTATTCTACCAAGCTCGTCATTATGAAGAGCTATGGTGTTATCATTCCTTATATTTATAGATTACTGTGAACTGAGTAAATTAACAATCGAAAACGATATCCATAACTCGAAATGGAAGATTTGTTCGATCATTTACAAGGTTTTTGATCCTCAACATGGTTATCATCAACTTCGCATCTGCGAAAAAGATTATCTATTCCAATCACCACATCCGGTACTTGTAATGAACATTATGAGTTTCACGTGATGTCGTTTGGATTGACTTATACACATGTAGCATTCATAAATTTGGTGAATCACATGTGTAGGCTGTAATTTGATAAATTCATGCTTGTGATCATTTAGGACCATTTGTTTGTTTATAGGTATAAGAAGGAGTTAGTAATTATTTATAAATTGACCTGAATTGGCCAAACAATGAAAACCTGTACCTTGAATAATTAACATGAAATTAAAGACTTTAACCTTTACATTATTTGACTATGTGATTAATAGATAATGGAATCTATACAGACTCTTCAAATTAGAGCCATTTAAGACTTTGGGTTTTACCAAAAAGAAAATGGAAATATGTTTTGACAAATGTTTTAACAAAGGATTTTAAAAGGATTATTCCCTTATACACAAAACATTTAACTAAACTTCTGTCTAAGGGTAAATGTTTGTATGTGCTTTTAGACAACTTAAGAAGAATAGAGGAAATTAAACAACTCATGACTTGAAATTTGAAACGACAATTTTTGCTTTTCAAATAAGAAAATTTTGACCAAAGTGTAACCAAAGATTTTTCGAACATTTACGAATCTTAATAATCATTTTCGATAAATCAACAAATATCGTGTTAATTAAATTCAAATTTTATTTTGAACACCTTTATATAATTGGACAAACTGAGAAAATTCAAAAACTTTTTGTGTTTACATTTCATAAAAATTAAATATTTATTTAATTAGTTGTAACAATTATCGACGCTTTAAAACATCAGATTAAGCAAAACTGATAAAAATGATAGTTGAGACAAAAACTAAAACTTAGAAAATATAAAGAAAGAATTTCGAATAAATACGGTTATGATATTTATTTCATCAGGAAAGTGAATGTAGATACTGACACATAATATAGAAAAGATAAAGAATCAATTAGGACATGTTCCTTAATAATGAAGGCGCAAAATAAATTGCCGAACGATATAAAAATAAACGATGTTTGTAAAAAGGACAATATAGATAATAAAAAGGGAGTTCACGGCTAATGTGAACCATTAGAATTGAGAGTCGAATAGCGTTAAATGTTTTAAAGGCCACTTGTGGTTGTCTAAATATGGAGATTTTGAGATATAGTTATATTGGAATCTTGTAAGTATAAGTATCCTATTCTTGTCATTTCTGATTTAATGTATCATTATCAGAAGAAGTTGTACTGATGGCAATTATGAAGGCAAACATCGCCTCATACATTAGTTAACGTCTAGCTATTGCAAAGGTCATCATCTGAAATTGATTCGATTTGGGTCATCGTCAACAGACTGACAAAATCTGCTAAATATCATTCCCGTTAATGATAAATGCAAAAGAGTTATGTAAACATAGTGTGCCTGTATCGAACATCTTTATCAAGATCCTCGCTTCGCATCGAATTTCTAGATATTTGCTCAGAAATCATTGAGAACGAACCTTGATGAGAGTACTATGTACCACCCCAAATCGAAGGGACGAGGTAAAATAACGATACAAAGTAATATAAGTGATGTTCTATGTTTGAATGAATGACCTTTGGTAATAAACCGTATAATCGTTTTCCTTTGGAGAGATTATCATTGATAATTATCGCATTAGGATCGAGATAGAATCTTGTCATGATCCAATTATTAGAGCATCTATAAGCAAGAGTTAAGATAAACACACCCGACAAACACCCATTGTGAGTTGGACATGTCTTTTAGGTTTAAGGTTTCCTATGATGGCGAACCTAACCTTACAAAATACCCGACCCGCGAGACCTGAAATGATTGTTGAAATTAGGATCTGAATATTGACTGTCGGTAGCAGGTAGGAGGTTATGTGAATATGAAATGTAGATCTTGAAGTGCCAGATGGGTAGCGAAGTTATGCCAAAAATTTTAACCTTGGAAAAATGAATTAATGATCTGACAAATCATGGGATATAAGTCCCCGTTGTATGGGACCATTGAGATGACGTAAAAGCTTGGTTTGAAAGGCATATAAGCTGGATCTACCCTAGGACTTCAAAATCTACGTGAATTATGTTTCGTATATCGAACTTGATGGAATATCTATCAAGTGAGAATCTTGTTTCTTAGTAAAGCTTAGATCGGCGAAAAGTTGCATTCATCAAAAACCCGTGAACATCATGGATAGAGAAAGTAAGTCAACATTTAGCCTGATCTTATTCCCGTAGTTATGTTTGATGAAACTCGTGTATTGTAATGAATTACACTTGTGAGAAAAGACCGAATATGGAGGAAATACCCACATGGCTTTAACTCTATAAGAAGCGAGTAGTAAGGTAAGATGATCTTTGAGGACAAAGATCCTGTTTAGGGGTAAATGTTGTGACAATCCATCAATTTATGGTTGATATTTTACTCTCAATATTTATTTGAAAACATTATTTTAATGTTACAATATGAACTCATATGAACTCACTTATTTTTGGGAAGTAATTTGGATTTACGTCTTGAAGTAGCTTCGACTACGTCTAAACCGGAGGATTCTACGTTACGTGCTTACGTTTACATACACCGTCTTTGGTGACAGTCCGACATTTCAGAAAATAAATTTATCCGTGAATATTATTTTGGAGTTTTAATTTGTGTTGGTTCATAAACTCAAAATTTACGAGAATAGATTAGGACTTACGATTTTATTTTAACGTCCTTTACGACTAAACCGGAAACCTTAGGATTACGTATTTATGTTTTCGAACTCCATTTTTGATGAGACAATTTTTATTAGATTCGTTTTGTGTCGTTGATTCATAATTTATAAAAACGTTTTTCGTAAAACGACCTGAGGACACGCAAATCGAGGAAACTAGAATCGAGGAGTACCCATAAATAAATGGGGATGAGACAAGTGGGACACTTGTCCCACCCCCAAAACCGGCCAAAACAAGCAACTTAACACCCATGAGGTGTCAAGTTTATCTAACAAGTCTTACACTTGTCCTTGTAAGCTTACAATGTAAGCTACACTTTCCACTAACTAGCTAAACCACTCACACAGAAACCATTAGCTCTCATTTCTCATGCAAACAACTTCACAATTTCCTTTCTACTCTCTCTTGGTGTCGTCCACTATTCCACACAAAACACCACCATCATACAAATTTTAACCACAAACATATGTTATAACTTACATATGTTAATCTCCATTCAAAAAGAGGAAGATTGGTGCAAGTGTTAACATCCAAGGAGGAGTTCCCATGGAGTGTTAGGGCTGATTTTCCACAAGGTGTTCATGATGAATGGTGGTCTTGAAGATGGTCTTGGTTCATCACAAGTTTCTCCATCAAAATCCATGTTTTGATCACAACCTACATCAACTTGGTGGTATAAAGATTGTCCTCCTCACCCTCTTGTTATTTTTGATTATGTAATCTTGTATTTCTTTTACTTATGTATATGTATATGATGATGAATGATGATTAAAAATATTGTGTGGGGATTTGGTGTTGATAAACATGTTTAAAAAGATGAAAAACCATAAGAAACAAGGCTAAAATCTTGTTTAGATTGTTGGCTGTATAAAATAGTAAAGACTCATTTGATAAACTGATGAAATGGCTTAAATAGATTAATATACAGTAAGCTATATGTCTTGTACACATGTGAGAGTTGGCCATGCAATGGAATCATTGTAATGAGTGAGATATGATCAAAACAAGTTTAAAGTATAAATCTGAGTTTACTGTTTTGGACGATTCTTAGAAAATACTTAGAGGATGATTCAAAAGTAGCTATAGAAGAGTTAAATGGAGCACATATCATATAGTTTATGTGATAAAAATTTAAGCTTCTATCGCCATATAGAACTCTAGATATGGCAGTTTTGGTGAATATGAAAATAAAAATCATATTTTGAGAATTAATATTTATTATTATTATATAAGCACTCAAAATTATATTGTATAAAATGTAAAATAAAAATCCACTAACTTATGGATTTTATTTATATAAATATGTAAAAGGTTAAATAATTGTATAAATTATAAAAATGGTAGTGGAATAACACTTATAAGTAATAAAAACTATAAACTTGATTTTTACGACTTTTTCGGCTATTACCGCAAAATTAACGTTTTTTGCCAATTAAAACTTAGACGATCAAACCCGTCTAATGTAAAGTTTTTAAAAGTCATATACTGATATATAAGTAACTAATACAAGTAAAAAACGATAAAACCCGAACTATATGACATACGGACATTAACGAGCTAACTAAGCATATTGGACTAATAATTGGACTAAATAAGATAAACACTTATAAAAAGAACTTATTGGGCTTAACCCATTTGGGCCCAACATGTAAAGTATAGATACTGATAATATAAGTATAAAATGGATTAAAACAAGTTAAAGAAGTTATAATAAGCTTATTTGACTTAAAATAGATAAATAGGTAAAACTAGTAAACTAGTAAAAAGTTACTAAAATGTAAACACTAAAATGAGTAAACGAGAATATGTAAACCCACTTGATCATCATATATATATAATCATCATATGTATACAAACTTGTTATTTTTATGAATTCATTGGACATGAGTCTAAGACAAGTATTATTTGTCTAGGTTTCCGTGATTGAAGCACGTACCGTACGTCCGAATTGCCGATAACCCGCCTTCCCACATCAACGTGAGTTCATAGCCTCACACTCTTTTAAATGTTTTTATGAAATGTTTTATAAACCCGCGAGGGAGATAACATGTTAGTTTTTATAAATAGGACATCATTTGTCCCCATTGTTTGTTTATTGATTTGGACCCGAATGATTGTATGACCCGATAAATGATTAAAGGACCAGATAGATGAAATTAAATGGATTATTAAAGTTAGGTTATGTCACTAAAAGTCCCATTAGCATGAATTGTGAACTACCGGGATTTGGTAGACGCTTATGCATTTAATAGTACTATTTGGGGACGATCACCCCAGTTCGCGCCTTGACGGTTGATACCCGTCGTGCCACATTGATTGGTAAGCGAATTTATGTATGAGAAGATTTCCATAGCGTGACCTTTGTGACGACACGCTACTTTAGATGGGCGAATTGAGTATCGGGTTAGCTACCCGTTGTTTGTTTTAGTAAGGTAACAATGTCATGCGGCTAATAATAATCCAACTAATTAAATACTGCTATATGCTCCGAATTACGATGTATTGCCTGACTAGCAATACAGGGTCATACTATTGATATTATGTTCGTGTTTTGGTTTTCATAACCATATTCATATAACGGTTTTTATTTTCATACAACGTCATAAGACGTATTGTATGATGTTTTTACGACATTGGCTCGTATAATGATTTTTAAGGCAAACGCCTATATTATGATTTTGATGAAGATTTGTATAAAATGACTTTGGCTATTTTATGGCATATAAAAATGATTTGTACAAAATGATTTTCAGTAATAATTTTATACTGATATTATATTGATGGATTTTATTAAACTCTATGAATTCACTCGACGTTATCGCTGACCTTTTCTTTTAACATGTTTTATCTCAGGTACTTGAAGGGAATTCTCGGGAAGACGAAAAGAATTCATGGCCCGTACTTAAACAATATTTTCCATTCAAATACTTTGTAAAACTTTGTATGAAATGTAATGACTTGGGACCTATGTAACTTTGAAATTTATGAATGGAAATGCTTTATTAATAAACGACACGATTTTTATGCGTTGTCTATGATGTGAGTAATGTGCTATCCCATAACACCAACGAGTCTTCCGCTGAATTGAGTTGTATAAATTTGGGGGTCTTACAGCGGTGGTCCGTGATGGTGGAAAGAAGTAGTTGATAAATTTCGTCTCTAAATCCAACTACGTAGTAATACTTTGGGGTGGTTCCTTATCAAGCTAAATCTGGGCTTGTCCCTCGAGGGAAAAAGGAAAGAGGAGTAAACGAATGGCCTCTTGAGTCACCCCATTGTACTTGACGGTATTTGCTAATTGTATGAATCGTTTGATATGAGCGTGAGGATCATCATTAGTACGTCCCAAAAATGGTGTAGCGGAAACCATTTGAATAAAATCCGATTTAAGTTCGAAAGTATTTGCTCCAATAGCCGGTACAACAATCGCGTCATCATTTCCCTCAATGCGAGATTGCAAAATCTCAATCATAATTCGGTTATCCATTGCCATCGTATTGTTCAAAGCTCGATTCTCGGGATCGGCTTGATTGACTGTCTTTTTGTTCTTCTTCTTCTTTTTGGAAGAATTAGAAGTATTTGGTATACCACTTGGTATGTATGCACGCACGCGAGTGCGCATACAACTAAACACGAGGAATGAGGTAGGAGACCTCGGTCGACTTTGAGAGGAAAGGGATTATCCCTCTCGAGGTTCAATATTAAAAAGCTACAAAAAATATATACGTAATACTACTTGGGAGGCAAAACCCTCGATTAGCCTTCCTTCTCAAAATACTCACAAGTGAACGGGGGAATGAGATGGCGCGAAGCACTTAAGTACCTAGCTTCCCTTAGACGGCCTTTTATAGCACGTCGCCTTTTTATTTACCTTAAAGTTCGTATTTTTCCGAATTATTGTTTAACGAAAGTATTAATCTATTTTTGCCTTTATTTTTGTTTGATCGATACGCGTAGATAGAAACGGAACGCCTCCAAATACGGTGTAATGCCTCGACATTACTTATGGAATAGTGTGTATTGAGTGTTCGTATACGTAATATCTTATAGTAAAAAGAAAATCTTTTTGTATTGTTTTTTTATTTTTAAAATAAAATATATTCACAATAAAACGAAAGAAATCGAAATAAGAAAAATAACAATACATAATATTTTTTGGTATAATAACTTAGGAAAAGTATTAATTTTTGGATTTTTTTATTTTTGTTGGTGCAAATCCTAGAAAAGAATTGGCTTTGGTGATTATTATTTTTTTGTATTTTTGTATTTTTTATTTTTCTTTTATGTTTTTTATTTTTCAACAAGAAAAATAACGTTCAAAAGTGAACGGATCCCAAAATCCAAATCGTCTCACGAAAAATCATCAATCGTAACGAGCGAAGCGGCGGCGGCGCCAATTTAATAACTGTTTTTAGTATATCGTTTTCTCCTCGAATCGACTCGAATTCATTTACAACTTAACACAAGATTTATTTATTTTTGGTTAATAATACTTGCTGGGTAATCTATGTCTAATTACTAAAATGGGGAAAATTATTTAGGCTAAGGAATATATAAAAATAAAAGCGCAGTTAATTCACATAAAATTAATCTAAAATGCAAATTAAAATTAAACTAAAATTTAAAATCTAGATGCAACAAAACTAAACTATAATTTAAAATATTAATTAATCTAAATGCAAGCACGTAATAACAAGTAAAAGTGACAAAAAAATGAAATCACAAAGATAAACTTTAAAATAAAGCGTAAAGCTTCAACCTTTTTAGCTTACTAATCTCGTAGATGATAAAGCTTAAAACTTTATATACTAATAAGCTTAATAATCTCAAAAATGTGTAAACTTTATACTAATAATAAGCGTATCTAAATGAAAACTAATTTTTAAAACCTTTAAATCTAATTTTAAAACAATAATAATAATTAAAACTAATTAAACCGATTTTTACGAAAAATATAATTTATGAAAACAATTTAAACTAAATAATCTAATTACTTAAACTAAATCGATTAAGCTAGAAAAATAAATATTGAATCCAAGATCTTTAGACTCAAACAGCCTAAACCATTTATCTAGGTTGTTAATTGTATATGTGATGAACACAGCGGAATAATACAATTAACTAGAACCAGATGTTTAACAAGACGAATAATTCCCAAAAGGATTTGTATTAAACATTAACACAAATCACTCTAGGTGTGTGTACATTGAATCCCACACCTAAAGATCATAATATCAGTAGGTTACATTTTGTTTGTTGGAACTGATCAATAAAACCTATGCCTGGTGGTTCCTTTTATAACTTAAGGAACCACGGGATACATGGAAACTAAATAAAGTAATAATGACTATATTAAAACTGACTTATTCATTCTTATCCCGTGTTGACCAAATCTTCATACTTATCACTAGTAGTGGGAAGTACACTAGCAGTGGCAAGTACTCCAGCAGGGGAAACTTATTCTAGCAGGGGAAAGTACTTCAGCAGGGGGAACTCCACCAGGGGGATCTCCAGCAGTGGGAATTCTAGCAGTGATAATGTCCTACTTGGTCATTCTTGTTTCCATAGTGATTTGACTCATCAACTTTTGACCCAACAATCTTCCCCTAGTTGATGATGTCAAAACACTTCCCCTTAAACATACAACATCAAAGATCAACAGGCTGAACATTCTTTGTAGACAACTTCCCCTTTTTTACATGATCAAATAGGGGTCTTCTATGTGAACAACCTTGATTTTCAACTACTACTAACCAATATCATACATCAAACCCAAGTATTCTACTTTTCAAAATACCCTCCATGAAGCACAGTAGCCAATCACTCCTAATAAAAAATGATTGAACAGTAGATACTCACATTAGTTGTAGTAATACCAATGAGCAGTAGCAAAAATGTGACAATCCGTCAATTTATGGTTGATATTTTACTCTCAATATTTGTAAAACCCGCATGCTTTTACCATGCATAGTATCTTAAGTTCGTACGTACTAGTTAAAAACTTTCCTTATATAGCATGATTACGTTTACGTATTAGGAGTTATGTATTACGTACGTGTTAGAACACGATAAGTATTTTATGTGAACGATCACGTAATAATTATTTAGCAATAATTAATCACGAACATACGATCACGAAATCACGAGCGTAATTTAAACACGAGTTATTATTATTACGTATATATATTTAATACGAGCGTAATTAAATATATAAGTGTAGGATATTTACGTAACGAGAACTTTTAAAACACGAACTAAATTAAACGTAAACGTGTATGAAATTACAAGACACGAAACGAGGTACGGGACCCCCACAAGGGAGTCCCTACCCGCGGCCAACATAGGACAATGGGCCAAGCCCATTGTCAATTTTACTAAAAGGGAGGGTTAAGAGTTTTTACTACTCAGATTATTTTTACAGAAGAATTTCAAGAAAACCTAGAAACCCTTCATCCTTCTCCTTTGTGTGCCGCCACCTACAAACCACCATAGGGGGGTGAGTTTGATCTTGGATCTTGTTATTTTAGTGTTTGTTCGTGTTTGTTCTTCACCCTTTGATCCACGAATACGGTAAAACCTTTTTACTTGTTTTTCTTTTTAATTAATCTTTTATTAATTAAGAACACATGATGTTTTTCATAAAAACACATTAAATAAACCTAGATCTAACATGTTTGATCATTAATTAATCAAAAGGGGTGGATCTAAGGGGTGTTTGTTTTGGGCCGCAGGAACAACCGACCCCAAGGGGGTTCGGTTTGTTGTTAACCGACCACCACCAAGACCTTTTTGGTCTTGGTTGGTGCGTGTGGGTCCCACGGCAGCAAGGGGGTACCACGAATTGGTTCGGGGTACGGTGTTGTTCATATCCGGTGCATGTTTTAATCTTAGATCCGGATCATGATTATGTTAGTTGTTTATGTTATAAACTTAGGTTAAGAATTAAATTAATAAGATGTATTAATTTAATAACATGACTTAGGTTAACTAATTATTAATAAATATGAATTATTTTAACCTAAGTATTTTTATTATTAAGACTTTTAATTAATTAATTATTTTAAAAACCATGGATATATTTAATTAATTAAACATGACTTAGGTTATATTATTAGTATTTAATAATACATATTTTAACCTAAGTATTTAATATATTTAATTAAAACATGTCATACTTTAATTAAATATTATAACCTATAGTTTAATTAAATTACATGAAATAATTATTAAACTATATAGTATATCGTATGACTTAGAAAATAATCATGAAAATACTTAGGCTTATTTACTTAGCTTATTTAACCAGCTTATTTCTAAGTATGGAAACTTTCTATTTTTAGAAACTTAATTAAATAAGGCAGCTATTTTATTTATGGAAACCATCTATTTTTAGAAACTTATTTATTTAAGGCAGCTAATCTATTTATGGAAACTTATTTAATTAAGGCAGCTAATCTATTTATGGAAACTTTCTATTTTTAGAAACTTATCTATTTTAAGCAGTAAATCTATTTTTGGCAACTTTCTATTTTTGGAAACTTTCTATTTTTGGAAACTTTCTATTTTTGGAAAATTTCTATTTTTGGAAACCTTCTATTTTGGTAACTTTCTATTTTTGGAAACTTTCTATTTTTGGAAACTTTCTATTTTAGGAAACCTGCTATTTTTGGAAAGTTACTTATTATTACACAGTAAGTATAATAACACATGAAATATCAGAAATACATAATCAGAATGAACAGAATATAGGATTTAACACAGTTTAAGGCTTTAAACAGTGTAAAGAGTAGGAACACATAAAATAAGCTAAAACATGATATAAAACCAGCTATGTATGTAGTAAGCAGATACTTATTTCATGTACGTATTTATGTAGCACTAGTGTTTCGGAAGTAGGATTCTCGCAGTTCATCGTTCTCGTTCACTGGACATAAGGTACGGATTCCCGTCCTTTCAGTATGGACATTCTTTCCTTATTAGGATTTCCCCGTATGCAGCCAACTGTTTTCCCGTAGTATAAGTATGAGTTTGATTGCTTATGTTTAATTATCATTACCTATAGCCATATACATGCATGACCAGTTTCACCTAGTTATGGAGGTACCATAACCATAACATTAGAGGCACTGATGTTATGACTTCACCACGGCGGAGTGATTGCTCGTGGCGTCCCTTCAGCTTTTGGCCATTTATTTATATTTATCATCTGGGGCGTATGGGTGCATCCTAGTTACACGTTTTTATTCAGGATTACATGGTGAATGTGGTGTGTGCCTTGCATCCTTCACAAGGAGCTGATCCCTCCTACCCATAAAACCAGTATATTAAATTAGAGGCAGCCCCTCTAATTTGCATGATGAGGTCACCCCTCCAACTATTCATGCACGGTGGATATTCATGACCTATATTGGCTAATGGTAAAATATGACAGACAGTTTTTATAAGATAAACATAAGACTTTCAAACTATAAAACCAGTTTTATTAAGACTTAACCAGGTTACTCGGGACTTAGTTTTCTTCCGCTGTTATATGTTATATGCTTATCCTATTCATGCTTTATTGTACATCCGTGCACTGAGCGTATTGCTTAGCGGTTTTCCTTTTCTATGTTCCCAAAACGGCAGGTACTCAGGGACGCTCGTAGACACTAAGAGTACGTGCATATGGACTGGAAGCTGTCTAGCCTTCTTTACATTATGCATTTCTTTTCTTTATGATACTTATGCTTTGGACATTGTTTCTTCCTTTTACTTTACTATACTATGTTTGTGTGTGATGAGCTTTACTTTTGGACTACCGATGTTTGATTCCGGTATTTTCCTTTATATGGTCAAGTAATGTTTAGACATTTTACCTTGTATGCTTTGATGACACGCCATAATTACTGTGATATTTCCATTTCCAAAATGGGGTGTTACAATTATGGTATCAGAGCCAAGGCTTCGACCTATAGGCTCTCAAATATGACCTGTGATTAGTGGGTAGTCACTACGTTCTTCCTAGAACTGACAGTTGTTTTCATGCATTCATCATTTTAAGCATACATATATATGTCATTGTTACAATGTTTTTGACTAAGTAATGGTTGGTACAGGACTGGCCCTATTTAGTCGCATGTGTTTTATCGAAACTTTTAGATTTAGGACCGACCCATAGGCGTCCCCTCGATATGTCTTTTGTTTTGAGTGAACTGACCAGAGGCGTTCACTCTCGAGCATCCAAAGTTTTCATAAAACTGCATCATGCATTCATACAAAAAATTTCTTGCATAAAATTTTTCTCGTAAAATTTTTTAGTAGAAAATTTTTTCATGTATATATTTTATATTTTATGTTTTGAACTGTTAATCATATGTTTTATTGTTATACTGTCAGATGGTTCTCACACGCGAACAAGAGCAGCTCAATGCTGCAATTCAGGCTGCCATGCAAGCCTTGCTTCCTCAACTGAGGAATGACATCCGTGCTGAAGTTCAAGCTGCCAATAATCAGCAGCAGTACAATCAGCCACCTCCTCCTCCTCCTCCAGTGACATTAGCAGTATGGCTGGAGAGATTCAACAAGCTCCGCCCTCGAGCTTTTGAGAAGACTGATAGCCCCAGCGATGCTGAAAGCTGCTTGGCTCACATAGAGAAGATCTTCAACGCTATGGGTTGTGACCCCGCATACAAGGCGCGGTTGGCATGCTATCGGTTCGAAGGCGATGTACTCAACTGGTGGTTAGCTTTGATGCAATCTGAAGGTGGTGATGAGTGGGTTGCTGATTCGACTTGGGCTCAGTTCAAGGACAGGGTGATGGAGCAGTTCTTTCCCAAGGCTGAGCAGGACAAACTCAAGAGAGAGTACCATGGGATCCGTCAGAGAGCTGGGGAGAATAGCAACGAGTTTATGCAGCGGTTTCTTCGCTTGGCTGGTTTCCTTGGTGCGGCAGCAGGTACTCCTGAAGAGCAGGCGCATCATTTCAGATGGGCTCTTCGCACATCGGTCGCAAACAATCTGGTGTGTGCTACGTTCAATACTGTAGCACAAGTGGCCGAAGCAGCACGAAAACTGGAAATGCTGCAGGAGAGGGATGAGTTCGGGGAAGCTGAAAGACCCGACAAGAGGTAAAACCTTCATATTCAAGTGGTGCTCAATCCGTATACTTCCATATGTCAATTATTCATCTCTTTAAATGTATCTTCCAGGCAGAAAACTGGGGACCGGTCTCAGCCGGCTACTCAGCAGCAGCCTAATCAGCCCAAGGGAAATGGTCAGACTAATGACCGATCTGCTACGGATAGGCGTGGCGGTAATGACAATTACCGTAACAACGTCGGGCAATCCAGCAACAGCAGGTCTCAATACTTACGAAATTTCTTATGTTTTATGTTATAACTCATATTCTGACACTCTAGCAAAATTCTACCAGGAACCATGGAAACGGTAGGGACCAGAGCCAGAGAGGTTCGCAGCCTAGCCGTCCAGCTATCACTAGTATTCTATCTTAAGATTATCCGCTTCGTCCTTTGTACCCAACTATTATGTCTCATGTAAAAGGTTTTTTTATCAGGTCCTCAGCCTGCCAGAGCACCTGCTGGGGGATACACTCATCCTCTTTGCTCTACTTGCCACCGTAGGCACCCAGGACCGTGCTTCAAGTGTGGTCTTCCTGGCCATATTATGAAGGATTGCCGTAAGGGCAAGATGGAGGGTACATCGGGACATGCTGATACCAAGCTGCCTCCTACTGCCGGGCGTGTCTACACGACATCTCGAGACCAGGCCAACAAGTCTACAGGTACCATCACTGGAATCTTGTATATGTTTGGTCGCGCTGCATGTGTTCTTTTCGATACGGGTGCTACTCACTCGGTTATTTCTACTGCTTATGCTAAGAACATTAGGATGCCTCCCTTGCCACTAGAAAATAGGCTTACTATTTCCACGCCTTTGAGGGACTCTGTATTAATTACTCATGTATACAAGAGTCTTCCCCTAGAATTTGATGATAAGGTTCGACCTGTCGACTCACTTCCGCTGGACATGAATGACTTCGACATGATTTTGGGCATGGATTGGCTATCCAAGTATCATGCTACCATAGACTGTCATATCGGGTTATCTTTGGTGATGTCAATGCACCAGAGTACATTCATAATGGTTTCATACCCAGACGGTCTGTACAAATCATATCCACCCTGCAAGCGCGTGCACTACTGTCACATGGCTGCGAGGGTTATCTAGCTACGGTTCACGACATGGATGCTGAATCTCCATCGATTCAGGATCAACCTATAGTGTCGGAATTCCAAGACGTGTTTCCAGCAGAACTTCTGGGCATACCATCTGCACGAGAAGTGGAATTCAGTATCGAGCTGGTTCCAGGAGCTGAACCAATCTCCAAAGCTCCTTATCGCATGGCTCCCATAGAGCTGAAGGAGCTGAAGAATCAACTACAAGAACTTCGCGAACGAGGTTTCATTCGACCGAGCGCATCTCCATGGGGCGCACCGGTTTTGTTTGTGAAGAAGAAGGACGGCAGTATGTGTCTTTGCATAGACTATCGCGAGCTCAAAAAGATTACTATTCGGAATAGATATCCACTGCCACGCATTGACGATCTGTTTGACCAACTCCAAGGGGCCAAACACGTCTCCAAGATCGATCTTAGGTCAAGCTATCACCAGTTACGAGTCAAGGAGCAGGATATTGCTAAGACTGCCTTTCGTACACGTTATGGCCACTACGAGTTTGTAGTTATGCCATTTGGCCTGACAAATGCTCCAGCAGTGTTCATGGATCTGATGAACAGAATCTTCCATGAATTTCTGGATAAATTCGTCATTGTTTTCATCGATGACATCCTGATTTTCTCTAAGTCCAAGGAGGAACACGAAGACCATCTTCGTACAATAATACAGATTCTTCGTCAGAAGCAGCTGTATGCTAAATTCTCTAAGTGTGAGTTCTGGTTAGACAAGGTGGCATTCTTAGGTCACATTGTATCAGCAGAAGGAATCACTATGGATCCAGCGAAGGTTGAGGCCATCACTAAGTGGCCGAGGCCGACATCAGCGACAGAAGTCCGCAGTTTCTTAGGCGTAGCTGGCTATTACCGTAGGTTCGTGGAGAACTTTTCCCGCTTAGCACTACCATTGACCAAACTGATGCGGAAAGGGGAGAAATTCGTCTGGACTGAAGATCGAGAGAAGAGCTTTGAAGACCTGAAGCAGAAGCTAGTATCTGCACCTATTCTTACTCTACCATCTGTTACGGGTAGATTTCAAATCTACAGCGATGCATCGGGGAAGGGACTTGGTTGTGTTCTCATGCAACATGGGAAAGTGATCGCGTACGCTTCACGACAGCTTAAGCCTTATGAAGAGAATTACCCCATGCACGATCTGGAACTTGCTGCAGTCGTGTTTGCATTGAAGATATGGAGACACTACTTATATGGAGAATCATGTGACATTTTCACGGACCACAAGAGTTTGAAGTATATCTTCACTCAACGTGAATTGAACATGAGGCAGAGAAGATGGTTAGAGCTGTTGATGGATTATGAAATTAATCTTCAGTATCATCCCGGAAAGGCAAATGTAGTAGCAGATGCCCTTAGCAGAAATTCTGGAATGGTCAACAGCATTAAAATCGAAGAGGAAATCATAAGAGACTTGGAGCGACTAGACATCGAGATCATGGTACGTGGACAACAGGGTTACTGGGCTAATCTTAGAGTAGAACCCGAGTTACTATCTAAGATCAAGGAAGCTCAGAAGGATGACGGAGAAATATGGGCGATAATATAGAATTTGGAGAAGCAGACATAATTCAGAATAGATGCAGATGGTATCGTATGGCAGGGCACTAGACTTTGTGTTCCTGATGACCAAGAACTCCGGGAAGCTTTGCTAGCGGAAGCTCATAGCTCCCCATTCTCGATACATCATGGTTCAACCAAAATGTACCATGACATCAAGCAGTACTTTTGGTGGAGTGGTATGAAGCAGGATGTGGCCACTTACGTCTCCAAATGTCTTACCTGCCAACAGGTTAAGATCGAGCATCAGCGATCTGGCGGTCTCCTTCAACCGTTAGACATTCCAGAGTGGAAGTGGGACAAAATCACCATGGATTTTGTTACTGGTCTTCCGCCTACCAAAAGGAAGCACGATGCGATTTGGGTTATCGTTGATCGACTTACCAAATCAGCTCATTTCTTACCGATCCGCAAGGAAGATCCGGTAAGTAAACTCGCGGATACGTACAGACGAGAGATCATGAGACTACACGGTGCACCATCCAGCATCGTCTCAGACAGAGATCCTCGATTCACTTCGCGCTTTTGGAAAAGTCTGCAGAAAGCTTGGGGTACACAACTTAAGCTTAGCACGGCCTTTCATCCTCAAACGGATGGACAGTCGGAGCGAACCATTCAGACATTGGAGGATATGTTGAGGTCATGTGCGTTGGAATGGACGGGTGATTGGGACGAATACATCTGTTTGGTGGAGTTTGCGTACAACAACAGCTGGCACGCGAGCATCAAGTGTGCTGCATTTGAGATGTTGTATCGCAGAAAGTGTCGCGCCCCAATCTGCTGGGATCAGTTTGGCGAGCGAACACTCGAAGGACCAGAGATCATAGAGATGACAAATGAGAAGATCGCAGTAGCTAGGCAGAAAATTCAGGAGGCACGATCACGTCAGAAGAGTTACGACGACAAGCATCGTAGGGACATACACTTTAACGTAGGAGATCACGTCTTCCTTAAGGTTTCGCCGGCACGTGGTGTTAGACGCTTCGAGATTAAAGGGAAGTTCAGTCCTCGTTTCATCAGACCGTTTGATATCATTGAACGAGTCGGTAAAGTATCTTACCGATTGGCGTTACCTCCGCAACTTTCGCATGTGCACAATGTGTTTCATGTGTCCTTACTCAGAGGGTATCAATATCATCCCCTTCACATGGTTCAGTATCCACTGGAACAGATTCGTGAAGATCTCACTTTTATAGAAGAACCCGAACGAGTTCTTGACAGGCAAGAACGAGTCATGAGAAAGAAGACGATTCCATTCGTCAAAATTCTATGGAGGGATCATACCGAGCGGGAAGCCACTTGGGAAACAGAGGAGTCTATCCGGACTTCTTACCCTCATTTCATATTTTGAATTCGGGTATGTTCTTCTTTTCCAGTTTACTTTATCTATAATTCGGGGACGAATTATTCTTTTTAGGGGGGAAGAGTTGTAAAACCCGCATGCTTTTACCATTCATAGTATCTTAAGTTCGTACGTACTAGTTAAAAACATTCCTAATATAGCATGATTACGTTTACGTATTAGGAGTTATGTATTACGTACGTGTTAGAACACGATAAGTATTTTATGTGAACGATCACGTAATAATTATTTAGCAATAATTAATCACGAACATACGATCACGAAATCACGAGCGTAATTTAAACACGAGTTATTATTATTACGTATATATATTTAATACGAGCGTAATTAAATATATAAGTGTAGGATATTTACGTAACGAGAACTTTTAAAACACGAACTAAATTAAACGTAAACGTGTATGAAATTACAAGACACGAAACGAGGTACGGGACCCCCACAAGGGAGTCCCTACCCGCGGCCAACATAGGACAATGGGCCAAGCCCATTGTCAATTTTACTAAAAGGGAGGGTTAAGAGTTTTTACTACTCAGATTATTTTTACAGAAGAATTTCAAGAAAACCTAGAAACCCTTCCTCCTTCTCCTTTGTGTGCCGCCACCTACAAACCACCATAAGGGGGTGAGTTTGATCTTGGATCTTGTTATTTTAGTGTTTGTTCGTGTTTGTTCTTCACCCTTTGATCCACGAATACGGTAAAACCTTTTTACTTTTTTTTCTTTTTAATTAATCTTTTATTAATTAAGAACACATGATGTTTTTCATAAAAACACATTAAATAAACCTAGATCTAACATGTTTGATCATTAATTAATCAAAAGGGGTGTATCTAAGGGGTGTTTGTTTTGGGCCGCAGGAACAACCAACCCCAATGGGGTTCGGTTTGTTGTTAACCGACAACCACCAAGACCTTTTTGGTCTTGGTTGGTGCGTGTGGGTCCCACGGCAGCAAGGGGGTACCCCGAATTGGTTCGGGGTACGGTGTTGTTCATATCCAGTGCATGTTTTAAGCTTAGATCCGGATCATGATTATGTTAGTTGTTTATGTTATAAACTTAGGTTAAGAATTAAATTAATAAGATGTATTAATTTAATAACATGACTTAGGTTAACTAATTATTAATAAACATGAATTATTTTAACCTAAGTATTTTTATTATTAAGACTTATAATTAATTAATTATTTTAAAAACCATGGATATAATTAATTAATTAAACATGACTTAGGTTATATTATTGGTATTTAATAATACATATTTTAACCTAAGTATTTAATATATTTAATTAAAACATGCCATACTTTAATTAAATAGTATATCGTATGACTTAGAAAATCATCATGAAAATACTTAGGCTTATTTACTTAGCTTATTTAACCAGCTTATTTCTAAGTATGGAAACTTTCTATTTTTAGAAACTTAATTAAATAAGGCAGCTATTTTATTTATGGAAACCAGCTATTTTTAGAAACTAATTTATTTAAGGCAGCTAATCTATTTATGGAAACTTATTTAATTAAGGCAGCTAATCTATTTATGGAAACTTTCTATTTTTAGAAACTTATCTATTTTAAGCAGTAAATCTATTTTAGGAAACTTTCTATTTTTGGAAACTTTCTATTTTTGGAAACTTTCTATTTTTTGAAACTTTCTATTTTTGGAAACCTTCTATTTTTTGTAACTTTCTATTTTTGGAAACTTTCTATTTTTGGAAACTTTCTATTTTAGGAAACCTGCTGTTTTTGGAAAGTTACTTATTATTACACAATAAGTATAATAACACATGAAATATCAGAAATACGTAATCAGAATGAACAGAATATAGGATTTAACACAGTTTAAGGCTTTAAACAGTGTAAAGAGTAGGAACACATAAAATAAGCTAAAACATGATATAAAACCAGCTATGTATGTAGTAAGCAGATACTTATTTCATGTACGTATTTATGTAGCACTAGTGTTTCGGAAGTAGGATTCTCGCAGTTCATCGTTCTCGTTCACTGGACATAAGGTACGGATTCCCGTCCTTTCAGTATGGACATTCTTTCCTTATTAGGATTTCCCCGTATGCAGCCAACTGTTTTCCCGTAGTATAAGTATGAGTTTGATTGCTTATGTTTAATTATCATTACCTATAGCCATATACATGCATGACCAGTTTCACCTAGTTATGGAGGTACCATAACCATAACATTAGAGGCACTGATGTTATGACTTCACCACGGCGGAGTGATTGCTCGTGGCGTCCCTTCAGCTTTTGGCCATTTATTTATATTTATCATGTGGGGCGTATGGGTGCATCCTAGTTACACGTTTTTACTCAGGATTACATGGTGAATGTGGTGTGTGCCTTGCATCCTTCACAAGGAGCTGATCCCTCCTACCCATAAAACCAATATATTAAATTAGAGGCAGCCCCTCTAATTTGCATGATGAGTTCACCCCTCCAATTATTCATGCACGGTGGATATTCATGACCTATATTGGCTAATGGTAAAATATGATAAACAGTTTTTATAAGATAAACATAAGACTTTCAAACTATAAAACCAGTTTTATTAAGACTTAACCAGGTTACTCGGGACTTAGTTTTCTTCCGCTGTTATATGTTATATGCTTATCCTATTCATGCTTTATTGTACATCCGTGCACTGAGCGTATGGCTCAGCCGTTTTCCTTTTCTATGTTCCCAAAACGGAAGGTACTCAGGGACGC